>OY282610.1:39889635-41306819 GCA_958298945.1 Atherix ibis
TTATGTAATGAATTAATTGCCTTCTGCGCTTATTGATGACGACTAACGATGCTGGCAACAAGTGCGTTTCGATGTGCTGTACAAAATGGTGTGATTTCGTTAAGTAGTGGCCACATCGTTTTCAGAATGTGATGGCGTGGCGCAAGAGGAGCAATCGATTTGGTTTGGGAAGCACTGATTCAGACCATGGTCACGTTGCGTCGCTTTTTGTCCGAATTGTTAACCGACATAAGGGATCCCTGCAGGGAAGGATTGTAGGCGGGCATTGTTGGCGGCATTCTTGACGATGTCCCGTAGATACCGAGTTGTGGGGGTCCCTGTGCTATTGGTATACCGTTAATTTGTGCTGGTGCTTGGTACTCGTCAGAGCTGTAGGGCAAAGGAGGTACCGGCGGAGCTGTGGTACTGCCAGTCATCGAGGAGCCACCATCGGTGTCGTGTGTCATCAGTTCGATTTGGGGTCGATGGTGCTGGTGTTGTGGCTGTATCTGCAGTTGGCCCTGGTCCGGATAGTGGATCAATTGCATCTGTGGCACGCCGCCACCGACTTGAGTGATTAGTTCGTCTGTGGGCGATGTGCGACGCTGGTGTTCGAGTAGGAGCTGTGATGCCGTCCACGATTCGTAGGGGCTTAGTGTGCGTCCTTGCCGCGGCAACGTATTGTTTGACGACGAGATGACACTGAACGATCCACAGTTTGTGTACATCGCCGGATCGGCAATAATTTCGATACGATCACTGTTCGAATTCTGGTGCTGATTCTGTTTCAGCTCTTCAATTAGCAGTTTTTCTTGAAGGTTCGTTATCGATAGCCGCTTTTTCTGGATTTCATCGTCACTATAAATTGGAATGCCAATCGTATGATGATCGGGTATACCGATTCGGCTGTATATTGGAATCGTGGATGGCTGTTGTTTTTCCAGATGGAAGGGTGACTCGTTTCCACCGTTCTTTGGCGAATTGCAATCTCCAATCATGTTACGACTGTTAATATCGTCATCGCTGTTCAAATTTGTCGGGTTTTTAGTTTGTTCGGTGCGTTCGCGATCTCTTTTTATTCGAAGGTACACACATCGCATCACGTACATGAAGATTATTATGAAAATGATTATAATCGCCGAAGCAATCGGAATCGCATATTTAAATTTCCCACTTCCATCGGCATTAGCTTCTTTGTCTTCGTAGGTCGGGCCATTGTCATTCGACCATTGGTCTGGCCCATTGGAGGAATGCACTCGTGGAGGTATTGTCGATCGGATCTTTTGCGGAATGAAAATACTTGCCGGATTGGAAATGTGTCCAGCGACAAAATCTTCTTCGAATTTAAGCAATGGCCTGACAACGAAGAATGCTGCTTCTCCGTAGAGTTGTGGCTCCGCATTGATGTCGAGCAAAAAGTTGATTTTATCGCCAATCGAAAATAGATGCGGTGTACCCACTTTCCATGGCATCGCGACGGTGTCGTAGTTTTCGACGACATCTTGGATTTTGAAGGCGAATTTTATTTCGTATTTGTGCGCGCTGTATCCGCCCATATCTGGAGATGACCAACTCAGGCGTACCTTGCCCTCTTCCTCCAAGCTTTCAGCCATCAAATCGCCTATTCGGCCAAAACGACCACTCACCTCTGGGGCGACTTCTGGAACTAAAATATCGACAGAAATCGGTGGCAGGAATCGTTGGAATGGCGAGACCGGTTCAATTTCCTCATCTGGGATGATACTTCCACAGCATGGCTTGTCACGATACGAAGAGTTCTCATTTAGACTGTAGGCGCTATTACCGTTATCATCGACGATCATCTCGAATTTGTAGATGCCAGCGTTGCCGCCATGCGTAGAGTAGTATCGAGAATAGATACCATCGCCCTTAGTTACGTCTGGATCGCCCGATCCTGTGTCTAAAAGTCTGAACTGTTCTTTGCAGCCACTTGTACGGTTACAGTTGATCTGTGGCGGAGTAACCACAACCTCGACTAGAGCTGAGTTGATTGGATAGATGCCACGTTTTACCTCACAGAAGATAACTAACGGGCCATTGTTAGGTGAGCGTCGTATCCAAGCTCTCGTCCTTATTATCGGGGCATCTGGGGCGTCAGGTGTCGCAATCACATGTATGAAATGTGACTGCGGATTTCCATTGGTACGATCGATCCGATAGGTCCAGGGACCGGAAGTGTTCAACGCCGCTATCACCGACAGTTGATTAACGAGCATTCGCCGGTCGCTGCGAGCTTCGAAATTAGCTCCAGTCGGGCTGGTTAGGACAATGTTGTTTATCAACGGAGGAATTGTGTTGTGCGTATAAACATAAAAGCCTGACGGGGGCTCCATGTGCTCCTCCATAAAGAAGCTGCCACTTATGATCCTGTTGCCTTGCGTTAGGTGGCTTGGATGTGTGCCAATATCGAACAATTCCCTGCGATGAATTTCGAGCGGGTATGTCAGTTTGGATCCCTCATTATTCACCTCACTTATGTAATTGAGGACAATCGTAAGTTCGAAGTAGGTTTGCAAAAAGGACTCCTCGCTGTTCTGCTTCTTCTCTTCGATTGTGAATGGTATACCACCTGTTCTTAGCGCCAACTGGTCCAGACTTTGGCGACGCACTATTCGGGGATAGTTGATGGTGAAAAATCGGATTTTCTTCGAAACGGCCGCATTCACTATGCTGTTGTAGTCACTATCGTAATTGAGGCCGGGAGCGATTATCAAAATAATTTGGTTCGCTGGGCCTTCAGCGCGTTCGCGTTCTGCCAACATATTGAACGCTTTCTGGATTCCGCAATGAATGCATGGCGGCATATGCGTATTCGATGCGCTATACGGAATAAATGACGCCATCGAATCTCTATTGTCCTGCGAATCGAAACGCTCTATTGAAGACACCCGATCAGCATCCTCGGTCATCAGGACAACACCTACTTCTGTATTTGTCACCAGATCAAAGTGCATCCATTTCCGCAATGCCGTTCGTAAAAAACTCCACGCCTCTCGAATAGCCAAATCCTGATTGTCGTCAATCAAAACTATGTAACGCGTCAGATTCCGATGCCGATAGATGAATTCTGGCTTCCAGCTTAGCCGCGAACTGTTCGAACTCTTAGCGCTGCTGTTGTGCAATCTGAAGTCGGCATGATCAAATATCACCGATGACGTACTCCTCCGATCGCAGAGCAAATTGTGCTTGGTGGGTGCGTACTTGTTGTGGTTTTCGTCATCGCAAAATTTCACTACGTTATCAGCTTGCGGAACAAACATTAGGCTTGACTGTGACTTTTTACTGATGGTTTTTAGAAGGTCAGCAAACGAATTTGGACTTTGGCAAATCCTATAAATTTTTTAAGAGAAAGAAAATAACAAACAAAAAAAACAGAAATTAATAAAAAAAATACTTTTTTTCTGAATACGGTTAAAAATTATTGATAAAAAAAAAGGATTTTCACTTACGATGTATTCTTGATGCGACCATCCGAACACCCAGTCACTTGTTGCTTGTCGTCCACATAGCATTGCGGATAGGACTTGTCTCCGGGGAAGCCGATCTCATCGAAAATCCCATAACGATACTTGCCCCATTCCCGGATGAATTCTTTGTGGAAGTACTCGCTCACCAGACCCAAGTAGCTTAAGTAGATCTGATCGCCTTGCTGGCCGCAACCGCCAGACTGTTGGGTCCATATTCGATTGTTGAAGATTTTATGCGATACTGTGACGGTGATGTCACTTGGTTCGCCGTGCGAACTGGTGATGGGTCGTTGGGGGCTCGGCAAACATTTCTCCGTCCATGCATTTGGTAAATTTATCAAAAATGTCCCAAAGTGTGCTCTGCCATTGAGTGCGGTGTACAACGTTTCCGAGGCTTTTGTTATTCCGCTCTAAATAAAAATAATTTCATCATAATTCAATCGCTTTATTTTTGGTAATTTTTTTTTATTTATTGGTGAATAAATAAACGTTCGAGTAATAATACTCTTCGCTAAAGACAAAAATTATCGGTTTGGGAATATTTCGCCTTGCTTTATCGAGATCTAACGACAATTTTCTTTATGCAAACTTATTTACTGTTGTCCTAAAAAAGAGAATATCGCGACTACTTTAAGTACCAAGCGCTCTAAGAGCATGCAATTTAATGTAGTTTTTCTGTAGATAATAACATGTTTTGATAGAGTTGGAAATTTTTCTTTCAATCGAAGATAATTTTTTATATTTTTTTTGCATTGAACTTTCGGCTTAAAGACACTCTTTTTCGATGTGCACATACAGAAAGTTAAATAAAAAATTACACATCTTTTAGTTGGATAGGTGACCGATTTTTTACGCTCTACGTAACAGCAGTGAAATGTCACCGATTCGATATGAACGACGATGAAACTTGTACGCACTTAAAGAAAAGAAGGCAAAATAATTACAAGAAACGAAGAATTTTCAAAATATGCTCTGATTGGAGTACTTTCGAATAAGTAATTGGTTTTTTCCAAAAAAATGTTTTTCGCCTATTTTCGATAAGCATTCAAAAGGACGACAGGATTGGTTTCCTTTCCTCAGTCACAGATGGCGCTCGCCAAAAGAGGAAATCGCTGACATCGGATTTAAAACTTTGCGGTCAAGTGTAATTTTTTACCCACAACCTAATTTCTAGGATTTTTTATGTTCTGAAACGAGTTGGATCTTTTACAGCACTAATAAGATTTGACTATTGGTGAGATCAGGGCACCGTTGTAAAATTCGGGCTTTGTTAAGGTCAGTACAATCTTGACGCTTTTGAGATTAGGGCATTGTTGCGATCAAAGGGCTGTAGTGATCGTAGAACTGTTAAGGTCACCGCAGTTTTGGAATCAGGGGACAATAAAGCAATCGAGGAATTGTTGAGATCGACAGGCTCTTGAGATCATGGCAGTGTTGAAATCAGGAGACTATTAAGAGATCAGGGAATTGTTGAGATCAACAGGCTCTTGAGATCATGGCACTGCTGAGATCGGGAAATTATTGGGATCAGAATAATTTTGCGGTCAGGACGATCTTGAGATGAGGGCAGTGCTAAGATCAGAGGACTGTTATGATCAAGGAGCTAATTAGGTCACGGCAGTGTTGAAATCAGGAGACTATAAAGAGATCGGGGAATTGTTGAGATCGACAGGCTCTTGAGATCATGGCACTGTTGAGATCGGAAAATTATTGGGATAAGAATAATTTTGTGGTCAGGACGATCTTGAGATGAGGACAGTGCTAAGATCAGAGGACTGTTATGATCGAGGAACTAATTAGGTCACGGCAGTATTGGAATCAGGGGACTATTAAGAGTTTGGGGAATTGTTGAGATCAACACGCTCTTGAGATCAGGGGACTATTTACAGAACGGGGAAATGTTAAGATCAACAGGCTTTTGAGATCATGGCACTGTTGAGATGAGGACGATGTTATGATGAGAAGATTGTTAAGATCATGGCACTGTTGAGGTCGGGAAACTATTGGGATCAGCATAATTTTGAGGTCAGCACAATCTAGAGATGAGGGCATTGTTGCGATCAGAGGGCGGTTATGATCGAGGAACTTTTTAGATCACGGCAGTTTGGAATCAGGGGACTTTTAAGAGTTCGAGGAATTGTTGATATCAACAGGCTCTTGAGATCAGGGGACTATTTACAGACCGGGGAAATGTTAAGATCAACAGGCTCTTGAGACCATGAAATTGTTGAGGTCAGGATAATCAGGATTATCTTGAGGTCAGGACGATCTTGAGATCAGGGCACTGTTGTGATCGGGGAATTGTTGAGATGAACACGGTCTTAATATCAAGGCACTGTTGAGATGAGGACGATGTTATGATGATAAGATTGTTAAGATCATCAAACTTTTTTGATCAGGATCATATTTAGGTCAGGACGATCTTTTTTTGGTTTTTGTACGTGGGTAGGAGCAAATCGTTTAAAGATGCTGAAGAGATACCGATCCCTACTGTGTGTGGGATTATTACCGCTAAGACCCTCCTCACTTTTCTTCAAATACCACTCTTAATGGGACCACCGATTTAGGCTGCAGGATGACATTAAGTATATTTTCCGTTTTAGGCCGCAGACTCCTCTTTTTGCATTCTTTCTTGCTGGTGGCACTGCTTTATTACTCGGGATACGTATTCAGCTACCGCACCCTAGTATACCTGCGATATTATCATTTCTGTGTTAAGTAGCGCTTCGGGGACAGCTTTTCCTTTATTATTTTCTCCACTTCCTTCCTTTCCTCGCTAAAGCATGGACAGAGGAAAAATACTTGTTCTGCATCTTCGAATGTCGGTTAAAAATTAGGGCATGTCGCGTCAACTTCCAATTTAAAATGAAATAGATATACCCTAAACTATCCATGTCCTGTCAGAAATTGGGCCATATAGTGGTTCATTTAATCGATAGATCCCAGTATCGTTGCCATCTCGCTACTGTATTTCCTCCTTGCTGACGGTGAGTTGATGGCTTTTATTTCCCTACTACCGCCCATGATATATGCTTGCTCTTTCATCTGCAAAAAAACTCGATTGGCAGCATGGTAGCAATAATACAGACACCGTCATACGAGATAGACAGATATACCGCCATCACCTGTTACTTTTATCTGTCCGTGAACATAGCGCCTGGCCATATAGGGGCTGTGTAGAATATCAAAGAGCTGATAATTGTGGATAGGCGATCGAGTAGGCTCTGCTGGACCCTCCATGATTAGGCATGATCTTTGCTAAGGCATTCACAACGCGACTTACCTTTTTAACAGCGATTCTCAGATGTTCTTGAGATTAGGGCATTGTTGAGATCAGACAACTATTAGGAAAAGGATAAGCTTGAGATCACGACGATCTTGAGGTGCGATTATTATTGAGATTAGGACGTTATTGTGATCAAGAAACTAGTGAAGATACGACAGTGTTGAGGTCAGAGAGTTATTTAGATATCAAAGCATTATTGAGATTCGGCCGTTTTTGAGATTGTGGCACTGTTGAGATTAACGCGAATAATTTTTGACATTGCGAATAATTTTTGACATTGCGAATAATTTAGAGATCAGCACACGATTCTTAGGAAAGTCCTAAGATCCGAACAATGTTGAGGCCAGAGCGTTGCTGAGGTCAGGTGGTTGGAGCGTTATTGAGATCCGAACGCTCTTGAGATTGGGGCCATGTTATATGAGGGCATTGTTGAGATCAGACAACTATTAGGAGAAGGATAAGGTTGAGATCACGACGATCTTGAGCTGCGGTTATTGTTGAGATCAGGACGTTATTGTGATCAGGAAACTGGCGAGGTTACGACAATGTTGAGGTCAGAGAGTTATTTAGATATCAAAGCATTATTGTGATTCGGACGTTTTTGAGATTGTGCACTGTTGAGATTAACGCGAATAATTTTTGACATTGCGAATAATTTAGAGATCAGCACACGATTCTTAGGAAAGTCCTTAGATCCGAACAATGTTGAGGCCAGAGCGTTGCTGAGGTCAGGTGGTTCGAGCGTTATTAAGATCACAACGCTCTTGAGATTGGGGCCATGTTATATGAGGGCATTGTTGAGATCAGACAACTATTAGGAGAAGGATAAGCTTGAGATCACGACGATCTTGAGGTGCGGTTATTGCTGAGATCAGGACGTTATTGTGATCAGGAAACTGGCGAGGTTACGACAATGTTGAGGTCAGACAGTTATTTAGATATCAAAGCATTATTGAGATTCGGACGTTTTTGAGATTGTGCACTGTTGAGATTAACGCGAATAATTTTTGACATTGCGAATAATTTTTGACATTGCGAATAATTTAGAGATCAGCACACGATTCTTAGGAAAGTCCTAAGATCCGGACAATGTTGAGGCCAGAGCGCTGCTGAGGTCAGGTGGTTCGAGCGTTATTGAGTTCCGAACGCTCTTGAGATTGGGGCCATGTTATATGAGGACATTGTTGAGATCAGTTTACTGTTGAGATCGAGTCGTTATGGATATTAGAGCGTTGTTGTGATCAGGTCACTCTTATGATTAGGTGGTTATTATTCAGATTAAGGCATTACTGATATCGGAGCATTTACTGTCGAGGTTAGGGCACTATCGAGATAGTGACAGCGATGGAACTTGAGGGCAAATAAAGAGAATCAAAAGGTCATGGAACAATAAATTTTGATTTATAGTAAATTAATTAGAAATATTAAAAATTCTCTTACATTGCATTTAAATAAGAATTGAAATTTTTGCTGTTTTACAAATTCCAATTAATGCGAACGTTGTGATTTGCGCTCGAAGAAGAATCCAAAAATCAAAAAATGAATGTTATTCTTCATTGACCTTACGGAGATCCATTAATAATATTCCTCTTCCGCTAATATCGTATGCCCTCTTCTTTTCGTGATATTGTATTGTCCAGTCCCCCTCCCTTCTCCCCCCGTTGCCATACACTTACATTTCTTATTGTCCTTAACGAATTCGTTAAATATCAGACGTTAAATACCAAATCATCATTATAATCATCAACGTAAAATCGACATCGCCATCATCATCATGGCCAGCGTTACCTCCAATATCGTCTCTACCTTTCCCTCATTAATTTTACATAATTTTAAATACGAACATACAAATTGAATTGATCAATTGGATATTAAAATTAAATTTGATTTTTCAGTTAATTAAATTGAATTTCCGCATTAAAACAAAATCCTACAATTTGCAGCTGATCTTTTTCAATCCAATCAGAAAACTAATAAATTTCATTAGAAAAAAAAAATAAAGTGAATTTAAAAAATATAAATTATAAAGTGTGAAGAAAAAACTATAAAACAAAAATATTTTTCCAGAAAAAAAAACAGAACAGAACACAATAAATTGAAAATTAATTATTCAATTTGCAAAAAAGTCTAAAATTGATAATATTTTTCGGGGGGGTTAAAAACTCGCTGATTGATTGAAGTGTTCTTGAAAAAACTACAATCACTTAACGTTGGAAAAAATAAGTTAGCGATTTCGTTTCTTTTTAATTAATTTGAATAAGTTTTGTGTGTTAACGTACACACTTATTTCCAGTAGTTTATAAAAAAATATCCCTTGAAACCGTTCAGTTTTTATTTCAAGGTATTATTTTCATTTCGAATATGAAAAGACGAAGATAAAAATGAAAATATTGGACTGAGTCCTGTACTGTTGGAAACTTATCCATGAATAGTGAGCGTACTGAGGGCTGCACAATTTAGAAAATTACCCTCCATATTCCAGAGGTTTACCTGAAACTTCGAGAAATTCTTAAGCATTATCCTGCAAATTTCCCTTTCATTGCAATTTACACAAATATTTCCTCGTAATTGCTTAAAAATCCCCTTTAATTTTACTAGAATTTCCTCTTTATTCATTCAAATTTTTAGCGCAGTTTCACCGTAATTTCTCTTTCAGTCTTTCCAAATTTTATTGCAGTTTCCCAACAATCCAAAAATTTCCCTTTAATTATTTCCAAAAATTTCTTGCAGTTTTCTAAAAAAAATGTTCAAAATTAAGCAAAAATTTCTTTTCAATTTTTCAAAATTTTCTTGCAGATTACCAAACATTTTCTTTTGACTTTCCCAAATTTTTCGGATAGGTTTTCAGAATTTCGTATACGATTTACCTTTTATTGCGGGGCAGCTTCCCAACAATTTTTGTATAATTTCATTTTAATTTTTTCCAAAATTTTCTTGCAGTTTTCTAAAAATTTCTCTAAAATTTAACAAAAATTTTCTTGCAGTTTGGCAAAAATTTCCATTCGTCTTATCGAAAACCTTCGGATAGGCTTTCAAAAATTTGTGTATGATTTTCTGAAAATTTCCCTTTTATTTCGGAGCAGTTTCTCAAAAAATTTCTCTTTAATTCTTTCCAAAAAAATTTTGCAGTTTTCTAAAAAAAATTTTACAATTTATCAAAAATTTCCTTTTAATTTATCAAAAATTTCTTGCAGTTTGCCAAAAATTTCCATTTAACTCATTGAAAATTTTTGAATAGGCTTTCAGAAATTTGTGTATGATTTTCCAAAAATGTCCCTTTTATTTCGGAGCAGTTTCCAAAAAAATTCTCTTTAATTTTTCCAAAAAAAAATTTTTAGTTTCTCAAAAATTTCCTTTTATCTTTTCAAAATTTTCTGCTAGTTTCCACAAAAACTAATGTTTGACTTATCAAAATTTTTCGGAGAGGTTTGCAGAAAGTCGTATACGATTTTCCGAAAATTTACCTTTCATTTCGGGTCAGTTTCCCAAAAAATTTCTCTTTAATTCTTTTCAAAATTTTTTTGCAGTTTTCTAAAAATTCCTCTGCAATTTATAAAATTTTCCTTTTAATTTAGCAAAAATTTTCTTGCAGTTTTCCAAACATTTTTCTTTGACTTTCCCAAATTTTTCGGATAGGTTTTCAGAAATTCGTATACGATTTTCCGAAAATTTCCCTTTTATTTCGGGGCACTTTCCCAAAAAATGTCTCTTTAATTCTTTTCAAATTTTTTTTGCAGTTTTCTAAAAATTTCTGTACAATTTATCAAAAATTTCCATTTAATTTATTAAAAATTTTCTGTCCGTTTTCTAAAAATTTTTTTTACAATTTCTCAAAAATTTCCTTTTAATTTTTGAAAAATTTTTCTTGCAGTTTGCCAAAAATTTCCATTTGACGCATCCAAAATTTTCGGAAAGGTTTTCAGTAATTTGTGTACAATTCTCCGAAAATTTCCCTTTAATTCTTTCCAAAATTTTCTTGCAGTTTTCTGAAAATTTCTCTATAATTTATCGAAAATTTCCTTTTAATTCTTCCAAAAAATTTCTTGCAGTTTTCTAAAAAATTTTCTACAATTTATCAAAAATTTCCTTTTAATTTTTCAAAATTTTCTTGCAGTTTTCCAAAAATTTTTATTTGATTTATACAAAATTGCAGTAATTTGTGTACGATTTCCAAAAAAATTAATTTTAATTTTTCCGAAATTGCTGGAAAACTTTCCAAAAAATTCTATTCAATTTTCCAAAGACTTTTTTTAATTTCGTTTTTCTCTTTCAATTTCAAAATGTCCGCAAGTATGTAAGCAAATATCACATAAAAATTACTCACCTATTTACATATTTATGTGTACACACGTAGACTATTATTGAAGAAGATTGAGTTTATTTAATGAAAACGATTACGAAACGATAGACGATGGCAGATTTTTTATGGAAAATTTTAGAGGCCAAATTCTTCAAAAACTTGATCTCGCGAGTATGTACAATAGATGCGGCCGCCGCCTGCCTTAATGATGATCTGCAATTTTAAAGTACTTTGTGAATGGTGTTTACACGACGGATAGTCCAAGGTAATTTAATAGGAAAATAACAAAATAAATACGATTGAAGAAAATCTCTTAGAAAATCTAATTTTGAGTAGATAATCAGAAAATGGCATGAATTTTGAAAAGGTTTTTATTCAAAATTTAATCGAACAATTCGAAAAATTTAATTCGCATCATGAAAATAAACGAATTTGGATATTTTTATTGTTGGTTTATTTTATTATATTTTATTCAATTTTATTCAAGCTTTTATTATAATAAGAAAATATAAAATTCAAAGAAACAGAAGAAAAAACATGTTCTCTATAGTCGAGAATTGGATTATGTTCGGCCAACTCGAAGGATGCACTGTGTGAGTTTAGAAATAAAAAATTTGTTTTTTTCTCATTTTTATAGTAGCAATAAAAAAAAATGTTCGATAAAGGACAAATTGACAATAACTTTTTCTGCAATTTTTCGTAAATTTTTCGATAAACAAAACCTTTTAAATATTTTACAATTTTCTTTCTATAAAACTTAAGAGCCTTGACAGCTGACATGCTCAAAATTATATTAAAAGGTCTCTGAATGAATACTTCGTTACCAATATTTAAGAGATTATCTGCTTGGTTCGATACCCAGAATTGTTTTGGTCAACAAATTTTAGGCAGTTATTCCCACGATTTTGTGGATCAATAAATTTTGGGCAAAAATTTCCACGTTTTTGTGGATCCACAAATTTTGGGCAAAAATTCCCACGATTTTCTGGATCAATAAATTTTTGGCAAAAATTTCCACGTTTTTGTGGATCCACAAATTTTGGGCAAAAATTCCCACGATTTTGTGGATCAATAAATTTTGGGCAAAAATTTCCACGATTTTGTGGATCAATAAATTTTATCCAAAACTTCTCACGATTTTGTGGATCAACAAATTTTATCCAAAACTTCCCACGATTTTGTGGATCAACAAATTTTAGGCAAAAATTCCCACGATTTTCTGGATCAACAAATTTTATACAAAACTTCCCACGATTTTGTGGATCAACAAATTGAAGGTTAAATTTACACGATTTTGTGCATCAACAAATTGAAGGTTAAAATTATCAAGATTCTGTGGATGAACAAATTTTGGGGAAAAATTCCCACGATTTTGTGGATCAACAAATTTAAGGCAATGATTCCCATTTGTTTGTGGATCAACAAATTTAAGGCAATGATTCCCATGTTTTTGTGGATCAACAAATTGAAGGCTAAAATTTGCACGATTTTGTAGATCAACAAATTTTAGGATCAACAAATTTTGGGCAAAAATTTGCACGATTTTATGGATGAACAAATTTTAGGCAAAAATTTCCATGATTTTGTGGTTCAACAAATTTTAGGATCAACAAATTTTAGGATCAACAAATTTTGGGCAAAGATTTCCACGATTTTGTGGATCAACAAATTTTGGGCAAAAATTATCAAGATTCTGTGGATCAACAAATTTTAGGCAAAAATTCCCACAATTCTGTGGATCAACAAATTTTAGGCAAAAATTCCCACGATTTTCTGGATCAACAAATTTTATACAAAGCTTCCCACGATTTTGTGGATCAACAAATTTTGGCCAAAAATTCCCACGATTTTGTGGATCAACAAATTTTAGGATCAACAAATTTTGGGCAAAAATTTCCACGATTTTGTGGATCAACAATTTTTGGGCAAAAATTTCCACGATTTTGTGGATCAACAAATTTTGGGCAAAAATTCCCAAGATTCTGTGGATCAACAAATTTTAGGCGAAAATTCGCACGATTTTCTGGATCAACAAATTTTATACAAAACTTCCCACGATTTTCTGGATCAACAAATTTTAGGCGAAAATTCCCACGATTTTGTGGATCAACAAATTTTAGGCAAAAATTCCCACGATTTTCTGGATCAACAAATTTTATCCAAAACTTCCCACGATTTTGTGGATCAACAAATTTTAGGCAAAAATTCCCACGATTCTGTGGATCAACAAAATTTTGGGCAAAAATTTCCACAATTTTGTGGATCAACAAATTTTGGCCAAAAATTCCCACGATTTTGTGGATCAACAAATTTTAGGATCAACAAATTTTGGGCAAAAATTTCCACGATTTTGTGAATCAACAAATTTTGGGCGAAAATTCCCACGATTTTGTGGATCAACAAATTTTGGGCAAAAATTTCCACGATTCTGTGGATCAACAAATTTTATACAAAACTTACCACGATTTTCTGGATCAACAAATTTTAGGCGAAAATTCCCACGATTTTGTGGATCAACAAATTTTAGGCAAAAATTCCCACAATTTTCTGGATCAACAAATTTTATCCAAAACTTCCCACGATTTTGTGGATCAACAAATTGAAGGTAAAATTTACACGATTTTGTGCATCAACAAATTGAAGGCTGAAATTATCAAGATTCTGTGGATGAACAAATTTTGGGGAAAAATTCCCACGATTTTGTGGATCAACAAATTTTAGGATCAACAAGTTTTAGGATCAGCAAATTGTTGGCAAAAATGTCCACAATTTTGTGGATCAACAAATTTTGGGAAAAAATTTCCACGATTTTGTGGATCAACAAATTTTAGGCAAAAATTATCAAGATTCTGTGGATCAACAAATTTTAGGCAAAAATTCCCACAATTCTGTGGATCAACAAATTTTATACAAAACTTCCCACGATTTTGTGGATCAACAAATTTTAGGCAAAAATTTCCACGATTTTCTGGATCAACAAATTTTATCCAAAACTTCCCACGATTTTGTGGATCAACAAATTTTAGGCAAAAATTCCCACGATTTTAGGATCAACAAATTTTGGGTAAAAATTTCCACGATTTTGTGGATCAACAAATTTTGGGCAATAATTTCCACGATTTTGAGGATCAACAAATTTTGGGCAAAAATTCTAATGATTCAAAGTAAAATTCTACCTTTGCGAGATAAGTTAGCCTTTCAAAAATTGAAATGATTCACGTAAATAGTGCTTAATTATTGACATCCTGTTTTGTAATGAATATAGAAACTTTCTCAGAAAAAGGAAGTTTTAATGGAATTTTTCCAAATATTCTAAAAAACCCTCCCAAATTTAAAAAAAAATTAAAGGGTTTTTTTTACCAACTTCTGAAAATAACTAAAAGATGCCAATTAGAAGAAAGAATAGAAAAATGGAACTTAGTTTCAAAAACTCCTCAGGACTTAAAACTATTTGACAAAAATAAAATTTTCTCATTTAACTGAAATTTTATTAAAATAAAATCACTGAAAATGTTTCTTAATTTAACTTAAAAAAAAATAAATAAAAGTGACAATTTTTAGAAACAATTAAAAGCTTTTCAATTTCGCTTTTTTAATAATAAATTTGACTAAAAGACGATTTTAATAAATATTCAAAACATTATCGGTCTGCGTTCTTAATCACTTTCGAAATAACATATTTCGAAGAAAAGAAAAAAACTATAAATCCATTTCGAAAATATAACTTCCCACAGTATAGTTTGCCTAATGCAATTGTCAGAAGAACAGGCCGAAAATTGATGGTACCAATTTTAAGTACATGCGCAAAAGTGGAACATTAAAACAGATGGCGTTAGGATAAACAGTGTGCAACCATGCGCATTTCTTTCAAATTGAGTTCATCCAATTGCCTTAGGTTGTTTAGTGGCGGCGCCACTTACTTTTAGTTGCGAAAATCTGATATTTGCTTTTTAAAAAAAAATTTATCTTTTTTCTTTTCTTTTTTTTTGTAGCAACAATTGTGAAGATGTAAAGAAAATTTCTAAATTTACAATATGGATCCTCAGATTCTCATCTAATATTTAACGTCCCCTCCAGCCGCCTCCCCGCTTCGACGGGTAAGGAATTTTCAACTAATAAGAAAGTCCAAACTCTTACGAAACTCTTACGAAACTCTTTCGCATCTTCTTTAAATAATTTCCGAGAATGTCGTGACCTTTTTTTCCGCCGCTTTTTTTTCTCTAATATTTTTTTTCGAACGAGAAAAATAAAAATTGCAGAAAGTGAAAAAAAAAACA
Organism: Atherix ibis; assembly: GCA_958298945.1. Taxonomy (NCBI): domain Eukaryota; kingdom Metazoa; phylum Arthropoda; class Insecta; order Diptera; family Athericidae; genus Atherix; species Atherix ibis. The sequence continues at coordinate 39,904,966 of OY282610.1, forward strand.
AGAAAAACGTTACCAAAAAACAATCAAACTAAATAGATGAGACCAAAGCTTATGAAGCGATTAAAAATATTAAACACGAAATTGAATTAGTCGATGGGAGAAAAGTGCACGAAAATCATTTTCCAAATGGCGACGTTGTAGTTTTTGTTTGTTTTTCTTTTGTTTTCTCGGAGGTGGAGGCGGCGGGTAAGTTTATTATTATCAACTTTTCTTATTATTATTAGCTTTTTTAAATTTTTTTTTTTTGGCTATTGGCAACTGGAAACCGTTTTAATCTTTCTTTCTGTTCAATCTTTTTAAACAGCACGAACAGCATGAATATAGTTCTGTGTGGCTGGAGAATGTTTATTTGGGGGTTTTTTTTTGTTCAAGAATCATTTTTATTGCAAAAAAAAAATGAACCATCAAAGAACCACCAAACATCAACTATTGAAAAATTGTGTATGCGAGCCTAGGCAGCTAGCTGGAACGGTTCAGTCAAGATTCATAGGTCAATGCAAATGTGTCAGAGTTGATAATGATGAATTTGTTTTCGCATTTAACTCGTCAAAATGTGGGTAGCACAGACAAAAAGAAGAAGAAAAATCATTTTGGATAAGGAGAAAAAAATGAATTTCGAAAAATTAGAAAAATGAAGCGCGAATGAGAAACAGCAATTGAAAGGTATAGTAAGGGTCCTATGCATGCGCCAGCGAGAGTGATATAGACTTTATGGGGCCTTCAGCGATTTAACACGAACATCGTGAGCTCAAGGGGTCATGGGTTTTTTCTTTTACATAGCGGGTCAAGAGAGAAATTATGGAATAGTTCAATGGAGTGGAAAAATATACTGTAACTTTTTCTCTATGCTCCACCACTTCTTCTTTTCTCCATCGTCTCATACACGTATCCTACCTAAATATAAGAAGAAGACTCAAAATGTTTAAACTGAAATGATAATCTTCTTTATTCCAACTATTGTTGTTCGGCTGCTGTTATTGCTGTTTGCTATTATTGGTTTTGTAGAATTTTTTCTTCTTCTTTCTCTACTCCCGTGAGAGGTCTTAGATGGGCCTCTTTAGTACCTCGTACGTTCTCCTTTTGTATCGCTATTGATTTTATTCAAGAAAATGCCAAAAGCGTGAAAGATTGCCTTCATTAGCTGAATAAATATTGAACGAAGCATAAAAAAAACGAAGCGCTTCCCAATCGGCTTGTATTCTTATAAGAATAGGTCACGTAATGAAAAAGTGAAAGAACCCAACAACAATAGATAGATGAGTTTAGTTGAGTTCTTAGATGTTCGACAAAAGGCAGCATTCGGTATTTTTTGGAATTATTCTGAAGGACCAGAGACGAAGAAAATAGATCGAGATCGAAAGAATGAACAATAATAAATGAATGATTGTTTATTGTAATTCGTTGAGGGCAAATCCGTTCGCTGTCGTGAATAAATTTGTTGATTCATCATCATCATTACAGATCACAGATCACAGATCACAGATCGCATAGCCCTCGTCCCCGATCGCCGGTCCAAGATCAACGATACCAGACTCTAGATCCCAGACCTCCGATTCCAGATCACCGATTCCAGTTCCCCCAAACCCAAATAACAGATGCCCTTACCTTTTTGCCGGGACGTGTACATCGCCAGAGTTTCGTTATGCGAATCGAAACAATACGCGAGGCTGAGTACCTCGTAGAAGTGGCATGTTCAGCGTTTTGGTAATGTTCCAAGCACATAAACGTGTCGGAGTCAAAAGAATGGTGGTCTATGGGAGCGCATTATTTTTTTCCTTTCTTTTTTTGTTTGTTTGTTTTTTATTTATTTTTTACTGCTCCTTCGCCAGAGTCTCTTTCGTTTCGTTTTCTGAATAGAAAGAAAGACGTCGTCTTATCCCACTTGATTCGTCCGCTCTCCATTATATTCCCATAATTTACATACTAAGCACAAAAACCATCAATAGAGACTGCCTTAAAACCGAAGGGAACTGAAGATAATCCATAAGGTACATACCTACGTGCGGGTACCAAACGAAAATCGAAAAGAAGACATTTAAAATGGAAAAATGAAGCGATCAAAGTGTGTTATAAGGTACACTTGCCTATACCATATAAGAAAATAAATGCAAGGTAATCAAGTTAAAAAGAAGCAATCAGAATGGAATGAATTTGTTTTTCTTCATTATTATTCTTAGGTCTTCAGTTATTTCGGTTTGTTTTGGCTTTTAACTCTACTTCTATGGTATTTTTGCTGTTTGGAAAGAACAAATCCTAAGTAAATAAATTAGCTTCGAAGTTAAGCAGACAAGGTCTCGATGACCGCGACGGGGATGATGACGAAAAAAAAAAAAAACTTAAACAACACTTTTTGAGAACAGTTTCTGTATTTTGATAAATTTTCTTTTCGTCGATTGGTTCCGTTGTCGATCGAGTTTGGATTCCGTTACGAGTGTACCTAACCTATCTGCCTACACACCTTTCTACCTGCCTACCTGTTGCCTATGTGTAGCTAGACTTCTCTCCACATACCATCTCGTAATCGTAAATCATGCAATGGATCGAGTTTGGATTCCTTTCACATCGTTCCGAGCATATCGATTCGATGGATTGTCGTCCCCATCATCATCCGCACTGTCATGATCACATGCGTCGCTCATCATTTTGATGATCGTCAACCATTATCGTGGTAATCGTCGTATCATGATCGTTATTATGATCAGCATAAATAGAGGAGAATAGTTTACGAACAGCCAGTAATTTTGGCCACGTACGAATGCGATTATTTCGGAGCATGTTTGGTGAAAAGTACCCAATTGTTGTGGGCAAAATCCAAAGCCAACCCGAACGCATCTCCCCATGAATAAGTGGGTTTGGTATGTGCACGTACTGCTCACACGAATAGCAAACAGGCTAGATCTTCATTACTATTCGATATTCATCGAAAGTCATTGTCATAATTGTCATTGTTGTCAATTGGTGTCGTGTCGCAGAGTCGTTAGCATTGTTGTGCAGCCTGCGTAAGTGTTTTTCCTCGTATCCAGCCGGTATAGTCATCGCAGCCGCAATCGTGATCGGCATCATGATCACCATTGCTCTATTCGTACTCGAAGTTTGGTCATTACTATTCATGACCATCGCATGGATCTTCACCATTGCTTCGTGATCATCAGACACCACCACCAGCAGCCAGCAATGATTACCAGTTCGTGTAATTTGTGTTTTCTTTATTAGCTTGCGTAATGACATCGATTGGCTTGGGCTCGGATCCGATTGGTTTGGTACGGCTTGGATTGGTCGGAAATTGATTTCAATTAAATTCCAAAGTTGTTCGGATCGAATTGGATAAGGTGCCTTGGATGTGTTTGTTTTGTTAAGGATCTCTTCATATCGGATCACGTCAAAACTATGATCCCATCCACAATCAATTGCCGAAGCTTCCAATTGACTTAGCTGGAAGTGTAAAGAAGATGTGCCTCCACAATAGGTTCGGCTCGTTTCGGGGCCACACACCACCAAATATACCTTTTCGAAATTACCAAAATTTTCTACTGTCAGAAATGCTATCTTAGTGCGATCGTCGTCAAGATCACCCGCATCATCCTCATCCCATACTATCTATAGTCGAAATGAGAAGAGTTTCCATGCGAAGCCGTTCCTTTTCGTTGAGATCAATTGCTTGGATCATTGATCAAAGATTTTCCCATCGTTTGAGAATCACGTCGAATTTTGCTGCTGTCACCTCGCGCAACTCACAGCCGACAATCCCAAACTTGGTCTTAAGTAAACATACAGCAACGCCATCAGAATGGTCGGTCACATGCCTACACACATAAGTAGTTCGAGGCATGAACGTTAGAAAGTAAGTAACGAAGTAACCAAAGCACCGTTGATAGACAGCCAGATAGGAAGGAAGGCATGAAACTGGGTGGGTTCGAAGATAGCTCCGTCATTATTTTTCATCTATCAACCGTAGTAATCTCACTAACCAAATTTCTGCATTCATGCTCCCATGCAACATCGATTAGTCTGACTTTAAGTAAACTTTACCATATTTACTCTGGGCACAATCTGTTTACTGATCCTAACACACACTTTGAGACTGTCAGACGATATTTTTTTTTACTAAGCAAATCTACGTTGACGATGTTTAGGACGCACCTGAGTTACGAGGCTTTTACCTACTAAGCCTATTCGGTTTGTTGGGGCTGATGATGGTGCTGCTATTATTGCTGCTGATGACGAGATGATTAACTCCACTCGTGCAAATTCCACTCCTCATATTGATTCTGTTCTATTCGCGCTATCGAAATTGGGAACTGAACCTTGGGACTGCCCCTCACATCGTTGCCATCGAATCTTCCAATTACAGCACAGCACGACACACATTCTTCCATTTCATCTTTAACTGACATGAAAAAAATAAGAAGAAAAATTGTTGTTTTTTTTCGTCTCTTTTGCGAATATGTTCAATTATTTTTTCATGTTTCGACTATAATCCCATCGTGGTAGTTTTTCGAAATTTCAATTTTCTCTGCGATCGATTTTTGCTGTTATTTTTCTCGATGACTATTCATCAAAAGGTAAAACTATTAACTTAAAGATTTTGCTTTAAAAAAAAAAAAACGACTTGCTGGGCGGAAGAGGGGCAACCAAGGAGCGATTGAAGTCTGGCAAATTTGAAGATATAGTAAATGCCAAAAGAGAAGAGGCCAACAATTATTTTGGGCGGCATCTGGAGGCTGGGGGAAAGAGAAAACTTTATCGAGATTATCGTAAAAAGGTAAACGATAGACGGTGTGGGTGGAGGGAGGAAGGGAGACACCATAGTAGTCTGTAGGTTGTTTTGTTTTCTTTTTTTTTGTATTTATTTTTACCGAAATGGGCACATTTCGATTTTGATTTGTTGATATTTCGTTTGCCTTGAATTTAGAAAATTGCTTAGCCGTATCGCGTCATGCAACATTATTTCGTGTACATGCAATAATCATCTTTTGCTGTCCGCTAGCAGGCAAAGAGCATAAAATTTTTTATGCGATTCCAAAACGGAAAATGATCAGATGCATTTTATTCTTTTTGTTTTTTATTTTTTTTCAATAGTTGGGATGGGATTTAAATTCTGTTCGCATATTTCGAATTTAGTCAAATTCCAGCAATATTTATTCCTTCACTGCTCTTTTTAGAGAAATTCGAATAGAAAAATTTATTTCCTTTTTTCTTCATCGTTAATTTGGTAGGAAATAGTGGTTGGGGGAAGAGAGAGAAGTGAAGGAATAAATATTGCAGGTATGGAAGGGATTTTAAGTTTTTTTCGTGCAGTTCGATATTTTTTGGTTAATCGAGTAAAATTTGAACAGAAACATTGATTTTTAAAATTTTTATCTGATAAGAATTTGGAAAATGGGAAAGGAGAAGGCAACAAGGGAAAAGCGAAGGAATAAAAATTTTATAAATGGAAAAGATTTAAAGGTTTTTCGTGCAGTTCAATAATCTTTGGTTAATCGAGTAAATTTCTGCGAGAAATTTAAACAGAAAAATTGATTTTTAAAATTTTTATCTGATAAGAATTTGAAAAATGGCAAAGGAGAAGGCAACAAGGGAAAGGCGAAGGAATAGAAATTGTAGAAATGAAAGAGATTTCAGTTTTTTTTCGTGCAGTTCGATAATCTTTGGTTAATCGAGTAAATTTCGGCGAGAAATTTAAACAGAAAAATTGATTTTTAAAATTTTTATCTGATAAGAATTTGAAAAATGTCAAATGAGAAGGCAATAAGGGAAAGGCGAAGGAATAGAAATTGTAGAAATGAAAGAGATTTCAGTTTTTTTCCGTGCAGTTCGATAATCTTTGGTTAATCGAGTAAATTTCGGCCAGAAATTTAAACAGAAAAATTGATTTTTAAAATTCTTATCTGATAAGAATTTGAAAAATGGCAAAGGAGAAGGCAACAAGGGAAAGGCGAAGGAATAGAAATTGTAGAAATGAAAGAGATTTCAGTTTTTTTTCGTGCAGTTCGATAATCTTTGGTTAATCGAGTAAATTTCGGCGAGAAATTTAAACAGAAAAATTGATTTTTAAAATTTTTATCTGATAAGAATTTGAAAAATGGCAAAGGAGAAGGCAACAAGGGAAAGGCGAAGGAATAGAAATTGTAGAAATGAAAGAGATTTCAGTTTTTTTTCGTGCAGTTCGATAATCTTTGGTTAATCGAGTAAATTTCGGCGAGAAATTTAAACAGAAAAATTGATTTTTAAAATTTTTATCTGATAAGAATTTGAAAAATGGCAAAGGAGAAGGCAACAAGGGAAAGGCGAAGGAATAGAAATTGTAGAAATGAAAGAGATTTCAGTTTTTTTTCGTGCAGTTCGATAATCTTTGGTTAATCGAGTAAATTTCGGCGAGAAATTTAAACAGAAAAATTGATTTTTAAAATTTTTATCTGATAAGAATTTGAAAAATGTCAAATGAGAAGGCAATAAGGGAAAGGCGAAGGAATAGAAATTGTAGAAATGAAAGAGATTTCAGTTTTTTTCCGTGCAGTTCGATAATCTTTGGTTAATCGAGTAAATTTCGGCCAGAAATTTAAACAGAAAAATTGATTTTTAAAATTCTTATCTGATAAGAATTTGAAAAATGGCAAAGGAGAAGGCAACAAGGGAAAGGCGAAGGAATAGAAATTGTAGAAATGAAAGAGATTTCAGTTTTTTTTCGTGCAGTTCGATAATCTTTGGTTAATCGAGTAAATTTCGGCGAGAAATTTAAACAGAAAAATTGATTTTTAAAATTTTTATCTGATAAGAATTTGAAAAATGGCAAAGGAGAAGGCAACAAGGGAAAGGCGAAGGAATAGAAATTGTAGAAATGAAAGAGATTTCAGTTTTTTTTCGTGCAGTTCGATAATCTTTGGTTAATCGAGTAAATTTCGGCGAGAAATTTAAACAGAAAAATTGATTTTTAAAATTTTTATCTTATATTGTACAAATTTGGAAAATGACAAAGCTGAAGGATATAAGGTAAAGGCGAAGGAATAAAAATTGTAGAAATGAAAGAGATTTAGAGGTTTTTCGTGTAATTCGATAATCTTTGGTTAATCGAGTAAATTTCGGCGAGAAATTAAAACAGAAAAATTGGTTTTTAAAATTTTTATCTGACAAGAATTTAAAAATGGGAAAAAAAGAACATTATAAGGTAAAGACGAAGGAATAAAATTTGGAGGAATGGAAAGGATTTCTAGTCTTTTCGTGCACTTTGAGAAAGTTTAAGTTGAGGGAGCAAAATTAAAACAGAAAAATTGTTGTTGTTCAACTTAATATGATAAGAATTTAAAGGATAGGAAAGAGAGAGGCTGCAGGAGAGAAGTGAAAAAATAAAAATTACAGAAATGGAAGGGATTTCAAGTTCTTTCGTGCAGTTCGATCATTTTTGGGTAAGTTGAGAGGGAAATTTAAGCACAATTTTTTTTTTATTTAAACTGATTTTGTTTGGAAAAAGTAGACGGAAGAGACTACAAAGGAAAGGCAAAAAAATATAGAAATAGAATCAATTGCAAGTTTTTTCATGCAGTTTGAGTACTTGGGAAGTAGAGTGGGAAATTTAAACAGAAACATTGATTTTTTTAAATTTTTATCTGTTCAGAATTTGGATAATAGGAAAGGAGGATGCTACAAGTGAAAGGCGAAGGTATAAAAACTGCAGGTATGGAAGGGAATTCAGGTATTTTCGTGCACTTTGAGAACGTTTAAATTGAGTGCGTAAAATTAAAACAGAAAAATTATTGTTTTTGAACTTAATATGATAAGAATTTAAAGGATAGAAAAGAGAAAAGCCTCCGGAAGGGAGAAGTGAAAAAATAAAAATTACAGAAATGGATTAGATTTCCAGTTCTTTCGTGCAGTTCGATAATTTTTGGGTAAGTTGAGAGGGAAATTTAAACAGAAAAATAATATTTTTTATTTAAACTAATTTTTTTTGGAAAATAGAGAAGGAAGAGACTACAAAGGAAAGGCAAAAAAAAAGGAAATTACAGTAATAGAATCGATTGGAAGTTTTTTCGTGCAGTTTGAGTACTTGGGTAAGTAGAGTTGGAAATTTGAACAGAAAAATTGATTTTTAAAATTTTTATCTGATAAGAATTTAGAAAATGGGGGAATAGAAGGCTACAAGGAAAAGGCGAGGGTATAAAAATTGCAGGAATTGAAGGAATTTCAAGTTTTTTCGTGCAGTTCGATAGTCTTTGGTTAATCGAGTAAAATTTGGTGCAAAATACAAACAGAAAAATTGTTGTTTTTAAATTTTATCTGATAAGAATTTGGAAGATAGGCTAAAAGTAAGATATAAAAGGACAAGGACAGCAGAAATAGAAGGGGTTTCAAATTTTTTCGTGCAGTTCGAACAACTTTACTAAGTCGAGCAAATTTAAACGTAAAAATGGATTTTTTTTTAAAAATTAATTTGGAAAATGGGAAAGCAGGAGGCATTAGGGGAAAGGCGAATGAAGAAAACCTGCATGTATGTAAGGCATTTGAAGTATTTTCGTGCACTTCCCCAGAACGTTTTGTAATTCAAGAAAAAAAGTAAAAATGGCAAAAAAGAAAACAATTTCTTTTTCAAAACAAATCTGAATACACACAAAAAAAACTCCTGTACAGGCAATTACCAATTTTATTGTTAGAATCATAATCTTGCTCAGATAAGAGGTCTTAAATACTAAAATAAGTACAAAACGATTAATAATCTCGTAGATGTACACACCTGAGCCTGAACGCATCGTTTAATCATGTAGGCCATCAGGTTATAATAGTAAAACTACTGCTAGACTGCTATTATTACCAGTTTTTCCAAGAGTCTTAACGCATTCTTTTTTTTTATGGTGGCAACAACAGCAGTACTCATAGTAGAATTTATTGTTATTATTATTTATGCATTTTCATTTTCCATCAAATTTTTCTATAGTTTCTTTTCCATTTTGTATACGAGTATTATGACTTCATTTTACCATTGCCGTTGTTGTTAGTAACTATTATTACTTCACCTCAATCAGTTTCATGGGATACTACCTGTTTACTAGGCAATTTCATTAACATTATCATCATCATCGCTATTATAATTATTTGTATTTTGACTATGTACTCCCCTTCCCGGCACTCAACCCAGCTCAGCTCTCTCGGCGATCTTTACAAATCACCGCTGACTATATTTCCACAAGACCTCCGCAATATAATAAATGTACGACCTCCTCTTCTTGTCCATTTCGGTGTTTTCTCCTCTGTTCTCCTCTAACTAATGAGATTGTGTACATATAATCCGCCTGTACAGGTGTTGCCGATTTTTTTCTAGTTTTTTTTTTTTTTGTGTACCTCATTGGCAATTTACCTCGATTAAGTAGAGAAATCGACAAAAAAAAATTGTTTTTTTCTTCTCTTGTTTGATCGTGCAACTCATTGAGAATCGTTTAATGCGAACTCGGTTTGTTTTGCAATTTTTGTACTAGAAATTGGATTTTTTCTTTTTGATGTTTTTTTTACCTTTGATTTTTAAGCTAAAAAGGGCCATATTCGAAAGTGTGTATAAAAGAAGAATGTGTGGAAAAAAATTCAGGTCGCGGACATTATACACGTAGACGCTCGTGATTGAGCTCGTATGTAAGCAGATCTTCTTCATTTAAGGAGAGCCTATTTCTTGGGAAATTTGTTTCCAATCGTTTTTTTTTTCTTTCGTGTGCATTTTTTTAAAAAAAATCTTACGAAACTAATAATATTTAATATCTGTTTGGTATTATTTTATTTGTTTTTGGGGAATTAGGGAATAGTTCAGGATTTTTAATGTCCTCAGCCTAGTAGATAGTATGTCTCTTTTACGGCATACTAACGAAACGTAATTAAGGATTTTTCCGCAATTTATTTGCGAATGTTGCAAAGAGGATTCAAAGTTGAGGTGTTAAAAAATTCTTGGTATCAAAATAATGTCGCTAAACAATGTCACCTAGTAAAAAGTAATGGACAGTGTGATAGCACGTAATAAGGTCAATTAGAGAATATTTTAAAAAATTTATCGCATTTCTTATCAAAGAATAAAAACACGATTGTGATTTTGAGCATTTTTTACAATTCGTGGTTGAAATTTCGATTAACAATAACGAAATAAATCGTACAATCGGAATGGCAATTTCCATTTATTTTTCTGATAATTTTATAGTAAGCACTAATAGGCTTACTATAAAAATTCCCCTAATTCCAATTTGGGAATTTTTATGGTAGAAATTGGTGTATGCAAAATGACTTACTATAAAAATTCACAAATTCTAAATCACGTGGTATTTTCATTGAAGTCTTGCTTATAAAATTAGCCAGCTCTTAATCACATGGTAATGGAACAAGTTTGTTGGATTTTCTTTGATGAAAAATTTCCAAATCAGCAAAAAAGTGGTACGATTCAGAAGCACGTGGTACTTCCATAATTTTCATCCTTTAATTTAAGAACAACTTCTCAGACTTGCCATAAAAATTTTTAGACTCTTAAACGCCTTATATTTGGATAATTTTCTTTAATTATTTTTATTTTAAACCTCTACGGTACTAGAACAATTTTTTGTATTTAGTAGTTCTCTGATCTATAAAGTTGCCATAAAATATCGGAAATACTGACGTTTATGGTATTGAAAAGATTATCTTCAATTTTTCGTGTGGTCAAATGTCCAAATCAGCAGTAAATTGCTCAAATTCTAAAGCACATGGCTCGTCCATAATTTTCAATCTTCAATTAAAGAACAAGTTTTCAGACTTGCCATAAAAATTTGCAGACTCCAAACAATTTTTATTTTCCACCATTTTAGTAACAGTTTTCCTAATCTCTAAGTTTGCCATTAAAAACATCTCTTCACTTGAATAGTTTTCTTTTATTATTTATCGATAAAAAAAACTCTCCAAACTTGCTATAAAAAGTCTTGAATTTTGAAACCAAAAGTCTTGAATTTTGAAAGCCTCAAACTATGTTTTTTATGATAATTTTCAGAAAACTTTTTATATATTTCCATAAATGCTATTAACCTCAAAAAAGGTACGTGTCACTTTCTTAATTTTCATCCTTAAAATTAGGAACAACTTTTCACACTTGCTATTAAAATCGATAGACTCTTCAACATGTGCCATCAAAATAATTTTTATTTTCCACCATTTTAATAACAGTTTACCTAATCTCTAAGTTTGCCATTAAAAACATCTCTTCACTTTAATAATTTTCTTTTATTATTTATCGATAAAAAACTCTCCAAACTTGCTATAAAAAGTCTTGAGTTTTGAAACCAAAAAGTCTTGAATTTTGAAAGCCTCAAAATTATCATATTTTTTATGATAATTTTCAGAAAACTTTTTATATATTTCCATAAATGCTATTTACCTCAAAAAAGGTACGTGTCACTTTCTTAATTTTCATCCTTAAAATTAGGAACAACTTTTCAGACTTGCTATAAAAATCGGTAAACTCTTAAACATGTGCCATCAAAATAATTTTTATTTTCCACCATTTTAATAACAGTTTTCCTAATCTCTAAGTTTGCCGTTAAAACAATCTCTTCACTTGAATAATTTTCTTTTATTATTTATCGATAAAAAACCCTCCAAACTTGCTATAAAAAGTCTTGAGTTTTGAAACCAAAAAGTCTTGAATTTTGAAAGCCTCATACAATGTTTTTTATGCAAATTTTCAGAAAACTTTTTATATATTTCCATAAATGCTATTTACCTCAAAAAAGGAACGTGTCACTTTCTTAATTTTCATCCTTAAAATTAGGAACAACTTTTCAGACTTGCTATAAAAATCGGTAGACTCTTAAACATGTGCCATCAAAATAATTTTTATTTTCCACCATTTTAATAACAGTTTTCCTAATTTCTAAGTTTGCCATTAAAAACATCTCTTCACTTGAATAATTTTCTTTTATTATTTATCGATAAAAAACTCTCCAAACTTGCTATAAAAAGTCTTGAATTTTGAAGCCAAAAAGTCTTGAATTTTGAAAGCCTCAAAATTATCATATTTTTTATGATAATTTTCAGAAAACTTTTTATATATTTCCATAAATGCTATTTACCTCAAAAAAGGTACGTGCCACTTTCTTAATTTTCATCCTTAAAATTAGGAACAACTTTTCAGACTTGCTATAAAAATCGGTAGACTCTTAAACATGTGCCATCAAAATAATTTTTATTTTCCACCATTTTAATAACAGTTTTCGTAATCTCTAAGTTCGCCATTAAAAACATCTCTTCACTTGAATAATTTTCTTTTATTATTTATCGATAAAAAACTCTCCAAACTTGCTATAAAAAGTCTAGAGTTTTGAAGCCAAAAAGTCTTGAATTTTGAAAGCCTCAAAATTATCATATTTTTTATGATAATTTTCAGAAAACTTTTTATATATTTCCATAAATGCTATTTACCTCAAAAAAGGTACGTGTCACTTTCTTAATTTTCATCCTTAAAATTAGGAACAACTTTTCACACTTGCTATTAAAATCGGTAGACTCTTAAACATGTGCCATCAATACAATTTTTATTTTCCACCATTTTAGTAACAGTTTTCCTAATCTCTAAGTTTGCCATTAAAAACATCTCTTCACTTGAATAATTTTCTTTTTTTTACTTGCTATAAAAAGTCTTGAATTTTGAAGCCAAAAAGTCTTGAATTTTGAAAGCCTCAAAATTATCATATTTTTTAAGATAATTTTCAGAAAAATTTTTATATATTTCCATAAATGCTCTCTACCTTAAAAAAAGGCATGTGTGACTTTATTAATTTTCATCCTTAAACGATTATGTACCTCGTGGCACTTGAGTAATTTTGACCTAAATCTCTCCAGATTTGCTATAAAAAATCCTGAAATTTTGAAGCACTTGAATGTTGCGAAATATTTCCATAAAAATTCTCGTATTTTACAAAAAAGTTTTCACAAAAATTTTCGGATTGAATTTTTTTCTAAAAATAAATTTCTATAAAAAGTCTCGGCTTTAAAAAAGCCAAGTGTCACTTCTTTAACTTTTGCGGTTGAAGTTCAGAACAAGCAGTTATCGTAGAATTTTGTTTTTTAAAGTTTCAAATTTTAGTAACAGTAACGCATATACTTGTATAAATAGAATTTCAAATGCAATAAAAATGGCGCTAATAAAATGGCCAATTTAGAAAGAATATCTTCACTTTTTTAAAAAGGATAAAAACCATTTGTCAATACGAAATAAATAAATAAAATTTGTACAATAAAAATAAAAAAATGAATTCATTTAAAACTTATCCATTGTTTAGTTTTGTGGAAAATAATTAACCATTATTATTTTTATAAATTTACTCAACTGTGTGTGCACTGTTGCGAATTGTAAAATTGATAAATAAAAAAATTTATAAAGTTTAAATGCAAATGAATACAGAAGAAAGTTGTTGTCTTCTGTAGCGGATGCTGTGATATCTTATATTTATTCATTTGTTTTCAAGATACGAGTAAACAAAAACCAATTATGTAAAGTATGTTTTTCTTTTGTCAAATTTTTATAATCTGACCAATTGTATCGAAAATAAATGGTATTCTTTTGAAATATTTGCTTTCATTGAACAACCAAATATAATAAAATCTCGTCAAAGATATTATACAATATATAGTCGTAATAAAACAACATTAAATAATACTATTGATCAAATGAAAACGACAACAACAAGTAACATTTTATCAAATAATATAAATTGTATTCGTATAAGTCACCATTTTTACATCTTACACTAATGGTTTAGTCGCACAGTTTAGTATAAGCTAATCCCAGCTTAAAAGCATTGCCCTTAATCCATAGCAACAAGATAAAATGTATAGTAAAATTGCAATAAATAAAATTTTTATAATTATAATAGAAGAAAAAAAATAGTTATAGTAGCGGAAAAGTAAAGCAGACTTTTTTTTGTGCAATTTACCATGTCACTTTTTCCGATTTAAGTATTTGAATTAGTTTCCATTAAATTCAATCTTTCTTTTTTTTAATATTGTACTTTCTCTGATATTAATATTAAAATATTTAAAGAAAAAAAAATAGAGCCTACCAAAAACCATAAGAAATTTTATTAAGTCTTTAAAAGAAAATTCTCTTAATATTATTGCATGGTTTTTGGTAAATAAATATGATACAAAACGATAAAAAGGAAAACAAATAATTTCACAAATAAAATAAGAGAAAAAAATTCAGTAAAATAAATACTAAAAGAGAGAAAAAGGAAAATTTCTTATTTAATCAGAATTCTCCAATAATTCAAATCAGGCGCTAATGGCTTCACAACAAATTTTTATCTAATTTAAAATTCTTCTTATGGCAGCCATTTTTATTTCGTATTCGCAATCGCATAACGGCGGCCATATTTGATCGTTATTGAATCTGACAGTTGTTTTTTGTCTAATCGTCTATTTTATTGATTTTTTTTTGTTTTATTTTTTTTTTAAAGGGAATTATTATTAGTTAATGGTAAATACGTAAAGGGGAAATTTTTTAAATTGTAGAAAATATTAAAAAAATATTTATTTGCATTAATTAAAATAATTTTATTTTGTTTTCCAAATTCAGAATATTTATACCAAAAAGAGTTTTCTTTTAATGGATTAAATTTTAAACAAAAAAAAAACATATTCTTTTTTAATTGAATTTTAAAAATTAAATTTATAAAAAACATTTTCCAATTAAAATTATTTTGGGAATTAAAAAAAAAGTTTTTGCAATTTTTTATAGAGTTTATTTGCCTAACTCAAAATGTAGCCTTTCTTTTACATAATTCTCTTTTAAGACAAAAGAAAATGATTTTTTGCAAATGAAATTTGCCCCAAAATTTAGATAAAATTAATCTTTTTTGAGAACAAAACTCTTTAAACTAAAAAAAATTGATTTTTTTTTTATATAGAATATCCTCTTTAATTCAGAAAAGTTTCTTCCTTTTTCCAATTAACAAAAGTTTTGCAAACTTAAAAAAATTGACTTTTTGTGGGTTTTTTTTTAAAAAAGGTTTGTTAACTAAATTCAAAAAGTATCCTTTTTTAATAAAATTCTCTTTAAGATAAAAGAAAACGATTTTTTTTCATATGGAATTTATGCCAAAATTTAGAAAAGTTCTCAAACTAAACAAAATTGATTTTTACAATACAATAATCCTCTTTTTTTGTAGCAAAATTCTACAAAAAAAACCTTAAAATAAAAAGAGTTTTAACAAAAAATTATGTAAAAATGAAGATTTTCATTTATTGTGGAAATTTTTTCCATGGAACAAAAACGCTCTCTTTTTAATAAAATTCTTTCCTAAATAAAAAAAAAAATTCACTCTAAAATTTAGAATTTTTTTTTTTTTAAATAAGCTCCTTAAACTCAATAAAAAAATTTAATTTGAAAAAAAAGTGTTCGCTTGAATTCTGAAATTTTTTTTTTTTTTGGAATCATTTTGAAAATTAATGAAATTCCTTTTTTAAAGCAAAATTATTATAGGTCAAATATTAAAGCTTCTGGATTAACATTGACCAATTTTTGGTCATTTAGACAAATTGTCTATTAAATTAAATCGATTTTAGGTCAAATTCGAAAAAAATTAGAATTTTGACAAATTTTAGGTCGAAGACGAAAGTTTTTGGATTAATTTTGCCCAATTTTAGGTCAATTTGACAAATTCTCTATTAAATTAAATCGATTTTAGGGCAAATTCGAAAAAAATTATGACTAATTTTGACAAATTTTAGGTCAAAGATGAAAGTTTTTGGATTAATTTTGATCAATTTTAGGTCAATTTGACAAATTCTGTATTAAATTATATCGATTTTAGGTCAAATTCGAAAAAAATTAGAATTAATTTTGACAAATTTTAGGTCAAAGATGAAAGTTTTTGGATTAATTTTGATCAATTTTAGGTCAAAGACGAAAGTTTTTGGATTCATTTTGACCAATTTTTAGGTCAATTTGACAAATTCTGTGCTAAATTAAATCGATTTTAGGTCAGATTCGAAAAAAATTAGAATTTTGACAAATTTTAAGTCAAAGATGAAAGCTTCTGGATTAATTTTGACAAACTTTAGGTCAAAGACGAAAGTTGTTGGATTCATTTTTAACAATTATTAGGTCAATTTTTTAAAATTCGACAAATTTTCTATTAAATTAAATCGATTGTAGGTCAAATTTGAAAAAAATTAGGATTAATTTTAGGTCAAATATGAAAGATTCTGAATTAATTTTTGGGCAAATTTTAGATCCAATGCGAAAGTTTTAAAATAAATTTTGGGAAAAAAGATTTTATTTTTCGTGCGAATTTTTTTCATGGCACAAAATCGCTCCTTTTTTGAAAAAATTCTTTCCTAAATTAAAAACAAAAATAATTTTATCAACAAAATTCACTCTAAAATTTAGAAAAATTCCTTACCTTTTTTTTTAAACGAAATCTCCTCAAACACGACAAAATTGTTTAATTCAAAAAAAAGGGTTCGCTTGAATTCTGTGAATTTTTCTGATTTTTTTGAAATTATTTTAAAAAATTAGTACCATAAAATTCCGTTTTTATAGCAAAATTATTTCCAAAACTAAAAATAAAAGCATTTTAATGAAAAATTATGTAAAACTTAAGAAAAGATTTTTATTTTTTGTAAGATTTTTTTTGTCAAAGCACAGAAAATTGCTTCAATTTAATAAAATTGTTATTCCCATTCCTGAACGGAGTTTTTCTTTTTGTTAAAAATCAAAAATTTGAAAAAAGTTTGTTGTTTTTAAAAAAATATTTTTCAGTTCAAATTTTTGAACCGAAAAAAATATTTTTTTAATATCCTCTGAAAAAATCATTATTAAAAATGATTCAATTCCAAGCAGACGACCTTTTCGAAAAGGTTAAAATAATTAATAATTAATAGAAGAAATTTTACCGAATGGGGAGCATCTGTAAGCTTGCTTACATGGGCAGTTTAGAAACAAGATGAGTTTATGAAAAAAGGATGTGCCTGAACGAATCTAGAATAAAGTTTTCAGTTACTAGAAAATTGCGGAATTGATATCAACAAAAACTATTTTCATGATAGCAAAGTACCACTGAATGGAGAGTTCATGGAAACTCATTTTGAAAATGCTGGCTGCCATGCAAATATGTCATCTTTGATGTGTAAACACTAAAGACTAAATGGAGAAAAGGATTTTAAAAAAAAAATGAAGAAAACGAAAAATAGTTCCACCAGGAAAAGGAACAGATTCGGAGAGTGGAATTCATTAAATATTCAAGGATCCTAAATGAGCTTCTGAAAAGAGCCTTTCAGATCCTAACCCCTCTGCTACCGGAAAGATGCATTTCCCTTCTACAATTTGTTCTTTTGTTTATTTTGTTTTATTTTTTGATTTTTTATCAGCGGGAAGAAAAAATGCACTCAATTTAAGGATGAGTTGTTATACTTCTGGCTGTGAACATACACACACACACACATGCACACAACTAAATAGGTAATACGAATTTTTTATTGGATTCAATTTCAATATGGGAAAAGTCCTTTTTGTCGATTTGTGTCCGATCCATCAACGTGTGTGGGTTTTTTTTCTGTCAACAAACCAACTCTTTTTTATTGTTGTTGAAAAAGGCTTCTTATCAGCTCCTTTCACCACAAATAATCGCCTATCAAAACGATAGTTCACACCGAATGTACGTGTATAAAAAAAAAAAGTGGGAAAAAAACCATCGAAAGGGAAAACAGGACAAAATTATGGAATATGAAAAATTGTTGAAAATTTATTAAAGTTGTAAAAATTCAAGTGTTTTTCGGAGTATTTATTTTCACCTCGTTCGAAAGGTATTGAAATTCGTTATTCTTGGTTCGATGTTGACGCAAATAAAAAGGAAGATAAATAAATAAAAATGGAATATTGCACATAAAAGTACACAGGATTCTAGCTGACCGCAGTATCTGAGTGGAGACCTACCTACGCTCACCTGGATTACCTGGACATCCTCTTCTCTATGCTTACCCAACAACAGTCATAGTTTTGCTCTTTAACAATTTCAACACTTTTATTCCCTCCAATACTGGCATACCATATATTTCTGCGTTCAGGTGTATTTTCGTATCGCATGTAGAAGTATTCATGTTTCTATGGCAGGGAATTAAATAAAAGCAAGAGAAAAGTGAATGGGAAAAATTAGAATGAAAATATGGGGGTGGAAAAAAATTAAGCAAGACTGAGTCAGAATACCATCAAACGGAATTATACTAAGCCATTCTCTACTGACACCGTCCGGCACTCGTGGATTCCGCTATCAAGTGAGGTGAACGTGCGGGCAAAGCTGTCTTTATTTTCACAAACGGGGTGAAAAGTAACCAGGCTCATTTTATATGTGTGGAAGGGCGGAGAAACAATAACGCCACCCCCCAGAGTAGTCCGGTTTCATTTGGAAGGGTTTCACTGAACCTAACCTAAAAAAAATTACGTGCAACGCACCTGAGTCGATACAATTTGAACGATGCCAGTAACAACTGACGACAGGTAAGCTGAAACAATAATAAAAAAAATAAACAACGAAATAAAAACAAACTTAAAAACCTACTAACAAAGTTTTTCTATGAAGCCATGCCCACCCTCTCACCCCTTTACACGTACACATTCAAAAAAATAAAAACCAAATCAACTGTTGGGATTTTTTCATAATTTTTGTAAAAAGTTTCCTTTCATGCGATTATGCAATTCTACATTTTCAGGTGAAAAAAGATTTTCTTCTTTTTCCAATTCTTTTTTTTTTTTTTTGCTTCGGATTTAATATTAGCGAAACTTTATTATTAAAAGTCGAAAGGTAAAAATTCCAATTTGTAAAAAGTCTCATTAAAATATTTTCGTAAAAAAGTTACTCATAAATGACGGATCAGAAATGTAGACACAATTTATAAGACCTACACTCGTGATTTCTTGACGAGAATAATTTTTTAAAAAAAATTTACAAACAGAAAAATGAGCGTTTCTGTATCGAAATAGCTAAGAACAAAAATTAATTTACTTAGTTTTTAGGTCAAGTTTCGATTAGGTTAATTTTGTAATTAGTGAAATAAGACCAAATTTAGTTCAAATTAGAGAACTGCTAAGTTAATTTTGACAAATTGTGATTATTAGGTCAAATTGGAAATATACTGTAATAATTTGACCAAATTTTAGGTCAAGTAGAAAATGTTTGGATTAATTTCAACTAATTTTAGGTCAAATCGACAAATTTTGTATTAAATTAAATCGATTTTTGGTCAAATCCGAAAAGTTCAGGATTAATTTTGACATATTTTAGGTCAAATGCGAACGCTTCTGGAATAATTTTTGAAAAAATTTTAGGTCAAATCCAAAAGCTTTTGGAATAGTTTTGGGAAAAATTTTGGATCAAATACAGAAGCTTCTGGATTAATTTTTGGACAAATTTTGGATCAAATGCGAAAGTTTCTGGAATAATTTTGACAAATTTTAGGTCAAATGCGAATGTTTCTGGAATAAGTTTGATAAATTTTAAGTCAAATCGACAAATTCTGTTTTAAATTAAATCGATTTTGGGTCAAATTCGGAAAATTCGAAATTAATTTTTGCGCAAGTTCCTGGAATATTTCATGCAGAATTTATCGAATTGACCTAAAATTTGTCAAAATTTATCCAAACATTTTCCAAGAGACCTAAAATTTTTTCAAATTAATTTTAGTAATAATTTGAGATTTTAGGTCAAATATGAACGTTTTTGGATTAATTTGGACATATTTTAGGTCAAATACGAACACTTCTGAAACAATTTCTGGAAAAATTTTAGGTCATTAATTCTTATAGAAAATGTTCGGTCATATACAAAAGTTTCTGCAATCATTTTTATGGAAAATTTTGCATTAATAATAAAAGCTTCTGGATTAATTTTTGGCTCAAATAAGAAAGCTTCTGGATTGATTTTCAAAGTTCTTAGATGGATTAATTTTGACAAACTTTGGAACAAAATAAATTCTCCAATGAAATTAGACAAATTTCAGTTAAAAATAGAATAACTCTGAATTAATTTTGGATAAATTTTTGATCAAATAAAATAATTTTCGATGAGCTTAGAGAAAAATTTTAGATTAAATCCAAAAAAAATTTATTAATCACAATTTTATAAGAATTTTAGGTCAGACGCAAAGAATTCTTAAATAATGCTAAGAAAATTATAAAAAAAAAACATATAAAAAATTAGGATAACTAAATTTGGACAATTGTTAGGTTAAGTGAAAAAAATTTACGGTCAGGAGAATTTTTTTTAGGACACATGAAAAAAATGAACAAAACCTTTAGGTCAGATAAGATAAATCGTAGGTCAAGTAATAAAAACTTTAAGTTATTTTTAGGAAAACTTCATTAGTGATTCGGCAAATTTTAAAGAAAATTTCTAAACTTTTGGTCCAGCCAAAAATTATCTACATTTCCTATAAATAATTTTAGGCCAGGTCAAACAATTTTTGAGAACACTACCATAACATATATTAAACAGAATGTATTTCAGACAAAATTCAAAAAAACTCTTGATCAAACTTAACATGTTTAAGATTATTAAAAAAATATTTTCGATTATTCACTTTTAGTCTAAGATATTTTCGATCTGTCTAATCATAAACTTTTCAGATCATACTTAGCCAGATTTAGACAATTTTAAGAAAGATTTGATATATTTTATTCTAGATAAAATTCGAAAAGTTCTAAATCCAACAAAAAATATTTTAGGTCAATTGAAAAATATGACAGCTTTCTTAGGTCAATTGTAACAAAAATTTTAAATCGTTCTTGAGAAAAATTTTTGTTTAATTCAGCATATTTTAGATAAAATAAGATGACTTTGTGTCAATCCGAGATATTTTAGGACTTAAGAGATTTAGCTATAAAAATCTTAGGTCAGACTGAGAATATTGTGTGTCCAAAAGAACGCATTTTCGATAAAATTCGAAAAATTTATAATTTAACTAAAAATACATATTTTAGGTCAATTAAAAAAGATTTTGGCTCCCTTAGGTCTAGTCAAAAATATCTTAGGTCCCATTAAGTAAAGTTGAGACAATTTTACGCAAGATTATACAAATTGCAGATAAAATTAGAAAGCTTTTGGTAATTTCGAAGATATTTTAGGTCAATTATGAAATATTTTGACTTCTTAAGTATTGGCTATAAAAGTCTTAGGTCAGACTGAGAATATTGTGTGTCCAAGAGAACGCATTTTCGATAATATTCGAAACATTTATAATTAAACTAAAAATATATATTTTAGGTCAATTAAAAAAGACTTTGGTTTCCTTAGGTCTATTTAAAAACATCTAAGGTCCCATTAAATAAAGTTTAGACAACTTTATGTAAGATTAGACATATTTTAGAAAAAATTTGAAAGCTTTTGGTAATTCCGAAGATACTTTAGGTCAATTATGAAATATTTTGACTTCTTAAGTATTGGCTATAAAAGTCTTAGGTCTGACTGAAAATATTGTGTGCTTAAGAGAACGAAACATTTTGTTATCAAGCTGAAAATATATATTTTAGGTCAATTAAAAAAGATTCTGGCTGCCTTAGGTCTATTCAAAAACATTAGAGGTCCCATTAAATAAAGTTTAGACAATTTTATGCAAGATTAGACAAATTTGAGATAAAATTAGAAATATTGTGGATCATACAATAAATAGTTTGGGTCAATGAGAAATTACTGATTTGCTGAGTTCTAGTAACGAAAATTTTAGGTCAATTTAAACAATTTTTTTTGGAAAAAAAAATGAAACAAATATTGAAGATTCCATAGGTTTAGTCTAAAAATTTTAGATTTGGAATATTTTTATGCATTTTAAAAAATTTGTGATAAAATAAAAAATATTTATGATCAATAAAAAAATATTGTTTGTGTCAAAAGAAATATTCTAGCTCAAACAGAAAACATTTTTTGATGAATTCTTCAAATTCGATTGGCTTAGCAAAAATTCAAACAAAAAACCTATACACTTTTATGTACGTTAAGTTTTACTAATTTTTATTTGAGTAATTATTCAAAAATAAAAACTGTTAAAAAAGACGAGTTTTAAATTAGTTATGAATAAATTTTCCCCAAAAAAAAAAAAATGGTTAACATCGATTTTCTTCGCGTAACATCGATTTTTATATTGTCGGTGGTTTATTTTTGTTTGTTGTTTTTGGTGAAGTTATTTTTTCAGTTAGAATAGATAAAAAATAATTAATGAGAACAACTAATTTTAAACGTTTTTTTTCTGATTTCAATTTTGAAAACAGAAAATTGCCCAAAAGTGACAGAGACTTGTCACTTTTAGGCAATTTTCTTGTCACTTTAAAAGATTTGTCACTTTTAGGCATTGAAAGTGTTGAAGAATTTTCGTGTCGACAATTTCTTCTTAAAAGAATTTTAACATTAAATATAATATATTTTGTCCTTTTTAAATATAATTAATTAATCCAAAAAAATTATTGTTAACTTCACTCACCTCTAAATTACGTAAAATCTCCGCACAATGTTCGACGGGCACATTATCATTAATATCAACAACGATGTCATGGTATGCGGAATTTTCAATTCGAATTGTTTTAACATTAATTATCGAATTAGTTAATATTATAAAAAATAATAAATTTAATAACATTTTCATCACTATTTTTACAATAAATTAAAATTAACTAAAAAAAATTCTTTTTTCCTGTTCTGATTTTTGTCTTTAATTATTTATGTTGTTTTTTTTGTTTTTAATTCTTTTAATTTTGTTTATTTTATTTGTATTGGAACTTTCTTGTTGGTGGAAGAACACTTTAATTGATTAGTTTCAATTTTTAATTATTTTATTTTCTTTTTTTAGGGAGCCGCACTTTTGATGACACCAAATTTAGAACTGATCAGAATTTTGTGCGATTATTTCCCATTCGCAATTCTTCAACAACAACAGAAAACTTATCTGATACGATTTGCAGTTTTGAATTTCTGAATATTTTCTTGTATAAATATTTATCGGTTATTGGGAAATTTTTATTATCAACAAACTGTCCGTCCATTTATCCGCGCATGGATTTGGTTTTCTTCTTCTTTTTCGCTGGATATTAATAAGAAGTCGCTGGCCACTGTCACGGATACTGTTGCTGTTGTTGCATTCACGCGTAAACAGTCCGAATCACTTCTGAGAAAGATAAAATAAAGTAAAATTTTTTATATTATATTTTAGATCGAGAAAAAAAAATTAATTAATGCTAAAATAATATAATCCGGAATAAGGAATTTTATACGAAAGGCAGCGAGTGAGTAAGTTGAAGGGTCGCCAATGTTTACTTTTCGCGTTGCTATGGAACTCTTCAGCTAAACAAAATATAAATTCAATTGTCGGTAGAATGATGGGGAATTGAATTATGGGTAGGGAGAGTATCTAGATATAAAAGGAAATTCTTTATGTCAAGTGTACCTTAAAACAATCTTGCTCTATATTTAAGTGGATCGACATACCATATTTTTGCACGTTGATTTTTGAACAAATTCATTTTTCTTCTTTTGGAAATATTTAATCAATAACCGATCAAATTCAATGTGATAAGAAATTTTTTCATCGATTTTATATTATTCATTCTAAAAAAAAAAGGAATTTTTATAAAAATAATTATTTTTAATTAATTTGGAAACTTTTTTCTTTACAATTGATAAATGGAATATAAAATATTAAATACATATAAGAAAAATCAAAATCAATAAATAGAAATAAAACGAGAATGGAGAAAGAGAAAATTTGAAATATTGGATTGTCGGGAAAGTTTGTGGCGCATTTTTCTAACAAATTGGAAGATGGAAGATCAAACTTTGCATTTTCGCCGTATTTTATTTTTTCATTTTCGTAAAGTGCCAAGCTTCTGAAAATGCCGTTGCAATAACGCTCTTAGATCTTATCGTAGAATAAATGGGGAAAACAAATTCTTCGAAGGATCCGCCTTTCGAATGTGCTGAGAACTCACATTACCGAAGAATATCAAGGGGGACAGTCAAGACGAGTATCCTGAGAAGCAGAAGCTTCGATGTTATCGTCAGAATAATAAAATAATAATGAGAGCAGGGAAAACATGATGCGAACAGAAGAAAAATTGTTCAGGAAAATAATCTAATCGAAATATAATAAAACGGAAAAATAATGGAGGAATAGAAGTATGAACCAGATGCAAAATGGGATTCTCTCTCAAAAAGGAAACAGAAAATGGTCCTTCTAGCTACCAATTTTTTTTTGAAGGGGGAGGGGGGTAAAAGAGGAATAAACATAGAAAAGAAATGGAGAAATTTGAAAATGTAACACGGAATCTCCTTTCATTGTTAGTTCTCTAGAAAACTGGAATTGCAGAAAAGTGAAACAGACGCAAAATGGGAAAGAATAGAAATAAAATAAAAAATATCTTATTTGACCATTCATTTTCCAGAAGACTGGAAGAGGAAGGTAATAGAACAGATTAAAGAAAAAAATAGAATTAAACAAAATGAAGAAAAAAAAACAAGAAGTGAAACTGGAGCAGAACGGAACGTAGACCATGAAACAAGGGAAAAATGTCCTTTCTGAGCAAATAGAAGTGAAATTTAAAGAAAAACAAATCAAAATACGGTAATAATTAAATAAAACAGAAATGGAACAGAACAAAAATTGAAACAGATGATATGGAACAGGGAAAGACTGGAATATAAAAGATATTCTTTGACTAATCTTTCGCTAGGAAAATGGAATTGGAGAAAATTGCAACAGAAACAAAACAGAAAATATCCCCTTTCACCATTCGTTTTCCAGAAAAATAATGGAATAGATTAAAAGAGAGTAAAAAGAATAGAATAAGAGCCGTTAGGAATAAACAGTGAAACAGGAGCAGAACAGAACGTAGAGCACAAAGCAGGAGAAAAGTGGGTTTTTTTTCGACTATACATTTTTTGGGAACAGGCGTAAAATGCAATTGGAAAATATGAAATAAGCTAAAAAATTCATAGAAGAGAAATGGAACAGAACAAAAATGGAACAAAGAAATAATGGAACAGACAGGAGAAAAATTGATCAAAACAGGAGAGAACATATGAGAAAGGGAATAGAAAATACTAATTTTCTAGAAAAAAAATGGAACAGATTAAAAGAGAGTAAAAACAACAATAAAATAAGAAACGTTAGGAACAGACGAGAAATGCAAAGAATAACAGTGAAAAAGGAGCAGAACGGAACGTAGAGCATGAAGCAGAAGAAAAGTGTGTTTTTTTAGACTAAAAATTTTTTGGGAACAGGAGTAAAATGCAAGTAGAAAATATGATATAAGCTAAGAAATTAATAGAATGGAAATGGAACAGGACAAAAATGGAACAAAGGAATAATGGAACAGACAGGAGAAAAATTGATTAAAAAAGAAGATACAAAAGACGAAGGGAAAAGAAAATACTAATTTTCCAAAAAAAAATAATGGAACAGATTAAAAGAGAGTAAAAACAATATAATAAGAGACATTAGGAACAGATGAGAAATGCAAATAATAACAGTGAAACAGGAGCAGAACGGAACGTAGAACATGAAGCAGGAGAAAAGTGGTTTTTTGCTCGAATATAAATTTTTTGGGAATAGGCGTATCATGCAATTAGAAAATATGAAATGAGCTAAAAAATTCATAGAAGAGAAATGGAACAGAATAAAAATGGAACAAAGGAATAATGGAACAGATAGGAGAAAAATTGATCAAAAAAGAAGAGAACATAAGACGAAATATTAATTTGCCAGAAAAATAATGGAACAAAGTAGAATTGAACAGCTGAAATGTGGAACAGATGAAAACTGAAGAGAAAAGGAACGAAACAAAAGCAGAATTTCTAAGAAACTGAATTTGAATACAAAAAGAACATATGAAACTGAACGACAATTGACTCTAAAACAATGGAACAAATAAGAAACGATGGTCTTGTTCCGTTCCAGTAACTATCAAAAAAAAAAATCAAAATTCAAATCGGACATTTTCGATGAAAGGCAATCTGAAAAAATGAGTTCATTTCTTCAAGAAACAAAATTTAAATATTTTATTTTTGTTTTTTTTTTCATCTTTTTTGTTTAATAATCAATAAAAATATTTAACAATTTTTAAACGATTTGTTTTCAATTTAATTTTCATAGTCAAAATAGAAGCACAGCAATTGTATTCCTCCCCAACTTAAGATTTTCTTTTTTACCCATTAAGACACGTAATTTAATATAAAAAGAAGAAAAAAATTATTTCCACCTCGACAATATGTTCTGCTTTGCCAGTTTTTTGTTGATGCCTTTCACATTTAAGAGTCCTTTCATTGTTCATCGTAATACCCCATAACAGGACTAAACAACACTTAAAACCTTCTCAATCTTTTATCTAATCCCCGTCATCCGTTGCGCCGGCAGTTCTTTTCCATGTTTTAATGAAGGCATTTTCGATAGTTTTGTGTACATTTCTCATACCTTGACATTTGGTCAACTTCCGGCTTTTTCTTCGAGTCTCACCTGTTCTCACCATCTTAAATGCAATTTCTTCGTCTTTTTTTCTAATTTGTTTTTTCTTAGTTTTTTTTATGAACAGAACATTCGATCGTTATTAACGCCGTATTTACTAACATAGGCGGGATTAATATAAAAAGATCAAACACAAAAAAATAAGTAATTTCGTCAATACCATCTGTTCGGCTATAATCGAATACCATTCAATATGACACAATTTTTTTTCAGCATATTCCATTCATCAGTAATTTGGTTTTTCGATTTTTCCAAAAGGACACACTCACACGAGAGACTAGTGAGGTCTTAGTGGTTTTTTTTTAAAAATAATTTCAGTAAATTAGTTTTCTGAACAAACATTTAAACCCAAAAACTTTCCTACCTCATACAGACCTATAAGTCTCCTTCCCATTTTATCTAAAATCCTTGAGAAATTAGTCCTAAAAAGCCTCTATCCCATTTTTGAAACCTCCTCAGAATCACTTTGGATTTAGAGCTGCGCATTCCACTTTCCAGTAGTGTCCTCGCATAGCGTGTTCGCTAGAGAGAAAGGAATACTGTCCAAGCGTTTTTTTTTGTCATTTCGAAGTCCTTCGACCTGGATTGCTGTTGGAAGCTGCAGCAAGTCCTACTCTTAAGTTATTTTCACATCCTAACACCTTACTTCTCAGACCGATATTTTTAAGTAGCTGCGGTCGACCATTTGCCTTATCTCTGCTGGTGTCCCTCAGGGAAGTATCTTAGCTCCAATCCTTTACAATATTTACACTCATAATATTCCTTGTCACAATGATGTCCTCAATGATCCTTCCTTCATTGAGGACAAAAATCTGCTCACATTCTGCCGAGAACAGATCCCCGACAAAACCATAAATGGCAATAATATTCCACAAATTATGAGCGTGCGTTTCCTTGGACTTGTATTCGATAAACGATTAACCTGGAACCCTCCAGACAATAAGTCAAAACTGATTTTTAAAAGTAAATATTTACAAAACGATACTGAAACCAATATGGACATACGGTCTCGAACTTTGGTGTTCGACCAAGCATTCCAGTTCCCTTCCAATCCAAACCCTACAATTCCAAATCATTCGAAAAATTGTCCATATCCTCTTTTATGTGCGAAACACTGTTACCCATCGTGATCTAAATGGTCCATTCGTAACGTGGACTATGTATTGCCTGTTATAAAAAATTCCCTTTGCATCTTTTCTATCATCCCGACCCTTTAGCAAGAGAACTGTTCACGATGGGTGTTTTCTTCTACACGGATTTCGTCATTAAAATTGAAAAACTTGTTGGAATTTTTCCAAAACTTTTACAATATTTTACTTTAAGAAGTTCCCTTTAGCATGGAACCTGAAATTATGCGAACTGACATTTTCACGATAACGAAATGCTGCTCAAAATCAACACGCCATTGCAGATGGCGCATGATCGCTAACGAGCATATTTGTCGTGCAGCACTACTGCTCCCAGTCGATAGCGTATGACACCGAAATTATTTTTCGTTCAAATCGGAATTTTTCCAAATTTTTTACAATATTTCATTTTAAGAAGTTCCCTTTAGCATGGAACCTGAAATTATGCGAACTGACATTTTCACGATAACGAAATGCTGCTCAAAATCAACACGCCATTGCAGATAGCGCATGATTGCTAACGAGCATATTTGTCGTGCACCACTACTGCTCCCACTCGATAGCGTATGACACCGAATTTATTTTTCGTTCAAATCGGAATTTTTCCAAATTTTTTACAATATTTCATTTTAAGAAGTTCCCTTTAGCATGGAACCTGAAATTATGCGAACTGACATTTTCACGATAACGAAATGCTGCTCAAAATCAACACGCCGTTGCAGATGGCGCATAATCGCTAACGAGCATATTTGTCGAGCAGCGCTACTGCTCCCAGTCACTAGCGGATGATACCGAAATTATTTTTCGTTCAAATCGGAATTTTTCCAAATTTTTTACAATATTTCATTTTAAGAAGTTCCCTTTAGCATGGAACCTGAAATTATGCGAACTGACATTTTCACGATAACGAAATGCTGCTCAAAATCAACACGCCATTGCAGATAGCGCATGATTGCTAACGAGCATATTTGTCGTGCACCACTACTGCTCCCACTCGATAGCGTATGACACCGAATTTATTTTTCGTTCAAATTGGAATTTTTCCAAATTTTTTACAATATTTCATTTTAAGAAATTCCTTTAAGCATGGAACCTGAAATTATGCGAACTGACATTTGCACGATAACGAAATGCTGCTCAAAATCAACACGCCGTTGCAGATGGCGCATAATCGCTAACGAGCATATTTGTCGTGCAGCACTACTGCTCCCAGTCGCTAGTGGATGACACCGAAATTATTTTTCGTTCAAATCGGAATTTTTCCAAATTTTTTACAATATTTCATTTTAAGAAGTTCCCTTTAGCATGGAACCTGAAATTATGCGAACTGACATTTTCACGATAACGAAATGCTGCTCAAAATCAACACGCCATTGCAGATGGCGCATGATCGCTAACGAGCATATTTGTCGTGCAGCACTACTGCTCCCAGTCGATAGCGTATGACACCGAAATTATTTTTCGTTCAAATCGGAATTTTTCCAAATTTTTTACAATATTTCATTTGAAGAAATTCCTTTAAGCATGGAACCTGAAATTATGCGAACTGACATTTTCACGATAACGAAATGCTGCTCAAAATCAACACGGCATTGCAGAAAGCGCATGATCGCTAACGAGCATATTTGTCGTGCAGCACTACTGCTCCCAGTCGATAGCGTATGACACCGAAATTATTTTTCGTTCAAATCGGAATTTTTCCAAATTTTTTACAATATTTCATTTGAAGAAATTCCTTTAAGCATGGAACCTGAAATTATGCGAACTGACATTTTCACGATAACGAAATGCTGCTCAAAATCAACACGCCATTGCAGATGGCGCATGATCGCCAACGAGCATATTTGTCGAGCAGCACTCCTACTCCCAGTCGATAGCGTATGACACCGAAATTATTTTTCGTTCAAATCGGAATATTTTTCCAAACTTTTTTACAATATTTCATTTTAAGAAATTCCTTTAAGCATGGAACCTGAAATTATGCGAACTGACATTTGCACGATAACGAAATGCTGCTCAAAATCAACACGCCGTTGCAGATGGCGCATAATCGCTAACGAGCATATTTGTCGAGCAGCGCTACTGCTCCCAGTCACTAGCGGATGATACCGAAATTATTTTTCGTTCAAATCGGAATTTTTCCAAATTTTTTACAATATTACATTTGAAGAAATTCCTTTAAGCATGGAACCTGAAATTATGCGAACTGACATTTTCGCGATAACGAAATGCTGCTCAAAATCAACACGCCATTGCAGATGGCGCATGATCGCTAACGAGCATATTTGTCGTGCAGCACTACTGCTCCCAGTCGCTAGTGGATGACACCGAAATCATTTTGAAAAGTTCTTTTGAAGTAAACATTCGGTTCTTCGCCATAAATTGAAAAAATTTTAGTATGAGTATTTGTTCAAATAAACAAGAAAGCACATCTTTTTAACTGTGAACTTTTTTGATTAGGTAATTTTTGTCAAAATTCGTAATAGTCCTTTTCAATTTGAATTTTTCCCTACTACTATTTTTATTTAATATTACCATTAAAAGTATTCTATTCAAGAATAATATTGTCGGAATTTGTTGTCTTTCGATTCGTTGGTATGCAAAGAGAAAGGAATGCAAGGGAAGGACAAAAAAAACAATCTTACGAATATCGAAGAGTTACGATTCTTTCGCATGAATTCCCTTGAAATAATAGCACACATGATATGGAAAATTTGTTATGTCTACAAAGATGAAATTTGATCGGTTGTTAAGCATTTGGGTTTCCAGTCGATTTGATTCGATCGTGAATCATTATCGGCTCTCCGAAGGGTTGGCCCGTTCTCGGCTTCGTTAGGTTAACTGATTCGTCGACTGTACAATAACATAAGATCCATTTGCGATCTCATATTCATATTTTGTCCACTTGAAATTGTTTATTTATTTTCTGTTTATACCGATTTCCATTTGACTTGTTCTTTTACGTATTTTTATTTTCATTGATTTCATCATTGAATTATTCATTATTTTTTCAGTCACAAATAAGAATGTTTAATATTTCTCTCGACTGCAGTAATAAACATTTGAGATTTGCGATAAAAATATATAATAAATGATTTACTATGTAAACAAAAACCTGTACGATAAAGGCTAGGGATATGTGATAGATGGAAATGAGAAAATGGGATGAAAATTGATTATTTTTTATGTTCTCTTTTTGATTGTGGGAATAAATATAATTAAATGCCAGTCAAGGTGACATCTTATACTCGTACGGGTTGTCATACAATGCCAGATAAGAAAGAAATGAGAAGTGCATAGGCCAGCGCATAAATACTCGTAAAGCCGAGAATGTTTCAGAAAGTCTAGAATTTCGTAATACGAGTTGGTTTTCTGAATTGCAAATGTACACCATAAAATTTGTTCATAATCATTTTAACGAGAAGTGATTATTCTCTTCTGTTGGTCTTTTTTCGATTTTCTGTTTTCATTGTTCTGTGCATTTTTTTCTTTTCTATCTGATTTTTTTTTTTAGTAGCACTTTTTTTTCTTATTCCATAAAATTTAATATTTCACAAAATTAACCGGAGTCAAATGAAATAATAGCAAAAGATGAGAACAGAAGAAAATGTCATATTTGATTTTCATGAGAAAAATATCCAGAACAGAATGGAACAGTCCTTTTTGATCGGTCAGTTTGAAAAGGTATCGAAAAAAAGAGCGAAATGAAAAATATTATAAAAAGTAGAGCAAATAGTAAAATGTCCTTTTTGAACAGTTATTTTTTAGAAGAATGGAGCTAACAGTGGAACATGAGAAGGATGGAACTGGCAGAAAAAGGAAAACAAGACTAATGGGACAGGAGAATTATGGAACAGAGAATATGGAATAAGAATAAAATTTCCTTTATGACCAAACATTTTATAGGAAAATAAAAGGGATGGGAAGGGAAG
The DNA here is from genome assembly GCA_958298945.1 of Atherix ibis. NCBI lineage: Eukaryota > Metazoa > Arthropoda > Insecta > Diptera > Athericidae > Atherix > Atherix ibis. The sequence continues at coordinate 39,936,518 of OY282610.1, forward strand.
CAAAAAAGAAGGAAACTGATAAACAAAATGGATAGAACAGAAATGAAACACGAGACAATTGAGGCAGAAAATGTTCCTTCTATTGAAACAAGACAATAATGAAACAGAAAATGTCATTTTTGATCATCAATTTTTTGAAAAAAAAACGGAGGAGAAAAGGAACGGAACCATGGAACAAAAGAGAAATTGAATAAACGAAAAATGGAACGAAGAGGAAACTGGAGAAAAATGGAACAGAAATTGTCCTTTTTAAGTATCAATTTTTTAAAGAACGGAAGAGAAAAAGGAACGAAACAGTGGAACAAGAGAAAAATTGAATAGACGAAAATTGGAAAGAAGAGAAAATCGGAGAAAAATGGAATACAAAGCATGTCCTGTTTGACCATAGATTTTTGGACAGAACGGAAGAGAAGAGGAAACGGAACAATGGAACACGGAAAAAATTGTACGGGCGAAAAATGGAAAGAAGAGGAAACCAGAGAAAAATGGAACGTAAGGCATGCTCCTTTCGACCATCGATTTTTTGGAAAAATGAAGAAGAAAAATGAACGGAACAATGGAACAAGAGAAAAATTGAACAGACGAAAAATGGAAAACTGGCAAAAATGTAACAGAAATTGTCCTTTCTAACAATCAATTTTTTGGAAGAATGGAGGAGAAGAAGAAACGGAACAGTGGAACAAGGGAAAAATTGAACAGACGAAAAATGGAAAGAAGACGAAATCGTAGAAATATAGAACTTAAAACATGTCTTTTTTGACAATCAATTTTTTGAAAAAATGAAGGAAAAGAAGGAACGGAACAGTGGAAAAAGGAAAAAATTCAACAGAAGAAAAATGGAAAAAGAAGAAAAAACAGAAGAAAAATGGAACGCAAAACATGTCTTTTTTGACCATCGATTTTTGGACAGAACGGAAGAGAAGAGGAAACGGAACAATGGAACACGGTAATAATTGTACGGGCGAAAAATGGAAAGAAGAGGAAACCAGAGAAAAATGGAACGTAAACCATGTCCTTTTTGACCATAGATTTTTTGGAAGAACGGAGGAGAAGAAGGAACGGAACAATGAAACAGGAAAAAATTGAATAGACCAAAAATGGAAAAAAAAGGAAACTGTCGAAAAATGGAACGTAAACCATGTTCCTTTTGACCATCAATTTTTTGGAAGAATGGAGGAGAAGGAACGGAATAATGGAACAGGAGCAAAACTGAACAGATGAAAAATGGAGAGAAGAGGAAATCGGAAATTGGCCCTTTTGACTATTTAATTTCTGGTAGAACAGAAGCAAAGAAGAATGGAAGAAAAAAGGAAACTGAACCAAAATTGAAATGGAACAGACATTTTTCCTTTCTGATCATTAAGTTTTTGTTATTTGGAATTTCCCCCCCTTTTCATCTTCTTCACTGCATTTTTCCCTCATTTCTTCTTCTCACTCACACACACTTTTAGCTTCGATTTTTAGTTTCAATTTTTTAAAACTTCATCTTCTTTTTAATTTAAATTTTCTTCTAACGTTTCTCTTTTTCTTCTTCTTGACTGATACTGTCATATCTATGCAAAAGCACTTCATCTTCTCTTCTTCTTATTTACCAATTTGGTTCTTCCTATTTATCGTATCTTGTTATTTATCTTAAAATTCTGCTATTCTCAAAAATAATTTTCTCCCATTTTTTTATTTTCAATTTTCTTTTTTTTTTCTTATATTTTCACCTTCTTCGTATCTTCTTCTTCTTCACTATAACTGTCATATTTCTCAAATGGCACTTCCCTTTTGCAGTTTTTTCCTTCTTTCTTCCTCTTGATTATCATGGCTGTCAATAGTCTTTCAAATTTAAATCTTTTTTTGCTTCTTCTTCTTCTTTTGCATTCCATTTTAAATAAATCCACATTAATAACGTTTCTCAACTGAAATTTTTATTCTTCCTTCATCTTTGTTAGTCTATTCGCAAATAATGCCAATATCTTCAAATTGAATTTGAATCCATTTTCTTTTTAAGGTTTTTGCAAATATTTAAATTTTTTTCAAATCCACAAACCATGAAGAATTTTTATTTTTTTTTCGTCTTTTTGTTTTTTCTTTTTATTATTAATAAGTATTAAAAGTGAACCAAACGAATTCTTTCCAAACCAAATCAATCACAATTCTTACGAATATAAAATGAATAAAATTAAATTGCATGTATTTATTTTTTAAGATTTGTTTTGAATTTAAATAGTTTTTTTTTTCATCATCTTTTTTAGTTGAAAATTAAATCATTAATTTTAATAATTAAATGGAAGCTGAAAAAGCATCGAATGGAAAACGCGGAAAAAAAACACATCAGTCAAGTTGGCAGCGATTTTCCAAAATCAGATCAGTACAAACAGATCCCGCGCCCCCTCCCTTTACACGCTGTTTTTTTTCACGAAAAAAAAAAGAAAAGAATTTTTATAAACACACAAAACTTCTGGGTGGGTGATCTGTCATCTTCCCAAGTATTGTAGGTACCAGTAGAAGGCGAAACTACTATGCCCCTAGCCCCAGCATGGTCTGGATTGTTAAGAACTCAAAATTCGGTGGAGAGAAAAAAACTGCGATAAACAAAAAGGGAAAGAGACAGCATATAAGTAGAGTTTTTATTGAGAAGGCAAAGATAAACTTTTATGATTCATGTTCTGGAAGTAAATAATCGAATCGAATCGAATCGAATCGAATCGGAGCGGAGCGGATCGTATCGAATGGACTTGAATTGAATCGAAGAGTTTGGGAATTTTATTTATTTTAATTTTTTTCGTATTTGTTTTTTTTTTCAGCAAAGGTAAATGATGCAGCAGCAAACCGAACACTCCAGGTGGTAGAGGCCCCCCAATGGTTTCGTAGAAGAAGACCCATCAACCGAGAATCATCATCAACTGTGCTTGTACTAATAAAAATGCACAATCAACAAATATTTGGACTTTTTTTTTTATTATTATTATTATTATTACTATTATTACTATTATTATTCAGATTGTATCGGTTCTTGTTGTTGTTTCTTTATTTTACGTGATATTCTATATAATGTATCGCACATGTTCCCCCCCCCCTCCCGTCCACCTCTTCTAATAATATTATTTAATAAATTCTTCAATTGTTGTTACGGTTTTTAGGTATGTAATTTTCTTAACCAAAGTAATAATAAAAACAAAATGATTTTAATTACAAACTGAAAGAAAATGACGAACAATATCAAATTCAGTTTTCTATTAAAATTCAGACAAATAGTAAAAGGATCGTTTAATTGAATTTTTGATTATCCTTTCAAAATACGAGTCATCATCGATGAAAAAATTTAACAAAATCAAAATTATTACAAAGAATACTTCTGAGAATTATGTGACCGACGGTGGGAAGGGTGATTGGGGATTTTCAAAATATAATTTTAAATATTGTTAATTGCGAAAAAATTCATTTCGAAACTCAGCTGGATGCAAAAGTAACGATATGCAATGTCATTGAGCTTCTCGGAAGGCATACCACAATTGTGATGGATTGTGCGTGGCAAGTTAGCCTACTACCGATACGGTAGTGTCTGTAGTGCCAACATTGAGAATTTAGAATATTTACAACGAAAACAAAATTATGCTGATTTCAGAGTAATAATCTATAATCGAGAGGGCAGGGGCTATTATTATTGACTTCACAGTTGAAATCATCAACAAATATTAGAGACTGTTGAGAAACTGACTTCGTGGGAAGGTGACTGTTTAGAAATTGACATCGTGTGACAAAATACGATAAAATCCTTTGGAGAAAACATATTCTCAGCAAATCATTCTGTAAATACTGTCCACTTTCAAAAATTACTTTCCAATTCCAATCTGACGGATCATAGATCGAATATTAACAATAGTTAAATGCCACTTTCAATAAGAGCCCCTGAGACGTTGGGACCGTAAGACATCAAGGCTCTTAGATCTGGAACTCTTATATACTGAGGCTCTTAAACTCTGGGACCCTAATACTTTGATATTCTAAGACTCTGGCATACTGAGGCTCTGAAATCCTGGGATCCTAACACTCTGAGACCTTTTGAACCTGGAAACCACACGGTTCTGTTACTTTTAGAGGCCGGATACAAGAATTTTGGGACCCTAAGACCCCGATACACTTATACGCTGAGACCCAGGGACCTGTAGATACTTAAACTGTCAGATTCGGAGACTCTGAGGTACTTGGAATCTGGGACCCTAAGAATCGGAGATCTTGGGAGCCTTAGGTTCTGAGACTCTTAAACTCTGGGGCCCTAAGACTTTGATATTCTAAGACTCTGACATACTGAGGCTCTGAAATCCTGGGATCCTAACACTCTGAGACCTTTTAACCCTGGAAACCACACGATTCTGTTACTTTTAGAGGCCAGACCCAAGAATTTTGGGACCCTCAGACCCCGATACACTTATACGCTGAGACCCAGGGACCTGTAGATTCTTAAAGTGTCAGATTCGGAGACTCTGAGGCACTTGGAATCTGGGCCCTAAGAATCGGAAATCCTGGGAGCCCTAAGTTGTAAGACTCTTAAACTCTGAGGCTCTAAGACTTTGATACTCTAAGACTCTGACATACTGAGACTCTGAAATCCTGGGATCCTAAGACTCTGTGACCCTTTGACCCTGGAAACCACACGATTCTGTTACTTTTATAGGCCGGGCCCAAGAATTTTGGGATCATAAGATCCCAATACACTTATAATCTGAGACCCAGGAACCAGTAGATTCTGAAACTCTCAGATTCGGAGACTCTGAGGCTCTTAGAACCTAGGACCCTAAGAAATGAAGACCCTGGGAGCTTTAGGTTCTAAGGTTCTTAGACGCCGGGACTCTAAGACTTCGACACTCTAAGACTCTGACACTCTGAGAATTTAGGCCTCTGAGACTCTGAGATCGTGGGACCCCAGGATTTTCTGACCCTTTGACTTTTGAAACCCTGAGACCCCAAGACATTTATACTCTAAAGTCCTGGAGCCGAAGACTGTGATTCTTATACACTGTGCCTTAAAGATTCTATGATCCTCACGCTCTGAAACCCTAAGACCGTGGTACCTTATACGCTGGGACACTAACAAACTGTGGAATTTATTTTTCTAACCGTTTTTCTTTTGTTTTTCAATTTAACGGTATTTTTTTATTTCTATCTGTCTGTCTTTCTCTTTTACTCCCTCTTCTGCCTTTTCCAAAAATACAACTTTTTAAGGAAAATCAATTATTTTTTAAGACCTACTCTTTAAAATGTAAGCCAAAAGCAAAAAAAAACGGTACACGATTTCGATGGGAAAATAGTCCTTCTTTTAATTGATAAGATTTTAACTTGAAATTTAAAAAAACTAGTAGTTCAACGACAATAAAAGAAAAATGAAAATACGAACAAACTATGTTAAGCCCCTAAAAGATTATCAAGAAAAGAGATTAGCTTGCATTCAATACGATGAGAGAAATTCCAACACAATAAAAATACAGAAGATTATAGGGGCGTACTCGTATTGTACAATAAAAATGTACTCAGGTATGTGCGAGTAAAAGAAGGATTAGAAGAAAATGGAATCTCAAATACCTTAAATAAATGTGATGGAAAGTAAAATGCAAAGAAAATAAAAAAACTAAATTGTCAAAGCGGAAAATGGGACAAAATGCAATTTGAGGTCGAAAATTTTTCTGTATGGTATAAAATTGTGTTATATAATTTTTTTGTCCTTAGATTATCAGTCGTCTTAGTCCTAAAATTGTTTTTTTCCTTAAATTGTTATCATTTTTTCAGCAAGAAAGTTTTAAATTCTGTAACTTTAATGATTTGTCAATTTTCTTTAGGTCAAAATATTTAACCTGTAAAATTGTAGTCTCTGAATTTATTTTTTATTTGTCGAAAATAATTTGTTCTTTTCTTAAAAGGGCATTTTAAGAATTCTTGTTTATTGAGTCATTATTGGTCAGGCCTGAAGTCTAATTCTTACAATATTTTGGGTCTTATAATCTATACTTTAGATCTTAGAGCTGCATTATTTTTTCTGTTTAAATTTTTATTCAATTTTTCAAAAATGCCAAAATAATTTGTTTCAAATACAAAATTGAGTTTTTATTTCAATATTTTCCAATATTTTACAATATTTTCCAATATTTTCCAATATTTTCCAATATTTTCCAATATTTTCCAATATTTTCCAATATTTTCCAATATTTTCCAATATTTTCCAATATTTTCCAATATTTTCCAATATTTTCCAATATTTTCCAATATTTTCCAATATTTTCCAATATTTTCCAATATTTTCCAATATTTTCCAATATTTTCCAATATTTTCCAATATTTTCCAATATTTTCCAATATTTTCCAATATTTTCCAATATTTTCCAATATTTTCCAATATTTTCCAATATTTTCCAATATTTTCCAATATTTTCCAATATTTTCCAATATTTTCCAATATTTTCCAATATTTTCCAATATTTTCCAATATTTTCCAATATTTTCCAATATTTTCCAATATTTTCCAATATTTTCCAATATTTTCCAATATTTTCCAATATTTTCCAATATTTTCCAATATTTTCCAATATTTTCCAATATTTTCCAATATTTTCCAATATTTTCCAATATTTTCCAATATTTTCCAATATTTTCCAATATTTTCCAATATTTTCCAATATTTTCCAATATTTTCCAATATTTTCCAATATTTTCCAATATTTTCCAATATTTTCCAATATTTTCCAATATTTTCCAATATTTTCCAATATTTTCCAATATTTTCCAATATTTTCCAATATTTTCCAATATTTTCCAATATTTTCCAATATTTTCCAATATTTTCCAATATTTTCCAATATTTTCGAATATTTTCCAATATTTTCCAATATTTTCCAAATATTTTCCAATATTTTCCAATATTTTCCAAAACGTTTTGAGTTTCTCAAAGTTTTTTCGCTTTTCTATGCAAAATATTTTTTCTTCATTATTAATTAGAAAAATTTCTTCTCAAAATGTGCAAAAGTATGTCAAGAACGGTAGGTCCTTACTTGTCCTAACGTGAGCAAAATTTAGTGAATAGAAATGTTGTAGAAATTTTTATTATTTATGAAATCAATTATTTTCTAATGCAAAATATTAAAAACTAATTTAAAATAATCAGAATAGAAATTAGAATTTGACAAAAACGAAAACAAAGAAACTGCATTAAAGTCAAAAATAGTCAAAAGTGGAAAGAAGGGAAATTTTTAAGCTAAGATTTCGTATAAAGACTAAAATATGTTAAGTCATGTAAGAAAAAAAAACGGTTGAGTTCTTAAAATTCTAGCTACGAAAAAAAAAATGGCCACGGAAAAAAACCCCATTCAATTTTCTAATATCAAAAGCTATTATGCATTTTTAATTTCGTATTTCGGAAATCGAAAGCTTGGCCAAAAAAACTTTAATTTGTCCATTCAAATTCGGCTCCCCCACATCTCACCACGAATCCATTATCCACCACCATCCCCAGCCACATACGAATATGCTCGCACAAAATCAAAATCACATTCTTTTCAATCCATTCACCATTGACTGGATATCCATACTTGAATGCAAATGATTTTTTTAAATTTATTCAACAACCAAATAATAATAAATAATAAATATTTCTGCTCATCGAAGCGTACATGCTCAATTAGTATACAAAATGAGACGAACGCAAATGAAAATTAATCAAAAATTAGATAAAAATGTTTAGTTTGGAATGTGTTTTCTTACTTATTAACCTTTAAATTTAATAAGAAAGAAAAATAATCGAAAAATAGCACAAAAAATGGCAATGTTAAGGGGAAAGAATGCTTCCGGGATCCACCGCTAGGAGTCATACTATTCCAAATAGTCTTGCTGCTGTCATATTGGCAATATGATAACTGTCAAAGTGAGCGTTAAGCAATAATAACAATCGTTTTTTTTTTTGTAAACATTATAACTGGACAGTTTCAATCGATTTTCTATTTGGTTGACGGGGGGAAAGGAAGGTTAGCGGAGGTCACTTGATGACTTATCATCTTCATTTTTGATGCGAACTATTATGTTTTGAAATTCGGGCGTGGCAAGCCACAAACAATTGGTTTTTACTCAATATCAGTAAGAAACGATTAGAACTTAAACCTTCTATTGTACATCCCTAAATCGATCATCTGATTTACATGTCTTTTCTGCATATGCACTTGAGAGTCGGCTCTAGAGACAGTTTTTTTGCGGATCGATTTTTTTTAGGACCGCTTATTTTGGGGAACGAATATTTTGAGGATTAAATATTTTGAGGATCGATCATTTTAATGATTAAATATTTTCAGGATCGCCTATTTTAAGCATCGAATTTTTGAGGATCGCCTCCTTTGAGGATCGCCTATTTTAAAGATCGAATATTTTGAGGATCGATAGTTTTGAAAATTAAATATTTTGAGGATCGAATACTTCGAGGACCCAATTTTTTTGAGAAACGCATATTTTGAGGATCGCCTATTTTGAGGATCAAATATTTTGAGAATCAAATATTTTTAAGATCGAATATTTTTAGGATCGAATATTTTGAGGATCCCCTATTTTGAATATCGCCTATTTTGAAGATTAAATATTTTGAGGATCGCATATTTTGAGGGTCGCCTATTTTGAATATAGAATATTTTGAGGATCGACCATTTTGAAGATTAAATATTTTCATGATCGCCTATTTTGAGGATCGATAGTTTTGAAGATTAAATATTTTGAGGATCAAATACTTCGATGACCCAATTTTTTTGAGAATCGCAAATTTTGGGGATCGCCTATTTTGAGGATCGAATTTTTTTAGGATCGAATATTTTGAGGATCCTCTATTTTGAAGATCGCCTATTTTGAAGATAAAATATTTTCAGGATCGAATATTTTGAAGATTGAATATTTTGAGGATCGCCTATTTTGAGGATCGATAGTTTTGAAGATTGAATATTTTAAGCATCGAATATTTTGAGGATCGCCTATTTTAAGGATCGATAGTTTTGAAGTTCGCCTATTTTGAAGATTAAATATTTTCAGGATCGAATATTTTGAAGATTGAATATTTTGAGGATCGCCTATTTTGAGGATCGATAGTTTTGAAGATTGAATATTTTAAGCATCGAATATTTTGAGGATCGCCTATTTTTAGGATCCAATATTTTAAAGATTAAATATTTTCAGGGTCACCTATTTGAGGATCCCCTATTTTGAAGATCGAATATTTTGAATATTAAATATTTTAAGGATCGCATATTTTGAGAAGCGAACATTTTGAGGATCATATATTTTGATGACTTTGAGCATCGAATATTTTGACAATCGTCTATTTTGAGGATCACTTTTTTTGAAGACTAAATACGTTGAGCAGCACATTTTTTGAGGATCGCATATTTTGAGCACAGCATATTTTGAGGATCACATATTTTGAGGATTGAATATTTTAAGGACCACATATTTTAATAATGCCCTGTTTTGAGGATCGGAAATATTAAGGATCGCCTGTTTTAAGGACCGAATATTTTGAAGAACGATTATTTTAAGAATCGCAGAAATATACTCTCTTGGAGTGGAAGTGAGCCGAAAGAATGACACTGGACTAAGTGTGTCCAATGACAAAAAATAAACTGAAAAAATTATATTGATTTTGAGCAGTACATTTTCGAAAACATTTTAATCCAGACTCCTTTTAGGCAAAGTGCAACCTTCTAGTATGCAGCGGTTTTGAGTTCGAATTCAGATTTATAGAAACACATTTAAATAAAAAAAAAAAAAAAACAAATGATAAAAATCTGAAGGAATCAAATTTATAGGATAAAATAAAACAATTTTTCTAAATTCCATCTTTTAATAATTTTATAAATTTTATTTGATTTCATTTCTGACTTCCTGTCACCGGCGCCCCGGTTTTTTATGAAAATTGAAAAGAAAAGAGATGAGAGAGTTACCAAGTGAACAAGAGAAAAAAAAACCCTCGTTAACAATCTCTTCCGTTGCCAATACTTGTCATAAGTGCACAGGTAAATGTTCGTAGAGCCAGCTTTAGGAGGGACCGAAACACACTACTTGCTGATTAAGGAAGAAGAGCATGAAGAAAAGCGAGAGTCAGAATAATGACAGGAGGTGCCGAGGGACAAACTACGTACAATACTGGGCAATGGCGAAATCTTGCTGCAGTTCTGGGAAACCCTGGTTAAGTGCACACCACCGACGCAGGTTCCGTCCGGACACATTCCTCGACAGCAGGTAGCGTCTGGACAAATTTCATGTTTTCTGATGCAATCAAAAAGTTCGGTGTTCTTTTCTTTTCTTTTCCATTATGGTAAGGGTCGGTTTTACCCCAAAAGATAAGAGGGTATTTATTGCTACTTTAAAACATGATCATTTATTTATCCACAACTAATGCTACCTGCGACGTACAAATATGCATTTACCTGTCATTGACTACTTAAATTGCTACTTTTTTGTCAGATTTAAAATTTAAAAAAAAAAAAAAAACAGAGTCACGTACATATTGTTACGATGAAATTTTTATTATTCTTTTCATGTAAATTGATTTATAAATTGGTTCTTTCTTAAAGAAATAAAAAATTCCATTAGTTTTATTATAAAATTGTCAAAACGCATTCAGACTTGCACGTAGTAAAAGGGCATAAAATCGAATTCTTCGAATTTCAAAATAGAAAATTTCCAATTCTTTACCGATGGAAACTAACCCAAACCAAATTCAAAAGTAAAAACAACAAATTTCCTTGATTTTAAGGAAATTTCTTTGGTTTTTTTTTTTAATTTCCACTTTTAACAAAAGTTGTCTTGTTCGCATTTTGTATGAGTATACAACACCGGATATGAAAAGTGTACACAAAAAAATATCTGATAAGACGTGAAGAAAAAATTAAATGGAATTTTTTTAAAAATCGTTAGCTGATAAACTAAAGGCATTTCCGACCTGAAGAAGTGTGCACACCCTTTGGACAGGAGAAATTTTCATCTAGAAATTATATTAAAAATCCTTAGAAAAAAATGGTAAAAATTGCACAAAATCTGTTTCTTTGAGCCCGTTTTTCTTTATCAAAATGCATACGAACTATTCTATTACACAGCGCCATGATTAGGGGGTGGCCGTTTCCTAAACTAAATAGAACTAATCTGTATAAACATTTACAAATACTCTCTTAAAAGACGGTTTATACGTTTTTTTTAATTTATTTTTGTGGTTTTTAATGAAATTGAATATGTTTTTACTAATTTTGGGTGCGTGTTTTTTTTTATACAATAGAATTTACTAAAAAAAGAATATACCAGCAATCATTTTCAAAAAAAAAGAGTGTTGACAGCTACGCTCCAGTTCAGAAATTCGCTTAGATAATAGCATTAATTAATATGTTGAGTTATGGCGAGTAAACCGGTATTGAAGTTATTTTAACAAATCGTGGGAGCAGTGATGCTTAAATCTTTGTAGGTGTTTCTAGGGAATGATGTGGAGGATAGCTCTCGAACAAGGGAAATGGAATTTTCTATAACTCTATTGCGAACATAAAAGAGAGTACCATCGAAAATTTTCTAAAGTATTTTTAACTGAAAGGATTGAATTCGATGGGAAATGGAAAAGCATTGTAGCTTATAAGTCCATATGGGTCTATAATTCGCGGTATAGTATGTTCAGAGCCATTATTTTATGTCTTGCTTGTTTGTGGGTTCCATGTCAAGCGTTAGTCTAAGTTCAGTCCTAGCATATATAGCAAAAAAAATGGGATGTGTCATAAAGTATGGGTCCAAGTAGGCGGCCCTGGGGAACACCAGCGAATATCGGAGCGATATTCGAGAATTCACTGAATTCATTAACTTAAAAGTGCCGATTTGAGAGGAATGATTTCGATACTTTTTACAAATTATTTACTTTAAATTTGCCGTATTTACTTCTATTCATGAAGGAAGAAGGGCGGAAATGCCATTTTCGGAGATTTGTTTATTTTTACTAATAGTGAAAATAGTGGTGGCGTTATATTTTTTTTTAACGTATACTCCTAAAATGTAATAGTGTCTGTCTTTATTATTTCTTCTTTATTAAGAAAAAAAAAACAGCCTATTAAGCTTTTGAACAATTCTAGACTATACGAGTACATCAGTGTCTTGCGCCTCAAACAATTATAAAGTACTAGATTCTTATGATATGCGAACGACTAAAAATGAATTAAAGGTAAAAATTACAGTTGATTTTTGAAAAAGAAAAAACCAATTGCAGAAAATTCCAATAATCTTCAAATGAAAATATCATTTTTATTATTTTTATACAAACGAAATCGAATTGTTTATTATTAAATAGTAAAAAACGAAGTACTAGAATTAACAAAGAAATAATAATACCATTAAAAATTGGCCATGATTTAATGTTGGCAAATTCTTACAAATGCAACCGTGATTCTAGATAATTGTAGAGAGTTAAAATTATCTATAATTATCTAAAAACTATAAATTAATCACTTCTCAAATTTAATAGATTTTAACGTACTAGAATCTATCAATAAAAATTGAAGTATTTGATACATTCTAGTACGTTAAATAATGACGGTTATTATTTTTCATTAGAAATTTCTATTTTTTTCAAAATTTAAAGTAAATTTGTTCATAAATGCAGCCATAATTGTTGGTGATTTTATTAAATAGTCTTGAAAAAATGAAGTACTAAAAATAATGAATATAATAAAAATGATGAAACGATTGTTAAAGAATTTTTTAAATTCAAATCTTCTCCAAGTACAATAATTTTTACCAAAACTTGAATAGTTTTATGTAAAAATATTGTACCATAATAAGAAGTACTAGAATTTAATTACAGAAATTTTATTTTTGATCATTGAAATTTTTCTTTGATAGTTTTTACAAATTCATCTAAAATCACAAGTATTTTCTGGTTGTACTAGAGTTTAGTAATAGACCTTAAAAAAAAAAAAAACATTCTCAAAAATTTGGTACTAGAGTTGAACAGAAATATTCTGTACTTGTAGACGGAAAATATTGTATGTACAATTTAAATTTCTGATTAAATTAAAGGAATTTTAACGCACGTAGCTATTATTTCAAGCAAGTTTAGAATTAAATTGACATACTAGAATTTACCAATAAAAGTGCACTTCACATCGACATTTAAGGAATTTAACAATAAATTTGTTTAAATTTAACAAATGCTTACGAATGCAACTAAAATTTTGTGAAAGTCTCACAATGTCGATGTGAAGACTAAAGCATTACCCCAATTTTCCCATCGGAAAGTAAAGAAAAAATAAAGAAATTTTATTGCAAATTAATTTACTTAACGTAAGTTAATACGATACTTAAACGTAGGCCTATAAGAAAAAGTCAAACGGCACTAAATCGCATGATCTTGGAAGGTAATCGACATCACCAACTTACGAGTCCTGGTAACTTTTCTCATTTAGACCATTGAAACCACATATAATCCAGATGAAAATCTTGAAGTTCAGGCCAAAAGCAAGTCGGTTATAAAATGGCCATAGCGCTTATCGATATGATAACCGACTTGATTTTAGGTTGGACATGAAGAATTCAAAGAAATACGAGCCAATAACACCTTCAGTCCAAAAATCACTTTCCGTGGATGCATTGGATTCGTCAAAGTCACTTGTGGGTTTTGCAGAGCCTCGTTTATGAAAATTTTTCTTATTGACAGATCTACCGAATAAGAAATGAGCCTCATCGCTGAAGAAAATAATCTCCACCTAAATCGCGACAAGTGGCTACCAGCAGAATTACCAATAATAGAGAAATTTTCTAAAACTGTAACGGTAGCTAAACAATCTACAATGTAAAATAGCAAACCTTAACCTAAAATAAGTATTTCTTTGCATAAATGTCATATTTGACAGCTGTCAAATGAAAGACTGTACTTACCGAAATACAAAATGATAAGTCCTGTTTTTAAGTTTACGATGAATTCTTTTTCAAATTTAACAAAAATTTTCACGAACATATACAAAATTTTCTGAAGTACTAGAATTTAACTAAATAATCAAATTCTAGCTACAAGACCAACCAAAATTTCAAATTTACTCGTATTTTCGAAATAGAGAAAACTTTTCAAAATTTCAGCTATGTACTTTTAAAGTGTTACCAAATTAAAAAAAAAAAACACAATACTAAAATACAACAAAGCATTTTTCTTTTTAACATTTCATAAACTGGACTTGTCATAAATATTGTATATTAAATAAAAAATGTAGAAAAATATTAAAGCTAAATTTTCGGAAATACAATAATTTAACATAAAAGATATTATTCATAAAATATGTTACCGGACAAAATGGACAATAGTTTTAATAGAGAAAAAAAAACAATTTACGATAATAGGAAAAAATATGCTAATTGAAGTAACAGAAGAAAAAAAACTACACAATATTAAACAAGAAACGCCAACAATTTTACGATTTATGATAGGAAAACGTTTGTCAGACTCGACAAAAAAGAAGAAAAAAAGTATTTGTCACAACAAAAATGCAACCGCTCCCCTGACCCCCCTTACCCACCCTCTAATAATAATATAAGCAAACATACTATATATTGTATATAAGTTCACACATCCATAAATAGGATATTTACCAACAATTCTATTACGGAAAATTTTGATTTGTTCGCAGGTAAACATGAATGAATCTATTTATTATTAGCAGTTTTTTTGGTTGGTTTTTTTTTATTTGTGAGAGGGAGGGAAATTGGAAAAATGAAAAAAAGAATACCGCAAGTATAAAAGGCTACGTAATTATGCTATGGATCATTAACTTCAACTTCCGGCGGGGGATGGTAACAGTACCGATCCGATGAATAGTAAATAAATAAAATTCAACTGAAGAGGGCATAGTCTTCGTATTGTTGAGGGAAAAAAAACTCTTTTTGAGAAGCAAAAAAAGAGCAAATGGCAAAAGAGAGGGGGTGAGCGGGAACCAGTCTGTTTTCGTTATCAGCTCGACAAGTTCACTCACTAAAGCCCCAAACACAATTCCGAGAAGTAACGTCAATAACTACAATTACTGTCAAAATTTAAAAAAAAAACCTTCACAATCTTATGGCAGTGCACACAATTGCGACGATTTCTTCGATCGATGAAATTTTGCCGTTATGGCCGCAGTACGTTAAAATTAAAAATCAAAATAAATACAGAGTGGGCCAAATTGGACTTACTGATTTACTTTTTTATTTTGCAGATTATAAAGAATTTTATAAAATTTTATAATGTCTTTATTATAAAATATACAAAATTGTTTTTTTTTTTTAATTAATAAAATGTTTTGTAGGAGAAATTATTGCTTAAAATATTTTTAAAAAAAATGTTTTATTGACAAAACTAAATTTTTACTGTAAACATTTTATATTCAAAAAATTGTTTTAGTCAAAAAAAAAATGTTTTTTTTAATAATAACATGTTTTATGGAAAAATTTATTGTTTAAAACTTTTTTTGCTAAAAAAATTACTATTTAAAAAAAAAAGTTTGTAATGAAAATATTTTTTACTGAAAAAACCTAATTTTTACTGTAAATATTTTGACTTAAAAAATTGTTTCAGTCAAAAAAAAATGTTTTGTTTTTAATAATAAAATGTTTTCTACAAAAATTTATTGCTAAAAACATTTTTTGCTGAAAAAATTACTGTTAAAAAATTTTTTTTATTGAAAAAAACTTAATTTTTACTGTAAATATTTTGACTTGTTTAAGTCAAAAAAAAATGGTTTTTTTTTATAATAAAATGTTTTATGGAAAAATTTATTGCTTAAAACATTTTCGCTGAAAAAAATACTATTAAAAAATATTTTTTACTGAAAAAACTTAATTTTTACTGTAAACATTTTAACTTCCAAAAATTGTTTAAGTAAAAAAAAGGTTATTTTTTTAATATGTAATAAAATGTTTACGGAAAAATTTATTACTTAAAACATTTTTTTCTGAAAAAATGTCTGTAAAAAAAAAATTTTTTAAGTGAAAAAATTAATTTTTACTGCAAACATTTTAGCTTCAAAAAATTGTTTAAGTAAAAATAAATGTTTTTTTTTTCATAATAAAATGTTTTATGGAAAAATTTATTGTTTAAAACTTTTTTTGCTAAAAAAATTACTATTTAAAAAAAATGTTTAATGAAAATATTTTTTACTGAAAAAACCTAATTTTTACTGTAAATATTTTGACTTAAAAAATTGTTTCAGTCAAAAAAAAAATGTTTTGTTTTTAATAATAAAATTTTTTTACAAAAATTTATTGCTAAAAACATTTTTTGCTGAAAAAATTACTGTTAAAAAATTTTTTTTATTGAAAAAAACTTAATTTTTACTGTAAATATTTTGACTTGTTTAAGTCAAAAAAAAAAACTTAATTTTTACTGTAAACATTTTAACTTCCAAAAATTGTTTAAGTAAAAAAAGGTTGTTTTTTTAATATGTAATAAAATGTTTACGGAAAAATTTATTACTTAAAACATTTTTTTCTGAAAAAATGTCTGTAAAAAAAAATTTTTTTAGTGAAAAACTTAATTTTTACTGCAAACATTTTAGCTTCAAAAAATTGTTTAAGTAAAAATAAATGTTTTTTTTTCATAATAAAATATTTTATGCAAAAATTTATTGTTTAAAACATTTTTTGCTGAAAAAATTACTGTTAAAAAATTTTTTTTATTGAAAAAAACTTCATTTTTACTGTAAATATTTTGACTTGTTTGAGTCAAAAAAAAATGGTTTTTTTTTATAATAAAATGTTTTATGGAAAAATTTATTGCTTAAAACATTTTCGCTGAAAAAAATACTATTAAAAAATATTTTTTACTGAAAAAACTTAATTTTTACTGTAAACATTTTAACTTCCAAAAATTGTTTAAGTAAAAAAAGGTTGTTTTTTTAATATGTAATAAAATGTTTACGGAAAAATTTATTACTTAAAACATTTTTTTCTGAAAAAATGTCTGTAAAAAAAAATTTTTTTAGTGAAAAACTTAATTTTTACTGCAAACATTTTAGCTTCAAAAAGTTGTTTAAGTAAAAATAAATGTTTTTTTTTAATAATAAAATGTTTTATGGAAAAATTTATTGCTTAAAACATTTTCGCTGAAAAAATTATTAGTAAAAAAAAATTGTACTGAAAAAAACTTAATTTTTACTGCAAATATTTTGACTTAAAAAAATTGTTTAAGTCAAAAAAAAAATGTTTTTCTTTAATTTTAAAATGTTTTATGGAAAAATTTATTGTTTAAAACATTGTTTACTGAAAAAATTACTATTAAAAAAAATTTTTTTACTGAAAATATTTTTTACTGAAAAAATTTAAATTTTACTGTAAATATTGTGACTTGAAAAAATTGTTTGAGTCAAAAAAAAATGGTTAATGAAAATAGAAAAAAAAATTGGAGATAAAACTGAACCCTGCGGAACACCAGAATTTATTTGGAGGACTGCAGACTTGAAGCCATCCAGAACAACTTATATTGAACGGTTCGAAAGGTAGTTTCTACACATTTGCGACAAAAGGGACTGATACCAAACTCTGTTTACTGCCTTTGAAATATTATGTGTAAAAAATCCTACACTCTCCAGAGAAATATGTTAGTGAGTGTGGTTCCACTTTTCGGCTACATATCCCATCAAAGCACCGGTGGATCTATTGCTACGAAAACCATATTGACAGTCACTGAGGAGTTTCCTTGATTCAAGATATCCATGACCTCCGACAGAACGGACGTATTGGTGGAGTAGCGTACGCTGTGGTTTTGACAGTGTGGAAGAACACCTCTTCAGAACTATGGGGATATACCATCTGGACCAGCTGTGAAAGTGCGATAATGACTAGACGCCCTACGGTGGTCCGTTCGCCGTACTGGACCAAGGTAAGGAGCCTTTGTCGGAACGGTGGTGACCGGGCTTTAATATTTAAATCGCTGGTATAGTCTTAGAGCTGGAGGTGATGGGTAGGAGAATCCCAGGTGCTACCACTGTAGGAGATAGTAGAGGTCTAGATAGGCCTTGCTACCAACTGTTAGGGTAACTATCCTGTAACTGGTTACTTACTATTAGCAACAATGTAGCTGGTTCAGTAGCGGGACCAGGTGGTGGCGAAAGAGGGGAGCGGTCTACAGGTTGAGACCGCTCACCATTAGAATTGAACGTAAGGTTAAGATGGAATGTTTGACCACAAAGGATGCTCAGATGACAAAATGGTAGAGATGATATTTAAGGCGACTTGCGATTGGAATCAAAAGTGTTTCGTATATGAGGGTTTTGGAAAGAGGAAACCTGATTGAGTATTCCTTGCATGAAGTAGGAAATTACAACGCTCATATGCAGTAAAAGATTGAGCGTAACAATTAAAAAGCGCCACATTTTCATCAGAGACACATTATTCACAGACCAATTCCATAATAACGGTTGTGTTGTTAAGAAAAATTTCCCCCAAAAATATTATGTAAAGCCTTTTTTAAAATTTATTTTATTGTATTTAATAAAAAAAAGAAAAGAAAACAGTTCAATTGTTCATAAAAATTTGCGGACACATTATTTTATCGATTACTGGTCAATGCAATATATGGAATGACTTCAGGGTAGTGGAGGACGAAATCACACAGTGAAAAATGTGTTCTGCACACTTCGACCAGTTTATGGTTGTTATAATCGACCTACTCTGAGCAAGTAATTCAAGCCATAGTGACAAAATTTTACAGCAATTTGACGCTATTTGATATCAAACCACCAATCCGTTTGCGTAGAGTGCGGCCAGTGTTGGTGAAGATCGCGATTTGTGCATCCGTCGCCGTTCACAACAATTTGGATTGTGTTGCTCGACTATGTGGAAGATTTTACGCAAGGATCTTGGTCTGAAAGCGTATAAAATACAGCTCGTCCCAAAACTGAAGCCTGCCAAAGTGTCGAATTTTCGGTGAATGAGCCTTAGAACAACTTCAGGAAAATCCGTTTTTTACGGAAAACTTTGCCTCAGCGACGAAGCTAATTTCTGTTTCAACAAGACGGCGCTACATCCAACACAGCACATAAAAAAATGGACATATTGCGAGACGGGTTTGGTGAGCGATTTATCTCAGGTTTCGCCACCTACATCGTGCTAATTGACACTTCTAGACTATTTTTTATGGGACTCCGAGAAGTCACTCGTCCATACCGATAAACCAGCGCCTTGGAAAACAACATTACACGTGATATTGTGTTATCAGTGAAATACCAACCGAGATATTCGAAAAAGTGCTTTAAAATTGGACCTTTCGCATGGATTACTTTGATGGGTATTTGATAGGAATTCGAACCGCATTGTAGCTCGTAAGTCCATATGGGTCTATAATTCGCGATATCGTCTGTTCACAGCTTGTTTTCTAAGTCTTATTTGTGAGTTCCATGTCAAGCGTTAGTCTAAGTTCAGTCTTAGCTACCGAGCTACGGTGTATTGTGGTATTTCACTGCCAGTAAGATATATGGAGAGGATGTGGTTTATGGCGGAGACCAAAAGTTACGTGGACCCACTTAGTAACCAGTTTTGGTGGATTGGGATTTGGGTTTGGAGAGTTTCGTATGCAAATTTGAGATTTTTACAAGATGTAAGGCAGGCCGTATCATCTGCATGTGTAGCAAAAAAAAAATGGGTTGTGTTATAAAGGATGGGTGCTAGTATGCTGCCCTGTGGCCACTTGTTATTAGCGAAATACCAGCTGAAATATTCGAAAAGGTGTTTCAAAATTGGATCTTTCCGTAGTCGTGACCAGCATTTATATAAAATAATTTTTAAAAAGTAAATTGATTTATTGATTCAAATAAAAATTTCATATACTTTTAGAACTTTTGTATAGTTTTTTGGAAATTTAAAAACCAAATACTTAAAAAATCACCCGCCATAAGTAATGTTTGCCGAGAGTAACCGGTTCCATTTTCGGTGAAATGCTGTACAAAAGTGATCTTTGTTGTAATGCATATGGCAAGGCATTCTACGTTGCCGGTCGGTAATGACTTGTCTGTAGTCGTCGGTTCGATAAGCTTTACATTTTCGACCGGAGTAGTTCTCGCTGGAAAGAATTGCGTTGTTTGCGTTTGTCTTTTTTTTTCCTGATTTATTTCGTTTTCCTCTCTTTCCTTTCCGATTTCAGTTATTCACTGCACAACCAACCGCCACCTTTATTTGTCGCATTCGATTTTTTTGTTCGTTCAATTTGAATTTTGATATACCCTCGAGCAGTTGTTATTCAATTTTTTTATTTCCAGTCTTTTTGAATTTGGTTTTGTTGTCTTTTTTCGATTCAATTTTTTTCCTTCTTACCTGTAATATGCGTGCACAGACGACTGACTGTTTTGTGCGGGTGCACATACGTGTACAGGAAGGCTTCTGTTTCGATGGCATATCTCGCCGGGCATTAATGCATCAGCAGAGTCGGTACTGTTCTTATCCGTTCCGTGCAGTTTCGCTTCTGTTCTGTTCTGTTCTGTTCTGTTCTGTGCTATTCAATTCCGTTCAGTTTAGTTTCTGTTCTGTTCCGATTTGTGTTCGCGCAACATTTTTTTTTTTTTTTTTTTTTTTGTTATATTAACTTTTTCCATTTTTGTATATTTTTTTTACTGCAGGTTTCTTTCAGTTTTTAACAAATGCTCTTTTTTATTTGAATTCTTTTTAATTTTTGTTTATTTTCCTGTCGTTCTCTGTTCACGTAAACATAACCGAAAGTATTGTGTACTTGGTTTACACGAACGCATACAATTATACCCACGGGCAATCGTTACATAAACCGTAGTGCACTCACTACTGATGATCAGGCTCGGTGAATTTCTGTGCGAATGGTCGTGGCTCTGGGGGTATTTTTTTTTCTTCTGGTTATATGGTATATATCGGGCTGACAGGTGTTCTATCGTTAATACATTTTTTTTTTTACACTTTTCTCTTCATTGTTCCGTTCACAAACAATACTTTTCAGGTGTATTGCATGATTTGAATTTTTCCATTTTTTCTACATTTTTTTCTTCCCCTTTTAACTTTATCCTGTGCAAATGCTCCGTTGTTATTATTACAATAATTTTTTTTTTGGTTTTTTTTCACCCCCTATGCATTAAATGAATTTTTTCAATAAAAAAAAAAAGAAAAAAACTGTTTGATTTTCTGCAACAAATTAGAAATTCATAATCAGAAATGGTGGTTTCATAATGGATGAAGTATGTTATTGTCACCTTCTCTCATCAAGTTTGCTGTTTTCCACATTTTGCAAATTATTTCCAGCAGTTTTATTACGAAAAAAACAAAACCTATACCTTTCCTAGTTGTCCCAGACATCTTTTGTTCCAGTACAAATGATTTTCCTAGTTCTATTTTTGCATAATTAAAATAACAAATTTCCTCTCCAGTTTTATTCTCGCATTTCTGCATAATTATTTTCACCTCTAACCAACCAATACCAACAAAACAAAAATAAAAAATATTTTTCTATTTTTAATAATTTTAATTACTAGAATTTCTTTTTAAAATTTTTAAATACTAAAAAAAATTTTTTTTTTTTTTTGGACAATAATGGAGAATTTTTTTTTTTTAAATAATTAGAAAAATTTTGTTAATTTTAAAAACTCTTCATTTTTTTTTATAAATTTGTAAAGAAAATTTAATCAAATTACAAAAAGAAATGCAGTTTTTTTTTTTTTTTTGTTTTGGTTTTTAACTTTGGAAAATACCAGGTGTATAAGCTTAAATCCGCTGTTTGGTCATAGATGATGTGAGTGAGCGTATTAAGCTACCATGGGCACGCCATACTCTTTTTTTATGAGACTGACATCTGTCAACATTGATCAGTGCACATTGTGAGCAATTTCGTACGACAACATACATTTTTCCTGTGGTAATCATGTCTAGTTTTGTGCCAGAAAAAGAGCATATGCGGGAAGCTCTGCTTTTCTGCTTCAATTTGAAGAAATCGGCTACCAAATCGCATCGAATGCTTATGGAGGCCTATGGTAACAGTGCTTTATCGGAAACAATGTGCCGAGATTGGTTTTGCTCGTTCAAAGACGGAAATTTTGACTTGTGGGACAGGAAGCGTGAAAATCGGCATAGGAAGGTTGAGGACCATCAATTGCAGGCTCTTTTGGACGAAGATGATACACAATCGAAAAAAATGCTCGCGGAGCAATTGGGTGCTACTCAACCAGCCATTTCCATGCGTCTGCGTGCCATGGGGAAGATTGAAAATATCGCATGAATTGAACGATAGGCAGATGGAGCGACGCCAAAACACATGCGAAATCTTGCTCGCCAGACAAAAAATAAATTCGTTCCTGCATCGGATTTTGACAGGCGATGAAAAGTGGATATATTTCGAGAATCCAGAACGGAAGATGATGTTGTGCGTTTGGTAGGATCAGCTTCGAACGGAAGATGATGTCCAGAACGGAAGCACAGCTTCGAACGGAAGATGATGCTGTGTGTTTGGTAGGATCAGCAGGGTATCGTCTACTATGAGATGTTGAAACCTGGTGAAACTGTCAATGCCCACCGCTACCACCAACAACTGATCAAATTGCAAAGTGCTCTGCGTGAAAAAAGGACGGATTATCAACAAAGACGCACCATCGCACACGTCAAAAATGGTCCAAAACTACTTAGAGACACTCAACTGGGAGATGCTACCCCACCCCGCTTATTCACCAGACCTGGCCGCTTCCGACTACCACCTGTTTTCGTCGATGGGCCACGCGCTTGCTGAGCAGCACTTTCATTCTTACGATGACGTCCAAAAATGGCTTGATGAGTGGTTTGTCTCGAAAGAGGAGGAATTTTTTTGGCGTGGTTTTTTTGTTTTTGCTTTCTATGACAAAAACATGTGTTTCTTTTTGACTAAAAACTAGCGGATTTAAGCTTATACCACTGGTACTAAAAAATGTTTATGTGGAAAACTACTTGCTGGTATAGCTTTTATACCTGATAGGATTGATCATTTACCTGATAGAAGCCTAAATGTCAGTAATATTCCAAACAACAACAAAAAACGAGTCTGCGTAAACCTAGACAAATACCGATATGGACTTACGGACTCGACTTTTGGGACAATTCCTATCCAGTCCAGACCCTATAAATCTGAATGCTTTGAAAAGTTGTCAATGTCCCCTTTTTTCAAACAGAAGCACTATTATCCATCGTGATCTAAGATAACGTGCATTCCTCGTTATAAAAAATTCCATTTGCGTTTTTCCTTCCACCCTTCCATCAATGTTTACCAATTTTTTTTTTCAACTATTCCATATGTTTGTTTATATGTAAGATTCTTAGAACATAGGCCAGGGACGAGTTTGTTGTACAGCACCTCGACCATGGGGCCATTTGGTGACTTCCGGTTTCGTCTAGATAATGCGTTAGCAGTTTTCTTAGTGAATCTGGTCTGTTTCTAGTGCGCTAGATCAGTTAAATTTCTGTGCACCTTCTTAATTTTATGTAATATTTATACCCATGACATCCCATTTGATTGTAAGACTTATAACAGATGGTACGGTCGCTCTTACTACACATGCAAATCTTGACAACAATCTCCAATTCTGGTTAAAAAATGTGCTCACAATCCCTACTTTCACTGTTTAACAAGAACAACCTGAAATTGTTATTCTTCATCTTTCCATTAAAAAAAAAGAAGCTCCCCTTTACAATCTTATATCGAAAGCACTTACTTTGACCCAAACTATTTTCGCTTACTGTGAAAAATATTGATCTTCAAGCCCAATTAACCCATAAGGTCTCCATCTTCCTTTAGAGCTTTTAGCCTCCTAACAATCCGTGGTAAACTTTTTGAAAACTTTTTGTTAAAACGACTCTATCCATTCGTAAATAATGAAATAAATTATTCGTTGAGCTTCCGATCTGAATACTCTACAGTCCAGCAATGTCATCGCGTCTTGAGAGGCAATACCTCTTCTGATAGTGTGTGTGAGTATTCTGTGCTCCTCTGGAAACTCAAGAGCTTTCCTTCAATTACATACAATTTCTTACTTTAAATTCACAGCCCTCCCAACGGCATTTCAGAGCAGCAAGTAATTCAGAATCCTCCGAAATATATCCTTATATATGAGTCGGACACCTACAAAACATCCCATCCGATTTATACCCTAACAGCAACAAGATTCCATAATTTGATAACTCTCTCCACCTTTTAGCACTTCACCTAGACAAGATATCCTGTCTCTTAGAACCCACACACTTGGACTATTTCGGATAGTCAAAGAAAGATATTTGGGCCAATGGGATTAAAGTTTGGGGAGAGTTTACTCCTCTATTACCCTCCCTGAAAGAGATAGTGGTCTCGAGACTTTTTAGAATCTTCTAACTCTCGTTAGTTGGAGAGATGCCGACGATGGAGAAATTAATTTGGGACGTAACTCAGCTTGTTATTTTTTCACTTCCCTTTAACATTGCTTTCGGAACATGGGGATTTTTTACAAATGTTCCAATTTCATTTGTAACGGTTTTTTTGATCCTATCCTGGATAACAGCTATCGTACTGCTTATTTCTCGTGCAGTGTAGGTGCGGTGTCATCCTTCATTTATGTCCATTTCGATATACTGTCTTTGACCACTACGAATATTTAGCCACGATCGCTTTTCCTTCCGGAAGCTGGTATTGATATTTTCTCGTTCTTGGAAATTATCGTAGGGTTATGTCTCAGTAAAATTCGAACCCACGATCCCTTGGAATGTAGAGTCCAGCACTGCATTAATCAAACATAATTTGGGATGTAAATCTGATTGTTTACAGGAGAGTAAAATAAAAAACTCTCTGAAATGGGAGGAATCCTACTCGAAAAAAAATTCTCTTTAAATAGAAGAACTCCATAAAATCAGCAGATAGGCAGGCCGTGAATGGTTATAACTGAGCACTATATGCCCACATCGAATTTTGAGCCTAGAACTTTCGTGCCCGGAATATTGGCCAGTCCATATTTGTACGTAATCCTGTAAGCACTGGCCAATTGATCAGGATGTTCATTTCCCATAACTCCCGCATACCCTGGGTATCCAAAGCAACTCATCACTCCTATTATTGAGTAGGTTATATCGAATCTTGGAATAGAACTCTTTGAAAACATTTTGTTAACTTTTAGCTCACAACAACAACAAAAAAAAAACCATTTTTCTGTTGTTATCCTTTTTTCCCATAAATTTATAAGAAACAATTTTGAAAAACTATCTAGCATTATTAATTATTGTAGTATTGCCAGATTAACTAATAAATATGAAATGGAAATTTTTCCTATAGGCATCCTTTACCTTCGATTTTATTGCATAACAGTCTGGAAAATACCCCTCTTCCCCCCTTACACCCTTTTGACAAAAAAAAAGTACTTTAAAAAAAAACTAATCATTTCCAAAAAATTATCTTGTCTACTTATCGACCTTCAAAGACCAAACAGGATATACTATCCTGGATAATAGTGGGAATTATTGTGTGAATATAAAAAAAAATTTTATTATTAATAAAATTTTTATTCATATACAAAAAAAAATGCGATTTATATATTTTTTGACTTTAAGGGTTTTTTTATTGGGGGCTCAAAAGGTTATTTGTGGTCTTAAATTATTTTAGTTTTTAGAGTATTAACTATAGCGGACATTTTTCCCAAAAGGCATCCTGTAGCTTCGATTTTGTTACACAGAACAGTATGGAAAATACTCCCCCTTAGCCCACCCCATACAACCCCCTTAACAAAAAATTTTTTTTAAAAAAATCATTACTAAGAACTGATCTTATCTATTCATTCGCCTTCAGAGACCAAACAGGACATCCTATCCGGGATAACAGTGGGAATTATTGTGCGAAAAGAAAAATCATTTTTGACATCATCCAGAAATGGTTATAATCAAAAAATAAAAAGGACGTGGAGAGCAATTTTTTGTAATATTAAAAAATTTTGATTTATATAAAAAAAAATTTTTTTTTGTTCTAAATTAAATAAAAGTAAATTCGAAGGAGAAAGCCTTAGAAAAATTTCTCCTGTCTTTTCTTGTGTGTTTGTTGTGTGTATGCGTGTGTGTGTGTGTTTGTGAACAGAATAAATAAAAACTCGTACGTACCTTCAAAGTAGCTCCATTTCCGTTACCATTATCAGTTTATAATATTCAATTTTGATAAGTGAATGGGGTGAACCGTACAGGAAGTGGGGTGTCTCCCAAAAAAAAAAAAAAAAAACAAATACACAATTTTCAAAAAAAATCTTCACTGTTTATCATCATCAGATACCGCCATAAATAAAATAAAAAAAAAACTTCAATTTTTTTATAAAAAATTACGAAAATTCCAAATTTGATCAAATTTGTTCAAAACTATTTGTTGTTTTTTCAAAATTTTCCTCTTTTCTTTTGAGTTATTCTGTTTTTAATATAATTATTATTTATATCTTTTGTGTTTTTTTTTGTTTTCACAGCAAAATATTTAGAACTATTCAAAAAGGCATTTTTATTTTATTACAAATTAAAAATGAAAATAGTGTGTTTGTTCGTTCGAGATCATTTTCGTTTAGGACTAAGTTTTAGTCATTTTGAAATTAAATTTTTGTCCTTTTTATACGAAACTTCAATAATTGTTTTTATTTAAAATGTCAAAAATAACGAGATTTATCAAAACTATCTATTTGAGAATAATAAAAAAAATCTAGTACAATTTTAATCAGTGCGCATTACCATCACTTTTTAATTAGCAAACAATTAATTCACAAATATTAACTTAAAGCCATTCACAATAAGTTCCTTTAACTGCTTTTATGATCTCCTTTTTTTTGGCTTGTTTGAATTTTTGAAATTTTTATTCTTCAACATTTTCATTTCATTCTCGCATAAAATTTTTTTGCAGATTTCTTTAATAATAACTTAAAAAAAGTTCAAATTTCGTATTAAATAAATTCGTTTTTTTTTTAACCATATAATTTGAATAATAAATTCTCACAAAAGTTCTTTTTTATATAAAAAAAAAAAAAAAACAACCACTTTTCTTTATTAAAATAGTTCCGCTAAAAAGTTATTTTTATATTTATTATTTTTGTGCTTGTGAAAATTTGGAATTTTTAAAATTTTTGTACTCAAACTAAATTTTTTTTTTTTAAACTTTGAAAATTTCCAATAAACAATATTTTTTTTTCTTGCTGTTGTTTTTAGTTTTTTCTTTTTTCTATTTGTAATTTGGAAGAAAACAAAATGATTTTTTTTCAAAAATTTAGTTGGTTTTTTTTTTTTTTTTTTAAATTAGGCAATTGAAAAACGTTTAATTTTTTCCGTCTTTGGGCACTTTTTGTTTACGCGCAAAAACGACCGTTCTTTTGAACGTGCACTAAGCGATTGACGAACGAGCGCAGTGCGGCCTAGCTGTTAAGCGGCAAAGTCGAGTTTGAAGTAAACTTCAACGGGGCGCTACTGCCTTGTAACGAACAATACGACGCAGCGACACCACCACGGCGAGCATAGATGATGAGCTCCGTGACGGCACGATTGCGCCTCGGGGCCGATGTGCAGTACGCCAAATGCAACACAAAACCACCGCAGAAATGGGTGCAAACGGCAAAGAAGATACCGCCGAAGCGGTGTAGGTACTGTAACGTCATGAACGTGAGTATGCACATGCCTCCGACGCGACACGACAATTTGGCTACGTTTTCAGCATTTTTTTTCCACGAATTTCAATGTAAATGTGAATTGAACGTGTACATTGGGTGGCGCGTACAATTCCAGTACAATGCGGCACAATGCCTCCCAAATCTGCACAATGGAAAAGGTGCGGCTGGGGCCAGCTACCGATCAACGTTGGTATTTTTCTATTGCCATTTGTTTGCCATCGAATACTCGTAATTCCGTGATGAGCATACGTAAATATTGTAGAATCAGATGCCCCCGAAAAGAAGTAGAAAAAACTTATACAAAAAATAATAAACAAAATTCAATTCAAAACTAACGAAATTTTTTATTATTGTTGTTTTTCTAATATTTTTTCTATTTATTTTTTTATACACGTATATATAATATAATATGTTTTACCTTTTAAAAAACAAAAAAAATGCAATAAATCGTTTTGAAGAGTTCATATTTTGGAGGGCAACCCCTCTTTTAGATTCAATTGTTTAATTAACCAATTAATAAAATACCAAATTTGTAATTTTCTTTTTCTCTGTCATTTTTTATTTTAATTTTCGTCAGGTTTATTTTCTATTGAAGATTTACTAATTTGACTATGTTTTGTTAAATTTTGAATTGGAATTGGTGATGGAAATCACATCGAATCCGAAATTTTACTGCCTCTAAAACTCTTTTTTCTCTTACCTCGCCTTCTCCATCACTCTTCGTACGAATTTAAAATTATATAACAATATTTAATATTACTGGAAATATTGAAATAATTTTGTAGAGTGAAAAAAATTTCTTCGGAATAAAAAAAATTAAAATAGCGAATTTAAAAAATGTATCATAAAATTGCAAATTTTTCATTTCGCCTTTTTATTTTTTATTAAATCTGCCATTTAATATATTTCAAATTCGCCATTTTACTTTTTATTAATCCGCCATTTTACATTTTTTCAATTCGCTTTTTTTACTTTCATTAAATCCACCTATAGTTTTTTTAATTTGTATTTTTACGTATTATTAATCCGCCATTTTACATTTTGCAAATTCGCCTTTTTTACTTTTTATTAAAAATCCACCATTTTGTATTTTTTGAATTCGCCTATTTATTTTTTATTAAATCCGTTATTTTACATATTTTAAATACGCTTTTTTACTTTTTATTTAGTCCGCCAGTTTGCGTTTTTCCAACTTGCCATTTTACTTCTTGTTGAATCCGCTATTTTACATTTTTTGAATTTGCCTTCGTAATTTTTTTTAAATCCGCAGTTTTTCATTTTTCAAAATCGCCTTTTACTTTTTATTAAATCCACCATTTTACATTGTTTTAATTTGTATTTTTACTCATTATTAAATCCGCCATTTTATATTTTTCAAATTCACATTTTATTGAATCCACGATTTTATATTTTTCAAATTCACCTTTTCCTTTTTATTTAATCCACTACTTTGCATTTTTTAAACTTACCTTTTCACTTATTTATTAATTTCGCCATTTTACATTTTTCAAATTCACCTTTTTTACTTTTTATTAAATCCGCCATTTTGCATTTTTGAATTCGCTTTTTTACTTTTTATTAAATCCGCCATTTTGCATTTTTGAATTCGCTTTTTTACTTTTTTATTAAATCCATCATTTAACATTGTTTTAATTTGTGTTTTTACTTATTATTAAATCCGCCATTTTACAATTTTTGAATTCGCTTTTTATTTTTTATTAAATCCGCCATTTTACATTTTTCAAATTCGCCTTTTTACTTTTCATTAAATCCGCCATTTCGCATTTTTTAAACTTTCCAATTTTAATTCTTGTTAAATCCGCTATTTTACATTTTTTTAATTTGCCTTCGTAATTTTTATTAAATCCGCCATTTTTCATTTTTTAAACTCGCCTTTTTTTTATTAAATCCACCATTTTACATTGTTTTAATTTGTATTTTTACTCATTATTAAATCCGCCATTTTATATTTTTCAAATTCACATTTTATTGAATCCACGATTTTATATTTTTGAAATTCACCTTTTCCTTTTTATTTAATCCACTACTTTGCATTTTTTAAACTTACCTTTTCACTTATTTATTAATTTCGCCATTTTACATTTTTCAAATTCACCTTTTTTACTTTTTATTAAATCCGCCATTTTGCATTGTTTTAATTTGTGTTTTTACTTATTATTAAATCCGCCATTTTACAATTTTTGAATTCGCTTTTTATTTTTTATTAAATCCGCCATTTTACATTTTTCAAATTCGCCTTTTACATTTGTATTAAATCCGCCATTTTGCATTTTTTAAACTTTCTAATTTTAATTCTTGTTAAATTCGCTGATTTACATTTTTTTAATTTGCCTTTGTATTTTTTATTAAATCTGTCGTTTTCCATTTTTCAAATTCGCCTTTTCACTTTTCATTAAATCCGCCATTTCGCATTTTTTAAACTTTCCAATTTTAATTCTTGTTAAATCCGCTATTTTACATTTTTTTAATTTGCCTTCGTAATTTTTATTAAATCCACCATTTTTCATTTTTCAAACTCGCATTTTACTTTTTATTAAATCCACCATTTTACCTTGTTTAAATTTGTATTTTTATTAATTATTAAATCCGCCATTTTATATTTTTCAAATTCACATTTTATTGAATCCACGATTTTATATTTTTGAAATTCACCTTTTCCATTTTATTTAATCCACTCTTTTGCATTTTTTAAACTTACCTTTTCACTTATTTATTAATTTCGCCATTTTACATTTTTCAAATTCGCCTTTTTTACTTTTTATTAAATCCGCCATTTTGCATTTTTGAATTCGCTATTTTACTTTTTATTAAATCCGCCATTTTGCATTTTTGAATTCGCTTTTTTAATTTTTATTAAATCCATCATTTAACATTTTTTTAATTTGTGTTTTTACTTATTATTTAATCCGCCATTTTACAATTTTTGAATTCGCTTTTTATTTTTTATTAAATCCGCCATTTTACATTTTTCAAATTCGCCTTTTACATTTGTATTAAATCCGCCATTTTGCATTTTTTAAACTTTCTAATTTTAATTCTTGTTAAATTCGCTAGTTTACATTTTTTTAATTCGCCTTTGTATTTTTTATTAAATCTGCCGTTTTCCATTTTTCAAATTCGCCTTTTTACTTTTCATTAAATCCGCCATTTCGCATTTTTTAAACTTTCCAATTTTAATTCTTGTTAAATCCGCTATTTTACATTTTTTTAATTTGCCTTCGTAATTTTTATTAAATCCGCCATTTTTCATTTTTTAAACTCGCCTTTTTTTTATTAAATCCACCATTTTACCTTGTTTAAATTTGTATTTTTATTAATTATTAAATCCGCCATTTTATATTTTTCAAATTCACATTTTATTGAATCCACGATTTTATATTTTTCAAATTCACCTTTTCGTTTTTATTTAATCCACTCTTTTGCATTTTTTAAACTTACCTTTTCACTTATTTATTAATTTCGCCATTTTACATTTTTCAAATTCGCCTTTTTTACTTTTTATTAAATCCGCCATTTTGCATTTTTGAATTCGCTTTTTTACTTTTTATTAAATCCGCCATTTTGCATTTTTGAATTCGCTTTTTTACTTTTTATTAAATCCATCATTTTGCATTTTTGAATTCACTTTTTTACTTTTTATTAAATCCATCATTTTACATTTTTTTAATTTGTGTTTTTACTTATTATTTAATCCGCCATTTAACAATTTTTGAATTCGCTTTTTATTTTTTATTAAATCCGCCATTTTACATTTTTCAAATTCGCCTTTTACATTTGTATTAAATCCGCCATTTCGCATTTTTTTAAACTTTCCAATTTTAATTCTTGTTAAATTCGCTATTTTCCATTTTTTAATTTGCCTTTGTATTTTTTATTAAATCTGCCGTTTTACATATTTTAAATTCGCTTTTTTACTTTTTATTGAATCCACCATTTTACATTTTTCAAATTCGCATTTTTACATTTGATTGAATCCGCAATTTTACATTTTTTACATTTGCCATTTTACTTCTTTTTAAAATCCACCCTTTTACATTTTTCAAATTCGGTTTTTTACTTTTTATTAAATTTGCCATTTTACATTTTTCAAATTCGCATTTTACTTTTTATTAAATCCACCATTTTACATTTTTCAAATTCGCCTTTTTACTTTTTATTAAAAATCCGCCATTTTACATTTTTTGAATCTGCCATTTTGCATTTTTTATACATATATTTTTTATTTTGTCTCTTAGCAGTTCTTCTTGTGTTATAAAATTATGTAAAATTAAAGAGACATTTTCTGTTTCTTTTTTATCTTTTTCGATGTTATTTTTGTATCGAAAATCACAATTTCGATAGAATTATCCAAGCTGACAAATTGTAAAGTAAGAAAATTTAATATTTGCAAAAGTTTAACGGAATTGATTGTTGAACGGATTATTTTTTTTAATTAACTTTTCATACACGCCGTCGGTATTTTGTGATTTTTTCAAATTCAAACATTTAAAAAAACGACAAAATGGCAATTTTTATTAAAAATAATTTTATTTTTTTTTAAAGAGAAACATTTTTTTATATTTTATTTAAATCGATATTTTTAGGAGGGGGGAAAAACCATCTAAGAACTTTTTTTTGGTTTATAATTTTTCGATGTTTTTCGAAGTTTTTTGACTTTTGTTTTTGTTGTTAGCAGATTCCACAGTTTCGTCTTTTTCTTCTTCTATGTCTTCTTTTATTAGGAGTTACCTCTTTTTATCGACATTTTAACGAAATTTTTGATGAATATTTTTAATCAATGAGATCTAAATGTGACACGTTTTTTCTATATTTCAATAGATTTTATAAAATTACATTTAAACTAAAAATATTGTTTTTTTTTTTAGTTTAAACGCACACATTTTTCTTAAGTTTCCTGCTTTTTTGTGCAAAAAAAATAATTAAAAAGGTCCGATCTTAGCAGGTTTTTTCGTTAGAAATCATTTCTAGTTATTAGTTTTTTTTTATGTTTAAAGATAACTTGTTTGTTTGGGATTTTTATTTTATTTTCTATATTTTTATAACTAGTGATAAATTTATAAATATTGTCCTGCGTTTTCTGTCTTTGTTTTTAAATACTTCGAAACGTTTAGAGGAATTAAAACCTGCGTTTTCTGTCTTACTTTTTAAATACTTCTTGAGTTACAGTAGAGAAATATGTACATTCAATTGAACATCAGTAAACTTAATAAATTAATATGAAAGTATTATTTTTCGATGATTGTTTTTGGGCGTGTAAATAAATAAGGCTCACGATGGAAGCAAGTGGAATTATGAAAAAATAAAAATATGTATAAATTTTAATATGTAATTAAATTTTTTTTAAGACCAAAATATACCTAAAAAATCCTATATAGGATCTGATGGATAGAATTCCGTTCCTGGTGGATTCCATAGTTAATCACTGGCATCAGCAACTCCAGTTGAAAGAACACATTTCAGGAAGCTAACATCTAAACTCGAACTGTTACGCTATTTGCAATATAAAAAGTGAAAAGGATGATTTTTTTATTCGAATTAAGAATTTTATCATTTCATAGTTTGGAAAGTATAATTCTGTCATTTGATAGTTGTCAAATACATTAACTATTTATAGCAATATTTATTTAAAAAAAGGTTTGCCATTTTGAGTTGAAAATCGTTTTTTTTTTACCAAACAATACATTAAAATCATGAAAGTTTTCTACAAAGTAGGTAACAACGTTTCACACTTTAAGTGGAGCTTATTTTCTTTAGCGAGCTGTGGAGCTGGCTTCTCAGTTATGGTGGATACGGCAATTAGGAAATTGTCCATAAATACGGCTCTGGAAACTCTGAAGGGATTGAGAGTAGAGAAGCCATTGTATTCACGAATAGTGACTGTCTAACGTACATTTGGTTCTGACGTTATCATTGGATCATAGTCTTTGAGCCGTCAGTTGTAAGCGCTCTTGAAGATTTTCATCTGGACCATGTGTGATTTCAACAAAACGCTACCACGTATAACACAATATGAAAAATCTTGTATTTATTGCGCGACAAGGTCCACAGTACTCGTAACTTTTAGATTTGTCGATGTTAATTGGCATCCCAAGATCATGCGATTTGACACCATCGGACTTTTTCTTCTAAACTTTTACAAGAAATTGTATCTATATATACAATCCTTAAACTGTAGGATTATTTAAAAACTAACATCCATCAAGTAATGGCCGAACAACACCCCGAAATATGCACACACAAAAAACAGCCATCAAAAAGGAACAAGTCTCTTAAGATATCTCGTAACCGTTATTTGAATAATGTTACATTTTATTCATAATAGCAAAATGGTTAAGTTTCGAAAATAATAAAAATTAAAAATCTTATCATAATCTCAATTTAAAATGTGCTGTAAATTAAATTTACTTTCCAAAGTACACTTTTTCGACAGCTATTTAAGGAACTGACCCAAAAAATATAATAAATTTTACAAAATTATAAATTTTATATTTTAATTAAAATTAAAGAAAAGAAGAAAAAAAAATTTATTTTTCGTAAAATTTCTTTACAAACAGCGATTATTATTATTATTTTTTGTTTGTTGATATTTTCATAAAATTGATATGAAATCGTTTCTTTTTTTTTTAAATTTTCTTCATTTTAATACAATTGAATTTTAACTTTAATTTATTGTACTTATTCTTTTTAAATTCATTTTTATTTAAATATCACCAATTTTATTGACATTTTAATCAAATTTAGAAAATTCTAAAATAAATCAAAAAAAATTATTTACGTTTTTTTTTTTTGCTAATGAAAAGTGAAATTTTTAATTAATTTCTCTTCATGCCTTCTTAAAGTCGATGAAATTTTCTTTTATTATACAATATTTTTAGTGTGAAATTTTCTTTTATAATAATTTTCTGGAAATTACCAGAATTTTCCCATTTCGAGAATAATTTTAATTGAATTTCTCACAAATCGAAGAAAATTGCTTCGAGACAATAAAGCTCAGAAAGCTCATAAAACTTTTATCAATGCAGGATAAAGCTTCTTCCTTTCGATGCTCTCGAATTTTTTGTTTTCCAATTGGATACGTTCGAAACTAATACTATAGCAGATATGTTTTAGTATAAGTGCGAGTAAATGTGTGTTTGTACTGTCCTAAGCCAGCGGAGATGAGCTCACCAAAAAAAAAGGATGAGCTCACCAAAAAAAAAGGATAAAATTCTCCTCTCTAAGTAAACAATATTTTGTATTAAATTTCATCCTTTAGAGAATTTAAGGATTCCGTTTTTATTTTGATTATATTTTCTTTAATATTAATTCAATTAGTTGTGATCAAATTAAAAGTCCTTACAATTTTCCAAATTATTCGAATTAGTTTTCACAATATTTTAAGGGTTAATTTCCAACTAATCCAAACAAAGGTATCCAAATGTGTGTGTCTGTTGGTAAAATGCCAAATCCACAATTTAACGAAACAATGACATTACATGACAATATCGAAAAAGGTATTGTCCAATTTTCGTTCTTCCCTGTTGAATGCATCCTTAAGTCATACTGACACCAGTCTTGTCCTTAGATGAGACATTGTTCACGGTACCAAATGAACTCTTCTACTTACCAGTAGATGGTGTTAAGCATACTTAATAAAAGGGTATTTTTTAGTTTGTTTTTTCCCCCCACTGAAATCGAATCATTTTCTACAAATAAAAATATCATTTTCTTTAATCAAAATTTTAAATACGAAAAATCGACCATTTTTTAAGTAATAATTTTTTTACAAGATTTTTTTGGTACAATAAATAATAATAATTTTAAAACGACGCGGACTGACAGTCTGGATTCTGGAAGTAGACCTGCTAAAACAAAGAAATCTTTTGAGTTCGACACTCCCAGCATGTTTTTGATATCCTGGCTAACGCCTTCACTCCACCAACGGCCAACCTTGTTTTCTTGGGCCATAAAGGAAGCCACCGTAGACTTTCCGGTCAGCATCTTTCTCATCCATACGGATTAAGTGTACAGTCCACCATAGCCTATTGAGCTTCAGTTTATTCAGAACCGAGTAATCGCGTTAACGATTTAGGATCTAATTATCAACTAGGCTTCGGAATCGTCTATGCTCAAGTAGTGAGCCAAACATTGTTCGAAGCATCAACCGCCCCTCTCAAACGTGGACGAGTGTTCGCAATGGTTTTAGCTGAGAGCCCAACATTCCAAAGAATACATGAAAACTGACCAGACTTAGACCCTGAAAAGCAGAAGCTTCGATGTACGAGGTCTGTTCAAAAAGGATCGCGAATTTTGTGTTTTGTCCCCTTTAAAGTAATCCCCACCAGATATTATACACTTGTGCCAATATTTTTTCCAATCTTCGAAGAACTTCAAAAAATCATTTTTTTTTGTGATCTTGTTCAGCTCCTTCTTTGATGCCATCTTTATCCACTCAACCGTAGCATAGCGTCGTCCTTTCATGTGGCTCTTCAGTTTTGGGAACAAGAAAAAGTCACAGGGGGCCAGATATGAGGAATACGATGGCTGCGGCATTATTAGTGTGTTGTTTTTGATCAAAAATGGCACAAGCCAATTTTTGTTCTTCCACAAATCCTGGCGGTTTCTGGCGGATTGCTTCACGCAACTTGCGCATAACTTGCAGGTAATATTCATTTTTAACCGTTCTACCCTGTAGCAAGAACTCATGATGCACCACGCCCTTGCAAACGAAGAAAACTGTAAGCAAAACCTTCACATTCGACCGAACTTGGCGCGCTTTTTTCGGTCTTGGCTCGTGCGGCAGTTTCCATTGGGATAATTGAGCTTTGGTTTCCACGTCATAACCATAAATCCATGATTCATCACCAGTTATGACCCTCTAGAGCAAATTTGGATAGTCTAGGACAGAGTCCAACAGCTCCTTAGCAATGTTACAATAATGCGATGCTGTTTTTTTTGCAAGCAAAGCGGCTTTCAAAAATTAATTGAACACGTTTTCTTTTTTTGAAATGGCTGTAACTTTCACATCTGTCATCCGATTTACATGAATTTAGGTTCGTTTGAAAGAGTATGAATGTATATTTTTAATGCTGCAAATTTTCAATAGATGGCGCTGCATTTTGTATGATTTAAATATAAATTCCTGTTGTTTTTGGGACACACCGTGTATGGTCAGCATTTATTTCTTCCTCCATGTTGTTGTCAGCTGTGACCCCAAATAGGAAAATGATTCAACCCTTTCAAGCCTATAATCTCCTACCTGAATGCGACTAGTGCTAATTGGTCTTATTCTTCGACGCCGACGCTGGCACCATTTACTTTGTTTAGCCTAAATTTATGTGCAGCGCAAGATTTTTTTCTGTCGGCTCAATCTTTATGAACGTATCTCATAAAGCTCTTTATGATAGACTAGTTTTTAAAAAGATTTGATTTACTTATATAAAATAAAAATACCATTGCCGTTGTTTGGTATTTAGTAACAAGCACAACGGGACACAGCATGTTTTCAGTAAAAATATGATAGGCAGAACTTTTTCTTAAATAGTACAATTAATTTCTCATGTTGAAAATAAAACAAAAATAATAATTAAACTATTATCTATTGTAGTTCTAACAGTTGATAGAAACCCTAATCTTGCATATGAAATTCTTTTTTTATATACCATAATAGAGACAGAAAGACTACAACTTAATCGATCATATAAAGAATTACTAAAATTATTCGACAGACAATCTAAACAATCAGAAAAATAAATACTAAACTGCTCATTTAATAATAATTAAACCCATATGGGCTTACGTACTTGAACTCTTCGGTTCAGCCAAGCCATCCAACACCCACAACAAATAATCCTTTCTATCTTCCTTTCTATGTCCGGTCCACGTCCGGTTATCCAGACACCTTCATCTTTTTGTAAGATAATTATTCCCAGTTACCCCCTTTCTGGAATCAGCCACAACCGATTCAAACAAAATTATTGCAGACTTATACAATTTGAGGTAATTGTTGTTGACTTTTTCGGAAATTATTGACCCGATGCTTTTGAGGTAATTGTTGTTGACTTTTTCGTACATTCCAGGCTGTAATTCGACCATTAATTAATAGATATTGGTCTTTAAATGTTTCAAAGTTTGGAAATTATCTGCAATACAATCTTTTGCGTAGCCCCACAAGAAAAAGTCCCATTGCGTCAAATCGAACGATTTTCGAGGCTAATTAACTTTACCAAAACTCGAAATTACGCGCCCTAGGAACTTTTCACCTTCATTTTGTGTGGCTAGTGACATCGTATTTTAATCTAGACCATTGAAACCATATATGGTCTAGATAAAAATCTTCAAGTTCAGACCAAAAACAATTCGGTTATCAATCTGCAACCATACGACTAAGAGCATGTTCAGCTCATTGTGAGTGTGCTTTTCAAGTTTTGCTAAACAGGGATTAGAACGATTTTCTTACTCAAATGCGTACGGAGATTGGCTTCTGAAATAAATTATTTAGGACTAGCTTCTAAAATAGTTTAATGGAAATTAGGGAAATTCATTATTTATAAAATATTGTAGTTAGTACTCACCTATTTATTTTCCTTATAGAAAGCATTTGAAATAAAACTTTTACTTTGGTTCCAGTTTATTTAATCCAATAAAAATAATATTAGCAGGATAAAAACCTTCTAAAATTTAACTATTCCTACAATAGGATCCCAATTTTAATGCATAAATTCAATCGAGTGTATATGAAAAAACAACCAACAGATGGATATAAAATAGTCATATGATTTCGATTTGTACAAAAATATATCCTTTACAAATTAATGCAACAAGGAGAGGGGAAAAAACCATACGAATAACACTGATTAGGTACCACTACGAGTTCAATAAACAAAATAAAAAGAAAACACAACTGAAAATGAATAAAAGGAAAAATATTCATCGTTTTCTTTTTCTACACATTAGTTGTACACTTTTTGACGCATACTGTATTTATTCTATTATTATTATTATCATTTCTTCTTTATAGTTCTTTTTCAATTCAATCTTTATTTTCATTTTCTTATTCTTTTAGTTTTCTTGCTGTAATTGAAATTAAATCAAAAATATTTCAATTCATTTATTTATATTTATGTAAATATATTTAATCTATAGTAATTTTATATTTAAATGAAAATCAAAAATAGATAACACAAAAAAAACCAACAACAACGAAAAAAACGCAGTGTACCTATTATATTGGCCAGCGCTGTACATGTTAACATGATTATTAAAGTAAATACACTGAATTTAATAGTTAAAAAAATAAAAAGGTCAGCCATAAATTGAGTGGATCAATAAACAAATTATGATTAAATAAAATAGACGGAAAAAAAGATGAGAGAAAATTTTCGCAAAATTTTTATTGCATTTAATTTCTCGAATTTTAATTAAGTGGAGTAACGAGAAAATCTGTGACGACACGATGCGCGAAAAGATTTGTTTTACTTGAATTTGTATTTGTTTTTCTCTATTTTATTCAGTTTTTTCCTTCATCAATTTTGTTTCTTAAATTTCTTCTTCTTATTATCATTATTATATTTTTTTAATCATTTAGTTAATTATTTATTATTTAATTATTAATTTATTATCATTTTTATTACTTCATTTTATTTTTGCTTTTGCTTTGTTTTGTTGTATTTTTCCCTTTCTCTTTATTACTATCCATTTTCTTGGTGATTTTATTTTTTGCAATTTTGTTTCTTTTAGTTCTTATACTTTTTATTTTTTGTTTTTATTGATCGTTATCATTATTCATAATTGAATTTTGAACATTTTTTTTTTTTTTTTTTGGTTCTTATTTATCCTGATTAATAATATTTCTATGCTGTTCCTGTTCAATAATTAATTTGTTTTTTTTAATCCTGCACTAAATTCGTTTAATACGATCGAAGACAAAAAAAAGCCATTTTACACCTCTCACACTGATCGCACGAGTAGAAATATAGTAATTTATTTTCTCTATTAAAATGTTTTCTTTTTATTTTATATTTTTTTAAATTATATTAATTTTTTTCTTCTTTTAATATATATACTTTCGTATCTATAAGATAAAATATTAATTTCTTTTTATACTCTCCTCAATTAAATAGATATAATATTTTAATATATTTATATATATATATATATTGTTTCTCTAAAAAAATAAGTAAATAAAAAAATTTCTTTATATATTCTTTGTTTTTTTTTCTTTCTATTTTTTCTATAATAAATGAAACAAATGTCCAACAGCTAATATACATATTTTTTCTTCATCTTTTTTTTTCTATATTTTGATTCAATTTATTTGTTTAATTTATATTTTTTGTAGTTTGTTCTCTTTTATTTGTAATGGTTTTTTTTTTTTTTTAATTATTATACTCTCATATTTTGATTATTTTTTTATTATTTTATTATTATTTGTTTTTCTATTATTATTGTTATTATTATTATTATTATTATTATTATTATAATTATTATTATTATTATTATTATTATTAGTTTTAGCATTATTATTTTTATTATAGTGTTATTATTTTTCAATTTAAAATTAAATTACTATTGTTGGGTTTTTTCTTGTTTTAAATATTATGTTATTATTTTTTTAACTAGCCATTAATAAATATTGTATTATTTGTTCTTTTCTATATCCCATTTAAACGTACACACATACATAATTATTAATAATATTAATTTATTTTTCATTTATATTTATTTTGCTTTAATTATTATACTTAGATACCTGTTAATTTGTTTCTATTCTATATATTTTGTTCGGTAATTTTCATTGTTGATTTTATCGGATTTAATTATTATTTTTATAGATTAGTTTTGAATAGTAGCTGCAGTAATGTTAATGTTATTATTATTATTAATATTATTTTTATTTATTTTATTGTTATTATTATTTTTATTGGTAATTGTAGTAATAGTATTGGTAGTTTTTGTAGGAATAGTAAGTAATAATGAGTCATAAAAGGAGATTATATTTAATTCTATTTAATTATAACTGGTAATCATTTATTTCTTTTATTTTTATTTATAATTTTATTATAAGACATTAAAAAAATCGAGATATTATGATTCAAATCATGATGCCTTTCATCTTCTATGTTTTTTTTTTATATCATAAATAATATCTTCAAAATAGTTAAAATTCTGAAAGAATTTATGAACATTATCATAAACTCTATATTATGAGAATTGGAAAAATTATTAAATTATAAAATTTAACAAAAAAAAAACAAGTTTATTACTACTCATAATTAAATAATGATTTTTCTCCTGTGTAACAAAAGTCATTTTTATAATACTAGTCGATGGAATTTTGAAGTAAATATTTTCAACATTCATAAAATTTTTGATCAAAAAATAAAGTCATATTTTTTTTCCGGTTAGCATTTTCACATTTTATTTTGGTTAATATTTTCCTCAGTTTTTTTATACTTTTTTCTTTTTTGTTCAATGGAATCAATAAAACAAATTGCTCAGAATCTTTCGTCTTTCTTTTCATTACTTCAAACATTCGGTTTTCTCTTTGTTCTTGTTTTTTATTCCTTTTGTTTCTTTCAATAACACAAATAAACTTTTAGCTTCTTTATACATCAGACATAGTTACTAACATTGAAAGGAGTAATTGTTTGATTATAAAATATGGAAGGAAGATGAATTTAGACAAAAGTAAATAATCATATGTAAAGGAGTACACATATAGACAGGCGCGTTTAATTAATTTTTTTT
Organism: Atherix ibis; assembly: GCA_958298945.1. Classification (NCBI taxonomy): domain Eukaryota; kingdom Metazoa; phylum Arthropoda; class Insecta; order Diptera; family Athericidae; genus Atherix; species Atherix ibis. The sequence goes on from OY282610.1 coordinate 39,977,884, forward strand.
ATTTAAATTTTTATATTTGTGGATCCTAAATAATTCCTTATACAAAAAAAAATTTACAATAATTCATATTTTCCAGCTTCGCTTCTTCTTCAAAATCTTTGATGTTATTATGATTCGGTAAGCATATTGTTTTTTTCTCATAACTTGTCATCCTTTCTGCTGACTAATTTTTTTTTTAATCTTGTCTATTTGTTTTTATTTGCGATTTTTTTTATAAGATTTATTAATTTATCTATTTTGTTAATTTGGGGAAAAAATTTTGTTTGCCATTATTTCATTTTATTTTTTATTTTCATTTAATTTTAATTACTTTTGATGTAAACGTTTAAAAGTAGCTGGCAAATTAATTGAATTCATAGTATTATTTATGCAATTTTGCTATAAATATAGGCGATTTTTTTCAATTTATTTTAATTTGTTATCAGACATTAAGACAGTGAATTTTTAATTTACTTATGTTATCGCCTATACATATTACTCAATCGATTCATAATAATAATACGTATAAATTGTGTTTGTTTTTAAGAATGGGCTTTTTATAATTTTATTGTATTTAAATTTGTATTATATGTTTGTTCAATTTTCTTTACGATCATATTAATTATCTCATTACTATTATTTTTATTTTTATTATTATGATTTATTATTATGATCAATATTATATTTTCTTTTAATTTTTCTTCAATGTTTATAATTTATTAATTTTTCTTTATTTTTTAATATTATCTATTATTATTTTTTACGAACATTTTTTATTCTCTTTTTTTTAATTTTATTTGTTTTTCTTTCATTCATTATTAAATTTCTACTTAAAACTCTTAATTATTAATAACAATTAAAATTTCATAGATCTTTGTTTATATATAAATATATATATATATATATATATATATATATATATATATATATATATATGTGTATATATTAAATATATATACATATGAATCTATTATATTATTTTTTTTGTTTTTTTACTATTTTTTTTATTTTTATTATTTTAACTATTGTATGAATTTTATTTTGGTTAATTGAAAATATTGTTTAATTTCTTTTATATTTCAATGTCATTGTTTGTTGTTGCTGTTGTTCGGTTATGCATTTAAATACGCTATGCGTCACATGCATCGTTTATTTTTCTTTTTTTATTTATGCATGTATACATATATGTTTATTGTATATATTATTATGCTCTTTACTAATTGTATTTACTTTTATTTTTTTGTTCAATTTATTATTTTATTATATCGTTTCCACATATATTTATATACATACACAGGCATATAGGATCTGTATTTATATATGTATATATGTATGTATATACTCATATGTAAATAATTATTATTATTTTTATAATATTTCTATTAATTATATATTTTTTCTTTTATATCATTTAATTTAATTTTAGTATTTTATTATATATATTGTTATATTTATTTTTCTTTAATATTAATGCTGATTGGAACGCTAAGCGCTGCATCACAATGAGTTTTCTTATACATGTATGTATATATAATATATATATATATAAATAAATATATATATTTAGTTTTTTTTTTTGTTTTTTTTTTTAATATTACTTTATTCTATTTTACTTTCAAATATATGCAAATATATAGATTCGTCCCGATACATATGTAGTAGTTATATGTATATTTAGAAAAACATATTGGAATATATTCAATAACACGAAGGTATATATGAACATATATGAATATAAATCAATAAATTACATAAACACGTCACATGTATAGAGACATATCAATATATTTACATATTCATATAAATTTATTTCCTTTTAGTATATATATATATATATATATGTATATATATATATATATATATATATATATATATATATATATAAATTTATTTTTCTAATTGTTTTACTTGAATGTATAAATATACGCATACAGATACATTTATGGATAACTTTGTCCCGCTTTGTTTCTTTTTTAAATATTTGTTTATGCTCTATGAATTTATGTTGATTTTTATTTATTTATTTATTATTATTAATCATTTTAATATTATTTTTTTTATCTTAATCTTACATCAGATTTATTTGTTGCTCTAATTTTAAATTGTTTATTTTGCAGGTTTTACGTTTTGGAAATTGTCAATAAATTTTTATTTTATTTTATAATAAATAATGGAGAAATTGGAATTAATGTATTTCAAATAAATAAATGAAATAAATATATATCATTATTCATTTTAGTTACATGTATTGTTACGGATGGTGATCATTCATTTTCTATTACAAATAATAAAATGAGATATTATTATTATTTTTGATTATAACAGTAATATTAATAGTAGCGAAGTAGAAGTAATATTAGTTTTAGCGATTATTATTAGTATTATTATTTTTATTATTATCATTATTTTTTTTTAATTTTAAGTGTGTATCTGTATGAATTTTTATCAGTTACTATTTTTTTAAAATTTCATTAAATTAATTCAATTTTTTTTCATTTTTATTCTATATAAAACAGAGAAAATATTATATTTATATATATATATATATATATATGTATATATTACTACATATATATTTTTTCATTTTCATTTATTATTAATTATTTTAATTCTCTTTATTTTATTCAATTTATTTGTTTGTTTATTTATATAGATAGTGTACTATGTACACATGATTTTTTTATATATCTCATGTATGCCACTTTATTAATTTTATCATTCAATTAAATTGACCTATACAAATTATAAAAACAATATTTATTATTATTATTATTATTATTATATCATAATAGTAACAGAAAAAATAATAATTAATATTAGTTCATTTTCTTAAAAGCCATATTCTAATTATTATTAGATTAAACTTTTTATTGTTTCATTTTATTTTGCTATTTTGTTTTCTTTATCCTTTTCCCCCTTTCCGTTCAGTTATTTTTTTTTTTTAATATTTCATTATATCTTTCCATATATAAAACGTTTGCTCTATTTTAATAATTTTAGTTTAAATTTTGAACTATTTTTAATAATTTCTATAATTTCTATTGAATTTTTAACATTAATTTCGATATTTTGTGGAAAAAATTAAATTAAATATATTTTGTTATCATTTTTATTTCAGTTTGGCCGCATGCATGGTCTCTCTCGTTATTTATTTTCCGTTTCTTTTTCATAGTCGATTCATCATGATTCAGATTTACCTTTGTTGTTTTTTTTTTAAATTATTCTGTCGTCTTATTCGTTTATTCATATCTTCCTATTATATTCATATATTTTCAATTATTATTTTATCGAGTTTGTCCCCTTTCCTGTATCTATTTTATTTGTCGTTTTGTTTTTGAACTTCGTTTTATATACTGTCGGATTATTATTTCAATTTAATTTAATTTTTATTCTCTATGAATATTTCAATTTCTTACTATGCCATTTCGGATTATGTGCCCATATTTTATTATAATATTTGTTTCCTACTTCATAACTCGCCATACCATTTATCACCATCGAATTTTTGATTTTGTTGTTGCTTATGTGATTGTTGCTTGTTATTTATTGATTGTTGTTTGCTGCTATTATCATTTTTTGTTATAAATAATCTTGCTCTTGTCCTATAGAATGGTTCGAATTTCATCTCTTGTATAATTATAAGTGGATGATTTTTGTGGTTTTTTGTAATAAATACTTATTGAATTTTGGTTTTCTTTTGAATTTTTTGCTCAAATTTAAAATAAATTTTAATCTATTATATGTTTTTGTTTAATAATTAAATTTTTTTATATATGTATATATATATATATAGATATATATACACAGATATATATCAATTTCAATATTTTTTTCCCATTCAATTTTATTATCGTTTAATTTAATAATTTTTTTTTAATTTTTTTTTTTCATCTATTTTTTTTTTCTAATTTATTTGTTTTATTTTTATTTTAAACTGTTTGAAGGTGTTTGTATATTATTTTCGGCAGTGATAGACGAATCGGACGATTTCTTCATTTTCTCACAATAATCGGTCAGTATATCCCGGAAACGTGTCCAGCATTTTTCCGGTACTGTGATTGCTGTACGAAAATTGCTTTTTACCTAAAAAGAAATATCTTATTTAGGTAAATATCTTATCAAAAATACTTTTGAAAATCAATGCCATAAAATTTAAAATATTTACCTCACTGATCCGCATATATACGCCTCGATTATTTTGCCCAATATCGAAATAGAAATTTTTATTATCGACTTTCATATGACGTTCTTCAGGTAATTCGCCTTTGAAACTGTAACAGAATATGCAAAGTTAAAGTTTATCTCTTTTTCTTTTTCTTTTTTCATTTTTTTTTAATAAAAATAAAAATGAAAATTTTCTGAATACCCTCCATCACTCGTTCCGAATTCTTCAAGTAAATCGGTCAGAGCGTCCCTGAATTCGATCATGCCTTGGGCTGGTATTGCAATTTGGGATCTAGGACCACCACGGGTTATTGTTTGTGATACCTTTTTAAAAAGTTACAGTAAAACAAATTATATTTAAATTTATTAAATGTGTTGAAAAGAATAACACCAGACAATCTCTATCTACCGTTTTTTTTTACAAATTTGAATAAATAAATAAATGCATTGATATACTATTAAAAAAGCATTTACTTACTCTAAGAAAACGACCTCGTGTATTTTCCTTTAAATCCAAATAATAGCGACGATTATCTTTAATCATTATTTCCGATTTAAGCTTCCCATCTTCTGGAACATTTTCTGGATTCGGTGGACCTATTTTCATTATGAACATATTATTTCATCAAATGTTATTGAAAAATTCAATCAAATTAATTTCAAATGCTCAACAACAACAAAAAAGTTCATACCTAATGATGCATAATAATCACTGAACGTAGATAAGTGATCTCTAAATTCAGCTGCGGTTGATAATGCTAAATATATTTGACTGCGTCTACCGTCCACACCAATCTATAATATTGTTGAAAATCAAGAGAATTAATTTTTTTTTTGAAAATGTTCTTATAATTTCAATTTACCTACCTCGGCAACTTTTATGAATCGGCCTCTTCTATTTTGTTTAACGTCAAGGTAAAATCGTTTCGATTGAATTTGCAACATTTTTGTTGCTAATTCCTGCTCAGTTTGCTGGCCCTGTTGGCCTTTTTATATTTAATCATTTTCATAGAATAAAAAAAAATGGAAACAAATTTATATTACAAATTTGATCATCATTATATTTAAAAAAAAAAACAAATACATATAGTCTATGTGGAAAATATTTATAAAAAATATTGCTTCACAGGAAGATGGAGAAAAAGAATTTCTTGTTACTTTACGAAAAATATTGAAATTTTCTTACTTTACTTTCTTCAACTGATAAACTTAACTTAAAATGACAAAATTACCTAATATTTTTCGAATTATGTATATTTCGCTATCTTGAATTTCAAAAAAAAAAATAAACTAATTGCGATAGATTGATATAAAAGAATTTATTTGACTATTGATTGATAAGACATCAATCTTAACTAGGGTGATTCCCTTTTTTTTCTTATGACGATAAAAATTTTATATGTCCTTTTTGTTGGTATCTATTTTTTTTATCAAATTTTTCCAAAATTTTCTTTTTTCGCCACTAAATTAAAATATTTCTCTTCTATTTTCTTACCTTTACCTGAATCAAATTCTCCTCCTCCCCCATCCATGCCTGGTACATTATATTCTGTAATAATGTACAAAAAAAGAAAGAAACAATAAAAATAAATTATATTAAATTAGTTTCAAACAAATATTTCTATTTCAAAATTGATATATTTATTTATTTATTTATTTATTAGGATTTATTTTTTATAATTTTTTTTTGTTTTTATTATAGTTTTTGTTTATTTTGTTTTTAATTTTTTTTTAAAATATTATTTTTATTAGTATTCTCATTTTTATATTGTATATTATAAAAAGAAAAACCCCAACAACAAGAATAAAAAATACCAAAAAAAATATCAATTAAAAATAATTGAAATATTTTTTTTAAGGTATAATTTTTGCATTTTTCAATAAAAATCTATTTGATAACAAAACGAAAAGAAAATAAACCAAACGAAACGAAATATATAATAATTAGTAAAAGTAAATTTCCATTTTCAGCAAATCTTATTAATTGACCACCAATACAAACTCTGCGAAAATATTTTTTCAAAAAAAAAAAACGATTGGACAAGAATATTTTTTAGTATCGTAAATTCTTGTCCAATTTTAGTTTTTATTTTTAATTTTAATTTATATACAATATAAATATATGTATATATATATATATATATGTATATATGCATAAACATGTGTTGTTTTTTTAAATAATTTTGTTATAAAATTCTTATTTTAATAAATTTTGTACAATATTTTGTTATTTTCATTTCTTTTCATGTACATTTATAATTAACTATTATTTTTATATATAATCCAAAAGTGATTTTTCTCCTTTATCATTTTTTTTTGTACACATACAAGAAAAAATAAATAAACAATTATAAATAAATAAATAAATAAATAAATAAATAAATAAACAAAAATGAATAATCCTATAAAATGTTTATTCTTACTTTTTTCCATATAAAATTATATAGAAACTCTGGTGACCAACTTTTACCACAGCGTCTTCTTACGAATACAACAATCAGCTGAGATGTCAAAAAAAAACAACAACAAAAAAACAAAAATTAAAAATTTTACTCAATATTATTTCAAATTAGAATTATTATTTTTTTTCTTGTAAATTGCGAAGAGCATATAACTTTAAAAAAAACAGTAAAGGAAAAAAAAATATTGTAGGTATAATAAATAATATAATAATAATTAATAAATACAATATAAATAATAATAGGATTAAATTTTTAAATTATTTAAATTTCGTATAAAAATTATTTATATATTGGATTTTTAAAAGGATTTCTGTTATTATTATTTCTATTGTAAATAATAAATTATGTTGAATATTGGAGAGAAAGAAATTAATAGAAAAAAAGCAAAATAAAATATTTTCAGTATTGTTCCTTTTATTTATTTAATCATTTTTTTATATATTTTAAAGAAAAAACTCGGTTTTTGTTTATTTGTTTAAGAATTTATGGTTTTTTCTATTTATTTAAGAATTTTTAGTTGTTATTTTTTTTTTGTATTAAAAATTTATTTTAGTTAAAATTATTAAGTCTATGGAGTAATGGCGGCCATAAAAACGATGAACGAGGATTAATAATAAATTATTACAATTAATATATTATTTAGTTAAAAAAACCAAAATACACAAAAAAAAATCGAAAATTGTTTTTATTTTACAAATTGTTTTGTAAAAATTTATTTTAGTAAATTTTTTTTTTAGACACATTTTAGATAAAAAATAATACAGATTTTTTTTTTGTTAAACTTAACGTTTGCAGTATTTTTGCACTGCCTACTATTTGCCTATTTTCGAACTTATATATATACTTTCCTAATTACTAATAGTCTTGTCTGTTTGATTTTCGAAAAAATAATCCAATAATTTTGTACAAAATTTTTTTATATTCTTAATTTTTCGAAAATATTAACTAAAATTTCCCTCAGTTTCGAATAATTAATTTTCGAAAATATTTTATTTACTATATCATAATATTCGAAGTATTTGCATGGTTGTCTAATGTTTTGTCGTTACTAATTTTCAAACTTAAATTTAGTTTTTTTTAATATTATTTTTAGCTTGGAAATTTTCGACATACTTTTGTATTGTGCCCTTATTTTCGAATTAGACTATTGTGCATCTCAATTCGTTTAGTTATAATCTACCTTTAATATTTCGTAATATAATATTTTTCGAATGAAATTTTCTCATCGATATTTTTCGAAATTCGAAAAAAAAATTTACCCAACAATATTTTAACATCAAATTTTTGCAATTATTTTCGTTCACTATCAAATTTTTGAATTATTTATTCCTAAAATAATCTTCGCACTATTTTTAACGGAACCATTTTTCTCAATATTTTTTCTTTTTTATTAATCCTAATTTTGAAATAATTTTGGCCGTTACTATTTTTTGTCTATTAAATTTTCTAACCATTATTTTTCTACTGATTTTCGAACATAATTTTCTTCTCTTGGTTCTCATATTGTTCTTCTTCTAATTTTCAAAATGTTCCTCACCATTTTTTTCATCTACCATATTTTTGAAAATCTTATTAGGGGGGGGGGGGGGGGGGTCACGAGTAGAGAGGAAGAATGTTTTCAGATTTAAACCAAATCTAATCAATTTTTATATCAATCATCATATATGTACATAAATAATCCAAAGTTAAGTTTATTTATAAAATACAAAAAGCTTGTTCAAACACCAACAAAAAAAAAAAACGGGAATTTTTCTAATTAAAATTTTTTTCCAATAAAAAATAAAAATGCAATTTTGAATTTGTACAGAATTTGCTCGTTTATTTTCGAAAGTCGCTTTTTTTATCAATATTGAAAGAAAAAAAAAATAACAAAGAACAAAAGATAATAACAGAGATAGAAACATTCGGAAAATTTAACTGGAAACGAGATAGATAGATAGATGTGTGTGTGTGTATGAGCGCGCATCTGTTCATATGCACACTTGCATATGTATTTGTGCACGTATGCAAATAATCACTTTAATCGCAAGTACATAAATTGAATTTTTCTTTTTTTCTCTTCTTTTTGCCCAATTTTTTTTTCTTCTTTGGATTTTGTTTGTTTGTTTGTGTGTGTGTGTGTGTGTGTGTGTGTGTGTGTGTGTGTGCGTGTGTGTGTGCGTGTGTGTATGTGTGTGTATGAGTGTGTGTGCCATAAGATTTCCATTTGTTTTTGTTCATTTTTTTCTAAATAATTTTGAAAATTTCTTTCTCGCATAAATACATAAATTTCATTATTTTATTTTATTTTTTTTTTTACTTTCTTTTGTTTTGTTTTCTCTCTGACAAATTAAAAACTAAATAAATTGACACATACCACAACGAAACAGCCAATCAGAAACGATCGGAGAGAATGATATGGTGACAGAATGGTCAATAGGGTAAAAAAGAAAAGAGCAAAAAGAAACTTGCACAATAAAATATAATTGAAAATGTCATCATTGGAAATATGAAAAATCTGACACATATTCATCCATACAGACGCAAATCCATCCATGCCTGCCTGCCAACACACATCTGTGTATAGAATATTGCCGAGGGTTTGAGTGTATGCGTGTGTGTTTGTTAATGGGTGCGTGTATATGTGTGTGTATATGTGTGTGTATATGTGTGTGTGTGTGTTGGTTTGTGCATAGATGATATGTAAAAAAATATTGACCGAGGTAATGTCAGAGACACTATTTTATTTAAAAAGGATACTCTACGTAGAAATTTCCATGTTATCCCCAATTTTATATACACAAATAATTGGCAATTTTTTTTTAAATAGCAATTAATTTGTCCCTTCACTTATTATTATTATTTGAACTATTATAATTATTTTATTAGAGATCAATTAGTAACAGGAAACTCGATCAAATCAAATTTCCACATTATAATCAACTGAATTATAAAATTTAAAGAGAAAAAATTAATTAAAGAAAATAACCAAAACGATAAAGTTCTGTGTTAGTGCCGATTTTAATTGTTATCCTCACATTTCGTTAGTCTTTTTATTATAATTATTTCTTTATTTCGTTATTTGTTTTTTTTTTTTTTAAATTGTGCAAAGAACGAATAGAAAGAAGATTGATTAATTAATTAAACTGACGTGTAAATTATAGAAATTAATATAAGGGAAAAAATTAAGGGGAAAAGAATAAAAACAATAAAGAAAATAGGACAGGATATTAACTCGTTTCGATTGGTGGAATTTTTCACACACAACACGCAAAATACACAGAAGAGAATATAATAATCCCGACAACAACTGATGATATTTCTTTTTATATAATAATATTAACCCTTTTAACATATTATTTTTGTTGTTGTTGTTGATGTTTCCTCCTTTCTTTTATACTTATTTGATTTTATTTTATTTAATTTTTTTGTGTTCGTTTTTTTTTTGTTGCTTTTTAAATATTTGTAAATTTACTATTAAATTTTTATATATATATTTTCTGTTTTGATTATTGTTATTAATTTGCGTTTACTTATTCCAAAAGCAAGTTGATTATTAACTATTTTGGCCTGTTTTTTTATTTTCAGATGTACTCGTTTAGTTACCACACATATTGAACTACATTCAATTGTCATTGAACGAAATGAATTTTCTTAACGAAAAATACTTTCATCTGTCAAATGGGTTCGTAGTTCGTTTACTGAAAGAGAGCCGAGAGAGCAATGAAATCGAAAGATTCGGAAAATGGAACGGAAAAAGTGAACGAGAGAGAAAACGAAACTGAGTACACGAGTTGAAGTTAGAGCAACAGCGAAATGGCGAGAGGTAGAAAGGGAGAGAATAGAAAGACAGATAAAGATAGACAGAGTGTTAACGAGAGAATTTAAAGTGTTTTGTGTATGAAAAATCGAATAAAATTTCCAAGATTTTTCTTATCATTTTTCATTTTGTCTCTTCTTTTAATACTCCTTCTCTTCGCAATTCTCTATCTTGTTTCGTTCCGTTTTCTTTTCTACTAAAAACAATTTTCACCATTTATTTTTTAATATTATTTAATTTTTTTTTTTTTTTTAAAAGAAGGAAAATAATTTTTCAAATGAAGAAAATAAAATTATAATTAATTTATATTGATTTAAGAATGTTTGTACCATAAAAAAAATTATTTACTTGCAAATTAGTAGTTTGTAAAAATTTCCAATTGCATCTAAAAAAAAAAAAAGAAAAAAAAACCAATAATGGTTAGGAATTTTCAATTAAAAAATAAAATAAGAAAATTTGAAAATTTCATCGAAAGGGGAAATTTTTTTGTTATTTTTATTGAAAAGAGACATTTTTTTTTCAAAAAAAATATTTTAAATATCACATTTTCGATATTTCCTATCTAAAGAGAGATTTACTAATTACTTAATTTTTTTTTAATTAATTAATCATAAAAATAAATACCAAAAAAAAAATTCAGTTTTTTTATTCCATTTTTCCATTGAAAATGTTCTTTTTTTATTTTGTTTAATCCTTTTCCAACACTATTTTGTTTTAAATTTTAAAATTTTTTATAGAAAAGAATTTTAATTTTCATATAAAAAATAATTTTAAATTTTCATCTAAAAAATAATGATTGAATGAAAAAATTCGAATATATTTTGCTTTCAGGAAAAAGTCCTTATTTCGATTTGTTTTTTATAAACATTTGCCATGTTTTGATGAATTTGTAATTTTGTCTTAAAGTGAAATTTTCAATTTTTTGACTTGCAAACAAATTAATAAATCGAGAAAAAAAAACGATTTTGAATTGATTTTGAAATATTTTTTGTTAAAAAAAAAAAAAAAAACTACTATGAATATTCGATTAAAGAGAATTTTTAAATATAATCCAAAAGCTTTAAAAAAATATTCTAATTCAATTATAAACGATGTAAATTTATAGAATAAACATTTTTATTTATTATTGTTAAAAGGAAGTATTTCTAATAACTTAACAACAAAAAATTATATAACAAAAATATTCAGAGTTCTCTGTTGGTGTTCTTTTTTTAAATATTTCAAAAATAATTTTAACCAATTATTATTATTGCAGTTAAGAAGGATGCAATTTTTATATTCTCTCCATATGTACATATATGTATATATACATATGTATAGATGTTGTTATGTTAATATTGTTAACATGAAGAAAAAAAATATATAAAAACACATTCAATTTAAAAACAAAAAGAAAATTATTTATATTAATTTTTGTAACAAATTTTTTTTTTTTTTGAAATTTTTCTTTTTCTTTTTTAACTACATTGTTTTTATTTGAATTTTTTTTTTTTATATATTTTATTATTTATTTATATTAGTTATTATAATTAAAAACTTCTGAATATTTTTCTATTAATTTTTATTGAAGTTTTTTTTTTACTAAATTTTTTTTTTTTTGATTATTCTATAACTTATTTAATTATTTATTTATTTATTATTACACGTATTATATACTAATTATAATTAAAATTCATTCAGTAAATGTTGAAAATTTCGAAATGTCAAAGGGCTGCCGCCATAATGGAAAATTGATTTCAGCTGATGATGATGATGGTTGCTGGCAAAACTGACAGAAAAGCTTTACAAACAGCAACAAAAATTGATTCAAGGATGCACAATCCAAAAAAAAAAGTACAAACGACAAAAAAAACAGTAAGAGAAAAAGAAACCAAACCGAAAAGAAGAAAAAGAAAATAAAATCAACTAAAATAAATACCGATAAATGCATTTAAAAAAAAAATTGGAAAAAAACACGATTGAATAAATAAAAAAGAAATTGAAAAATATTTTTGCACATAAGTACATGCATACAGAAACGAATATTAAATAAGCCAACAGCTACGAATCGTTATGCAGGTACGTAGCTTTGTGCAGTCATTATTATAACCTAGAAATGGAAATTAGACCTGCCACACCAACACTATACACTATAATGCATATTATTAAACTGCATAAAGTTTATTGTAAACTTTTCAACACAAAAACTTGCGTTGTTTAGAGAGAAAAAGAGAAAAAGAGAAATTGAACGAACAAATAAATGACAAAATATTAATAATAATATTCGAAAATGGCAGAGAAAAATTTATTTCAAAAAAAAAAAAAAGACCGATTAAAAAAAAAAAAAAATTATAATTATTTGATAATTTATAGAAAAAAAAAATATATTTTAATAATTTGAAAAACAGAAACAAGTAAATACAATAAAAAAAAAACTGTTTTTTCTTTTAAATACAAAATGGTCGATTTAATTTGCAAAAAATCTTTTTGATTATTTCATGTTTTAAGGTTAAAATTTTTTTTTTGTTGAAACTTTTTTTTTTACTTAATCTAAATAGATTGATTGTATTTATTTTTGTTCATTTATAAATATAATCATTTTTTTTTTTGTAATATTTTCGTTTACTTAAGATTAATGTGTGTGATGCGCTTTAAAACATTTCATTTTTTTTTTGTTATTGACAATTTTACCGAGTAAAAAAACGTCCGTTTTTTTTTGAATTGTTTTTTTCCAAAAAATTCCTAATGAATTTAATTATCAATTATTTATATTTTTATTTAGTTTTTTTTTTGGAACTAATAATTATAAAAAGAAAACTGTTTGTTTTTCTTAAACAGTTTTAGTTTTTATTTAAATTATTGGAAAAATTTTGTTTTTATATTCAAAATAAGAATTATTGTTTTTTTTTTTTATTATAAATTTAGAAATTGAAAATTTAAAACATTTTCAAACGAAAAATTTATTCAAAAATCAAAGAAAATTCTAAATTTGAAAAACAAAAAAAAATTTTTGTTTTTTTTTTGTTCTCCGTTTGTTTTTTTTAGCGAAAGAAAAATCCTTGATTAGTCAGAATTTAATAATTTCGAATGCATTTTATGCGAACATATTGCCATCTATTAGTGGTTTTGAATAAACGATAAAAGTTAACTTGCACAATCACGAACCGACTGACCCTCTTTTTAAGTATCAATTCTTTCTGGAGAATCTTTTTCCATTCTTTCTCTCTCTCTCTCTCTCTCACTCTCTTTTTTTGTATACGCGAATAACTTTATTAAATAAAATAATTGTTCTCGCAAATGCGCTCGCACACGTCATTTATCAAACACAAACTTACACACACATGCACTTATATGCACACATAAAACACCGCAATTGAATATGCATGCATGTTTGTTATTCTTTTTTTAACCATTTTTTTTTCTTTTCGTTTTTCTTCATCTTTTTTTATCGTGTTACATATGTATTCAAACCCAGCATATAAAAAATCAGTCATTCAAAAAAAATTGTACAGCTGTTTTTACGACTTGGCAAACTTTTTTTTCATAGCATATCTCACATAATTTAATAGAGGAGAATATTAAATAAACAATTAATGATAAAAGAAAACATTTAAAAATAAATTTGAAAAAATTCCATACAAAAAGAAAATATTATTAAAATTAATTTAAAAAAAAAACAATTTTCTTTTAAAATACGGTTTTTTTTATGTGTGGTTAGTTTTTTTTTTTTTTTTAAGTAAGAAAGTTTCCATTTTTATTTTTTTTTAATACCATAGTTTTTATAAATTATAGGAAAATTTCGTTAAGATTTTATTATTATAATCATTATTTTTTTTATTAATAAAATTAATCCCCCCTACACCCCCCCCCTCTTTCACGCTACAGACACTATAAATTGTTTCGTGTTCGAAAATTATAAAGACAAATAAAAACTTAACAAAAAAAAAAACAAATTGAAAAGAGAATTAAGAGGAAAAAGGAAAATAAAACAAGTAAAATTAAAAATAATTTTTAAAAAGAAATAAAAAGTAAAACAAAAATAAGGCATAAAAGAAAATTATCTATTATTTCAATAGAAAAAACGCACACACACGCACATATAATTATAAATAATAAATAATAATAATAATAATAATAACAGTAATTCGAATTAATTAAAAATATAATCGAAAGTAATAGAAAAAAAATGGTCCTTTTCTCTTTAATCGAAAAAGTATTTATTTCCTACATTTTTGTTTTGTTTTTATTTTTCATATCAAAATCAAAAACTTATTCACACTAAATTTATTTTATTTATATTATATTTATATATAACCCAAAAAAAAGGCTTTGAATTATTATTTAACCTTTAAAAAAAATTTCTGAACAAAACACTAACAATTACCAGATAAATTAGACGAATTATTTCTCTTCTTTAAACGGTCGTAAAAGGGGTTCTGGGAAAGAAGTTCTGAGAAAGGGCTTGAGGATTTATCAAAAAAAAAAAAAAAAATAGCTTCAAGCAAATATGAAAATACAAAAATTATTTAACCAAAAAAAAACAGAAAAAAAACCAACCAATCGACGACACTTATTAAAATTAATTTCGAAATTATGTTCCTCCCTTCTCTGTTTCACACTGACTCCACATCGTTCAAACTCTGCCTCTTTACACCACTATTTATTTACATAACTTAAGAGAGACACGAAAGAACAAAGAAAACGGAAAAAATATCGAAAATATGTAACAGATTTCGTAATAATCAGAATATGGGGGGAGGCGGGGGGAAATACTGCTCCTGCTGTTGCTGATATGAAAGAAAAAAAAAACAAGTAAACCAATAAAAGACTGATAGGAAAATATTTATTTAAAAAAATGTAATCGAAAATAAAAGAACAAAACCGATAGCAAAAGTGACAACAACAGCAAAAGAAACAACAAAATTTTTTTTTTAACAAAAATGTTTCCTTTAATTTTTAATTACAAAAAAAAAAAAAAAAAAAAATTATGCAAAATATTAATTATCACAACAAATAGATTAAAACCAATTTTTACTGTTATTATTATTATTATTATTATTATTATTATTATTATTATTATTATTATTATTATTAGATATTTTTTTTTAGTTTTTATTTTTATAATAATTATAATAAAATAAACTTTCAATAAATAAATTACCAACAACAACAAACACTAAAACAAATTTTATCGCATACAGATTTGCCAACATAACACGATTGAAAATTGTGGATGAAAAAAATTGTACAAGGCAAAACGGAAAGAGATCAACCCAGCCAGCAGCATATTGAGATAAAGGAAAGAAGAGGCAAAAGCCAAATTTGTTTAGAATAACAGGTAGCTCTATTGATGATCTAAAGAGCGAACGAGAGCACACGATGGCAATTTCTCTTAAAGAAGAAGAGGAAGAATGTTGCTAGCCCAAAATATACACGAGTACGAAAACTTCAATACCGCGGCGACCACCCTATATTATTTGTACACACTTGCAAGTTTGGGTAAAAAATTACGAAATAAAAATTAAGGAAAAAAAAAAACAGAAAAACTTAAAAATAATAATTTTGAAAAAGAAAAAAAATCACATCGTTCGTATTGGGGACATATGCTTAGGCTCAATATCCAACAAGCGCATACACACGCACACACACACACAGGTATACACGTGACATACAATTGCTCAATTCATTTTCGTTTTTTTTTTCGTGTTCATTTTAATTCTTTATTGAAATTTTTCTCGATTCTTATTTTGTTTCTTCACCAACCCACACCCCCCGCCCACCCCTTTAAAAAAAAAAGACAATTATTTTTTTTATTTATTTAAATTATTGGCCAATGTATTTATTATAAACTATTATTATTAATTTTCTTCTTGTTTTTCTTTTTAACTTTTATTTTTGGTTTTATTTCTTATTCCATATTTCTTTCGTTCGGCTCTCCTATTCTCTGTCGTTGAACACTCATTCGCTCACTTCCCAACTCTCACTCTCTTTGACAGCCACAACTCACTCACACACACTCTCTCTCTCTCTCTCTCTCTCTCTTTATCAACGTGTTCAGAAATGTTTGCGAACCGACGATTTATTTACATTTACAAAATCATTTTACTTTTCAATCAACTTTATTATAAAACTTCTTTTATGTTCTTATTCATCTTTTCTTCCATTTTTTTTTTCTTTCATTGCTGTTGTTGTTATTGTTGTTGTTTTGTGTTGTGTTGTCACTTATTCTTACAAAATTTTCTAATCACACTCTCTGTTCCTCTGTTCACTATTTAGTTTTTTCATGTTTTCACAATTGTATTTCCAACGAAATTTATTCTTTTCTCGTCCATTTCTTTGTTTTTTTTTTTTAACTTTTAATATTTTCTCGTTTGCATTCGTTCTTTTTAGCTTTTATTATTGATATTTTTATTTTGTTGCTTTTTCGTATTTCACAGCTAATTCGGTTATGTACAATTCACACATACGTATATGCACACATACACTTTTATATACGCACGCACACGTTCCTATTGGATCATATACACCACCACCGCAAATGTAACCGATATCAATTGAAATTTATTTAATTTTTTTTTTGCTTATTTTTCCATGCAAATATTGATGAAAACTTCTTTTGTTAACTTAATTATTAATTGGTTTTTTTCTTTCAATTTTCTTTTTTTATTATTATTATTATTTTTGTATATATTTATATATGAAGTGAAAAAATATATGTCAAACGAAAAGAAAAAATTAATTACATTAAAATGCAAATATTTTTTTTTTTCTTAAAAATTATAATTATATTTGTAAAAAGAAAATACAACAAGTTAACTAATTTTCTTTGAAGCCAATTTAATATAGAAAAATATGAATTTTAGAAGAGTATAAAAACATTTACTTGAGAAAAGAAAAAGAAAAAAAAAAACCCCAGAGAATTAAGAGAAGAAAAGAAGAAGAAGAAGAAAAAACTAAAAACAAATTAATTGAAAAATATTTTCTAACATCAGAAAGAAAAATGTTAAAAGCACAAACTATTATTCTTCAACTGTTCTCGTTCATATGTGTTGTTGTTGTTGTTTAGTACAATCGGAGAGTAAAAATCCATATAGTCTATCCTTTTTTTTTGCATACGATTTCTAACAAATTCTTGCCTTTGCTCTGTCTCTACCATTCCTTTTAATTTCTCTTCCATTCTCACTATCTGCTTCTAACTGGATCAGTCCATTTGGTTCACTCACATTTGATTTAATCCGAACCAGCTGGAAGAGCTTTTTTTTATGTATCTCGTACATCTCCTAAACAGTTGGTGTTCTCTCAATTCTCTTTTCATTGTTAAAGAACTCTCAAGTTTCGTACGGTATGTATGCATAGCTATGTGCACAATTCTACTTACAGTCATTAGGTTATGCTCTACAAACAAAAAATTTCCACTCACCCTTTCATGTGTCCGCATATTATTCTATACAAGTGTATAGTGAATATACAACTCGCATGTGTGCACATGTTATGAAATTAAAGCAAGTGGCCGAGGTTACGTGAGCATGTTTTAGATTTAGGTATGTATATATATATATATATATATATGCCTAAATGGATATTAAACGTGCGAATATGAGAAAAGCTTTCGTGCAACAAAAATCTCCTTTTCTCCCCAACTCGCTTCTCTGACCCGGCCAATACCAGTAGATAATAGTCGGGCATTTATGCATAGAATAACAAAAAAAAAATCTTTCTAAGCATATATATACTACAGTCTCTTATGCATATACGAATATGGAAATAGGCTAAATGTGTGTTAATTTTATTTAGTATCTGAGCGACGTTATTGTTTTTTTTTCTTCTCTCTTCCCTCTCTCTCGCTCTCTCTCTATCGAACACTACAGTTTTGTCACTGCTGTTGGGTTGTTCTCCTTCTCTCTCGATGTTATTCTATCTATTCGTTTTCTCTTATTTAAATTTTCTTTCGTTCTGTCAGTTCCATCTTGTTTTTTGTCGTGTTGTAAATTGACTTTTAGAAAAATTGTAACTTTTTTCTAATAATAGTTTTATTTTTTTGTCTGTCTAATTGAGTAGGAAAACTAAAAAAAAAAAAAAAAATCCACCACTTTTTTGGTCGTAATTTTTCTTTGATCAACTTAATTAAAAACTAATTACATATTTATTATGACAAGAAATTCATTTTCAATTTTACTAATGCAAATAATACCTAGAGCTGCATGAATGCATCAATATGTATGAACGCATAAAATTTATGGTAATTTATACGTACATATATGAGAATTATGCATAAAATGATGTATGCGACTGTCAGAGTAGAGTACAAATAACATGTACTGATGTGGATGGGCATACAATAGGATAGAAAGAGAACAAAGAAAAAATCCCCTTTTCAATATTATTATTATTATTAAATATTTTTTATTTATGAACATATTTTATTTATCTAATACTGAAATTTTTATATAAATATATGCACATCAAATGAAAAAGTTACTACTGGAAGAAATCAGTACGTACACACACACACACATATCTATATAGAGATACACGAATATTTATGTTTAGATCAAAAATAATGTACACTTATAAGGAACACTAATAATAAATGCATATATGTAAATACACCAACACGCAACATATTATAAGAATATGATGAATAAATGCATTTTTTTTTTTTAAATTCAAAGTAACTAAAATACAATTCGAAAAATTTATTTTTAAAAAATTAGTACAACTAACAAAAAAAAAAAATTATGTTTTTTTCAATTTATCTTTTTAGAAGTTTCTTTATTTTTTTATAATATTATTTGCCCTATTTTTGTATCCTTAATTTTCTTGTTTTCACAATTCAACCATAAATAACAAATAATAGTAATAATTTTTTGTTTATTTTTATTATATTTTTTCTTCACAAGAACTACTAAAAATAAAATTCATTTTTTGGCGGATTTTCTTTAATGTACCTCCTCATTTTGTATTAACAAAAAAAATTATTATAATTTTATCTTTATTTACTTAATTAAAATTATTTATTAACTATGTCGCGGAACAACTGACACACACACACACACGCGCGCGCGCATTTGCACACATCTTCACACATATGTTACAATCCACAAGTGAAAAATAAAAATGAACACGAAACAGAAACAACAAATCTCTAGAAACATTGCAGGAAACACAGCAAATAAATAACAGGCAAGAAACAATTTATAATACAATATTGGGGCAAGAAGGATAATAAAAATTTATTATTATTATTATTATTATTATAAGTGATTTAAAAGGGTATTCCGAAAAAAAAAACCATTTTTTTTACATAAAATTCCCAACAAAATTAAAAGAACCTTTTTTTTTTTTAGTTGCCTCTAAAAAATTCCAATTTAACTTAAAAAACTACCAATAATTAATAAATTCATTCCATTCGTTTTTAATCTATCAATGTATAAATTTGTGTATGGCTCCCCATAAATGACGAATGTGGATACACGGATGCACATATAGGGCAAACACACACACTCACACACACACTCACACACACACTCACACACACACACCCCTGCACACAGAATTGGAAAAAGTATGTTAAAAATATGCCAATACGTTCATATGTATGTATGTATGTAGGTTGATGGTGAATAGGTTAAGGTTTTTTATTTTTTTTTAACATTAAAATTAATTTCACTAATTTTGGAAAAAAAATTATTTTCCATTTTGTTTTTAAATTTTATTTTGCTGTGTTGTTTCTCTTTTCCCCCATTAGTTAAGAAACATATTTCGGGACTGCTGGAAAAGATAATTTTTTTTTTTGCTTATTTAAAAAAAAAAAATTTCCTCTATTTTTGCGCTCGCTCACCCTCTTGTGCCATTATTTGAACATCTTTACTTACTCACTCACTCACTCACTCGTAACACACATATGTTGGCATAGTTTTCAATTGCTCACAAAACTACTTGTGAAGTTTTTCTTTCGTTTTATGATTACTTTTTTTTTTTTTTTACATTTATTTTCTAACGAGTTATGAAACAATTTAAAATCGTACTTTTATAACGATGACTTAAGAGACTTTAACAAAAAAAAAAAAATAAAAAAAACTTTATAATTCGTAATCGACGAGAAAGAAAACAATAATTTTTCCTGTATGCATGAATGCATATTGTATGTTGCTGTGTGTATGTTAATGTTAATGTGCATGTGTGTGTGTTTTTGCGAGTGTATGTAAATTTATTAAGAAATTAATTAATTTCAATGATGGAAAAACTGCACTTGGAAAACTGATGAAAACTTATAAATTTGCTTAGTTCCTACTTTCTTCTTTTTTTTCTCTTTTTTTTTTGGTGAGTTTTCTTATTAATAATATTATAAAATATAACTAATTTAGCACGAGCACACACAATAAAATCAATTCAATTATTCTTTTTGCTAGTCTTTCTTCTAATACCGTTTCTTTTTGTTTCGTTCCGTTTCGTTTTACGATTGAAATTACTCGTTTTTATGAAATATCATCGAAATAGTAACCACACCACCAACCAGCCAGCCAACGGACGAACAAAAACCAAAAATTCCAATATTCATAATTATTATGTGTATTTGCATTAATAAAAAAAATAATATTAAAAACCATATCCAATGTGGGACTTTTTGAAATAGTAAAACCAAAAAATATATTTTAGTTTTATTAAAATTAGTTCTTTTTGAATTAGATATATATATATATATTTTGGTCGTTTATTTATTTATTGAATATTAAACCATATGACACGATTTGTTATAATTTTTGTTTATACATTCCATATACGTATGTGTGTACATATGTATGGATGTATGCATTCAATATGATTTATGTTAAATATTATTATTTTATAAATAGGAATTTTCATTTTTTTTTTTTTTTTTGCTTCTATTTTTATTATTAAATTTTTGCTTTAAATTTTTTCTATTTTTATTATTAAATTTTTTTTTTTTAAATATATTTTTAACTTTATTTCAATTAATTTTTGTGAATATTTTTTTTTTGGGTTTTTTTTTTTTGATTGGTCGTTAAACATACTTTGGCCTGAAACTCCTTCGTCGCCGCTGCCAATATCGGACATTGCACCAACCAAAACCGCACACAACACTGAACCCACTTACACACTGCACACAGTCCAAAAGAGATTTCTCCGCCGAAAATCAGATGTGCAAGAAAGATACTCTCTTTTTTCAAATTAGATAGTTTTGACTCTTTTGCTCTAGCATAACACAAAGACTAATTTCGATCTATTCGTTTCGGGGCTTTCGTTAATTTCGTATTTTTACACTGGTGTCAATTTAAATTCCATATGACCATGTGGACTGTAAATAAATGCCAATTCAATATCCACAAAATGGCCGAAAATCATAGAAAATAATTCGAAATCAATTCACAAAATGGATTTTTCTTTTCTTTATCCAATTAACTGTCAATTAGCTGGTTAATTTTGAATTTTATTTTTATTTTTGAAATAAATTATTTTTCTTGATAAGGACTTTGTTCTTATAACATATATATATTCTTAGGATTCGATTATCATTTTTTTCTGGGGTAAAAAGACGCCTAACCGTAAAACCCCATTTTTTTCTGCGGTAAAAAGACACCTAATACAGTAAAACCCCATTTTTATTTGCACGGAATTCACGTTATTCCCCGTTTATTATTTTACGAAATTTTGTATCCGCTTTTTAAATTTTATTTCCCTTAATTTCCGTTTGAAATATTTAATATTAAAATTAATTTATAAACATATTTAATCAAATGCGCTGAAATTTCAAATAAAAGGTTTTTGAATAAGAACTTGACAACTTTTTTTAAAAAAATATTTCGCAAACCATTTAAGATATATCAAAACTTTTATTATTGCCTTAAAGTACAATCAATGCAATTATAAATGGAACTCGACTTCGGTCATATGTCCACCACGGGCATGCTAGCAGCGGTCGATTCGTTGAAGTCAATTTTCGATAACTCGGCAACACAATTCGACAGGAATGGCCGCTATTTCTCGTTCGATGTTGGCTCTGAGGTTCTCTAACATCGATTTAACGTAGCCCCACAGAAAAAAGTCTAGAGGTGTTAAATCACAAGATCTCGGCGGCCAATTGACAGGACCTTTTCTCGATATCACACGTTCACCGAACTTGGACTTCAATAAGTCGATTGTTTCTCCCGCTGTGTGGGATGTAGCACCGTCTTGTTGAAACCACATATCACTGATGTTCAGCCCATGCAATTGATCAAATAAATAACGCTGCAATATGTTTCTGTAGCGTTCACCACTGACTGTAACGTGACGGTCATTTTCATCAACGAAGAAAAATGGCCCAATGACGCCACCAGCATGAAAACCGCACCATACAGACACTTTTTGTGGATAAAGTGGTGTTCCATGAAGCACATGAGGGTTTGCAGCACTCCCATAACGCATGTTTTGTTTGTTGACGAAGCCATTACACCAAAAATGCGCTTCATCACTGAAGATGATTTTACGATGAAAGTCGTCATTTTCGGCAAACTTCTCTAGGGCCCAATCTGAGAAGGTGCGTCGCTTCATATGGTCAAGTGGCTTTAGTTCTTGAGTTAACTTGAGTGTTTTGATAGTGACAGCGCACTGATTGGTTTAAGGGTGCGTTCACAGTAAGAAATCAAATGGTAGTTGGTCGGAAATCGTTTATTTTAGCGAACCAGATGCAGGAAGACGGTTATTTTGTCAATGAACAGACCTCGTATGTTGTCACTATGTTAAGTTGGTGGGTTATTTTGTCAGTTGGTGCTTGTATATTTCGTATGTTAATGTCAACATTTTTTTATTCTTTTTAATTTTTGGTTAAATCCGTTCCAAAAATGTCTCATCAAAAAAAAAAAACATCATCGATTCAAGAAAAAAGAGGAACATTCTCAAAAAATTAAATAAACACGTTGGTTTACAAGTTTGGCAGCGATAATAAAAAAGAAAAACGCGAATCGATTGAAAAAGTGCGATGCATTGAGGTCCAAAATATGAGCTTCAAAATACGATGAAATGGAAGAGATCCTTAAAGAATGGTTTGTCAGCTCGCGTTCCAGCAATATGCCAGTTACCGGTCCATTATTTCGAAATAAGGTCCTAAATAATAGCGCTCTCTGTTGCGTGGGAATATTGATCGCAATCAGGGTAGGTCCATCAAAACAGCAATTGAAATTATGTGAATTGTGTTTATAAAACGGAAATTAACATTTTTGATAGAAAAACCTTTTTTATATTTATAAACACAATTCACATAATTTTAAGGTTTTCTTTTTTGTTGTTGTATTTATAAACTTAAGATTATTTAAATTTAGACAATCAGCAATCATCCTACATGCATATCACCTCACTATCAACTCTCACAAATGACTCCCTACCCAACCCAAGCCACTTTTCTCTTATTAATAATCCTTAATCGTTTTACCCAACCTGAAACGCTTTTGATTGAAGTTGACCGCGAAACAAGGATGATCTCTTCAGGAACCGAGGATCTTGAGAATTGAAGTAGCCTTGAATGATTATCATCACTAAGAATAAAAATCAAAACATTTAAATTATAGAAAGAAAAACCAATTTTCATGCATGTATAATTTTTTTTTGAAGTAGTAATTGTATTTAAGTATACTGAGGATATTTGTATTATACAATATTTTGTTTAATTTTTTCGGAAGCAATATAATAGAGAAAAAAAGAAATGAAGAAGAAATTTTTTTTTTGGAATTCATCACTTTACTTACGGTCGGAAAGTATAGGGTGCATTTTATGATGTTTGGCTGCCATTTTGATTTAGATGACATTTGTCTGTTGGCATTTGACAGTCGTAGATAGTGATTGATAATAATTTATTATGGAGCATCTAACGCCGTGTTAAAATTATTAAAATATTTTAATTAAATAATTGTTGAATTGTGAATACGTGGAGAAAATTACGTAACTTTTTTTATTGTTAATCATATGCCAAGCAAATCAACCATTCAGCGTGTAATGAATAATTTTTGAAAATATGCATACACTGAGAGATAAAGCAAAGTCTGGCCGACAATTAAGCCAACGTACACATGAAAAGATTGATGTTGTGAGGCAGAGTGTTGCTGAATGTCCATATATTGGGAATATGTCCATCGTGTTTGTTAAAAATTCTCAAAAAATATTTCCTTTTTTTTCATATAAAATTCAGCTGCAGATAAATGACCATGAACGGTAGCGAGACTGTAGTCCTCGAGTTTTATAGCTCGGCATAGACTACCACCATTTTTGGCACAAAATTATTATGAGCGCCGAAGCATACACACTTCGACGATATTGGGGCACTGAAAACCCACAATTAATACAGCAAAAACCACTATACCCTCGTAGAGTAACTACAATATATGGTGTGGCATTTAGGCCGACAGCATTATTAGGCCATATTTCTTTCAGGATGCTGGAAGCAATACTATAATATTTGCTGGTGACCGCTATCTGGACACGTTGGAAAACTTTTTTCCCCCCCAAATTGGATCAATTAGGCCTACAGAATATGTGGTTCCAACAAGACGGTGCCACATCACACACAGCTCGTGGTAAAATGCAAATTTTGAAAGAAATTTTTCCCGGCAGAATAATGTCAAAAAGTGGTGATATCGACTGGCCGCACGATCCCCTGCTGCACTTGAAGGAAAAGGTGTTTACTAATAAACTAACCACAACCTCAATGCTTAAGGACAATATTCGAAACGAAATTGCTGAAATAACACCAGAAGTCTGCAAAAATAACTTCGACCTTCGGCAAAAAAATAACTTCGGAGAATACGGCGGGTGGAACAGAACGTTCCATTTCAATGTCTCCAGGTAACCTTAGCAACATGTGGTCGAACTTTGTCGTGTCTTTGCTCGTATTGTGGCTGTTTTTCGTTCAATGCTCGGCTCAAACACATCAGTTGTGTTCGGTAGCGAGCTGCTGCGATGGTTTCACTCGGTTGCAACAGCTCATAATAAACCACGCCGTACTGGTGCCACCAAATACATAGCATGAGCTTCGAGCCGTCGATGTTGATGCCTGAACTTTTCATCGCCAGTCACAATACAAAGCAGAAACCCCGTCCTTTTTTAACTTTGGAGCAGCTGTTTGCACGTGAAAAAAAACGTATCTCGGCTTCAACTCGTATGTTGGTTTCGGATAATTCCCAAGGCTTTTAAACAATGGGAATTGGCTTGTTGAGTCAAGTTCTTATTCCGTTTAACATGGATCATCATCCAGTAATGCCTCCAATTTAGCCTCTTCAAACTTTTTCACCGGTCCGTGATGCTCCTTGTCTTCCACGTCGAAATCACTACTTTTGTAGCATTCGAACCATTCACGATATGTTCTCTCACTAATACAAGCCTCACCATTAGTTTCTTCAATCATTCAACACGCCTCAGCAGCAGTTTTTTCGGAATTGAAATAAAAAAATAAAACTTCCTGCAAATGGCGTTTATTTGGTTAAAATGTCGACATTTTTACGCACAAAAAAAATATAACGCCGATAAAAAGTCAAAAATGTAATAATGAGGAGTAGTTGTTGACAGATGCCTCAGCTTACGATTTGACGTTTCTGATCAAATATTATGGATCAGCACTTAGATTATAGAAGAACTGGATAGGCCTCTACACAAAAATTCTGTCCAAATTTTATTGGCAATACATTCGTAAGAACGCACACACACCATACACATAACTTAGTAAAGAATTAACAGAAATTAAAGTATTTCTTGCACTATTAAAATACGTTATCTGAACTATTTTGTGGTAAATATTGAACTGTCAGCATCACATTTGTTTACATTTATTCAATGACGAATTTTTCAATTTTTAATCACTTTTTTGACCAAAGAAATCATTAAAAACCATTTAGACACATCACAAACTAAATATTTGGTAATTTCTGTAGTAAAAAATGAAGATGTCAACTTACCGAAAGAAACAAAATTCTCGGCTTCCTCATTCCGTTGAATGACCAGCAACCCTTTATAAAACACTTCATAGTCTGAAACAAAAACTTCCTATTAAATGTTATCAACAATATAACTATTTATATAAACATTTACTTTTTCGTAAATATATACTTCAACAAAAGTATGCAACCATTTCGGTATGCTACCACTTTCATGGATAATGGCGTGTTTAAAAACTCTTCGAAATTCTACCAGGTATATAAGCTTAAATCCGCTGTTTGGTCATAGATGGCGTGAGTGAGCGTATTAAGCTACCATGTGCACGCTATACTTTTTTTGTATGAGTTTTACATCTGTCAACATTAATCAGTGCACATTGTCAGCAATTTCGTACAACAACATACATTTTTCCTTTTGGTAATCATGTCTATTTTTGTGCCAGCAAAAGAGCATATGCGGGAAGCTCTGCTTTTCTGCTTCAATTTGAAGAAATCGGCTACCAAATCACATCGAATGCTTATGGAGGTCTATGGTGACAGTGCTTTATCGGAAATAACGTGCCGAGATTGGTTTCGTCGGTTCAAAGACGGCAATTTTGACTTGTGGGACAAGAAGCGTGAAAATCGTCCTAGGAAGGTTTAGGACCATCAATTGCAGGCTTTTTTGGGTGTTACTCAATCAGTCATTTCCATGCGTTTGCGTGCCATGGGGAAGATTGAAAAGATCGGAAAATGGGTGCCGCATGAATTGAACGATAGGCAGATGGAGTGACGCCAAAACACATGTGAAATCTTGCTAGCCATACAAAAAAGAAAGTCGTTCCTGCATCGAATTGTGACAGGCGATGAAAAGTGGATATATTTCGAGAATCCTAAACGCATGAAATCGTGGGTTGTTCCCGGCCAACCATCAACATCTTCCCCAAGACCAAATCGCTTCGAACGGAAGACGATGCTGTGCGTTTGGTGGGATCAGCAGGGTATTGTCTACTATGAGATGTTGAAACTTGGTGAAACTGTCAAAGCCTACCGCTACCACCAACAACTGATCAAATTGCACCGTGCTCTGTGTGAAAAAAGGACGGATTATCAACAAAGAAATAAGAAGCTGATTTTCCTCCACGACAACGCACCATCGCACACGTCAAAAATGGTCCGAAACTATTTGGAGACACTCAACTGGGAGGTGTTACCCCACCCCGTTTTTTCACCTGAACAGCACTTCGATTCTTACGAAGACGTCCGAAAATGGCTTGATGAGTGGTTTGCGCCGAAAGAGAAGGGTTTTTTTTGGTGTGGTATCCACAAATTGCCCGAGAGATGTTTAAAATGTGTAGCTAGCGAGGGAAAGTACTTTGAATAAATTTGTTTTTGCTTTCTAGATAATTAAAACACAATTTGTGTTTATAAACTTCATGCGCTCCAATACAACTTCTTTTTGTTCTTCTCATCAGACTTCTCTTTCGCGACATTTGGCCCTGAAGAGTTCTAAGTTTTCTTTTCACCTGTTCTATCTGTACACCAGGTTTTTATTTGTACGCCTGAAGTTCATCAAATTTTTTATGAAAGAGCCTCAAGCCCCTTCCACTTCTGTGGAATTCCATATTGATTTTTAATTTCAAAAACTTTTCACATTAATAACATCAATATTCAATAAGTTCTCATGTCAATCATTTGACTATCCTTCAGTAACTTATAATGGTCGAAACAATAATAACTCTAAACCGCGTCCGGAAAAGTATTTTTTTATTGTTGACAGTATTTTTATGTCGGCATATTTACATCTGATGGCGTTAAATCGAATAACCTGCATATTTATGTGCAGGATTTTTTTTTTGTTGCCACCGATCGAAATTCTCTGAATTCGAAAAGCTTAAATAATTTAGATCTTAAACTTAGAGTTTTTAAACGCCACTTTCCATGATGTGGCAGCATACCGAACCATTTGCATATTGAAACTTTTTGTTTACAATTTCAATTATGACTTATTGCTGAATTGCAAATTAGTTTTTTTTATTTGATATCTAAAGTATTTTTCCAACAAATCCGTATAATATTGTATTATTCATTTTTATAAATACGAGTACAATAGTTTTACTCATAAAATAATTTAAAAGAAATTTTTTATCTCGCAAAGAAAATTTTGTGATTGTTTTAAAGTTTAGGAATAAGTAGATAGATCTTTTTCTCCAGAAGTTCTATTATCTTAGAAAATTATCAACTTTTTTTCTTTATAAATATTTAACTATTATTGCATCAAAACAATAGTTAAATTGTGTTTATTATTAATGAAGATCTTTTTAAATGACAATGTCCATAAAAACTATTTTGAAAACAAACTTCCTTGCGATTGTTTATCGAATTTTCTGCAAAATTATCAATTAAACTAAAGATTCTACGTTAATAAAAAAATTACTTTCTTTTAGAAACAAACCGTTTTGTAAATACTATAAACTTTCACAGTAATTATAATTTCTAGTAAGTACCATCGACACAACTAGTTCGAGTATTGAATAAAAATTCTGCTAATTTTTATATTTTATATAATTTTCAGTTTGGGAAAATATTCAAAAAATTAACCAACAATAATTTTTGTTAACGTATGTGTACTCGCAAATTACTAAAATATGGCCATACACATTTCCGAAAAGAATTTCCCATTGAATCTTAACGCCGACTACAGGCGAATAGATAATACAATCGAATTATTTTTTAAAACCGAATTATTCTTATCTTTTCTGACAAAAAAAAACAACAAGATTCATTACAAAAATTTAATTATTATTTATTATAATCTTATGCATAGTTAATTTGTGGTTATTTATACAAAATATTTTGAAAAAATGACAAGTTTCTACAATTTATTTAGAAAGGTAGTTTCGCCATCTACAGAACGACCTTGACATTATTCGAAAATAACAAATTGAAAATTTAAGACAAATGGAAATTGGGTCAGTAGAATTTCGAACAATTTAGTAATAACCAGAATAGATTTCGAACTGTGGATTCTATCTAACTATGGATTTCGTTAAAAAAAATAATAATTTTTATTTCTTAAAACAAAAATTTCAAAAATAATTATTTAAAAAAAAATGTTTGTTAAAATTTTTCTTTTAATTTGATTATGTTTTTTCGTTTGTTTTTATATTTAAGAATTATTTTTTATTCTATTTAAGTATAATTGATATTAATTAGTAAATTAATTATAATAGAATTTAGAAATTTTTTTTTTACTATTAATAATGAGAACAAATTACTACAATTAATTATCACTTTAGAAAAATTATTTTTGAACGAAGAAATAATAGTTAACGTATGTGCGTGTGTACACGTATAGCATTCGATGTATGGAAATTTTTCTTTCGCGATTGACTAAGAGATGGCGCCAGTATAACTAGAGATATGAACTTTCAATGCGATTAGCAGAAGTGGTTATGTTAACGGCACAGCGCAGTGATTAAATTGAGTGTTTTTTAATATGAAATTTTTGATAATTTTTATATATGCAAATAAAAAATAAATACAAAAATTACTACATGTTGGATGTTGGAATAAAATCAAAATTTACTCTTAACTTTTTCATTATATCTTGAAAAATCCTATTAAAAAACCACTGTTTTTCTCGTTTCCAATTTTTCTTTATATTTTCGAACTTTGCATTTGCAGTTTTTTTTGTCGTTAAAATAGGAAAAAGCTATTTTAATTTTTTTAAATCCTATTCTCTTTTTGTTATTGTTGAAATTATATAATAAATTGGATTTTCTTCTCATTTGAAATGCTTTAATAAAACACTAAAAATTTTTATTGTTTTAAGTTTTTTAAAAAATTTTTATATTTATTTTTGGAAATAATTTCAATTGATAGTATTTGGAAAATTGTTTTTTTTTCTTCATATAGGGTGTGCCCATCTGTTGGGTATTCTTTCAACTTTTAAACTATCTATCCAAAAGCACATATAACGTATTTGCTTATAGCTGTCAAGCATAAAGCAATACAATTTTAGTCAAGGGATAATTAGTAATAGAACAAAGCATTTGAATCATTCAAACTTACTACTAAAATGGGCGTTCTGTAAAAATGGTATTTCATCGAAAATCATCTTTAGTGATGAAGCACATCAAACGGTTACAGTCTCTTGAATCTAGGGTCAATGCATTCTAAAAAAAAACCACCAGACCAGTTTGATGAGGCTATGAGGCTTATGGGCTGGAGGAATCATTGCGGCGAGGGGTTCTTCTTCGAAAATGGTCATGACGAAATCTTTACAGTGAATTTTGTACGATGATTCGTGACATGTTAACAAACTTTTTGTGGCTGAAATTAAATATATTGAATGTGAATGAGCTTTGGTTTCAACAAGACGGGGCACTACGAACTACATAACATACACAATACGTGAGAACATCGGTTTTTCGGTAATTCAATATTCTCACGAAATTCGGTAATTTAATATTATTACGAAACGTTGATGTGAATTGGCCGCCAAGATCTTGTGATTTGACACTGTTGAAAGGAAAAATGTATGCCAATCATCCAAAATCAAGACCTAACAAACAACATTCGACAAGAAATTGCGGCCGTTGGTCGACTTTTATTAGGAAAAGGCGTCGAAAATTTCGCTATTCGGATGCAGACTTGCAAACTGAATCATGATAGTCATATGAATAATATTGTTTTTTATACATAATTGTTATAGATTCAACTTTTATCTGATGTGTGCTTACGATACACAGAATGTGCTTTCTTTCAATTTAAAAAAAAAAAAACAACACCAGATGGCCGATCCTTTATTTCAATTATAGCTAAGTGCTTTTGGCCAAACTGATATAATCTTTTGTATTTCTATTTCTTATTACGTAACTTTTACTCTCTGCCATAAATCATGTTCTCCCATATACATTAATGGCAGTACCATATCAAAACACACCGAAGTTCGGTACCTAGGAATGAGCTTAAACAAACGCCCTGATATGGGACCCAAATATAAAACTTCAAAGACAAGAACTAAAAAAACAATACCTTAAACTATTTCGACTTCTAGACAAACGTTCTAAACTTACTATAGATGATTGCCAAGTACTTTTATACAATGGACTTATATTGTAGTTGCCGTTGGAATTGTGCTGAAATAAAAAAAAAATGCAAGTATAACATATACATATGCAGTCCGAAATGAATTTATAACACTAATGGTAGAAACACAATTCCGTCGGAAACTAAAAACTGAATCCAGTCGGATGAGTCAAAATTTTAAAACCTTCACAATCTTATACCAATGCTAAAACTATGACTGTTTAATCGCCAACTTAGTTTTGGTTTTAATTTTGCAGTTGTACTCAAAATTAAAACAGTCCAGTTCTAAGTTGCCGCCGGAATTGTTTTCTCACCAATACTCTACTCCCCCCACGCTTATAATCAAATTACATAGTTTTTATGGCCGGCCAATTTTCATCGGACAGTTTTTTTTAATGCCGGTTCATTACTTGCGTCCATCAAAACATTCTTTACTAGTTTCGATGAAACCAAGCGGCTGAACCTTCTATAAATAAATCCCAAATGTACTTTTTTTTTTTTTTTTTTTTTAGTTTAAGTAGAGCATTTATTATTTCCATATTACTTGTACATATTTACATGGTATTTAAAACGTAGAGCTAAAACATGCTCTGTACATCTTTTGCTTATATATTAAATTAGTTTTTAATGACTAAGTACATGAATTGCTTACAACTACGGCTTAAAAATTAAATGTGCTTGCTCAAACACAATTATCTTTATTTTTAATTGCTTATAAACTAAACTTAATTCTAGACTTAATAATAAAAAATAATAAAAATTAGGGAAAGGAATGTTCAGGAAGAGCGGATTAGGAGTTTGCAATTTTTGATGAAAATGGGGAGTTTAAGAATTATAAAACTGAACGTTCATAATATCACTGTCTTTCGCAAAATCAGATATGATAACTGGTGAGGCATAGAGGTAATCATTGTATAAGTTTCTGTGTTGGATGACCTGGGTATTAATCCTTTCTAGTGACTCTTGAATGAGTGGATTGGTATGGTCTATTAAATGCTGAAGAAAGTTTTTGGTTAGACCAACCATGTATGAAATAAAAGGAGTAAGATTACTTTTCTGATATATATAGGAGTTGGAGTAATGCTTACCGTCTATTTTACGATATTTTGAAAGACATTTCCTAATGATTGACCTTTCGAATACATGGACTTTATTGGCATACGTTTTCGAGAAACTAAAATAGATCGGAAATGCATATCCAATAATTGGCCGAATAAGTTGTTTATAAAACAGTAACTTTGTATTTATACTAAGCCCCTTCCGACGTCTAAGTAGGAATAAAAAGGTATGAATAGCCCTTTTGGCTTTCTTCAAAGTTAACTCAACATGTGGGTTAAATTTGAACATTGAGTTAAAGTTGATGCCTAAATATTTTAGTTCATTTGAGACTGGGATAGCTGTGTTTTTAATCAGAATACGCAGCTTTTTGCTCTTTGTAGCAATTTTCCTCGGTCCGCGAGTGCTGGGATTACGGAAACAGATTAAATTCGACTTATTAAGATTGACTGATAAGTTCCAGTCATCATAATAATTTATAATTTTAAAAAGTAGCTCTTGCGTTCTCTTTAGAGCTAATTTTGGTGATTTGCTTTTGGCATAAACAAGAGTGTCGTCTGCATATAGTATCATTTGTGCTTTTGCGGCTGTTGGTATATCTGCAGTGTATATTGAATACAGCAGGGGACCTAAAACCGAGCCTTGTGGAACTCCTTTACCTATTAAGAAGAATTCGGAAGTCGCGTTCTGATACCTAACACAGGATGATCTATCCTGAAGAAATGAGTGCAGCAGCAGCGTAATACGTAGGCTACTATATATATTTCTGGCCTAGGCAACACTAAGTGTTGCCAGGTGCGATCTGACATTTCCATTGGAAAGTTTGACATTTTTTAGCATAAACGTACTCAGAACGTTTTGACGTACGACTATCATTTGTGTTGTTTACAGTGACTTGAAAAAATCAATTTGGCAAAAAAATGGAATTAACTCGTGAACATTTTCGTGCGATCATTTTTCACAACTTTCGACGTGGATTATCACGACAAGAGTGCATCGATGAACTTAAATCTTTGTATGGCTATGAAGCACCATCCTATAGCACTGTGAAAAACTGGTACAACGAATTCAATCGTGGCCGACGCTCGCTCAAAGACGAATTCCGTGAAGGTCGTCCAAAAACAGCCGTTGTTCCAGAAAACATCGATGCCGTACGTGAACTGATAATGCAAGACCGTCATGTGACATACCGTGAGATAGAGGCATGCCTAGGCATTTCTCCCACCAGCATACATTCGATATTGCATGAACACCTGGCCGTAAAAAAGGTTTGTTCTCGTTGGATCCCGCACAATTTGACAATCGCTCAAAAAAAGGCTCGTGTGGATTGGTGTAAAGAAATGCTGAAAAAATACGATCGCGGTGCTTCAAAAGACGTTTATAAGATCGTCACAGGTGACGAATCATGGATCTATGCGTATGAGCCCGAAACAAAACAGCAATCGACCGTGTGGGTCTTCCAAGACGAGTCAAATCCAACGAAAGTTGTTCGTGGAAGAAGCACTTCGAAGCAAATGGTCGCTTGTTTCTTTGGCAAAACTGGTCATGTGGCGACTGTTCCGCTTGTGCAACGTAGGACGGTCAATTCTGAGTGGTACACCACCATTTGTTTGCCTGAAGTCTTCGGAGAAATTCGAAAAACGAACAAGAGAAGTCGAATCATTGTGCACCATGACAATGCGAGCTCTCACACATCGGCTCAAACCAGCGCCTTTTTGACCGGACAAAACGTCGAATTGATGGGTCATCCTCCGTACAGCCCTGACTTGGCACCCAATGACTTCTTTTTATTCCCACACATCAAGAAAAAAATGCGTGGTCAACGAAACCATGTTTTGGAGGTGTCTCAATCGGAGTGGAAAAAGTGCTTCGAAAATTGGTTTGAGCGCATGCAAAAGTGTATAAATCTTGATGGAGAATATTTTGAAAAACAATAAAACCTTTTTCGTTGATAAATATTCGCATTTTCATTATTAGGCCAGAAATATATATAGTAGCCCACGTATGTGGAGGGAAATCAAGTTTGCATAGCTTGTGCACTAGTCCCTTATGCCAAACTGAGTCAAAGGCTTTGGTTATATCTAGGGAGCAAGCAACTGTTGATTCTTTACGGTTTAACCCAGTTGTTATCTCACTATGTAGTAGGAAAAGAGCATCCAAAGTTGAGTGACCTTTCCGAAATCCGAATTGAAAGTCGGGAATAATTTTATTTTCATTACAAAATTCATTTACCTTTTCGTAAAAAAAATTTTCTAATATTTTTCCCAAACAGGGAAGAAGAGATATAGGTCGATGTTGTTGGATGGCTGCTCTACCTTGAGTTTTTGGAATATTAAAGATAATACCTATTTTCCAGGCTTTAGGGAAGTAGCAATTGTTAATACAGTGATTAAATATTGCAACTAAGGGACGCAGACTCTTTTTCGGAAGCTTTCTCAGCATGAAGTTCGATATATTATCGATGCCGGCAGACTTTTTATTATTTAAGGATTTTATTACCGAGTAGAGTGTGTTTTCGGATATAAACATATCTAGAAGGCTGGGATTACTTGCACTGTTATCAGTGCTGAATGCAGTAACATGAGTTGGGGCGTTTGATAAAAAACTATTGACCTGATTATTTACGTGAGTTCGTAGAGGTGAGTTTGAACTAAAGTTGTAAAGATCTTAATAAAACGAGGCAAAGTTTTTAGAAATATTAATTGGACCCCCTTTTATTTCGTGGTCGTTATTATCGGTAACTGTTACTTTATTGAGTGACCTTCGACCGGTGATTGCGTTAAGCTGCTTGAAAGCATCAGGACCTGGACGTACTTTTGAAAGTCGTTCAGAAAATTGTTCATTAAAGTGTTTGTTAACTTTATTGCGTATCATAGTTGATATGCAGTTAACCTGTGCCTCAAAGAGACGATAATCTGAGGATGTAGTGTTGAGTTCACTCCGGAAAATGCGTTTCATTTCCCTTATTCAACGATTTTTCAACCAATACATTTTCTTAATGTCCTCAGGGAGAGAATCAAATCGATGGCTACTATAAGACAGTTGCCTTGAATGTCTATGAAATACCTCCGAGACAATCTGACTAAAGGTTTCTATGGAAATCAATTTCTTGATTGGTTATGTTCTTGAAGCAAGGAATATTCATTCCGTTAGGTATGGCCATATCTACATCTTGCCTAAATTCTTTCCAGTTCGTGTTCTTATACGACGTGAAAGATTTTAACTCAGTATTCTCAAAGTTGAATTGAGTTTGAATTTTAATAAGAACCGGATAATGGTCTGAATGAAAGTTGAGAGTTGAACAAGTAATGTTCGAAGAGTAAGGATTAATTAAACCGCTTGAAACGAAAAACAGATCGACTACAGATAAGCTACTAGGTCTGGTAGGACCAGGAGGTGCAATTATCTGTAATGTGGAGATGCTAGTTAGCAAACTTTTAATAGAAATGCCGGAAGAGTTACGGTCCCAAATGTACTTTTTCATGTTTCCAATTACATAGTCTAGTATTCATTTCCAGGCTACGAATTATAACAAACAGAAATTTTTGAAATTTGTACAAATATAACGTAATTAAATTAAATGTGTGCGAATTGCTTTCGTGCTGCCTAAGATAATAGAAGTACTGAAAGGAAGTGATTGATAGAATCCAATATCTCCAATCAAAAATATTCCGTACAACTGTTATTCATCGTGATGTTGAAGTCTCATTTGTTTTTGATGTGGCCGCGTATCGTTATAAAAAGTTTCATTCCCGTGTTTCCAATCATACTAATCAACCATTTCCTTTCCTAAAAACACCCATCGAAGACTTAAACGTCAGTGATCGCGTGTTTTACTAAAAGAATAGGGGCTTAACATAAGCACACGCTAGCTGGAGAAACTTTAATGGATGTTTACTCCTCATAATCGTTAACATTAACTAATACTATTATATAAATCTATTACACTAAAAAGTCATTCCGAAAATATAGAAATTAAAGTAAAAATGGAAAGTAGTTTTTGGGGAATTAGCGTACGACCATGCCTTAGTGAGATTCGAACCCAGTACGAATCTCTAACGAACCCAGTATGCTAACGACCACTTGTTACTATGTTGTAGTTGAAGGTGTTTATAAAAAGTTTTAAAAAAATTCTTATTATTTTAACATCTATTTTACGAGTACATCAATAATTTTTAAAAAAATTTCACGTAAAATGGTACATTTTTTTTTGAAATATAAAAGGGCTTAATATATTTTAAAAACAACGTGTTGATAGCTTTATTTTAAGTAAATAGATGGATAAGGGTCGGCCGATGAGGTTTTTGGTTTATTGCAATTTTCCACGGGATTTTTTCGCTTCAATAAAATTCGTATACATATAGAGAGCTATCCTTATACTCTAAAATCTAAGGCAGTAATAGTATGGGTGTCTGACATTTTTAAAAGAATTGGAATCTTAACAGTCTTATCGGAAAGCACAGAAATTCGACTGTTGAAATTTGTAATTTTGAAATTATAGGCAGCAAGTACTGCCATACATTTCCGTGATTTTTTTTGTGGCAGGATTGTTTTTTGGACCGTAAAAATTGAAATAGAAATAAGGTAAGTGTAAACATTATTTTTAGTTATATTAAAAAATTGAATAAACATAATTTTAAAAAAATAAATTTTATTGAAATTGTATTGAATAAATTAATTTGAACTAAATTCTTCAATTTTTGACATTATTTTATCATCATATAATCTAAGGTGTCGTGTGAACTACTCGTATTATTGGGAGACGGTCGCTTATCTTCGTGTCGGTTGGTGCTGCCACCCAGTGGTCGTTGGCCTGTATTATCCGAGAAGACCAAAGAACGGGCCACCAGTTCATTTTTACATATTATTTATAAAACAAGTTCGAACTAATATTAATTAGGTTATTTTATCTCTCCTTTTTTTGAAATGAAATATCCTTGTGACATGTATATGTGGTGGTGGCAGAATGGTAGAATTATGAGGTCAAGTGTTTTTTTTTTAGTAATGAAACCTTGTCAAGAAAGGAACAGCATATGCAGTAAAACTGTTAAAACGGCAATAAAATCGGTATTTTTTTCTGAGAGGATATTTCGATGGGATTTTAGCTTAAACAATAGCATTTTTTTATTCAAAAATGATTCAAGAGAAAAATTTCCGAATGATTGATAAACAATTTAATTTGTATTTTTTTTGTATATTTTTCTATACTTTATTGTTTTTTTTTTTAAATAAAAAAATTTATTTAAAGTGAAATTAATAGAACGTGTTGTGTGATTATTCTCTATCCGATCAAATTTCGGCTTCTAAGTGCGTTAGATGATCGAATCGTTAAGCCATATTCTTAAACAGTTACTTTATCGGCAGAAACGATATTGATGGATGGCGATGCACTTGCCTATTTACAATAGAAGAAATAAAAAAGGAAAAATGAACAAAAATATTTCTTATATTTTCAATTCATTTTCAAAATTAAATGTTTGTTTTTGTTATTTTTCTTCTTCTTTAATAAATCTTTGCTGAAATTACACTAATATAATAAGTGTGGGTAGGTGTATTTTATTAACTTATCATGGTTATTAAATTTTTCTGTTAATATGAAACAAACTGAAATATAGACCTTAAAAATTGATTTAGTAAAATTTCAACAATTATTGAAATGATAATTTTTGAAAATTTTAGAAGAAATCATCTCTGATCTAGTAAGTTTTTGCCGTGTTCGTCATGATATTGGCGTCGAATCTAGCAAATCGAACATTCATGGTGCCTTAAGTTGACGTCAAATTTTCCGTCATTTTTTTGTAGCCATTTCTTTTCTTTTGGAATGGTCATAAAGAATCAAAACAAAACTTGAAAATTTTATTGGGCATGCCCTTGGAAGAAGAAATTTTCTCCATAGGCTATAAAGTGTTTATTTTTTCGATAACCCTTAATTTTGATCAACTTAGAATAGTTTATTTTGTAATTGTATGTGTTTATGTGTGTGCATGTTTTTGTGCATATGCATTTTTTCTTATTGCTGTTATCTAAATGTTAACTTATGAACTTGCTTTATTTTAATGTATATTATTTAAGAAAGGACTTTAGTTTCGATCATTTTGGAAGAAATTTTCTCCATGGGCCTGCCATTAAAGATCTCAAACGTGCTCGATCCAAGAAAAACAACAAAAAAAAACAGTAGGAAAATAGTTTTCTTCTTCTGTTAAATATTAAGTGTACGTTGAGATTTCGATACTATATTAAGACCTTGATCAAGACATTTGCAGTAAGATTTTTGTGTTTTCTTAAAGAAAATTGGATTTTATCAGAATAATTTTTGTCTACTTTCTAAAAATCGATAATAGAGAAACTAATGTAAATGCAAAAGAAGAGAACTAAGAAAGGTGTGATTGATAAAGAAAGAGGCAGTATGACTTTTGTTAGAAAAATTAAAATAAAAAAATATATAGCACAATTTATAAATGAAATAAATTCAAAGAGATTCGTTCAACTGAAAAATTGAATATTTTATTTATGTACAAAATTATCGCCCTTTCTTCATTTTTTTCTTTCATTATCTTTTTCTATTTAGTTCCGTTTAGCTTTCATTCTAAAGTTTTCTTTTTTGACAATTTACTTTTTTTCCTATCTTTTCATCAGCTAGAAAAAGTTTTCTTTTTTGACAATTTACTCACTTCATATTGTATTTTTTTTATATTTAACAACATTTTTTTCGTTTTGGTTTTTATTGAAATAATTATTTATTTTTTTGCATTCTCTTATAAACATACATATTATACATACTCGTACACAATAAATACATAAAATGAAAAAAAAAACAACATTGTATTTCGAATAGTTTTACAAAATTAATTACTCAAAAAAAAATTTACAATTTTTTTAAATATTTTTTTTTTAGTTTGAAATATAATAGAATAATTAATTAATTAGATTACAAGTAAAAAGTAATTGGAAAAATTAATATGTAGTCACAATAATAATAATAATAATAAAAATAGAAAATATTGTTAGTTTTAATAAGACAAAAAAAAGTATTTTTTCAAATTCTACTGAATGGTTTTACTTAATTTATGAATATAATATAGAAGACAGCTTATCGATGCATAATTATCACAAACTATTTAATTTAAAAGTGGTTGCTGGTTTTTTCCTCAACAAATTTTTGTATTTTTCATTAGCATTATTTTCGGGCGTAGTCTGAATATTTTTGGCTCATAATTTTTCGTCCCTCAACATGCGGCAGTGCCACGATCATGTTACTATTTTTTAGTGGCTCACATTATCAATTTTGTAGTGGCATGACATTTTTTTGTTAAAGATTTTGTTAAAATAATAATCAAATCATGTATAAATGAATACCATAGAAGTAAGTTTTTTCTATTCGATTCAAATTATTTTCTTTCTAAATAGTATTTATATTGAAACTATTATTGATGAATAGTTGATTATTCTAAAAACATTCAAACTAAATAAAATTTTTTATAAATATTGAAACTATTATTAATGAAATTTTGGTTATTCTAAAAATCTACAAACTAAACAAAAAATATATCCTATAATAAGAAATAAAATTTGTTTAAATTTTTTTTATTAATTATCATAATATGAAAGTTCATTTATTTTTTAAATCTATTTTTCTGTTTACTTTTGGTGAAATATACGTATAATTAGTAGATTTTGTTTATTTTTCTATTTTACCATATATTTCTGCTTTTGTCATTAAACATTTTATTGAGAATAACTGACTTAAATTTCTTTAAACAAAACTATTTGAGATAGCAATTTTTTTTATATAAAGGAGACGTTCATATGCTTTGATTAATACTATTATTATTATTATTATTTATCTTTTCCTTTTAAAATGATTTTCAAAATGTCACATTCTGTTTACATAGCTTGGGAAAAATTTAAAAGTTTAATTAAAATTCCTAAAAATTACATTAATTATCATAATAATTGCATGTAAAATAATGGAAAATAATATTCTTATAATAATAATAATAATTATTATTATCCAAAGAAAAAACTGGGCTTTCGAACTAAATGAGGAAGTGGTCCTAAGCTCGGGCGTACAACGTTTGGAAATTGTTTTTCCATCTTATTAAATAGAAATAAATTAAATATAAAACAGTACTTATTGAATTAATACAAAAGCTTGGTAATAAATAAATATCAAAACTTTTAAAATTGTGCATCCAAGATCAAAACTGCTTTGCTTATAAGATAAAGTGATCCTTACCTCGGACTTTTTGCTCAACTGATGAAAGATAAATTTAATAAAAAAAAATCGAAACTTGATAATTATTCTCTGCTTTTAATAAATGTAATTTCATTCTGCAGTTACTTCTTCAGTTTATAGTTAACTAAATATAATAATTATTAATTTTTTTTTTACTTTTTCTGATAGCTTTTATCATCAGAACTATATTTTAGCGTTATTAATATTTTTATTTTACTATTCTTATATTATCATTATTCCTACATTCATTGGCTCTTATGTATAATTTATTATAAGTTTAAGAACGTAACAAATGTATTTTTAGTATATTTTTATTTCAAAATCATCAATTTTATATAATTTATTATATTATATATTTAATGATTTTTATCTAGTATATTTGATTATTTTCTAATTAAATTATTAATAATAATACAATAATTTAAAGTGGTTTTTTTTTCTTCTTAATTTGTCTATATACTTTTTTCTTATTCTTAATTACTAATTTATTACTTTATTCTTATCTTACAATTTAATTTTTTTTTAAATATTTTTTAATTTTTCTTTTAATGTCTTAATATTAAATGAATTACGGCTTTTATTTTGTATAATTTTTAGTTTTTTCTTGTGTGTGTTTGTTAAAATGTAGCAGAAAATATTAATCCTATTTAATTCAAAATATATCAAGAAAAAAATATTATCCATTTTTGGATCGGGTTCTTTATTAATCTCATATGATGATTTTTTTTGCCTCACATCCTGTAAAGTGTTCCCATTCTATCGTTTTATTAGTTGTATATTATTTCTTTAATTTATTATTATATTTTTTTATTATTGTTTTTTTCTCATTTGATATTTATTTTGTCCCATCAGAAAATATTATGAATATGGCATTAGCAATATTTAATTTTTTGTTACAATAATAATAGTAACAATAACAGTTAAAATGGTAAAAAAAAAACTATAGAAATATTTCCATATGAAATTATTTTGTTTATTGTAAGGTTTTGGATAAAATTTTGATTTGTTCTTATTTTCCTTTCATTTGATTTTTCCTATAAATAACAATTAATTTG
This sequence comes from Atherix ibis, assembly GCA_958298945.1. Lineage (NCBI taxonomy): Eukaryota > Metazoa > Arthropoda > Insecta > Diptera > Athericidae > Atherix > Atherix ibis. The sequence continues at coordinate 40,019,610 of OY282610.1, forward strand.
TTAAATAGAGAGAGAACAAAGATAAGCTTTAATAAAAATAAAACATATTTATTTGTACGTGGCTAACTCCTGCCCCCTCTCCCAATAACGAGGGTTTAACGACTATTTTTGTATAAAATTAAACAAACTAAAGTGAAAGTTCTAATAACTGCATTTTTCATTTTTCTAACACTTATTTAATTGTCAATCAAAATAAAAAAATTTTTAAATTTGTTTGCTAAAACTATCTTTATGAAAATTTTTGTTGAAGTATGATTATCGCCAAAGAATGCTCAATTTACATCAACTGCAACAAGACGTTATTATAACATTAATGACGAATGTATACCATAATTAAATGTACATATAAAAAAATATTTCAAATTTATTTTATATTTTCTCCAATTTGACGATTTATATTATTAAAAAAAATGTATTGCAAAGTCGAAAATATTTTGTTTTATAAACAAAAATTGAAATAATTAAAAATGCTTAGTGATATGAAATAAATTTTAAACGTCAATTTACAATAAGCTATGTATGATTTTTAGTCTCATATTAAAATAACCACATATTTACTATAAATTTCTCATGAATAAATTGATTTGTGTTTATTTTTTCTCCTAACAATTGAAACTTTCATTTTATTCTCTTACTTTTTAATACGAAATTTAGCTAAATATCTAATTGAATTATTTTTATCGTAAAACGAAAGCCAGTATTTGTAGAACGTATAAAATATTATAGAATAAACTATTAATAAAAATATATTTCTTTTTAATTAAAACTTATAACTTGATGTTATTATAAATCATCGTTCACATTAAACATCGTCATGCTCATATAAACTAAATTAATTTAACATAAAATTCATTAAAAACAATGAATTTTCCTTCTTCAAGGAAAAGTAAAGAAATTTTATAAAAGTTGGCTGAACTTTAAAGAATTTATATGCATTATAGATTGAATTTACAATAAATTTGTAAATAGTTAAATGCAAATTGTTTGCTTAAAGTGTTTTTATTGATTGTTGGCATGTATTTGAGTGAATTTTGTTAAAATAATGTGTGAACAAGCTATAAAAATGGTGGTGCATAGCGATTAGTGTTTATTTGTTGGAAAATCCTTAAATTCGATTAACTTAGAGTAGTTTGTTTTGTAACTGTGTGTGTGTGTGTTGGTGTTGTTCTCATGTTTCTGTATGTACGTATTTTTTCTTAGTGTTGTTATCTAAATATTAACTTATGAACTTGTTTTACTTTTAAGTTTTTTTCTTCGCATAAATTTATTAAATGATTGATTAGATTGATAATAAATAGGAATTAAATTATATTAATATAATCTTATTCAGCATTTTTTATAATAAATCTATGTATTTTTTTTTTAAACGAATTATCGCTAATTGTCTTCTTATCTAACCGATCGAATACACCTTTTTTAACAGAATTTGTTGTTCCAGAATCCTTAGAACTTAGTTTAAGGACAATTCGGCGACTACTCGAATTAAATGGGCAATTTAATTTCTCTATAGACTTACTATTTGTATCCGATGTTGATGATGTTGTTGTTGGTGTTGTTATTGTTGTTATTGAGGTTGTTATTTGTGCACCACTGGCAAGTGTTAATGGTGAACACGGTGAAGATGATGGAGGCGATGGGCTATCTAATAACAAATCCTCATCGAGAAATTCTTCGTATTTAAGTGTGTAATTTTCAAGATCATCATCCGCCGCAACAGTTTTTTGTAGAACGGGTTTTATAACCGCCAACGTTGTGCTGAATTGTGAAGAAGTTGTTGTAGCCGCTGTAGATCCAGAACCAGATGCGGCTGTTGCAATTGATGCTGATGTACTATCACCAGAATCTTGAGGAGCCAACTTAGTAGTTTTACGCTTTGCTTCTGGCAATATTTTCGCTGTTGGTATCGTTCTTTGTATGGCTTGGTGTTGCAATGCATTTATTTTAGATAACGAAGTTTTTGGTTCCTTGTCTGCTCGTTTCTTTTTCAATGAAATTATTTTACTCTCTGTTACAATAATGGGCTTCAGTTTCTGCGGTGGTTCATCATTAGTCGGTTTATCCTGAACAATATTTGAATATTTTTATAAAATTATTTTTTTTTCATTCTTTTTCGTCTAATGAACACGTTTTTTTATAAAATAAAAACGAGATTTGTTTATTTCTTAAAAATATGTAACATATTTTAGAATTTTTTTTATTATGAGTTTATATAAAAAACAAAGTTAGTAAAGTTTAAAAATTCAAAGTTTGCAACTTAACAAACAAACACAAACAAATTTTTTACTAAATAATTATGATAAACATATTGACTAGAATTCTTGCAAATAATAAACAATTAAGCATGATTCTAAATGCATAATAGAATTTTTCTTCTCTCAAATTTTTTCCAATACATTATATTTTAAATATATAATAAAATATAATAAGTAGATTTAGTAAACATTAACAGAACTAGTCGCACAAATAATGTAATGTAAATTATAATGTTCAAACAAACAAAATTTATTAAAATACAAATACATAATATGATTACAAAACAATTGCGCACACATATATGACAACCACACAAACTGTTAAATCGCAGTCATTCATTCCAAGATTAGAAGGATAATTAAAATCTGTGATCAAAACCATAGATGAATTATGAAATGTAATTAATTGGAAAATGTATTTAACCTCTTCTCGAAGTTTCCCTTCAACTGCACGACGTCTACGCAATTCCTTATCACGTAAAATTTTCTCTCGCATTACCTTCTGTTTCTCGATCTCCAGGCGATATGCCCTCGTTTCCTCATCTTCCTCCTCCAATTGCTAAATACAAATATTGAGTACTATTAATATTATTGTACATTTACGTAACAGCATAGTATAAACATTCAATACAATTTTAATTACTCCGAATATTACCAATTTTCAATATGACGATTAACACATATTTTTGTAAATAAAAATATGTGACGATTATCATATTGTCGGTGAATAAATATGGAAGTACTAATACATATTTATAAAAAATTATTTAAAGTTTCAATTATATAAAAGCATGAAACCACAAGTATTTCGATTTGATATTTACATAAGGTTTATCTCGTTCTTTTCGTCTCTCAAAACTTCCACTTCGTCGACGTCTTAAATCATTTTTGCCAGTATAATCCCGATTATCTCCATATCGCCTCTGACGTCCTCTGGAATCTGCCCTTCTTTCTCGACTATCATCACGCCGTTCTCTTCGCAGTGGCGAATAGCTTCGTTCTCTACTTCTATTCCGTTCTGGCGTTCTTTCATGCCGTCTTCTTTCAATGTGCCTAAGATTTTTGTTTATAAACTCTTCTTGCTGCCTTAACAATTCCTCATCACTTTGCAGATGTGACGCATGATTTCTTATAGCTTGCATAAATTGCGTATTTTTCATTAATTGATCTAATTGCGATAGAATAATGAAAAAAAATAAAAATAAAAAGTTTTTATTAATATAAAAGTAATTGGAAGAAATTAAAAATTTAATGTATTATGTTAATTGGATAATTTAAAATTGCAATAACGCTACTTTTTAAATAGTATAGAAAATTACTTGTAGCTGCTTGAACTCCTCCTTTGAAATTAGGATTTATAAGTATTTTCGTATGTACAACTGGCTGTGCAATTGTTGGTTGATTACAAAATGCTGGTGCCGGCAAACTTCCTGATGACTGTGGCAGCTGACATCCTGGAGGTACAACAGCACGAGGTGGCAGTCCAGAAGTTTGGTTCAAAAAATTTGCATTGCCTTGTACCAACTCAGCCGGTGCTCGCGGAACTGTCATTCTCGGTCGCACTTGCGATTCAAACCGTTGTGGAAACATAGGTCGCATGCTATTCGACTGGCCAAAATTACTTAAAGGCAAAGCGTTTGAATGATTCGAAATGTCGGGTCGAACACCACGAGCCATTAAATTGAAGTCAACCGCATTGCGTCCTCTGAAATTCGGCAATATTAACAAACGAAAGTCCGGACGAACATGTCCTTCATTGTTTGTAAAATGATGTGGTTGAAGGCTACCGACAGAAAGATCACTCTGCGAATATGGATAATATCCACCAGATGGTGGTGGTCCTTGTGGATTTGTGTTTTCGGTTGGGTGACTATATTGATTGTATCCTGTATGTGGGTACCAAATTTGTGACCTTGGTCCAGCAAATTGTCCACGACCACATGGACCGAATCTTCCTCGTTTTGCTGGAATAAAACGGCCCGGCGGAAATTTATCTGCAAATGGAAATTAATATTATTTAACGAACTTGAATTTTCAAACTGCACTTGTAATACCGCGAGACATGGCATCGCTAACCTCACCACGTTCAGATGTTTGTTTAATATTAGATCTCGTAGATCGCTCCTCGACATCTTCCCGAGGATCAATAACATATTCATCATTTGCATCGTCTTTGCTCGATTGACTTTGTATTGACAATTTTTCTACTTCGCAACATGATATGGCCACGTTATCCGCTTTATTTTCTGATAAAACGGCCATAACGTCGTATTCTGCCTCTTTCCCGTCATTTTCCTTACGTTCTAAATCACTGGTTACCGACTCATTTATACCATCCAAATCCTCATCTGCATCAGCACTTCCTTCGTATTTAGTATATTTTTGGATATCCGTTTGTTCACCTTCCGTATTATTAGACACATTTTCTGATTTTGTCACACAATCCACACTATTATCAATATTATTTTGCGTATCATTTTTCTTAATCGGATTGTCAAAGTTTTCACACACTAATTTTGTCTCCTTATTCAAATTAGCACCATTATCAGTTGGCTTTTTGACTGTTTTCAATTGGCAGTTAACCCATTTTTCGGCCTCATCTTTAAGGATCTCTTTTTGTTCATGTGTTACAGTATTAATTTCTGAGAACAGAAGCAAAAACGAAAAAAATTACAACAAATCTAAACTAAATTTAAACTACAGCGCACGCTGTTTGTTTTGTTTGATTGCCATCCTATAGCACCTCGAATATTTTTGAATGGGCAAAGCCTTAGATTAAAGAATAACTGGATAGGCCCGTATGTCAGATTTTCGTATGTATATACGCAATTTTCTGTCTAAATTATTGCAAAAGCGGTGAGAAATCGTACTACTTGCATAATACATTTGTGTAGATTTATTTATGTAGATATGACACCCACTAACATCTAGTTTTCGTAAGAGAAATTTTTTGAATTCCAAAAGCATAATTAACTTATTCCAAATAAAAATATAATTTAAACGCAACAGGCAATATTTATTTCTTTCCAAATCTGGTATTAAATGCAATTATATGTTATGTTTATTATTCAGTATACATATATTCTTTAATCTAAAGTTTTATTAAATTTTAAATAGCTTACAACGAACAAGTAAGTATAAATTAATACATTTGCATAAATAGTTTTATTCTCCACGACAATATATCGGAAGTTTTTATTTCATATTACGAAGTATTTTGTGAATGGTTATTTTGTGTGTGCGTTCTTATGAATGTATTCTCGAAAAATTTGGATAGTCCTTCTTAATCTAAAGGTAAAGCTTAATTTTCACAGTGCGTCTAATACATGATTTTCTTTTGCCAATACTGCGCTGTCAAATCGTTTAATTCTACAAATAATTCGCCGGTATATTACAATGATCGTGCAATTACACAATATTTGCGCAAACTCGTCATTTGCGCGTCGTTTATTTTGTTATTTAACAGTTCTCATATTTACTCTGTTCCTGTATATTCATTCATTCATTCGTATTTATTTTGTAAATGATAAATTTGATTTAATTTATGATTTTAATATCAAATATATTAAAAATAAAGCTATTTCGATGTATGTAAATTGATATTACCTACTGAAAATTTAAAAAAAAAAAAAAACGAAAACCAGCATAGTGTAGCGTATAGCAAAAAATTGTTCGCGACTAATTTTATAAATCAGTTTTATGGAACATTTTAAATATGAAACATTAATATTGAATTAAATGTTAAAATAAATTATAAAGTGTTTACTTAAATAAATAAACGAATTGAGATATTCAAAATATATAAATAAATGAATACAAAGTAAATAAAATAAGAACAACAATTTTGACATGATCAAATCCTTTTTGCTCGCCTAAATTGCGCGTGCATCACAATTCTTCTTGCAGATTTTTGTTAGGTGCGTAAAAGTTGGGAAGTTTCACCTTTAGATTGTATTAAAGACGAACGGTGTAATCTAAGCTCAGGCATTACCTGCTATCTGTTCCGGAACTTGTTTCTTTTAAAGAATTAAACAATGCATAATGAAAATTTATTGATGGATGTAGTAGCTACACAATGAAAGAATACATAGTATGCATAACGTATCCACATGCCAAGTAGTTCAATAATTACGAAAGATGTGGCCTTTTCATCGACAGCAGTTTTGAAAAACAATGTAAATGATCGGAGTTTTTTGCAGACAAAGCGAGATTGTTTTATTGACCAGTTTCGATTAAGATTCAGTCTATCGTATACGCTTAACTATGAGACATTTGTCACTCTAACTCTTAACGAAAAATTTATAACAACACTAAATAATTAAGTGTAAAAATTTCACCTTCATCGGATAGCAGCAACTCGTCTTCATCGTCCTCAAGTAAAGCTTGCTCATCAATATCTTCTCCCAGTTCATAATTAAGAAGATCATCGCTATAAAATAATAAAAATAAATGACTATCAATTGATTTCAAATAAAAATATTATCAAAAAAAAACTAATTTGCAATTCAACAGAACGTGTGTACGTATGTGCGATTGATTGTTCGGATGGCAGCTGTCAAAAAAATGCCTGCCTAAGAGCCGCATAATAATAAAACAGACAAAACCAAAACGAACGAAAAATCGAAAACATGCATTTTCATTAAACGATAAATTAACTAAATTGAAATTGATTTCTTATATGGAATAAAATTCTTTCTCACACATAACAAAGAAAATATATAAAATAAATCAAAACTCATTTAATAGGGCAGCGCGCATAACCTAAAGATAGATCAAAATAATAAACATAATGTTAAATATTCTATATAAAACAAAAACTAATCATCACATTTAATCGAAAATGCATATTAGGATTTTGTAACACTATTTATCGCGACAATTGCAATATGAAAATGCATCTATTTGGTGAAATTCAACAGGAACTGATACGGAATTAACTTACTTCAAGTCCGACATCTTGAAACATGGACAGCGGAACAGAACACCTTCTCCTGCATTTGCATTTAGAAGTAAGTGTGTTTGCGCAATAGCGTCTACTCTTGATCGAATGTTTACAAACGGGAACTGTCAAAATCCCTCTTGGCGATGCGAATTTCGCAAAAGTTGGTCACACTAGCACGCGACCTATCTCACTGGGCATATTTAGACGCGGTTAACATAACATCTGTAACATAATACCAATCGAAGCCGCACTAATTGTTAACAAACCGATTTTCTCTATAAAGTTAGGGAAGAAATGTTCAAATTGATCTGAACCTTAAAGGATGTTCTCATAATAATAATAACACATTATGAGAACATCCTTTAGGGAGCAATAAAAAAGCATATGAAGTAAGATATACACCAAAAAGGGGAAAATATCAGTACCGGAGAAATTAAAAATTCTTCGGTGGAAATAAGAATATGACATAAACAAGAAAAACATTAAAATTTGCAGACTATAATTGCAAAATTCTATTTCAGCGGTAAAACAATCAAAGTTAAGATTGTTAAGATTGTAAAATTTTGATATTTTCAGTTCAGTCGGAATTATGTTCCTCCTACCATTAAATACACATTATATTTAATTATGTTGAAACGATTCTTTTCAATTAATTAGTCAAAATTTGTTATCAGTAATTAATTGTTCTATGGAAAGTGGTATTATTCCCAGTATCTGGGAATAATATTTTTAATTTATAAAAATTAAATTTAACGTATCTTTAATAGTTCCAATTGCAGAAGTTAATAATACTAAGAAATGTAATGGATTTCGTCCTGCCAATATGATTTCTTTTGTGTTTAAATTATTGGAACATGTGGTATATAATCAATTAGAAAACTATTTTTAAAAAAATAATTTAATTTTTAGTTATCAGTCTGGGACTTAGAAAGAATAATAATTGTGAAGCTTTAACTTTATTTGAAATAGGTCAAAAAACTAAAGTAAATGAGACTGTTTCTTATGTGTTTGAAGTTAATTTCGGATTACCACAAGGCATTATTCTTGTTGTGTTACCTTTCTTAATTTATATTAATAATATGCACAGAGAGTAGTTGGTAAAACTAATTTAAGGACCTTTGCTGATAATTGCGCCTCTAATTTTAAATAATACTTTTAAAAAAAAATTGACAGAACAGTTTAATATGAATAAATTATAACTGAATGTTTATCGTTAATGGTAAATTGCATAATAAAAGTATTCTATTGTATTTGATAATGTTAATTTATAGATTATCGACTAAGTTTTAAATCACATATAAATTTTATATGGGAAAAAAAATTAATTTTTTTGCCATATAAAATTTATATATTAAAAATTAATATGGCAAAAAAAAAAATATCTTCTATTAACGGAATACTTATCTAATAAATTAAATAATATAAATACTACTCAAAACTATTCATTGCAAAATTGTCCGGAATACTATTACTTATCCGGAGACAAGAATATATAATAAATGGACTTAAAATATTTAATTAATTGTCGAAGAAATGAAAATGTTAAGCGAATTTCATTAAATTGAAAAAAAAACAAACAAAAGTGTTAATTATGTTTAAGATAAATTTTCATATTATGTTAATATCTGATTTGTAAATTTATTTTATTATATAAATATTTTCTGAACTAAATAAATAAATTATTATTATTATTTTTGCCTACATAAATATATAAGAAGGTGTTAAAAATTAAATTTAATACTTTCGTATTTAGTTTTTATCCTAAAAGTTGACATCTGGAGTGAAGAGAATTATTTTTAATTTTGCGAATATTTTCAACTGAAAGCTATAAAATCATACCATATATGAAGATTTGTTTAAAAAAATATGTTTTTTTTTATTCACCAAATTGAATAGAAAAAAAGGAAAAGAAAAAATAGTGTATGATTTGTATGATTCTGCGCAGCATTTATGCGACTTCATGATAATTATTTTAATTAGTGGCGGTGGCGTAGTTCGTTGAAATTTTTTTAAATAAAAAAAACCCAAAATAAAATTTCTCAATAACCAAGTCATTAGTGTACTGAACTACCACCAACCATCCGAAGGCGTCGTGGATTTGAATTCCGCTGAGGTGTATGCTCGTACGCTAAATCCCAAAAATCACTTTCCATTCTAATTTAATTTCCTTGCCCTTTTATTACTTGTCGAGAAATGACCTTTAATATCGTAGCGCTTACTTGAAATGATAACAAATAACAACAAAATTTATCATTAATAATAAATAGGAATTATTTTTAAAAAAAATTTTATCAAAATAGTATTCATTTTGTAGTTTTTGCATTTTTCTATGCTAAATAAAAAAAAACATGAAAGGAAATTTCAATAAATGATGAAATTTGTTCTTTTGTTTTTAAATAATTTTGTGGATTATTTTTCTATAAAATTATTTATTTATCAAAACTATTAAACTCGCAATTATATGAAGTTAGCGTCAATTTTGAAGAGAATTATTGGAAAAGTTGGCAGCTTTGTATAGAAAATTATAAGAACATGTGGGCATTTTCACACTCATTTTATAGTTGGGAGTTTTTAGTCGAACGGTTATAGAAAAGTAATAAGACGGTAAATGTTGCGGTTGACATAAATACTCGTGTGAAAATGTTCGTTCATTATGTTTTATTAGTTTGCCCTTCTGATAAACTGAACTCATATTTTCAAAAACGCATTCTTCGAGGCAAAAAAAAAAATATTTACCAATTATTTTTAATAAAAACTATAGTAAATTTATTAAATTTATATTTAAATTTGGACTTCTGAATAATCTATTAGAAGAGATTGTTCTGAAATCCACATCCTTAAATAAATTACAAATAATTACTATCAATGGTAGATGGAAAATAATTTAAAAATATATCGTTTATATGCCATAATTATGATAAACGTCAGTAGATGGTAGTAGTAGCGGCAAATTGAAATTTTTAATTAATAGGCAATAAATAACTATATTAATTAAAAATTTCAATTCTGCCTAAAACTTAACGAAACTTTTATGAAACCTCCTTTGTGGATAATCTTTATTGGATGTGATTAGAATAATCACAATATTACGGTTATTTTAAATAATGTAACTGAAATATTAAAAAATAATGGTAAACTACGAGAGAGAAAAAACTGATTTCTGATTAGAATTAATAATTCAGTAAATGTTATTGGATTAAATTCAGTAATGTATTTTTATTGAAGAATTAACATTCTCTGCTAATGCCATAGTCACTTTGGAATTTTCTTGAATAAGACCAATTAGGACTAGACCAATTATATTCTAAAAGAACTAAATCATTTTTCTATTTGGGATCAAGAATCACATGGAAGAAGAAATCCGAATACGACTAAATTATCTCGTTCGAAAATTCTAACCATAAATATCGAAGCTTCTACTTTTCAGGGCACTAATCTTGGCAGTCTGCATGTATTCTTCGGAAACTTAAGTTCTCACCAAAAACCATTGCGAACTCTTATTTACGTTCGAGAAGAAGATCCTTCGGAGAATTTTCGGCCCCGTACGTGAGGACGGACGACTCCGGAGAATATTTAAAGATGAGATCCCCAGGAGTATTACGACGACTGCCTGGACGTAGATAAAATTAAGCTCAATAGTAGACTGGGCTCTTAATCCGTATGGATAAGGAAGATTCTGCCCGGAAAATCTACAGTGGCTGCATTTATGGTCGAAAAATACGAGGTAACACCAGAATTCGGAGACCGCAGGTTAAGACCCCAATATCACCTAGTAGTTGAGCAAATATGATAGTTTAGACCAGAGGTTCCCAAACTTTTTTGTGTCGTAGACCCCTTGCCATGTTTTTCGGTTTTTGGTAGACCCACTACTTACCTGATATTGGTTTTTTTCTTAAATTTCTAACTGTAGTGAAGTTTAGTGTTAAAAACTTAAAGTAAAAACACATGTTAAGTTTTATATACATTTATTAATTGAATTTAAATTAAAACTATTCAAAATAAAATTTTATATCTGTTATATAAAATAAACGTAACATAAAATAAACTAAGCAATAAGTAAATGTTTTTAGTGAGAAGGATGAACCTGATGGTTTGATAATAAATTATCAACATTTGGCGTCAATTTGGTAAGGTTTAATCTTAAATCTCCTCGGCTAATGATGTCCAGTGTGTTTCTTTTTTTCGTTAGGAGATTGGTAACAGCGCTGAACCCCCTTTCCACTAGGTATGACGATGGAAAGGATATTAAAAATGTCCTCGCTATATTCCATAATACGGGATAAGTAACGGGTATGTTTTTTTGCAGCCAGAAGTGCTGATATCCGTGCTTAAACTGAACCTTAACTTCTTCGTTTGTACTTATTTCAGTCAGTTCCTCTTGTATTATGACATTCGTTTCTTCTATGTCACCATATGGGTTAATTATCTACGGTGGTATTACCATAGTCAAAACATCCTCAAACCTAGTTTCAAAATCTGAATAGAGGGCATTTAAATGTTGAACGTAGGTTGAAACGTCGTCTTCCTGGCAGTTTGTCTGTAACAAATTGGGGAACTGGGAAAATTCGCCCCGTCCAATATTTTGCTTCATTAGTTTAACTCTGGCATGAAACACTGATAAGATGGACTTTGTTTTAATCAAATTTAGACTGTCGCCTTGTAACTGCAAATTATTCTAAAATAGTTTCAAAAAGTGCAAAAAATCTTGTCAAACATAAGCCTTTCGACAACCAGCGTACTTCAGTGTGAAGGAGTAATTGATGAAAGTGTTCGTCATTTTCTTCACACAACTGCGCAAATAACCGCGTATTCAACGCGTTGCTTCGGATTCGGTTTACTACATCAATGACTAATTGAAGAGATTCATCCAATCTAACACTCAAATTTTTAGCAACTAAATGTTGTCGATGGATGACGCAATGTATTGCTAACACCCCTGGCACATTTTGTTTTAAATATTGTAGCTTATAAATCCACGATAACGTCCAACCATGGCAGGTGCTCCATCTGTAGCTACTGATATTATATTTGATAAAGGGATTGCTTTTTCAATGAAGTAATCCTTCAAAACATGAAATATTGATTCAACTTTAGTGTCGGTTGTCAAAGTTCTTGCGAAGAACAGTTCTTCGTTAGATTTCTTGATTCATAATAAAACGAACATATGCCAATAATAATGCTTCATTACCAGGTAAAGTTGACTCGTCCAGTTGTATAGAGAAATGGGTCGTTTGCAAATAATTACACAAGAAGCTTTCAATATCAGAACTCATTTTATCAATACGTCTTTCAACAGTATTGTTGCTTAAGGGAATTCTTTTAATGATATCAACCTCTTCAACGGCTGGCAAAATTAACTTCTCTCCGATAGTATGCGGTTTTACGGATTTTGCCCGCAAACCATCATCTCTATAAGTAGCGAGATATTGTACGAGTAAGACGCCCGCAAACCATCATCAGCTGTATTCGTTTGGACCAATTTTGCTACAGCGCTGTACAGTCATACCCCGTGTTACGTACACTCGTTTTACGTACACTCGCACTTACGTATATCTCATTTTTGTCCCCATTTGCCCATTATACGTACGAGGGTCATTCAACAAGTACCTAGCCTACAAAAGAAAAACGAAAATTTTGGAAAGGTGGCAATTTATTTTTCTACATAATCTCCTTCAAGCTCGATACACTTGGCCCAGCGATGCTCTAACTTTTTTAACCCGTCCAAAAAATATATTTTCTCGAGGGAAGCAAAATAAGCCTCCGTGGCGACGATGACCTCCTCATTCGACCCAAATCTATTCCCGGCGAGTGATTTTTTCAGGTTTGGAAACAAAAAGTAGTCACAGGGGGCCAAATCTGGAGAGTACGGTGGATGGGGCAGCAATTCGTAGCGCAATTCGACCAATTTGGCCATGGCGACGGCGGAGGTGTGAGCCGGCGCGTTGTCGTAGTGGAACAGCACTTTTTTCTTCGCAAAGCGGGGCCGCTTTTTCTTCAATTCGACGTCAAATCGGCCCAATAAGTCGGCATAGTAGCGCCCCGTGATTGTTTTACCCTTCTCGAGGTAATCGATGTGGATCACACCTTGTGAATCCCAGAAAACGGTGGCCATCACCTTTCCGGCCGATCGAACAGTCTTCGCCTTCTTCGGAGCACGTTCGCCGGGTGAAGTCCACTGTTTCGACTGTTCCTTGGTCCCTGGTGTGTACCAGTGAATCCATGTTTCGTCGACGGTCACGAAACGACGCAAGAACTCCGCTGGATTGCGCTGAAACAGCACCAAACACGTCGCCGATGTGGTCTCACGGTTGCGCTTGTTTTCCCACAGTCTCAGCTATCTTGTGAACCTTCAATCGACGGTCTCCCAACACGAGATCGTGGACTTTTTTAACGTTTTCCTCCGTAGCAGCCGTTTTCAGGGCACCTGGGCATGGCTCATCAAAAACCAACGTGCGGCCACGAACAAACTCGTTGAACCAATTCTTGACGGTCGCCATCGAAGGAGAAGAGTCACCATACACAGCATTCAAGCGATCTTTGATTTCGCTGCGCGTTTTCTCTTCCAAAAACAAGAATCTAATCACCAAACGATATTGTTCTTTTTCCATTTTTGTGCAACCGACCGACACACTCGCTTTCAAAGGCTCTCAAAACAAAACTAATGAAGGGAATCGACTAAAACTTTAACAGTAGGCTACTAAAAGAATGTACTGCACGATGGTAAATTTCTTTTGTGACAGCAGTTCCATCGGGCGGTGAGGCTAAGTTCTTGTTGAATGACCCTCGTATAATGATTCACACTTACGTACAAGTACATTTTTTTACTTACATTTTTTCTTGTTTTGAAATTTATAGAAAACAAAATTATGTACTAGAATAACAAATTATGAATGTATACTTGTAACAACGTGTTTTTGTATGTGTGTACATTATTTCTATGAAACTTAAATTTTGTTATCGTATAAAAACGGAAAGTCCCCTTTTATATGAAACCTAAATTTTGTTATAACTGAATGCATGTAGAAACAAGTTAAAACAAAATCTTTGTAAAGTGGAATAAGAACAAAAACGAATCAGAGCGAATGCGCTCGAATACATATACGAATAATATAAAAACCTTTGTAAAATAGAAAAACATAAAACATATTCATAATTAATTCGACTTTAGAAAAATAAAGAATAAAATTTTCTGTTTTGATTAATGTATAGTTTTTTTCTTTGAACAAAAATTCTATGAAATATTAACTTGCATACTAAGTAGAAATACGTGTAATTTTTTTTTTAAATTCTTAAAATAAAAAATTTTCTAAAGAAAATGGCAGATAAAAAAGTTAAAAAAAAACTCGAAATGTTCTTTCGCTGAAAGCCAAAGTTAAGATAATTAGAATGTGCGATGACGGAACTCCTCAAGCTGAAGTAGCCCGCCAAAATAGGTTTGAAACGTTCTACTATAAACACTGTAGTCAAGAACAAAGATAAAATTCTTTTTGAAGTGAAAAATGCTACACCAATAAATAGTGCCATCATAAGAAAAGAACACGGTCTTGTTGCAGATATGGAGAAATTACTAGTTATCTGGATAGAAAATCAAACAAAACAACACCTACAAGACACCTACAAATCAAACAAAACAACACCTCTGATATTTATCCAATTTCCGCCGGTGTCCCTCAAGGAAGTATCCTAGGTCCTATCCTTTATAACATTTATACCCATGACATTCCTTACCACAACAACATCCTAACCGCAACATATGCTGACGATACAGCCATCCTGACACATCACAAAGATCCTTCAATAGCCATTAGTATACTACAGAACCATATCCACTCCTTAGAAACTTGGTTCAAAAGGCGGAGAGTGAAGGTAAATTAGCAAAAATTTGCTCATCTAACTTTCACACTCTGCCGAGAACAAATTCCCGACATAAAAAAATAGCGTAAGTTACCTTGGACTTATATTCGACAAACGGTTAACCTGGAACCTTCATACGGAAACTAAAAGACGTGAACTTAACGGACGATACAAACAATTATTACGTTTCCTAGACAGTAAATCAAAACTTACAACAACAAGTTAACTACTCGTAGTATAATGTAAATATTGTAGGTACTATCAGTGTATTTTCATTTCATGGACCCCAAATTTTTTTTTCGCTGACGTACACCCCTTGCAGGTTGTCATAGACCCCTGGGGGTCAATATATACCACTTTGGGAATCACTGGTTTAGACCTATGTGGGTTTCACATATATTGTTCTTGGGTTGAATTGATTCGGTCATTAATCTAGTTTTTATGGCCGCGTCGTGACCATATTTTCCCATTTTATTTAATACTCAAGGAATTGGCAAAAATATTGTATATAAAATCGATAAATTCAAAATTCCTTTCGATGTGCGCGACGGTAAGTTTTCGTATTTTTTTTTTTTTTTTTTTAAATGCAGATTTTGTCCCAGAGTAAATCTGGTCAGTCTGGTATTGACGCACGCGGCTGCTTGGGCCATAGGGCGCTTAGAGGAAGGGATAAAGGATAAGGATATGAAAGAAGATTTAGAAAGTAAAGCGGTGAGGTAATTAGCGTAGGACCATGCTGCTACAGTGGGATTCGAACCCACGACCCTTTGGCTGGTAGTCCCAGTACGCTATTGACTGTGCTACCTATTACCTATTTTTTGTTAACGGGCCACCAGACCTCGCCAGACGCTTTCGCATCCATCTGCTCAAGCGGTCTGATGGTCCGACCCAGCCATTAGTGGCCTAATGGTCCGTTACGGGAAGGGGAGAGGAAAGGGAATGGAAGGAGAAGATTAGACAGTAAAGCGGTGAGGTAAATTAGCGTAGGACCATGCTGCTACAGTGGGATTCGAACCCACGACCCCTTTTAGCTGGTAGACTCAGTACGCTATCGACTGAGCTACCGAGGCCGGCGACTGTGCTACCGGGGCCGTCGTTTTCGTATTTTTTATTGTATTTGCATGTACACTTTTGCTAATTGAATTATTTGAGCAGTTCGTTGGCGAAAAGGCAATTAATTGGATCGTAGTATTTACCGATTGCAATGACGCTATGTTCCACCACTGATGCAGCGGAAATACGTAAATGCATTGGAATTCTGTTCGCAATTGGTTTAAAATTGATGCATTTCGGTGTGTTTATGCACAGTGTACCAATCGACGAGCAAATCTGCAAATAATAAAAATTCTAAAGGCATACAACAAACGAATGAACAGTGTCGATCTATTCGATAATGCTATGGACAAGAAATGGTACTGGCCATTGCAGTCGATGTAGCAATGGTCAATGCTTGAAAATACCATAAAATAACTGGGATTCACCGGAAAAATCCAATGTCATAGCCCACACGATTACCAAATGCACCAAATGCAATATAGCATTGCAACACAAATACGTTAATCAATTCTATAAGTTTTAAAATTTAGTCTACTGCCCATCAAACGTTTCGATTTCAACTAATAAGGAATACGTTTGCCACTGAAATAACTATATCGTACGATTTAATTAGTTATAGTGCGAAAACGCATCATTCTTATCTGCTCACACCTGTTCAGGTAAAAACAAATTTTTCAAACACACTTTTCAGATCATACGTGTTTGAAGTCGCTGGACGAAATTTCATTGATTTGGCCCGGCAGTTTAGGTGCCGAAGAAAATCTGTTAATATAAATAACTGGTATATTTGGTCAATATTTTTCATTATGCATTTATATTCGTAGTTTTGTAGAAAATCTAAGGCGGAAAAAGGTGTTCGAAATAAATTTTTGACTGAATGGCTGCGTAAAGAAGCACAATTGTTAGAACTGGGACGCAAAGCAATCGCAACAGTTCCTGGAGGCCGTACTGTTTTCGAAATGAGGCTGGCGCTACAATAATAACCAATGGCGAGAGGTATCGAGCGACGATAAAATTTTGTTTGACCAAATTGAACGATATAGGGACTTGGACAATATCTGTTTCCAACAGAACTCGTCACACACCAGTTGAAACATGAGAATTCTTGCAGACGAAGTTTCGCGTCACGTTATTACGAAATATGCTGATCGTACAATTTAAAACCCTTAGACTTTTTTCTATGGTGATATATTCAAAAATTTTATTGAGACAGGTTTACTTCATTGTTTAAGGACCCTTTCCTTTTCATAAAGCAGCAGATTATGCTGAGTGTATAATTTGGATTCTGGAAGAAAGCCGAATCACCTCTTAGGAAAATCCGCAGATATGTTATTCAGCATTCCCCATAAAACAATGAAGGATTTTTTTTACAAACGGGCATTTATTTGCCGATTTATATTTAGGAATTAATATCAAAATAAATAATGACTATTTTTAATATTCGCCGACCAAAAAAAAACTTTTTTTTTTTTTTTTTTAAATTTCATATAATCATTTAATAGATTATGTGCCCTTTTTAGTTTCTTCTTTTATTAATTTTAAGTAATAAAAAAAAATGCATGAGTTGTTTTGATACCTTTTTCAATACCTACTTCATAAACAAAAACGTTCATCTAGTTTCAGTATTAATTTTATATATTAAAGGGAATAGAGGAATTTGAAACGTGCAGTTTCTTTCATTTGGTCATATTAATATCCCTAGCCATACATACGACTTCTGTTCTATAGTATTTACCTCGTACAAAATGATTCAAGCTAAATTAAATAATATTTTTAAAGAAATAACAGCAAAAGCAAACCACAATCTATTTTTCTTTTTTTTTTTCCAACAAAATTGAATAGAAAAAAACGAAAAATAAAGTGAAGAAATTTCACAAAATCTTTTAATAAATCCAAATTTGGAATAATATAGTTGTTGAGTTATCTCTGAAAGTAGAATAAATATTGCAACGGTTCTTTTCTATTATTATTTTTCATTATTATTCTGCGTTGATACTGCATTTTTCTTTTCATTATATTTATTTTTATTTATTTAATTTTTTTTTACTTTCTTTCTTATAATTTGTTTACACATTTTTCTCACAAAAAAAGAAACACTTTTATTTTTTCTATTTACATTATATATATATATGTATATATATATATATATATATGTATACATATATATATACATATATATGTATATATATATATATACATATATATGTATATATATATATATACATATATATGTATATATATATATATACATAATACACATATCTAAAATATACATACTCTTATTTATTTATATTTTTATGCTTTAACGATGAAATAAATCTATAGATGCAGGCACGAAAATTCATAGAAAAATGGACAAAATTGAAAATTCTTGAACAAGTTACTTTTCTATTATTCTTATTATATTTTCTTCACATTAATATTTGCGAATAAGTGGTAATATGCCTAGCGTTGTGTAAATTTAAATGAAATAATTAAATCTAAAATATGCTATTTTACTTGTATATATATTAATAATTCTTTAAGAAATGGAAAGAGAAATTTAACACAAAAATTTACACAATGAACATGTTTTTCTATGAATGCCTAAAAGAGTTTTATTGCAATATTGAATAAAGCACCTAGCGATATTATGATCTTAGAATTATAAAAGAAATGAAAATTTTCTATACTGAAGAGTAAATAAGAAAAATGACATCAAAATAAAATGTAAAAATGTATACGTGTTAATTTTAAAAGGTATGAAATCTGTTTATGTCCAACTATGAAAGAAATTCCAAGAATTCTGTTTCGATTAATTCATATTTATAAATTTAAATGAAATATTATTGCTGATTCTTTTTTTATTGTAATTAATTTTCGTAATAATTACACTATTATTTTCAATTCTTATCAATTGCTCATAAATTTTTCTATATCATTTCTGTTTACCCTGCATTTACAAATTTAATACATATATGTTTGAATTTAATTAAAATAAACATCTAACATGTCAGAAAAGAAAAAAAGGAAAATATAATATTGTAGTAATTGAGAAATATACTTTTTTTTTTTACAAAGCAACTTTTTTAATTTGTTTTAAATAAAGAGTAATATTTTCCGCTCTGCGTATCTTGCCTCTCTATTTTCATTCACATATAATGATCTTATAATCATAAATAATTTTCTCATGTTTTTCTTCTTCTTTTAAATAATTTTTATTTTCCACATACATGTTAATATGCATCATAAATTTATTACGAACCAAATTTCAATAATTTTTTACTGAATTAACTAAATAAATTAATTTTTTTATTTTATTATTATTACTATTATTATTATTGTTATTATTTTTATTTTATAATTACTATTTATTTTATAATTATTAATTTTATCAGTATTAGTTGGTTGTTTCTTATTGAAATATTTTTTTCACGATTTTTGATTTCATAAATATTAATTTTACAGTTTTACATACGATTTTTCTCAATTATTCAAATTTTAAAATAATAAGTCGAATTTTTTTTGTTGCTATTTTTACAATATTTGTTTTTTAGTATTAATTTTTAACGCAGAGAGTTTGTTCTTATTTTATTTACAGAAACGATTTATGTTTAATATTACGATTTATTTGTTTTTTTTATTTGATTAGATATGCTTATGTGCACAAATATTATATATAAATAATATTTTTTTAATTATTTTTGTTACTTAATGTTTTAACAATTTCATAATTTTGCTACATAATATTATTATATATTAATAATATTCTTTTAATTTCTTTCGCTCTCTCTCTTCTATTAATTTATATGATTTTTTTTGCGCACATATGCATGTTCCTTAAAACATTTTTTCCTATCAGTTTGTATCCTAAAAACAATTTAACATAATATATCGGGCCATATTGTAAAATTTCTATTAGTTGTCCTAAATTAATGTTGATTTTATCATTCAATATAGTCCCACCAGTCTTTTTCATATCCTTCGTGTACATGATCTAGTAGGACTTTACGCCTTTTTTCACAATATCTGGAAAAAAATATAATTTTTTTTTAGACAAATCAATGATATTCTTTATCTGAATTCTGGGAAAGATTGTATGCAATTGATAAAATATTGGATTTAAATTAAAATTTCAAATTTCCAATATTGAAAAATAGTAAGAAAAAATTTTTGCTCACCTATATTTATCTTGAACTACTTGTTTAATATCGGATAGATTCTCCGATGTGATGTCCCGTTCCATATATTCGGAGAGTTTCTCAGTAGCGGTTTCCAAATCTTTTTGATTATCTTCAAATATTAACAATTGATTGTTCTTTTTTAAGTAATACGCAAAAACGTATGTACACATCAGTGTTTGGCGACACTGACAGAGTATGTCGACAGCCTTCTTCAAAAATTGCACCTAAATTTTGAAATTAAATAAAGTTAATTTTTCTTTTTTCATTTTCAAGAAATTTTTATTCAGCATAATTATAAAAATTTTACCTCAATCCATGACATATTATGCTGTTGCATCTCTTCCATTTTATGTTTTGCACACGCATATAATTTATTTTCAAACTTTAAAGACTGCATATGAACCATATATCGATTATAATAGTGAAGATAACTGAAAAATGAATTAAGAGAAAATTGTTAACGACCATAACATGAAAATTGAATAAAAGAAAAAGAAAATTATAAAACTTACCGCGCTAATGAGGCTCGAAGTTTTTCTTGAGCATCTCTAGCTGCTCGTGCCTCGTCTTCATCGTAACGATTACAATTATACCAGGAAGAGCCATGCGGTTCCCATGATCCTAAGCACACCCAACAAAAATCGTATTTGCAATTTTGATTTTTACACACCATATGATTGCAGCCGCCATCCTTTTCAATTGTAATATTACATTTTGGACATTCTTTTGTATTAGCCGCTATCCAATTAGACGTTTCTGAATCATCATCACATTTTTTCAGCCATTTCTTCAGTAAACGACAATGAACTGGATCGTGCCAATTTTCGCCACAGTCGAAGCAGAACGTATGACCGCATTTGCAAACGACAGGACGGGCATCAACATATATCACTTTAATGGCGTACGTACAATCGGCTGAGGGACACCATCTAAGCAATCTATTGCACTATTTATACATAAATACAAGAAACAGAGGTAAAACAAAATCAAAGTTTTTCAAATAGTATAGTTTAAACGAGCAAAATCAAAAGTTTCATATTTGTATAATTGAAGCCAATCTACGATGAAGGATATTTGTAAATGTATCAACAATCCAATATGAACATAATGACCATTTTGGATGGGTGTTAATCCATAATAGGTTTTTCCTGCCGAAAGCTGAAATTGATGTTTCCGTGTTCCTGATGGCTGATGGGTTCTTCGGGTGTTTTTTTAGCACTTTTTTTTTATTAAGGAAAGGATAAAAAGATAGGGAAATTAATTTAGAATGGCAAAAAAAATGGTTTTTGGGAATAAGCGTAGGACCATGCCTCCGTTGGATTCGCACCTACAATGCATTGGATGTTAGCTCGGGCCTGCTATATTAAATGTATGTTAACAAAAAACGTTTATCATTTGAAAAATTATATTCAGTTAATCCTATCATCGCTCGATTGGCCTCAAATTCTAATAACTTATCAATATTGATTATTTTTTTGTATGTATACAACAATATATACCTCTACGAAACTGTTCGTTATTAAATGTTGGTATTTAATTTTGACTCTTGAATCAGGAACAAGTTTCATAACAGTAGCATAATCAACTAAAATATCACAGCCATGTGCTGCACATGAAATAGATTGGCCCAAACCTTCTTCCATTATTTTCGTTGTTAAATATTCAGCCCAACATTGTGCACAAAATCTATGACCGCATTCAATACCGGTCATATTCTAAATAAAATGCAATTTCTATAAAAAATATACCATAAATAACATGATTAAAATATTTTAATAATTACACTTGGAGAAAAGTATGAGAAACATATTTCACATTCTTCCACTCCAGCTCTTGTAACCTAAAGATCAGAGAAAAGAAAAACCAAATCAAAAAGGCATAACTATTAAGAACGTTAATATGCATTTGCCTTTGGTATATTGATCAAAGCGGGTCTATTGCTGGGATTTATTACATGTGCTTCTCGGAAGAATCTCTCTTCATTTCCATCATAATATCTTTCCATAAGTTTTTCTTTATCCCAGTTAAAGTGATTTAATAAGATTCTCGTCACTGTTTGGGGTAACTAAAAAAAAAAAATTAACAAAATAAAAATTATATTAACCTTAATTCAATACAATATTATAAGTAATTTATTTTGCTAATTGTTTGTTTGTTTGTTTTTTACGATTTCAAGTAATATTTGTAGTAAATGTGAACTCTAAACGCCATGAGACTAAAGGCCATGCGGCGAAAGAATAACCGGATTTGTTATAATATAAAAATTCAAATATTTGTTTAAGAAGGTAAACAAAGATTATATAATTGGTACAGATTTCCAACCATTTTTAAATAGTAATAAGTAGTAATAGTTCGATTCAAATTTAATTATTTAATTAATCGTTTTGTTAACGAGACGATTGTTGAAATATAACTTATCTGTTAATTATATTGAATAATTATTCAACGCGTTAAGAATTTAATTCAACTTGTCATTTTTTTAAATTTTTTAAGGTAAATAAATTAATGTTTAGGGAAAACGAAAATAGTACGGGACATATAAAAATTAAACGGTTAAATTCTATGAAAAGTATTTTTAAAGCAAATATCACACAATACAAATCGAGTATGTTATTAATTTAAAATGATCGAAGTAAGAAAAATGTAAACAAACAATGACAGAATGTGTAGTGAGCACTTCAAAACAATCGGTAAGCTAGGCCTTAAAGGCGAAAAAAAATTTATCAAAAATAACGAAGTTTTTTTCTGAAAGAGGATGTTAATTAAATATATATTAATTTGTTGATATTCACATGTATAACACAATTAACTTCATTTATGCTATCGACCATGTGCTTGACAACTTCATCCGTGGTCAGCACTTCGTATTGATATTCTTCTGGTTCGACGAGTGTTTCTTTAGAATTCGTAATGTCCACGTCCATTGCAAAATCTTCATCACCACTTGACATATTGTCGGTGCACACATTATCATTATCATAAGTGTCCTCATCTGAATCCATTCTTTTGTTAATTTCTGCAATGAAAACATACATGGTTTATTTTTGTATCCATTTCACTATTCATAATTTGCAATCGAATTGTTCACATTTCCAAATTGATTATTAAATTCAATTTTTTCTGGCATTTAATTGTATGAAATCATTGAATATAGGCAACTTTATTCAGCATTATAAATTTAGAATAAAATACGAAATATAAAAAAAAAATAAAAATTCTATATTCATATATGCATAATGTATGCATAAACTTATATGCACAGCCTCTCAGGTATATATATATATACATATGTGTGCATGCATTTATGTATATATATATACATGTATATATGTATTGGAAAGAAGGAAGTCTAAAATAAAGGAAAAAGGTTGAAATATAAAAATTTGCTTTTATCGAAAAACTTTATATTTATAAATAACTTTATATGCAGATATATATATGCATATATGCATATATATATATTATATATATATATATATATATATATATATATATATATATATATATAATAATAAATATATATATTTATTTATTTTTTATTAAAATATTTACGTACACTTATTTATAATATATAAAACTAAAATGCCTTTGTTAACTTCATTTACATTATTAGGAAATTGAAAAAAAATATAATAATAATAACTAAACAAAAGCGAAACTCTTAATCGCAAAAGTGTCAAATGTAAAATTGAAAAATCTCTGAGTATAGAACTAAAGGAGAGGCAATCTGTCTAAACTTATACTCAATAGACTGTTGCCAACTTAAGTGCATACAGTTTGAAGTATAGAACAGGAGAGCCAATCGAGTAATGTATACTTGAAAAAAAAACTGTCACCGAACTGCTCGCAATGACATCGATGTTACTACTGTCATATATTTTTCAACAATTTTGCCATCTATTGGCATTAAAACGAAAAAATTTATATTATCCTATAATACACAATTTATATTAATAATAAAACTTTATATATAAATATATTATATATTATTAAACAGAAACTCGTTTTAATTATTATTATTATTTTGTTCTATTTTCAATATGCTTGGACTGTTGGTTTGTATGCAAGGCTTTTGTTGATCAGAATGCTACCACCCAAAGATCATTCGGAAATCAGATAATGGTAAATAGATAGAAAATCTCCCGCCAATATTTGAATGAGTCTTTTTTTTGTCACTTTTATTATCTTGCAATGGAACATCTCCTGATTGTGTCGAAATATGCTTCAATTTCATGCATTATGGTATAATTTTGCTGAAACTTATAAGAATAAGCCTTGAAGAAGGCTTGGAAAACGTGGTCAAAATGTATAATTATCTCTTGACTACCCACAATGGTTTTTATATATTGTATTGTGAATCTGCTTTTGACAGCTCTCAGCCTCTCTCTTTTTCTCTCTTACGCACTATCAACGTCTCTTCATAATTTAACAACGACCTAAATGTCAAATAGGTATTTTTTTTTCCATTGTCAAGTTGACAAACACTAAAATAGACCGACTTTTTCTGTTCTAATCCCAATAAACGAAGGACTAACTGACGACTAACTGATGAGCTGGCCAATAATGACAACCATATAATTATGATAAATCAGAGAGTACAGAATAGGGTGAATTTATAGAAAAATTGAATAAAAACTATGACGACAAGGCAAATAAGCAATTTCGAATGCTTCAAATGGCAAATTATTAATCGTTTTCTATTCAAATTACTTACTTAACAAATCTTTTTGTATATTAATAGCACAAAGTCAATTTCCATCGTTTATGAGAAATTTTTTTTCATACAAGTTTAGAAATGATTCTTACTCAAATTATATCTTCACATTTAATTAAAATGGTTATTATTTTGACATATTGACAAACCGTCCCCACATTAGATCAGATGCCAGTTGAATTTTTCTTTTCTTTTTTATAAATAAACACACAAGGCATATGTGTAAACAAAGCGATTTTTGACAGCTGCCAAGCATGAATTCGGACAATTCACTGATACGCCCGCGCCCATTTCAACTTATAACACACAATCTTGAAGAAAAAAAAATAACTATGTGGAAAAAAACAATGACCAACAATTTAATTAACACACAATGACCAACAGCATTTTTAATAATAAAAATCAAGATAAATAGTAAAAAATATTATCATTGTTACTAAAAATTTCACTACAGAACAAAATGGCTACAAATTAAATTAATTCACAGTTTTATCCATACTTAGTACGTATTCCATATTTCGGATGATAAATATT
Source organism: Atherix ibis (assembly GCA_958298945.1). Classification (NCBI taxonomy): domain Eukaryota; kingdom Metazoa; phylum Arthropoda; class Insecta; order Diptera; family Athericidae; genus Atherix; species Atherix ibis. The sequence continues at coordinate 40,045,125 of OY282610.1, forward strand.
TATAATTTGCAGCAATATTAATAATATTATTTCAATTCTTTTCTAAACAACACTAGAATTAATTCAAATTTTCCATATACCATTAATTTATAATTCAACTAGATTTTAACGGCGAAACTATATGTCAATCTACTTATCTATTCATAGATGTGGGTATTTAAGTATGTACGTATGTAAGTTTGTACGTATATATGTATGTATGTGTGTATGTATGTTTGTCAGAATGGATTGATGTAGGTGCGATTTCGCTCCAATTTAGACTTCAATGATCCAAAACAAAGAAACACATAAACATATTAAGATAACCCATTTAAACCGAAAACGCTATATTTTTATTATTTTCAGCAAACTTATTAAAATCCTCTTATTATATTTAAAATATTTTATTATCTTATAATTAACCATGTTTCAATCACATAATTTGCCAGACAAGGAAACGTCATTCATTACACTTAATCGAATTTATACCAGTTTCTCTGGTAAAAGTATCGGAATATCATTGTATCATTTGAGTGTGCCATACATACAGAAATGGTAAACTGCTCTTCATTTTATCATTAGTTTATGTAAGTTTCATACCTTTTGCATTATTTAATATTATTGTATGCCATCATTACTGAATTTATCTTATACCCAAAAATATCTTATAAAAATTTATTCATATCATAATGGCTGTTCCTCCCATACTGGGAAAAGGTGGGAATTTATTCAAAATGAAGTTCTTAAATTGAAATAAATACAATAAAACAGCACGGAATTTTTATTAAGAGGCATATCCCAAATTCAAATGTAATAGTGCAAACATGGTCAATTTTTTGAAAATATTCTTGTAATTATTCGTAAAGAATTTTTTGCACTAAAAAGTCTCATCAACTTGGTCGAAAATAATGACCGTTCCTGCCATACTGGAAAACGTGGGAATTTATTCATTATGAAGTTCTTAAATTGAAATAACTGTATTAAAATAGCACGGAATTTTTATTTACAGGCATATCCCAAATTCAAATGTAATAGTGCAAACATGGTCAATTTTTTGAAAATATTCTTGTAATTATTCGTAAAGAATTGTTTGCACTAAAAAGTCTCATCAACTTGGTCGAAAATAATGACCGTTCCTGCCATACTGGAAAACGTGTGAATTTATTCATTATGAAGTTCTTAAATTGAAATAACTGTAATAAAATAGCACGGAATTTTTATTTACAGGCATATCCCGAATTCAAATGTAATAGTGCAAACATTGTCAATTTTTTGAAAATATTCTTGCAATTATTCGTAAATAATTTTTTGCACTAAAACGTCTCATCAACTTGGTCGAAAATAACGACCGTTCCTGCCATACTGGAAAACGTGGGAATTTATTCATTATGAAGTTCTTAAATTGAAATAACTGTAATAAAATAGCGCGGAATTTTTATTTACAGGCATATCTCGAATTCAAATGTTATAGTGCAAACGTAGTCAATTTTTTGAAAATATTCTTGAAATTATTCGTAAAGAATTGTTTGCACTAAAACGTCTCATCAACTTGGTCGAAAATAATGACCGTTCCTGCAATACAGGGAAAAGGTGGGAATTTATTCAATATGAAGTTCTTAAATTGAAATAAATACAATAAAACAGCACGGAATTTTTATTAACAGGCATATCCCAAATTCAAATGTTATAGTGCAAACATGGTTAATTTTTTGAAAATATTCTTGAAATTATTCGTATGGAATTTTTTGCACCAAAACGTCTCATCAATTTGATCGAAAATAATGACCATTCCTGCCATATTGGAAAAAGTGCCAATTTATTAAATATGAAGTTCTTAAATTGAAATAACTGTAATAAAATAGCACGGAATTTTTATTTACAGGCATATCCCGAATTCAAATGTAATAGTGCAAACATTGTCAATTTTTTGAAAATATTCTTGAAATTATTCGTATGAAATTTTTTGCACCAAAACGTCTCATCAATTTGATCGAAAATAATGACCATTCCTGCCATATTGGAAAAAGTGCCAATTTATTAAATATGAAGTTCTTAAATTGAAATAACTGTATTAAAATAGCACGGAATTTTTATTTACAGGCATATCCTTAGATTAAAGAAGTACTGGATAGGCCTCTACACAAAAATTCTGTCCAAATTTTTTTGGCAATACATTCATAGAACGCACACACATGCAATACAACAGAAACGGCGTAAATCATTGGGGGCCAATTTAAAAGTTCAGTATGCGATTGAAGCGGTTCGTTTAAAACCATTTTTCATGTGTGATATCATTTACACTTACACGTATGCGTAAAGAAGCAGATTTTTTAATATTGCGGGTCTTGTTTGATGGAATTAGTTTTGTAAATATGCAATAAAACACAGTATTCTATTTTTAAATATTTATTTATTTATTATGTATTTGCATTTAATTTATTTCACTGTATATTATTTATTAAAAACAGAATTTTTAAAGTGGGGAATAGTATATAAAAATATGAATTGTAAGTTATTTGATTATATGAAAGCAATTATGTGCACAATAAGATGTTATTCGTATACAACATTAAAGGAAATGCTTTAAGAGTAAATTACAAGATGAAAAATTTAATGTACTTAAAAAATTAATAACTAATATTCTAAAAAAAAAGAAAACAATATTATGTAGTAAATGCATTATAATATGGTCTAATAGAGCAAGCAAAAGAAATTTATTTAAATAATAAGCTTACCGAAGAATAAACTATATTTATTTTAACACAATGAAAACAGCAATGGAAAATAGACAGAAAAATTCGGTCCCTTAAACTTTCTTACACACACTTTATATACACCGGCACTGTACTATTTTATGGTAAACATTGAACTGTCAACATCGGATTCACAAATGACAAAGCTAACCCCCAAAGTCTCCACTTTCATGGAGAATTAAAGTTTTCAAACTCTCCGAAAGTCTACAAAATTGAGGCGGTTTATATTTGATTGATATTTACGAAATGTATAATAAACCTAAAATAGAATTCCATCTATTAAAAAGATTGTACAAAAAATAAAAATTGCTATCGTTGTGTTTAAATTGTATTTTTGTTTCCAATAAGTGAATTAAAATAAATATATATTATGCTTTTGCAATTAAATAAATTTCCATTACGACACATAGATGGCAGTGGGTGTCATGTCTACATAAAAAATTTTTGACAGTCATATCCCCCTAGTAAAAATTTGTACACAAAATTGCGTATACATATACGGTAGGGGCCTATCCAGTACTTCTTTAATCTAAGGGCATATCCCAAATTAAAATTTTATAGTGTAAACATAGTCTACTTTAAAAAAAAAAAGACTTGTAATTATTCGTATAGAATGGTTTACTCTAAAATGTCTTATTACTTGGTCGAAAATAATATAAAATTTTATATTGTAAACGCAATCTATTTTTTTTTTAAATAATCTTGTAATTATTCGTATAGAAATGTTTGCACAAAACGTCTCATCAACTTGGTCGAAAATAATGGCTATTCCTGCCATACTGGAAAAGATCGAACAACAAATCTGTTTAAAGCGGCTAAATTGACATAAATACGAAAATATAGTACATGATTTTTGGTCATAAATATTTTCAAAATTAATTAAAAATGAATTTTTTTCATTTTAAATAAAATATTTTACTTTGTTGTATACCATATAATTTTTTAGGCCAATAAAAAAATTTGATTAATCGCAGTTTTTGTGAAACATTTTAATTTAAATAATTTTTGTATACGTATTCTTCATATATATTTCATTGTATTCTAATAACTGAATTACTCAATTCACAAAAGTTTTTGTAAGTAATTTTTCGTCTTCAATTCAAAAGGAGGAAAATAATCAATTGTCTACAATAAAAATGGGTGTTGAATATTCAATTTTTTCTACAAGAAAAATAATACTCCAAACTACTTTGTTTCAATAATAAAAAAAAATGGCCGAAACATATCACTTGTTTCTGCAATTAAAATTTAAGGTCGAAAACTACATTCTTTATGAAATTAATAAAATGTCAAAAAATTATTTTTTCTATAATAAGAAAAAAGATCAAAAGTCAATTCTATTTATAACGAAAATTTGATTCTTTATGAAATTAATAAAATGTCAAAAAATTATTTTTTCTATAATAAGAAAAAAGATCAAAAGTCAATTCTATTTATAACGAAAATTTGATCGGAAATTTCATTTCGACGCAACTTAGTTTATTTAATAAAAAAAATGGTCTAAAATTTTTTTTTTCTGTAATTTTAATAATAAATAAATGGTCGAAAATAACGTTCTTTCTGCCATAAAAAGTTACCAAGATTGAGCGCAGTCTGTTCTGTTATAGGAGGGGGGGGGGGGGGGATGGTTGGTTTGGAACGATTGCGTTAAAATGTATTTTGAGGGCTAGCAGAGGGGTTTTTTTTTGTTGGAAACTGGCATATAATAATATTCTTTTGAATTTACAATCGAATTTACAATCTTTCATTATGTTATTATACATACATCCTGTAGTCTACACGTATAATAAATAGTATCCATAAAATGTAGATGTCCAACACCAGCAGGACTTATACTTGTACAATCCCATAAACATTGTCTCAACCAGCTTCGAGTTTTACTTTTGGAATGAAATTTCGTAGACTGTGCTTCTTATTTTTGCTCACACAAAAGGATAACTTTTTTCAAAACGTGAACTCAAAAAAAAATCATCCTCGTTTATGCGAAGTTCTTGTGTCCTGAAATTTCTTTCGCCGTAAGCGAACATGCGCTGGCACAAAAATATTTGGCATATCTTTCACACAGTGGCGCAAAAAAAAAATTGAGCCGTCTAATTTTCACATTAGCAGTGATCTTTTTAGGATTATTTTTAATTTCACGCATGATAAAACGCTTCTTACCATTTGGCAACAAACACGATCTTGCAGGGTTGATCTACTTAACCCTTCGGTTAGGACCTCGTAACACTTCAAGTAAATCCAACTTACCCTATGGGGATATGTCCACTTATGATTTCGGTAGGTCCAACTTAATCTTCCGGTAATCCTATCTAAAGCGTTCAAGATCTTTCACAGATTATGGCAGTCGAATAATTAATTTATGTATGTGGACATACACCTAACAACGTCTTCAATATTTTATTATAATCATTGAAAAATGGTACATTCCCTGATATCTGCAGACAAAAAAGATACACCCTCATCAATTTAATTGAATGAATAATTCAATTTCCTTCTAATTATTCCTTAATAAAAATGGATGATTTTGGTTCTAATTTTAATATGTACTTTCTCAACAGTACGAAGCATTTTAATTAACGAAAGTTTTTAAATAAAAAAATATATACAATAGTATCTAAGTTAGTCTATTTTATTTGCCATAAATCTCCGGCTCACCCAACCAACGATAGCCCAATCAATTGAGGTGATTCCCAATTTTCTCATATTGCAATTTATTCAAGTAGCGCGCATATAGAAAATCTAACACTGGAAGGATAGTACTTCGAAGTTAACACAGAGAGAAAAACAATCTATTTATCTATAATAGATTCATATGTATGTGAATTCGTTGAAGTTTTTGGAATAAATCCATCCCATCATTTGTGTGTAAGTTGGTAGTGAAAAAAAAAATTATCTTTTTCCTAATAAGTTCAGTATCTCTCTTTTGGGTGGGATTATAATTTGCCAAAAACTAAAAATCTAAAATAGAAAAAAAAATACACTTCAAACTATTTCTATGAATATTAAATATGTGTATGTGTGTGTGTGTGTGTTTGTGTGTGCGTAGAGAGAGAGAGAGAGGGGATGTAATGCACAATAAATAGCTGTGTATATTCGTATAAAAAAAATACGTGCATGTGTGTGTACATTGGATACTTTTTTGTTCAATAGGAAATTTGACCTTCTGCGCTTCTTATACTAGTACAATATATTGAAAAAAGAAGAAGAGAAAAAATAAAACCAACTAACAAAAATAAAAATAGAAACAACAACAACAAATAAAAACCATCCCAAAACGTACTTAGCTCTAGTAAGCCGTTTTGTTATAACCAGAGAATAAGTTAGAACGAGATGGCAAAAGAGAGAAGGTGGCAAAAAAAAAAACTAACTATAATATAAACTGGCGGCAATAGATGATAAAAATGCACACTGATCGTTTCATTTGCGCAAGGCAACAAACCCCCCCCCCCCCCCCCCCACCCTTCCGAATATATTACGAAACGTCCTTGCAAAATTCAGTAATTTTAAGGTGAAAATAAATTTTTTTTAAAAAAAGTAGAAAAAAAAATATAGCAACAAAGGAAAAGGATAGCGTATACACGCAGTCTAGATTACGTAAATGAATAGAGAAAAAAAAACCCAGACTAACTGTCAGCAACAATGACCCGCCGACCATCGACCGTTTATTTGTCCTCTTCTAGCATCCAACCGTTGTCGTTGATTTGATTTTTGTCGAACTGTTCTAACCATACGTGTACATGTGGCCGTATACTATTGCTAATTTGCTTGTACACTCATAACGTGAGCGTAGATTGTGTTACTCTAAATGTCATATACAGCCACGGTACGTACTCACACGCGACGATAGAACTTTCATTTTTGGCTGTATTCTTCATAAAACCATAGAAAACTGTACGTGCACAGTTTGGTAACGTGTGCATGTGTGTATATATATGTACATGGCCGTCAAGTTGTAACGTGCAGGTTTGTGTGCCCGCACGGGTCTGACAAATGCCAGATAGTCTCATGGCAGGCACCGAATTTCCATCACTTAACTCCGATTACGTATTTATTTATAGTTTTTGTTAATGCAGAATTCGTCGTCCTCCTCTGCCGTTCGACAGCAACTGTTGTTCTGGCATAGCACCGTTCCGTTCACGCCGACACTGTTGCTAGCGCCTCGGTCACGACTGAGCACACGAATACGTACCAGAGCCCTTCCTTCGTATATAAACACTTGACGTACATCGGCCAGGGAAGGGTGATGCGGTAGGTAAACTTTCCCATTCTTCGTACGGTTCCTTCATGCAACGGAAACGACGATCCATGCTAACATGACAGCCATTGGCGGCGGCAGCCCATACCATTGCCAATTGGCCCACAAAAACGTGTGCTCATAGGAACAGTGGCTTGGCCGTATCGTGCGGATACGCCATTATCATCGAGGCCCCGATTAATTGTATCCGAAATAACACGAATTATTGGAAACGAGAAGAAATTACAATATTCGTTAAAATGTTCTCGGGGCTCCATGCATACAGCCAATCTGTCAATGTGTACGTGCACGTACGCGTGAATGTATTCTTTTGTGATATTTTCATCAATGGTTGACCATAATATATTTACTAGTAAATAACCCCTGCTAAACGTTGTAAATTCTTAAATGTATGTGCAAATTCAACATTAACTATGTATATATACAAAGTACAGTGGCTGCTTAAACTTCTCTTAAAATCACATTTAATCAAATCGAATTTAAAATAATATGATTGAATAATTTTTTTTCTCTTTATAATACAAGGAATTTTTGATCAAATTTTTTATTCGTTTTGGTTGATTTTGTCAGCTAATAGGAAAATACGTGTGTATGTAGGTTTTTTGTTGTTGTTTTCTACCATCGCTCCTAAGTGTGGACATTCCAATTAAATTGTTACTTAAAGAAATTAATTTTAATCAATTAAATTTGATTAGAACAATTTTATCAGCAACTATTTACACATACTTGCCTATATACATATTATATATATATATATATATATGGATACAGTGTTTGAGTGTGTTTGTGTGCAGTAAGTAGATATATTGATGTGTATTTCTTTTGTAAAGGAGGGTATATAATTAATTGGACGAGGGTATATAATAATCTCTTAGGTAAAAAGGGTGCTTATATAGAAAACCACCACCACCATCATAACTGCATTAGTATATAATGTATAGTATGTATAATGTCGTAGCTTTCTCATTTAATGTTAGTGTGCATATATAAAAAAGCCAGAGACAGAAATTTGAAATTTAATTAAAAACAATTCCAGTGGTGTGCATGGTATGCGGTGAGTAAAAGGGTGGGTGACACTTTTTTTTGTGTGCGAAAAAAAATACACATTAAGATTTAATTTTTTGAAATTATTTTTTAAGTGATTAAGAAATCAATTATTTTTTTTTTTTATTGGAAATTATTAATATATTTTGTATAAATTTTTTGTTGTTGAAAATTAATGCACATTTTCAGTGTGTATACATGCATAGTCATTAGTTTTTCTACTTAAGGCAGGATAGTTAAATTTTCTGTGCACACACACACACACAGCCGCATGCACATTCATCCTTATAAATTGGTATATAAAGATTGTTGTAATTAAAATTATCTGAAGACGTCCAGGTATTCTCTTTCCACTTTTAAGAGTTAAAGTTAGTGCTAGAAAATATCATCAAATGGATTTTCTTATTTTTTTTTTTTCTCCAAAATACGTACATAAATTTTCCATAGAAAAAAAAAACAACAACTTATGAATTGCTTCCTTTCAGAACGATTAATATTTTTGAAAACTTTGTTTTATTTGGAAAAACCAAAGGAAAATTTTCCTATAAATTTTTATTGGTGGTTTTTCCAAATAATTTTAATATTTTTTTTCGAAATGTTAAAAAATAATTTATTATAAAAGAAATGGAATAGGAATAAATTCCATTGAAAATATTTATTTATTATAAAAAGGAATTTCTATTTGTTCATATAAAAAATAATAAGGAAGAAAGTTATATTTTTTTTTTGTATTTTTTTTGCACTTTTGTTCAATTGTATGGACTTGTCATAATTGGCGTTGTATTATTTATTTTAATTAAATAAACGAAAATAATTGGGGTTCCACCACAAGCAAACCCTCCCTCCCCTTCCCCCCACCAACCAATATAAACCATTTTCGTAAAGAGTTCATAAAATCTGGACTGGATTAGAAATTTGTTTTAATTGATACAAAATTTTGTACATTTATTTCGAAATTTGTTCTACTTTTTCTTTTTTCTTAACTAGACTACAATACAAATTTAATAAAACGATAAATACATATGTAACGCGTGTGTATACGGTTCATGATTTTTTTTTCTCTACTCAATAAGAATTTGAAAAAAAAACTTAAAAGTTGAACGAAAAAAAAAACGAACAAAATAAAAAATTTTAGAGAACAAATTAGGCTAATTAATTTTTTTCTTCTAATAAAATTAGTTCACTGAAAAAACGACAAAATTAGTGGATAATTTTTTTTTAAAATACCACCTCCCCCCTCCCCCTACCCCCTCACAGATATAATTTTGGTTTTGTTATAATATTTTTTTAATGCACCTAAATATTTAAAAAAAAAAAGCCTTTCTTCTTAATATTTAGCAATTATATAGAGTCTCTCGATATATTACAATATACAATACATATAAGATTTTAATGCAGGAATAAATAACCTATATGCATGCACTTGTAAGTTGTCAGTTGTCATTGTATGTATGTACTTGAGATAGTTTAGTTTTAAAAAATTGCAAGATTTTACTCAGAAATGCCAAAAAATAAAACACAAAACAGAAATAGAAGCAAAAAAAAAATAAATTGTCAAATCATAATAAAATCGATTGTTTCAAATAAAACTTCTTATAACAAAAAAATAAATAATTTTGTTAGACACTGTAGATTAATTCAACTGTTTTTCAATACATATTTATCAACAACAACAAAATTAGGTCATAATTATCAATAAAAAAAAAAAATTTAGGAAATTTTATTAAAAAGAAAACTAACAAATTTGGGAACATTTTTTTTTTCTTTCAAAATCGTTCTTAAAATTGATGTCCCCTTTTTTTTTATTCACAAAACAGTTCAAGTTAATTCACAATAGATGAACTTTGAAAATTTGTCATTTATTATACGAACATTTCTAGTCTACTTTTTATCACATATTTAAGGAAAATTATATATATAATTTTTTTTTTTTTTACTTTCTTATAAATATAGATTGAAATATTTTTAAAACGAAAAAGAAAATATGATTACTGTAGAAATAAAGAATTTATTTTAAATAAATAAAAACTATGCAAATAATTTTCCAAGCGACTGTTTTATATATCTATTGAAAAGTAAAAATGTTTATATATTTTTTATATATAGTAAATGGTTGTGTATATTTAAATTAATACAATTAAATTGAAGAAAAAAATAAAGTTTTTTGTTTGTTTTTTTTTTTAAATTTGAATTTATTTTTGTTCTTTTAAGAAATACGAATAGAGGAGAGAGCATTCTTTATTCTAGACATGTGTATATGCATCTGTACAATTCTTTAGAATTAAACAAATTATGTACACATGTAAATTCGTATCATCTATATACATTTATTATGTAAAAAATGTGTATAAAGCTATTTAAAAAAAAAAAAAAAAAAAAAAAAAAACTTATTCAACGACAACATAGTATATAGAAAACATAAAAAAAACATGATGCATACACATAAATAAAAATTGTGATTGTGAATTTAAAAAAAAAAAAAAATCTAACACGAATTACGGGAAATAACCAAAAGTTCATGTAAAATGAACAGAGAACAAAAGCAGCAAAAAACCAACAACAACAAAACAACGCAAAAAAAATCGTATTCTCTTTCTCTACCGAACGAAAAGTTTTCAATTCAAACGGATTCGTGTATCGAAACGGAAGAGATCTTCTTGCAGTTGTTAGAATTGATAAGGAATATATGATGTTAGAAAGAGATAGACAATAAACGGATGAATCAATATAGTTATGGCCGGTATTGAAGTGAACAGCCAGAGACATAATAATATTATTGGGGAATAAAGTAAATGTTAAAAAGAGAGACGAAGAATAATTTGTGTATATATATATATATATATATGCGTGTGTGTTAATGTGTTTATGTGTGTGTGTGTGTGCATTTGAGCGAAGATAGAAGAACAGAATCTAACCTTACCGATTCTCGTAACAGATGGCTGCGAAAGAGAGAAAGAGATCGAGTTAAAAGTAGAAATGAGAAAAACTAACGGCAGCTACAGCTGTAACGGCAGAGAGCAACAACAACAACAACAACAACAACAAATCGTCGACCGTTGACGAAAGCGAAGACGACATACGACGGAGACGATAACGAAGTATAAAAGAAAAGTTAAAAGCATGCTGCCATCGGCGATAATACAATAAAAGCAATAAATACGATACGAAGTTAGTAACAGCGCCACGAGAATAAAAATAGTAAACGAAACTGAAAAGCACAAAAAAAAAACAACAACTTATCAAAAAAATCAACACAATACAACGCCAATACCAAAATTGTGTGACGTTCAAAAAAAAAAAAACAACAAAAACAAACAAACAAAACATAACCCAAATATTGGGTTTAGATGGAAAAATCAACAAGCGCAAAAAAAAAAAGAAAAAAAGAAAAAAACAACAAATATTCCTGCCCAAAATGTGGATAAAATAAAATTGGAGGCAAAAAAATAAAGACAAAAATATATGAGAGTATGAGAGGCAGAAAATTAAAACCACGACCGTAAAACGGCGCAATAAAGAGAAACAAACTAATTAGAAAAATTAAAAAATATAAAAAAGAAAAAGAGAAAATTAATAAATTGAAAAAATTGGAAAAGAGTAGAATTTTTGTGGGGGAGGAAAAGAGAAGCGGGGAGAACGGCGGCGGCGGCGGCGGCAACAACACAACGCCAACGCTAACACCACCAACGCACGGCAAACGAAATTGCCGCCGGCAGTGGTCACAATAGAAACTGCTAAACAGCCAGTAGTAGTCTACCAGCTAGTCATTTGGTCCGTCTGTTCGTTCGTCGGGCTCTCCGTTCGCCAGTCGATAGTATTGCCTTCTTCTTTCGATTGCTAACGTTGGTTGGTTCTTTGTCTTTATCACATTGCTTTCTACGCATCAAATTTTTTCGTACGTACGTAAAATGGTACACAACGCCACGCGGCTGATGCCGTTTCTCTGGTAGTCTCTTGTCAGGCCACTGGATTCCCTTCCATACACAAACTGAATTTTTCTTCGTATTCCATGAATACGAAGTTTTACACTTTTTTTTTTTTTTTTTGCTTCGTTTCATCTACGAATTTTTTTCCCTTTCCTTCTGGGGGGTTTTTTTTCTTCTGATTTCATGTTTTTTGTTTTATATGCTTTTTTTTTGTCGGCTCATTTTTACGTCTCCTGTTTTGTATTCTTCTATCACACAATATTATTTGGCTAGATGGCTGGGTTCGTTGGTGGGGATTGATTTTGGTGCGGTCGGGAGGGGGGTCGATGTCGACCGCGTGATTAACAAATAAAACTTTTGAAATTAAAGCCGCACTCTCGCATACACATTCGGAAATGGCTTACAACATACCATACTGTTAATGTACACTGTATATGCATGCATGTTCGGTTTGTATTTGTTTGATTATGTTTGAATGTAGTGCCGAGCCATTAAATTATCTCTTATATTCATATATTTTTCTCTGTTGGTATTGGAGAGAAAGATAATTTTATTATACATATAGACATATCGCGATACGATACGTGCTTAAGAAATTAAATATTTAAAAGACAAACAAAAAAAGAACAAAAACCCAAAAATTCATTTTAGAACGGGAAAAACCTCCCTAATTTGACAGCCAAAAAAAAAAAAAAAAAATTTAATCTTTTTTATGCATGTACATATGTTTTGTGTATAGTATATCCATACACACACACACATAATCTATATACAAAACAAATGTGAACGTCGATTGTTGCGAATTTTTTCTTTGTACCTTTTTCCGTTCTTATTCATCCGTTGAAATAAAAATTTAACCTTATCTCATCTGTTTTTATTTGACCTTTTTTTTCGCCATCTTGTTTTGTTTGGTTTCGTATTTAATGTTTTTTTTTTTGTTTCATATTTTTTTTCTCCGTATTGTTGGTGTTGTTTTTTGTCTCTTTGTTTTTTTTTCTTCTTTTGTTATGATTACAAGGAATGCGTTCACACTTTATGCATGAATGCTTACTTAAATACATATCCGTTTATATGCATGTATATATTCCGACCGTACACATGGGTGCATTCATTTATAGATGTATAGAGGGAAGCGTACGTGGGTGTATCTTCTGTATTTATTTTCTTACATTTTTCCCCAGTTTTTTGTTGTTGTAATTAAACAATTTTTTTTATTGAATGATAGAAGAGTGGATAAAGAGAAAAGGAGAAAGAGGAAAAATAACAATCAAACTGTTCTTTTTACAATAGAAAATCGAAAGTACAAAAATCTATGCACTTTTGTATACCTGGAATTACGTACTACATCAATTCCCACTTGATGTATACACATACGAGTAAAGTATGCACGTCCATTGCACTTTGTTTTTTTTGTTTCCAAAATCTCTAAAATACCCCGTGTCAATATTACACTCCTACCCCCTTTCCCTACAACCCTTCACAATGAAAATTCTTCAATATGCAAAATACTTCTTCGAAAGCTATGTGTAATCGTTAATATTAAACTTGAATACATGTGCAACATTTTTAGGTATGTATGTATTGATAGAAATTTTGTATAATTGAACAGCATCTCTTGAATAAGGGTATATACGCAGCAGAACGGGTAACAATTTTTGGGTATATGCACTTTCAAGGACCAACCAAATAGCATTCATTGATTCAAGGTTTATTACTAACCAATTTAAAATTAGAATGCGATTTTATAATGTTTTTTTTTAATTTTTTTTTTATTATAACTATTATCATAGTAGAGGTGGTGTGTGTGTGTGTAACTTGTTCTCTGTGTGTAGCTTGTTCTCATTTTTGTTTTTGTTTTCCAATATATAAAATTACAAGGTTAAATTTTTTTTTTAAATTCTGTCAGACACACACAAGCGCGTATGTGTTTTATGACGCATAAAAAAATTCAGTTTTTTTAAATCTTTTTTAATAATTAATAATATTTTTCTATTGAAATTTGTCATAAATCCGTATAGAAAATTTAACAGAATTAATTATTAAATATTTTGTATAAAAGTTTTTTATTTTTAATAATAATTTTTTCCTAGAAAACCTTTTATTATTGAAAAAAAAAACATTTTTTTTTGACTAAAACAATTTTCTAAAGTCAAAAAACTTAATTTTAAATATTTTGTAAAAATTAAATTTTTTCCAGAAATAGTAATTTTTTTTACCAAAAACTCTTTTAAGCAACAAATTTTTCTAGAAAACGTTTTATTAATAAAAAAAAATGTTTATGAGTTTTTCTTTTGAATTAAAATTTTTTAACTCAAAATATTTACAGTAAAGCAATTTCTTAGATAGAAATTTGTTTGGTAAAAATTTTTTTATCAAAAGTTTTATGAGTACACATAGTAAATTTTTATTAATATGTTATAAAGTACATGTTTCGTTTGGCCAGAAACTAAGATATCTGTAGACTTATTCTACAATAAAAACGTTGAAAAACTAATAATTTATTCATATTCGTATACTGGATAAAATAGAAATATACGAATTATCTTAAGTTTATTGAAATTTGTTCAAAGTTAATTGACAACATTTTTTTACTAAATGATTGAAACGATATAATCAGAACCATTAAAACTCATAGAGAATTTTTTGTTAGTAAAACCTTTAAAAAATTCTATAACTTAAAAGAAAAGTAATAATTACAGAGGTACTCGTATCAGTAAAATGGCTTAAAATGCGCTAGATAATAAGTAGTTTTTCAATAGAGGTGATATGTTTTTAAAAAAAATGTCAAAATCGTTTGTAGTTGTATTTTGTAATTTTTTCATTAAAAGATATACGCCTCAACAGCGCTTCTAAATTATCCAATTTTCTTATCAAAATAATCAATAAAATTTGTCGTTACTGGGCTAGAGCCAATTCACAAATTATTGACGAGGAATTATTGACGAATATTCTGAAAAAGTGACCATTTGGTACAATGGCATTATCGGTCCTTATTTTTTCAAAATGAGAAAGGAGTTTCCGTTACCGTCGGCCATACAGATCGACGATAATGCACTTTTTGTGACCTAAATCGAAAGACATTGATTTAATGAGTGTGCGATTTCAACAAAACGGCGCTACGTACCACACAGCCCATGCAATAATCAATGTATTTCGGGAATAGTTTGGCGAGTCGATAATTTCAAGAAATGCAAATGTGCAATGGCCACCAAGGAGTTGTGATTTACCTCCTTTGGACTTCTTCTTGTGGGGTATTTTTATCTACATAAAAATGTAAACTAGATACTTTCAACAGGTTAGAAGGACGACTGGCTTGTACTCTTAAACGAGATGTTCCTGAAAAAAAGATTTGTTTGGAAAATTTGAACAATTGCTGTTAAAGAGCATATTCAAAGCGTGTGTGCCTTTACTGGCCATTCATTACACAATACCAAAACGTAATTAATTGGCTAAAAATTCAATTGATAAGATTTTACCATAATATTTCCTATAAAAACTAACTTTAAATGAAAATGAGGAATTTCTAACTTTAGGTAAACAAAAATAGTAACAAATCACATAAATATATACAATAATTATTCGTTAAAATTTAAATAATTACTTTTCATTTAATGTCATTCAATGTGGAATAGGCAAGTTGAAGACGAAAGAAACTTAACCTCATGGACGGCATGGCAAAAAGTACAAAATAAAATATTAAAAGTTCAATATCGGCTTATCATTTGTTATTAATATTTATGTAGTTAAATTTCTTACGTTAGAGATTCACAGTAAAAAGGTTCAGCTGAAATATAAAAATAATATTTTATACCAAAAACAATAAACAAAGTTTACCGAGAAACTTCAAGGAAAAAATATAAAAATTAAACTTGGAAAACTTAAATTTTCAGTAAATAAACAATATTTTATTGTTCAGTGGGTGGGTGGTAGGTTTAATGACTTTTTCTATTTACTGTAAACCTACCATATTATTTATTTACTTAAAATGAAATTTTCAAAGCCAACAGTTGTGATATTTTTATTTTTTTTTATTTTTTTTTATGAATAATACCAAAGTAATTTCAATTATCGAATAATATGATTTGGTGAATAGTTTTATGGAATAAGACCGATTCGTTGGCAGAATTGTTTGTTGAGGCAAATTTTAATGACTTTTAGTAATATTGCACATTTATTATATTACTAACTAAGGTCTTTAAATTGTACAATATAAATTTTAATGACTTTTAATAATATTGCATTAAAAAAAACAAAATTGTTTAGAATAAAAAGAAAAAGAAAAAAATCGAATATTAATAAAAATGTCGTAAAACTTAAGAACATTCGTAGGAAATCATGAAAATCGTCATCTCGAAATTATTTATTCAATAATACGATTTTGAATTGATTGTTCAAGTTTGTTATTGTATTGTATAAAAAATACTTAGTGTATTTGGCGGGGGGGGGGGGGGGGGGGGATTGGATAGGAATGAAAATGTGGATAGAAATTCTTATGAACATTAACTTCAACAGGAGTATGACGACCATCAATGACGATCATACTCAAAGAGCACATGTGTCAGGTGGGAAATGCTTGATGGTAGGTTTATGGGAAGATTGTGTAAGAGGGGAGAGGGGGTTATTATTGAAATTAGGGCTGATATATGCTCTCACACACACACTATAAATACACATAGAAAAAATTATGCCAAAAACATAAAGGGGATATTGGATATACCCGAAGGTGTTAAGTTCGTCATTGGAGGGGAAATGAGAACAAAATTAATAAAAAGAAAAAAGAAATTATTAAAAAAAAACCAAAAAAAAAAAACAGAAAAAAACCTCAAAGAGAATGAAAGGAAAGGTAAAAAGTTGTGATGATTAAAAGCTTATAATTAAAAATAAAAGGAAAGGAAAAGAATAAAAAAGGAAAAAAGGAAAGCGTCCCAAAGGAAACCTAAAAGAAAAAAAAAGAAAAAAAAAGCCGACCGATGACCTGAATTGGAGAGAGAGAGCCTTAGATGGAAATGCTCTCCCTAGCCTGCCCCAACCGCTCTATGTCACTTCGCGACCAAAATACGAGATACAGTTCAAAAAGTATTTCCGCGGGTTACGTATATTCGATTTTCAATTTTTTATGGCGTTATGTTGGTACTCATGCCTCTTACTAACGCTGACAAGTTCGGCCATTTTGAATGTTCAGTTAATTTTTTGACAGCTGGCTACGATTTTTGCCTCAATTTCGACCAAAAACAGCATCGCATTAACATTGCTAAGGAGCTGTTTGACTCTGTCCGCGACGACCCAAATTTACTCTAGAGGATCATAACTGGTGACGAATCATGGGTTTGCGGCTATGACGTGAAAACCAAAGCTCAATCATTCTAATGGAAGCTGCCGCACGAGCCAAGGCCGAAAGAAGCGCGCCAAGTTTGGTCGAATGTGAAGGTTTTGCTTACAGTTTTCTTCAATTGCATGGGCTTGGTGCATCATGAATTCTTGCCACAGGGTAGAACGGTCAATAAGGAATATTACCTGCAAGTTATGCGCAAGTTGTGCAAAGCAATCCGCCAGAAACGCACGGATTTGTGGAAAAACAAAAATTGGCTTGTGCTATTTTTGGCCAAAAACAACACACAAATAATGCCGCAGCCACCGTATTCCCCAGATCTGACCGCCCCCCTGTGACTTTTTCTTATTCCTGAAACTGAAGAGCCCCATGAAAGGAGGAGTTGAACAAAATCACAAAAAAATGATTTTTTTGAAGTGCTTCGAGGATTGGAAAAAACTTTGGCACAAGTGTATAATATCTGGTGGGGATTACTTTGAAGGGGACAAAATAGATACTCGTATTCATGAATAAATAAATAATTTTTGAAAAAAACACAAAATTCGCGATACTTTTTGAACAGACCTCGTATAGTTAGAGTGCCCCTTTTTCTCTCTTCTGATTTATATATTTCTATTACATCCTTTCAAACTGTTTTCTCTTATATGATTTTTATTTGTATAGCTTAAAATTTAAAATTATATTATAGATTTAAGAATTTATAGTCTCCTTAAAAAAATGATAAATTTTATATTGTTTTTTTGCATTTATTTTAAATTGTTTTTATGAAGAACACTGACATTGACAACACCTAACATCTTTAACTTGTTTCTTACATCTGACCCTGATAAGTATACCATCAACTTATTATCGCCTCTACATAGATTCGCCAGACCACTGGGTCATATCAGTTAATTTCTCGTAAAGAAACCACCCAGTTGAAAATAATGCTCACAAAATGATAATTTGACAGAACGAGAATGGAAACTGGAAAGTTCTAAACAGAGTTTTAAGTAGTCACTTTGTTTGTGCATCAATATTTTTCTACTTGCATTTATCATAGATTGAAGTCGTATAGGTAATAGGCCGAGAGAAAGAGCGTGGTTTGACTGGACTATCAGGGAAAATGACTTAAGCGTCCACTCGTATAGGGTCTCAACTCTTCTGAGGAAAATCGGAAGATGTTTAAACACATCCGTAGCGTTAAATTTCGTTACGACCGAAATATGGAGTAAAAATACTATAGTGCTCTAGAGGTACTAAACAGTTTTTAAGAGCAAATTCATTTCGCACTTGTTCAAAAGGAAGACTCCTTAGAGATAAAACCGCTGGTCCAGATGATATATCCCCATAGTTCTGAAGAGGTTTTCTTTCACACTGTCATAACCACAGCGTTAATTATTCCACGAATACTTTTCTTCTAGAATTTTTCCGAATAGCATTCGATCGACAAATTTCCAAAAATGGCGAGTCCTCCTGTCCCTGCAATTACCTACTCGATGAACTAATGTCCCTTCTTTCAGAGGTCATGGAAACGCTCATTAACTAACCGAAAAGTGGAAATACACTCACTATTTCTCTGGGGAGTGTAGGATTATTTTTTCCATTTTTAATTGGAAAGTGTGGGATTTTACACTTAACATTTCAAAGGCATTTGACAGAGTTTAGCATCAGTTTTTTTTGGTCGAAAATGCGGAGAAACTACCTTTCGAACCGTTCAATATAAGTTGTTCTGGATAGCTTCAAGTCTGCAACCCTCCAAATAAATCCTGGTCTTCGACAGGGTCCAGTTTTATCTGTAATTATTTTTTTTTAATTTTTCCATTAATCACTTTTTCTGTACTTAAAAATTTTTTTTAAGTACCGAAATATTTACAGTAAAAATGAAGATTTTTCAGTAAAAAATATTTTTTTAATAGGAATTTTTTTCAGCAAAAAATGTTTTAAGTAATAAATTTTTCTAAAAAACATTTTATTATTAAAAAAAAAACATTTTTTTTTAACTTTAACAATTTTTTTAAATCAAAATATTTACAGTAAAAATGAAGATTTTTCAGTAAAAAATATTTTTTTAATAGGAATTTTTTTCAGCAAAAAATGTTTTAAGTAATAAATTTTTCTAAAAAACATTTTATTATAAGTCAAAATATTTACAGTAAAAATGAAGATTTTTCAATAAAAAATATTTTTTAATAGCAATTTTTTCAGCAAAAAATGTTTGAAGCAATAAATTTTTCTAGAAAACATTTTATTATTAAAAAAACATTTTTTTTTGACTTAAATAATTTTTTTAAGTCAAAATATTTACAGTAAAAATGAAGATTTTTCATTACAAAATATTTTTTAATAGTAATTTTTTTTAGCAAAAAATGTTTTAAGCAATAAATTTTTCTAGAACACATTTTATTATTAAAAAAACATTTTTTTTTGACTTAAATAATTTTTTTAAGTCAAAATATTTACAGTAAAAATGAAGATTTTTCAATAAAAAATATTTTTTTATAGCAATTTTTTCAGCAAAAAATGTTTTAAGCAATAAATTTTTCTAGAAAACATTTTATTATTAAAAAAAAAACTTTTTTTTGACTTAAACAATTTTTTTATTGGTTAAATTAAAAAAAAATGATTAGAAATAACAGATCTCTTATCTGTTATTTCTTATCCTTGCTCTTCGCCCGTATGTTAAATTCCAAAATAAACTGTACACTATGGATCTCAAAGAACAGAATGGAATTTAATACTTCCAAAATACAGAGCTGTCTCCTCTGTGCATGGAATTATGTATAAAAGAACAGAGTAGAATTTAATCGGAAAAGGATTACGTTTCAACATAAAAAAACAACAACACAGACACACCTAGTGGGTAAAGATAATTGACTGGACAACACTTCCTACCTCTCTCCCCAAAATATATTAGATTTTCTTACTATAATATTGTAGTTCTTTGATTATTTCATAATGTAAACCAGCGCCGTGTCCATCCGTGCCATCACCTTTTATGTTGTACAAAAAAATCCAATTTTTTTTTCCTTTAATGTACATTTTAAAAATAACCGAAAACGGTTTTTTTTAAAAATATTTTTATTTTTTTCTTTTTTTTTAAAAAAAAATGTTTTAATGGAAATATTTGTTGATTATAGGACAAAACGAAAATATCAATAAATAAAGAACAATTCATACTAATATAATTATATAATCTAGTATCTAATAGAATATAGGATATATTTTATAATTGCAAATCCACCCCCCCCCCCCCCCCCCCCCCTCTAAATCGATCCAAGTATGTGTAGATGTATATATTTTCTCGTTTATCGACCGTGATGAGAAAAACTTTAAATGTAACCACTTCACATGGAAGCGTATAAGAAAATGGCGATAGGGAAGATGTTGAAATGGCCAATTTTGGAGCAATTTTCAAAATTTAACACAAATAAAAATCGATTATTAACAAGAACACATTCTATAATATGGAAAATATTATTTCATTTCAATCAATAATAACAACTTTAGAATGTATTCTATAAAAATTTCTTCAAATTATTTTGTATAAAAGATTTTTGGGAATGCGTTCTAAAGTAGCTGTATTGGAACATACTCTGTGCAGAAACGAATTCATTCCAAAATCGCTTCTTTACATGAAAAAGGAAAATGACGATTTCATACAAAAGAGAGAGGTTTGGTGCGCTCTTGCATCCTGGAAGCCATCCTTGAAGAAGAATTTTACTTTATTTACTACTAGGGTAATGCGTTCATATATATATACTTAATTCCTTAAAATTTTCCATTCAATATTTGCACAGAACATGCATATGTATGCACGTACGTACATACGCCATGCATGCATACGGTCTGTAAATATAAATGAATGTGTGCGAGATTATTTTTGAAGAATTTTTGTTTTTTTTTTGGGTTCTTATGAATAATTTGTTTTTACACACACGTGCATACATATACATTATGTATAAATGTGTGTACTTTTCAATGCACACAAAAAAAACCCCAAAAAAAACCGGTTCTTATTCTATACCCAAAATGGCTGCATGCCCACGTGCATAAATACATTAATATCTACATACATACACCCATGCATAGAGAAAATTATCGAACGCATTCTCAACACATGCACATAAGTAGCCAAAAAAAAAAAAAATGTACATGAACGCACATACACATTATATACTTGAACATTTCTAGTTGTTTATTTTTTCTCTTCTTCTTTTCTTCTTTTTCTGATTTAATTTCACACTTAACGCATACGTTTCTACAAACGTGCACATGGCATCATGCATATAAGTCCGTCGTCCATTCATGATCATAACCCAAAATTCTACCGCTCATACTCACATTTATTAGCATTAGTATGTATGTATGTATGGACGACATATTTCTATAATAAAACAAAAACAAAAACGTTTTTTTTTTTTTCTGTCAACATGTGAAAATGTGAAAAGAAAAAAGAAAGTATGTATTGACAAACGATCGAAATGCCAAAAAAAAAAGAAGAAGAAAAAAGAAAATCAGAAGAGAACAATCACAAAAACAAAACAGGCAGAAATTATTGGAACCACTGCTGTGAATAGGAAAGGAAAGAAAAGTAAAAGAGAAGAAAAACCCAAAGGTGAAATGTTGTGTGTGCGAAAAAGAGACAGAATGGTCGTCGATTCTTGTTGGTTTTCTTTTTCTTTTCGTATGAACAAATTCCATCGACGAGAGATTATCTTTACTATTCTCGCTGGCGCCTTTTCTAATCTACTCAACAAACTCGCAAGCTGGCTGTCGCGTTTATTCTTACGTACGCTTACGGATACATGCTTTGGATGTGCTATCTGTCGTTCTCTGTTTCTCTCTGTCGCTCGTTCGCCGTCTCGTGTAATGTTTCTCTTCCATTGTTTGGTGCGAGCATTTCACTCACATCTTCCCTTCTTCCTAACCGGTCCTTTTCCAACGTGTGCTCTTCCACGGCATAATAATTTCGTTTCGACGTTGCGTTGCTCTCCACTTGCGGTTTGTTCTCACTCTTCGCTCATATTATTTATTTCGGTTCTTTTGTACTAATTCTAGCCCCGACTATTTGTCTCGCTCTGTTATTTAGATAATATGTAAACTGAAATCATCATAATTGTGATGCATATACATTTGTATAGTTACAGCTCTCTAAATGGGAGTATATATATACATTTTTTCATCTATTTAGCTATGTATGTTTATATGTCGAACTCTTAATAAAGATTGCCTGTATATGACGCTGTCCATTCTTGCCTTTCGAAATTACAAAATTCGCCGATGTGCATCCGCATACATATTTTAATAAAAACATATTTGCATAGTTGTGTAAGTGCATAATTAATATATGCATATGTATTTGCGTTCTTTACGATTTTTTTCATTTATTTTGTCCGTTAATTATCTGAAATTATTTTCGATTATTAATAATTCCAAAATTTTTCTTTTTTCTTTTACTGCTCATTATTTATGTTGAATTTAATTTTAATAATTTTTAAATTAAAAAAAAAAGGAAAATTTTTATTTTCTTATAATTCTAATAAAATTTGTTTACTGCTCTTTTTTAGTTATATTTTTTTTAAAAATTATTTTGATTTTTTTTCCTCATTTTTTTTTAAAAATTTTTTAAAATTTAAATTTTTTTTGGATTTTTTTTTGTAATTTCTATGTTTGAATTTGTAAATTTTTCCATTTTTTCTTCTTCTTTTGGAATTGTTTTTTTTTTTCAATTTGCGTTTTGTTGACTATAATTTTAAATTTACCAACCCCCCCCCCCCCTTTTTTTTCTTTGTATCTGGTTTTTCAAAAATTCATAATTCTTATCAGTTGGATATTTAAAATGTTTTCTTTATTGATTATTTTTGATTTAAATAATTTATATTTGGTTTTTATAAATAGAAAATTGTAAATTACAATTTTCTATTTGTTTCCTATAGTTTTTTTTTTTTTTAATAATTTGCTCTTATTTTTTTGAAAACAATTTTTTTTGCAATTATTTTAATTTTTTGTATAATTTTTTTTTTTTGTTTTTTTTAATTATTTTTTGTTTCAATTATTACAATTGCTTTTTCCAAATTATTTTAGAGAAATTTTTTTTTCAATTAATTTATTTTAAAGGATGTTACTTTTCCTTTTTCTTTTTATATATAATTATTGATTTGTTGTATTTATTCTTATGCCAATTATATCTACTATATCGTTTTTTTTTAAGGAGCCATTATGTATGTAATTTCATATTATAAATATAATAATGTTGGTTTTATTCGCTATATTAAAATACCTAGAATATACGAGTAGGATAACTTTTTATTAATACCAACAAGCATATACATGTATGTGTATATATTCAAAAATAAATTTATTTGTAATTACAATAATTGTTTTTTTTTTGCTTTCAAATTATTCCATGAATCTGTATATGCATTAGATATGGATAAATGTATGTAAAAATATTTAAATTAATACAAAATGTTTGTTTAAAAATTATAGGAAAGGAAGAGTACGGGGGAGGGGGGGGGGGTGGTTTGTGTGTTAATTTTTAACTGTAATAAAACTGGAAAAGGATTACTTATAGGTAGGCTAATTAAAAAATATATATAAATATAAAAGATGTACTTAAACTCATAGAATGTCTATGTGTAGATAGATGGATTTAAGTATGTATTTATGGATATTCGAAGAATAAATATTAATAGAATTTGTTTTTTTTTAAACTATCAACTAAATACATATACAGAAGCATAAACGTATTTATCAATATGCATTGTACTTATTGAGACACACATATATGAGTATTTACGATTTTTATTTTATGTTAATTTTGTTGTTTGTTTTTTTTCGCAGTTCAATTTTTCTTATCACAATGGAAATGAAAATGCGAACAAAAAAAGAAAACTCAAATATTTATTAATATGACTCTGTGTGTGTATGTATAGCCATATAGATACAAACACATGTATATAAAGCAAATGTATGTATTCAATGTTTATAAAGAAGTGTCTGTACGATTAATGGTGATTGCATGTTGTACGAGTATGAGCAGCTCTGCTAACAATTCTGTTGCCGTCTTTTTTGTCGTTTCTGTTCGATTTATGTATACACGAGCCTGGTTAGGGAAATTGAGGGCGCTACTATATAACAATAATACGAACGTATATGGGGTCTGTCAAGAGACTATCAGAGGCATATGCCAAACTAGACGAGCACTCACTGCTAACTCGAGGGCTTATACTGTGAGTAGATTGGAACGGGTACGAGTAAGAGTTGGTTCATTATTGATGCTACCGCTAACGTTTGCCGTTTTTGTTAGTACGTCGTCAAATCGGCTACTTTATTAAGTTTTCAAACTATTAAAAAAAAATTTAAGAAAAACAATTCAATAATAAGAAAATATATTAATTTAAAATTTATAATAAAATAAACTGTCATTAAAGATAATTAATTCTATGAGTCTCTAATATTAATAATAATCAACCATCACCAAAAGTAACAAAAAAAACTAAATTATAATAATATTCATATACAAGAGTGGTTTTTTTGGTGAATTTGTTTTCGTATTGTTTTAGTGTTTATTTAGTTTTTAATTCTTTTTTTTTTTATATATGCGATGGTGTTAATTTTGTTCGAGTATATAACCGACGGAATAGATAGACATTTTTCAAAATAAATTTGATTAGAAAGAGACTATTGAAAATTCTATTATTAAGTGAAAAATAACCTTTCTAACTTGTGAGAGTGTATTTGTTTGAAAAAAAAATAAATTTACTAACCACACGTGTAGTACTTTTTCGTGTACTACTATGGTTACAAGTGTTTGTGAGAATTTATTTTCCGTGTATTTTTGATTAAATAAATAAATTAAATATAGAAAAAAACGAGCAAGAATAAGAAAAATTTCAGCACCAAATTGCTTACAATACAACATAACCATCAGCTGTTGGTAGTGGTAGAGTGGAATTTCGGTAAGTGTAAACATCAACAAAAAATTTCTACCTGGAATCCAATCTATTCATTCACATTAATAAGATACATAATATTTGTATATTTTTTTCTATGATTACTGCAAATTTAAACTTAAAGTTTTTCTATGATTACTAACAAATTTTATTGCATAGAGTGGGGAGGGCCTGCATTTGTGTTTTGCCCCTTTAAATCCTATTTTCATTGTAAAATACAAACATAAACATTATAAAGGATTAAACAACTTTTTATATTGTAGTTTGCTCAATTAATTACATGAAAAATAATTAACCGCATGTTAATTATAACAATAATTTTATTAAATTACTAAAAAAAAAGATCCAAAGGAAAATCGAAAATTTATAATCATTTACTTTTGAGTTATTTATTGCTGAATTTTTATTTTGTTTTTAATTTTTCTATAAACATTCTCTTGGGTTGATAATTTTTTACAATTTTAGTTTTAAAGAAAATCATTTTTATTTTTATAATTATGACTATTTATTTATAAGGTTAGTAAGTTGCAGCAATCATTTTCGTACATATTTGGGAGATTCCGTTTTGGCTTCGTTGTATTTTCAGTTCTTTTAGTATTTCTATTGGTTTTTTTCTCGCTCTTTTCCTTTTCTGTTTTTTTTTTTTGCTTATTTTTTTGTTTTAAATGGTTTTTCTACTTTAGTTTTAATCACTTTTGCATTTGAAAACAAAACTCTAAACTTTGCTCAAAATATGTATTAATCTAGGTGGTCCTAAGTCTAGGAAAAGGCGATATTTTCTACTCTTGATAAATATCAAGAAATTTGAAAGGAAAAATAAATTGTCTGTTTTTTGTTGGTTCCAAAATTAAGGGGTGAAATTGTACTCTTGACTACTCAATCGGAATCAAAAAAAAAAAAAAAAAAACTAAAAACCAAACGAGATATTTACTATTGATCTTCAGAGCTCATAAATCCCACTTTTTCTTTTGATTATTTAACTTAAAACAGTTAACTTTGATTATTAAAAAACAGGGTGTCAATAATAGATCTTAAGAATAGATGAACAATATTTTTTGATTGTTGTGCAAAAAGCTGGTAGCCTGCAAAATCTTTCTTAAAAGCTGATAAATTTTTTCTCTTTTGTTTGTTTTATTATTTAAGTTCTAAACAGGCTTATAGTTTTTATGTGTTAATATCTTAAAATTCATATCGATCCAAAGAAAGACTTTTCAAAATTATTATACAATTACTTTTCAAAGTTAAAAAAAAAGAAGATATCACCAAAAATACCTGTAGAATCCTTGCTGTTCAGATAACGATGATCTGTTAGAGAGAGAGAGAGAGAGAGAGTGAGATAGACGAAATAAAAGATTTTTCATTAAGGATGCTTTAAAATTAAATAAAAATGTTTGTATATGAACTGTGGTAGATATTTTTATTGCAAATTGAAGTACATTCAATGTAATTATTATATAAAAATTACATTATTCGAAAGATCTACCGTGTTTCGTTTGCAGAAGGTGATCTGAAAGGTTGAATTTTGGTTGACTTTTCCGCATAAAGCGGGGTGAATCTTACCGATGGCTTGAGTGATGTTGCTCTTCAGGAATTGACCATTGATTTAAGGTAGCACCATGGAAAAAAGTCAAAGCTTGTTAAATCGAATGATCTTGGCGGCCACTTGACACAGCCGCATGTCTCTGTAATAAGTCCCTCGTTTCACCTGCAGTGTGTCAAGTCACCTGTTGGAATCACATATTATCCAAGCCCATATCGCCACTGACAGTTATTGTCGTACCAGCCTCATTTCGAAAACCCGATGGTGTTGTCCGACCAAAGACAGTAAGATTTTCTGGATGAAGTGGAAGCTCCTGGAACTGTTGGGGTTGATTTTTGTTTCAGATCCACCAATTTTGCTTCTTTACGTACCCATTCAGCCAAAAATGCCCTTCGTCACTGTAGATTATTTTTTCATCAAAAACTTGGATGCGTTTAGACCCAAGTCTTTTTCCAATATTCGCTAAATTTTAACTATATCGACGCATTGTTAAATCGTCTAGTTCCCACATGATCAAGTGGTGGCTATACCATAACTAAGTGTTAGCAATTACGATACGTACCAACGGTTACAGATGCGTATTGTGTGCAGATTTTTCGACTTTGACTCTTTTTCAAGCACTTAATCGACAGTCTTAATAAATTTTTGCATATAAAATTGTATTGTACTATAAAAATAGGATGCAGATTCAAACCAAATGATATTTTTCACCTTTATCATTTTGCATTGATATTAAAGCTTATTATGTCTGTGAGTGCTTGTAGATGTTAAAACATTCTTTTCACTTATTTTTGGTTTTTTAACGGAAATATTTTTCTACAAAAATACCATATCTACAAGAAGAGTAGAAATGGTATCAGTTAACAATTTCTCTAAATAATAATATAATCATTTTACGAGATTTATGAAGCATATAAATTTGAATATTATTTGTCAAGTTTACTCTAAAGAGCTCACTCATCAAATAAGTCGGCACTATACCAAACCACAAACAAATACACGACAGAAAATATGGGAATACCATATTTCAGTTAGAGAAATACCTCTTTAAAAAAAAATGGTGACAAATTGCGTGAAAATGTGAATAAACTTTTCATGCTCAAATGGTAGCCATTCTAAGTAGCGACCGTCTTTTCTCTCTTATCTGAGGGATCATAAATGATATAATTTCATCAATTAAAACGCCATCACAGTCATAAATGATACATCAATTACAACGCCACCACAGTCATTTTGCTGAACTTCTATGACAGGATGATCGACAACTGAAAAACTGAACTGCAAATTGTGTCAAAAATTGACGACTTTTGTCCGAATTTACCAATTATATACAATTTCAATAAAATGAACTATCTATGAAAATTGTCTGTGTAAACACGATCTTTTATGAAAATAAAAATTCCAACTGCGTCAAATCACATGATCTTGGAGGCGAATTGAAATCATCGAATCACGAAATAATGCTTCCTGGGAACTTTTCGCACAATAAAAAGCAAAATTTGTCATGTTGTGTGGCTTGTGGCACAATCTTGCTAAAACCACATATAGTTTATATACAAATTGATTTTCATACGGCCATAGCACTCTGAATAATGGGCTCTGCTTTTGTATTTTTAAGTAAATAAGGTAATTTTTAAGAGGCTCTTTAGAACCTTTATATATGATAATTGTGCTTATTGACATATCCGGCAAGGGAGAAATTAGTCTCATTGCTAGAGAATTTTTTTTCGTAATCTGGCTGCAGTAGAATCTTCACATTTATACAAATTTTTTTAAATTTTTTTTGTATAGTTTCGGTTGCATTTTGAACTACTATTTATTTGAAGTTAAATGTCATCACGAATTGATTGTTAGTTGAAAGTCTGAATTTTACGAAATAGTAATCCATACGCTTGAAGAAAACTGGGAAATATTGAGAACTTACTTACAAAGTGGTGAGTCTTCAACCCAAACTGTGAGAAATTTTTTTAAAAAATGAGCAAAGATCGAATGCCATCACGTCAACTTTTGGACAAATTCGTGAAGTGAGTTCGCGAAACTGGTTTGTTGGTTGCCAAAGGAACTCGTTTCCGCTCTAATACAGTGCGTACGACCGAGAATATTGCCGCCGTTGCTGAAAATGTCCGTGATCATCCATCAACATCAACTCGTCACCGTTCTCAGGAATTGAACATTTCTCGCACTTCTCTGTTGAGAATTCCGATGCGTTTTCGGTTTGCCCAATGTGCTCAAGATCAATTGGCCGAAGATGAGCATTTTTACCGAAAAATCATCTTTTCGGATGAGGCCAATTTCCACCTCGGTGGGTATGTCAACAAACAAAATTGTCGCATCTGGGGCTCAGAAAATCCATACGTCACCATGGAAAAACCGATGCATCCACAACAAGTCACGGTTTGGTGCGGATTTTGGACTGGAGGCATCATTGGCCCGTTTTTCTTCGAAAATGATAGAGGAGCCACCGTTACGGTCAATGGTGAGCGCTATCGTGGCATGCTCAACGAATATTTGTTTCCAAAAGTTAAAGAGAATGGCATGGCCATATAGCCAACGTAACAATCCAACTTTTGGGCACTGCTTTCGGAAACCGAATAATCAACCGAAATTCTGATGTCAATTGGCCGCCTCGGAGCTGTGATTTGAGCCCGTTGGATTATTTTCTATGAGGAGCCGTTAAGGATAAATGCTACGCAAGCCATCCAGAGACAATTAAGGCCTTGAAACACGAAATCAAAGTTGCCATTGAAGAGATACAGGCCCAGACAATCGAAAATGTACTGAAAAATTAGGTCGAGCGAATGGGGTACTGTAAGGCCAGCCGTGGCAGTCATTTAAATGATGTTGTGTTTCATTCTTAAAATTCAAGGTTCAATCTTTCTAATAAAACCGAAAATTTGAAAAAAATATGCACTATTATATGGACGCACAAAAAAATATGACACTTCAACATAACCAACGAACCCTCTAAGACGTCTATTTTCATTTTGGGAACTAAAATCCCCCTACCGTAAATTGTATGCGTAACTACGCATGCGAACTACTCATTTGAGCAGCAAAATTGGTCCAATGTAATACAGCTAATATATTAATCCGTAATAAAATTATAAAAATTATTATATTGTTTTTACAATATGTCAAAAAATTGAAGCTATACTTTCTAAACTGCAGAATAAATTTATATTAAACGAAATTGTATTTTTTTGGTTTTTGGTTTTTATTTTATTTTTTATAGCAAAAACCTCTATGGTCGACCCTTATCCATCTGTTAACTTAAAATGAAGCTATCAACACCGCTGTTTTACATGTATATTAAGCGCTTGTAAATTTAAAAAAAAATATACGACCTTACTTAAAATTTTTAATAAAAAAAAATGTAATGTAAATACTTTGGATCTCAAAATACAAAGAATAATAAACAAAAATACAAATCAAAAAGTTTGATAAAAATCTTTTTTAGCTGCTATGCCTACCATCTATTTTTCTACTCATCGAACTAAGAAAGTTGTAGTTTTGGCATATAGAATGTCAACAATCAATTTGTGTCAGTGAAATTTTTTAATAACGTGGTTTTAATCGTTTTTGAAGTGAATTTATTATAAAAAGTAATAAATTGAGTGTGAACAGACGATAAGTTACGAGGGTCGTTCAATAAGTCCTTAGAAAAAGATGGAAAAAAACTGTTTTTAAAAAAATTTTTTTTTATCCCGTCCAACAAATAGGATTTCGGAAGTTCTGCAAAATACTCATCCGTTTGAGCAATGACGTCCTCGTTGGAAGTGAACCGTCGTCCGCCAAGCCATTTCTTCAGATTGGGAAAAAGAAAATAGTCTGGTGAATAAGCGGGATGCTGCAACAATTTCATTCTGAATTCCACAATTTTGGCCATGGAAACAGCGCAGGTGTGCACACGCGCATTGTCCTGATGCAAGAGGATTTTTTTCTTCTTCAGATGGGGGGGTTTCTCTTTGATTTCCTCGCTCAACCGTTGCAATAACGACGCGTAATACGCTCCTGTTATTGTTTTTCCTTTTTCCAAGTAGTCGATAAAAATGATGCCCTGCGAATCCCAAAAGACCGTGGCCATCACCTTGCCGGCCGATGGCACAGTTTTTGCCTTCTTCGGAGCCCGTTCACCCTTGAAAATCCACTGTGATGACTGTCTCTTCGTTTCTGGAGTGTAGAAGTGTATCCAGGTTTCGTCCACAGTGACATATCGGCGAAGGAATTTGGCAGGATTGCGATGAAAGAGTGCCAACATAGCCTCAGAGTCCACTACACGATTGCGCTTATTCTCCTCTGAGAGCAAACGCGGCGCCCATCTTGCCGAAATTTTTTTCACAGACAATTTTCCATGCAAAATTGAGGCGACTGTAACTTTTGATATGCCCGTGGCCTCAACTAATTCGCGCACTTTAATTCGCCGATCGTTCAAAATCAGATCGTGGATTTTGTCGATGATTTCAGGAGTAGACACCTCAACTGGGCGTCCTGAACGATGTTCATCTTTTGTGGATGAACGACCACATTTAAATTCATTCACCCAATTGTAAACCGTCGCAAACACAGGTACAGATGTGCCATGAACTGCATCCAACTCGGCTTTGATTTTTTGCGGGCTTAAGCCTTTCAAATGGAGATGTTTGATGACAGCCCTAAACTCGCTTTTTTCCATTGTTATGCACAAATAAATGTCGTTAACCCCGTCGATTATGCTACTTACAAAAAAAAATCTTTATCAACACTATGAGCGCAATTTCTTGGATTTTCTAAGGACTTATTGAACGACCCTCGTAAGATCAGATTGGCGTGTCAATAGCGATCGTCTGATTACTTTCCGATGGGGGTTTAATAATTTCACATAATCAAAAATTGTACCTATTATTTTAATATACAAACATATATATATATATGGTGCCTGGCAAAAGTCCAAGGTAACCGTCCTAACAAATGATTTATAAGAATTGAATTTTGAATTTATGGATTTTTATACTAATTGCAGTGAGTATTGAGATATGATATTATTATTATTATTTTTTTTTTTTTTAGAATTTAAGCTTTCAACAACATGGAATATTCCTCAAACATGTAAGACATGCAATTAACTTGCCATAAGAAAAAAAAGACGCAAGTAAATACTTAAATGAAAGATACAGATTAGAGAAATAAGTGCTTGATAGCTAATTTTCAAGTTGTAAAAGTTGGAAATCCAGTTCAAATTGAGCCGATCTGTGTAAGGAGGAAGTTTAAGACGTTCAAGCCAATTGAAAATCTTTCAAAGCAAACCTAACAAAGTTGATGGGATTAGATGTCTACCCTGTGGAATACCAATGAAAGCTTCAAAATCTCTTCATAAACACGTGCGAAAAGACACGGGATCCAACGAGAACAAACCTTTTTTACGGCCAGGTGTTCATGCAATATCGAATGTATGCTGGTGGGAGAAATGCCTAGGCATGCCTCTATCTCACGGTATGTCACATGACGGTCTTGCATTATCAGTTCACGTACGGCATCGATGTTTTCTGGAACAACGGCTGTTTTTGGACGACCTTCACGGAATTCGTCTTTGAGCGAGCGTCGGCCACGATTGAATTCGTTGTACCAGTTTTTCACAGTGCTATAGGATGGTGCTTCATAGCCATACAAAGATTTAAGTTCATCGATGCACTCTTGTCGTGATAATCCACGTCGAAAGTTGTGAAAAATGATCGCACGAAAATGTTCACGAGTTAATTCCATTTTTTTGCCAAATTGATTTTTTCAAGTCACTGTAAACAACACAAATGATAGTCGTACGTCAAAACGTTCTGAGTACGTTTATGCTAAAAAATGTCAAACTTTCCAATGGAAATGTCAGATCGCACCTGGCAACACTTAGTGTTGCCTAGGCCAGAAATATATATAGTAGCCTACGTAAGTCGTATCAGAAAAATACGATCTAAACCAATCAAGAAGAATTGAAGATAATCGAATGAGGAATTTTGTTGAATCCGGAGACAATGCTGATAAAGTCTGGAGACAATACTGATTAGGTAAGATTAAGCAATTACACTGCATGATGAGCTACGAACATATCACTTAGGCTAGGCATGATCGATAATTTTGCTATACCATAGATCTGTAGTTGATAACTTCATTTGTGTGACATTTTTCAAAAAATGGCTACTAAGAAGGACTGTTTCTAAACTTTAGGAAATTTACCAATCTGGATTATTTTTTTGAAAACAATTTCCAGAGGAGAAAATAAAGCGATGGAGCATGATTTAATAAAAATAGGAGGAACACCATTAGAGACGTTAGGATAAAGCAAAGTTGAGATCATTAATACTATTCAAAATGATATCTTGAATTCATTCTAAAGAAATCAGTAGTAAATCAGAAAGATAAATAAATTCATTTTTCGTTAATTTGAAAAAAATTTGAGGAAATGGCCTTCTTTATTGTAAATATGATGCGAAAAAAATTAGCTATGGTATTAGCGGTATTGCTGGAAAAGCCATCATAAAGCATAGTCGACGCATAATCACCAATATTCCTTTTCATGTTAACAATGTAAACTTTTCTATACAAATAAATGAATTCATAACGAACATTACAGTTATTTAATTATATCAAATATTTTCGATTATTATTTGAAAAATGTGCACCAAAGCAAATAATTTCAAGCAACTTCATTTTCTGGCAATATTTTATCATTTCTTTTACTCATTCAACTTACACTATTTTTAAGAGTAGTGAAAAGAACAGTTATAGGTTATTATTTAACGTGACTTTGTTGTCCACAACGTGAAACCACGGAGTCGCTAACGACTATAGGAATCGAGATACGCTCAATCAACGCACCACCATTGCTGGCAGTTAACAGATAGAGTCAGTTACAAGCTGACTCTCCATCTGCTGGTGGCGAGGACTATCATAAACCTCTACTGACATTAGCAGTGACAGTGCCCGAGATAATTGCAACTTATTGCTACATTTGCCAGTAGGAGATCGTACCCGCGACATGGGTATTAACCACAACCACCACGTAGCTGCCAATTGGCGCCTCACCTCAATCGGGTACAGTGTACTCCACTGTGGGGCCTCCGATTCCCGTGGTAGCCATTTTTGTTTTAAGAGTACTTTGGTTTGTACTTCGCTCATTGAGCTACGGTAAGGAATCTTGTAAATTCCTAGGCACCGCTAAGTCAGCTCAGGTACGCGGGAGTGAAAAGAACAATTAAAAAAAAATATATAACTTGCAAGAGAGGCAATTGTTTAAATTTGATATGTCAAAATTACGAATTTAAAAAAAAAACACAAAGTTCCGCTATGTCAAAACTACGAATTTAAAAATAAAATACATAATTTGCATTTAAAAAAACAGGATTTTAAGGTTAATAGGGTTTTAAGTGCAATTAGTTACGAACACTTTTAGAAGTTTGAAAGCCTTTTAGTATCCATTAGCGTTGTGTAGATAGAAACTCCTTAGTCATTTTAGATCAAAAGGCAAAATACTAAAAAAAAAATATTTAAACTGTAAATTATATTTTTATACTAGCTGATCAGTACCCGACGTTGCCCGGGTCCTTTCGACTTTGGCGCTGTTCACTTGTCTCAGTTGTTCTAATTTCAGCCATTCTTATTCGGCTTCTTTCAAGCCGAATGTCCCGCTGTTGGCTTGTCTCGGCAGCTCTTTTCACAGCTTTTCTAACACGATCTCTTTCCAGTCGCAGCTCACGCTGTTCGGAAGTTTTTGGTCTTGAACACATTTTAAATTAATTTTCACTTCACTTTCAATTTCAAAGCTTGCGATTTGCTAATGAACATTTTTCGGCTCTTCGCGGCTTTTTATACAATTATTTAAAATATTCGAATTTTCTAGAGTTTTCTTAAACTTTCAAGAAGTTTCCAGAATTTCATGAAGCATTTTAGAAGACTTAAATATATTCGAATTTTCCAGAGTTTCCTTAAATTTTCTAGAAGTTTCCAGACTTTCAAGAAGCATTCTAGAAGATTTTCATATTTTCGAATTTTCCTGTGTTTACTTAAATTTTCTAGAAGTTTCTGGACTCTCATTAAATATTTAAGAAGATTTTCATATTTTCCAATTTTCCAGAGTTTCCTTAAATTTTGTAGAAGTTTATGGACTCTCATTAAACATTTAAGAAGATTTTCATATTTTCCAATTTTCCAGAGTTTCCTTAAATTTTGTAGAAGTTCATTTTCATTTCTGAAGTACCAGGCATTCATAAAAAAGTCAGAACATCAGAAACAAAATCATCACGTACCCAGCGCTTACTTCCACAGCCTTAGATCCAGCCATTTGTTTACTCAACCATGACACATTTCTAATACTTATACTACTCTACTCTTCTAAGTCTATCACGACACGGGCACGACACGGTCTCGCAATTAGGAATAAGGTGAGGGGTGAGGAGAAAACACAGCGTAGAAAAGAGAACACGGTTTTGCATTTTGTATGAGCGCCTGGTATTTCAGAAAAGTATTGTAGTGACGTAGAGAAGAATTGTGGACAAACGAACGAACGAACATACATATTTTGACTTTTATATATTAGATATGATTTAATAGATATTTCTATATATATGATTTTGTAATAGAATAATGTAAAAATAAAATAAAGCAAAAATTATAATTAATATATTTTTTTTTCCGAATATTTTCTTCAGATTTGATTCAAATAAAGCATAAAAGTGCGTGCACAATAAAACAAATAATAACAAAAAGGGAAATATTTGGAAAATAATTGTAAAATTTCGATAAATCACGCTGAGGTCGCAGTCCTTAATCAACTGCAATGTTATCGCCAGTTTTTGCAAATAAAATGAATGGTCAACATCATAAATTACCTGCTGGCACAGAAATTTCGGCTGTAAACATAAAACAGGAAAGGCCCGATGAAGCTGAAATTCGTCGAATGGCTGCAGATTTAGTAAAAGCGATTGAGGCAGCGTCAGCAAAACAACAATTAATATCCCGTCAAACGTCGAATATATCCACCCCAGCTGTTTATGGGCAAAGTAATATTACCCACTTTATGATAAGTAAAAGGACCACATCTGCAATGCAGCCACCAGTAACGGCAACAGCAGCGACAGTAACAGCATCAAATCTGGCAACCGTACAACCTCAGTTAAATGCACATGAATCCACAACGGACATATCCACGACAGTGGCAGAGAAGAAAGCTTGTGACGAAGAGAGCCAAAAAGGTCACTTTGGTTGGGCAACTTTCGGTCGTGTTCACATTCCATATATTTGCCGGACACCGTCGGAAAAATATTGTTCCGTGCGTATGGTGGAAATGAAATTGCTCAATAAATATTTGAGCAATTTGCATGCAGACATCTATTCCAGTTGCACTTGCGTACGGAGTTATTATATAACGGAAGCGGAATGCCAATTACTGAATGAGATAAACCATAAACATTGTGATTCACAATTCGGTCGGGAAATGTTTACACAAACCGATTTGATTGTCAGATTGAGTGATGCCAACAAATTCCATCAATTCTTGGATATTTGCTATAAAAAGCTTATGATGGGAGCTAAATTCACCTCGGACAAATGCGGTTATATTCGTATCAATAAAAATTCTGTTGTCCCTTATACGGTACACAATGGGAATCAGGTGGTGCCACTTTTTTACTTCGAAGGTGAAATCGAAAATCTGAAACAAAAAGCTGAGCATTTATCTGGTTGGGATTTAGCGTATTTGAAATTTTGTTGTAAGGTACAGGGAATAAGAAACGAGCTATTCTCAAGCGATTCGGTCGCGGTGATCAGTCTAAATGATATTAAGTTATGCTTCCCGAATGGTACCGAATTTGAAGACTATTGGCCCTCAAAAGTTGTTGATGCAAACCTTTTGATGACCAAAGGTAGTAACAATTCAGTCAATTGGACAAAGCAACCATCAGCACCACCGCCAAACATACTTCAAACGTTGTCACAATCTAAAAGTAATTCACAAGCTACTGCCCGCAAGAATACCACATTTCCACTTAACGGTCACGCGAACAATAACCAAAGAATACAATCAGCTGTAACGGATCCACTTGCGCCTAGTGGCCATGTAAGTACTGCCCTCAAAATAGACTTTTAAAAAAAAAAAAAAAAAACAATAAAAAAACAACAACAAAAAAATAAATTATACGTTTTCACATGCTATTATAGTTCCTCAATCTAATTAATATTGCCTGAGATTTAATTGTATTTTTAATTATTAATTGAATAGACAATTGATTCCATTGATTATTTTTTGATTGTCGATTATTTTGACATTTTGAGGATAAATTTGGCAAATTCAAAGATTATTTATTGGCGATTGGGTGCCGATTGAAAAAGCAGCTCAATTATTACTTCAAGAGTTTATTAATTTGATCCTAAAGATATATTCAAATAGTTCAAACCGAAAAAAATAAACTAATTTTTAATCTTAATAATAAAACTTTTTTATCCATCATATTTTTTTTTTATTTTACCAAAAAGAATATGACTAATAATGACCTCAAAACTGTATAAAAACTTTAAACCATTCATTTACAATAAATAATAAATAAAATTTTGCAATATTACTAAATAATTCACTTTGATTGAAACTTCCTCATTTCGACTGGAACCATTTTTGTTTATAGAATTTTGTTTAATTTTACTACCAATTTCTAAACACCTTAAACAATTGCTTTTTTTTATTCATGCAACAGATTTTAATGTACGTTTTTTTTTCTTATCTCTCCTGCTTTAATCCTATGTTAATAATTATTTTTCGTTAATAATTCAAGGTTCAACAACTAACAAGAGTACATCCCCCAAATGTTAGAAATCAGACAACAAACATTTTAAATCGGCATATGATAAATTTCAATGATGATTCGCTTCAAATGATTCCAGCGATAGGACACTCACAGCGTTCGGCATTGCAACCGCCACCATTGGTACGAGTTTCGGGTCCGCAACAACATCAGGCGCATATGCATACAAACTTGTAAGTTTTTTTCCCTTCTTATAAATTCCCGTGAATGTTTTCAAAAGCAGTTACTAAGAATTTTATTAATACTGAAAAAAAAACGTTTTTTTGTGTTATTTTATTAAATTAGACAAAGTTCAAATATATTATTGCGTCAAAAGCAACAACAACAGCAGCAGCAGCAACAACAGCAGCAGCAACAACAACAACAACAACAACAACAACAACAACAACAACAACAACAACAACAACAACAACAACAACAACAGCAGCAGCAACAACAACAACAACAACAACAACAACAACAACAACAACAACAACAACAACAACATCAGCAGCAGCAGCAGCAGCAGCAGCAACAGCACCAGCAACAGCAACAGCAACAGCAACAGCAACAGCAACAACAACAACAACAACAACTACTTCAACATCACCAACCGCGCCAGCAAATTATCATACAACAGCAACAACAGCATCAACATTTACAACCGTTGCAATATCGCACCCAACCTGCAGCAAGAGTGAATATGAATGGCAACCATACAATACCCGATGCCACACAGTTCATTGAGAATGATAACCATATAACCATACCACCAGCCGATGCAATTATAAGGCAAACAACTTCGCCACAGGGCACTGTTCGTACATCCTATACGGTAGTTCCACATAAAATTCAAAAAGTTTTACTACAAAACCATATGGTGTTTTGTGTTAATATGAAACCATACAATTATAGTGAACAGTTAATGACACTGTCAGATTTCCAAAACATATTCTTTCCGAATCTGGCAACAGAGTATTGTCAGCGACTTTTAGAAGCGCTCGGTTTTCACATTTCATCACCTAGTAGGTAATTATTTTCAAAATCAATTGATAAAATTTCAATGGGAATTTTTAAATATAAATCTAAAAATTAACATTGATAAATGAATGATATTAAAAATAAAGTACTTTTTATTTTTAGACGACAACACCAGGCATTTATAGATGAAGGAAAACTTATACCGGAAGATACACTATTATTATCTATAAACGGTGTTCTAAATCATATTCCTCAATTCCAATATATGTTACGTGGAAATATTGCACAAAGTCAAATGGCGATACCAGCTCAACGGCAGCAGATAGAACAACAACAACAACAGCAGCAGCCGCAACAACAGCAACATCTATTAAGACAACAGCAACAGCAAAGATCACAGCAAAGACAAGACCAGCAATATTCACAACAATCTAAGCGATCTAGAATGAGCTAGAATATATGAGAACCCAAATCATGTGTACTCTCACAATTATAACATAACATAAGCCAGATTTTACCTGGTAGCTCAACAATAACCAAATATGAGAAGCTAAATGATCTTAAAATTAACAATGGATATTTTGTATGTAACAGTTTAAAAAAACTCCATTATTAAGTCATTCAAATCAATATGAATTCTCATATAATTTGGCCTCTGTTGAAATTAAACGTGAAAAACCATATATGTACACCAATTAAAGGTGTTTATCATAAAAAAAATTGGCTGTATTTTTGCCAGTATATATGAATTCATAAATAACCAAAATTGGCTGTATATTTGCCAGCGCAATATTATGAATTCATAAATAACCAACTGAATAATCACAGATATCAACAATATTAGTGAAAACACAGTCATCGGTCATAAATACGTGTATCTTTTCTAATCCAACAATACCACCGCCTTCATCCTTTAATCTTTCACATAAACATGATCCGTTATTACCAACAATATTCCCACCTACACCACCACCATCAACATCATGACCATGTCCATAAAAAATATACTTCTTTCGTTTATTTCTATTTTGTAACTTTTCAATTGAGATTATTTCCTACATTTTTTGTCTAATATCATTTTTTCAATGCACTTTACATTGTGAAGAAATTATTTGAATATTAAATATAATCAAGCATATTTAGATAAAAAATTTGATTCAAATTTAATTGAAAATTTCAACTGTTACAGAAAAAACGATCAAAGTGCATTGAATAGATTAAATGTAATTTTGGAATTCATAAAAATAAAACAACAGCAAATGTGATATTAAAAATATTTTAATAATGCTAAAACAGATATAAGGGCGTGCAAACAATTTGTATTTTTATAGATTGCAATAATAATTAGATGATGTAAAAGGTAATTTCTAGAGTATACCAAAAAGATATTCAATGTACAACAAAACAGAAAACAACAAGAAAAGGCGTAAAATCACTTAAGTCCGAAATATACAATCTCTCATCTTATTTACTGATGTATGCTAAATTTTTGAGCTGAATCAAAAATCAAAATAAATCAACATTTATTTTACTATATTAGTAAAATAACTATACTTAATCTATTTAGTACTGAAACGTTTCATTTACTTCGGAAACAATCCATTCAATAATCAATTGATTCATTACTAATTAACGAATAGTTATTTTAGTTGTACTTTTGATCTTATTTAATAAATCTTGAATTGAATTGTTTCGTTTTAAATATGTTTTGTTGTTAATTTACGCATATATATTTAACTATGCTTGAAGTAAAATATTTACGTAGCCATATAAAAGAGTTCTACAATATAAAACATTTCAGAATACGAAAAAAAGATAAAATATTCTCCTTACAAAATATCTGTGCATTGTAGAGACATGTAAATATGTAAATTTTATATAAATATAGATTGAATATGACATATGTTTAAAATCTAAGAAAGAAAATGTTGAATTTGATTCGTAAAAAAGATAATTTGCGCCAATGTAAATTAGAAGACATTACAAAAGTATTTTGGTGAAAAAAATATTCATTTTGAAAAAAGCATCAAATTTTTATTGTTAATTAGTTTAAAAAAAAGATGAAAGAAATATTTGGAAAAAAATACGGAAATCATTTTTAAGTTAAAACAAATATTTCATTATACATCAGCGCAAATTCATTATTTTGTCTATTTTAAAATAAAACTTAGGTAGAAATAAGTAAGGAGTAGAGTTAAGGTTTTGAATATAATATAAAATAAATTAATTCGAATTTTTACTCATTTATATTGTGAGAGTATAAATTGAATTAAAGAAAATTGAAAACTATTATCTCCACATAATCTCATTAAGTTGATTATTTTCTTCCACATAAACAAAAATGAAAATATTCTTTCAAATTATTTTATTGAGATTTGTATTTTCTTTGGAATTATTTTGCTTTTAGGTAGTAATATCGCGGATAAATAATAAGCTGTGAAGGAATGTTACTTATTGAGTTCATTTATAGCCAATACTTAACATTTCAATTAAAAAAAACGATATATATTTAAAAAACGAAACCATAACTTAATATAAATTTTATTTTTAATATTAAAAAAAAATCTCATCTATGTAAATTGTTAAGATATCATTTTCAAGATGAAAAATTAAATGGAAAACTAATCATTAGAAATATATACTATTTTATAAGTAATTAAAAGCAGAACAAACTATTATCTTACGTTTTTTAATTAGTTACGAACAACTATTATTGAAGCCAAAAACTTTAAGAAAGCAAGAAATAAATAAGTTTCATTAAATTTTTATAAATAAAGTATTATTAAAACAAACTGAGTAGCCTGTTTTATTTAGTGTTTAAAATAGAAAAGGAAAAGTTGAGTATGACAAACATACTACATTCTAGAGGAAAGCTTAGTTCCTTTTTTGTTGTTGTAAGGTTACTGAGAACCAGTGGTCATTGTGTAGCACCACGACCATGAGGCCTTTTGGCGACTTCATGTTGGCTAATAAAATTGGTCGGTAGTTGGTTGGAAGAAGCAATTATAAATGGGTTAATTTTGATTTTTTTAGAAAATTAAATAGGGGACTTCGAAAGTTGTTAGGTCGACGAACTCCACAACGAAAGGAGTCCTATTCAAAATATCTGGTTACAGAAGAGAAAGTTATGGTTAAGTTCGGTGTGCACAATCCTTGAGAAAGTTGTTGTTTCTAGAATATGATAAAAGAGATCTACTTTGGAATTTCGAATGAGCCTCGTTATTTTCTAGATTTAGTACCCTTGAAAAAATTCAAAAAGAATTTGAATTTTGCAAGGAATATGAGCTGTTATAAGGCGCTCGTGGAAGAAGACGGAATTGGCAAGAGGTTTTCTCTACGATATTCCACACTGAGATGGTTGTTCGAGCAGAAAGGTGCTAAAGCTGTTGCGAGTTCCTTAACGATGGAAGCGGAATTGGGTATAGTTCTATTCTCAAAATCAATCGATGGAATAATACGATTTTTTTGACGATCGATAATCCGATTAATTTTTCTCCATGCTTCCTTTAAGGTAGATCTGGTGTTAATGGTGACAGTAAAATTGATTCAAGCTGTAAGCTTGGCTTATCTGATTGCCTTCTCGACTTTGGGCACTTTTAATTGTCAACTCGAGAAGGTTTGTTGTGCTGGAAAAATGGAAATATTTCATCCAGGTACAGTTTCGTTTTCGTTTTAGTGTGATGATTTCTTCTAAGATGGAATAGACTGACTCCCCTCAGGATGTTTACCACATTAACTGCTTCCTGGTCCTATTTGTGCTCGTTCCTCCATGAAGCGTGAAAAAATCCATTACGATGGACAGGTTATAACTTTTTTCTAGGAATTTATGCATCTTCCATGAAAATAAACCACACATCCGTGAAGAAATTAAGGTTAGGAAAAGCGTAGAAAAAAGGAAGGTCAGTATACTATCATTTAGGATTAACTAGCTCGAATCAGTTGAGTTGAGTCATTCCCCACGTCACAAAATTGTTGATATTCCCCAAGAAAAGCTGTTGGTCGGCATTAAAATCTCTAAGAATTATCGATTTTTCAGCTGATTGGCTAAGTAGACATTTAGAATAGAGTGTAGCATTTATAGAGTGTTGCTATCTTACCAGACAGGATAGTCCCATTCGTACAAAAAATTAATTGCCCCTAGCAGAGAGGCTTCATTCCAGGGAAATCAGCAACATATTATATTAGATCTTTTTTCTGTCGCAGTCGATGGAAAAACTGTTTGAATATGGTCAACAGATCCCCCATTTGCTCATCTGCTCTAAAGTCGCTTATAAAAGCATAGCCAAGGTAAAAGCAGCTGAAGCACGTTCATGGTATTCAGCAAGGAGAATCTGGGGTTAACAGAAGTCTAACACATCGTCATTAGGTCTGCGCAACTTTCAGTTTACGCCGATGACATCAACATAATGTATTGATAAGAAAGAGCTGTACGAGAGGACAGTGGGGCTATACAAAAATAAAGTACATGGTGGCAACGACGTCATCGAAGACAAGACCAATTAGCACTACTCAAATACGGATAGCGATTAGGTTCTAAGTTAGTCGAAATTATTTTGAAGTTTCTGCTGTATAAAATACTAGTGCTGCCAGTCCTTATGTATTCTTCCAAAATTTTTGCTCTCAGCTAAAGTCATTGCAAACTCTTGTGCGCCTTCGAGAGGAAGATCCTTAGAAGAATTTTTGGTCCCCTTCATAAGAATGGACGATTACGGAGCCTATTTCATGATAAGGTTTTGGAGCGTTGCCGTGACTTAAGCTCAATAGGCTCTGATGGGCTGGATACTTAATCCATATCGATGAGCAAGGTCCTGCCCGAAATGTCTACAGTGACGCCTATAAGACGAAGTAGGCCCTGTTGTTGGTGTAACGACAGTGTTAGCCGGGACGCCAAAAATATGCTGGGAAGTCTGGATTTCTTTTATTTAAAAGTCCCGATTGTCGCGTCATTAATAATAATATTAAATTTGTAGAAATTGGAATTTAGTTATATGATAAAGACCCATGAATAAGAAAATCCACACCATCTCTTTTTTCGTTACATGTTTTCTTATAGAGCAAACAATTATACAATAATTGCTATAATTAGCAAAGAACAATTAGCACTACTCAAATACGGATAGCGATTAGGATCGTAACCGACAACAACGTGGTGAAAGAAATCCGCGCAATTCTGTCAGTCTAAATTATTTTGAAGTTTCTGCTATATAAGATACTAGTGCTGCCAGTCCTTTTGTATTCTTCCGAAACTTGGGCTTTCAGCTAAAGTCATTGCAAACTCTTGTGCGCCTTCGAGAGGAAGATCCTTAGAAGAATTTTTGGTCCCCTTCATAAGAATGGACGATTACGGAGCCTATTTCATGATAAGGTTTTGGAGCGTTGCCGTGACTTAAGCTCAATAGGCTCTGATGGGCTGGATACTTAATCCATATCGATGAGCAAGGTCCTGCCCGAAATGTCTACAGTGACGCCTATAAGACGAGGTAGGCCCTGTTGTTGGTGTAACGACAGTGTTAGCCGGGACGCCAAAAATATGCTGGGAAGTCTAGATTTCTTTTATTTAAAAGTCCCGATTGTCGCGTCATTAATAATAATATTAAATTTGTAGAAATTGGAATTTAGTTATATGATAAAGACCCATGAATAAGAAAATCCACACCATCTCTTTTTTCGTTACATGTTTTCTTATAGAGCAAACAATTATACAATAATTGCTATAATTAGCAAAGAACAATTAGCACTACTCAAATACGGATAGCGATTAGGATCGTAACCGACAACAACGTGGTGAAAGAAATCCGCGCAATTCTGTCAGTCTAAATTATTTTGAAGTTTCTGCTATATAAGATACTAGTGCTGCCAGTCCTTTTGTATTCTTCCGAAACTTGGGCTTTCAGCTAAAGTCATTGCAAACTCTTGTGCGCCTTCGA
Organism: Atherix ibis; assembly: GCA_958298945.1. NCBI lineage: Eukaryota > Metazoa > Arthropoda > Insecta > Diptera > Athericidae > Atherix > Atherix ibis. The sequence goes on from OY282610.1 coordinate 40,089,592, forward strand.
GAGGAAGATCCTTAGAAGAATTTTTGGTCCCCTTCATAAGAATGGACGATTACGGAGCCTATTTCATGATAAGGTTTTGGAGCGTTGCCGTGACTTAAGCTCAATAGGCTCTGATGGGCTGGATACTTAATCCATATCGATGAGCAAGGTCCTGCCCGAAATGTCTACAGTGACGCCTATAAGACGAGGTAGGCCCTGTTGTTGGTGGAACGACAGTGTTAGCCCGGACGCCAAAAACATGCCGGAAAGTCTGGATTTATTTTATTTAAAAGTCCCGATTGTCGCGTCATTAATAATAATATTAAATTTGTAGAAATTGGAATTTAGTTATATGATAAAGACCCATGAATAAGAAAATCCACACCATCTCTTTTATCGTAACTTGTTTTCTTATAGAGCAACAATAATTGCTATAATTAGCAAAGACCAATTAGCACTTCTCAAATACGGATAGCGATTAGGATCGTAACCGATAACAACGTGGTGAAAGAAATCCGGGCAATTCTGTCAGTCTAAATTATTTTGAAGTTTCTGCTATATAAGATACTAGTGCTGCCAGTCCTTTTGTATTCTTCCGAAACTTGGGCTCTCAGCTAAAGTCATTATAAACTCTTGTGCGCGTTCGAGAGGAAGATCCTTAGAAGAGTTTTTGGCCCCCTACATAAGAATGGACGTTTACGGAGCCTATCTCATGATAAGATTTTGGAGCGTTGCCGTGACTTAAGTTCAATAGGCTGTGATGGGCTGGATACTTAATCCATATCGATGAGCAAGGTCTTGCCCGAAATGTCTACAGTGACGCCTATAAGACGAGGAAGGCCCTGTTGTTGGTGTAACGACAGTGTTAGCCGGGACGCCAAAAATATGCTGGGAAGTCTGGATTTCTTTTATTTAAAAGTCCCGATTGTCGCGTCATTAATAATAATATTAAATTTGTAGAAATTGGAATTTAGTTATATGATAAAGACCCATGAATAAGAAAATCCACACCATCTCTTTTATCGTAACTTGTTTTCTTATAGAGCAAACAATTATACAATAATTGCTATAATTAGCAAAGAACAATTAGCACTACTCAAATACGGATAGCGATTAGGATCGTAACCGACAACAACGTGGTGAAAGAAATCCGCGCAATTCTGTCAGTCTAAATTATTTTGAAGTTTCTGCTATATAAGATACTAGTGCTGCCAGTCCTTTTGTATTCTTCCGAAACTTGGGCTTTCAGCTAAAGTCATTATAAACTCTTGTGCGCGTTCGAGAGGAAGATCCTTAGAAGAGTTTTTGGCCCCCTACATAAGAATGGACGTTTACGGAGCCTATCTCATGATAAGATTTTGGAGCGTTGCCGTGACTTAAGTTCAATAGGCTGTGATGGGCTGGATACTTAATCCATATCGATGAGCAAGGTCCTGCCCGAAATGTCTACAGTGACGCCTATAAGACGAGGAAGGCCCTGTTGTTGGTGTAACGACAGTGTTAGCCGGGACGCCAAAAATATGCTGGGAAGTCTGGATTTCTTTTATTTAAAAGTCCCGATTGTCGCGTCATTAATAATAATATTAAATTTGTAGAAATTGGAATTTAGTTATATGATAAAGACCCATGAATAAGAAAATCCACACCATCTCTTTTATCGTAACTTGTTTTCTTATAGAGCAAACAATTATACAATAATTGCTATAATTAGCAAAGAACAATTAGCACTACTCAAATACGGATAGCGATTAGGATCGTAACCGACAACAACGTGGTGAAAGAAATCCGCGCAATTCTGTCAGTCTAAATTATTTTGAAGTTTCTGCTATATAAGATACTAGTGCTGCCAGTCCTTTTGTATTCTTCCGAAACTTGGGCTTTCAGCTAAAGTCATTATAAACTCTTGTGCGCGTTCGAGAGGAAGATCCTTAGAAGAGTTTTTGGCCCCCTACATAAGAATGGACGTTTACGGAGCCTATCTCATGATAAGATTTTGGAGCGTTGCCGTGACTTAAGTTCAATAGGCTGTGATGGGCTGGATACTTAATCCATATCGATGAGCAAGGTCCTGCCCGAAATGTCTACAGTGACGCCTATAAGACGAGGAAGGCCCTGTTGTTGGTGTAACGACAGTGTTAGCCGGGACGCCAAAAATATGCTGGGAAGTCTGGATTTCTTTTATTTAAAAGTCCCGATTGTCGCGTCATTAATAATAATATTAAATTTGTAGAAATTGGAATTTAGTTATATGATAAAGACCCATGAATAAGAAAATCCACACCATCTCTTTTATCGTAACTTGTTTTCTTATAGAGCAAACAATTATACAATAATTGCTATAATTAGCAAAGAACAATTAGCACTACTCAAATACGGATAGCGATTAGGATCGTAACCGACAACAACGTGGTGAAAGAAATCCGCGCAATTCTGTCAGTCTAAATTATTTTGAAGTTTCTGCTATATAAGATACTAGTGCTGCCAGTCCTTTTGTATTCTTCCGAAACTTGGGCTTTCAGCTAAAGTCATTATAAACTCTTGTGCGCGTTCGAGAGGAAGATCCTTAGAAGAGTTTTCGGCCCCCTACATAAGAATGGACGTTTACGGAGCCTATCTCATGATAAGATTTTGGAGCGTTGCCGTGACTTAAGTTCAATAGGCTGTGATGGGCTGGATACTTAATCCATATCGATGAGGACTTTTAAATAAAATAAATCCAGACTTTCCGGCATGTTTTTTGGCCTATAAGACGAGATAGGTCCTGCCGTTGGTGGAACGACAGTGTTAGCCCGGACGCCAAAAACATGCCGGAAAGTCTGGATTTATTTTATTTAAAAGTCCCGATTGTCGCGTCATTAATAATAATATTAAATTTGTAGAAATTGGAATTTAGTTATATGATAAAGAGATAATTGAGATATTTTGTCCATATGATCCAGTAAAGCCTACTATTGTAAATGTTTTGACTGTACTTACGGTATAAAGTGAATGGAAGCACAAAGAATATAACATATTCGATATTAACAGGATATAATCAAAACTTAGATTTAAAAAAAAAAAAAAATCAAATATACAAATTTTAAATTAAACTCAAATAACAGAAAAAAAGAAGATATTATTTGCTTTAAGAAGAATTTTTAAGTTTTGTTTTTCTTCATTTATTATAAATATAATATTAATCTTATTTCTCTAAAAACCTACTTAGAATAAACAAAATAAATACTGGAAGTATAAAAATAACAAAAAATTGCGATTTAAATTGAATAAGTAATTAGAATCTTTCCACTTTTTTTTTTTTTTTTAATTGTCTAATTAAATTATAAATAGTAAATTAAATGATAAGAAAATCTTTATGGAGTATTTAAATTAATTTAAATGTTTTTTGTTTTGTTTTATTAGTTGTTGAGTTTTTTTTTTCATTTCTTGATTTTATTTATTATTTTTACTAAGCATAATTTCTTTTTATCGAATTTATTAAAATGATAATTTCATCTAAAAAAAATTACTTGTTATAAGATTATATTCTAATAAATACATTTAATAGTTATTTTTACGATATGTTAAAAATGGTTGATAAAAATTCAAAAAAAAAACACCACTTATTTAGTTGAGCGCCATCTATTGGCGACCACTGAAAGTACAATACATTAAAAGTTATTATATTTAATACAATATTTATATTTAGTACTATTATTGTATGATTTAAGTTTTTTTGTTGTTGCTTTCTAATTCTTTTATTTTAACAAAAAGCAAATGGAGATTTTAATCTCATTCTGGTAATTATAAGTTTTAAGTATTTAATATATTATTAATTTATATAATCGTATATATGTATATACGAGTATGTACACATTATTCATAAAATTTTTATAGTATAATTTATCGCAAATAATAAGGCATGTTAATAAGTTTTTCTCTTTTCATATGAGAAAATTGAGTTTTTTTTTTTTTTTTGCAATTTAAAATTTTCGAATAGTAACTTTTTATTTTTTTATTAGTTTTATCATTATTATTGCTATACTAAATTTTATTAACATTACTTGGGTTATATGCTGAATATTCTAACTTTTGTTAATATTATTTGGGGGTTTTTTTTTTTTAACAGATTGATGAACAGCACCCAGTAAATTTTTAACTCATATTATACAAGTTTCTATTAAAGGCGCATATTATTGAGTATGTATTAATGCATTTATTTTTTACACATTTTTTTTACGAATATATAAAAAGCAGATCTAATCTAACAGCACTCCAGATGCATTTGTCAGAAATTTTTCTTCAATTTTTAATATGTTTGTTTTCTCTCTATTGAATATCAGTAAAGTATGTATTATAATGATTAAGTATATGACACATTTAGATCGTATCCAGAGTATTTAGATAGGATGAACAGCATAATCGCAAAGTATGTTTAAGTTATTGTCGAGACATTCCATCGGGCGACAATGTGTTTTATTATTTGTTAGCATCCATTTGAGAACAATATTTACCATGCATTAATCCAAATAGAGATATTGGAATGGCTATCATGCGTATGCCACGTGAGTGTTCACATGCAACCACATGACTCGACCACCATATTGGGCAGGGTCTTAACTATGGCTGTCTCATTGCTATCCAGGTAGACCAGCTGTAGGGATGAGTATTGTTTTGCCGTACAGCATGGTATCAGTTCAAGTGGTTTCATTCCATTCGATTCTCTTTGATAAACTAATTTCTAAATAAAATAAAAAGAAAATTAAAAAAAAATAAATAATAAATCACATAAATTTAGTTGGGAAAACTAAATAAAAAAATGTCTATTCGAAAAAAATAACCATTTTTACAGCAAAACTTTTTAATTGTTAAATTAATTTAAGAAATTGATTAAAATTGTAGGCTTACCCTTAGGACAGAACTATGGTATGAATTGCTCATAGTGACCGAGGCAACCGTATTGCAGGATCCGCGGCAAAAATATGCATTGTATCCTTTTGGATAAATAATCCAATCATCCCAACCGATTTCCGCAAATGCGATGTACAATTTCTCACGGCAACATTCAGTTACCCCATCCGAACAGTTGACACTACGCCTCTGGCGGCTACGTTTTCTACGATTGAGTATATCGATAACGATAAATGGACGATATCCTTTTTGTGTGGCAAAAAGATTCTCATTTGCTGCTATTTCACACGATTTGCATGATATGTGCAATATGTGACTTAATTGATGGTGATCTGCCCACTTTTTAATTGGCCAAGCAATATCAATTTTAATCCAACCTTCTGTAATTAGAATAACAAAAAAAAAAACAAAATAAAAATTAAATTCAATTATAATAGTTTGTATTATTCTTTTAAGAAATGAGAACTTGAAATATACTAATTAAGGATGGACTAGGGAGTATCCACTGTTGGGATACTTCAGGGTTTATACAAATCGGCGAACTTATATTAGATAATAAATAGTTTCGAAAGTAGCAATAGTACTCAAATGCACATACTGAGCGCTATAATATTTTGGATCTCTTTCGACGACATTTTAGACCACTTTTTTATGCGGCCAAAAAATCTAAATACGCTACGATACTTTGGATAATTTCGACGACGTTTTAGATGATTTTTTTGATACTCAAATGCAAATACTGAGCCCTACGATATTTTGGATCTCTTTCGACGACATTTTAGACCACTTTTTTGTGCGGCCAAAAAATCCAAATACGCTACGATACTTTGGATAATTTTGACGACATTTTAGATGACTTTTTTGATACTCAAATGCAAATACTGAGCCCTACGATATTTTGGATCTCTTTCGACGACATTTTAGACTACTTTTTTGTGCGGCCAAAAAATCTAAATACGCTACGATACTTTGGATAATTTTGACGACATTTTAGATGACTTTTTTGATACTCAAATGCAAATACTGAGCCCTACGATATTTTGGATCTCTTTCGACGACATTTTAGACTACTTTTTTGTGCGGCCAAAAAATCTAAATACGCTACGATACTTTGGATAATTTTGACGACATTTTAGATGATTTTTTTGATACTCAAATGCAAATACTGAGCCCTACAATATTTTGGATCTCTTTCGACGACATTTTAGACCACTTTTTTGTGCGGCCAAAAAATCCAAATACGCTACGATACTTTGGATAATTTTGACGACATTTTAGATGACTTTTTTGATACTCAAATGCAAATACTGAGCCCTACGATATTTTGGATCTCTTTCGACGACATTTTAGACCACTTTTTTGTGCGGCCAAAAAATCCAAATACGCTACGATACTTTGGATAATTTTGACGACATTTTAGATGACTTTTTTGATACTCAAATTCAAATACTGAGCCCTACGATATTTTGGATCATTTTCGACAACATTTTAGACCACTTTTTTGTGCGGCCAAAAAATCCAAATACGCTACGATACTTTGGATAATTTTGACGACATTTTAGATGACTTTTTTGATACTCAAATGCAAATACTGAGCCCTACGATATTTTGGATCTCTTTCGACGACATTTTAGACAACCTCTCTTGGTACTCAAATGCAAATACTAAGCCTTACGATATTTTCGATAATTTTCGACAATATTTTATACCACTCTTTTGTTCGGCCAATTAATGTAAATACTAAGCGCTATGAATCTTTAGATAATTTTCGACGATATTTTGGATCACTTTTTTGGTACTCAATGCAAACACTGAGCGCTATGATATTTTGGATAATTTTCGACGATATTTTAGATCACTTTTTTTGTTACTCAAATGCAAATACTGAACCTTAAGATATTTTCGACAATATTTTAAACCACTTTTTTGTTGGGCCAATTAATGGAAATATTGAGCCCTACGATATTTTGGATTATTTTCGACTAAATTTTAGATGCATTTTTATTTTCTTGAGGCCATTTGACAACTATCACATTTGGGTTTATTTATACACATATACCAGGTGGTATTGTGCCAGTTTGCATTAATTCATTCAACTGAAAAATACTACGAGGGTCGTTCAATAAGTCTTTAGGAAAAGATGGAAAAAAACTGTTTTTTGAAATTTTTTTTTATTTTTCAACATAATTTCCTTTTAGCTCTATACACTTTTTCAACCGTTTTTTTTTAAAAATAGGAAAAAAAGAATTCACACGATCATATTGATACTAAATTTTACTATGAATTATTTTTTTTTTAAATCAGCTGTAAATATCTTAAGAAGATTGCCATTCTTAATTAATTGCCATTTTTAAAAATTATTTCGAAAAATGTCCGTTTAACTTAATTTAAAAATAAATAACTCATTAATAAATACCAAAAAAAAATGGGAAATTTTCAAACATTTTCTTAATCATTTTCACAAATGCAATTAGTTAATAGTTAATGATAACATATTAACAGATAGTGTTTGCGGTCATTTAGTTCCCTACATAGAGTATAATCTATGGTATGCTTATATGACTAATGGACTAAGTGAAGATCAATTAACGTTTTGGTTTTCTAACTAGCAAAGCGGACGGACATCAATATCGACGGTTCTGTTGGTAGAGTTCTTTAAGAAAAATAACCAAAGAGATGCCAGCAACTTGAATTAAATGAGAAAATACAGTATTCGAGATAGAATTTCTTTGAATCTACTTATTTAAGTTGATGGTATACATTTTCGAATGGCTTAATAAAGACAAAAACTAAAATAAATAAATGTTACACAATTTTATGGGTTTCTGTATCTTTTTTATAATTGATCGTGCGTTCATCACGTGTCCATCTTGTGATCACGATCCGTTTAGGTTGAAAATTAGAAGTGAACAACTGTTTTGGACTATCATAGTCCAAGACCTTCAGTAATCCCTGCACATGATAACTGCTAGTCTGAACAAGTGCTGTCGCCAAGTCCTCTTTTTCTGTGTCAATACCACAAATATTTCAAAACCCAACCAAAAAAAAATATATAAAAAAAATCATCTACCAAGTAACCGTCTAAAAACAAGAAAAAACTGAATGGACAAAACAAGAAGAAAAAAGATACACAGTCCAAAGATTGAATTTTTAGAACCTTGTCATTTTAGGATCATTAGGAGAGAGGCTTCTATGGCAACATACACGTATTGTTGGGAAATTTTGTCTTTTCTCTTTTTCTTTTGGTAATTTTATCTGATTTTTTTTTCAATTTGTTTTTGCCTCTATTATTAATAGTGTTATTTTTGTTCTTGCATTTCTATTCTATTTATTATTCTTGATTTGATCAGAAACCTCTTAGATATTCTGATCAGTTAACATTGAAAATATGGTAAAGGAAGAGGTTGGTTGGGGTTTTGGTATAAATTTTTTTCTATAATTTACCAAAAAAAAAAAAAAAAACGCACAAAATACAACTAAACACATTCAGACCAACATCACTTAATAGATTGTATTTTATGATTCTTATTTCATAGATAATACGAGTGGCACGCAGTTAGAACGTGAAACCAATCGAAACTAGAAGATATATTGTACCATTGGCTAGAGGGTATGAATGAAACTGTCATCTTCATCCCAAAGACAATAAATAATTTTCTGAAAACTAAACATAAAATCAAATTGAATATACTCGTACCATTTGTATTTGCGAGCTAACAAATTATTAAGTTTTATTCGCTTGAAATTTATTGAAAATAAGACTTTGAAGTTTTGCAAAATTTTTCAATTTTTTTTTCGGTACTTCCATAGCAATATAACATAATCAAAACTGGTTGATATTATGATCATTTAATTGAAATAAGTCTAACACATCAGCTATATTATATATATTTAATTCGATTCGTGCTATTTGTTTATTCGAAAAGAGTATCGTTAATTGAAATGAATATTTTCTGAGAAACAAAAAAACTATGGACATAGTAAATTTTATACAAAAAAAAAATATAGATTTTTAAGAAAATAAATAATATTCTTTAGTTTAGCAAATAGTAATAATTATTAATATCCAAGATCAAAAATAACATTTCTGATTAATGAAATTGGTCTAAAATCTTCTCCATCTTTTTCGCTATAAAATGTCAGTGCAAAGACCTAAAATTTTTCAATTAATATTTTTTTCAATTAATATAACAACTGATATTTACAAACAATAATATTTATTAATAGAAAATATTGAACCCCGAAGAAAATCTTAAAGTTAAATTAAATACTTATAGGTAAAAATATTATTTTAAAAAAAAACTATGAAATATTTTTAACAGAATTTATAGCAGAAAAATTGTATAATATTTTAAAGCAAATATTAGAAGGATTTTTAGTGAAATTTTTTAAGCATAAAACTAAAAATGCCTTTTATGATTATCTAAATTAATTTTCGTTATACCAGAAAAATGGTATAAAACTTTTAAGTAAATATTAAAGGGTTTTTTAGTTGAAATTTTTTAAGCCCCAGGCCGAAAATGCCATTTATGAATATCCAAATTAAATTCTTTTATACCAGAAAAATGGTATAAAATTTTAAAGCAAATATTAAAGGGTTTTTTAGTCGAAATTTTTTAAGCCTAAGACCAAAAAAGCCTTTTATGATGATCTTAATTAATTTTTGTTATGCAAGAAAAATGGTATAAAATTTTAAAGCAAATATTGAATAGTTGAAGTAGAAATTTTTAATGTTTTGAACCAAAAATGACATTTGTGATTATCTAACTTAAATTCTTTTATACCAGAAAACTGGCATAAAATTTTAAAGTAAATATTAAAGGGATTTTAGTCAAAATTTTTGAAGCCTAAGACCAAAAATGCCTTTTATGATTATCTAAATTAATTTTTGTTATACCAGAAAAATGGTATAATACTTCACAGAAAATATTAAATAGTTGAAGTGGAAATTTTTAATGTTTTGAACCAAAAATGACATTTGTGATTATCTAAATCAATTTATGTTATACCAGAAAAATGGTATAAAACTTCAAAGTAAATATTAAAGGGATTTTTATTTGAAATTTTCAATGTTTAGCACCAAAAATACCATTTATGAATATCCAAATTAAATTCTTTTATACCATAAAAATGGTATAAAATTAAACGGTTTTAGTAGATATTTTTAATGTCTAGAACCAAAAATACCATTTGTGATTATCTGAATTAAATTCTTTTATACCAGAAAAATGGTATAAAATTTTAAAGCAAATATTAAAGGGTTTTTTAGTCGAAATTTTTTAAGCCTAAAACCATAAATGCCTTTTAGGATTATCCAAATTAATTTTCGTTAAACCAAAAAACTGGTATAAAATTTTCAAGTAAATTTAAAATGGTTTGAAAAATTTGACTTTATATAAAAATTCAAATTGATCGAAAATCTTATGCTTATCATTTACGCTATAAAATTCCAATATTAAAGTCTTAATTCTATGAATTTCGTTGAAATATTGTAAATTTTTGCCATAATTTATTAATAATTTTTTTTTTATTGTGTATATTATAGTTATAAGTCTGTTCCAATTTCCTAAACACAACGCTAGTATTAATGTATATTAGTTATTATTAATAGAAAACATTGAAGTCGACGGAAATCCAAAAATAAATTTAAATGAAAGAAAAAAGAAAACAATAAATTCCCAATTAAATTGTATCATATTGAAGGCAATTGATACAATCGCATTTTAACCGAATTATAGAATATTAGAAGGGGGCCATTGGGCGATCTATGGACTTCGGAACTATATGTTGACCTGCCTTACACAGTGATGATGTCTTCGAAAATTTGTCGGCTTCTCCGCAATTAAATACGACATATCATAACTGATGCAATATATGCTCAATGTTATGTGAATAGCAGCATTGTCAGCAACATTATTCGCATTCATGTACTCGTATCAAAAATATTTATGCTCATAATCGGGTTACATATGTAAATATATATACAAATATGAAAACGTAAAACAATTAATTAATAATACAATTGGTTATTAATGCTGATATTAATAATTTCTTATATTTCAAATTTAATTCTTTTTAATAATTTGTCTCTTAATATCACATTTTTGTCCGTTTATCGTTAGGAAATAATTGTTTTAATTCAATAAAAAATCAGTTTTGGAAAAATTCATATAAAAATTAAAATTATAAAAAATCAAATACAAAATTTGAATAGATAGAAAATAGCTAATCAAATCATTTGGTGGATCAGATTCGTAATTGATATCTTATGATGATAACCTTATCAATTGAAGAATTTCAACTAATAAAAAATTATGCTTTACGAGTTTAGGAAGTAAAATTTTAAAATAATCATCATATCAATAAATCAAATCAGTTTAATCGAAATTTTTTTTTAAAAAGTTATGTAGGAGTTGAAACGCATGGGAAGGGAGGAAAGGAGAATAAATGAGAAATATTTTGTTGATATATACTTTTTTGAATAAGAAAATATGAGGACAGAAACATTTTTTCCCACTAAAAGTATGGTATAAAAATGTTCATAGCAACATTGCTATTATACCACATAATGGTATAAAAATGTTTATAGCAACATTGTGAATATTTTCCAAAGACTTCAATTTCAAATTTTTTTTCTTGGTAAGGTCAAAATATTTTGGTGGAAAAGAAAAAATATCGACGAGATAAGGTTATAAAAATATTATATGAGGGTGAAAAATTTTGTCTTACAAAATGTTCTGGTATAAAATGTTGATAGCAGTAAAGTTTGCAGGAAAATTATGAGGCCAAGACTCCAATTGTGATTTTTTGTTATGGAAAGTCCAAAAATTTTTATGAAAAAAGAAAAAAAATTGAGAAAAAATATGACGACCGTAAAATTTTGTCCTTTAAACGTTATGGTATAAAATGTGGCTATCAACAAAGGGGATAACAAGATTTTGGATTTTTTTCGAAGATTTTAATTTTTAATTTTTTTTATGGAATATCAAAAGATTTTCACGAAAACAAAGAAGAAGATTGATAAAGAATAGGCTAAACAAAATATTCTTTTTCCTATAAAATATAGGAAAAAGTTTTTTGTTGCAAGAATTTATGGTATAAAATGTTGATAGCAACATTTTGTATATTTTCTAAAGACTCCAATTTTAAATTCTTTTTCTTCGTAAGGACAGAATATTTTTGTGGTTTAGAGAAAATATTGATGGAATATGGCTATAAAAATATTATATGAGGATGAAAAATTTTGTCTTACAAAATGTTCTGGTATAAAATGTTGATAGCAGCAAAGTTTGTAGCAAAAATATGAGTCCAAGACTTCAATTTAAATTTTGTTTTCTCGTAAAATTGAAAGATTTTTTAAATGATAAAATATTGAGAAAATCGGGCTTTGAAAATATTGGAATAGGAAGTTTTGTTGTAAGGCACTTTTGTATAAAATGATGATAGCAACAAAGTTTATAGCAACATTTCGAATATTTTGCAAAAATTCCAATTTTAAATTTTTATTTTGGAACTTTGAAAGATTTATAAAAAAAAGGCTAATTGATAAAAAATATGAGGACAGGGATTTTGTTTTGTTGCAATAACACATTATGGTATAAAATGTTGATAGAAACATTTTTTATTTTTTTTTCAATATTTCAATTTTAATTTTTCTTTATGAGAACTCACAGGATTTTGAAGAAAATAGACAGAAAAGATTGAGAAAACTTTGCTATAAAAATATGAGAACAAGGAAATCTTTTTCCATTAAAAGTTGTGGTATAAAATGTTGATAGCAACATTTTGAAATATTTTTAAAGATTCTATTTCTAAATGTTTTTGTTATTGAAACTTAAGAGATTTTTGCGAAATAAGAGGAAAGATTGATAAAAAATTAACTATAAAAATATGAGGACAGAAACAATTTTTCTGCTACTACACATAATGGTATAAAAATGTTGATAGCAGCAATTTGAATTTTTACAAGATTCCGATTTTAATTTTTCTTCATGAAAACTCAAAAGATTTTAATGAAAAACAATAGAAAAATGGAGGGAAAGTTATCTAAAAAAAATGTTATGCTAGGAACATTTTTTTGTTAAAAGAGATTATGGTATAAAATGTTGATAGAAACGCATTCACACCAAAAACATTTTCAACAATTTCAATATTTTTCTGTGCATTTCAAATTTTATTTTATATTTTCATAATATTTTTGTTAAAACGACAACTCATTAAGATAATGACTAAATCTCCAATAAGGATAATTTTTAAAAATAATTCCATACTAATAAATGGTATAAAAGATTAATAGAATTTTCGTTTAATAATTATTATACACGTATGACTTACGATCGAGATCGCTTGATTGGATAGCGATTGGTTTTGCTTTTGGTAAATATTTATTGGTGATGCCTTGTACCAGTTCCGAAACGACATAGGTTTGTTGATGATTTGCACGGTTACCAGCACGTTTATAGACCCAAAGTTCAGCTGTACTCACATCCATACCATCGAAATTGGTATCAATTTTAAACGATAGACACATTGATGGATTTTGTGTAATATGTGCACATTGTTTATATTCTGAAATATATAAAAATAAAAAAATAAATAAAATTATTACTTGTAACAATTTGATTATGTTGAAATCGACTATTTTTAACGATAAGACAATTTTTTTTACAACATTTTTATACCACTTTATATGCACTTGCTTGGTGAAAAACATTGCAATTTTTAATAATAAACTAGCCGACATGTTGACGAGCAAGTAAATTTTCTTTGATTTTTAATACAAACGATTTTTTACTAATTTTTGGAAAACTTAAAAAAATTCCTATTGCCAATATTTATTATATACTTTATGTTAAAAACGCAAAAAAAATTCACTTAGCTACAAAATGTTCGTTTTTTTTTACTTTTTCCAAGGAAATCCAAAAGAGAAAGAAATATTAAAAATTTAAATTTTGATAAGAATTTTCATAGGAATGAAAAAAAAATTTCATAAATATTTATTTAATCGACAATCGGATGATAGGTGGAAATATTATAGGAAATTTTTATATGTAAAATTTTCAGGTGTGAACTTTTTATTGATAAGTCAAAAATTTGTTTATTCTCATTTTTGAAGGGTCTGACCGGAAAGTTTGTTTATTTTTTAAGTATTTTTTTTTAAAATCTTGTGAATGAATTTTGTTAATTTTATTAAATTCTTTTCTTCTTTGATATAATTTTTATTTTTCTTAAGTACAAAATTTTTATAAAAAATTTCATTATACTTAAAGTATCTATTCACAAGGTCTTAAAATGAATTTTTTCGATTTAAGTGAATTTTTCCTGGTTTGGTGAATTTAATTTAAAAAAAAAAGTGAATTTTTTTCCTTTCAGGTGAATTTTTCCTGGTTTCAGTGAATTAATTTTTTCAATTTTAGTCTGTTCTTATTTAAGAAAATTTAATTTTTAGTTTCGGAGATTTTTTTCCAATTGAGTGAATTTTTGCTGGTTTAGTGAATTTAATTTTCATTTCAAGTGAATTTTTTTCCCTTTAAAGGGAATTTTTCCTGGTTTCAGTGAAATTGTTTTTTCAATTATTGTCTTTACTTATTTAAGTAAATTCATTTTTCAGTTTCGTTAAATTTTTTCAAATTAATGGTTTTTTCTAATGGTTTGGTGAATTTGATTTTCATCTCAAGTGTATTTTTTCCCTTTAAGGTGAATTTTTCCTGCTTTCAGCGAATTTATTTGTTCAATTTTTGTCTTTTCTTATTTAAGTAAATTCATTTTTCAGTTTCGTTAATTTTTTTCGAAGTAATTGGTTTTTTCCTGCTTTACTGAATTTAATTTTCATCTCAAGTGATTTTTTTTCCCTTTAAAGTGAATTTTTCCTGGTTTCAATGACTTTGTTTTTTCAATTATTGTCTTTACTTATTTAAGTAAATTCGTTTTTCAATTTCGTTAATTTTTTCAAATTAATTGTTTTTTCTAATGGTTTGGTGAATTTAATTTTCATCTCAAGTGAATTTTTTCCCTTTAAGGTGAATTTTTCCTGCTTTCAGTGAAATTGTTTTTTCAATTATTGTCTTTACTTATTTAAGTAAATTCATTTTTCAGTTTCGTTAATTTTTTTCGAAGTAATTAGTTTTTTCCTGGTTTACTGAATTTAATTTTCATCTCAAGTGATTTTTTTTCCCTTTAAAGTGAATTTTTCCTGGTTTCAGTGAATTTGTTTTTTTAATTATTGTCTTTACTTATTTAAGTAAATTCATTTTTCAGTTTCGTTAATTTTTTTCAAATTAATTGTTTTTTATAATGGTTTGGTGAATTTAATTTTCATCTCAAGTGAATTTTTTCCCTTTAAGGTGAATTTTTCCTGCTTTCAGCGAATTTATTTGTTCAATTTTTATCTTTTCTTATTTAAGTGAATTCATTTTTCAGTTTCGTTAATTTTTTTCAAATTAATTGTTTTTTCTAATGGTTTGGTGAATTTAATTTTCATCTCAAGTGAATTTTTTCCCTTTAAGGTGAATTTTTCCTGCTTTCAGCGAATTTATTTGTTCAATTTTTGTCTTTTCTTATTTAAGTGAACTCATTTTTTAATTGCGGTAATTTTTTCGAAGTAATTGGTTTTTTCCTGGTTTGGTGAATTTAATTTTCATCTCAAGTGAATTTTTTCGCCTTAAGGTGAATTTTTCCTGGTTTCAGTGAATTTGTTTTTTCAATTATTGTCTTTTCTTATTTAAGTGAATTCATTTTTTAATTGCGGTAATTTTTTCGAAGTAATTGGTTTTTTCCTGGTTTGGTGAATTTAATTTTCATCTCAAGTGATTTTTTCCCCTTAAGGTGAATTTTTCCTGCTTTCAGTGAATTCTTTTTTTCAATTTTTGCCTTTTCTTATTTAAGTGAATTCATTTTTTAATTGCGGTAATTTTTTCGAAGTAATTGGTTTTTTCCTGGTTTGGTGAATTTAATTTTCATCTCAAGTGAATTTTTTCGCCTTAAGGTGAATTTTTCCTGGTTTCAGTGAATTTGTTTTTTCAATTATTGTCTTTTCTTATTTAAGTGAATTCATTTTTTAATTGCGGTAATTTTTTCGAAGTAATTGGTTTTTTCCTGGTTTGGTGAATTTAATTTTCATCTCAAGTGATTTTTTCCCCTTAAGGTGAATTTTTCCTGCTTTCAGTGAATTCTTTTTTTCAATTTTTGCCTTTTCTTATTTAAGTAAATTCATTTTTCAGTTTCGTTAATTTTTTTCGAAGTATTTTAGTTTTTTCCTGGTTTAGTGAATTCAATTTTCATCTCAAGTAAATTTTTCCCCTTTAAGGTGAATTTTTCCTAGTTTCAGTGAATTTGTTTTTTTCAATTTTTATCTTTTCTTATTTAAGAAAATTCATTTTTTAATTGTGGTGATTTTTTTGTCGAATTAATTGATTTTCCTTTTAAGTGAATTTTTTCCCAATTTCAGTAAATTAAATTATATTTTTTAACAGATTAAGTGAATTTTTTCTATTAATTTTATTTTTTTATTGTAAAAATATTTATTTTTAATTAATTTTATTTTGTTTTATTTAAAAAAATTCACTCAAAATAATTTTTTTTAGTGATACAAACTTTTTATTTGAAGTAGATTTTCAATTTATTTTCTGCAAATGAATTTCGATTTCTTAAGGCAGTTATAAATTCAATAACAACTTCCATTTTTATTAAGTATTTTTTGTTACCTAAACTTAAAAATTGAAGAGTTCTTTTAAACAGTTTTTAAAAAAAAAAATCGGATGGAGAACCATTCTCATATTTTTGTCCTGTCTGACAAGAATTCATCAAGATTACAGGCTAATAACGATTCAAGTTAATTTTTCTATAATAACAAAAGGCACAGAATATTAAAAAATATTCTGTATAGTATCTAATCTTTGTCAATAGAAAAATTCAACAATTATCGCTGTGTCAACAATAATAATATTTTATTGGAAGCTATCTGACTCCGAATTGAATATATTCAAAATATGATACGTTTCCAGGAATAGATTTAAAGAAAAAAAAAATACGAATTATAAATAATTTCGAATTGAAAATATTAAATTTTGCCAGTTATTTTATTATTATTTTTTTGTTATTTAATTTTAGTATTATAGATGAGTCCAAAGTTTGTTATTATATAAGCTCGTGTTTGGAAAGTACGCCGAAAATCACAACCACCTGATCGGAGCGTGCTTTTCTGCTTTCCATATAAATTGGGTGATTTATCTTCTCAATAATTTTCACCATATATCTTTATATTTATTATTATTTTTTTAATAATACGATGTAGTATTTGTTTTTTGTCAATTTTTTGTTCTGACTTCTATTCAAATAATGAGGAAGTATGAAAGATGCTATTTTGAAAATCAGAAATCTAATATTTATATTGGAACTAAATTTTATCTCCTATTAATCTTACTATATCCTGGGATAATATTTACAGCAATTTCAAAATTTTTGCTTAAGTATGCAAATTGTTGACATAATTTTGTATATTTGAATAAATTTTATTGCACTTATTTTATTGCAGTTTTGGAGTGTGCTAGAAATTTTAAAAGTACTTAATGCAACTCAAAAGAAATTGATTATCATTTTTAATTGAACATTTGAATTTTTACTGAGATTAACACATTTTATAGCAGTTTTCGAAAAATTATTGCAAAATTATAATTTTATTGCAGTTTTGATTTTAGAATATTTAACCTGATTTTTGAGAAAAACCAATCCTGAATTTTATTACACTTTTAATATTTATGCAATAAATGAGAAGATTTTTGATTTTTTATAGCAGTTTTAATTTGTTAACAGTAGTTTTTCGATTTTTGTTGGTATAAAAAAATTTTAATATAATATTAAATATTTTAACATAACTCAAAAAGCAATTTGATTAGGAATTTGCACATCTTAATTTTATTGCAGTTTTAATTTTAGAATTTTTCGCAAATTTTTAACTTTTTTTTTTTTTAGAATTTTATTGCACATAAAAAAATTAAAAATTTGCAAATTTTCTTGTAGTTTCTATAATTAAAGTGCTATAATTATAGAAATAAGTTCTATAATTATAATTTTTTTTAATATTTTTATTTTTAAATTTAAAGAAAATTATTGTTTTTCTTTAATTGAAAATAGATTTGATGATCTTTTAAAAAAGTTATTATAATAGTTTTAATTTTTATAGCAGTTTAAATTTGTTTACAGTGGTTTTCCATCTATTTAATTTCCAAAAATTTTAACATATTTGCTTAAAGCGTTCATTGTAGAAAATATACTATTTATTAAATGAAATCGAAAATTTCGGAGATCATTAAAAAAATTACAAAACTGATGTGATAATACTATAAATTTTGCTGACTAATCGAAAAGCGATTAAAAAATTTCGTATTATTACATTAATGAGTGAGTATATACGAAATAGGATTTAAGTGATTTCTTGGCAAATGCAATTCGAGCACGAATTTTAAACAAAAAACAATATCAAAATTAAAGTTCATATTTGAACGCACATATACGATAATTTGAAATTAATTAAAATATTCAAAATAAAAAAAGAAATCTAATTTCGTCTGATATGCAAAATTTCAAGGGGGACTAATTTTTAATTAGGTCATGAATTTTCCAATTCTAAAGTTCATATTTCATTATTTTTGATATTGTTTTTATTTATAAACATATTTTTATTTCTTTATTTACGAAGCATTTTATAATAACTCGTAAAAGCTTATTTGTTTTTATAGAAATTCTGCGAGCAGACTAGATAACATTTGATATCCTACTCGCTGTAATTCTTGTTTTTTTTTTTGCAAATTTTATTTCTTGAATCTGTTTTATAATCAACTAAAAATATCAAAAGCAGCCTATAAATTATTAATTAATAAAATAAAAAAATCTTGAATTTTTAACAACAAATTTTTGGTTTTTGAGCAACAGTTGATAAAACATTGAATGTTTTAAAAAATATCAATAAATTGGGTATTTTCTCTCTCCATTTTTTAAGTAATAAAAGTTCAAAAATCGACCAGTAATTTTTGGATATTGATTTTTCTCAAAAAGGTTTTTGTTTTGAACATAAATTCATAGAATATTCAAAATTGAAAAAATTTCAATAAGTTGATTGCTTTTTTGAAATTATTTGGTACTAAAATTTTTTGAATTGCTTTTAGGATATTTTTTGTGTCAATATTCTAGCTCATAATTTTTGTGAATAATTTCGCATTTTGAAATTTTGAATTTTCTCAAAAAATTCAATTTTTTGGGTTTTGAGCAAAAACTCATAAAAACTTTAAAGTTGAAAAAAGGTGAGTTTTTTGAGCATATTTTATTAATAAAATTCAATATTCCGTGCGGTTTTTTGTGAAAAATTTTACATTTTGTGGAGTTGAATTTTCTCAAAAAATTTAATTCTTTTGGTTTTGAGCAAAAACCCAGAAAAAACTGTCAAGTTGAGAAAAAGGTGAGTTTTTTGAGCATATTTTATTAATAAAATTTAATATTCCGAGCGGTTTTTTTGTGAAAAATTTTACATTTTGTGGAGTTGAATTTTTTCAAAAAATTTAATTCGTTTGGTTTTGAGCAAAAACGAAAAAAAAACTGTCAAGTTGAGAAAAAGGTGAGTTTTTTGAGCATATTTAATTAATATTTTGATCGGTTTTTTTGTGAAAATTTTTCCATTTTGAGGACTTGAATTGGCACAAAAAATTCAATTCTTTTGGTTTTGAGCAAAAACTCACGAAAACTTTAAAGTTGAAAAAAGGTGAATTTTTTGAGCATTTCTCGTTAATAAAATTTAATATTCTGAGAGGTTCTTTTGTGAAAAATTTAAAATTTTGAGGAGTTGAATTTTCTCAAAAAATTCAATTCCTTTGGTTTTGAGCAAAAACTCACAAAAACTTTCAAGTTGAAAAAAGGTGAGTTTTTTGAGCATATTTTATTAACAAAATTCAATATTTCGATCGGTTTTTTTGTGAAAATTTTTTCATTTTGAGGAGTTGAATTTTCTCAAAAAATTCAATTCTTTTATTTTTGAGCAAAAACTCATAAAAACTTTAAATTTGAAAAAGGTGAGTTTTTTTAATATTTCTCATTAATAAAATTTAATATTCTGAGAGGTTCTTTTGTGAAAAATTTTACATTTTGAGGAGTTGAATTTTCTCAAAAAATTCAATTCTTTTGGTTTTGAGCAAAAACTCATAAAAACTTTAAAGTTGAAAAAAGGTGAGTTTTTTGAGCATATTTTATTAATAAAATTTAATATTCCGAGCGGTTTTTTTGTGCAAATTTTACATTTTGAGGACTTGAATTGGCTCAAAAAATTCAATTCTTTTGGTTTTGAGCAAAAACTCATAAAAACTTTAAAGTTGAAAAAAGGTGAGTTTTTTGAGCATTTCTCGTTAATAAAATTTAATATTCTGAGAGGTTCTTTTGTGAAAAATTTAAAATTTTGAGGAGTTGAATTTTCTCAAAAAATTCAATTCTTTTGGTTTTGAGCAAAAACTCATAAAAACTTTAAAGTTGAAAAAAGGTGAGTTTTTTGAGCATATTTTATTAATGAAATTCAATATTTCGAGCGGTTTTTTTGTGAAAATTTTTCCATTTTGAGGACTTGAATTGGCTCAAAAAATTCAATTCTTTTGGTTTTGAGCAAAAACTCATAAAAACTTTAAATTTGAAAAAGGTGAGTTTTTTGAGTATTTCTCATTAATAAAATTTAATATTCTGAGAGGTTCTTTTGTGAAAAATTTTACATTTTGAGGAGTTGAATTTTCTCAAAAGATTCAATTCTTTTGGTTTTGAGCAAAAATTCACAAAAATTTTCAAGTTGAGAAAAAGGTGAGTTTTTTGAGCATATTTAATTAATAAAATTTAATATTCCGAGCTGTTTATTTTGTGAAAAATTTTGAATTTTGAGCAGTTGAATGTTCTCAAAAAATTCAATTCTTTTTTTTGGTTGTGAGCAAAAACTCACAAAAATTTTATAGTGAAAAACAAGGTGAGTTGTTTTTTGAGCGTATTTCGGTAATATTGTAAAAATTAATATATTAACTTTTTTTTTTAATAGTATTGCATTTGAAAATGTAATTTTTGTGAACAGTTTCGAATTTGAAAATGTTGAATTTTCTAAAAATCTCTATTCAATATTCTAATCAAAATTTTTTGGAAATATTATTTTTTTCATTGCAATTTTCTCAAATTTTAGGAAATATAGAATTTACTCAACAAATGTTGTTTAATTAAAAATTCAAATTCAATGGAAATGTTTGTGAAAGGACTTTTTTTTTTAAAGGATTTTGTCTAAATTTTAATAATGGTGACCTGCCTTGTTTGAATTTATTTTCTTAGACGTGATTATAAAAATTTTAAAGGATTTTGTCTAAATTTTGATAATGGTGACCTGCCTTGTTTGAATTTATTTCTTAGACGTGATTATTATAAATAAATACACACTTTTTTCGTCCGATACTAGTCAGACTATTTAATAAGTTGAAGTGAAAAATTGGTTGAAAAATTCCAATTCTTTTTAAGAGTTATTTACTTAAAAAAATTTACCTTGTTCTAAGAAAATGAACTTTTGACTGGTTCGAGCATAATAATCATCCAAATCGTTTGATGCTGATTTCTCATCATGAATGGTAGCACCTTCGTATATTGGACGCGGTAGACTATCGACAGATACTTGAGGTCGTTCTTTAAGTCGTAGTTTCTGTAAAATTTGATTTTTAACAAATTCAATACGCAATTCAACCAATTCAGCTTCACTAACACGTACATTATTATTTCCTGTACATTTTGGACATTTCACATTTTTTATTATATTATTATCATTATTCTTATTATTATTATTATTATTATTATTATTATTATTATTATTATTATTATAAATATTATCACTATTTTCATATGAGTTAAGCATTAAAATTGCATTGCTATTATAATCGTTATTTTCATATAAATTATTATAACTAATATTGTTAAGAAATTCTTTAGTTATATCACTATTATTAATATTATTCAAATATGTTATATTATTATCAGAATTATCATAATTGCTATAACTATTGCTATTGTTATTGTTATTATTATTATTATTTAATAAATTGTTTTTATCAGTTTTAGTTTTTCGATCAGAAAATAATAACATTTCAGCTCGTATATTATTATTATTATTATTATTATTATTATTATAATTACTATTATTACTGCGATTATTTTGATTTGTTGAGTAGCGCATAAAATGTTGCTGAGGTTGTTGTATTAGCTGAATTGGTTGTTGTTGTTGCTGCTGATGATGCTGCAACTGCCTGAGCCGATGATGTTGCTGATGAGCATGCTGTGAATGTTGTTGGTGATTAGGCTGCTGATGCCGTTGTTCTTGTTCTATCTCGTCATGCTGCTGATGCTGTTGCTGTTGCTGATGCTGTTGCTGATGCTGTTGCTGATGCTGATAGCGATAATTATGATGATTAATAATATGCCTTGGATGATTACTACTATGCCTGACGTGATATTGTATCTCAGAATTTACATATAATTTAATACTTTTATGAATAAAAATGAAATAGGCAAAAAGGATAAAAGTTAAAAATTGTTTCGCCATTTTGTTTGTTTTTTAAATATTTTTTTAATTTTTTATATATTAAATCGATAATAAATTAATTGAATAATTCCGATCTAATTGATGACACTTTTTTTTCTTCTATAATTTTTTTTATTTTATTTTTATTTTTGTTTTTAATTATTTTTTGTTTGTTAATTATTATTTGTATTAAAAAAAATATTTATTATTTTAATAAATTTTAAAAATAAGAAATTAAAATAAAAATATTTTAAAATTATTATTACTATCTTTTTGGTAGCATTGAAAATGTTTTTGTTAAATTGATTAATAGAAAAGTACTCATAGAAATTTTGTTTGATTTAGTTTTTATTTTTTAATTTAATAATTTATTTTAAAGATGTATCTTTAGGAGTTTTTAATTTTTCTTTATAATTTCATAAATAAAAATAAATGTTCACATAAAAATTATTATTATTCACTTTGGTTAAATTTATATTTTTATTTGTTGAAAATAGCTCAATTGAATTACTCTTCTTTTATTTATTCTCTTTGGCTATTTTAAAAAAAATCTGCAAGAATAAATTTAATAAAAAAAATTATATTATTATTATTAATACACTGACTGCATGCACATTTTAATAAAAAAAAAATTATACAATAATTGATAAAATTTTTTATTGAACTACAATATTAACAAAGTTAATATATAAAAATTTGAAGCAAAACCGAAAGGAAATCACAAAAAAATTAATAAGAAAATATTCTTTACACTTATTTTTCAGTTGACTTTAGTCCAATAATAAATGTACTAAAAGCTTTGATATTTGGTTAACTACTGGAGAATTTTTTGCAGGGCTAGCTTATATTTAAACCAATTCGCAAACCTTAAGACTCGCTAGCCACACATATATGGATGGAAAAATTCGTCTTTGTATGTGTTTGTACATTAAAGTAAATTTTTTTCTTCTTCTTCTTCTTATTATTATTATTATTATTATTGTTTTTTTTTCAAAATACCTACAATACCACCCCCCTTTCCCTTCCCGCCTTTCCTATTCATTTTGTGACTAAATTTATTTATGCAACTTTTACATTTTCATTAGAGTTTTTTTTTTTTTTTTGGTCTATTTTGGGTATGCTTTTCAATAATTTTTTATCCCCATTCCTCATAGGCCTATGAACTTTTTAGTTAAAACCTTTTTTTTTCTTCGTTCTTAAAAATATCAGAAAATACTTTCATAAAAGTGTAGACTGCTTTTTGTACAATATCATCTCAAATATCCTTTTTTCTTCTTTTTTTTTTTTAAGAAATAAACTCTACTAAATTTTAAGCACACTTAAATATAATCTAAATACCAGCATATCCAATTTTATATAATATATGCCGATATGCATATATGTCTGTAGAGAGGAGTGCATGTACATATTCTCCAGTGAATTTTTGTACTTTGATCGGCACAAGCTTTATCGAATAGTAGTCGAGCATTTTCCAATATCTATTCTCAAAGTATTTGTGTAGAGATATGTGTGGATATATTTTTGATTTTATTGTATAATAGTTTTACCGGTAAAAGTTATTTTTAAATACAATTTTTTTTACTTATTGTATTTTTATTTAAATATTAAAAAAAACCATTTTCTTGAAAACGAATTGTTCAGTCATTTTTTTTTTTTGGTAATTATTTAAAAATGCGTTTTTTTCCCTTTATTTATATTTTAGAATAAAAAGAATTTAATTAATATTTTTTTGAAATCAATTTGAACCAGTTTGGGTGTAGAAATTTTTAAGAAAAATTAAAGGAAAATTTCTATTATAAATCAAAAAAAAAATAATTTTTAACAAAACCTAAAAATCACGTTTTTTCTTTGGGGAATTTAAAAAAATTTTTTTTTTAATAATGTTAAACCGAATTTGAGCGAAAATTCTTTTTATCCAAAAAAAATGAGAACGAAAATATTTGAAGAATATTGAAAAAATTATCAAAACTGAATAAAAAATAGAACTTTTCAGATAATTTCTGAAAAGACAAATTTCTTTAATATTAAATATTAAATTTAAGAAAAAAAAACAACAATAAACAAACAATTTTATTAATAAATAAAGATTAAAAATTTCTTTTTGAAAATCAATAATTTTAAAGAGAGAAAATTTTCTACTGTTACTAAATTTTATAAAAACTACTTAAACAATTGTTAAATTTAAGAATTTCATACAAAAAAAATCCCCTTTCTTTGGTAGAAAAACTTATTTGGAGAAATAAAAAAAATTTCTCCAACATGAAAAGTAATTTCTTAAAAAATAATTCAAATAATTTTATTGAATAAAAACTCATCAAGAAGTTACCAAAAAGAAATTTATAAAAACTGTTAAGAAAGTTGCAAGATTAAAAACTTTAAGAAAAGTGTTTTTTTTCTTTTATAATAAAAAACAATTTTTAACCTATAAAATGTAGTAAAATAATTTTAAAAGGTTGCAAAATTAAATATTTCTACAAAATTATTTTTACATTCTTTTTTGGTAAAAAAAAAACAAATCAATTATTTAAAGAAAAAAAGTTCTTTTGATATTAAAAACCAAATTTAGTGATTAAATTTTATAAAAATTACTTAAAATTCTGCTCTTTTTTGGCATAAAAAATTATTTTCAGAAAAGAAAATTTCTTTTATATTAAAACTTAAATGTAAAAAAAAAAAATTTTTAGTTGCATTTTAGAAAAAATTTTTTTTTTTAATTTTCAAGAGGAAATTTCAAAAACAACAAAATGTTAATAAATTAAAGAAATTTTACTAATGAAATTCCTTTTTAAAAAAACTACTTAAAAAAAATATCTAAAAAAAATTCTCCATTTCTGGTAAGAAAAAAACAATAATTATCATGAAGAGAACTACTTTTATGTTAGAAATTAAAACTGAAAAATATAAAATTTAGTTTTTATTTACAATAGTTAAAAAATTTCTCAAAAATGACCGTTTTTTTTTCGGTAAAAAATTACTACCAAATTTTACTCTGATAAAAAGTTACAAAAATTAAAAACTTCTTAAAAAAATTCCCTTATATTTTGGTATTTTTTCTCCACAAAGGGGAAATTTTTAATCATTTTATAAAAAAAAACAAATTTAAAAAAAAAATACTTTTAATTTTGTATTGTAAAATTTAATAAAAAATAATTAAAAATAATTTTTTTTCATAATAAAAATTAAATTTATTTAAAATAATTACCAAAAGAGACAATCTCGTTAATATTTAAATTGATTTAAAAAATATAATAAAAATTTCTTAAAAAAATTTAATTTTTATTATAAAAAAAAGAAAATTATTTTTTATAGAATTTTTAAATAAGTTCCAACAAAGAAAAACTTCTTAGAAAAATTCCTGTAATTTTGAGCAGGTTTTTTTTTATAAAAAAAAATAAATAAAAAAAAAACAGACTATAAAACTGCTTAGAAAAAAAAAATGAAATTTATTGCAAATTTTTCAAAAAAAAAAACCAAAAAAAAAAATTAATAAAAAAGAATTTTTAAGAATTATTTAGAAGAAAAAAAAACTAAATTAATTACAAAATGTTAATTGCTGCTGTACGAAGAGAGAAATTAATTAGAAGAAAAACAAACCCTATTAATTACTATTAATTACCTTAAAAACCTTTTCACTTATTTTGCATTACTTTAATTGAATAAAGTAAAAAAAAAAAAGGAATAAAAATAAATATTCCTTTTTCTTCTCTATAAAATTGTGCACTTTTATTATTTTGTTATTAAATATTTTATGAAAAATATTCTATCAGAAAGTTTGTTATGAAATAATTGATTTTTTATTTATTGTTCACTTTAAAATTTCAAATGAAAAATTATTATGATGGTCAAAATAATGTTTAAAAATTCATTTTCAGTTTGAATAAAGTTTAATAAAAATTATTTTTATGTTCACTTTGATGATATTTCTATTCAGCACTTTTTTTTTTCTTCTCGAAATAAATAAATAAATAAATAAATAAATAAATGAATGAATGAATGAAGAAATTATTTGCACAGTATTTATTTCGAATTAAAAATGAAAACATACGAATTCGTAGCGTTCACGTTGTGCAAACAAAAATACACACTGTCCGCGAATCTATGATACGATAACGTTTGTGTACGTCCGTAAGATGGAAAGAAAAGCCTTTCAGTTTTGCGGTGAACAGAGTTCAAAAAATCGTTCAGTTCTGACTGCGATTACGATTACACGATTTTTATTGTGATTTCGATTACTGTTCTGGATTCCGATTATTCCAATTCCAATTCCAATCCGAATCCGTTTTCCATGTCTCGCCTCTCCACTTTCGGTCTGGACTGTCCGCTTCAAATTCCGTCACGACCGATTTCGATTCACTTTTATTTTTTCTCCTCCTTTCGATTTTCCTTAGGGTCCCGTCCTGTTCTGTCGATTTCTTTTATTATTATTCAATTTTTAACTACAATTCTTATAACGATTCCAAGTTTCGATTGGCGATTTCGATTCGAATTCAAATTTCAACTCGTAGTTGATCCTCTGCAAGAAATGGTCTTGAATCAAACGTATCCGTTCCGTTTCGTTTCTTACACTAGAACAGCGCCGCGTTGCCGCATTGCCGCAGCGTCGGCTTATCGTATTGTTGTCGCAGCGTCACACTGTCACAGCGTCGCCTTATCGCATTGCCGCAGCGTCGCATCAACGCATTGTTGCATTGCCGCAGCGTCGGATCAACGCATCGTTGCATTGCCGCAGCGTCGCATTGTCGCAATGCCGCCGCATCATCACTTTGGCGAGCACAGAACACAGTTCGTTTTTTCCTCTCTTTTTCGCTTGCGTTCGATCGAGTCTCTTACAGTAGGCTACAAAATATGCGCACACAAGTTTCTTGATTATTAATAACGTAATGAAAAAATATTACAGCATGCATAATTAATCATGTAAAATTGATGGAAAATATTCAAAAAGTAGATTTTTTTTTTAAAATTTAAATTTGTTTTATAAACAAAAAAAAACCAAAAAAAAAAAAAAAAAAACGCATAATAAATATGGGGTTCTCCAATAAGAGTAATATGATTTCTAAGTAACGTTTCGACCATTTGTAATATGTCATGATCTGTAATTTTTTTTCCATTGTATTCAGTAATATTAACAATTTCATCATGGAGAGATATACGCAAAAACAACATTTACAAATTATTCAATTTTATTATCAAAGTAATCGTTCTTCAATTGCAACTTTTCGTGCGCTTTTGCCATTTTATGGTCGTAATAATCGTTCAACTGTGCTCGCTATTCGTCGAATTGTAAAAAATTTCGAGCGTACATTTTCTTAAAAATAATATTCAAGTGCTAATAAGACAAAGAACCGCTTGAAGTAATGAAAATATTGATGCCGTTCAGGCAAGTGTTGCTAAAGATCGCAATTTGTCGATTCCAAGACTTTCTCAAGAATTGGGATTGTCTCAAACCACAACTTGGCGGATTTTGAGAAAGGATTTCGGCTTGCGCTCGTATAAAATTGTTATCACATAAGAACTGAAGCCATTGGACCACCGTAAACGTCGTGAATTTGCTGATTTTGTCATGGAATAACTTGAAAACGATAACGATTTTTTTAAAGAAAATCATCTTCTCCGATGAGGCTCACTTTCATCTAAGTGGTGCAGTAAATAAACAAAACTGTCGATTCTGGTGCGAAGAAAATCCACAAATTCTTCATGAACACCCATTACATTCACCTAAATTGACAGTTTGGTGTGGTTTTTGGTCTGGTGGAATCATCGGTCCGTACTTCTTTCGAAATGAAGCTGGTAACACCGTTACTGTCAATGGAGAGCGGTTAAGATCGATGATAACCAACTTTTTATGGCCGAAATTGGAAGAAGTTGATCTTGACAATATCTGGTTCCAACTAGACGGGGCTACATGCCACACAGCACGTGCAACAACTGAATTATTGCGAGAAAAGTTTGGAGATTCGATTATTTTAAGAAATTGTGATATTGAATGGCCTCCAAGAAGTTGTGATTTAACACCATTAGACTATTTTTTGTGGGGTTATTTGAAGTCATTTGTCTTTAGCAATAAACCAGAATCTCTTCAAGCTTTAGAAGTCAATATTGAACGTGCTATTCATGACATACGACTTGATTTAGTGGAAAAAGTGCTCGAAAATTGGGTATATCAAATTCGTTCCTGCAAAAGAAGTCGTGGAGGCCATTGTACTTCACATTAAATAAAAAACATTTCAATTTCCTTAACAATTAGTATGTTTTTTTTTTGTTGAAAAGAAATCATAACAGGAATCATTTGAAGGATGGTGCTTTGTGATAATTAAGTAGAGTTTTGCAAGAGGCGCCATCTAGACGTCAACCTTATAAACTTTTCAGCCGAACTGTTATCAGTCTTTTTAGACTAAAATTTTAATTGCTGCTGTACGAAGAGTACTTTTGGTAATTGGAAAATCAATTTAAATTTAACTAATTTCAACTCTTTTTAATTGTTTTTTTTTTTTTTATTATTTTTTAATTTTTTTAAAATTATTTTTTTATTCTATTTCAAATTAATTGAATCTTTTCAATATTTGCATTTGATTTTTTGTTTTGTTTTTGTTTTTATTGCCATAGTTTTTATTGTCGTTCAAATTTTTTATATTTTATTTTCGAATTACTTTTCGAACAAGCCAATAGTTAATTTATTGGACTTTTTTCTTTAAGTGAATCATTCAATTTATCAAACTGATCACAGTAAACTTCAGAATTGATCGTTGTGTTGTTCGGTAGAAGCTCAAAATAAACGATTCCTTCGAAATCCCACCAAACAGATAGCATAACCTTTTTTTTTTTTGATGAATATTTTGAGCCGGTTTATCTTTTCTACTCTAGGATCTTTTACGCTTAATATTGTTGTAGACAACCCATTTCTCGTCCCCAGTGATGATGCGCTTAAAAAAATGGATCATTTTCTTGGCGTTTGAGAAGCAAATCACAAACGTCAATGTGACGGCACAAATTTTTTTCCGTAAGAAGATCGAGCTTTGAGATAAAATCTAGCCATTCCAAATGATCATAAACGGTCAAAATCGATAAATTTAATCTCTCAGCGATCAGTTAATGTCTTTATTGTGTCTTCATCTGATCTTCGAGATAAAAATTGCCGGATCGAAATATTGCAAACCAGTTTTGGCATTGGCGCTCACTTAATACATCTTCTCATTGGATAATTTTTTTTCTTGCTTGCACAACATTTTTATCTTTTCTATAGTAAAAAAAAAGGAAAATATGCCGGAAATGCTATTTTTCACTTTCCATATTTAAAAGGGTATCAATCAAAAACTACTGTGCAGAATCAATAGAATTTTATAACAAGCAACCCTTGATGTATCAGCTGTCAAAATACATATGAGTATGGCCCTCTGTTGGGAAACAACGAAATTACCTTCCGAACAACCCAATATTTACAATAAAAAACTACGGAAAATTTTCTATTCTGAGACATTCAACATGCTCTCGATCATCTTCTCCTAAATAGCTAGATTTTCTTATAAGATTCCATCAATTATGTAGGTTTCAGATCACTCAATAACTTTTCCAAAACCCTCTTTTTAATTTATTAAAAAAACCCAAGAAAATCCGGTTCCCTCTATAAAAGTAAAAAACTATTAATAATAACAAATTTTTTATTGTTGATAAAAACGATATTAATTCTTTGGTTTAAATTTCCCAAAAATTCGGTTAGATTAAAAAATAAGTTTAAATTCAAATATAATTAATAAGAATTGATGAAATTTCACCTTTTTTGTTAGAACAATTTATGAATTTCTTATAAATTTCTTCTTTTGATAATTTCCGAAAAATTCAATATTTCCTTTTTAAATGATTTTTACATTTTTCAAATTTAATTGAAATTTTTTTGTTGAAGACTTTCAATTTTTATTTTATACAAAACTGATGGAATCTTTTAAATAAATTTTTTAATTCAATATTGAAAGGTAATACTGCCAATACTCTTCAAATTGAACAAAAAATTCCAATAAAATTTTAGTTAAAAAGCAAACATAAAAATTCTATTTGTAAATTTGCATAAGACAAAAAATTGATGTTATCTTCTCTTAATTTTCTTAACCAGCTTAAATTTTAACTTTACCTACTGTTAAAAACAATTGATTCTTAAATAGAAACAAATGGAAAACCCCAAAATTTAAATTTTTCCGAAACTCTTAAAATTTCCATTTTCTTTACTAAATTTTCATTTATTATCATCGAATCGAACACATTAAAAATTTTATATCAAAATTCTTAAATCTTACAGTTTTTATCAAAATTCTTTCAATTTTTTCGAAATTCTGCAATTTTTGTTTATTTTTAACCAAAAAATTGATTCTCGAATCGAAAAAATTCGAATTTTTCTCCGAAACACTTAAAGTTTTCATTTTTCTCTGCTAAAATTTCATTTTGTTTTCTCAAATCCTAAAATTTGCTTTTTTCGAAATTTTTAAAATTTTAATTTTTTCGAAATTCTGCAAATTGTGTTTATTTATTATCAAATCAAAGATATTTGAATTTTTTTTGAACTTGTTTAAATTTTATTTTTTTCGAAATTTTGAATATTTTTAATTTTTTTCTCGAAATTTTGCAAATTTTGTTTGTTTTTAACCAAACAATTTATTCTCGAATCGAAGACATACGAACTTTTCTCCGAAACTGTTAAAATTTTCATTTTTCTGTGCTAAAATTTCATTTATTATCGTCGAATCGTACACATTCGAAAGTTTTTATCAAAATTCTTAAAAATTTGGTTTTTTTTCGAAATTCCTAAAATTTTAATTTTTTGGAGATTTTGCAAACATTTTTGCCAACAAATTCATTATCGAATCGAAAACATTTGAATTTTTTTTAAGTTGTAAAAATTTTAATTTTTTGGAAATTTTGAATTTTTTCGAAGTTCTGCAAATTTGGTTCATTTCTAACCAAACAATTTATTTTAATAAAACTCTTTAAAATTTGGTTTTTTCGAAATTCTTAAAATTTTAATTTTTGCGAAATTCTGCAAAAATTTCGACCAAAATATTTATTATCGAATCGAAGGCATTCGAACTTTTCTGCGAAACTCTTAAAATTTTCATTTTTCTCTGCTAAAATTTCATTTATTATTGTCGAATCGTACACATTCGAAGGTTTTTATCAAAATTCTTAAAAATTTGGTTTTTTCGAAATTCTTAAAATTTTAATTTTTTCAAAATTCTGGAAAAATTTTGGCCAAAATATTTATTATCGAATCGAAGAAATTTGATTTTTTTTTTAATTTCTTCAAATTTTAAATTTTTTAAATTCTTAAAATTTTCAATTTTTTCGAAATTCTGCAAATTTTGTTTATTTTTAACTAAAAAATTGATACTCTAATCGAAAAAATTCGAATTTTTCTCCGAAATTCTTAAAATTTTCATTTTTGTCTGCTCAAATTTCATGTTGTATTCTCGAATCCTAAAATTTGGCTTTGTTGAAATTCTGAAAATTTTGATTTTTTCGAAATTCTTAAAATAAAATGTTTATTTTTTGCAGCTGAAATTTCCATTTGATTCACAAAATATACCATATTCGAACAATTTTTACTGTCGAATCGATAATGTTCGAAAACTATTTAAATATTCTCAAAGCTTTGATTTTTGTACTGAAATTTAATTTTGTTCTGAAATCGAAGGTATTAATTTTTTCAACTGAACTTATCGATTTACCATATATTTTTTGAATTGAATACTTTCGAACATTTTTTTTGTTGGTTTTTCCTTTCTGAAGTTACCCACAAAATTGTTTATACTTTTTGTAAATATTTTTTAAATTTTTCGAATATGTACGCGTTTTGAAAATGTGTCCTTCAAATATTAAAAAAACAACAACAAAAAACTTAAAAAATAATTAATAAAAATTTGATTGAATTGGTTTGGATAAGTTTGTTAGTTACTGTTCATATGATTGGTCGACAGCGGTTTATGTTGTAGTGGCGGCTAGGCAATTGCTACATAAAAACTCGACTGTTCTGAGCCGAAAGGAAATTCCTTACGGATCTTCTTGAGGGCGATTTTCCACGTGGTAGACGAATGTCTGGTACTTGAGATGATATCAAAGACATTCGAAACAAGTGTTCACAATATGAGCGTGTCTGCTGCGGGGGAACACAGTGTCTTTAGCACTCGGCCAGAGAGTGATCACCACCATCATCGGACTTGACCAGATTTCAAACCATCATCAATTATAGTGCATTTAAGCTGCTGGCCACGAACGCAGATGCGCACAGACCAGCAAGAGTCCACCGGAGATCATCCCGCACTTTCCACAAGAACCATAATTTACCTGACCTCAGGTAATATAACAATTACTGTAGAAGTTCAGATGCTCGTCGAATGACACAATTTCCAGGCGTCGTTATTTAGGAAAAAAATCAACTCAAAAATTACAAAAAAAAACAGAAATCCAATAAGACCGCCCTAATCTTATGACAGCAACAAATACAAAAAAACACCATTTTTTTTAAATACTGACAGTCGGTCTGCTAAACGGCCATGTACGTACGCTATACACTGTATTTTTTTTCCCATTTGCTGATTTTGATTTTTTATCCAATTTTTATTGGTTGGGTTTGCGAGGAAGGGGGCACGGTAGATCACCATAAATTGTATTGTGTCCAAACGAAGATGAAAAGATGGACACTTTTGATTGGGGATCGCGAATCGTTAATGTCTCTCGAGTACAACAACTTTAATGGGTGGGCAGCTGCGTGCGATTCTCCAAGAATAGACAAACCGGACAATACTGGCTTTTGTCGTTCACCGATTAAACGGTCCGGTCGGGCCAAGTCATATGGCTTTGGTCAGTAGTTGGCCACATGACATAAGATTGGACATTGGATCCACGAGTTCTGAATGCGACATCAGGCCAACTGGTAATCGCAATATTCTCTCGTATTTTATTCTGATTGAACTTTTTCCTCTTTTTGAGTTTATTTTAAATATTCCCGGCCTGTTCCAGTACAC
The DNA here is from genome assembly GCA_958298945.1 of Atherix ibis. Classification (NCBI taxonomy): domain Eukaryota; kingdom Metazoa; phylum Arthropoda; class Insecta; order Diptera; family Athericidae; genus Atherix; species Atherix ibis. The sequence continues at coordinate 40,123,036 of OY282610.1, forward strand.
CCTTCCCCTCTCTCTCTCTCTCACTCTCTCGTAAAATGTTCATTCTATTATTTTTGTATAGTTTTTTTTTTTGAATAGCATCGGATAATTATAATTTTTTTATAAAAATAGACAAAATTAGTAGGTCCGTTCGGATTCGGTTTGGATTGATCTAACATTGAGGTGTGTTCGTTTTCGAAAATTGGAGCCAATATTCATTTGGTCATAAGACTGAGAAATAGGAAAGCATATTTTATAAAAGTTGTTTGAAAGAGGGTGGGAAGTAGAAGGGGCGATTGGGGGACAGCAATTCAATACAGCCAAAGGCTATCAAAATCCAGAGGGTCTACTACTCTTAGTTCTAATGAAATTCATATTGTGCAGAATTCTTCTTATTCCGACTCTCTTTGATGGGTTTGACTGATCTTTTGGATGATATCCACTAGGCGGCAGAGGGCTCCCCATAGTATGTGCATACGATTATGTTAATATGTGTATGCGAAAAATACATCATCGCCAGCGACTGTCTAGCCCCAATCATTGACTATAGTCTCTACTCCATGCGAATTCAGCTATACAGCTACAGATGTAATCCCCTGATTGAGGTTCAATGCAATGGGGTTTCTAGACTAGACTGGATGAGTGTTTCTACGTCAAAATATCTTCGATACGAGCATGTTCTCACGGAATCTCTATTATAATTCGAAGGTCGTCCGGACTGTTCGATTAATTCGGTCTGCAGTATTTGATGGATTTTCTCTTCATTTAATTTTGTAGCTTTCTTTTCTATTGAGTTTTTTTTTGCAATTTAAAAAAAAACTTTTTTAATGAAATATTAAAAAAAAAAGTTACGGAACAGTAACATGACTAACTGGATTTGGGGAAGTTTTCTTTTTATATTTTCCATAATTTTATTTTATAGCAAATGTTTATGGGGAAATAATATTTTCAATAGGAAATCTGTAATTTTCTTGAGCGAATCTTTTAAATAAACTCATTCTATTATATGAAAAGAATATTTAATCTACCTAACTTTTATAGTAATAAGTATTTGATAATATTTTTATTGATTTAATAAAATAATTCTAGAAATTCTATAGTTGGCTCAACAACAAAAAAAAGGAACAAGTTTATTCGGAAATAAAATTTTAAGTTTTCTTTAAATGAGATTCTTAAAAATATGAGAATAAATTGTTTCCAGAAAACACTATTCAATTTAATTTGATATACTCTTAATTTTAATTAATTTTATTATTTAAAATAAAATAAATTTTATCTAAATCAGGCTACAAAAAATTAGAAGTAAATTTTATAAATCCAAGATAAATAAAAAATATATTCTAAATTTTATAAGTAGTAATTTTTTTTGCTATTAGAATAAAATTAAGAAAGTTTATTTGAATTTTTTCTAATTTGATGGTATCTCTAAAAAAGATACCATAAAATTAGAAAACATTTAAAATTTTATTACGAAAAATATTGGAAAAGATCTTCTAAATTTGGCACCAAAATGATTGAAAAAGAATTTCTAAATTTTGTTAAAATAAATTTGCTGAAAATTAAGTTCCACAAAAAAAAACTATAAATAATTATCTAAATTATATTAAAAAAAATTGATATAGATCGTCTAAATTATATTTTAAAATAATTGTAAAATATTTTCTAAATTTTATTGAAAAAAATAAACTGAAAATGGTTCCCAAAAAATGAAATTGAGCTACAAAAATTTTGGAAGGAAATGCTTTATTTGAAAAGATATATCAAATGCAGATCCTTAAAATCAGAAAAAATAAATACTATAAAAAGGTCTCCAAATTAGATTCTACAAAATTGAAATAAAAAAACAATATTATTAAATAGTAAGAAAAGTTTGTTAAAAAAAATTTGGCTATCAAAATTTTTTACAAAAATATTATAATTTGGTTCCACAAAATTAGAAATTTTTTTAAATTCCTTTCCTATAAAAATTCAAAAAGGTTCTTTTAAAATTTGCGTCAATATATTTGAAATTTTATTGAAAAAATAATAATTGAAGAGAGGTCTCTAAATTTCTCTAAGAATGCAGAAAATGAAAAAAGATCGTCTAAATTTAGCTAGAAAATATGAGAAAAAGAAAACGATATTATAAATTTAATAGAAAAAATGCTGGTAAATATCTTCAAATTAGGTTCCATAAAAAAAATATTCTAAATTTTAAATTATATTAAAATTATATTAAAACAAATTGTACTAGGTTCCACACAATTAAAAAAGAATTAATTTAATTGAAAAAATGCTAGTAAACATGTTCAAAATTACGTTCCACAAAAAAAATTGCTAAGAAAAAAATATTCTAAATTTCAAATTATATTAAAATTATACTAAAACAAATTGTATTAGGTTCCACACAATTAAAAAAAATTTATTTAAATAAAGATTTTTTAAATTTTACTTAAAAAAATATGTTTAAAATATTCTCCTAAATTAGGTTCCACAAAATATAAAAAAATTAGTAGGAAAAAGATTTTTCTAATTTTACTTAAGAAAACTATATAGAAGATCCTTTTAATTAGGTTCCACAATAAAAATAATAGGAAAACAATATTATTTATTTAATTGAAAAAAATGCTAGTAAATATTTTCAAAATTACGTTCCACAAAAAAAATTGCTAAGAAAAAAATATTTTAAATTTCAAATTATATTAAAATTATACTAAAATAAATTGCATTAGGTTCCACACAATTAAAAAAAATTTATTTAAATAGAGATTTTTTAAATTTTACTTAAAAAAATATGTTGAAAATATTCTCTTAAATTAGGTTCCACAAAATATAAAAAAATTAGTAGGAAAAAGATTTTTCTAATTTTACTTAAGAAAACTATAGAAGATCCTTTTAATTAGGTTCCACAATAAAAATAATAGGAAAACAATATTATTTATTTAATTGAAAAAAATGCTAGTAAATATTTTCAAAATTACGTTCCACAAAAAAAATTGCTAAGAAATAATTAATTTAAATTTCAAATTATATTAAAATTATACTAAAATAAATTGCATTAGGTTCCACACAATTAAATTTTTTTTATTAAAATAAAGATTTTTTAAATTTTACTTAAGAAAATATGTTGAAAATATTCTCCTAAATTAGGTTCCACAAAATATAAAAAAATTAGTAGGAAAAGGATTTTTCTAATTTTACTAAAGAAAACTATAAAAGATCCTTTTAATTAGGTTCTACAAAATAAAAAATAATAATAGAAAAACGATATAATAAATTTAATTGACAAAATGTTGGTAAATATCTACAAAATTACGTTCCACAAAAAAAAATTGCTAAGAAAAAAATATTCTAAATTTTAAATTATATTTAAATTATACTAAAACAAATTTTATTAGGTTCCACACAATTAAAAAAAAATTTTTAAAATAAAGATTTTTTAAATTTTACTTACAAAAATATGTTGAAAATATTGTCCTAAATTAGGTTCCACAAAATATAAAAAAATTAGTAGGAAAAAGATTTTTCTAATTTTACTAAAAAAAACTATAAAAAATCCTTTTAATTAGATTCTTTAAAATAAAAAAAATATTAGGAAAACGATATTATTAATAAATTGAAAAAGTGCTAGTAAATATCTTCAAAATTACGTTCCACAAAAAAAATTAACTAAGAAAAAATATTCTAAATTTTATTCGAAAAAATGCTGGAAAAAAATTCTTTGATAAGGTCTAAATTTCATTAAAACAAAGTTTGAAAAAGATGTTTCATTAAATTTCAAAAAATATTAAAAAACTAATAAAAATAATCTTCTAAAGAAAATTCTAAAAGTTAGGAAAAATTACGTTTCCGGAAAATCCCTTGAGATTGGCATAGAGAAAAAAATCAAAATTTTTATTTTAATTCAAAATTTCAATTTTATCTTAAGATTTTTTTTAGCCTCAACAATATTTTTTATAAAATTTTTGAAATAAAATTATTTCAACAAAATAGCAAAAGTATTTATTAATTTGAGGTTTAAATCCAGAGAAAATTGATATTTTTTTTTAGGTGATTTCAAAAATTCATCATAGAAACTCATATTTTTAAGAAACTTTTTAAATTTGTGTAAATTTTTTTGAGAAATTTTCAACTATTTTTGAGAAATTTTCACCAAATCCTATTCTCCATTAGCTATGCTCGAGTTGAGTATCTTCGAATGGTTTCTTATTAATTTCCAGCATTAATTCTTGAATATTCTTATTATTAAGATCAATATTGAAATAGTATTTTTTGCTGAAATTGGGGGCTTTTTTGTTCGTATTATAAAAAATTTCCCCTAATTGGGGGATTTTCTGTTCGTATTATAAAAAATTTCCCCCTTTCCGCAATTAAAGTGCATGACAGGAAGTCAGTAACATTTTTATACTTCATGTAGAAATATTATTATATTCAGTAAATTTAAATAAAGCAACTGTTTTTTTTTTAAATTTGATTGCTTTTAAATTTGATTAATTTTTTAATTGGAAATTGGCAGAATATATTTTGCCAAAGCAGTTACTATGCCGAACATAATATCTACCCTAAAGCCTAAAAGGTGAATAAAATTCTTAGTAATAGAAAATATTCCATTAATAGAATAATGAAAAAAAAAATCCAAAACACCTTTGATTATCACCTAAGAAGAATATTGTGAATTTTTTTTCTTCACTAATATTTAAATACGACTGACGGGATACGCATGGAAAGAATATGTTGTCAATTGCACGTAACTTGCAAAAAAAAAGGTTTCCTTTCTTAGGTATTTAGAATAATGATAATAATAATAATAATAATAATTGGAATAGACTGTAAATAGACTTCTAACAAACCGGTAGACATGAAAAATTCTTTATGGACTTTGTAATATTAGCTCACATTGCTCATAAGTAAATATCGATGAAAATAATCTTGACAAATTTATAGCCTTTTCAGATGTTTACTTTTAGAATGAGATCAATTCAAAATGGGAATCGAAATCGGTTAATACAAGTGCTTAGATACATTCAAGAAAAAAAAAACCGAAAATATAAAAAGAAAAAGAAAAACGAAAGAAGGTGAAAAATGATTCTACTAAAAAAAGTTGTCCATGGAAATTACTACAAATCAAAAAAGAACATGGCAAAAAAAATATTATATTACAATATTATTGACTTATTATTGACTAATAATAAGTGGATTGGCTGATAGTAGTACGACTGACTGTTGACTGATAATTTGCCGCTAACGTATAAATTTTCACAATCTTTTATTATCATTCGTACTATCAGCATGGTTAAGTTAGTAAATTTACCGTGAAATAATATATATTTTTGCATATTTTCATTTTTTAAATATAATCAATAAAAATCCCCTTGTTCTACCCCTACTGCTCTGCTCCACTCACCAACAGAACCATACTGTGTCAAATTTTATTTATTTAATAGTCTGCCTAATCATTTCAGTATTTATTATTGCCAATTTGTTTGTTTGTTTACTTTTATCGGCCAACAGTAATAGAATATCGTTTGTATAGTACTTATAGTCGAGTAATCAATTCAAGGAAAATGCGAAATTTTGCGTACCGGGGTGTAAGGTTCAAATTTGTTGAACCACTTTTCCATACTTCCTCTAATACCATACGAGCATCACCTTATCGGTAATAATTGTAGTAGTTATCATTTACATGAATGAAATTTGATTTTGAAAAGACGATTGATTTTTATTTATTGATTGATTGATTTATGCCAAAAAAAGTTAGAAAAAAAAACGAAATGTGTGCGTTCAAAAAAAAAAAAATTATCAAGAGCTTATGTGCTCTTATTGATGATGACGAGTAAATTGGAATTTCAGTCATCAAAACAATAAAAATAGAATTTGCATCATACATTATTGAATTCTTGAAATGTTCGCTCACCAAATGATTCAAAAATTTGACCAATAATAATTTCAATGGAGCATCAGAACAAAATTTAGAAAGAAAATTGAAAAAAGAACAACAAATCCGGATTACCCAAAATATTAAAATTACTTTTATGATCTTTAAAGAAAAAACAATCAAATCTCGAAAGGTAAAAGGAATGCAGAATGAAAAAAAAGGAAAATGGAAAAATAACAAAAAATCTGGACTATCCATAATTTTAACATTTATTTTCTCAGCTCTAACGAAAAACCAATCACACCTGAAAGCACTAGAAGACATAAAAAATGAAAACAATTAAAGGAAAAATTGCAATAGGAATAAAAAATTCAGACTATTCAAAATATTAAAATTACTTTTCAGATCTTTAAAGTCAAAACAAAATACATCTGGAAGGGCTAGAAGGAATAACAAATAAAAAAAAAACTGAAAGAAAAAGAAAAAAAAACAAAAAATTCGGACTACCCAAAATATTAAAATTACTTTTATGATCTTTAACGAAAAACCAATCACATCTGAAAAGGCTCGAATTAATACAAATAAAAAAACTGAAAGAAAAAGAAAAAGAAACAAAAAATTCGGACTACCCAAAATATTCAAATTACTTTTCTGATCTTTAACGAAAAACCAATCACATCTGAAAAGGCTAGAATTAATACAAAATAAAAAAACTGAAAGAAAAAGAAAAAGAAACAAAAAATTCGGACTACCCAAAATATTAAAATTACTTTTCCGAACTTTAAAGTCAAAATCAATCATATCTGAAAGGGCTAAAAGGAATAAAAAATAAAAAAAAACTGAAAGAAAAATGAGAAAGGAACAAAAAATTTAGACTACCCAAAATATTAAAATTACTTTTCTGATCTTTAAAGTCAAAACCAATCATATCTGAAAGGGCTAGAAGGAATAACAAATAAAAAAAAACTGAAAGAAAAAGAAAAAAAAACAAAAAATTCGGACTACCCAAAATATTAAAATTACTTTTATGATCTTTAACGAAAAACCAATCACATCTGAAAAGGCTCGAATTAATACAAATAAAAAAACTGAAAGAAAAAGAAAAAGAAACAAAAAATCTGGACCACCCAAAATATTAAAATTACTTTTATGATCTTTAACGAAAAACCAATCATATCTGAAAGGGCTAGAATTAATACAAAATGAAAAACATGATAAGAAAATATATTGTAAAAAGAAACAAAAAATTCAGACTACCCAATTTTTATATAAGAAAATACAGGTATTTAACGTTGAAAGGTTCTTTTTTATGAAAATATGATATAAAACGATCTACGCTCATAGTTTTAGTACTGTAAAATTCACTTTCCACTTCTTTAAGGTATTCCAAATAATAAAAGAAACAAATTGCAATATTTTTATTTTGATTATTAGTAATAGTATTTAAACCAGGTTCGATTAGGAAATTAGTCGTATTAAGCACATACAACAGAGGATATCCAAATTACCACGTTCTAATGATACCATAAAAAAACCTTTACCGCTGCCCTAATGAATTTAATATTTATATTTAAAAAAAAATCATAAATTAATCACAATATTAGGTCAAATATTCAGTAATAGTTTAGGGCAATGATTATATCAATCCTCATTCAACGTGAACCCATTAAATAGGAACGTATTTATGGTGCTATAAAACTATACAACTACATAGGAGACTTGCTATAAAATTAAAAAATTATTAAGGTCATAATCTAATATCTTAAAAGGATTAAAAAGGAAGACAATAATAGTTTTTAGGTGTAAAGGTTTCCATTAAGAGTGTTACTATTAATGGTAAGCTAAAACCACTTTACTTGGTTACATTTTCTATAACTTTCCCCGAGAGACCACCATCAGGCATTACTTTGTGGGATTGGGACTGCTCAAAATCACTACTCTCAGTGATTTAGAGCAGTCCAAACCCCACAAAGTAATGGCCAGGCGGAGTCTTTTTAGGGCTGTTGTTACGAGCCATTATTCTCTGGCATCAGGGATCCGCTAAGGTACCTTCTACCTTTCCGCTCAAAATCGAATACAATAAAAGAAGATATGTTCGGCGCTCTTTACCATCACGTGATAACAAGGGTACTCTGCACTATAGTCTAATTGATAATGGTACTAGTAAGTCCAATAACATCCATGTTCCATCAACAATAAGCTGAATGAGTCCATCTGCCATCGTAAATAGCGTCTCAACTGCCTTACCACCACTATATGGATTCCTTTTCTTTCTTCTGTATAAGTCCTGCATCGCATCACTGCTGTCCGTCGACTTCTCTGGCGGTATAATTACTGCGGCTCATCTGCCAAGTTTTTAATTGGTGCCATTCCAGCCATAATACACAAGGGGTCATATGACACTGTTCGGAATTCGTAGGTTACTCGACTCAACAAATCTGCCTAAGTCGGTGCATCATAGAGTAGAGTTGACCTGAAGATCGCTAACACGGTTGTCCTACCCTGCATTGGTCCACCGAGGTTCGGCATTATGGCGCGATAGTGACGTTATTATCCTCGTTGCTTAATGAGACACTTACTTCTGGTCGCCGTTCGGCTTCTGGCAGTTGGTCTGGGCCTGTGAGAACATAGGGTCATGGATAGGTAGTGCAGAGAAAGCCTTGCCATCAGGATTGGTGAATATGGGGTGATCTTAGGACCATCACTTATGTACCTAGGGTCCCCAAAAATCGTTACGTTTGCCGATTATGTTACTGTGGTCGTGGTGATAAAATTGTGTTGAAGTGGTAGAACAGACTGTTGGCTTCTGGCAGCTGGTGTTCGGCTTCGAGACCATAAGACGAAGGCAGTGATTATCCCAGGTAGAAAGAGCGAAGAAAGCATTACCATCAGAATTAGAAAGAGCTGGTGATCACGACTCTGTCGCATTATTATCCTCGCTGCTTAATGAAACACTTACTTTTGGTTGCCGCTCAGCTTCTGGCAGTTGGTCTGCGCCTGGCAGACCATAAGGTAGTGCTTGTCACAGGTAGATAGTGCAGAGAAAGCCTTGCCATCAGGATTGGTGAATATGGGGTGATCTTAGGACCATCACTTATGTACCTAGGGTCACCAAGAATCGTTACGTTTGCCGATTATGTTACTGTGGTCATGGTGATAAAATTGTGTTGAAGTGGTAGAACAGACTGTTGGCTTATGGCAGCTGGTGTTCGGCTTTGAGACCATAAGACGAAGGCAGTGATTATCCCAGGTAGAAAGAGCGAAGAAAGCATTACCATCAGAATTAGAAAGAGCTGGTGATCACGAATCTGTCGCATTATTATCCTCGCTGCTTAATGAGACACTTACTTTTGGTTGCCGCTCAGCTTCTGGCAGTTGGTCTGCGCCTGGCAGACCATAAAGTAGTGCTTGTCACAGGTAGATAGTGCAGAGAAAGCCTTGCCATCAAGATTGGTGAATATGGGGTGATCTTAGAACCATCACTTATGTACCTATGGTCCCCAAAAATCGTTACGTTTGCCGATTATGTTACTGTGGTCATGGTGATAAAATTGTGTTGAAGTGGTAGAACAGACTGTTGGCTTATGGCAGCTGGTGTTCGGCTTTGAGACCATAAGAAGAAGGCAGTGATTATCCCAGGTAGAAAGAGCGAAGAAAGCATTACCATCAGAATTAGAAAGAGCTGGTGATCACGAATCTGTCGCATTATTATCCTCGCTGCTTAATGAGACACTTACTTTTGGTTGCCGCTCAGCTTCTGGCAGTTGGTCTGCGCCTGGCAGACCATAAAGTAGTGCTTGTCACAGGTAGATAGTGCAGAGAAAGCCTTGCCATCAAGATTGGTGAATATGGGGTGATCTTAGGACCATCACTTATGTACCTATGGTCCCCAAAAATCGTTACGTTTGCCGATTATGTTACTGTGGCCATGGTGATAAAATTGTGTTGAAGTGGTAGAACAGACTGTTGGCTTATGGCAGCTGGTGATCGGCTTACAGACCATAAGACGAAGGTAGTGATTATCACAGGTAGAAAGAGCGAAGAGGGCATTACTCATCAGAATTAGAAAGAGCTGGTGACCAGGAGACTGTCGCTTATGTACCAGAGGCTTCGGCTATTATGCATGTGTAGAGACTGAGTTCAAAGTTATATAAGACGATGACTTCCATTTTGCTAAAGCTGCTAGCTTACTGTTTTGAGTGTAACTGTAGGGTTTTCCAATAAGGGTAATATGATTTCTAAGTGACGTTTTGGCCATTTGTAATATATCATGATCTGTCTTTTTTCTTTTATTATATTTAGTGATATTTACAATTTTATCATGGAGAGATATACGTAAGAACAATATTTACAAATTATTCAATTTTATTATCAAAATAATCGTTCTCCAATTGCAACTTTTCGTGCGCTTTTGCCATTTTATGGTCGTAATAATCGTCCAACTGTGTTCGCTATTCGTCGAGCATACATTTTTTTAAAAATAATGTTCAAGTGCCAATAAGACAAAAAACCGCTCGAAATAATGAAAATATTGCTGTCTTTCAGGCAAGTGTTGCTGAAGACCGCAATTTGTCGATTCCAAGACGTTCTCAAGAATTGGGACTGTCTCAAACTTGGACCTTGCGGATTTTCGAATATCACTCAAGAACTGAAGCCATTGAACTACCGTAAACGTCGTGAATTTGCTGACTTTGTCTTGGAACAACTTGAAAACGATAACGATTTCTTTAAGAAAATCATCTTCTCCGATGAGGATCACTTTCATCTGAGTGGTGCGTTAAATAAACAAAACTGTCGATTCTGGTGCAAAGAAAATTCACAAATTATTCATGAACACCCATTAGATTCACCTAAATTGACAGTTTAGTGTGGTTTTTGGTATGGTGGAATTATCGGTCCGTACTTCTTTCGAAATGAAGCTGGTAACACCGTTACTGTTAATGGAGAGCGGTATAGATCGATGATAACCAACTTTTTATGACCGAAATTGGAAGAAGTTGATCTTGATAATATCTGGTTCCAACTAGACGGGGCTACATGCCACACAGCACGTGCAACAACTGAATTATTGCGAGAAAAGTTTGGAGATTCGATTATTTCAAGAAATTGTGACATTGAATGGCCTTCAAGAAGTTGTGATTTAACACCATTAGACTATTTCTTGCGTAGTTATTTGAAGTCATTTATATTTAGCAATAAACCAGAATCTCTTCAAGCTTTAGAAGTCAATATTGAACGAAGTCAATCATGACATACGACTTGATTTAGTGGAAAAATCATATCACTCTTATTCAAAAACCCTTTATAATAACTAAGCTTAGAGACTTATCCAAAGATCATATGAGAGTGATAAGACTGAGAAACTTACTAAAAAATCTCATTGGGCTATTGAGTAGAAGTAATCGTCAAGATAAAAGCATTTTAGATCTATTCCAAGGCATCAGGTATAGGTGATAACATAAGCTAACAGGTGTGTCCAACTTGAGTAAATGTGAAGATAAAGCTTAAAGATCTGTAATAAAATAAAATAAAATAAAATGGAATAATTTTTTTTTTTTTATATTCGTTTTATGGTTATTCATCTTCATTTTCAGTTTATATTTGATTGAAAAAGTCTCAGTTTATATTAGTTAAAAGTAAAAGTTCTAAACAAATTTTAAAGCTCTTAAAAGATAACCCTAGCGGCAATATTTATTGCCGTATGAATATTTTACCAAAATATAATAAAATTTTATTACCATAGTCGATAACCCAGCCAAAAAATTATTTTAAGAAAGAAAGAAACAACAACACCAACAATAATAATAATAATAATAATAATAATAATAAGTCGAACTACATATATTCTTGGTATTACGAATGGAAATGATTTCGATTAAAACAATTCAAAAATAAATACACAAATTCAAAAAAAGAAAGAAGAAGAAAACGAACAAACCCAATTGATTTTTTTTTTTTTATAAATTTGTATATAAGATTTTCCTGACCTTGTGATTATTTAGATCCGCAACATAATTGTACGAGTATTTTTAACGCTGTTCAACTTTTATACGATTTTTTTGTTTGTTGAATCAATTCTCAAATAATTTCGACCAAAATAAAAATTTCAATTTTTTTTTAGACCATTTCTTCGCCTTCAATCAGTTATTAATTTGCTATGTTTCGGAGAGTATTTTTTTGTTCAAAGTTTTTATCCGTTTTTAGAAGACTGGCAATAAGGGGGAAAAAAAGATGTGAACGAGCAAAAAGAAACAATAACGATTTGGAACAAAAATAATCTTTTTGAAGTTATTTACGAATTTCGAATTTATTTTTGTCGATGATTAATATTAATAAAAGGCATCGTTTCTTTTTGTTCGAATTGAAATTTTGAATTGGACAAAGTCCGAAATAGATGCGATATGAATTTCCGTAAACAGAACTGCTTATTTCGATGCGGAAAAATTGTCTTAGAAATTTATTATTTATTATTATTATTATTATTATTATTATTATTATTATTATTATCATTATTGTTGTTGTTGTTGTTGTTGCTTTTTATACAAGTTTGATTGTTTTTTTTTTTTTTTTTTGGATAGGAATTTGGGATTTTTAAAAAAAATAATATTTCATATAAAAGTTAGATAATATTATAAAGTAAAGTTTTTCTTTAAAACTTGTCAGCGCTTTTAATCTTTGAATCATTTTTAATTTTTATTTAGTAAAAATAATGATTTGGTTTTGTTTTATTAAAAAAAAAAAAACAAAAAATTTCATATTTAATATTCGAACATAATTAAAGCGGATGTTGATTTGTTCGTTTTTAAAAAAAAAAAAAAATTATTCATTTAATTTCATTCATTTTATTAAATAAGTTTTTTTCTTTTAATTTCAGATACTTCTATTGGTTATATAAGTAATGCTCGTATATACAGTGGTGGCCAAAAAAAAATTTACTTAACATTTTATTTAATTTTTTTGTTGTTGTTGCTGATACAAACAATAATAAAGCTTTTAAAGTTTTCAAATATTTTACATTTATTTAATTCTCACGCATTTAAATCGTATTTGGCATGTTGGATTGCTTTGGAAGCTGTAGCGAGTCTTAATCAACCCTTTTGGTTATTTCCACATCCTAAAAACTTATCTCTCAGACCGATATTTTTATATAGCTGAAAATAGTGTGCTTTCTCACATTTATCCTATCCCCGCGGGTGGTCCTCTAAGGAAGTTTTCTAGTTCCAATCCTTTACCACAGTTACACCTATTATATTTCTTATCACTCTATAATATCCTAAACGTAACATACCAGGTCTGCTCAAAAAGTATCGCGAATTTTGTGTTTTTTTCAAAACTTATTTATTTATTCATGAATATCTATTTTGTCCCCTTCAAAGTAATCCTCACCAGATATTATACACTTGTGCCAATTTGGATTTCCAATTCTCGAAGCACTACAAAAAATAATTTTTGTGATCTTGCTCAGCTCCTTCTTCGATGCCGTCTTTATCTTCTCAATCATAGCGTAGCGTCGTGCTTTCATGGGGCTCTTCAGTTTTGGGAACAAGAAAAAATCACAGAGGGCCAGATCTGGGTAATACGATGGCTGCGGCATTATTAATGTATTGTTTTTGGCCAAAAATTCACGCACAAGTAACGATTAAATTTTTGGTCTTCCACAAATCCGGGCGTTTCTGGCAGATTACTTTGCGCAACTTACGCATAACTTGCAGGTAATATTCCTTATTGACCGTTCTACCCTGTGGCTAGGTAGAAAACCGTAAGCAAAACCTTCACATTCAACCGAACTTGGCGCGCATTTTTCGGTCTTGGCTCGTGCGGCAGCTTCCATTCAGATGATTGAGCTTTAGTTTCCACGTCATAACCATAAACCCATGATTCGTCACCAGTTATGACCCCCTGGAGCAAATTTGGGTCATCGCAGACAGAGTCCAGCAGCTCCTTAGCAATATTAATGCGATGCTGTTTTTGGTCGAAATTGAGCAATTTTGGTCGGGACGGCGACCCGTCTCACGAGCAAATCATTGGTAAAAATCGAACGGCACGAGCCAATCGATATGTTTAAGTCCTCAGTAACTTCTCTAACGATGATTCGACGATTAGCCAATTCTATTTTCTTCACTTCATCAATGTTTTCGTCTGTTGTTGACGTGCTCGGGCGTCTGGCACACTTTTCGTCATTCACATCTTCTCTGCCCTCTGAGAACATGTTGTATCACCGATAAACGTTGCTTTGGTCCAAGGTAGCTTCACCATATGCTACAGTCAATATTCGGAATGCGTCCGCGCAATTAATTTTGTTTTTCACACATAATTTGATACAGATTCTTTGATCCATTTTTGGGAATGGCAAAATTCGAAGACGAGCCAAAACACGTGCAAGCAAAGCAGCTGTCAAAATTCAAAATGGCCGAAATTTTTGGCATAAGTGAGTGACATGAGTACCAACATGAAAAAATCCAAATCGAATATACGTAACCCGCGGAAACCCCTTTTTGAATAGACCTCGTATACTTATTGAACAGACGATAAAGCCGTACTTACACGTCATAAAGATCTTTCAATAGCCGCCATTATTTTACAGAATCACAGTCAATCCTTAATAGCAACAGCATAAAAATTTGCCCATGTTACAGGGTGTGTTTTACGGTATAATCTTCCATCCGCTTTTTGGTCATAGATGGCGTGAATGAGCGTATAAAACTACCATGGGCACGCCATACTATGAGCGTATAAAACTACCATGGGCACGTCAACATTAATCAGTGCACATTGTCAGCAATTTCGTACAACAACATACATTTTTCCTTTGGTAATCATGTCTAGTTTTGTGGCAGAAAAAGAGCATATGCGGGAAGCTCTGATTTTCTGCTTCAATTTGAAGAAATCGGCTGTCCAATCGCATCAAATGCTTATGGAGGCCTATGGTGACAGTGATTTATCGGAAACAACGTGCCGAGATTGGTTTCGTCGGTTCAAAGACGGCAATTTTGACTGGTGGGACAAGAAGCATGAAAATCGGCCTAGGAAGGTTGAGGACCATCAATTGCAGGTTCTTTTGCACGAAGACGATAGCCAATTGCAAAAAATGCTCACGGAGCATTTGGGTGTTACTCAACCCGCCATTTCCATGCATCTGCGTGCCATAGGGAAGATTGAAACGATCGGAAAATGGGTGCTGCATGAATTGAACGATAGGCAGATGGAGATACGCCAAAACACATGCGAAATCTTGTTCGCCAGACAAAAAAGAAAGTCGTTCTTGCATCGGATTATGACAGGCGATGAAAAGTGGATATATTTCGAGAATCCTAAACGCAAGAAATCATGAGTTGATCCTGGCCAACCATCAAAATCTTCCCAAGACCACATCGCTTCGGACGAAAGACGATGCTATGCGTTTGGTGGGATCAGTAAGGTATCGTATACTATGAGATGTTGAAACCTGGTGAAACTGCCTATGCCCACCGCTACCACCAACAAATTGCACCGTGCTCTGCGTGAAAAAAGGATGGACTATCAACAAAGACATGACAAGCTGATTTTCTTCTACGACAACGTATCATCGCATTCGTCAAAAATGGTCCAAAACTACTTGGAGACATCCAACTGGGAAGTGCTACCCCACTCCCCTTATTCACCAGACCTGTCCCCTTTCGATTACCATCTGTTTTCGTCGATAAGCCACGCGCTCGCTGAGCAGCACTTCGATTTTTATGAAGACGTCCGAAAATGGCTTCACAAACTGCCCAAGAAATGGGAAAAATGTGTAGCTAGCGAGGACAAGTACTTTAAATAAATTTGTTTTTGCGGATTTAAGCAGCGGATTTAAGCTTATATTTAAAAAAAGCGGATTTAAACTTATATACCTGGTATGTACAAGGCCGAAGTATTTTTTCAATAACTTCTTAGTATGAACCTTTTCTTTCAAGTACCCGTCTACGAAAAAATTGAGAGGGTTCAAATTAGGGGATCGTGGTCCAGTCGATCTTACCACTTTTTGACATTATTCGGCCAGGAAAAATTTCTCTCAAAATTTACATCGTAGAACGAGCTGTGTGTCACGTGGCATCGTCTTATTGGAACCACATGTTTTGTAGGTCTAATTGCTCCGATTTGGGTGGAAGAAAGCTTTTTAACATGTGCCGATAGCGGCCACCAGTAAATGTTACAGCATTGCCTTCAGCATCCTCAAAGAAATGTGGCACAATGATGCCGCCGGGCCAAATACCGCACCATACATTTACTCTACGAGAGTGTAGTAATTTTTAGTGTATCAGTTGAGGGTTTTCAGTGCCTCAATAGAATCGAAGTATGCTTCGTTGCTCATAGTAATTTTTTGCCAAAAATGGTGGTTCTCTATGCCGAGCTATAAAACTCGAGCACTCCAGTCTCGTCGCCGTTCATGGTTATTTACCTGCAGCTGAATTTTATACGTGGAAAAAAGCAAATATTTTTCGAGAATTTTTAACAAACACGATGGAGATATTCCCAATTCTTGTGCACGTCGTCGAAGAGAAGTAAACGGACATGCAGTAACAATCTGCCTTACTGCATCAGTCCTTTCAGGTGTACGTTGGATTAACTATTGCCCAGTCTTCGCTTTATCTCTCAGTGTATGCATATTTTCAAAATTATTCATTACATGCTGAATGGTTGACTTGCTCGGCGTAATTTTCTTCGCGTATTCACATTTGAACAATTATTTTAATAATTTCAATTGTTATCAAAACTCTCTACAACTGTCAAATACGAATGCACAAATGTCATTCAAACCAAAATGGCGACCAAACAAAATTTACCTGGAACGTAAAATGCATAAAAATTAACGTTTATGAGCTGCTCGATCGCGTGCATTGGAAGTAGAAGGGCAACGAACAGTAGGAGTCGAAGGAGAACGTTTACGAGCTTCTCAATCGCATGCATTGTGAGTAGAAGGGCAACGAGCAGTAGGAGTTGAAGAAGACGGTTTATGAGATACTCGATCGAGTGGATTAGAATCATAGGGCAATGGACAGTAGGAGTCGAATCAGAACATTTATGAGCTACTCGATTGTGTGCATTGGAAATAGAGGGGCAACGAACAGTAGGAGTCCAAGAAGACGGTTTATGAGATGCTCGATCGAGTGCATTAGAATCAGAGGGCAACAAACAGTACGAGTCGAAGTAGCAAGTAGACGATCCTTTGGAGCCGATAAAGTATGCCAACGGTGATATATGCAAACTTTCAGAGTTCAAGGACAAATATATCATCGCGTAGGATTACTTCTACCAGTTACGAACGTTGAAGATAAATTTTTACAAATCTACTTAACAGGCGTCAATGCTGAGCAAGTTGATCAGCGAAGCGTTGCAATTCCAGGCACTTAACGTTATATTATTGAGCAAATTTGCTAACTTTTTTCCACCAACACAACGCTCTGACGAAATTGTTCAAAACATCGATGATAACTTGCGCACCAATAATTCTTTTGCGTAACGTTAATCCACCTCGATTGTGCAACGGAACAAGACTCGCTGTCAAAAAACTGGCGCCAAACGTCATCGAAGCGACAATTTGGAATGGCAATGTGCTGATTCCATGTAGTTTCATTATTCCCACTGACATGCCATTTGATGGCATTTTCAACGACTGTTACATGTTGCATCCTCATGAGTGGGTACAGCCGAAAAATTTATTTATTCTTGCAGAAGACGGAAATATCAAAAATATTGTACATCCGAAAATACTTGAATAAATTTTTTAAATTTAATTTAATGACAAGAAAATGATTGTCTTCTATTTATTTTGTATATGGAAGTGTGTTTAATTTGTCTATGTGTATCTACTCCAAAAAAATTACAATAAAAATGTAGACGCATGCCGGACATTACATTGTAAATTATAAATTGGCATACATTTACTACTCGTAGTTAACATACATCATAAAAGTTACGTAATTTTTTTCGCATCAGCATAATTGAACAATTAGTTAAATAAATATTGTAATATTATAATTTTAACAAGTTGTTGCAATGTTAAATATTTTATAATAAATTGTTAAAGACTATTATCTATAATTCTCAAATGCCAATAAGCAAATATTATTTAAATCAAAATAGCGGTTAAATAAAATCGACCTGGAACATAAAAATAACCCTCTATTAATATATCGTGGCGTCTGTGATATTTTCCAACAGATGGAGGTAAAAGCAAATCACTCAGTAACTACTAGTCGTATTGAAAAGTGCTACCTAAAGTTTTGTGTAGCGCAACATTTTATTGAAATCGATAAAGTATGCATATCAAAAGTTATTTAGATTCAAAAATTGATCAGAACAAAGAAAAAATTCGATAAATTTTAAAATTTCGCTTCGAGAAAGGCAACAACGTATCACGCTTAGGAATTAACCATTCATCATCAAATTATTTTAAACCATTTGCAAAAGGCTTGATTAAGAAAAAAAGCTCAATGTTTGATTGCCTCATGAAGCGCAATACGCTCCTGAATCTGCAATACGCTCCTGAAGCGCAATAAAATTTAGCTATTACTGAAGCGTATCATATCTGGCGATGAAAAAAGGGTAACAAATACGAAAATATTGTTCAAAAGAGATTATGGAAAAAGAGAGACGAACGATCACAAACAATTTTAAAGCCAGAATTGATAGCCAATAAGGTTATGCTGTGTATATGATGGTACTGAAAGGGAATCGTTTATTATGAACTGCTATCATTTACTCAAATTGTTAACTCGGTAGCGTATTGGGTATCGTCCATATCACATCTATGATGACTCACTAAAATTCAAAGGACTTGCCTGAGAAGTTTGCAGAAATCCACCGAATAGCCTAGACTCTCAATCTATTATTTGCTTTGATCTCTGCAGAGAACTCAAAAAAAATTCAAGTTTTTCAACCAGAAACCACAGAACTTTTAATACTGATAGTTCTGCCCAAAAAAAATGGCGACACATTGTCGATAATAATGGAAAATATTTGGTATTCGATAAACTAATACTACCCTAAATGGCAGTTTTATTCCACAAAAAACAAGTGTGTGTTACTAAGGACTTAGAACTGAACGAAAGGCTAACCTGGGGAACCCTCATACGAAAGTAAAAAACAATGACATTAACTCCTAGAAAATAGGCCAACACTGACTTTAAAAATTAAATTATTATTATACAAAATGATACTAAAACCGATATGGACTAACGTACTTGAAATTTGGACTTCACTAAGCATTCTAATTCCCATCGAATCCGAAATCTTACTATGCCGAACCCTTTGCAAAAATATCATCGATAGAGCAAACTGTTTCACTACATGTGTTTATGTCCTTGTACCTTCCCTTAAAAAATACTGCGTCAAAGAAATTGTATGTGGTTGTAGATGATGTTTAAATTTTAAAAATAACTTATTTTACAGCATAAATTGTTGGAGCTCCTTTAGGATCATTGATTTTGATAATTGCTTAAGATATTCTTCAGTTACAGAACCCCACGTCTCCTTTATTTTTAATTGTCAAATAGTTTCTGGGTGGTATCGTGGATACTATTAATTATTTCATTGCTGATCAGGTGGTTTTTATTGGATTCAGATTAGGAGAACATGTCCACTCCTTTATTTTCCAGGTATTGGATAATGTTTTGTCTACATTCTAGAAGAAAAAATTATGTATGATTAGTTAAGTTTCTGTTATGTAAATTTTAATATTATTATTTGTGTTCACAATTTTTGTAATTTACCAATATTTTTCGCTGTATGCGCTGGGTCATTATCCTGTTCAAAAATAAAATGGTAGATGTCTCTAAAAAGCTCGATAATTTTTGATTCCAGATGATATTATAGAGGGTGTATTTAAAAAAAAAAATTCGCTTTATGTCCTGTTTGGTATCCATAGAAACAATTCTGTCTTTTGCTGCCTTTCTTTCATCTAACAAATAATGATCCATTCCATATGTAAAAAAATGACATCATCCCATATCTGATCAGTCGAATTGTTGTGCCAACGGCCCGAAGTCAAGCAATTCCTACGTGCAGATACGATTAAGGTCAGCTTTACGACTGGTCGCCGTGCAACAATTCCGGTCGCTACTAATCTCCTTCTTACGGTTCTGCTCAAAATTTTGGTTTGTGGGGCTCGATAAGGATCTGTTTTTAATTTCACAGAGGCTTTAAAACTCCTCCTTATGATCTAATAACAGCTCCTATTCTGAAGCATATTCCCCGAAAAGCTTTAGTTTTAATTATATACATTTTCAATGATATTCTGCGCATAACCTATTTTGCCGTACTCTGGAAATTTTCTGATTCCTAAACCAAATAAACCAGATAAATCCGCTTTTTCTTATAGACCTATCCTACTAGTCCTTGGTAAGATTTTTGAAAAACTCCTATTGAAATGACTTTACCCAATCCAGTTTTAGTAAATGAAAAAATTATTCTTGATTTCCAATTTGGCGTCCGATCTGAATACTCCACAATCCAGCCATGCCATTGTATTGTTGATCACATTGCATCATCTCTTGAGAGGTAAGTATATTTCCCAGGAGTATTTTTAGATATCTCCCAAGCGAGAAAAATTATTTTGTGACCTATAATAATTTATATTCCGATCGGCAACGTACCATAGATGTTTTCGATTCGTACTCAAAGTTCTTAACCACCGGACTATCAAGACCACTACAAAAAGCGCAGCTGATCGTGAAGCTTTGTCCTTCACGTAACTCGCAGAAATCAGCTTCATCCAGTTCGAGTTTGTGAAAAGAGGCAAAAAGTGCAACAGCCTCGATAGTCCAGTGATTAAAAAAGTCGAGTAGAAATCAATATGATCCCTGACTCAGTTAATAAAATATTTTTTTCAGCTTTATTCATCACTTAACTTCCAGAAATTAAATTCAAGTTCTCTTTACTGAGCATCAGTTTTCAGTTAAATTTTCTGCTCAAATTGTATTAAAGCTAGCATTTTAATAATCAATTTTTTTATGTAACGGAATTGAAATTTTTAAATCCACATTTTAATAAACTGGTAATTTTAATGTGATTCAATGCATTTTATATAAAATAATTTTTATGAAATTGCTCATGATTGAGCATAACAATAATTGCAAATTAAATTGAAATTTTTAAATCCAGATTTTTGTAAGCTATCAGTTAAACGTGATTTAATTAAATTTTTGTATATTAATTCTTATAAAATTGCTCATGATTGAGCATAACAATAATTGCAAATTAAATTGATATTCAAAAAACAATTTAAAAATTTTAAATCCAGATTTTTGTGAACTGGCAATTAAACGTAATTCAATCAAATTTTTGTATATTAATTCTTATGAAATTGCTCATGATTGAGCATAACAATAATTGCAAATTAAATTGAAATTTAAAATAAAAATTGAAATTTTTAAATCTACATTTTATTAAACTGGCAATTTTAATGTGCTTCAATTAATTTTATATAAAATAATTTTTATGAAATTGCTCTTGATTGAGCATAACAATAATTGCAAATTAAATTGATAATTAAAAAACAAATTGAAAATTTTAAATACAGATTTTTGTAAACTGGCAAATGAACGTGATTCAATTAAATTTTCGTGTATAAATTCTTATGAAATTGCTCTTGATTGAGCATAACAATAATTGCAAATGAAATTTAAATTTAAAATATAAATTGAAATTTTTAAATCTACATTTTATTAAACTGGCAATTTTAACGTGATTCAATTAATTTTATATAAAATAATTTTTATGAAATTGCTCATGATTGAGCATAACAATAATTGCAAATTAAATTTATATTTAAAAAACAAATTGAAAATTTTAAATCCGGATTTTTGTAAACTGGCAAATGAACGTGATTCAATTAAATTTTTGTATATTAATTCTTATGAAATTGCTCATGATTGAGCATAACAATAATTGCAAATTAAATTTAAATTTAAAATAAAAATTGGAATTTTTTAATCTACATTTTATTAAACTGGCAATTTTAACGTGATTCAATTAATTTTATATAAAATAATTTTTATGAAATTGCTCATGATTGAGCATAACAATAATTGCAAATTAAATTGATATTCAAAAAACAATTTGAAAATTTTAAATCCAGATTTTTGTGAACTGGCAATTAAACGTGATTCAATCAAATTTTTGTTTATTAATTCTTATGAAATTGCTCATGATTGAGCATAACAATAATTGCAAATTAAATTGAAATTTAAAAAACAAATTGAAATTTTTAAATCTACATTTTATTAAACTGGCAATTTTAATGTGATTCAATTAATTTTATATAAAATAATTTTTATGAAATTGCTTATGATTGAGCATAACAATAATTGCAAATTAAATTGATATTTAAAAAACAAATTGAAAATTTTAAATACAGATTTTTGTAAACTGGCAAATGAACGTGATTCAATTAAATTTTCGTGTATTAATTCTTATGAAATTGCTCTTGATTAAGCATTACAATAATTGCAAATTAAATTTAAATTTAAAATACAAATTGAAATTTTTAAATCTACATTTTAATAAACTGGCAATTTTAACGTGATTCAATTAATTTTATATAAAATAATTCTTATGAAATTGCTCTTGATTGAGCATAACAATAATTGCAAATGAAATTAAAATTTTAAAAACAAATTAAAATGTTTAAATCCAGATTTTTGTAAACTGGCAATTAAACGTGATTCAATTAAATTGTTGTATATTAATTCTTATGAAATTGCTCATGATTGAGCATAACAATAATTGCAAATTAAATTGAAGTTTAAAAAACAAATTGAAACTTTTAAATCCAGATTTTTGTAAACTGGCAACTAAACATGATTCAATTAAATTTTTGTATATTAATTCTTATGAAATTGCTCATGATTGAGCATAACAATAATTGCAAATTAAATCACCATATCAATTGTCAAAATATTTTTCTAAAATTGTCTAAATTAATAAATTCAATTTATTTTAATCTTATAAAGAAAATTTTGACCAATTTATCCTTTGGAAAGCAGAGTTTTAACACTAATTTTTGTCCCGATGTGCATTTTACAGAACTCCATCGTTTTGATATAATTTTGATAAATTTTTTGCATATTTCGAGCGATAATTTGATCATAATTCGACGGATGTCATTTTGATATGCTATAAAGTTTTTTTACATAATTTTAAAATGAAAACTTCAAACCACAATTGGTTAGGATTAAAATCTTTAAGAATTGACTAAAAAAAAAAGCAGTTATCATAGAAGCTTAATGCTTAGGATTTTACGTTAAGGGTGTCACCTTTTTTAAGTTAAAAAGAAATATGAACTAATGACTACTTCGGACTAAAATGCACACTAGACAGTTTCTTTTCGTGTAAATACAATGGCTTTTTCATAGTTATTTGTAGAGCCTCCTATATAGAAATTTTGCTTACTGAAGTAACATTCACAGTATGATAAATAAGCTGTTCTCTCAAAGCGGCAATTGTTTAACCAAAAATTTATTTCACAAATAGTAAACATGGTAAAAAATTATCTTACAAATGATAAAATATTGAAGCCTGCCAAAAATTGACCAATAAAAATTATCCTGAAATTAAATAAATGCAATTCAAATATTTTAGTTGTATTTTTGTTATTCTTTTATTTATTTGTAATAATCCATAAGAATTTTTTTTTATTATTATTAATTTATATGTATATGTATATGTATATGTATGTATATATTTTTAATATATTTTTTAATAATGTTATTTTCTTTTATTTCTATATATTTTTTACTATACTACATCGAGATAAAATAAAAGACATTCGATTATTTTGTTTATTATCAGTTACACATAAAAATGTCTTTTAATTTCATAAAATGTTCATTAAGTTTTTTTTTGTTGTATTTATTTATTTATTATTTTATATTTTAATAATAATATTAATAATAAATATTAAAAAAAAAAAAAAATTTCAAATAAAATATATTTTTTTTGTTGCTTTCTCTTCTTTACTTTTTAAATACAACTTTTATTATAATACATTTTCAAAAAAATTTTATATATTGTATTTATTATAATATCGGCACAATAAATTAATTGATTTTGGATTTTTTTTTAATTAGTTCTTTTTTTCATATTTAATTAATAAATAATTTTTAATTTTTTTTTTTAGTTCTCCGGTTGATAAAAGGCAAAATTTTCAATATTCAATTTACCTACAAATATTCACTCACATTTAATTTAATTGTACAAAAAAGTTTTTCTATTTTTTTCAAATATTTTTATAAGCAAATTTTTCAATATATTTAAATTTTCATGGATTTTGCAAGTTTACCCCAATTATCCACACCCCCGCACCCCCGCACCCCCCACACCCCTTTCTGCAACCAATAGTGCACCACTTAAAATCAACTTTCATTAAGTACAAATTTTTATTATAAATTGTCTGTATATTATCGATACTCAATATAATAATAGAAATTGATTCAAATTTAAAAGCCAAATTCACTCCACCATTTTCCCCAAGTTAAATAAATTCAAGTTTTGTTTTGATGTGAATTGAATTAATGGATGGCTAAAAATTTGATATTAAAAATGGCGCCAGCTAATATTGAAAATGGTAGAATGTTCGAATTAATTACTGCCATAGTTTATACTCGTACAATTTTTATATAATATAGGCAAGAAATTAGTGAGAAATAATTTTCTT
This sequence comes from Atherix ibis, assembly GCA_958298945.1. Taxonomy (NCBI): domain Eukaryota; kingdom Metazoa; phylum Arthropoda; class Insecta; order Diptera; family Athericidae; genus Atherix; species Atherix ibis. The sequence continues at coordinate 40,147,542 of OY282610.1, forward strand.
TTGTGCAATCAAAATATCTTGTATGTATGAGGTAGCGCCATCTTACAGAAAAATAATTTCAAATCAAAGTTAGACTTGTTGTGTGCTAGTTACTTGAGCTATAAAAATGGTGGTGGTGGTGTTACGTCAAAAACAGTAAAAATATGTTTTTTTTTTTGACATAAGAGATTTTTTATTGAATCTATTTGTTTAATAGTAGACAGAAAATAGTTTATATAAAAGAAGGCGCGCAAAAAAATTAGAAATATCTTTTTTTAATAATAAATAAAAAAAATGTCGCAAGTGATACGTGAAAATCTTTTTACAGAATTGATCTTTGTTATATAAAAATTACCGCCATTGATTAGCACATAAGAAATAACCTGAACTTATAAATTGTAATATTTGCTTGACAGTCGAAATATATTTGCTTGACAGTCGAACAATATATATGTAGCATAAAACAGAGAGAAGACATTTCTCTCTTTAAAAAATTGGGCGCGAAATTTAAATTTAAATTTTCATTTTATGAAACCATTTATATAATACTATTTCTAATAGTTTTTATTCTATTTATGCAAAGAATATAATTTTTTCTTTGTAAATTTTCCATATCAATATAATAATTATTTATTTTTGTTGTTCTTTGAAAATATATATATATATTTTTTTTAAATTCGCGTTTAAATTTACATTTTTATTTTAATTGTTTTACTTTTACGTTTGTGTTTTTTTATTTGCTAAATTTCAATAATTACTAATAGAAATTTTGATTATCATTTTTGAAAAATATTTTGCTTTCAATCGAATTTTAAAATTAATTTTCGCAACAAAAACTTTTCAAAACCTATGTTATATATCAAATACTATCAAAAGTTTCTTATCTTCAAAATAAATTAACTTATGCTTAGTTTTAGCTACTATTTTTTGGTAAATTAAAAAATTAATAAAACCTGAGTTATTGTAAAATCTAAAATAAATATTTTTAGTGTGGTAATTTTATTGTATTTTTTTTTTCTTTTTAAATTTGAACAACCATCGTTAAAGTATATATTGTATTTTATTTTTTAAAAATTAATTATTATTTTATGACTAAATGTAAAATTTTTTGTTTCACATTTTATTTGTATGGAAAAAAGGAATTGTTTTTCTTTTTTTATATATTAATTATCAAAAATAGCATCTATTGCAATAAAATCCTTATAAAAAAAATAAATAGAAAATGAAAAATATTTTTTACACATAATTGGTTGGACAAACATTTTCTATAATAGCAATTAACCTATGCAGGACGATATAAAAGTCAAGAGGTGATTAATATTAAGTTTTCCTTTGTAAATATTTATTATTAATTCGTTTTAAAAAAAAAAAAAACACTAAGAAAAAATGATAATTTCCTTAAGTTTGTTTAGTGAAATTGCTTTTTTTTTAACCTTTGTATCAAGTAGATTACTTTGAGGCACTACTTAAGCATTTTAAAAATAACAAATAAATTTAAAAAAATATGAAAAAACTGATAAAAAACTAAGAAAAATTTGCACCTACATTTTAAGGCTGTTTGAAAAAATATACCAAAAAGCATCGAATTTAGCAAACTTAATATTGATCAAAATATAAAATAAAAGTTTCCTTTTAAAATCGATATTTACGGCATAAATCTTAAAAATGTCTAGTTAAATTGATATTTGAATTTTTTTTTTTTCAATCCAAATATCGTAGTTTGAAAATTTTTTTAAAAGAAAATTGTCATTTGGTCTAATTTTTGCGTTTTTCGTCTCAAACAAAAATGCTATTATATAACAGGAAAGATTACTTTAGCTGCCATATTTTGATGATGTTGGTATAATTTCGCTATTATTTTGACATAATTTGTTGGTATGATTTTCGTATAATCATTCTTCTTGAACTTTGGTATAATTTTCATATCATAGTAGTGGAATTTTGGCATAATTTTTGGTATAATTTTCTGTAAGGTTTTTATATGATTTTTAGTATAATTTTTTGTATAAATTTCGGCAAGATTTTTATATGATTTTTAATATAATTTTGTGTATAATTTTTGGTAAAGTTTTCGTGTGATTTTTAGTAAAATTTTTGGTATAAATTTCGGCAAGATTTTTGTATGATTTTTAATATAATTGTTGATATAATTTTCGGTAAGGTTTTTATATGATTTTTAGTATAATTTTTGGTATAATTTCAGGTATGGTTTTTGTATGATTTTTAATATAATTTTTTGACATAATTTTTTGTATAATTTTCTGTACGGTTTTTGTATGATTTTTTAAATATAATTTTTGGTATAATTTCCGGTATGGTTTTTGTATGATTTTTAATATAATTTTTGGTATAATTTCCGGTATGGGTTTTGTGTGATTTTAAGTATAATTTTTGAAATAATTTTTGTAAGGTTTTTGTATGAATTTAAGTATAATTTTTGGTATAATTTTCTATACAATTTTGGTATAATATTTTTTTAGATTTTTAGTATAATTTTTGGTATAATTTCCGGTATGGTTTTTGTGTGATTTTAAGTATAATTTTTGGAGTAATTTTTGGTAAGGTTTTTGTATGAATTTAAAATTTTTGGAATAATTTTTGGTATATATTTTTCTGATACAATATAATTTTCGGTATAATATTTTTTTAGATTTTTAGTATAATTTTTAGTATAATTTTTGGTATGGTTTTTGTATGATTTTAAGTATAATTTTTGGAATAATTTCCGGTAAGGTTTTTATATGATTTTTAGTATAATTTTTGGTATATATTTTTCTGATACAATTTTGGTATAATTTTCGGTATAATATTTTTTTAGATTTTTGGTATAATTTGTGGTATAATTTCCGGTAAGGTTTTTGTATGATTTTAAGTGTAATTTTTGGTATAATTTCCGGTTTTGTATAATTTTTAGTATAATTTTTGGTATAATTTTTTGATATAATTTTTTGTATGATTTTTGGTATAATTTCAATTTATTTGAATGTAATTTAACTATATTTATTAGTATAAGTATAGTAATTATTTTAATGCAGTTTTATTATAATTATCGTTTTAGTTTTTACTACAAATTCAGATATACATATACTTGGTTTAATAATTGGTATAAAATTGAAATGCTTTTGGTATAATTTTTTTATTGTATTTAATATTTCTAGTTTTAATTCTTTATAATTCTGATACGACTTTGCTGCAAGTTTTGTGGAGTTTTGATATAATTTTTGCATACATTTTTTTAACAAATTTTTGGTATAATTTTTTGGTAAAATTTCAATTTTTTGGAATTTATCTGGTATAATTTTTGTATAAGTCGTATATAATTATAGTATAATTATTATTTTTTTAATCTATGATTTAGTGATATAATGTTTGTAACAATATATGACTTTCGAATAATTTTGATATTACTCCGTTGTCTGAAATTTATGGTTTTATATCAATTTATTTTCAAGTTAATTTTGGTATGATTTAAATTTAATTGATTGTAATTGCGATATATATTGTTTTTATAATTCTCGTTTAGTTGTGGCATTATTTATCGTATAATACTGCTACTATTTGGTAAAAACTATTTCAGATATCTTTAGGTCTAATATAATTTTGATGGCCTTTTTTTCTGATTATTTTCGATAGAGAAATGAAAGAAATTTTTTTCTTTCATCTAACGACAATTTTTTTAAATAATAAATCAGAAATTATTCTAGAAAAACTTTCATTCTTATATAAATTTTACCAAAGTGCTTGTATATAGTATTTTTCTAAATATTGTTTTATTTTTATTTAAATTATTTTATATACAATAATTTTCCTATTAATTAATTGAAAAAAAAATTATTTATTTGTTTTATCATTTTTTTGATATTTAGAAACAGTCTATTTATTTTTCGATGTTATTTGTTTTTTTTTGTGTGGTTATATTTGAATTTGAATATTTTATTTTGGTTTGAAAAGATATTTTGTTATGTTGATAATTTAAATATATTATTAGAAGAATAATTAAGTGGTTTTTATTGTTTGACTAATTTTATTTTGAAATGTTGATTATGAAAGAAAAACCAAAAGTCTTTTAATAGATTAGCTTCGGAGTTTTGAGTAACTATCATATTATTATTTTTTATTAAAAAATTTACCAATAAACTATAGAATATTTCCAAACAAAAAAGGAGACAAATCTTTAATTTTATTTATTAAAAAAAGAATTTATTCAATAAAAATCTATATTTTCATATATGAATACAGACTAACCAGAAATTATTTTTTAACAATTTCAAATTATATGAAAAATACTATTTTTTTTTTCTATAAATTAATTTTTGGTTAAAAAAATTTCTTTTATAAAAATGTTGTCAAATATTTTATGGTAAATTTTTAGATTATTATTTTACTAAATTATAAAAATTACAAAAATATTTTTTTTTTGTTTGTTGGTAAAACAATTTATAGTATTATCCACATTTGGTGTTAGTAGCACCATTTCAAGCTCAGAAGTTTTCAAAAATCAATTAACATTTTTGCATTTCAAAATAATATAGAAAAATATTATATAAATAATTTTTTTCAGTAAAAGCTATTTAATAGGAAAATATCTATTTTCAATGAGCGTTAAAAAAGGAGAACTTTAAATGGTTACGAAAAAAGAAGAGCACTTAGAATACAATAAGTTTTAATGCAATTATTTTCAGCTTCTCTAGTAAGAGACTACTATATAATAGGAATGATAGAAAATTGCAAATTAATTTTTTTCCTTAATCCTTTTTTGAAAGTGATCATCAGTATTGGCTTGATAAAAATCAATTTTCTCTTAGATCATCCTGTTTCGTTTTCGATTACAAACACATTCAAAAGTAATATGTTAATTTAATGCACATATGATAAATAGAAAAAAGTTTTGTCACTTTTCTATTTTGATAAAGGATAATTTTGGATTTGGTTTTATTGTTGATTTATTGGCAAGCAACTCCTTGGGCATGCTGTAAACCGGTGCATAAATATAACATAATAACGCTCAGCACTTGTACACGTTCCTCTGATTGGGCTATTAGAATAGCTTTACGTGCTGCTTCGTGTTCCTGTTCACGTTGTTGTTTTTTTGTACATTCACTGGTACTACCAGTACCATTAGCACTGGCGCTAGTACCAGCACCACTAGGGGATGATGATGCTGGTTTTGTTTGAAGGAATAGATTTACATCGGATGGAGGTCGCATAGAATCGATTAAATTATCACTTTCTGTGGCAGGAGTTGCTGTCGATTTTGATGTGCTTGATGGCTCGGTATTTATTAATGACGCATGCAAAAATGTTTCACTATCGAGGGCAATACGTAATTTTGTCAACTGCAAAAAAGCAAAACAAACAAAAAACCATTTAAAAAATTCAAAATAATTAATTTTATTCGAATATTGTAAGTTTAGCTTCTTTTAATTAATTGTTAATATAATTATTTTAGATACTATTATATAAGAAATAACCACAATAGTAGTGATCAGACTAATGATCATTCTAAGATCATAAGGCAAAAGTACAAATATAAAATATTTGTACTTTTAATAAATAAAAGTGATAATAAAAAAAATTTACAAAAACAATGAAATAACTAAAAAAATTATATTGTATAAACTTACCAAAACATTGATTTTTTCAACCCTTTCATTTGGTTCATAATCAACGTAGAGACTTTTGCTAGCCGTTTTTGCAATGCTCATCATTTGATCAAGTTTAGCCAAACCGATTAGAGTATCTGTAAGATCTTCGATCTGTTCGCGTGTTAATTCTTGTACATCATTTGGTATACTTTCTAATTTTTGTGTTACAGTCATAAAAGGGTTGGTATTTTGATTGACAAGAGATTGTTTTCTGTAAAAAAATGGAGAAGACAAAAATATGCACTAAAAAATGAAAGAAGGAAAAAATATTGTACAAAATTTATTGAAAATTTAGTTCAATCAGTATTAAGTAATGACTTGTAAAAATTCTATTAAGTTTGTTTAGGAGAATTTTATTTTCATTACAAAAACATTGCTTGCTAATATCGATATGTGAACAATACTGCTCCGATCAATATGGATCATCGTTGATCATAATGTACCACTATCGAATACTATAGATTACTTTGGATCAATATAGACTACTATGTATCATTTTGGATCACTATGAATCGCTGCAGATCACTATTAAAAACTATGGTTCACTATAGAATAGTATGAATTACTAAAGATCATTATGGATTCATACAAACTACTATGGATCACTATAAATCACTTTGGATCACTGTGGATCAATATAAGCTACTGTGGATCAGTTTTGATCACTACAGATCACTATGGATCAATATATTGTAGATCAGTCTGGATTACTATCGAATAATATAGTTAGCTGCGGATCTCTTTGAATCATTTTGAATCTTATTGCACCAGTTTAGATGACTATAAATTGCTATGGATCACTAAATATATCACTATGGATTAATACAATACTATGGCTCAACATAGATTACTATGGATCACTTTTGATCAATGTAGATCACTATGGATCACTTTGAGTCATTTTGGATCTTATTGAACCATTTTAGATGCCTATAAATTGTTATAAATCGCTAAATATATTACTATGGATCAATATAGATCATTTCGGATTACTATGGATCAATATAGATTATTATGGATCACTTTGGATCAATGTAGATCACTATAGACCACTTTGAGTCATTTTGGATTTCATTGGACCAGTTTAAATGACTATAAATTGCTATGGATTATTAAATAAATTACTATGGATCAATATAGATCATTTCGAATTACTATGGATCAATATAGATTATTATGGATCACTTTGGATCAATGTAAATCACTATAGATCACTTTGAGTCATTTTAGATTTCATTGGACTAGTTTAGATGACTATAAATTGCTATGGATTATTAAATAAATCACTATGGATCAATATAGATCATTTCGAATTACTATGGATCAATATAGATTATTATGGATCACTTTGGATCAATGTAAATAACTATAGATCACTTTGAGTCATTTTAGATTTCATTGGACTAGTTTAGATGACTATAAATTGCTATGGATTACTAAATATATTACTATGGATTAATACAATACTATGGCTCAAAAGAGATTACTATGGATAACTTTTGATCAATGTAGATCACTATAGATCACTTTGAGTCATTTTAGATTTCATTGGACTAGTTTCGATGACTATAAATTGCTATGGATTACTAAATATATTACTATGAATCAAAATTGATCATTTTCGATCACTTTGGATCAATATAGATCACTATAGATCACTATACATTAATAGAAATCACTTTGGATCACTAGTAGTAAGCTTGTATGGCACGAAAAATATTTCAGTATTTTCCCATAAAGCAATTTCCAAGTTTTTTTATATTGATAGGTTATCTTTTTCCAATAAATGAGCTCTACTCTGCTGAAAGGAGATTTTACCTAGGCGTGTGCTGTGGACTTGGCGGTAAACTACGACTGCTCTGATTTAATGACGATACAACTCCAGGAATAGCTAAATTATTTGCAGAATTAACTCTTTTTAGTCCTTGAGCTAGTAGATCACTAAAACTCTGGCGGTGGGTATCGAGTCTCATTTGTGCCTGCTATAAAAAAAAAATAAACAAACGAAAATTGGCAAAAAATCTTTTTTAAGGGTAAATTCAGTTTAAATCAATTTTCACCTCCTCAATGTTGTCATCATAATCATAGGTTTCACTAGTGGGTGCTTCGGTCAATTTGAATTCGGGATGGGTAGTAGGTGGAATCGTATTAGTCATAGCAGCACAATCAACTGGTCCACAGACAGTTGAATTTTGGCACTTGGTAACGCATTTCTTATGGCAGCACATAGAACAGTCGCGGCATTGTACGGCATCCTTGAGCCAAATTTTTCGGCCGCAAAAATCACATTGTGTCGTGCGATGGAAATGTGTCCTAACAAAATTGTGTGCCTTTGTTGTTTCAGCTTCTATTTTTTCCGATTCTTCTAGCTTATCAGTAGAACTTCTATGGGAAATTGAATGTTTACAATTTTTTTTTACTTACAATTGATTTGATATTGAAATAGAATTAAGAGAATAGATAATATTGTAAATAACCTGTTGGCTTTTGATTTTTTATCGTTTGATGCTGATATTGCAGTTGGTGAACCTGTCCAAACGAATGAGAATAAAATATCACCATAGCATAAATAAGGATCAAATCCTGATTGTAAAGATAAAGGATGAGTTTGTCTGCAATTAAAAAGATTTCATCAGTTAATAATAATAATTTTTTTTTTTTTTTAATGGAAATATTAACTTACAAATCTGGTGAGTGAGGTGGCAATAGTGAAAATGACTTTAGATGGTGTCCCAGGTTAGTTTCACCACATTCTACAAGTACATTGTTGATGGGAACATTTATGTAGCCAAGTAAGCAGCTGTTGGCAACAGTTCGCCCATAAACACAAACATTCAAAAAGATGCTATTCTCATTCAAATCGAAGCAACACAAATCATCCATTCGCACGAACGTATCTACGGGACAGTCGACGGTGGAATGTTGTTGGATGATCTCCACCATGGATGCATCTGTTCTCAGTTTCTCTTTGCCAGATGATAATAGTTTGCTATTTATTGGAGAACTAATTGATATTCTCCCTTTGGTATCCAAACTCTGACTGCGTTCGTCACTGCCAGGACTTTGACCAGGCGAATCGCTGCTTTCTCTACTGAGATTTTTCGTTAGAGATCGAGCTCTTGACTGACTCTTCCGCGGTGAACCCGACGGAGTACCCGGAGTAGTAGCATCTACCGAGACTGATTTTTCAATAGAACTCTTTCGATTCGATTTACTTGCTATTCCAACCATTTGAACAGAATCAGTAGACTTTGAAAATATTATATTAAAATCGCTCAGATTACGGCTCATTTCTAGTTCTTCTAAAATGGCATCATTATGAATAGTTCCTTGGCAGACCCTTTCTATTCGAAATGAGAAAACTGGTCGGTTCAGACTTTTGACAATTTTTGCCACTTGACTAATACTTGTGACACGTTTGCCTTCTATCAAAATCAGAATATCGCCAGTTCTTAAATCAGCTTTTACTGCTGGTGTATTTGGCAGAACAGCTTCAATATAAACGGAATTCTCATTCTGCTTGAACACAATTCCGATTTGTTGATTCTTGGCCTTATGAATTTCCTTGTCGATAGAAATTATGATATTCTGATCGTCACGTTGTTTTGCTTCAACCCATGGCAGTGAGGCCAGTGTTAGAGTGCAGTAAATTTGAGTCACATTTGCTGGTATCATTAATCGTGTAAGTTCGGACACTTTTACTTCCAATTTACCATTTGGCACCATTTCAGTATCAATTTCTTCTTCGGTTTTATGAAAGAATGGCTTATAGCGTAACTTATAATTGGGTAAGGTATGCTTTCGTCGTACAGCCTTACGAATTTGATTCAATATCAGACTTGTTACATTCGATTGCATCTGTCTACCCTGAAATTGTGATTCGATACCAAGATCCAGTTGTGGATCGCCTAAAAAGCTTAACGACCAATGTGTGTATGGCTTACGAGTAAACTGAAGTCGAGCTAATCCCGAAAGATGTTTAACTGTAAAAAAACAAACAAAACAAAATGATAATAAGAATTTTTTTCATTTTGAGTTTTTATTCAAATTAAATCAAAACAAAAATTTAATATATATTTTTAGTGGAAATGGTTTTGTAAAATTTTTATTATATAAAAAAAAAATCTCTTCTTTAACAATTGTGACTGAATTTAATGGGAATGGGAAGTTTTAGTGAAGCATAAAAGTTTTAATCTGTTAGTCTTTTAATTTTGATTTCAATAAGGTTGAAGTGATTTGTCTTAATACGATCCTGGGTACCCAGTTTCGATAACTTGTGGCATGGCATATTAATATTAGGAGACAACGATGAGTAAAGGTTACATGGACATATTTTATGTATAAATATTGTAGAGAATGGGCCGAAATATGCTACCTTGTGGAACACCGGCGGATATTTACGGTTGACTTACTAGGTGTATAAGCTTAAATCCACTGTTTTTTTGGTCAAAAAAACACATGTTTTTTTTTCAAAGAAAGCAAAAACAAATTTATTCAGAATACTTGCCCTCACTAGCTACACATTTTTCCTATCTCTCGGGCAATTTGTGGGAGGCAAACTACTCATCAAACCATTTTCGGACGTCTTCGTAAGAATCCAGGTCTTGGGAATAAGCGGGGTGGGGTAACACCTCCCAGTTGAGTGTCTTCAATTAGTTTTGGACCATTTTTGACGTGTGCGATCGTGCGTTGTCGTGGAGGAAAATCAGCTTGTCTTGTCTTTGTTGATAATTCGTCCTTTTTTCACGCAGAGCACGGTGCAATTTGATCAGTTGTTGGTGGTAGCGGTGGACATTAACAGTTTCATCAGGTTTTACCATCTCATAGTAGACGATACCCTACTGATTCCACCAAACGCACAGCATCGTGTTCCATCCGAAGCGATTTGGTCTTGGTGAAGATGTTGATGGTTGGCTGGGATCAACCCACGATTTCTTGCATTTAGGATTCTCGAAATATATCCACTTTTCATCGTCTGTCACAATCCGATGCAGGAACGAGTTTCTTTTTTGTCTGGCGAGGAAGATTTCACATGTGTTTTGGCGTCGCTCCATCTGCCTATCGTTCAATTCATGTGGCACCCATTTTCCGATCTTTTCAATCTTCCCCATGGCACGCAGACGCATGGAAATAGCTGGTTGAGCAACACCCAATTGCTCCGTGAGCATTTTTTGCAATTGGCTATCGTCTTCGTGCAAAAGAACCTGCAATTAATGGTCCTCAACCTTCCTAGGCCGATTTTCACGCTTCTTGTCCCACAAGTCAACATTTCCGTCTTTGAACCGACGAAACCAATCTCGGCACATTGTTTCACAGCCGATTTCTTGAAATTGAAGCAGAAAAGCAGAGCTTCCCGCATATGCTCTTTTTCTGCCACAAAACTAGACATGATTACCAAAGGAAAAATGTTTGTTGTTGTACGAAATTGCTCACAATATGCACTGATTAATGTTGACAGATGTTAAAATCATAAAGAAAAAGTAGCTTAATACACTCACTCAAGCCATCTATGACCAAATAGTGGATTTAAGCTTATACCTTTGGTAGCGTTACCTAGAAATTGACAAGGTTCTCAACCACTCCTGAAACAAAAATTGATATGACGGAGATTGAGTGTCGCATGGTGGTTAGTCACACTGAGCCTGATTATAGTAAGGTGATCTTGGTTTTAACGTTGTGGCTGTGGTTGCTATCTACATCGCATGCATAGTTTTCAAACTGCTGGTATGAGATACTAGTTTTTAACTCTGGTACTGTTATTGCTTATGACAGTAAAGGTTAATATAGGATATATCACCAACAGTTGGAGTGACTAACTTATAACTGGTTGCTGACTGCTTGATAAGTGTAGTTAGATCAGGAGTTTAGCTGAAGCGCAAAAGTGGATTTTGAAAGAAGTGGAAGAGTCTGCCATGATGGAATTGAATGGTAAAGTTAGTTAGAGATGCTTAATATAAAGATTAAATTCAAGAAAGAAGGATGGCTTGATAATCTGAAATAAGAAGGCAAAAAAATTCATGGTATGAGGTCTGTTCAAAAAGTATCGCGAATTTTGTGTTTTTTCCAAATTTATTTATTTATTCATGAATATCTATTTTGTCCCCTTCAAAGTAATCCCCACCAGATATTATACACTTGTGCCAATGTTTTTTCCAATCTTCAAAGAGTTCATGATGCATCACGCTTCTGCTATCGAAGAAAACTGTAAGCAATACATTCACATTCGACCGAACTTGGCGCGCTTTTTTCGGTCTTTGCTCGTGCAGCAGCTTCCATTGGGATGATTGAGCTTTGGTTTCTACATCATAACCATAAACCCATGATTCGTCACCAGTTATGATCCTCTGGAGTAAATTTGGGTCATCGCGGACAGAGTCCAACAGCTCCTTAGCAATGTTAATGCGATGCTGTTTTTGGTCGAAATTGAGCAAAAATCGAAGAAGAGCCAAAACACGTGCAAGCAAAGCAGCTATCAAAATTAACTGCACATTCAATATGGTCGAACTTGTCGGCATAAGTGAGAGACATGAGTACCAACATAACGCCACAAAAAATCGAAAATCGAATATACATAACCCGCGGAAATTCAAAATTTGCAATACTTTTTGAACAGACATCGTACGATCTCGAACTAAATATTCTAATCCAAACCCTATAATCCCGAATCCTTTGAAAAATTATTGATGCCCACTTTTGTGTGCAAAACACTGTTACCCATCGTGATCTAAATGTTCCATTCGTTAGTGAATTGTGCATCGTTCCTTATAAAAACTTCCATTTGCGTCTTTCCTATCATCCCGACCCTTTACAAAGAGAAACTGTTCACGACGGTTGTTTTTCTCTTATATGAGCTTCGTCGTCATATTTCTGTATTAAAACTTTTTTATTTTTTTATTATTTTAATTAAAATCAAAAAATTTCATGGAGTTTTTCCAAAACTTTTACAATATTTCATTTTAAGAAGTTCCCTTAAGCATGGAACCTGAAATTATGCAAACTGACATTTCGACGATAACGAAATCCTGCTCAAAATCAACACGGCATTGCAGATAGCGCATGATCGCTAACGAGCATATTTGTCGTGCAGCACTACTGCTCCTAGTCGCTAGCGGATGATACCGAAATCAGTTTTCGTTCAAATCGGAACTTTTCCAAATTTTTTTACAATATTTCACTTTAAGAAATTTCTTTAAGTATGGAACCTGAAATTATACGAACTGACATTTGCACGATAACAAAATACTGCTCAAATTCAACACGCCATTGCAGATGGCGCATTATCGCTAACGAGCATATTTGTCATGCAGCACTACTGCTCCTAGTCGCTAGCGGATGATACCGACATTATTTTTCGTTCAAATCGGAATTTTTCCAAATTTTTTTACAATATTTCATTTTAAGAAGTTCCCTTAAGCATGGAACCTGAAATTATGCGAACTGACATTTGGACAATAACGAAATGCTTCTCAAAATCAAGACGGCATTGCAGATGGCGCATGATCGCTAACGAGCATATTTTGTCGAGCAGCAGTACTGCTCCCAGTCGCTAGCGGATGACACCGAAATTATTTTTCATTCAAATCGGAATTTTTCCAAATTTTTTACAATATTTCATTTTAAGAAGTTCCCTTAAGCATGGAACCTGAAATTATGCAAACTGATATTTGGACGATAACGAAATGCTGCTCAAAATTAATACGCCATTGCAGATGGCGCATGATCGCTAACGAGCATATTTGTCGAACAGCAGTACTGCTCCCAGTCGCTAGCGGATAACACCGAAATTATTTTTCATTCAAATCGGAATTTTTCCAAATTTTTTACAATATTTCATTTTAAGAAGTTCCCTTAAGCATGGAACCTGAAATTATGCAAACTGACATTTGGACGATAACGAAATGCTGCTCAAAATTAATACGCCATTGCAGATGGCGCATGATCGCTAACGAGCATATTTGTCGTGCAGCAGTACTGCTCCCAGTCGCTAGCGGATGACACCGAAATTATTTTTCATTCAAATCGGAATTTTTCCAAATTTTTTACAATATTTCACTTTAAGAAATTCCTTTAAGTATGGAACCTGAAATTATACGAACTGACATTTGCACGATAACAAAATACTGCTCAAATTCAACACGCCATTGCAGATGGCGCATTATCGCTAACGAGCATATTTGTCGTGCAGCACTACTGCTCCTAGTCGCTAGCGGATGATACCGAAATCAGTTTTCGTTCAAATCGGAACTTTTCCAATTTTTTTTACAATATTTCACTTTAAGAAGTTCCTTTAAGTATGGAACCTGAAATTATACGAACTGACATTTGCACGATAACAAAATACTGCTCAAATTCAACACGCCATTGCAGATGGCGCATTATCGCTAACGAGCATATTTGTCGAGCAGCACTACTGCTCCGAGTCGCTTGCGGATGTGAACTGATACGTTAACTGAGCGTATCTTAATCCCAATGGTCAAAAATGTGATTCATTTTGTTTTATTTCTTCTGTTTTAATAAAAACATTTTTATAAAAATAACTTAAACAAATAAATTACCTTTTAATGTAAGTGATCCTTTCTTTCCTAGAACCATATCAGCATCGATTGATAAACGAAAATTTCCTTTATATTGTAAATCAAGAAGTAAGTCAAGATTTTCAATATGACCTTCGGTATCATGAAGCTCAGCACTATGAACACGTAAATTTTTCAATTCTGGAAATTGCCCACCTAAATCTAGGTCACGTATCTATTGTAATTGTGATGGGGATAGAGAATTTTTTTTTTTGTCAAACAAAATATTATAATTATAAGTTATTTGTAAAGTTCAGTTTAAAAAGAGAGAATATTTTTTTATTTTCTTATGACTAATATAAATATCCTTATCCTTAAAGAATTTATTTATTTACTTACAGTTAGCTTATCGAATAATTTGCCAGTTGTAGTTTTTGTTATTAGCTCATCCAATTCAAGGGATAGTTTTCGATAGAACCATTTTCGTACTTTATTCGAATATTTCAGCTCATGGAAAAGGAATTGCATAATAAGATTAAGGCCAACAATAGGATATTTGCTCTCTGGACTTATTGATTTCATACTAGCCAGGATATTCTAAAATTAAATAAAATAGAATAAAAGAAAAAATTCGACTAGAAGAAAATTTTTTATTTATACTCATACACACATACACATATGCACAAAACAAAAACTATAAGAAATTTGAAAAGAAATTTTTATATCATTTTAAATATATCCTTAAACGGAATCATACTTCTGGTAAACAATATTTTTCATTTATTGTTTTCTGTTCGGCACTCTCCTCTGGAAGATTACAATATTGTACAAACGCATAATATTGTATGAGCAGCATTAAAACTGCTCCAATCACTACCGACATTAGACAAAACAGAAATATACTAGTTAGATCCATTTTTATAAATAGTTTTTTTTCTAATCGATTCTATAGTTTTAATATTTGCAAAAAAAACATCTTTCCTCTAAAATACAATATTTGCACAGATAGTTATCCAAAAAAAAAAGAGAAGAAAGAAAAACTAGAAACAGAAAAAAATTTCACTGATATTAATTAGGATTTTCGAAAACACAACAAGTATTTATTTTCTTTTGCACAATTAAAATTCATTCATTTCCTATTAAATTCAAATATTTTTCTTCTACTCTTATCATCAGCAATGATTGCTAATAATAACAATAATAGTAATGATGATGTCTTCCCCTACATTTTGATTGATTCTATTTTGGTTCATTATTTATCCAAATGAATAGATTTGAATACTTTTAGAAAATCCAATCAAATTCATTGATTCAAGATAAATTTTTCTGTTAATTATCCTTTTTGTTATCTATTCTAATTTATAGATTGTATTGGGCATAAAGGCAAATCCCAACTAAACCGGCATTTATTCTATATTATTATGAGGAATGACAGTTCCAACCTATAAATTGATTTAGATTTATTACGATTTTATTTCTTTTTATAATAATTTGTCACTTTTATCACATCACAAATGGTAAATATTTAACTTTTCGATATTATTATTAACGGAAAGGTTTTAGTTAATAATTTTGGATTAAAACTTTTGATGGTATATTTCATTGTGAACTGTTTACAGCTGAGCACAGGGCGAGACAGACTATCGAATATCTGAATAAATTTCAATTGAAGATAACATTCACCAAATATCGTTAGTGGAAAAGTGAATTTATCGTTCGTATTCTTCTTTTCATTATTATTTTTATTATTATGATTATTATTATTTTACTGATTATCGTCGTTACACACTGTGACACTGTTGGTTGTCATACATATATGCACGCACATATTGATGGTATTGCACCCTTGCATAAAAATTACCATCGCCCAACAATTCTTGAATAGTTCGCAGACACCGGGGAAAAATCGATATTCTGTTAGAGCACATGCGTCACCGTCCGCCCAGACCGGGGTGTCTGTCATACGAAAACAGTTCTTATCGAATTACCTCTTTTTATTATTTGCGTTTGTCAAAGAAAATAGCTGACGGTAGAAGGTAAGGGTATGCTACTCATATGCGGTAGTGTCGGTTATATTGTATTATGGTTGTGCTTATTGGTCTTGATTACCAACTGCAGTGATCCACAATCGAGAATATAAGTACTACTATGAAAAATTTCTTATTTAAATACTAAAATAATCTATAAATTTATTCATTCATTTTGAATAAAACATATTTACTTGAAAAACAGACAAAAAAAAATGATTTTTTAAACAAACAACGAAAAAAAACAAGATGGCGCTGGACCGAACGCATGCCTTTTTCTCAGTTCAGCCATTTTTAACATTTGCGTAATTTAATGAAAAACACTCAAATTTCTTTAAGTAGAAACAATTTAGTTACAATTCAGCTATTTTGAATATTTATTCATTCATTTTAAATAGAAGAAAATTAATTAAAGAAAAACCAATAAAAAAACAATGATTTTTTAAATTAAAAAAATTTGTTTATTTAAATACTCTAATAATCTATAAATTGATTCGTTCATTTTGAATAAAACAAATTTACTTGAAAAACAAACAAAAAAAAAATGATTTTTTAAACTAATAACGAAAAAAAACAAGATGGCGCTGAACCGATCGAATGCCTTTTTATCAGTTCAGCCATTTTTAACATTTTCGTAATTTAAAAAAAAAACACTCAAATTTTTTTAAGTAGAAATAATTTAGTTACAATTCATCTATTTTGAATATTTATTCATTCATTTTAAATAGAAGAAAATTAATTGAACAAAAAACAAATAAAAAATCATGATTATTTAAATTTAAAAAAATTTCCTATTTAAATACTTTAATAATCTATAAATTTATTCATTCATTTTGAATAAAACAAATTTACTTGAAAAACAAACAAAAAAAAAATGATTTTGTAAACTAATAACGAAAAAAAACAAGATGGCGCTGAACCGAACGCATGCCTTTTTATCAGTTCAGCCATTTTTAACCTTTTCGTAATTTAAAGAAAAACACTCAAATTTCTTTAAGTAGAAAAAATTTAGTTACAATTCAGCTATTTTGAATATTTATTCATTCATTTTAAATAAAAGAAAATTAATTAAAGAAAAACCAATAAAAAAACAAAGATTTTTTAAATTTAAAAAAATTTGTTTATTTAAATACTCTAATAATCTATAAATTGATTCGTTCATTTTGAATAAAACAAATTTACTTGAAAAACAAACAAAAAAAATGATTTTTTAAACTAATAACGAAAAAAAAACAAGATGGCGCTGAACCGAACGCATGCCTTTTTATCAGTTCAGCCATTTTTAACATTTTCGTAATTTAAAAAAAAAACACTCAAATTTCTTTAAGTAGAAACGATTTAGTTACAATTCATCTATTTTGAATATTTATTCATTCATTTTAAATAGAAGAAAATTAATTAAAGAAAAAACAAATAAAAAATCATGATTATTTAAATTAAAAAAAATTTCCTATTTAAATAATTTAATAATCTATAAATTTATTCATTCATTTTGAATAAAACAAATTTACTTGAAAAACAAACAAAAAAAAATGATTTTTTAAACTAACAACGAAAAAAAAACAAGATGGCGCTGAACCGAACGCATGCCTTTTTATCAGTTCAGCCATTTTTAACATTTTCGTAATTTAAAGAAAAACACTCAAATTTCTTTAAGTAGAAACAATTTAGTTACAATTCAGCTATTTTGAATATTTATTCATTCATTTTAAATAGAAGAAAATTAATTGAACAAAAAACAAATAAAAAATCATGATTATTTATTTTTAAAAAAATTTCCTATTTAAATACTTTAATAATCTATAAATTTATTCATTCATTTTGAATAAAACAAATTTACTTGAAAAACAAACAAAAAAAATGATTTTTTAAACTAATAACGAAAAAAAACAAGATGGCGCTGAACCGATCGCATGCCTTTTTATCAGTTCAGCCATTTTTAACATTTTCGTAATTTAAAGAAAAACACTCAAATTTCTTTAAGTAGAAACAATTTAGTTACAATTCAGCTATTTTGAATATTTATTCATTCATTTTAAATAGAAGAAAATTAATTGAACAAAAAACAAATAAAAAATCATGATTATTTATTTTTAAAAAAATTTCCTATTTAAATACTTTAATAATCTATAAATTTATTCATTCATTTTGAATAAAACAAATTTACTTGAAAAACAAACAAAAAAAAATGATTTTTTAAACTAATAACGAAAAAAAACAAGATGGCGCTGAACCGATCGCATGCCTTTTTATCAGTTCAGCCATTTTTGACCTTTTCGTAATTTAAAGAAAAACACTCAAATTTCTTTAAGAAGAAACAATTTAGTTACAATTCATCTATTTTGAATATTTATTCATTCATTTTAAATAGAAGAAAATTAATTAAAGAAAAAACAAATAAAAAATCATGATTATTTAAATTAAAAAAAATTTCCTATTTAAATACTTTAATAATCTATAAATTTATTCGTTCATTTTGAATAAAACAAATTTACTTGAAAAACAAACAAAAAAAAATGATTTTTTAAACTAATAACGAAAAATAAACAAGATGGCGCTGAACCGAACGCATGCCTTTTTATCAGTTCAGCCATTTTTAACATTTTCGTAATTTAAAGAAAAACACTTAAATTTCTTTAAGTAGAAACAATTTAGTTACAATTCATCTATTTTGAATATTTATTCATTCATTTTAAATAAAAGAAAATTAATTAAAGAAAAACCAATAAAAAAACAAAGATTTTTTAAATTAAAAAAAATTTCCTATTTAAATACTTTAATAATCTATAAATTTATTCGTTCATTTTGAATAAAACAAATTTACTTGAAAAACAAACAAAAAAAAATTATTTTTTAAACTAATAACGAAAAAAAACAAGATGGCGCTGAACCGAACGCATGCCTTTTTATCAGTTCAGCCATTTTTAACATTTTCGTAATTTAAAGAAAAATACTCAAATTACTTTAAGTAGAAAAAATTTAGTTACAATTCAACTATTTTGAATATTTATTCATTCATTTTAAATAGAAGAAAATTAATTAAAGAAAAAACAAATAAAAAATCATGATTATTTAAATTAAAAAAATTTCCTATTTAAATAATTTAATAATCTATAAATTTATTCATTCATTTTGAATAAAACAAATTTACTTGAAAAACAAACAAAAAAAAATGATTTTTTAAACTAACAACGAAAAAAAAACAAGATGGCGCTGAACCGAACGCATGCCTTTTTATCAGTTCAGCCATTTTTAACATTTTCGTAATTTAAAGAAAAATACTCAAATTTCTTTAAGTAGAAAAAATTTAGTTACAATTCAACTATTTTGAATAATTATTCATTCATTTTAAATAGAAGAAAATTAATTAAAGAAAAAACAAATAAACAATCATGATTATTTAAACTAAAAAAAAAACAAATATGGCACTTGTATTTATACGTTTTGTAATCAGATCAACTAGAGCTATCTTTGATTTTTTTTAATTAAAAAAAAAACCACTTAAATTTCTATAAGTAAAATGAATTATTATCACCAAATAGAGCTGTTATAATTTATCTTATTATAATATTTATTCATCTATTTTGAATGGTATTGTACGAATATTAAAGGGTGATTTATGTTATTGACAGAAGCCATAATATCCATAAGTGAAGTTTTTCATAAATATTCTTTGTTTACCATATATTGCAGTATTTGTATCACTGTTAATGTAAATTGTTTCGATACAGTCATAAAGAATGATTACTTCATTTTGATTCCCTTAACAAATTAACTGTCAACTAATAAGGTTTCATTTGAAAGTACAATCCTTACCCATGCTACTACGCAAAATTTTATAAAAACACTAATTTCTATATTTTATTACATAAACATTCGCTCTACAATTTGAATAAGTTTCTTTCGATGTGATCCGTAACAAAAGCAATAGTTTCACTTAAATTACTTACAGTTTTTTTTCGTTTTTTTTTTAGAAAAAAACTACTACATTTAATATTTAATTAAAAAAATTTTCAGCTCAAGATTCATTGCGTTTTTGTATAAACAAAATGAATTCAGTTGGAAAATACCTGCGGAGCCGTTGGAATTTTTCACACATAAAAAGAGATTATTTTTTATTATATTTTATTTAAATACAGAAAAAAAAGAAAACAAAAATAAATTTGGTAACAATATTAAAAAAACAATTGAGGAAAGTATGGCGGGGGGGGGGGTGGGGGTTGATATAATTACTTTCTCAAAAACAGAAATCAAATTTTTGCCTACAAACAGTTCAGAACTTCTTATTTAATTACACCGCAGATAAGCGAAATACGCCATACACGGAACTTTTTCGAAATAAAATCATTTTCAACAAAGAAATGAGAGGAATGTCAGAGTTGCGCTCACCCACAGATAAGCAGAGCGAAACTTATAATACTAAGGCGTGTGGCAGAGAAAAGAGGAAGGAAAGCGAGCTAATTTTTTTATCTTTTTCTCTCCCATTGCATCAAATGTTCGCTCATTTCAGGTTAATACTCGTAAAATCACTGCACGCGCAAATATTGCTTTAAATGCGTGCATCTCAGTTTTATTCGCTCAATAAAAACACTGCACGCGCAAATATTGCTTAAAATTGCGTGCATTTTTAGTTTTTGTTTAGTGAAGATGGATTACTTATAAGGGTACGCAAGCATGTTCTAACGTTTTTTAGTTTTTGTTTAGCATGAAAATAAGGGTACGCAAGCATGTTCTAACGTTTTTTTTTTTTTTTAAATAATTTTACTAATATTTATATCATTTTTGTTATTTTCAAAAATATTGTATAATTTTTCATTTTTATATGGTAATTACTTTTGAGATTGTAACTTTAAAAAATGTTGTTTCTGAAATGATCGGATTAAATAAACAAATTGAATTCTTTAATGTTTGAATTTTTTTTGCAATAAAAAACTTACTTTTTTGTTCTCCTTTAATTTGTTATTTAAAAAAAAATCTATTTACCATTAGATATTATGCTTGTATGCATATAAAGGGTACGTTTTATATTCAAGGACGAATTTTAATTTTTCAATAACTTTTAAATGAAATATGGTACAATTTTATAATTTATATTTTATTGATTAATTAAAATGATCTTCAGCATTATGTATAGAATATGATTTAAGCGCAAAGTCGAGCTCTTTTAAGAATAATTTTCATAACATTTCCGTAGACTTCTGGTATTATTTCAGCAATTTCGTTTCGAATGTTGTCGTTAAGCATCAATCTTGTGTATGGTTGGTTAGTAAATACCTTTTCGTTTTGAGAGAGTTTAAATCAGGGGATAGTGGGGGCCAGTAGCAGTAGCAACACCAATACCAAAGCAACAACTTGCTCAATCAATTTTAGAAAAAAATCTTAGCTAAATGGTTGCACCAGATTCTTGTTAGGAAGCTCAACCTCTATCAACATGCATACAGATCGGAAAAGGGGGCTCTTACTATGCTTCTAGAACTACAACATGCCATACATAACTGTTATAAATGCAGACTTTCTGGCTGACGGAGTGGGGAATTGATTCCGCCATACTAGAACTTCTTCGTTTCTACATTTCAGGCAGAACCTTTATGGTTCGGGCAAATGATTTTTAGTCTCGTCTTTCCGTATGCCAGAAAACGATATTCCACAAGAGTCCCTCCCTTATTTCTACTGTACTTTCTAAAACGTACATTAATTTCCTATCTTATGTGAACATATCCTCTATGCAGCTGAAGTAACCCTCCAAAAAAAAACACATTTTTAAATAATTTTATTTCCCGACAGACCATTTGAAAAAATAAAAACTTGTCAAAAAATAATAAAACCCAAAAACAGGAAATTAAACAAGCACCACAGTCATAAATATAATTTTTATGAAAGTATCGGGTGATTGTTATGCTGTTTTTTTTATTTTTATTAGATAGCTCGTGGCACGTGATGTACGTCAAAGTCAAAAGTGACGTACGTCCATTTTATCATGGAAAGACTTACACCCGAACAACGCTTACAAATTATTGAATTTTAGTATTAAAATTCGTGCTCTGTAAAAAACATATGTTTCACACATAATCGACCTATTCCGAGCAAGTAATTAAAGCCATAGTGATAAAATTTTGCAGTAATTTGACGCTATTTGACATCAAACCACCAAGCCATGTGCGTAGAGTGCGTCCAGTATTGGTGAAGACCACGATTTGTCCATCTGTCGCCATTCACAGCAATTGGGATTGTTTTACTCGACTATGTAAAAGATTTTAACCAAGGATCTTAGTCTGGTAGAATATAAAATATAGCTCTTTCAAGGACTGAAGCCAAACGACCTGCCCAAGCATCAAATAATATGGAGTGGTTCTTACAATAACTTGAAGAAATTCCGTTTTTTTTATGAAAAAAATTCGTTCAGCGACGAAGCTAATTTTTGGTTGTATAAGTATATGAATAAGCACAATTATCGCTTTTGGTCTGATAAACAACCACAGGCAAATCAAGAACTGTCATTTAACTGAGAAAAATTCACTCTGCATTATCGGTTCGTATTTCGTTAAAGATCGTTCGATAATTTCAAACTTTTTATTTGCCCAAAAGAGACAAAATGCGTCTGGTCGACTTGTGGTTTCAACAAGGTGGCACTATATGCTAAACAATGGACATATTGGGAGAAGAGTTCGGTGAGCGATTTATCTCACGTTTCGGACCGGTGAGTTGGCCGCCTAGATCGTGCGATTTTACGCTTCTAGACTATTTTTATGGGGCTACGTAAAGTCGCTCGTTTGCGACTTTACGTAGCCCAATAAAAATAGTCTAGAAGCGTCAAATATATAAATTTGACAAGCATTGATCCAAGTTCCGACTTCAACTGAATACTGAACAACAAATACTATCAAAAATTTACTCATTTCGTCCGAATTAACCAATTTAATATAACTGCAACAATAATTTATTATTGAATTTTATAACAAAATATAATTAATAAAAATTTATTCACAAAGTTTTTTTCTATTTTAATTTCAACTGTCACACAACAATTCTGACACATAACAAAACACAGAATGTATGGCAGTACTGGGACTTCAACCGCAAAATTTTGAACAAGATCTAATTCGGAGATAAGACACCCGGAGTTTTGTGCATTCCCATAAGACTGTGAAGGTGTTCAAATTTTAAAAATATCAACACGAGCCATCAAAATGTGCTAAAACTAATTTCAACACAAGTAATTGATGCACACAAAATGTGACGGCTGCTGCGTGTGGTAATTAACGATAGGAGGCGCACATATCACCGAGGCCATGTATGGAATCTTCATCCAGTTTGTTAGTTTGGGTAGCACTACTGCCAGGAGATGCAGATTATGAATCGATCTTAGATTATAAAAGAACTTTACAGCGCTCTAAAAAAAATTGTGTCTAAATTTTTTTGAGAATACATTCTTAAAAACGCACACACTTGCAAAATAACCTTCCACGAAATACTTCTTATTCTAAAATAGAAACTTTCCATTTGCTGTCATGAAGAATAAAACTTTTTATACAAATTTATTAATTTATACTGACTTGTTCGTAAATTTTTTTGAAAATTTTAATAAAACCGTACTTTAACTGTTACTTAGCGATGAGTATCTCGGTATGCTACCATTTCATGAAGAATGCCGTGTTTTAAAACTTTCCGGAAGTCTTCAAAATTGAGACGCTTGATATTTGATTGATATTTACAAAATAAATAATTCCATTTAATGCCAAAAGATTGGAAAAATCTAAATATTGCCTTCTATCCTGTTTAAATTATATTTTTGCTTGGAATAAGTGAATTCAATAAATTTCTATTACGAAAACTAGATGTTAGTGGTTGTCATGTCTACATGAAAAAATCTACTCAAAAGTATGCAAACATTACGATTTCTCGCCGCTTTCACAATAATTCAGACAGAAAATCGGACGTCTTGATTAATTGTTTCCAGACATTTCCAGAGATTGTCATAATTAGAAGATGTGAAACCGCACAAGAATTTTTTCAATTGAAATTTTGTATTTTCATAAAATTAAATAATTTTCAAAATAAACTGGTTTTCTACCAAATATTTATACTGAAAAGTAACAAGTTTTGAATATATAATAAAATTTAAAAAAAAAAAAATGAAAATTTAAGTGAAGGGGCACTCCAACTATATTTTGGCCGCGGACTGCCATAGGGTGGCTGGAGCAGCCCAGGAATAGCATTTCCATCTAAGGATCTCCCAACCAGGTCGTCGATCGGCTCACCCATGTTTTTCCTTTTATTTTATTTTGGTTTCCTTTAGTAATTTTTTTATTTATTCATTTCATTTCTTCTTATTTTTATTTTATTTTCTTTTAAAAAAAATAATTTCCTTTTCTCACCTTTCCATTTTCATCTTCTCCGCTTCTTTCAATCTTTTATTTTTTTTTCACCCTTCCCGTTCCATGGAGAAGTTAACACCCTTGGGTGTCTGCATTATCCCCTTTATGTTTTCGCATGATCTTTCTGTTCATGGTAGGTGTGAGAGCACATATCAGCCTAAACTTTGAATACACCTCCCTCCCCCACAATCTACCGAAAAACCTACCATCAAGCATACCCCGCTGAATGCCTCTCTGAGCATGGTCTTCATTAACGGTCCTCACACTCCTGTTGAATTTAACGTTCATACAAATTTCTATTCAAATCCAGGAAAGAAAACTTTTCTAACACCCAGGAAAAAAGCTTTTCGTTTAAATTCTTTTAAAAACCATAACAAATTCGGAGCGTTTTTGGTTTTCTTTTTCGAAAAGTTTGTAAACTAACTTTTCGACACTTCCACGTACGCGTGTACCGTTTTCGTTAAAATTACTTTTTCTTGTGTACGTACATGAATAGGAAATAAAAATCTGTACCATAATTTAAGTACTGAAACCTCAAATGCGGTAAATATTTTCGATTTGTTTTAATTGAATAAGAAGAAAACGTTTAGATTCTTTTATCTTAACTTTTTTTAAATTAAAATTCTGTCAGTAAGAAACTGACATTTCTAAGCAAAAATTCGTACTTACTTAATGAACATCTTCCGATTTCTAATTTTATTTGTAAAGAATTTCTTTTAAAACTCTTTCACGACCATCAAAATTTCTCCCAACAAAAACCAAAAATATTTGTTTAAAAATGTTGTTTTGCTTCAAGAGCATTTTATAATTTTTTTTATTTGGTGAAAATTCTCATTATTCTTCCCGAAATAGTGTACGTTTGCCTGTTTTTGCAAGTGGATAAAATTCGCACACATCACCTAGTGCCAGATAGATGGCAGTAATCAAACTAAAGAGAATCTTCGTGAATGAGTTCTTGCAAACCATCTGTCATTTGAGATTAATTTGAAGCCGGTTTGTTTGCACACGTTTGTTTATGGAAGTAGTAAGTATTTCTGATAGTTTTTAATATTTTTGCTTATTATTTGAATCGATTTTATTTATAATTATCGTTGTACTATTGGAAAAATCCAAAATATTCGTATTTTAACGTAGTTTGTAAGAATTTTAGAAAAAAAGTATTATTTCTGTATTGGTTTTTTTCTCTCTATTTTAGAGATAATATAATTATGGCTGCATCTTCTGGACAAACTTCTAATGCAATCGATGCTCTATCTCAAGCACTCAGTAATAATATTGTACCAAATCAGGAGTATTTATTACAAGGCTCTATTCTAGACTCATCTGTTGAGCATCTACTCCATAGGTAAACACACTCATTACTATTGATAGAGAAGAACGATTATTAGTAAACTTTTGTATATTTGAACAGATTAAAAGGATTGTGTGATAATGTCGATACTGGGCCGGAAACCTTTAACGATCACGAGATCTGCTTTAGTTTGAGGGCTGCGAGTGAACAGGTACTGAAATCCATGTAAAAACGGATGTGCTTCTTGAGAAGTAATTATGGTATTTTTTAATTGAACGTAGATTCCACTACTCCTTCGGGTGCGACGGTCTTTGGAATATTTAGACGCTCCGTACCAGCTGCGGTATATTGGACAAGCCGAAGTTCTAGATCGAAATCGTCCAACAATCGTCCGTTCGAGTATTGACGTTTCCTGTACATCGTCTATTATTGAATACCTCACCGAGCTCGGATGTCGTGTCGATTTCGAATTCACCAACAGAGGTGGGTGCTTTAGGATTTCCTTTACCATTTACCAAATACACGAAATGCATTCAAAGTAAATTTTCTTGTCTAACACAAAAATTTATAGGGTACATGTTCCGAAAGGGTCGGATGAAAATTACCGTTTCGAAGATCTTCAAAATGAGCTCAATACCAAACAAACCTGGCGAAGTCCATAACGAAGCCATTTCTCAAAGTTATCTCATCGAATTATCAGTTCTAGCACCTACTGGCCAAGAACCGATTGGAGAGGAGATGCGTGCATTTGCGGAACAATTAAAACCATTAGTGCAACTGGAAAAAATCGATTATAAACTTTTGGGCGGTTTGCAATAATTGCAATTTTCCTAATTGTTACTGCATTTAAAATTATGCTGATAAATTGATTTTTAAGGAAATATTTGTATGGCTGCGTATTGTGGGAACACGAAAAACTCATTTTATAAATTTTCAGTTTAGTTTTTTTTCCCAAACCCTATTTTTATTTTTGAAATAAAGATCTTATGTTTTTTTGTTCTTATTATTTGATAAAGAAAAATGTTCGAATTTCCCTTTCTGTGATACTGGCTATTTTTGTTGTGATGTGAATCCTTAGACCACAGAAAACCAACGGAAATTAAATGTTTCTATTTCGCCGCGATCTATTAAAAAATTTGGACCACGTCATTTGATTACTGATTCACATTTGATTATAGAAGAAAGTTTGTTCTATGTTTACCCACAAAAATGGTGAATATCTTTCCTGCAGAAATTGGTAAATGCTAATCCACAGTTTAATTAGCAAATGACAAATAAAATTTTTCAACACAAAATGCAAAAATATTTTAAAAAATTATTACTAAACCTGTTTTCTATTTAAAACCATCGAAATAAAAAAAATTTGGTTTTTCTAAATGATTAAAATTTTTCTGAAAGAGAAAACGCTTTAAAATTTGATTTTATTCTACATAAATAAAATTGTAATAAAAACAGTAAATTTTTAGGTTAATCAAAATATTTATTTTTAAGGAATAATAATTAATAATTCACAGTATTTTTTTTTTTGGTAACTAAACGAAAAAGTAACTAACTCTACTGTTCCTTTTCTATTTTAAACACTAAAGAAAATAGGCTACTCAGTTTTTTTTAATAACAATTTCTTTATAAAAACTTATTTATTTCATGCTTTCTTAAAGTCTTTGTTCTTTTTTTTTTTATTACATATAATTTTTCTTCTTAAAAACAATATTCTGGCAATATTATTGTGACGGTGCTGATGGTTGTTTTGTCCACGGGACTATTTTGTTACCACCTCTGGTCTTTAAATGGCTTTTATCGCCAAATTTGGAGGGCCAAAAGTCTTTAAATTCGGTGTCGTCTGGTAAGTATGACTTTATTTTATCCAGGTCGACCACCGCGACTGAATCGCGTAAGAATAGATCGTTCCTTATTCCCTGCACCTTGCAACAAAATTTTAAATATGATAACGCCCAACCGGATATATAGTTAGCCTGTTGTTCCAGATTTTTGATTTTATGCTCGAAGTAAAAAAGTGGCACCACCGGTTTCCCATTGTGTACCGTATAACAGAAAATATCATTTTTATTGATACGAATAAGGCCACATATGCCCGGAGTGGGCTTACAATTGTTTGTAAGCTTTTTGTTACAAATTTCCAAAAATTCGTTGAAATTTTCGACATCGATCAATTTGACAATCAAATCGGTTTGTGTAAACATTTTCTGACCGAATTGACGATCACAATGTGTGATGTTTATTTCGTTCAGTAGTTGGCATTCCGCTTCCGTTATCGTATAGCTGGGCACGCAAGTACACTCGCAATAAATTTCGGGTTTGAGTTTATGCAGATATTTGCTTAGTAATTTTATTTCCACCATACGAACGGAACAATATTTTTCCGATGGTGTACGGAAAATATATGGAATGTAAATATTGCCGAAAGTGGCCCAAGCGAAGTGACCTTTTCGGCTCTCTTCGTCACAAGCTTCCTTCTCTGCCAATATCGGGTGAATATCTATTCTGGATTCATGTGAATTTAACTGGGTTTGTACGGTTTCCACCGTTGATACTGTAACTGCCGCTGCTGTTTCCGTTGCTCTTGGTGACATTGCGGATGCTGTCCTTTTCCTTATCTCGATCTTGGCTGGAGTCGATATGTTCGACATTTGATGGGAAAACAATTATTGACTAATAACAAAAAAATTAGTTAATAAATTACAGCTTTTGGTTTATTTTTTTTATTTTATTCTTACTTCACAAACGATAAAATGATTAAGAACTTTCACACACAACAACACTCTTTCGAATGAGTCCGCACTTATGCGAATTATCTGCGCTGCGTTCACTTTTAAGTAGTCAAATGCATCGCACGCTAGATGGTATAGTTTTCTTTTTACAATAGATTTTTCTAACTAAATAAAACAGGCTACTCAGTTTATTTCATTCATCATTTATTTATAAAAATTAAATGAAACTTATTTATTTCAGACTTTCTTAAAGTTTTTGGCTTCGAAAAATAATTGTTCGTAATTATTTTATTTTGCTTTTAATTATTTATAAAATAGTTTTTCATTTAATTGTTCATCTTGAAAATGATATCTTAACAATTTACATGCACATAGATGAGATTTTTTTTAATATTAAAAATAATATTTACATTAAGTTTATGGTTTCATTTTTTAATTATATATTGTTTTTTTTTTTAATTGAAATGTTAAGTATTGGCTATAAATGTACTCAATAAGTAACATTCCTTCAAAGCTTATTATTTTATCGGCGATAGTAATTCAAAAGAAAATACAAATCTCAATCAATTAATTTGAAGGAATATTTTCATTATTGTTTAGGTGGTTTTTTGTAGTAACATACTATGTTCATGTAGAAGAAAATAATCAACCTAAAGAGATTATGTGGAGATAATCATTTTTAATATTCTTTAAATCAATTTATACTCTCACAATATATAATATATTCAATATATTAACTCTACTCCTTACTTATTTCTAGCTACAAATTTTATTTTAAAATAGACAAAATAATGAATTTGCGCTGATGTATAATGAAATATTTGTTTTAACTCTAAATGATTTCCGTATTTCTTTCCAATTTTTTTTTAAAATTAATTAACAATAAAAAGTTGCTGGTCCTTTTCAAAATGAATATTTTCTTCACCAAAATACTCTTGTAATTTCTTCCAATTTACATTGGCGCAAATTATCATTTTTGATGAATCAAATTCAATATTTTCTTTCTTAGATTTTAAACATCAATTTATATTCATATAAAATTAACATGTCTCTAAAATGCACAGATATTTTTTAAGGAGAACATTTTATATTTATTTTTTATTGTAGAACTCTTTTTTATGGCTACGTAAATATTTTACTTCAAGCATAGTTAAATATATATGCGTAAATTAACAACAAACAATATTTAAAACGAAACAATTCAATTCAAGATTTATTAAATAAGATCAAAAGTACAACTAAAATAACTATTCGGTAATTAGTACTGAATCGATTGATTATTGAATGGATTATTTCCGAAGTAAATGAAATGTTTCAGTACTAAATAGATTAAGTATAGTTAATATAGTATTAATTTAGCATATATCAGTAAATAAGATGAGAGATTTTTTATTTCAGACTTAAGTGATTTTGTAACTTTTCTTGTTATTTTCTGTTTTATTGTGCATTGAATATCTTTTAGGTATGCACTAGACATCATCTAATTATTATTCAAATCTATAAAAATACAAATTGTTTGTATCTGTTTTAGCATTATTAGAATATTTTTAATATCACATTTGCTGTTGTTTTATTTTTATGAATTCCAAAATTACATTTAATCTATTCAATGAACTTTGATCGTTTTTTCTGTAACAGTTGAATATAATTCATATTGATTTAGATGACTTAATGATGGAGTTTTTGTGTGGACAGGAATTGTTTGCTATTTTCAATTTTACTGTTACATTACGTCGGTGTTCCAGTGAGTGTAATGTTAAAAGCGAAATAAAATAAAAAAATAATTCCTAAATTTGGACAATTTTTTTAAATAAATTAGGTTTTTTTTTAAAAAATTTCTCATTTTTTATACGAACGAATTTGAATTGTTTGCAATTAAACAGAAAAGTATGTTATTCTAGGACTTTCTTTTACGAACGCAACCACAATTCTAGATAATTTTATAAGAGAAAAACTATGAATCCAATCTCTTTTCAAATTAAACGGTATTTAACGAACGTAGTAAGAGATTTATGCTCATTTAAAAGAAAAATTACGTACTAGAATCTATCGATAATAATCAAAGCATTCGTGAAGGTTAAATTATTTTTCAATTAAAAGTAAAATTTCCCAAATGCAACCACCATAAATGCTGATGCTGATGATCATTCGCAAGGTCCATGTTTACATGAATATTTATGTGTATGCGCTTCTCTTTCTCTTTTCATATTCTCGCTAGCGCCTTTTCTAATCTATCCAACAAACTCGCAAGCTGGCTGTCGCGTTTGTTCTTACGTACGCTTACGGACACATGGCTCTGTTTCTCTCTGTCGCTCGTACGTCGTCTCGTGTAATGTTTCTCTGCAATTGTTTGGTGCGAGCATTTCTCTCACATATTCCCGTCTTCCTAACCGGTCCTTTTCCAACGTGTGCTCTTCGACGGCATAATAATTTCGTTTCGACGTTGCGTTGCTCTCCACTTGCGGTTTTTTCTCACTCTCCGCTCATATTATTTATTTCGGTTCTTTTATATTAATTGTAGCCCGGGCTATTTGTCTCACTCTGTTATTTCGATAATAGACGTTTTCCTTTGGACCAATTTTGTTACTTGTCGGTAGTGTCATATTTTTGTAAGGATTGTATATGTGTGAAAAAACTCAGTATTGTTGCTGTCTATTTTGAGGTTATGTTTCTACTAGTATTTAGAATTTGGCTTTCCTTTGGTCATCTACCGACTAGTAGCAAAATAGGTCCAAAGGAAACCGCCTAATATCGGGTTTTTCAATAACAACTTGACACTTTTGTGTGAAAATACTCAAAAGTGTCAAGTTTCGATATGTAAACTGAAATCATCACAAATGCCATAGCAATCCGTATTCATATACATTTGTATATGTATAGATCTCTAAATGGGGGTATACCATATACTTGGCTGTGTATATACATTTTTTCATCTATTTATCTATGTGTGTTAGTGTATATGTGTCGAACTCTTAATAAAGATGGGCTGTAGATGATGCTGCCCATTCTTGCATGTCGAAATTACACAATTCGCCGATGTGCATCCGCATATATGTGTATATAGAGTGGACCATATAAAAGTTGTATTTTAAAATTATTATGGACCATTTAAAAACTAGTGTTCATTTTTTTAAATTTCCGGTTTTATTAGAAAGATTGAACCTTTAAAATTTAATAATAAAATACAATATCATTTCCAAAAAACTGGGAAATATTAAGAACTTTGAAAAAACCGAATAATCAGCCGAAATTCTGATGTCAATTAGCCGCATCGAACCTGTGATTTGAGCTCGTTGGATTATTTTCTGTGTGGAGCCGTTAAGGAAAAATGTTACGCATGCCATCCAGAGACAATTGATGCCTTGAAACACGAAATCAAAGTTGCCATTAAAGAGATACAGGCCCAGACAATCGAAAATGTACTGAAAAATTGGGTCGAGCGAATGGGGTACTGTAAGGTCAGCCGTGGCTGTCATTTAGATGGTGTTGTGTTTCATTCTTAAATTTCAAGGTTCAATCTTTCTAATAAAACCGGAAATTTAAAAAAATTTGCACTAGTTTTTTTTTAATTTACTTTTTAAAATGCAACCTCTAGATGAACCACGCTGTAATTCGGTTGCCGTCTTTTTTGTCGTTTCTGTTCGAAGTGTGTGTACACACGAGCCTGGTAAGAGAAATTGAGGGTGCTAACAAAAACACGAACGTATATGGGGTCTGTCAAGAGACTATCAGAGGCATATGCCAAACAAGGCGAGCACTCTCACTGCTAACTCGAGAGCTTTTACCGCGATTAGATTGGAACGGGTACGAGTAAGAGTCGGTTTATCGTTGATGTCACCGCTACCGTTTGCCGTTGTTGTTAATGCGTCGTCAAATCGGCTAATTTATTAAGCATTCTTTGAAAAAATAAAGAAAAACAATTCAATAATAAGAAAATATATTAAAATAATTCTAATATTAATAATCAACCATCAAAATTAACATAAAAAATAACAAAAAAACTAAATTATAATATAAATTTATACAAAAGTGTTTTTTTTTTAATTTGTTTCTGTATTGGTTTAGTGTTTATTTAGTTTTGATTGTTTTTTTATTTGCGATAGGGGAAAAAACAACTCTTGTATTATATTTTTTCCGAGGACAACCGTTGGAATAGACATTTTTCAAAATAAATTACTATCGTCTATGTTGAAGAGTGTTTGTGAGAATTTATTGTGCGTGTGTTTTTGATTAAATAATAAAAGGAAACTAGTAAGAGGAGAAGAGCAAAAAAAAGTAAAAACGATAAAGAATACAGGGGAAAAGAGGAGATCTAATTGGTATTTTGATCTATTAGGATTTTTTGTACGTTTATATACACCTATTTATGATAAACTACACATAGGTCTATGTATGGGGTCGATAATAGAACTCAAGAACTGATGAAGAATATTTTTTGATTGTTGTCCAAAACGCTGATAGCTTACAATTTTCTTAAAAGCTGATAGTTTTTATGTGTTAAGATTAAAAAGATAGCAGCGATGTTAAATTGATCTTAAAATTCATTTCGATCCTAAGAAAGACTTAAAAATTATAATAGGCGTTTTCCATTGTACCAATTTTGCTACTAGTCGGTAGTTGTAGCTGTCATCATCTACCCTACCTCGAACAAACGGGCACATAGAACAGGGAGTTATGCATACAATTTACGTTAGGTGGATTCTAGTTGCTAAAGTGAAAATAGATAGTTTTGCGGGTTCGTTGGTTATGTTGAAGAGTCATATTTTTGTCAGTATTGTTTATGTGTGAATAAACTCAGTTTTTATTGTTTATGTATTAGTAAACTCAGTATTTTTTCTGACTGTTTTGAGGTTATGTTTCTACTAGTGTTTAGAATTTGGCTTTCCTTTGGTCATCGACCGACTAGTAGCAAAATTGTTCCAAAGGCAAACGCCTTATGAAATTACCTTTCAAAGTTAAAAAAAAAAGATATCACTAAATACTTATAGAATTTTTGCAGTTCAGATAAGGATGATCTGTCAGAGATAGTGTGAGAGTGAGATAGGCAAAATAAAAGATTTTTCATTAAGGATGCTTTAAAATTAAATAAAAATGGTTGTATATGAACTGTGGTAGTTATTTTTATTGCAAATTGAAATACATTCGATGTCAATATTATATAAAAATTAAATTGTTCGAAAGGTGTACAGGGCTTCCGCATATATGTGTAGTTTAGATTAAAATCTTTAAGTTCAGACCAAACAAAATTGATTCTTATACGGGCATAGCACTCTTTTATTTTTTTTTTGTATACTTTTATAATATATTAATCCGTAATAAAATTATAAATATTACTTTGTTTTAACAATATGTCATATATTGTAATAAAATCATACTTTCCAAAATGCAAAATGAATTTATATATTTATATTAAATGAAATTGTATTTTTTTTGGTTTTTGGGTTTTTTCTTCTTTTTTTTTTAATAAATAATATACAGAATAGACAATCGCCTTATATATATACGAATTTAATTGAAGCGAAAAAATTCCGGTGGAATTGCAAGGAAGCAAAAACCTCTTCGGCCGACCCTTATCCATCTAAAACTTAAAATGAAGCATTCAGCTCCGTTATTTTAACAGTTTATGAAGCGCTTGTTAATTTAAAAAAATATACCAGTTTACTTAAAATTTTTTTTTTAAATTCAATATAAATACTTTGAATCCCAAAATACAAAGAATAGTAAACGAAAATACAAATCAAAAAGTTTGATAAAAATCTTTTTTAGCTGCTATGCCTGCCATCTATATTTCTACTTATCGAACTGATAACCATATTTTCGTGGAAGGGGATTATTTTAAAAAGTGTGCTACTTTCAATAATTTCTTTCTACTGTCAATTTAACTGAAAAACAAAATTGGCGAATCTTTGTTGACGAACAACTTCATTTCCTGACAATATTTAAATTTATTGTTTATATAAATATGCATTTAGTTTACTTCACTTTTTATGAAACTTACTATACTATTTTTAAAAGTAAAAAAGAAACAATTAAAAAAAATATATAACTTGCAAAAGAGGCAATTATTTACATTCAATATGTCAAAATTATGCATTTTTAAAAAAATATTTCGCCCACCGAATAGGTGGTTTTTAATTCTATAAGTTAGAAATAGATGTCAGATATAGCAATTACAATAATTTTTTTTCTTGTTGAACTTTTTCAATTCAAAAATATTGGTTTTTAAATTTAAATAAAAAATGTATAATATCCATTTAAAAGTATTTTAAGTGCAAATAATTACGAACACTTTTTAGTGTTGTGTAGAAACTCTTT
The DNA here is from genome assembly GCA_958298945.1 of Atherix ibis. Classification (NCBI taxonomy): domain Eukaryota; kingdom Metazoa; phylum Arthropoda; class Insecta; order Diptera; family Athericidae; genus Atherix; species Atherix ibis. The sequence continues at coordinate 40,182,416 of OY282610.1, forward strand.
CGTCATTTTAGATCACAAGACAAAATACTCGAAAAATTCAATCGCAACAAAAAATTAGAAACATTTGAAATGTAAATTATATTTTTATATGTGATTTAATACATATTTTTATATATAATTTTGTAATAGAATAAAGTAAAAATAAAAACAAAAGCAAAAGTTGTAATTAATATATTTTTTTTTCTCGTCTTCAGATTTGATTCAAATAAAGCGAACAACCAAATAGTGCATGTACACAAAAATAAATAATAAGAAAAAGGGAAATATTTGGAATTACCCGCTGGCACCGAAATATCGACTGGAAACGTAAAACAGGAAGCTGAAATTCTACAAATAGCTGCATATTTAGTAAAAAACATTAAGACAGCTTCAGCGAAAGAACAGTCAATATCCCGTCAAACGGCATCAACGGTAGCAACCTTACAAACCCAGTTAAATGCGCATGAATCCAGAATGGACACATCCGCGATAGTGGCAGAGAAGGAAGCTTATGACGAAGAGAGCCGAAAAGGTCACTTCGGTTGGACCACTTTAGGAAATATTTACATTCCATATATTTTCCGTACACCGTCGGAAAAATATTGTTCCGTTCGTATAGTAGAAAAAAAATTGCTCCATAAATATTTGAGCAACTTGCATTCAAGCGTTTATAACAGTTGCCCTAGCTTGTATGGTTATTATATAACGGAAGCGGAATGCCAACTACTAAACGAAATAAACATCAAACATTGTGATTCACAATTCGGTCAACAAATGTTTACTACAGAATACAATTGGATTGTCAAATTGAGCGATGTCGAAAAATTTTACGAATTTTTGGAAATTTGCTACAAAAAGCTTACGATGGGAGCTAAATTCATCTCGGACAAATGCGGTTTTATTCGTATCAATAAAAATTCGGTTGTTGCTTATACGGTACACAATGGGAATCAGATGGTGCCACTTTTTTACTTCGAGCATGAAATCGAAAATCTGGAACAAAAGGTTAAGCATTTATCTGAATGGGATGTAGTGTTATTGAAATTTTGTTGTAAGGTACAGGGAATAAAAAACGCGCTATTATCAAGCGATTCGATCGCGGTGATCAGTCTAAATGATATTAAGTTATGCTTCCCGAATGGTACCGAATTTGAAGACTATTGGCCCTCAAAAGTTGCCGATCCAAAACTTTTGTTGACCGAAGTTAATAACAATTCAGTCAGTTGGGTAAAGCACCCATCAGGACCGCCGCCATACATGCTTCGAGCGTTGTCACAATCTAAAAATAATTCACAAGCTACTGTCCGTAAGAAAATTACCTTTCCAGTTGACGGTCAAGCGAACAATAACCAAAGAATACCGTCAGCTGTAACGGATCCACTTGCGCTTAGTGGCCATGTAAGTACTGCCCTCAAAATAGACTTTTTTTAAAAAAAAAAAAACAATAAAAAAACAACAACAAAAAAACAAATTATACGTTTTCACATGCTACGAAGTTCATTCAACAAGTACTTAGCCTACAAAAGAAAAACGAAATTTTTGGAAAGGTGGCAATTTATTTTTCCACATAATCTCCTTCAAGCTCGATACACTTGGCCCAGCGATGCTCTAACTTTTTTAACCCGTCCAAAAAATACATTTTCTCGAGGGAAGCAAAATAGGCCTCCGTGGCGACGATGACCACCTCATTCGACCCAAATCTATTCCCTGCGAGTGATTTTTTCAGGTTTGGAAACAAAAAGTAGTCACAGGCGGCCAAATCTGGAGAGTACGGTGGATGGGGCAGCAATTCGTAGCGCAATTCGACCAATTTGGCCATGGCGACGGCGGAGGTGTGAACCGGCGCGTTGTCGTGGTGGAACAGCACTTTTTTCTTCGCAAAGCGGGGCCGCTTTTTCTTCAATTCGACGTCAAATCGGCCCAATAAGTCAGCTTAGTAGCGCCCCGTGATTGTTTTACCCTTCTTGAGGTAATCGATGTGGATCACACCTTGTGAATCCTAGAAAACGGTGGCCATCACCTTTCCGGCCGATCGAACAGTCTTCGCCTTTTTCGGAGCCCGTTCGCCGGGTGAAGTGCACTGTTTCGACTGTTCCTTGGTCTCTGGTGTATACCAGTGAATCCATGTTTCGTCGACGGTCACGAAACGACGCAAGAACTCCGCTGGATTGCGCTGAAACAGCGCCAAACACGTCGCCGATGTGGTCTCACGGTTGCGCTTGTTTTCCGGTGTGAGCAAACGCGGCACCCATCGCGCCGACAGCTTTCTCATGCTCAGTTCTTCGTGTAGAATATGATGCACCGTTCCTACTGCGATGCCCACAGTCTCAGCTATCTCGTGAACCTTCAATCGACGGTCTGCCAACACGAGATCGGGGACTTTTTTAACGTTTTCCTCCGTAGCAGCCGTTTTCGGGGCACCTGGGCGTGGCTCATCAAAAACCGACGTGCGGCCACGAACAAACCCGTTGAACCAATTCTTGATGGTCGCTATCGAAGGAGAAGAGTCACCATACACAGCATCCAAGCGATCTTTGATTTCGCTGCGCGTTTTCCCTTCCAAAAACAAGAATCTAATCACCGAACGATATTGTTATTTTTCCATTTTTTTGCAACCGACCGACACGCTCGCTTTCAAAGGCTCTCAAAACAAAACGAATAAAGGGAATCGACTGAAACTTTGACAGTATGCTACTAAAAGAATGAACTGCACGATGGTAAATTTCTTTTGTGACAGCAGTTCCATCGTGCGGTGAGGCTAAGTACTTGTTGAATGACCCTCGTATTATAGTTCCTCAATCTAATTAATATTGCCTGAGATTTAATTGTATTTTTAATTATTAATTGAATAGACAATTGATTCCATTGATTATTTTTTGACATTTTGAGGATAAATTTGGCAAATTCAAAGATTATTTATTGGCGATTGGGTGCCGATTGAAAAAGCAGCTCAATTATTACTTCAAGAGTTTATAAATTTGATCGTAAAAATATACTCAAATAGTTCAAACCGAAACAAATAAACTAATTTTTAATGTTAATAATAAAACTTTTTTATCCATCATATTTTTTTTTTATTTTATTTATGCAACAGATTTTAATGTACGTTTTTATCTTCATTTCTCCTGCTTTATTTGTGAAATTCCTATTTTAATAATTGTTTTTCGTTAATAATTCAAGGTTCGAAAACTAAGAAGAAAACATCGCCCAAATGGTAGAAATCAGACAAGAAATCGGTATATGATAATTACCAATGGTATTCCAATTCATATTAATCCAACGAAAGGACACTCACAGCGTTCGGCATTGGAACCGCCACTATTGGTACGAGTTTCGGATCCACAACAACATCAGGCGCATATGCATACAAACTTGTAAGTTTTTTTTCTCTTTTAATAAATTTCAAAAGCGATTACTCAGAATTTTATTAATACTGAAAAAAAACCATTTCTTTGCAAATATATCATTGCGTCAACAAAAACAACAACAGCAGCAGCAACAACATCAGCAACAGCAACAGCAAAGATCCCAGCAAAGACAAGACCAGCAATATTCACAACAATCCAAGCAATTTGGAATGACCTAGAATATATAAGAACCCAAATCATGTGTAGTCTCGTAATTATAACATAAGCAACCTGGTAGTTCAACAATAACCAAATCTGAGAAGCTAAATGATCTTAAAATTAACAATGCAAATTTTGTATATACGTACAACAGTAAAAAAAACTCCATTAAATTCATAAATAACCAATTGAATAATCACAGAAATCAACAATATTAGTGAAACCACAGTCATCGGCCATAAATACGTGTATCTTCTTCTCTAATCCAACAATACAAGTTCATCCTTTAATCTTTCACATAAACACGATCTGTTATTACCAACAATATTCCCACCTACACCACCACCATCAACATCATGACCATGTCCATAAAAAATATACTTCTTTCGTTTATTTCTATTTTGTAACTTTTTAATTGAGATTATTTCGTACATTTTTTTTCAATGCACTTTAAATTTTTGTAAAAAATTGAGCGCATATAAATTCATCTTCATCTCACTCAAAAATTTCAATTATCATTGAATACTAATTACATCAAATGATTTCGTTTATATTGTGAAGAAATTATTTGAATATTAAATAATCAAGCATATTTAGATAAAAAATTTGATTCAAATTTAATTGAAAATTTCAACTGTTACAGAAAAAACGATCAAAGTTCATTGAATAGATTAAATGTAATTTTGGAATTCATAAAAATAAAACAACAGCAAATGTGATATTAAAAATATTCTAATAATGCTAAAACAGATACAAACAATTTGTATTTTTATAGATTTGAATAATAATTAGATGATGTCTAGTGCATACCTAAAAGATATTCAATGCACAATAAAACAGAAAATAACAAGAAAAGTTACAAAATCACTTAAGTCTGAAATAAAAAATCTCTCATCTTATTTACTGATATATGCTAAATTAATACTATATTAACTATACTTAATCTATTTAGTACTGAAACATTTCATTTACTTCGGAAATAATCCATTCAATAATTAATCGATTCAGTACTAATTACCGAATAGTTATTTTAGTTGTACTTTTGATCTTATTTAATAAATCTTGAATTGAATTGTTTCGTTTTAAATATGTTTTGTTGTTAATTTACGCATATATATTTAACTATGCTTGAAGTAAAATATTTACGTAGCCATAAAAAAGAGTTCTACAATAAAAAAAAATATAAAATGTTCTCCTTAAAAAATATCTGTGCATTGTAGAGACATGTTAATTTTATATGAATATAAATTGATGTTTAAAATCTAAGAAAGAAAATATTGAATTTGATTCGTCAAAAATGATAATTTGCGCCAATGTAAATTGGAAGAAATTACAAAAGTATTTTGGTGAAGAAAATATTCATTTTGAAAAGGAGCAGCAACTTTTTATTGTTAATTAGTTTTTAAAAAAATTGGAAAGAAATACGGAAATCATTTAGAGTTAAAACAAATATTTCATTATACATCAGCGCCAATTCATTATTTTGTCTATTTGAAAATAAAATTTGTAGCTAGAAATAAGTAAGGAGTAGAGTTAATATATTGAATATATTATATATTGTAAGAGTATAAATTGATTTAAAAAATATTAAAAATGATTATCTCCACATAATCTCTTTAGGTTGATTATTTTCTTCTACATGAACATAGTATGTTACTACAAAAAACCACCTAAACAATAATGAAAATATTCCTTCAAATTAATTGATTGAGATTTGTATTTTCTTTTGAATTACTATCGCCGATAAAATAATAAGCTTTGAAGGAATGTTACTTATTGAGTACATTTATAGCCAATACTTAACATTTCAATTAAAAAAAAAAACAATATATAATTAAAAAATGAAACCATAAACTTAATGTAAATATTATTTTTAATATTAAAAAAAATCTCATCTATGTGCATGTAAATTGTTAAGATATCATTTTCAAGATGAACAATTAAATGAAAAACTATTTTATAAATAATTAAAAGCAAAATAAAATAATTACGAACAATTATTTTTCGAAGCCAAAAACTTTAAGAAAGTCTGAAATAAATAAGTTTCATTTAATTTTTCTAAATAAATGATGAATGAAATAAACTGAGTAGCCTGTTTTATTTAGTTAGAAAAATCTATTGTAAAAAGAAAACTATACCATCTAGCGTGCGATGCATTTGACTACTTAAAAGTGAACGCAGCGCAGATAATTCGCATAAGTGCGGACTCATTCGAAAGAGTGTTGTTGTGTGTGAAAGTTCTTAATCATTTTATCGTTTGTGAAGTAAGAATAAAATAAAAAAAATAAACCAAAAGCTGTAATTTATTAACTAATTTCTTTGTTATTAGTCAATAATTGTTTTCCCATCAAATGTCGAACATATCGACTCCAGCCAAGATCGAGATAAGGAAAAGGACAGCATCCGCAATGTCACCAAGAGCAACGGAAACAGCAGCGGCAGTTACAGCATCAACGGTGGAAACCGTACAAACCCAGTTAAATTCACATGAATCCAGAATAGATATTCACCCGATATTGGCAGAGAAGGAAGCTTGTGACGAAGAGAGCCGAAAAGGTCACTTCGCTTGGGCCACTTTCGGCAATATTTACATTCCATATATTTTCCGTACACCATCGGAAAAATATTGTTCCGTTCGTATGGTGGAAATAAAATTACTAAGCAAATATCTGCATAAACTCACACCCGAAATTTATTGCGAGTGTACTTGCGTGCCCAGCTATACGATAACGGAAGCGGAATGCCAACTACTGAACGAAATAAACATCACACATTGTGATCGTCAATTCGGTCAGAAAATGTTTACACAAACCGATTTGATTGTCAAATTGATCGATGTCGAAAATTTCAACGAATTTTTGGAAATTTGTAACAAAAAGCTTACAAACAATTGTAAGCCCACTCCGGGCATATGTGGCCTTATTCGTATCAATAAAAATGATATTTTCTGTTATACGGTACACAATGGGAAACCGGTGGTGCCACTTTTTTACTTCGAGCATAAAATCAAAAATCTGGAACAACAGGCTAACTATATATCCGGTTGGGCGTTATCATATTTAAAATTTTGTTGCAAGGTGCAGGGAATAAGGAACGATCTATTCTTACGCGATTCAGTCGCGGTGGTCGACCTGGATAAAATAAAGTCATACTTACCAGACGACACCGAATTTAAAGACTTTTGGCCCTCCAAATTTGGCGATAAAAGCCATTTAAAGACCAGAGGTGGTAACAAAATAGTCCCGTGGACAAAACAACCATCAGCACCGTCACAATAATATTGCCAGAATATTGTTTTTAAGAAGAAAAATTATATGTAATAAAAAAAAAAAGAACAAAGACTTTAAGAAAGCATGAAATAAATAAGTTTTTATAAAGAAATTGTTATTAAAAAAAACTGAGTAGCCTATTTTCTTTAGTGTTTAAAATAGAAAAGGAACAGTAGAGTTAGTTACTTTTTCGTTTAGTTACCAAAAAAAAAAAATACTGTGAATTATTAATTATTATTCCTTAAAAATAAATATTTTGATTAACCTATAAATTTACTGTTTTTATTACAATTTTATTTATGTAGAATAAAATCAAATTTTAAAGCGTTTTCTCTTTCAGAAAAATTTTAATCATTTAGAAAAACCATATTTTTTTTATTTCGACGGTTTTAAATAGAAAACAGGTTTAGTAATAATTTTTTAAAATATTTTTGCATTTTGTGTTGAAAAATTTTATTTGTCATTTGTTAATAAACTGTGGATTAGCATTTACCAATTTCTGCAGGAAAGATATTCACCATTTTTGTGGGTAAACATAGAACAAACTTTCTTCTATAATCAAATGTGAATCAGTAATCAAATGACGGGGTCCAAATTTTTTAATAGATCACGGCGAAATAGAAACATTTAATTTCCGTAGGTTTTCTTTGGTCTAAGGATTCACATCACAACAAAAATAGCCAGTATCACAGAAAGGGAAATTCGAACATTTTTCTTTATCAAATAATAATAACAAAAAAACATAAGATCTTCTTTATTTCAAAAATAAAAATAGGGTTTGGGAAAAAAAACTAAACTGAAAATTTATAAAATGAGTTTTTCGTGTTCCCACAATACGCAGCCATACAAATATTTCCTTAAAAATCAATTTATCAGCATAATTTTAAATGCAGTAACAATTAGGAAAATTGCAATTATTGCAAACCGCCCAAAAGTTTATAATCGATTTTTTCCAGTTGCACTAATGGTTTTAATTGTTCCGCAAATGCACGCATCTCCTCTCCAATCGGTTCTTGGCCAGTAGGTGCTAGAACTGATAATTCGATGAGATAACTTTGAGAAATGGCTTCGTTATGGACTTCGCCAGGTTTGTTTGGTATTGAGCTCATTTTGAAGATCTTCGAAACGGTAATTTTCATCCGACCCTTTCGGAACATGTACCCTATAAATTTTTGTGTTAGACAAGAAAATTTACTTTAAATGCATTTCGTGTATTTGGTAAATGGTAAGGGAAATTCTAAAGCACCCACCTCTGTTGGTGAATTCGAAATCGACACGACATCCGAGCTCGGTGAGGTATTCAATAATAGACGATGTACAGGAAACGTCAATACTCGAACGGACGATTGTTGGACGATTTCGATCTAGAACTTCGGCTTGTCCAATATACCGCAGCTGGTATGGAGCGTCTAAATATTCCAAAGACCGTCGCACCCGAAGGAGTAGTGGAATCTACGTTCAATTAAAAAAATACCATAATTACTTCTCAAGAAGCACATCCGTTTTTATATGGATTTCAGTACCTGTTCACTCGCAGCCCTCAAACTAAAGCAGATCTCGTGATCGTTAAAGGTTTCCGGCCCAGTATCGACATTATCACACAATCCTTTTAATCTGTTCAAATATACAAAAGTTTACTAATAATCGTTCTTCTCTATCAATAGTAATGAGTGTGTTTACCTATGGAGTAGATGCTCAACAGATGAGTCTAGAATAGAGCCTTGTAATAAATACTCCTGATTTGGTACAATATTATTACTGAGTGCTTGAGATAGAGCATCGATTGCATTAGAAGTTTGTCCAGAAGATGCAGCCATAATTATATTATCTCTAAAATAGAGAGAAAAAAACCAATACAGAAATAATACTTTTTTTCTAAAATTCTTACAAACTACGTTAAAATACGAATATTTTGGATTTTTCCAATAGTACAACGATAATTATAAATAAAATCGATTCAAATAATAAGCAAAAATATTAAAAACTATCAGAAATACTTACTACTTCCATAAACAAACGTGTGCAAACAAACCGGCTTCAAATTAATCTCAAATGACAGATGGTTTGCAAGAACTCATTCACGAAGATTCTCTTTAGTTTGATTACTGCCATCTGTCTGACACTAGGTGATGTGGGCGAATTTTATCCACTTGCAAAAACAGGCAAACGTACAGTATTTCGGGAAGAATAATGAGAATTTTCACCAAATAAAAAAAATTATAAAATGCTTTTGAAGCAAAACAACATTTTTAAACAAATATTTTTGGGTTTTGTTGGGAGAAATTTTGATGGTCGTCAAAGAGTTTTAAAAGAAATTCTTTACAAATAAAATTAGAAATCGGAAGATGTTCATTAAGTAAGTACGAATTTTTGCTTAGAAATGTCAGTTTCTTACTGACAGAATTTTAATTTAAAAAAAGTTAAGATAAAAGAATCTAAACGTTTTCTTCTTATTCAATTAAAACAAATCGAAAATATTTACCGCATTTGAGGTTTCAGTACTTAAATTATGGTACAGATTTTTATTTCCTATTCATGTACGTACACAAGAAAAAGTAATTTTAACGAAAACGGTACACGCGTACGTGGAAGTGTCGAAAAGTTAGTTTACAAACTTTTCGAAAAAGAAAACCAAAAACGCTCCGAATTTGTTATGGTTTTTAAAAGAATTTAAACGAAAAGCTTTTTTTCTGGGTGTTAGAAAAGTTTTATTTCCTGGATTTGAATAGAAATTTGTATGAACGTTAAATTCAACAGGAGTGTGAGGACCGTTAATGAAGACCATGCTCAGAAAGAGCATTCAGCGGGGTATGCTTGATGGTAGGTTTTTCGGTAGATTGTGGGGGAGGGAGGTGTATTCAAAGTTTAGGCTGATATGTGCTCTCACACCTACCATGAACAGAAAGATCATGCGAAACCATAAAGGGTATAATGCAGACACCCAAGGGTGTTAACTTCTCCATGGAACGGGAAGGGCGAAAAAAAAATAAAAAAAATTGAAAGAAGCGGAGAAGATGAAAATGGAAAGGTGAGAAAAGGAAATTATTTTTCTAAAAGAAAATAAAATAAAAATAAGAAGAAAGCAAATGAATAAATAAAAAAATTACTAGAGGAAACCAAAATAAAATAAAAGGAAAAACATGGGTGAGCCGATCGACGACCTGGTTGGGAGATCCTTAGATGGAAATGCTATTCCTGGGCTGCTCCAGCCACCCTATGGCAGTACGCGGCCAAAATATAGTTGGAGTGCCCCTTCACTTAAATTTTCATTTTTTTTTTTTAAATTTTATTATATATTCAAAACTTGTTACTTTTCAGTATAAATATTTGGTAGGAAACCAGTTTATTTTTAAAATTATTTAATTTTATGAAAATACAAAATTTCAATTGAAAAAATTCTTGTGCGCTTTCACATCTTCTAATTATGACAATCTCTGGAAATGTCTGGAAACAATTAATCAAGACGTCCGATTTTCTCTCTGAATTATTGTGAAAGCGGCGAGAAATCGTAATGCTTGCATACTTTTGAGTAGATTTTTTTTATGTAGACATGACAACCACTGACATCTAGTTTTCGTAATAGAAATTTATTGAATTCACTTATTCCAAGCAAAAATATAATTTAAACAGGATAGAAGGCAATATTTAGATTTTTCCAATCTTTTGGCATTAAATGGAATTATTTATTTTGTAAATATCAATCAAATATCAAGCGTCTCAATTTTGAAGACTTCCGGAAAGTTTTAAAACACGGAATTCTTCATGAAATGGTAGCATACCGAGATACTCATCGCGAAATGAAAGTTTAAGTGCGGTTTTATTAAAATTTTAAATAATTTACGAACAAGTCAGTATAAATTAATACATTTGCATAATTTGGGCTACGTCAGTTCACTTTTTTTTAGGTTTCTTTCTTTTTTTATCATAAATATATTATTTTTTTTGTAGTTGCGCATGTAATAGATTCTTTAATCTGTTAATATGTTTGTAATAAATGATAATTGATTATATTTGAACTTGCCATGCTGCAGTAGTACTCCCAGTTCCCGAGAGATGATCAAAGAGTTTTTTTTCCGGCGATAATGCTCACCTTTCAAAAGCTAGTTAACGTGAAACAGTTTATCGATGATGTCTTTTTGTGTTCTCTATTTTTACACTCTTTTGTTCATTATTTCTTTCCCACTAAATCACTATCAATTTACTATGTTGAACACACAAGATCACGAGTGCAATAAGTAAATTTGGTTTGGCAAAACCACGGATAAATTAAAATAAATTTTTGATGGCCTTTCGTGATTCTATTAAGAGAGTTATGCAGAAATCATAATAAGTGGTAGTCTTTTTTTTTTCTGTTTAGATTAATGAGTTACAGGGGGAAACCTTCAAAAGGTACTCGCCTGGAAGTTTTTCCTGCAAGGCGAGTTATGCGGGATTTTTACCTCGCTAAAACCTAACCTGCACCTCTGATCTTGCTCCCGGAACGATGGTTCCCCGGCGGCACTCTTTGTAAATACTACTTCGCCGGGGCGTTCTAGTTTGATGCTACTGCTGTCCCGATGTTATGACGCCTCGCGGCCTATTCTTCGTACGTTGTGTGGAGATCCTTGATAATGGATTCCGCGTACTCTGCAACTCTGTTCCAAGCCGATTGGCTCTTCAGCATGCACTCCACTATATTTTCTGGACTGATGGAACGGTCACGATTTCTCTCCAGCTCCACCCGCGTCTCCTCATAGAGGGGGCACTGGAAGAACACGTGTTCTGCGTCTTCAATCACATCGCGGCAATGATGACAGTTTGGGGAGTCAGTTCTTTTGAATCTGTGCAAGTATGCCCGAAAGCATCCATACCCAGTTAAGAGTTGGGTGATGTTATACCCGACTTCCTCGTGCTGGCGAGTGACCCATTTGGTAACATGTGGGATCAGCCGATGAGTCCACCGACCCTTCGTCGAGTTGTCCCATCTCTCTTGCCAGAGGCGAAGACTCTCGGGTCTCTCCTCTTCACAGAGGACCTTTCGCCGCTCTTCCTTCTTCCTACGATGTTGGCGTTCCCGCTCTCCTGCCAGGATGTCGATGGGTGGGCATGATGCCACGATGTTGACCGCATCGTACGATACCGTTCGGTATGCTGACGCCACTCTGATCGCTGAAAGCCGCTGGACTGATGTCATTGTCTTGCGGTATGTTGTTAGCTCTAGCGACTTCGCCCACACTGATGCTCCGTATAGCAGGACGGAGGTAACCACAGTTGCCAGTAGTCACCTTCGGATTTGCCTGGGGCCTCCGATATTGGGCATTATCCGCGAAAGTGCGCCCTGTACTGCTGATGCCTTCCTGCTGACGCTGGAGATGTGCTCCTTGTAGTTGAGTCTGGCTTCCAAAACCACTCCTAGATACCGGATGTAGAGTAGCGACCGGATGTCGTGATCGCCTACTCTTATGGTGTGGTCTCCATTTTCTTCCGGCTACACACAAGGAGTGTTTCGCCAAAGACAGGTCTGCCGATGTTATCCACTGTCTTATGCTCCGGATGGTGGTGGAGAATGCGGCTTCCAGTTCCTCTAGGTGTTTGGCTACCAGCGCAACTGCTACGTCGTCCGCGAAAGCCACGAGTGTTGTGTTCGTCGGTAATTGCAGATGGAGTAGGCCGTCGTACATGACGTTCCACAAGAGTGGCTCCAGGACAGAGCCCTGAGGTAACCCTCCCGTGACCCCATACTCTGCTGGTCCATCCTCGGTCTCGTATTGCAGTAGTCGATCACTGAAGTATGGTATGACCATCCTCCGTAGGTAGTAGGGCACCCCCATGTTCTCAAGAGCCTCCAAGATTCGATCCCAGCGGGCCGAGTTAAACGCGTTATTGATGTCCAGGGTGACAATGAGGCAATACTTTTTAGAACCGCCTTTCCATCTCTTTCCTGAGATGGCTTCCTTTGCAATGTTCGTGACGAGTTCCAACGCGTCGATGGTCGATCTCCCCTTCCTGAATCCGAATTGAAATTCGGAAAGTTGAGGATCGAGGTATTGCTCCAATCTGTCGGCCACTATCCGCTCCAAGTTCTTCCCGCCCGAATCCAGCATGCAAAGTGGACGATAGGAAGCTGGCTCGTCCAGTGGTTTCTTCCCTTTTAGGATAAGAACCAATATTTGTTACTTCCATTGGGTCGGAAATACGCCTTGTCGCAGGCATGCGATAAGGCGTATGATGCGACTGGAAGGGGAGATCGACCATGATGCGACTGGCGTATGATGCGACTGGAAGGGGGTTCATAATGAACGATTTCCTTCCAGTCGCATCATACACACAGCATAACCTTATTGGATATCAATATTATCTTTGAAATTGTTTGTCTTTGTTAATCTCTCTTTTTCTATGATATCTTTTTAAAATTTCATCGCCAAATATGATACGCTTCAGTAATGACGCAATTATATTGCGTTTCAGCAGCCCATGACACGAATTTTTTGCTTAGATGTTAGGTTTTTTTGTTTTTCACACTCAATTCATGAGGCAATCAGACATCGAGTTTCTTTTTGAACCCAGCCTTTTGCAAATGGTTTAAAATAATTTGATGGTGAATGGTTAATTCCTAAGCTGATATGCTGAGAATTTCCGTACCTTTTTGGGTAATTGACCGATCTTTAACAATAAAATGTCCAGAACTAGCACCTTCACAATATAAACCACAACTTTTTTCACAAGCATGCGAGATGCGTTGTTACCTTTCTCGAAGCGTTATTTTCAAATATATCGAATTTTCTCTTTGTTCTGATTCATTTGTGAACTTGAATAACTTTTGATTAGCTGCACCAATCTCAATAACAAAGCTTTAAGTGTCACTTTTTCAACGTGCATCTAATGTTATTATAATATTAATTAGTCGAAAAATTTCGTGTCGGAAAACGCCACGAACTTTTTCGACTAATTAATATTTGGGTTCAATGACCTAGGAACTTATGGATTCAATGATAACTGGTTGTTTTTATTAGAATTATCAATGGCCTATATAGACAATCCTAAAATATGCCTTAAATCAATTTTTTGAGACCATACTCCGATAATTAGATTACTTGCAGAAGTAGTGCCTATTTGACTCCAGAATCATTGAAAATAGGCTTTAAAAGCCTTAACGTATGAATATCAGATTTGAGTTAAAGTAGCTTGAGACTATTTCTTAAGTATAATTTGTGCTTTTCTCTACTCGGTTAAAATCAGATTCCACTAGTGATACCAGGTGTATAAGCTTAAATCCGCTGATTGGTCATAGATGGCGTGAGTGTGCGTATAAAGCTACCATAGGCACGCCATATTTTTTTTTACGAGTTTGACATCTGTCAACATTCATCAGTGCACATTGTGAGCAATTTCGTACAACACATACATTTTTCCTTTGGTAATCATGTCTAGTTTTGTGGCAGAAAAAGAGCATATGCGGGAAGCTCTGCTTTTCTGCTTCAATTTGAAGAAATCGGTTGCCGAATCGCATTGAATGCTTATGGAGGCCTATGGTAACAGTACTTTATAGGAAACAACGTGCCGAGATTGGTTTCGTCGGTTCAGAGGCGGCAATTTTGACTTGTGGGACAAGAAGCCTAGGAAGGTTGAGGACCATCAATTGCAGGCCCTTTTGGACGAAGACGATATCCAATCGCAAATAATGCTCGCCGAGCAATTGTGTGTTACTCAACCAGCTATTTCCATGCATCTGCGTGCCATGGGGAAGATTGATAAGATGGGAAAATGGGTGCCGCATAAATTGAACGGTAGGCAGATGGAGCGACGCCGAAACACATGCGAAATCTTGCTCGCCACACAAAAAAGAAAGTCGTCCCTGCATCGGATTGTGACAGACGATGAAATGTTTATATATTTCGAGAGTCCTAAATGCAAGAAATCGTATGTTGATCCCGACCAACCATCAACATCTTCCCCAAGACCAAATCGCTTCGGACGGAAGACGATGCTGTGCGTTTGGTGGGATTAGCAGGGTATCGTCTACTACGAGATGTTGAAACCGGGCGAAACTGTCAATGTCCACCGCTAACACCAAAAACTGATCAAATTGCACCGTGCTCTGTGTGAAGAAAGGACGGATTATCAACAAAGACATGACAAGCTGATCTTCCTCCACGACAACGCACCATCGCATACGTCAAAAATGGTCCGAACCTACTTGGAGACACTCAACTGGGAGGTGCTACCCCACCCTGCTTATTTACCAGACCTGGCCCCTTCTGACTACTACCTGTTTTCGTCGATGGGCTACGTGCTCGCTGAGCAGCACTTCGATTCTTACGAAGACGTCCGAAAATGGCTTGATGAGTGGTTTACCTCGAAAAAAAAAAGAATTTTTTTTTGCGTGGTATCCAAAAATTGCCCGAGAGATGGGAAAAATGTATAGCTAGCAAAGGCAAGTAGTTTGAATAAATTTGTTTTTGCTTTCTATGAAAAAAAACATGTGTTTTTTTGACTAAAAAACAGTGGATTTAAGCTTATACACCTGGTATAGGCTGAGAAGTTCTGAAATTCTAGATTAAATTAATTTTGGCCAATTTTTCAATTTCAAATTATGATAAAATCAAGTAACGAAAAACATATAAACTGGGAATAAGTAAAACTTTAAGTCCTATTATTAGGATTTGTATTTTTATTGGTGACAGCAGAAAAATGAAGGATCACAAAAGAAAGAGTATTCCATGGTGAGAGGTTCCTTCACAGCTGACCCACTTAGTCTTTGAAAAAACGGTTGTAAGTGGCTCATTAGTAATTGAAAATTAGGACAATATATATAAAGGTCGACCGAATCGAAATATTCTTCATAGCAGAACTGAATAGTTAACTGGCGTTGAGGAAGGCTGGTTGGAGTGGTACTCACATTAGCTCTTGCACTGATTGGATCACTGACAAGCCACAAACGTTTTTAGTCAGGTAGAGGCAATAAAAGTAAAATAAAGACAGATGAGAATACAAGGGAAAAAAATATTTACAAACGCATCCACAAACTGAATTAGCCAAGTTTTGGCAACCATCCAACCATCACCACATTTATCATTGGAGTGCTCCAAGCCGGTCATATTTGCTTAAAAATTTAAGTCTACCAAAGAATTCCAAACAATTCGAACATTTCTAGTTGAACAAAATGCAATTACAGGAAAATTTTACCGTCTGTCACATGAACTTGTACGAAAGTAAATTACGTAAAACGTTTTATTGGAAATATTCTCTCTTATTCGTACGCTTAATAGGACAAAATTTGACATCGTTTTCAAGTGAAAAAATTTGTGTGGTTGTGTCATTAAATATTGAACCGAATGTGGTCGATTTATTTATTTGCAGTTACGAAAATTTACAGTCGTTGTATATTTTTGCTGCAATTTTTAGCAGATATTGTACTGAAATGGAAGCTTCTCAAAACCACTAACACCTGAGTCGAGTTGGTTAATACTTTACAATGAGGCATTCCGACCCGACCATTTCACCAGCTGGACTCGAACTCTGATTATAGTTGTTATTTGATTTGATAGTGTATCGTAGGCAATTTAAATTTTTCATATTCAAATGCATAGTCACATCTCCTGAAATGACTATTCTTGATAGCAGCAAAAAAATCTTTTCTATTATTTATAAAGAAAAATAATCGCAAATATTAAGGAGGGAAAATTTCATTGTTGGCAAGTACCTAATATGAGTGACTATGCAGAATTGGTTTTTGGTCTTGTTTAATATTTTCAAAATTAAATTCAAAATTATTTGTATCTTGGAATTTTGTTTCAAATTATCCCATTTATTAAGAATTTATACCAAACAGATACTTTGTTTAGTTGTCACATAATAACCATACTGGCGACGATTACATTTGGCTTCAGGTAATCATTGCTAATTTACTATCTTTCATCACCAATAAGAATATGCTTGTACCAACTCTGAATCAAATCAGAAATTTATGGTTATTAAAATCATATTTTTAGATTAAAAAAAAAATTAAAAATATTAACATCTAATAAAATCATTGAATTGAATAGAAAAATTTCAATTTTTTTATAACTATACCATCTGCAATTTGATAATTTTCATATACAATAAATGCTCATAAAATTAGAAATTTAATGAAAATATTCTTTTTGGTTTAGTTTAGCAGTGATTGTGTTTAAATGAAATCTTAATTAAAAATACATATTAAATAAACAAAATTATTATGATTATGATTTGAAATTGAAAATTTACTAAATAGTGTTTATTCTAATCGGAAAATCAACAAAAATTATCATTAAGAAAATAGGACAATTTGTTAGGAATTCATGTAATAACAGGCGACGATTGAAATGTTCCGGAATATGTTGGACTAACCCAGTTATATGTAAATTTATTTAGAACAATACGAATAAATGTTGGAATATGTAAGGAGGTGAACACAGTTGTAAAGGCGAGAATGAAATATTATGAAACTATGGTATCAGGATTGAAGTTATTCCCTTTTACGTGAAAAGACTAAAGTTTTCACTTTACTGCTTCACGTATATCTTAATATATTTTCAATAAGACCAGAAAATAATAAAAGCAAAATGGATAAGTATACCGACAGAATTGGCAATAGAAAATACAGAAATGCGAAAGGGTATGTTATGCCATCACTGCACTTAGGAGGTAGTAATGTGAATGAACAATCGAATAAAAAAACTCTCAACAATAACTCCTACTATTAGAAAATTTTCACTTCGAAATATTGTCAAATAATAAGTCTCACGTAACACGATGCCTGGTAAGGTTGCCATAGAACGTACGTATGCATTTACGTAACTGAAGTTTGCATAAATTTTTGTACAAAGACAACTTTTTAACCAATTACGAAAGCATCGAAATCGTTCGTAATTTTCTTTATATTTAAAATAATTCATCTGTGATGGATTTTTGTTCATCAGAAGAGGTAGAAAAGAAATATTGTTTATTTTCTTCAGAGAAACTTAGTAGCTGAAAATAGGTGTCATCTAGTATCTGTCGGTTACCAATTATCAATTGGAGACTACAATCTATTGACTACCATCAACGGACTACCATCTACCGATTTTCGCTTGCGCACTAACATGTACGGCCTTTTGTGCACGAACTACTATCTACGGACTACTATCTATCAACTAGTATCTACGGACTACTATCTTTGTACTACCAGAAATGGACTACTAGAAACGGACTACCATAAACGGACTATTTTCTACAGATTACCATCAACGAACTACCATCTACCGATTTTCGCTTGCGGACTAACATGTACGGCCTTTTGTGCACGAACTACTATCTATCAACTAGTATCTACGGACTACTATCTTTAGACTACCAGAAATAGACTACCATCAATGAACTACCATCAATCAACTACCATCTATGGACTACCATCTATGGATTATCATCTACGGACTATAATTTACGGGCTACCATCTACAGACTACTATCTATGGACTACCATTAACGGACTACCATCAAGAGACTACCATCTATGGACTATCGTATGCGGATAAACATCTATGGACTACCATGTTTAGACTACCATCTACGGACTATCATTTATGTGCTACCATCTACAGACTACCATCAATGGACTACCATCAACAGACTACCATCTATCAACTACCATCTACGGACTACCATGTTTAGACTACCATCTACAGACTTCTATCTACGGACTACCATCAACGGACTACCATCTACCAGCTACCATCTACCGATTTTCACTTACGGACCTTCGTGCATGATTCACGGACTATCATCTACGCACTATCATTTACGGGCTACCATCTATCAACTACCATCTATGGACTACCATATACGGATAACCATCTACGGACTAGCATCTACGGACTACTATATACACACTATCATTTACGGGCTACCATCTACAGACTCCCATCTACGGACTACCATCTACGGACTATCATTTACGGACTACCATAAAGGACTTCTATCTACAGACTACCATCAACGGACTACCATCTACCAGCTACCATCTACCGATTTTCACTTACGGACCTTCGTGCATGATTCACGGACTATCATCTACGCACTATCATTTACGGGCTACCATCTATCAACTACCATCTATGGACTACTATATACAGACTATCATTTACGGACTACCATCTACGGACTACTATATACAGACTATCATTTACGGGCTACCATCTACAGACTACCATCTACGGACTACCATCTACGGACTATCATTAATGGACTACCATCTACCAAATACCATCTACCGATTTTCACTAACGGACCTTCGTGCATGATTCACGGACTATCATCTACGCACTATCATTTATGGGCTACCATCTATCAACTACCATCTACGGACTACCATGTTTAGACTACCATCTACAGACTTCTATCTACAGACTACCATCAACGGACTACCATCTACCAGCTACCATCTACCGATTTTCACTTGCGGACCTTCGTGCATGATTCACGGACTATCATCTACGCACTTTACGGGCTAAAGTAAAAAAATATCATCATTTACGGGCTACCATCTATCAACTACCATCTATGGACTACCATATACGGATAACCATCTACAGACTACCATCTACGGACTACCATCTACGGACTATCATTAACGGACTACCATAAAGGACTTCTATCTACGGACTACCATTAACGGACTACCATCTACCAGCTACCATCTACCGATTTTCACTTACGGACCTTCGTGCATGATTCACGGACTATCATCTACGCACTATCATTTACGGGCTACCATCTATCAACTACCATCTACGGACTATTATATACAGACTATCATTTACGGGCTACCATCTACAGACTACCATCTACGGACTACCATCTACGGACTATCATTAACGGACTACCATAAAGGACTTCTATCTACGGACTACCATCAACGGACTACCATCTACCAGCTACCATCTACCGATTTTCACTAACGGACCTTCGTGCATGATTCACGGACTATCATCTACGCACTATCATTTACGGGCTACCATCTATCAACTACCATCTATGGACTACCATATACAGATAACCATCTACGGACTACCATCTACGGACTACTATATACAGACTATCATTTAGGGGCTACCATCTACAGACTACCATCAATGGACTATCATATGCGGATAAACATCTACGGGCTACCATATTTGGACTACCATCTACGGACAATTATTTACGGGCTACTATCTACAGACTACCATCTATCAACTATCATCTACAGACTACCATCTATCAACTACCATCTACGGACTACCATGTTTAGACTACCATCTACAGACTTCTATCTACAGACTACCATCAACGGACTACCATCTACCAGCTACCATCTACCGATTTTCACTTGCGGACCTTCGTGCATGATTCACGGACTATCATCTACGCACTTTACGGGCTAAAGTAAAAAAATATCATCATTTACGGGCTACCATCTATCAACTACCATCTATGGACTACCATATACGGATAACCATCTACAGACTACCATCTACGGACTACCATCTACGGACTATCATTAACGGACTACCATAAAGGACTTCTATCTACGGACTACCATTAACGGACTACCATCTACCAGCTACCATCTACCGATTTTCACTTACGGACCTTCGTGCATGATTCACGGACTATCATCTACGCACTATCATTTACGGGCTACCATCTATCAACTACCATCTACGGACTACTATATACAGACTATCATTTACGGGCTACCATCTACAGACTACCATCTACGGACTACCATCTACGGACTATCATTAACGGACTACCATAAAGGACTTCTATCTACGGACTATCATTAATGGACTACCATCTACCAGCTACCATCTATCGATTTTCACTTACGGACCTTCGTGCATGATTCACGGACAACCATCTACGGACTATCATTAATGGACTACCATCTACCAGCTTCCATCTACCGATTTTCACTTACGGACCTTCGTGCATAATTCACGGACTATCATCTACGCACTATCATTTACGGGCTACCATCTATCAACTACCATCTATGGACTACTATATACAGACTATCATTTACGGACTACCATCTACGGACTACTATATACAGACTATCATTTACGGGCTACCATCTACAGACTACCATCTACGGACTACCATCTACGGACTATCATTAATGGACTACCATCTACCAGCTACCATCTACCGATTTTCACTTACGGACCTTCGTGCATGATTCACGGACTATCATCTACGCACTATCATTTACGGGCTACCATCTATCAACTACCATCTACGGACTACTATATACAGACTATCATTTACGGACTACCATCTACGGACTACTATATACAGACTATCATTTACGGGCTACCATCTACAGACTACCATCTACGGACTACCATCTACGGACTATCATTAATGGACTACCATCTACCAGCTACCATCTACCGATTTGCACTTACGGACCTTCGTGCACGATTCACGGACTATCATCTACGCACTATCATTTACGGGCTACCATCTATCAACTACCATCTATGGACTACCATATACAGATAACCATCTACGGACTACCATCTACGGACTACTATATACAGACTATCATTTACGGGCTACCATCTACAGACTACCATCTACGGACTACCATCTACGGACTATCATTAACGGACTACCATAAAGGACTTCTATCTACGGACTACCATTAACGGACTACCATCTACCAGCTACCATCTACCGATTTTCACTTACGGACCTTCGTGCATGATCTACGGATCTATGAACTACCATCTGCGAACTACAATTTTCGGATTACCATCGTCGTACAATTTTCGATGTCTGCGAACTACCATTTTTACGGACTACTTTTACTATTTGCCATTTCTTATTTACTATCAACAAACTTTCGTCTATCATTCACCATTTCGTATCCAATCATATTATCTATTATTGACTCTCTGCTATACACCATTTACCATATACCATTTATCGTCCATCGCCTATTAGTGAAATAGTGAAGATGTATTTCTAGAGGGAATTAATTTTCCAATAAAATTCTAAAAAATATAACAAATCGTCCATTTGCTTTCTATTTTACTGCTCCTTGATTTCTGTTTACCATCCCCCCCCTCTCTCTCTAGTCTCTTTTGCTTTTATACAGAAAATTAATTTTTTAAGTAGAAAGTGTCATAACCTTGAATATACTTTGCTAATAATTAATTGTATTCATATGTGAACGTGGTATTGCACTTCAAATTTAGTGTCGTCAACAACTGGTATGACAGACTTATCGAAATTGTGCTTGATTTAATTGTATTGATAATATTAAATCAGAATGACTAACAAAAATCCTTTGGTCCTGCAGAAAGGCTCCATTTTTTATCTGGAAGATATCTTTTATATTAAGGCGCGTTTTCAGATGCATTGAGCTATGATGACTTTATCGATCACAAAACAGTTTTAAACCTTCTGCATAAAGCTGGATTTAAAAAGAAGCTCGATGTTTGGCTGCCACACGAATGGACGCAAAGAACATGATGGATCGAATGTCTATTTGTGAAGCCTTGGCTAAACGGAACAAATATAACCCATTTCACATACGACAATATTGTTCGAAAACAGCCGTGGTCAAAGTATGGTGATGGGGCTCAAATGGTGGCCAAACAGTAAATTCGAATCTCTAATGTCAACAATTGGACCGTTTGAAGCTAACGATTGATCTGAAGCAGCCAAAGTTGGCCAACAGGAGAGATGTTGGATTTTATCTAGGCAACAGACGTCTATAGTTACTCCGGGAGCTTGGTTGGGAAGTTTTCTGACAGAACACGCATTAGAATTGCCATTTCATGATGAAAAGACTTATACCCGAAAAACGATTACAAATTATTGAATTTTATTATAAAAATGCGTGTTCTGTTGAAAAATGTATTTCGAGAACTACAACCAATTTATGGTCGTCAAATTCGACATACTCTGAGCAAGCAGTTCCAGCTATAATGATAAAATTTCATAGCAATTTGACGCTATTTGACATCAAACCAGCAACTTGTATATGTAGAGTGCGTTCATCCGTTCCCGTTCACAGCAATTGAGATTATTCTACTCGACTACGAGTATGTGAAAGATTTTACGCAAAGATCATGGTCTCAAAGCATATAAAATACAGCTTATGTAAGAACTGAAGCCGAACGACCTGTCAAAGCATCGAATTTTCCGTGAGTGAGCCTTAAAACAACTTGAAGAAAATCCGTTTTTTGTTATCAAAAAATTGCGCTCAACAATGAATCTCATTTCTAGTTGAATGGGAATATGAATAAACAAAATTGTTGCATTTTATGAATAATCACATACAAAATAAGAACTGCCATTTAACTCAGAAAAATGCATTATTTGGTGCGGTTTATGGGCCGGTATTTCTTTAAAGATGACCCTGGCCACAACGTTACCGTCAATGGCGTCTGCTATCGCTCGCTGATTTCAAACTTTTTTTTGCCCAAAATGCAAAAATTATATCTGGTCGATATGTAGTTTCAACAAGGTGGCCCTACATGCTATACAGCACGTGAAACAATGGACATATTGAGAGATGGGTTCGATGAGCCATTCATCTCACGTTTCGGACTGGTGAGTTGGCCGCTTAGATCGTGCAATTTGACGCATTTAGACAATTTTTTATGAGCCTATGTCAGTTCACTCATATATGCCTATAAACCAGTGTCATTTGTAGCCTTAAAGACAACATTACACGTATTATTGTGTTATAAGCAAGATACCAGAGCCGAGATGCTCGAAAAAGTTGTGCAAAATTGGACCTCTTGCATGGATCACTTCAAATGTAGTCGTGGCCAATATTTACATAAAATAATCTTTTAAAAGTAAACGAAAAGCAATGATTTATAGATTTAAATAAAAATTGCATATATTTTTATAATTTTTCTGTATTTTTTTTTGAAATTTCAAAACTAAACACTTAAAAAATCATCCGTTCCTACACTTTAGAAAATACAATCTTCCAATTATGTTGTAAGGTAAAAAAACTGATTAAAAAAAAAATCAGAAAAGCTTCTGCCGTGATCTAAAAGAACTTAATATAAAAAAATATACTGAAGAAGAATATTTTGTAAAAAATTTCATATTTCAGTGTCAAATGGGATAGAAAAGAAAAAAGGAGAGATAATACAAGGACACGTGGTAGATTTTTACTATCGCCGTTGAGAAAGAATTCATCGCTGCATAAAATATTTTTTGTCAATGCGACTTAAAATTCACCAGAAAAATTCCACACGAGTTAAATAACGTTGAAAGTGTGGAATCTAAAGGAACTTGTTTCACTCAAGCTCATGGGCTGTCCTAGCAAGCTGGATGCAAATTTGAAGTCTAATAACTCTTTTTTTTTCAAAATAAATTAACTGGAAAAATTCTAACAATTATTCACGTACGATTAATAGTTGTTCTGAGTTCAAACCTAGCTAGTGCAATAGTTTAGAGGCACCTCAGTTGTCAGCAAATGGGCTGATTAAAATTTCAATTTACTGGACAGCAAGGAGGACTGTTTTCGTTTCTCTCAAGCATCCCAGAAATACTCGTAAATCGCCATTTATTGAAGGCAATTAAATTCTGGCTGGATTTTCACAAATGTAAAAAAAAAATTATCTAAAATTAACGGTAAAAAGCGAATAGGAAGCTCTCAGAAATAGTCATTTAAGACTAAGGAAAATAATCCTTATCTATTTCGGAAAAAAGGCTGTACGACTCGCCTATTAAAAGGTTTGTGATTTGATTGGCTTCTGAATAAGTTGACTGGACTCAATCGCTTGTAAAAATTATTAGCAGCGAATGTTTTTTGAGTTTGACTAAAATTTAATTTCTAATAAGTTCGAACTAGTTTTTGGGCGAATATTTTTAGGTTTTTCATTCTTTTTCAATTAATTTAAGAGCCAGAAACTTATGGAAAAATATTTTTTAAGTTTCAATTAGGTCCATATTTCATAAACAAACAGATTTTATGTTTTATCTGAATTGAAAATTTATGGGCGAATGAATTTTATGGTTCTCATAAATCCAGAATTTACGGGCGAGAATTTCTTAACTACTTTCCTAAACTCAGAATTTATGAACAATTATTTTAAAGGATGTACTGAAATTGATTTTTTAGTGGTTAATTTTTTGAAAATTTTTTCTCAGGTATCAAATTTTTCAAAAAATTTATGGGCGAATATTTCCTAGGTTTTTCCTTGATTCGAAATTTTATGAGCGCACGTTTTCTTAAGGTTTAATTCAATTTGGATCTTTTTATGCTTTGTTTATTTTTTGTTAACAGTTTTGTGCAATTTAAGATTACTTGAAAATTTGTGGGCGAAGTACTTTTCAGGCTTTTAGGCAATTGAAAATTTCGGGCGAATATTTCTTAGTTGTTGCCTTAAACGCAAAATTCATGAACAATTATTTTAAAGGCTGTACTGAAATTGATTTTTTAGTGGTTAATTTTTTGAAAATTTTTTCTCAGGTATCAAATTTTTCAAAAAATTTATGGGCGAATATTTCCTAGGTTTTTCCTTGATTCGAAATTTTATGAGCGCACGTTTTCTTAAGGTTTATTTCAATTTGGATCTTTTTATGCTTTGTTTATTTTTTGTTAACAGTTTTGTGCGATTTAAAATTACTTGAAAATTTGTGGGCGAAGTACTTTTAAGGCTTTTAGGCAATTGAAAATTTCGGGCGAATATTTCTTAGTTGCTGCCTTAAACGCAAAATTCATGAACAATTATTTTAAAGGCTGTACTGAAATTGATTTTTTAGTGGTTAATTTTTTGAAAATTTTTTCTCAGGTATCAAATTTTTCAAAAAATTTATGGGCGAATATTTCCTAGGTTTTTCCTTGATTCGAAATTTTATGAGCGCACGTTTTCTTAAGGTTTAATTCAATTTGGATCTTTTTATGCTTTGTTTATTTTTTGTTAACAGTTTTGTGCGATTTAAAATTACTTGAAAATTTGTGGGCGAAGTACTTTTAAGGCTTTTAGGCAATTGAAAATTTCGGGCGAATATTTCTTAGTTGCTGCCTTAAACGCAAAATTCATGAACAATTATTTTAAAGGCTGTACTGAAATTGATTTTTTAGTGGTTAATTTTTTGAAAATTTTTTCTCAGGTATCAAATTTTTCAAAAAATTTATGGGCGAATATTTCCTAGGTTTTTCCTTGATTCGAAATTTTATGAGCGCACGTTTTCTTAAGGTTTAATTCAATTTGGATCTTTTTATGCTTTGTTTATTTTTTGTTAACAGTTTTGTGCGATTTAAAATTACTTGAAAATTTGTGGGCGAAGTTCTTTTAAGGCTTTTAGGCAATTGAAAATTTCGGGCGAATATTTCTTAGTTGCTTCCTTAAACGCAAAATTCATGAACAATTATTTTATAGGCTGTACTGAAATTGATTTTTTAGTGGTTAATTTTTTGAAAAATTTTTCTCAGGTATCAAATTTTTCAAAAAATTTATGGGCGAATATTTCCTAGGTTTTTCCTTGATTCGAAATTTTATGAGCGCACGTTTTCTTAAGGTTTAATTCAATTTGGATCTTTTTATGCTTTGTTAATTTTTTGTTAACAGTTTTGTGCAATTTAAACTTACTTGAAAATTTGTGGGCGAAGTACTTTTAAGGCTTTTAGACAATTGAAAATTTCGGGCGAATATTTCTTAGTTGCTGCCTTAAACGCAAAATTCATGAACAATTATTTTAAAGGCTGTACTGAAATTGATTTTTTAGTGGTTAATTTTTTGAAAAATTTTTCTCAGGTATCAAATTTTTCAAAAAAATTATGGGCGAATATTTCCTAGGTTTTTCCTTGATTCGAAATTTTATGAGCGCACGTTTTCTTAAAGTTTAATTCAATTTGGATCTTTTTATGCTTTGTTTATTTTCTGTTAACAGTTTTGTGCAATTTAAACTTACTTGAAAATTTGTGGGCGAAGTACTTTTAAGGCTTTTTAGCAATTGAAAATTTCGGGCGAATATTTCTTAGTTGCTTCCTTAAACTTAAAATTCATGAACAAATATTTTATAGGCGGTACTGAAATTGATTTGTTAATAGTTACTATTGTATTTTTTCAAAATTTTTCCGAAGTTTCAAATTCATTAAAAATTTATGGGCGAATATTTCTTAGGTTTTTTCCTTGATTCGAAATTTATGGGCGAACGTTTTTTAAATTGTTTTATTCAATTTGGATATTTTTATGCTTTGTATAATGTTTATTGTCATTTTTCTGATATTCAAAATTTTTTAAAAATTGGCGGCGAAGTTTGTTTAAGGTTTTTTTTTCAATGCAAAATTTGTGGGCGAATTAATTTTAGTGTTTTTCCTAATTTAAAATTTATGGTCGAACGTTTTGTTATTCGTTTTTTTTTCTTCAATTTTAATCGTTTTATGCCTTGTTTATTTTTTATTAACAGTTTTATGCAATTTAAGATTATTTGAAAATTTGTGGGCGAAATATTTTTAAGTCTTTTAGGCAATTCAAAAGTTTGGGCGAGTATATCTTAGTTGCTTCCTTAAACTCAAAATTCATAAACAAATATCTTATAGGCAAAACTGAAATTAATTTTTTAGTGGTTAATATTTTTAAAATTTTTTTCTGAAGTTTCAAATTATGGGCTAAGGTGTATTGGAGTTTTTCTTAAATTTAAAATTTTCGGGCGAATGTTTTTTTAGGTTTTATTCAATTTGGATCATTTTATGCTTTGTATAATGTTTATTGTCATTTTTCTGATATTCAAAATTTCTTAAAAATTGGCGGCGAAGTTTGTTTAAGGTGTTTTTTTCAATGCAAAATTTGTGGGCGAATTAATTTTAGTACTTAAGATAATTTAAAATTTTTGGGCGAACGTTTTCTTAAGGCTTAAATCAATTTGTATATTTTTATGCTTTGTTTATTTTTTATTAACAGTTTTGTGCAATTAAAGAATACTTGAAAATTTGTGGGCGAAATATTTTTAAGGCTTTTAGGCAATCTAAAACTTTGGGCGAATATTTCTTAATTGCTTCCTTAAACTCAAAATTCATGAACAAATATTTTATAGGCTGTATTGAAATTAATTTGTTAATAGTTCCAATTTTTTCAAAATTTTTCTGAAGTTTCAAATTCTTTAAAAATTTGTGGGCGATGATGTCTAAGGTTCAAAATTTATGGGCGAACGTTGTTTTTATTCGTTTTATTCAATTTAGATATTTTTATGTTGTGTACATTTGTTATTAATAGTTTTGTGCAATTTCAGATAACTTAAAAATTTATGGGCGAAGTATTTTTAAATCTTTTAGGCAATTCAAAATTTCGGGCGAATATTTCTTAGGTTTTTACTTGCTTCGAAATTTGTGGGCAGATGTTTTTTAAAAATTTTCTTCAATTTAGATCTTTTTATGCTTCGTATAATTTTTATTAAGTTCGAAAAAGGCGCAATTTGTTTAAGGTTTTTAATCAATTCAAAATTTTTATTATTTAACTAAATTCACATTTTCTAAGCTAACAGTTTCAAAGTTTTTATTACAATAAATTAAAAATTTGTAGAACAATTCGTATTCATAAATGGCGATTTTCTAAGACTTCAATTAGAATTTTTAATGTATACTATAATTTTAGTAAGTTTAATTGGCAAATGGACATCTTTTAAACTATTGCATTTTAAACTTTAAACATAATTAATTATTATTTATTCATATATGTTTTTCAAGTACATTATATTAAGTAAAAATTATTTTCTATTTAATAAATTTTATTTAACATTCTTTGTATTTTCTTTTTTTTTTTATTATTCTAAATTGAATAAATTTTAATAATAATAATAATAATAATAATAATAGAGGCTACATAATATCCCTGATATAGAATATTGTCATATAATAGCATTAATAATATGAAAATAAACTTTGAATACTTTAGATTTGTAGCACAGTACCACCTGTAGTGTTAGCATTATGACAGTACGATTACGAATTTATTATTTTCCGACAACATTTATGAAGGTGGGGTACGTGGATATATACAATAGGAATTCGTACAATATACATTTTCGTAATATAAGAGAATTAGAGGTAACAGAAATAGCAAAAGTGGTAGGACTTAGGAGTATTGGTAATCTGGGTAGTTCTGGCAGTCCTGGAAGTAATAGTGTCTAACTTCTAGGTCTGATAGTAAAGGTAAGAGGGGATAATTGTACTTGATATGCTCTTCTACGTGCATATGTAAATAATAATGACTACCACGTGACCATTAAGAAAGTATGAGAATGCAAAAAATGCATTTACATAATAACAATTTCAGTTTTCAATTGGCAAAAAAGCTTAACAAAAATACCTTTTCTAGAATGTGAGTTCACAAACTTTGTCTCCGTTCTGGTTATTGTTTCTTGTTCTAGCTTTTCTCTATCCGAGTCTATAGAAGAAACGAGAAATCCAAAAACGTGGCAACGTGAAGGGGAATATCCCAATTCGAACATCAGCCATGCAAATGATAGGAAATTTCAAGAACAGTTTTCTGATTAAAAATAAATACATCGTTTCGTAACTAACATAAGTATTTGAAGTTTTTTTTTTTTTTTCATCTTCTTTGCTTCTGCTGATATCGCCCACACCATACCAATTGCCAATTGCCTCCTGTCGCCCATGTGTCTTAAATTGATTTGTTCTTAAATTACGAATATTATAAAACCATCCGATTTGATGAATCAGAAATGTTTCCATCTTAAATATGATATGATGAATATTTGAAGAATTTCAAAATTAGTTATTGAGATTATTCATCAAATAAAAATGAGCATATTTCGTAACCACTGCTACGAGTAGCTACCCTTGTGATGAGGGTACGAGGTATGAGGCCACTTGTAACTTGATCTTATCGTAATGTTATTAATGAATATTTTACTGATTTTGTTTTTTTTTGTTGTTGTTGTTGTATTTTTTAATATTTTATTTGCTACATTATCAATTAAGATAAATAATCGAAATATTTTTGATGAATATCGTTTACTCCCCATTAGGGATATCATCGAATTGTTTTCCGTTTTTTTTTTTTACCAAATTTCTTCTATAATCAAAAAAACTGTATTGATTTGTCTATTCTTTCCGTTTTTTTTTTTTGTCAATGTACGAGCATAATTAAATTGATAATCAGAAATTTGTTTGGTTGTTATTTAGATACTATAATGCTAAATTGAATTTGTAATTACTTTTTGCCTATTTATTCTTCTTGTGACTTAATCAAATTTGTGTAGCCAAACTATCATCACGACTTAGGCAATATATTTTTCATTTTTTAA
The DNA here is from genome assembly GCA_958298945.1 of Atherix ibis. Lineage (NCBI taxonomy): Eukaryota > Metazoa > Arthropoda > Insecta > Diptera > Athericidae > Atherix > Atherix ibis. The sequence goes on from OY282610.1 coordinate 40,212,504, forward strand.
ATATTACCGTAGTACTTTTATGGTAGAATGAAAAAAAAACTATATATTTTTATCCAATATGGTAGTTGCGTTTAGTTAATTTAGTTTACGCTAAAAATATCTGTGTGGTAGAGAAAATGGCCACATGATGTCGCTTGCAGGCCACGTGGCAGTATCATTAGTCACATGGCATGCAAAAGAATAACAAAAAAAAAATAATTAAATTTTCATTTGTTTGATTTCGTATCTGTAGTCATTGTTTATGATGTGGTCCCAGATACATCCTGATTTCAGCTATGAAAGTTCTCTTGCTTTTTACCGATCAAATAGGTCCTATTCACGTGGGTTTTATTTACTTGATTAGGTTTTCTTTTTAGTCAGTCTATAACTTTTGACCATTAAATCGAAGGACATTAGCTTTGCCGGTCCTTGAAGTCATCAAAAATATGGCTTTTTAGCAAAAATCATATATAATTTCTAACCCAGCGTGGTATCCTTTGAAGAATCTTTGGATCCTACATAATAAATGACGAGTTCTTTGCCAGTTATAATATTGAGTACTAAATTATTAGTTCAAAAGGGTTTATCTATTCGATGGTATTAGTCAGGATAAGAACATTTTATGCATGTAGAACTGGCATACGGCGATATGCTTGAATTTATCAGATCTAGGCCAGAATCCCAATCCGCTGTTTTTGATTTAAATTTTAATTCTTTAAGGAAAAAATATCAATTGGAACAGAAATCGGTAAGTTAGACTAAGGAGGATTTGATTAACCATAAAAAAATGAAGGTTTCACTGTTGAAATTTTTATTACTCTACCCTAGAGAAAACTCAAATATAATTATTTCTCAATGAAGACTTGCCAATTTTGATCTAATGAAAATCAAATATTTTACTTAAAAATTAATACTTTAGCAAAAAAAAAGAGCAAAATTTGCAATAAAAATTAGCTACAAAGATTGTTGGTGTTCCCATTTTTAATATGAAAAAAAAAATGGGAACAAGAAAAATCTTTGTAGCCAATTTTTATATAGTTTTGGCCTAATTTTTACTATTAACTCTGGAAATTTCAAATATTTCTTCTATCCACTTACTACCTTATAATACAATCACATCTCACAGAGAGGTATTTTGAAGTCACCGATGTAGCTAATAGATCTTTGGCCATATCTCTTATAATATCTACTGTTCCGATATCTCTACATTTCCTAATACCATCGCTGTAACTTATGAATTAATAAGCCATGAAAATCCTCTGATTACCTCGAATATTTTACAAAAACATATCCTCGAATTCTAAGCTGGTTATCAAAGTAGAGACTCTTATATAAAAACGTTCACTCTTTATAGTGAATCATGTCCCTTCATAAATGGCAGTGTTATTTAGGAGTAAATCTTGAACAAACTATTAACCTTAGATTCAGTGTTATACATCATAATTTCAAAGATTCCTTTTGCACATAAACTATCTGTTTCTCGTTATAAAAAGTTTCTCGTAGAAAAAATTGTATGCCCGTTTACCAAATCATCGCATTCCTTTGTAAAAGAATTATACCCAGTGACCCTATCTCCTCCCCTCAAAGATGGCAATGGCCACGCCACTCAATAAGCTTATCAAATGTTAACCTCTTCAAGTACAAATATTTGAAGTAGCATCCTCCTCCTTCATGTTGCACGGCATTTTATTGCAATATTTAACAATACATCTATTTCCTAATTATAGTCTGATTAATTAAAAATTAAAAAAAAAAATTAACTACCGGAGGGCAGTTTTGTTTTCACTTCGACGAGGATCTTTTCATTTAATAAACAGTTTTTTTTCCTCAAATTTCACCTTATTTTTAAGGTTTTTTTTGGGGATTTTCCTTTTTTTTCAACTAGCAAATTTGTTTATATTCGAAAATTGATTTATTGTTTTTTTTTGGTAATATTTAAATCCTTTCATTGTGCATTTTCGAATTTCGAATGTTTTCGTAAAAAGGTTTTCGAAATTTGTTATTAGGTATTAAAAATTTTGTTTTCGAAAATTTTATTTTGCAAAAAAAAAGTTTTTTTTTTAATTTTCGAAATTGATTACTTTAAATTCGAAAATTGCTTTTGTAGATCTTTTTCTTGTATGTGGAAAGGTTACCATTTTCTTTGCGATTACTCTTTTAATTTCATTATTTTATAAAGAAGATTAAATTTGTTTTGGGGCATTCCGTATTTTTCTGTTGTTCGAATTTTTATTTTCGAAATTTTAAATTGTTGTTGGAATTCTTTGAAATATTTTTACTACTATAAAAGGTTTTTCTTTGTTGAATTTTTGCCATGTATAAATTTGTCTCCATTTATTAGTATTATTAATTATTAAAAACTACAATTTTTATAATGTTAAAAATATTTTGAAATTTTAATTATTTTTAATTTCAAATATTCTTTTTCCAGTTTTTTTTTTGCAAATAGTTTTTAAGAATTTCATATAATTTTTTTTGGAAATTGTTATATTTTTGAAAATTTTTCTTAGGAAAAAAAAAGTTTTTTTTAAAAAAATTTTAAGGAATTTCGAATTTTTTTTAGTTGTTTTTTTATCTCAATTCAAAAAAATTTTCACTTTTTTCTGTGATTTTCCAGTTGGTTTTGGTACATTCGAATAACATGAAATTTGTTTAAGAATTTTCCGTTCAGTTTTGTTGTACGAATTTTGTTCTTCGAATTTTTAAGTTAATTCTACTGAAATGTTCGTTTAAATTTTATTATATCTTTTTGCATTTTTAAAACTTTTCAGAACTTTTTTCATTAGTTTTTTTTTTTGATTTTCGAAAATGGTTTATGAATTTTTTTTACATAAAAATTTTGAAAACTTTGATGAGAATTGCGAGTTTTTTGGAGTTTTTCCTAAGGAATTTTTCTTAGGCAATAAAATGGTTTATTTTTGCAAACATTTTAAAGAATTTCGAATTTTTTTTAGTCGGTTTTTTATCTCAATTCAAAAATTGAAATTTTACACATTTTCCTGTGATTTTCCAGTTGGTTTTGGTATATTCGAAAGAAATGAAATTTTTTTTTTGGAATTTTCCGTTCAGTTTTGTTGTTCGAATTCTATTTTCGAACTTATAAGTTAATTGTACTAAAAGGTCGTTTAAATTTTATTATATCTTTTTGCATTTTTAAAACTTTTCAGAACTTTTTTCATTAGTTTTTTTTTTTTGATTTTCGAAAATTGTTTATGAATTTTTTTTACATTAAAGAATTTTTCTTAGGGAATAAAATTGTTTTTTTTTTTACAAAAATTTTAAAGAATTTCGAATTTTTTTTAGTTGTTTTCTTACTTCAATTCGGAATTTTTTCACTTTTTCCTGTGATTTTCCAGTTGGTTTTGGTATATTCGAAAGAAATGAAATTTTTTTTTGGAATTTTCCGTTCACTTTTGTTGTTCTAATTTTATTTTCGAACTTTTAAGTTAATTGTACTAAAAGGTCGTTTAAATTTTATTATATCTTTTTGCATTTTTAAAACTTTTCAGAACTTTTTTCATTAGTTTTTTTTTTGATTTTCGAAAATGGTTTATGAATTTTTTTTTACATTAAAGAATTTTTCTTAGGGAATAAAATCGTTTTTTTTACAAAAATTTTAAAGAATTTCGAATTTTTTTTAGTTGTTTTCTTACTTCAATTCGGAATTTTTTCACTTTTTCCTGTGATTTTCCAGTTGGTTTTGGTATATTCGAAAGAAATGAAATTTTTTTTTGGAATTTTCCGTTCACTTTTGTTGTTCTAATTCTATTTTCGAACTTTTAAGTTAATTGTACTAAAAGGTCGTTTAAATTTTATTATATCTTTTAGCATTTTTAAAACTTTTCAGAAATTTTTCATTAGTTTTTTCTTTGATTTTCGAAAATTGTTTATGAATTTTTTTTTACATTAAAGAATTTTTCTTAAGGAATAAAATCGTTTTTTTTTTACAAAAATTTTAAAGAATTTCGAATTTTTTTTAGTTGTTTTCTAATTTCAATTCGGAATTTTTTCACTTTTTCCTGTGATTTTCCAGTTGGTTTTGGTATATTCGAAAGAAATGAAATTTTTTTTTGGAATTTTCCGTTCACTTTTGTTGTTCGAATTTTTTTTCGAACTTTTAAGTTAATTGTACTGAAATGTTCGTTTAAATTTTATTATATCTTTTTGCATTTTTAAAACTTTTCAGAACTTTTTTCATTAGTTTTTTTTTTTTTTTAATTTTCAAAAATTGTTTATGAATTTTTTTTTACATAAAAATTTTGAAAACTTTGATGAGAATTGCGATTTTTTAGTCGTTTTTTCTAAAGAATTTTTCTTAGGGAATAAAATCGTTTTTTTTTACAAAAATTTTAAGGAATTTCGAATTTTTTTTAGTCGGTTTTTTATCTCAATTCAAAATTTTTTCACTTTTTCCTGTGATTTTCCAGTTGGTTTTGGTATATTCGAAAGAAATGAAATTTTTTTTTGGAATTTTCCGTTCAGTTTTGTTGTTCGAATTTTATTTTCGAACTTTTAAGTTAATTGTACTAAAATGTTCGTTTAAATTTTATTATATCTTTTTGCATTTTTAAAACTTTTCAGAATTTTTTTCATTAGTTTTTTTTTGATTTTCGAAAATTGTTTATGAATTTTTTTTTTCATAAAAATTTTGAAAACTTTGATGAGAATTGGGAGTTTTCCCTTAAGGATTTTTTACGTTTGCGGTTTTTCTTTGGAAATTTTATATTTGTTTTATTGTTGATAATTTCCAAAAAGAGTTTCTTCCAAACGGATTTTTTAAAAAGATTTTTTTTTCGTTTTTTTCCCAGAAATTTATTTTTTTTGCAAAATTAATTTTGATTTAAGTGTTTTTGCTTTGTATGATTGTTCAAATAGAGAACCGACTCTGGATTGTTTATGTTTCGTACTTTATATAATATATGACAATTTCGAGTTATGTTTCGTATAATTAATGACCTAATTATTAAACCTCAAGCAAGTACGAGTGTTTTAATAATTGCAGTGAATACAGTTGATTACGTAACGTGAATGAACAACTATTTACTGGAAGAGATGACGACGATTACTTATTACTAAGGCAACAGTGTCGACCACACACCCGACTTTGGATCCAATGTACAATATTTGTGACTATCCCAGTCATCTTACTCGTGTGTGCTCCAGTATTTGCGTTAGCAAAAATAATAAAATTTGTTACTAGATGGATATACTAAATAGACAACCGACGTCATTTTACATTTCATTGCCTATTATTCAAAGGCACATAACATTTATAGATAAATAAATACAGAAACTTTGGGCTATAGCTTTATGTAAATTATATAATTGGTTAGTAGAGAAATCGACTAACAATATTTTTATATTCTTAGTCGTTTTTTCTATTAAACAATTTCTTCTATTATTTATTCATTGCTAAATAAATATTGTTCCGTATTCGGTACCTTATCCAATGGCAATTGGTAACTCGATCGCAGATTTCTGTTTCAAATGTGAAAACTGAACAGGTAGCATTTTTCGAACTTATTTTACTCTTTTGCGATAGAGAACTAACATATGATATTATTTTTATTGTACTCCTTCTCCTGTTTACATTTGCATATCACAAAATGATTTTTATTTTCTTTTCTCAGTTTTTTTTTCGTAAAGAAAAATGTTCACTTATGAATAATATCTTATGAAATATGGAAGAACAAGTTTAATAACGTTGTACGAATCTGAAAAGCTAAACTGTGTTAATTTTTACGTCTGATAAAATTTATTTCCATAGTGAGTATTTTCATTCTTTGGCATAATCTGTATTGTTACCGTATCGTAAGCCTAATAAATTTGGTTCAAATGAAGCGAAGACTAGAAAAAAATTATTGATAAATTAAAAATATTAGAATGAACAATATTTTCATTTTCATTTTATTTTTGTTTAGTAACAAAATATTCAAATTGAGTTTTATTTGCATATCTTTTCCTTTTCTGCTATTGGACATAACCGAAATATAACATTTTTCTATATAATTTTTTGAATAAACATGCTCGTACACTACCGTTGAAAAGTATTTGCTTATCTGTGGTTTTTTTCTTTGATTTTTGTTTATGTACAAATGTGGAAGTATATGACAAAAAAATCTGTTTTGATATTATTACAAAAAATACAGTGAACTTTACCTTTAAAAGTTTACTTTTATAAAAAAAAAATTCTTATAATATTATTTTTATATTAAAAAATAACTCATATTGTGTTCGGTTTCTTTCTATTTATTTTGAATCAATATTTTCCCTCAAATAAATGCTATGAAAAATAAAATTTGAATAATTTACCATATTTTTTTAAATTTTATTTCTGATGTTTTTTAATCAAAGTAATAAGAAAGGTTAAGCAAACGATTATAAAAGAACAAGTTTTTGGCGTAAATACCAATAAAAGCACTGTTTTTGTATATCGCATTAAAAAAATCAAAGTTTACCTTTTGAAAATATGATATTCAGAATTTTTAAGTTAATGAAACTGTCCTAACTATAGTGACCAATTTGAAAATAAAATGGAAATATTTTTCCATTTGTTGATATAAATTTCAAATTAATATCAAAAGTTTGTCCCAATTTTTGGGATGTTTTTCAAATGATATGAGAACTTTTTTTTATAATATATATAAAAATAGAAATTCCGTCGAAATTTTGGACGAGTCTTATATTTGAAATAAGAATTTCTCCCCTAATAGTTTTGATATTTTTCAAAATAAAATGTAAATAATTTTTAAAATTTGTGACAATTTTTAAATCAATTAAAGAATACTGTCCAAATTTTTGGTACAATTTTAAAACAAAAATTCTAATAGTTTACATTATAAAAGAAATTGGAAAAATATGTCCTAACTATTTTAAAAGTTTGAAATTAAAACGGAAATTCTGTCCTAATTTTGGGACAGTTTTAAAATTGAAATATGAAAATGTTTTTAAATTAATGTAAGAATGTGGGCCAAATTTATAGGGAAAGTTTTGCAGCTAAAGTTTGAATTTTTGAGACTATTCTAAAAATTGAATAGAAAATCTGTCCCAATTTTTCTGAAAGTTTTAAATTAAAATAGGGACTCTGTAATAATTTGAAATAATCTAGAAATTAAAATAAAATATGCGTTCCTAAATTTTGTGATATTTAAAAAAAAAAGTGAGTTTCTTCATTTAATTTGGGACAATTTTTAAAGTAATATAAAAATATTGTCCCAATTTTTAGGCATAATTTTAAAACTAAAACTTGAATGGTTCACATTATATAAGAAATTGGAAAAATATGTCCCAACTATTTTAAAAGTTTGAAATTAAAACGGAAATTCTGTCCTAATTTTGGGACAGATTTAAAGTTGAAACATGAAATTTTTACGTAATGTAAATGTTTTTAAATTAATGTAAGAATGCTGGCCAAATTTATAGGAAAAATTTTGCAGCTAAAGTTTGAATTTTTGAGACTATTCTGAAAATTTAATAATAAAATCTGTCCCAATTTTTCTTTAAGTTTTAAATTAAAATAGGGACTCTGTGATAATTTGAGATAGTCTAGAAATTGAAATAAGATATGCGTTCCTAATTTTTGTGATATTTAAAAAAAGTGAGTTTCTTCATTAAGTTTGGGACAATGTTTAAAGTAATATAAAAATATTGTCCCAATTTTTAGGCATAATTTTAAAACTAAAACTCGAATGGTTCACATTATAAAAGAAATTGAAAAAATATATCTTAACTATTTTAAAAGTTTGAAATTAAAACGGAAAATCTGTCCTAATTTTGGGACAGATTTAAAGTTAAAATATGAAAATGTTTTGAAATTAATGTAAGAATACTGGCCAAATTTATAGAAAAAGGTTTGCAGCTAAAGTTTGAATTTTTGAGACTATTCTGAAAATTGAATAGAAAATCTGTCCCAATTTTTCTGAAAGTTTTAAATTAAAATAGGGACTCTGTAATAATTTGAGATAGTCTAGAAATTGAAATAAGATATGCGTTCCTAATTTTTGTGATATTTAAAAAAAAAGTGAGTTTCTTCATTAAGTTTGGGACAATGTTTAAAGTAATATAAAAATATTGTCCCAATTTTTAGGCATAATTTTAAAACTAAAACTCGAATGGTTCACATTATAAAAGAAATTGAAAAAATATATCTTAACTATTTTAAAAGTTTGAAATTAAAACGGAAAATCTGTCCTAATTTTGGGACAGATTTAAAGTTAAAATATGAAAATGTTTTTAAATTAGTGTAAGAATGCTGGCCAAATTTATAGAGAAAGTTTTGCAGCCAAAGTTTGAATTTATGAGACTATTCTGAAAATTGAATAGAAAATCTGTCCCAATTTTTCTGAAAGTTTTAAATTAAAATAGGAACTCTGTGATAATTTGAGATAGTCTAGAAATTGAAATAAGATATGCGTTCCTAATTTTTGTGATATTTAAAAAAAGTGAGTTTCTTCATTAAGTTTGGGACAATGTTTAAAGTAATATAAAAATATTGTCCCAATTTTTAGGCATAATTTTAAAACTAAAACTCGAATGGTTCACATTATAAAAGAAATTGAAAAAATATATCTTAACTATTTTAAAAGTTTGAAATTAAAACGGAAAATCTGTCCTAATTTTGGGACAGATTTAAAGTTAAAATATGAAAATGTTTTGAAATTAATGTAAGAATGCTGGCCAAATTTATAGAAAAAGGTTTGCAGCTAAAGTTTGAATTTTTGAGACTATTCTGAAAATTGAATAGAAAATCTGTCCCAATTTTTCTGAAAGTTTTAAATTAAAATAGGGACTCTGTAATAATTTGAGATAGTCTAGAAATTGAAATAAGATATGCGTTCCTAATTTTTGTGATATTTAAAAAAAAAGTGAGTTTCTTCATTAAGTTTGGGACAATGTTTAAAGTAATATAAAAATATTGTCCCAATTTTTAGGCATAATTTTAAAACTAAAACTCGAATGGTTCACATTATAAAAGAAATTGGAAAAATATGTCCCAACTATTTTGAAAGTTTGAAATTAAAACGGAAAATCTGTCCTAATTTTGGGACAGATTTAAAGTTAAAATATGAAAATGTTTTGAAATTAATGTAAGAATGCTGGCCAAATTTATAGAGAAAGTTTTGCAGCTAAAGTTTGAATTTTTGAGACTATTCTGAAAATTGAATAGAAAATCTGTCCCAATTTTTCTGAAAGTTTTAAATTAAAATATGGACTCTGTAATAATTTGAGATAGTCTAGAAATTGAAATAAGATATGCGTTCCTAATTTTTGTGATATTTAAAAAAAAATGAGTTTCTTCATTAAGTTTGGGACAATTTTTAAAGTAATATAAAAATATTGTCCCAATTTTTAGGCACAATTTTAAAACTAAAACTGGAATGGTTCACATTATAAAAGAAATTGGAAAAATATGTCCCAACTATTTTAAAAGTTTGAAATTAAAACGGAAATTCTGTCCTAATTTTGGAACAGATTTAAAGATAAAATATGAAAATGTTTTTAAATTAATGTAAGAATGCTGGCCAAATTTATAGAGAAAGTTTTGCAGCTAAAGTTTGAATTTTTGAGACTATTCTGAAAATTGAATAGAAAATCTGTCCCAATTTTTCTGAAAGTTTTAAATTAAAATATGGACTCTGTAATAATTTTAGATAGTCTAGAAATTGAAATAAGATATGCGTTCCTAATTTTTGTGATATTTAAAAAAAAATGAGTTTCTTCATTAAGTTTGGGACAATTTTTAAAGTAATATAAAAATATTGTCCCAATTTTTAGGCACAATTTTAAAACTAAAACTGGAATGGTTCACATTATAAAAGAAATTGGAAAAATATGTCCCAACTATTTTAAAAGTTTGAAATTAAAACGGAAATTCTGTCCTAATTTTGGAACAGATTTAAAGATAAAATATGAAAATGTTTTTAAATTAATGTAAGAATGCTGGCCAAATTTATAGAGAAAGTTTTGCAGCTAAAGTTTGAATTTTTGAGACTATTCTGAAAATTGAATAGAAAATCTGTCCCAATTTTTCTGAAAGTTTTAAATTAAAATATGGACTCTGTAATAATTTGAGATAGTCTAGAAATTGAAATAAGATATGCGTTCCTAATTTTTGTGATATTTAAAAAAAAGTGACTTTCTTCATTAAGTTTGGGACAATTTTTAAAGTAATATAAAAATATTGTCCCAATTTTTAGGCACAATTTTAAAACTAAAACTGGAATGGTTCACATTATAAAAGAAATTGGAAAAATATGTCCCAACTATTTTAAAAGTTTGAAATTAAAACGGAAATTCTGTCCTAATTTTGGAACAGATTTAAAGATAAAATATGAAAATGTTTTTAAATTAATGTAAGAATGCTGGCCAAATTTATAGAGAAAGTTTTGCAGCTAAAGTTTGAATTTTTGAGACTATTCTGAAAATTGAATAGAAAATCTGTCCCAATTTTTCTGAAAGTTTTAAATTAAAATATGGACTCTGTAATAATTTGAGATAGTCTAGAAATTGAAATAAGATATGCGTTCCTAATTTTTGTGATATTTAAAAAAAAGTGAGTTTCTTCATTAAGTTTGGGACAATTTTTAAAGTAATATAAAAATATTGTCCCAATTTTTAGGCATAATTTTAAAACTAAAACTCGAATGGTTCACATTATAAAAGAAATTGGAAAAATATGTCCCAACTATTTTAAAAGTTTGAAATTAAAACGGAAATTCTGTCCTAATTTTGGGACAGATTTAAAGTTGAAACATGAAATTTTTACGTTATGTAAATGTTTTTAAATTAATGTAAGAATGCTGGCCAAATTTATAGGAAAAGTTATGCAGCTAAAGTTTGAATTTTTGAGACTATTCTGAAAATTGAATAGAAAATCTGTCCCAATTTTTCTGAGAGTTTTAAATTAAAATAGGGACTCTGTAATAATTTGAGATAGTCTAGAAATTGAAATAAGATATGCGTTCCTAATTTTTGTGATATTTAAAAAAAAGTGAGTTTCTTCATTGAGTTTGGGACAATTTTTAAAGTAATATAAAAATATTGTCCCAATTTTTAGGCATAATTTTAAAACTAAAACTCGAATGGTTCACATTATAAAAGAAATTGGAAAAATATGTCCCAACTATTTTAAAAGTTTGAAATTAAAACGGAAATTCTGTCCTAATTTTGGGACAGATTTAAAGATAAAATATGAAAATGTTTTTAAATTAATGTAAGAATGCTGGCCAAATTTATAGAGAAAGTTTTGCAGCTAAAGTTTGAATTTTTGAGACTATTCTGAAAATTGAATAGAAAATCTGTCCCAATTTTTCTGAAAGTTTTAAATTAAAATATGGACTCTGTAATAATTTGAGATAGTCTAGAAATTGAAATAAGATATGCGTTCCTAATTTTTGTGATATTTAAAAAAAAGTGAGTTTCTTCATTAAGTTTGGGACAATTTTTAAAGTAATATAAAAATATTGTCCCAATTTTTAGGCATAATTTTAAAACTAAAACTCGAATGGTTCACATTATAAAAGAAATTGGAAAAATATGTCCCAACTATTTTAAAAGTTTGAAATTAAAACGGAAATTCTGTCCTAATTTTGGGACAGATTTAAAGTTGAAACATGAAATTTTTACGTTATGTAAATGTTTTTAAATTAATGTAAGAATGCTGGCCAAATTTATAGGAAAAGTTATGCAGCTAAAGTTTGAATTTTTGAGACTATTCTGAAAATTGAATAGAAAATCTGTCCCAATTTTTCTGAGAGTTTTAAATTAAAATAGGGACTCTGTAATAATTTGAGATAGTCTAGAAATTGAAATAAGATATGCGTTCCTAATTTTTGTGATATTTAAAAAAAAATGAGTTTCTTCATTAAGTTTGGGACAATTTTTAAAGTAATATAAAAATATTGTCCCAATTTTTAGGCACAATTTTAAAACTAAAACTGGAATGGTTCACATTATAAAAGAAATTGGAAAAATATGTCCCAACTATTTTAAAAGTTTGAAATTAAAACGGAAATTCTGTCCTAATTTTGGAACAGATTTAAAGATAAAATATGAAAATGTTTTTAAATTAATGTAAGAATGCTGGCCAAATTTATAGAGAAAGTTTTGCAGCTAAAGTTTGAATTTTTGAGACTATTCTGAAAATTGAATAGAAAATCTGTCCCAATTTTTCTGAAAGTTTTAAATTAAAATATGGACTCTGTAATAATTTGAGATAGTCTAGAAATTGAAATAAGATATGCGTTCCTAATTTTTGTGATATTTAAAAAAAAATGAGTTTCTTCATTAAGTTTGGGACAATTTTTAAAGTAATATAAAAATATTGTCCCAATTTTTAGGCACAATTTTAAAACTAAAACTGGAATGGTTCACATTATAAAAGAAATTGGAAAAATATGTCCCAACTATTTTAAAAGTTTGAAATTAAAACGGAAATTCTGTCCTAATTTTGGAACAGATTTAAAGATAAAATATGAAAATGTTTTTAAATTAATGTAAGAATGCTGGCCAAATTTATAGAGAAAGTTTTGCAGCTAAAGTTTGAATTTTTGAGACTATTCTGAAAATTGAATAGAAAATCTGTCCCAATTTTTCTGAAAGTTTTAAATTAAAATATGGACTCTGTAATAATTTGAGATAGTCTAGAAATTGAAATAAGATATGCGTTCCTAATTTTTGTGATATTTAAAAAAAAGTGACTTTCTTCATTAAGTTTGGGACAATTTTTAAAGTAATATAAAAATATTGTCCCAATTTTTAGGCACAATTTTAAAACTAAAACTGGAATGGTTCACATTATAAAAGAAATTGGAAAAATATGTCCCAACTATTTTAAAAGTTTGAAATTAAAACGGAAATTCTGTCCTAATTTTGGAACAGATTTAAAGATAAAATATGAAAATGTTTTTAAATTAATGTAAGAATGCTGGCCAAATTTATAGAGAAAGTTTTGCAGCTAAAGTTTGAATTTTTGAGACTATTCTGAAAATTGAATAGAAAATCTGTCCCAATTTTTCTGAAAGTTTTAAATTAAAATATGGACTCTGTAATAATTTGAGATAGTCTAGAAATTGAAATAAGATATGCGTTCCTAATTTTTGTGATATTTAAAAAAAAGTGAGTTTCTTCATTAAGTTTGGGACAATTTTTAAAGTAATATAAAAATATTGTCCCAATTTTTAGGCATAATTTTAAAACTAAAACTCGAATGGTTCACATTATAAAAGAAATTGGAAAAATATGTCCCAACTATTTTAAAAGTTTGAAATTAAAACGGAAATTCTGTCCTAATTTTGGGACAGATTTAAAGTTGAAACATGAAATTTTTACGTTATGTAAATGTTTTTAAATTAATGTAAGAATGCTGGCCAAATTTATAGGAAAAGTTATGCAGCTAAAGTTTGAATTTTTGAGACTATTCTGAAAATTGAATAGAAAATCTGTCCCAATTTTTCTGAGAGTTTTAAATTAAAATAGGGACTCTGTAATAATTTGAGATAGTCTAGAAATTGAAATAAGATATGCGTTCCTAATTTTTGTGATATTTAAAAAAAAGTGAGTTTCTTCATTGAGTTTGGGACAATTTTTAAAGTAATATAAAAATATTGTCCCAATTTTTAGGCATAATTTTAAAACTAAAACTCGAATGGTTCACATTATAAAAGAAATTGGAAAAATATGTCCCAACTATTTTAAAAGTTTGAAATTAAAACGGAAATTCTGTCCTAATTTTGGGACAGATTTAAAGATAAAATATGAAAATGTTTTTAAATTAATGTAAGAATGCTGGCCAAATTTATAGAGAAAGTTTTGCAGCTAAAGTTTGAATTTTTGAGACTATTCTGAAAATTGAATAGAAAATCTGTCCCAATTTTTCTGAAAGTTTTAAATTAAAATATGGACTCTGTAATAATTTGAGATAGTCTAGAAATTGAAATAAGATATGCGTTCCTAATTTTTGTGATATTTAAAAAAAAGTGAGTTTCTTCATTAAGTTTGGGACAATTTTTAAAGTAATATAAAAATATTGTCCCAATTTTTAGGCATAATTTTAAAACTAAAACTCGAATGGTTCACATTATAAAAGAAATTGGAAAAATATGTCCCAACTATTTTAAAAGTTTGAAATTAAAACGGAAATTCTGTCCTAATTTTGGGACAGATTTAAAGTTGAAACATGAAATTTTTACGTTATGTAAATGTTTTTAAATTAATGTAAGAATGCTGGCCAAATTTATAGGAAAAGTTATGCAGCTAAAGTTTGAATTTTTGAGACTATTCTGAAAATTGAATAGAAAATCTGTCTCAATTTTTCTGAGAGTTTTAAATTAAAATAGGGACTCTGTAATAATTTGAGATAGTCTAGAAATTGAAATAAGATATGCGTTCCTAATTTTTGTGATATTTAAAAAAAAGTGAGTTTCTTCATTAAGTTTGGGACAATTTTTAAAGTAATATAAAAATATTGTCCCAATTTTTAGGCATAATTTTAAAACTAAAACTGGAATGGTTCACATTATAAAAGAAATTGAAAAAATATGTCCCAACTATTTTAAAAGTTTGAAATTAAAACGGAAATTCTGTCCTAATTTTGGGACAGATTTAAAGTTAAAATATGAAAATGTTTTTAAATTAATGTAAGAATGCTGGCCAAATTTATAGGAAAAGTTTTGCAGCTAAAGTTTGCATTTTTGAGACTATTCTGAAAATTGAATAGAAAATCTGTCCCAATTTTTCTGAAAGTTTTAAATTAAAATAGGGACTCTGTAATAATTTGAGATAGTCTAGAAATTGAAATAAGATATGCGTTCCTAATTTTTGTGATATTTAAAAAAAAGTGAGTTTCTTCATTAAGTTTGGGACAATTTTTAAAGTAATATAAAAATATTGTCCCAATTTTTAGGCATAATTTTAAAACTAAAACTCGAATGGTTCACATTATAAAAGAAATTGGAAAAATATGTCCCAACTATTTTAAAAGTTTTAAATTAAAACGGAAATTCTGTCCTAATTTTGGGACAGATTTAAAGTTGAAACATGACATTTTTACGTTATGTAAATGTTTTTAAATTAATGTAAGAATGCTGGCCAAATTTATAGGGAAAGTTTTGCAGCCAAAGTTTGAATTTATGAGACTATTCTGAAAATTGAATAGAAAATCTGTCCCAATTTTTCTGAAAGTTTTAAATTAAAATAGGGACTCTGTAATAATTTGAGATAGTCTAGAAATTGAAATAAGATATGCGTTCCTAATTTTTGTGATATTTAAAAAAAAAGTGAGTTTCTTCATTAAGTTTGGGACAATTTTTAAAGTAATATAAAAATATTGTCCCAATTTTTAGGCATAGTTTTAAAACTAAAACTCGAATGGTTCACATTATAAAAGAAATTGGAAAAATATGTCCCAACTATTTTAAAAGTTTTAAATTAAAACGGAAATTCTGTCCTAATTTTGGGACAGATTTAAAGTTGAAACATGACATTTTTACGTTATGTAAATGTTTTTAAATTAATGTAAGAATGCTGGCCAAATTTATAGGAAAAGTTTTGCAGCTAAAGTTTGAATTTTTGAGACTATTCTGAAAATTGAATAGAAAATCTGTCCCAATTTTTCTGAAAGTTTTAAATTAAAATAGGGACTCTGTAATAATTTGAGATAGTCTAGAAATTGAAATAAGATATGCGTTCCTAATTTTTGTGATATTTAAAAAAAAGTGAGTTTCTTCATTAAGTTTGGGACAATTTTTAAAGTAATATAAAAGTATTGTCCCAATTTTTAGGCATAATTTTAAAACTAAAACTCGAATGGTTCACATTATAAAAGAAATTGAAAAAATATATCTCAACTATATTAAAAGTTTTAAATTAAAACAAAAATTCTGTCCTAATTTTGGGACAGTTTTAAAGTTGAAATATGCAATTTTTTCGTAATGTAAATGTTTTTAAATTAATGTAAGAATGCTGGCCAAATTTATAAGGAACATTTTGCAGCTAAAGTTTGAATTTTTGAGACTTATCTGAAAATTTAATAAAAAAATCTGTCCTAAATTTTGGATTATTTTAAAAATGTAATGTTCAATAAAAATACTTTCTCAATAGTTTTACAAATAAAATTCTGATTTTTGAGAGTCTTTCGAAAATGAATAAAAAATCAATCCAAATTAAGTTTGGGACAGTTTTTAAAGTAATACGAAAATATTGTCCCAATTTTTAGGCATAATTTTAGAACTACGTATAATATTAAAATGTAGGAGAAAATTCTGAAAATTGAATAGAAAATCTCTCCCAATTTTCGTGAAAGTTTTAAATTAAAAGAGAGATTTTGTTCTAAATTTGAGACAGTTCCGAAATTGAAATAAGAAATTATTCACCAATTTTTGAAATAATTTTTTAAGTAATATAAAAAATCTATCTTAATTTTTGGAATATCTTTTAAATAAAATATGAACTCTTTTTTAATGTTTGGGACAGATTTCAAATTAATATGCAAAGGCTGTCCCAATTTTTTGCATAACTTTGGAACTACAATTTTGGAATCCATTTCTTTCTAAATTTTGAAATCTGCACCGGGATTTGATCCTAATTTGAAGATAATGCCAAAATTGACATGAGAAATTCTTTTCAATTTTTCAAAAAGTTTTTAAATAAGGTCATTCCAAGGTATGTTTAAAATTAGATAAAAAATATTTTGTACTCAGGACTGTTGCGATATTATTTTTACAATTTTTCATTTGATTTTTGAAAGGCTTTAACACTTAAAGGTTTTAACACTTTAACACTTTAAAGGCTTCAACTTAAATTTTTCAACAAAATTTCGAAAATTTCAAACAAAAAATCTGTTCTTTTTTTCCCTAACGTTTTTGTTTAATTGATATTTTATGAACTTTTGTAAAGATACGTTTCGAAATTTTCCAGATAGTCTGTCATTGAAATTCATTTTCAAAATTGGTTGCAGATTTTGAACAATTTTAATATTGTATTAAGTTATTTGTCTTAACATTAATAATCGATTTAAATATATAAAAGTAAATCGATCGGAATTTTTTAGAGTAAATCCTTTTTCAGAAAATTTAGAAAATAATGTAAAAAGTAGGTCAGTAGAAGGACAGAATATTGGATTAGTGTTTCGTGCCTCTTGTTAGAAATGAGAATGTTGCGTTGTTTTGTGGAGACAAGATAGGCTAGGATTGAGGAAAATCTGAAAAATAACTATTATCGAGATATTCTTGAAAAAGAAATGTTGCAATCAAGATCATTCTTCTTTCCCTTAAAAATGCAGGCAAGCATTAGAAAAGCATGATCAGCGCAGTCTTCTGACTTGAATTCTATTCACCTACTTTGGAATGAACTTGATAGGACCTTATTATAATAGACTATTGATTTAAATTAGCTCCATAGAAAATATTCTAAGAGTGTTAAGTTGCACGATCTTAGCGGCCAGCTGATGTCAGCTTCGTCTGCAATAAGTCCTTGCTTTCAACTGCTGTATGGCAGGAATCACTCGATTCCTCTCTCAATTAACAGTTACCGTCGCGCCACCCTCATTTTGAGCATTACGTTCCGATGACCATACTAGACAGTACGTTTTTCTGTATTTAAAGCAAAATCTGACATTTTTGTTTGTTCACGTGTTCATTTCGATAAAAATACGCTTCGTTACTAAATATGACATTTTCACAAAATTTGAGATCTGATTCTAACTGCTTAAGGATCCCAATGGCAATCGTTTACATGTCAAATGAATCTTTTATAGATGTTCAGACAAGATTTTTTGAAATATTCATTAAATTTAAAGTTGCAGAAAGTCTTCCAATTCTTGTGAACGGTAAAAAATTGAAATATTATGATTTTTACGCATGAATTTAAGCTAAGGACGAAATATTTTCATTCAACCAAGCATTTTGCTCTCGTCCAAGCATACGCAGTGTGATTTCGATAGGACGCCTATATATCTACCATAAATTTCTTACTGCTAACGGAAGGTTTGGTGAACTGATAAAATTTTTTATAATAAATAGCTTTCAATTGTCATTTAAAACTTTAATTAATGCGCTGTCAAAGATAAAGCTCCTTATCCTTAGAATATTAGATTTATTGAATGGGCAATAGCTTATAAGCGATAGTAGTATACGTACATAGATGTTCATACAATATGAGAATAATATTTTAAAAGGATAATTATTATAAAACAAAAAAATAATTTTATAATATCGAATTACAATTAATTATAATACGAGGGCCGTTCAATAAGTCCTTAGAAAATCCGAGAAATTGCGCTCGTAGTGTCAGTTTTTTTGTAAGTAGTATTATCGACAGGAAAGCTGTCAAAATTTCAGCTCGATCCATAGCGTAGGTCAATTTCTATCGTCGATTAAAGTTAACGACATTTATTTGTGCATAACAATGGAAAAAAGCGAGTTTAGGGCTGTCATCAAACATCTCCATTTGAAAGGCTTAATCCCGAAAGAAATCAAAGCCGAGTTGGATTCACATCTGCACCTGTGTTTGCGACAGTTTACAATTGGGTGAATGAATTTAAACGTGGCCGTTCATCCACAAAAGATGAACATCGTTCAGGCCGCCCAGTTGAGGTGTCTACTCCTGAAATCATCGACAAAATCCACGATCTGATTTTGAACGATCGGCGAATAAAAGTGCGCGAATTAGTTGAGGCCACGGGCACATCACAAGGTACAGTCGCTTCAATTTTGCATGAAAAATTGTCTGTGAAAAAAATTTCAGCAAGATTTTTGCTCTCAGAGAAGAATAAGCGCAATCGTGTAGTGGACTCTGAGGCTATGTTGGCATTCTTTCATCGCAATCCTGCCGAATTTCTTTGTCGATATGTCACTGTGGACAAAACCGGGATACACTGCTACACTCCAGAAACGAAGAGTGAATTTTCAAGGGTGAACGGGCTCCGAAGAAGGCAAAAACTGTGCCATCGGCCGGCAAGGTGATGGCCACGGTCTTTTGGGATTCGCAGGGCATCATTTTTATCGACTACTTGGAAAAAGGAAAAACAATAACAGGAGCGTATTACGCGTCGTTATTGCAACGGTTGAGCGAGTAAATCAAAGAGAAACGCCCCCATCTGAAGAAGAAAAAAATCCTCTTGCATCAGGACAATGCGAGTGTGCACACCTGCGCTGTTTCCATGGCCAAAATTGTGGAATTGAAAATGGAATTGTTGCAGCATCCCGCTTATTCACCAGATTTGGCCCCGAGTGACTATTTTCTTTGCCCCAATCTGAAGAAATGGCTTGGCGGACGACGGTTCACTTCCAACGAGGACGTCATTGCTCAAACGGATGAGTATTTTGCAGAACTTCCGAAATCCTATTTTATGGACGGGATAAAAATTTTGGAAAAACAGTTGGAAAAGTGTATAGAGCTAAAAGGCGATTATGTAGAAAACTAAAATTTTTTTTTTTTAAAAACAGTTTTTTTCTATCTTTTTCTAAGGACTTATTGAACGACCACAGAATGGCTAACGATGACTAACAATTTCTGATCATTATTTGGTGAAGTAATCGTGTCAAGGGTTACTCTAAGAATTTGGTATATTTATTTATTGATCCAAATTTTTCTATTGCAATTCTACTCACCTTATATGACTACTAATAATTGTTATCCCTTTTTACAAGTGATGGGATTCTTTCATTATGTATTCTTGTGATTAAAGGAAAAGACATTTTTTTTTCAGTTTTATTGGTCAGATTACTTTTTAACAAAAGAATTTTTTTTTCTCCATACAATTGAAGATAATCACTCTTCTCCGAGTTGTTCATCTAAAGAACTACAACAGTTGTTACCATATTATGATCCTTAATGGGAGAAAGCAATTCAAATTTTCGATGAAAGACACGACAATAATTGAGGAAAAACCATAATCGTAGAAAAAAATCTTATAACGAAGTAGGCAGAGGAAAAAAAATAAATAAAACTTTATAGAAAATCTGCTGACAGAGAAGTCAACCAAAAAAAAACAACAACAACCTAAAATAACTTAAAATATTGTATATCCACCGACACACTTGTTACAGTCGAAAAGGAGAAACTTCTCATTTTTAGGGTACTTTTTTTTTTTTTTATCTATAGTTCCAGCGTAGGATGTGATTATTTCGAATAATTAACTCGTAGGAGAGATGATAAAGTACTGCGGTCTACAAAAGAATATGGTAAACTTTATAGAAATATAATTAAAAAAAACAAAAAAAAAAAAAAAAAAAGGATACAAATAGACGAATTGATGAGAGGAAAATGAAAAAATCACACAGCCATTCAGTCACTAACACATACTCGTAAGGACATTCGAAATATTGCAGATAATCGCCATCTACATACAACCATAAATACCTATGCTATTATAATTATTTTTTTTCTAATATAAAAATAGATCCTTAAACATGTCCATGCACTTATATTCATATATAAAAAGAGAGTGGTTCCTAGTTTCGGAAATTTTGCCAGGAATTCGTCCATTCTTATTGTGATGTTACGACTAATTGCGCTCCCTTGGACTCATCTTAACAAACAAGAAAGGATAAGTACCTTTCTTTGAAGCGTAGTTAGTTAATTTTTTTTTTTTTTACAACAGTTGAATTATTTTATTTACGAACACTTCATATCTGAATATGATAGGACACTTGACAGTGTGACCGATACAATTTGAATAATAATAGAAAAATATTGAACAAGTTTTCAGACTTTTTCCTATTTGCTGCGTAATAATCAAAATAAGTTGATCCTTTTTATTTGGCGAATTGGCACATAGAGTAGAGAAAAGGACTTTTTAATAAGAAAATTCTTTTTAATAAAAGTTATCATTTTTGAAGTATGTGCTTATACACATAAGTAGAATATTATTACGTAAAAATCTTTTTATTGAATTTATATAAAACTTACGAAAAATATTGAATATTTTATTCTATTTTTTTGTTTGTTTGTTTAACGTCAACAGAATATGAATCCTTTTTGTGTTTATCATTACACACTTTCTAATTAATTCAAATTTTATCATAAAGAAGATTATTTGAAACAATTTGAAGGTATCTTTATAGTGAAGATTTTTAATTAACTCTAGGTCCTCTAGGATGCTGATGATCCTGTGTTAATGAGCGGTAAAGTTCAGAAATGTTGCGGCAAATCATAGACGAAATTTGACAGTAAATCTTCAAAAATTAAGGTGATGATTAATTATCTGAAAGTGGCAGGTTATCAGTCAAAAAAAAAAAAAGATTTTTGATAGCAATAATATAGAAATAATAAATGAATACAAGTAACAAGGGGTAAATTTAATATAGAAGATGCTTTTTATGTTCTATGTCGATTTTGTTTGGCCGCCATTTTGATTTGGATGACATTTTTCTGTTGGCATTTGACAGCCGTAGAGAATGGTCTATAATAGCGGAGAAAATTACGTGACTTTTATGGTGTTAATCATATGCTGAGTAAGTCAACCATTCAGTGTATAATGAATTATTTTTTAAAATATTCATGTACTGGGAGATAAAGAGAAGACTAGGCCAACATAAACCTAAAAAGATTGATGCAGTCTAATCGACGCCGTGCATAAGAATTGGGAATATTTCCAGTGTGTTTGTTAAAAATATTATAGAGATATTCCCAATTTAAGGGACACAACAGTATAAAATTCAATTGACACAACAGCTATAGGCAAATGACCATGAATGGTGGCGAGACTGAAGTGCTCGAGTCTTACAGTTCGGTAAAGACGACTACCGTTTTTAGTAAAAAGTTATTATCAGCGACGAAGCACATTTCGACTTGCTTGGCTTTGTTGATACACAGACTATTGGGGCACTGAAAACCCTAAGCTGATACACCAAAGACCACAACACTTTCGTAGAGTAAATGTATGGTATGACTACGCATATGCAGATGATCTTCCGCTTCTGATTGAGGTTGAGGGGGTATAGGTCTGCAGTAGAGATAGCGGGAAGCGGCTATATACAGATGGTGTCCAAATGGGGGAATAGAATTGGAGTGAATGTTTCAGAAAGGAAGACTGTATGTATGTTGCTGAGATGTTTTTTGGCGCCCAGTTAGCGCGGGAAGTACGTTATCTTGAAGTAAAGGTTAGAGAGAGGCTAAACTTTCGGCCTCACTTTGAATATCCAAGGAGGCGCGTGGCCGGTTTGGTTTGCATGCTGGTGCGAGTATTTCGCAAAGAATGGTGACTTCGATCCAGAGCGGTGAAATTATTGTACAAGGGTGTGTTTGTTTCGTGTGCATTGTATGCGTCGTGTGTATGGGGTAGGCATAAATTCTGTGTAAGGGTAGGCATAAATTCTGTTCAGCGTCGGGCTTTTTATGAATGTTTGAATATATGTAGAACTGTGTCAACCGATGCGATGCAGGTTCTCACGGGAGAAATTCCATGGGACCTGGCGGTGCTGCGTGAAAGCAATTACTACTATCTACGATGGGGCATCCCGCTTGCTGGTTGTCCGGTTATGAATGAAGAGATTCAGGATCTTAGTACTGGTCCTGAATAGAATGTATGAAATTTGGCAACGTCGATGGGATGAGATTGTGAATGGAGGATGTGTGCTTTGTTTCTGCGTCTGGATTTGAATTTGGTCTGTACCTTGGGTATTTACTCACGGGACATGGCAGTATGAATGGGGACCTGTATAGGCGTGCCCTGGCTATGGAGGCTAGATCACACCTCTGGTGTTGGGTGTGAGAGAACGGTATGAATGCTTTAATAGATTAGTCGTGGCACTTGGCGTATCCGAGTACCTAAGCTGGCTTAACGGTGCCTAGGGATTTACAAGATTTCTTAACGTAGCTCAATGAGAGGAGTACAAACAGAAGTATTCCTAAAACAAAAATTGGTATCACGGGAATGGGGGTGCCCCATGTTATTAAAACACACTATGACCGACAATAGTGAGGTGCCTTAGGTAGCAAAGTAGGGACTGTGGTTAATACCCATATCGCGGGTACGGTCTACAGATCGCTGTTGGGACATACTGAATTATCTCAGGCGCTGTCACTGCTTATGACAGTAGCGGTGTAGATAGGTCTCGCAACGAACCGTTGGACTAATCAGCTTGTAACTGCTTACTGACTGTAAACTGCCCCAGCAATGGTGGTGCGTTGATTGAGCGTAACTCCATCCCTATGGTCATAGACGACTCGTGGTTTTATGTTTAACGACAGATAAGTCATCTTAAATAACATAATATAAATGTGTAGTGCGGCATTTGTGTCATATTTCCTTAAGGATGCTAAAAGCAACGATGCTGTAAAAGTTACTGGTGATAGCTATCGGGACATGTTGGAAAGTTTCTTCATACACCCTGTATAACCAGTCTTTTAATAAACATATTAAAATAGGACTTAATCGTATGCCTTTAATTACTCCCAAGTAATATTTTGATTACATTCGGAAAGTATTAAAATATTCGTCATTTGTACTGAAGGAATATCATAAATGAATCTTGCAAAGCTTGAAGCAGTTAAACTGGAACGGGCATATCACCCATGCCCAAATATCGCAATACGATGATGAGCACTGCAATTTAAACTATTTTAACGTATCAAATTATTTTGATGACAAATCATGTGGTGGGCCGTTAAATATAGATCGAAGAATTTTTTAAAAACACTGCAGATGGAATATGCAAGATCGGCGGTCTTGATATAGCTGGAAATACCAAAAGTGTATGAAACTTTATCCGGAATCGATAAATCAATGCTTGCCATTTACTTTTGAAAGATTATTTCATTTAAATATTGGCCACGACTACGTTTGAAGTGATCGATGCGAGAGGATATTCTGTTTTGTTTATGTGGCATACCTGTCATGAGGCATACTACCACGGGTCGCCTATGACCACAGGGATTAAGATTACGATCAATCAGCGCACGTATATAACGGATAGTTAGCAGTCAGTAATAAGTTACCAGCTGATAACTTCAACTGCTAGTGATGAGGCCCCACTAAACCTCTACTGTCATAAATAGTGACAGTGACCGATATAATTACCAGTATCTACCACTAGCGATCCGGAGATTGTACCCGTAGTGTAGGTATCAACCACAGCCACCACGTGTGCCGAAGCATCTCATAAAAATCGAGCAAAAAAAGGCTAATTCTGCGGAGCATCTCAATTCCCGTGGAACCAATTTATGTTTTAAGAGTAATTAGTTTTGAACGCCGCTCGCAGAGCTATGGTCAGGAACCTTGTAAATTCCTTGTAGATTATTATTTTTAATATCACATTTTGCCAGCCACGGCATATCCACTGTCGGATATCTACTTTTGCCCCTTGTTAGCTATATTTCTTTTTATGCTATCATTGGGATGAGAAGCTGGTATATATACTTAACATTCATGCAAGAGGTAACATTCTAAGGCTAGAAGTGGCTCTGGTTTATCGGCATAGATGAGTGACTTCGTGTAGTCCTATAAAAATTCTATCGGCATAGATGAGTGACTTCGTGTAGTCCTATGAAAATTCGTGAAGTCTAGGGGCGTCAAATCGCACGATCTAGGCGGCCAACTCACCGGTCCGAAACGTGGGATAAATTGATCACCGAACTCATCTCTTAATATGTCCATTGTTTACCATGTCTTGTACACATATGGCATGTAGAGCCGCCTTGTTGAAACCACATATTGAGCGAAATAATCGAGGGATAGCGGGCGCCATTGACGGTAACGTTATGGCCATCGTCATCTTTAATGAAATACGGCCCATAAAACGCACCAAACGATGCATTTTTGTGGATGCAATTGTAGTTCTTATTTTGCCTGTGATTGTTCATCAGACCAAATGTGACACTGGTGCTTATTCACATACCCATTGAACTAGAAATGAGCTTCGTCGCTGAATGCAATTTTTTGTTAAGAAAAAAGGATTTTCTTCAGGTTTTTCTAAGGCCCACTCACCGAAAATTCGTCGCTTTGACAGATCGTTCGGCTTCAGTTCTTACATGAGCTGTATTTTATAAGCTTTCAGACCAAGATATTCCTCATAGTCGAGTAACATAATCCCAATTGCTGTGAATAGCGACGGATGGACAAATGGCGGTGCTCACCAATGCTAGATGCACTCTACACACACGGGTTGGTGATTTGATATCAAATAACGTCAAATTGCTGCGAAATTTGGTCACTATGGCTCGAATTACTTACTTAGAGTAGATCGATTATGACGATCAATAAAATTCAATAATTTGTAAGCATTTTTCGGATGTAAGTTTTTCCATGATAAAAAGTTTTTCCATGAGCACTTTTCACTTTGCTGCACGTCACGTGTCACGCGTGCTCTGTCAAAAAGAAAAACAATTAAAAACCAGATAGCAAAAAAGTCACCCGATAGCACTCTGTTATCAAATGAGTTTAATTAATATTTAATTAACTGCAATGATTTTATATCTTTTGTTAATTAAATGTTTGCCAATCTAACTGACAAGTTTAAGTTATTGTCAGTTTTTTTTATTATATGGTAAGTAAATAAGTGAAGTTAATCTTAATATCTGCCTATAAATTATTGTTACATTGAATATGAATTACTTAGAATAAAAATTATTATTATTGCTGTGTTCTCGAAACAATTTGAGAACATAAAATCTATTTTCGATTATAGTAAGTGCGAAAGATCCTTTCTTCATTAAAATTATGGTACATATCAGCTAATCTAAAGATAAGGAAGGATAAATGAGATTTTTTAATATCGGGAATATGAAGGCCACAATCAACTGCACTAAGAATTTTGCAAAATATTTAGCATTGGATATATTTGCAGATCATGATCGATTTTGTTAAAAAAATTTCGAAAAATTTATTCGGGATTGCAGAAATTTTTGAGGTCTTAAGAAATTTTAGGAAAAAGCACCGCGCACTGAATTGTATTAAATTTTTTTCAAAAAAATTACAGATTGGAGAAATTTTCAGATTACAAACGATTTTGTTGAAAATTTGTCGAAATTTTTTTTGAGATCACGAAAAATTTTACTACAATTGGAGTTATTTTTAGAGCTAACCTAAAAATAACTCTAATTCTACCGATTTGAGAATTTTTAGAAAATATTATGAAATAATGAAGAAATTTATAAAGAAAGTCTCAAAATTGGAGTGGTTTTTGAGGACACGATCGAATGTGTAGAGTATTTTTTTTAAAGTTCATGATTAATGAGGAATAATATTGTAGAATACAACGTGAGTGAACAAAATTTGATATTAAGTTAAATTTTATTTTAAGTGGGGCTGATTGTGTTTAGAAATTTCTGAAAAAATGTCCAGAGAAGACCTCCGAAACGGAGAGATTTTCAAATCACAATGGATTGTCTTGAAAATGTTTGAAAAATTCAGGATCGAAGTAATTTATGAATTTTTGGAAAAAATCGTCATGGGAGAGTTTTTGAGAGAACAAAATATTTTACAAAGAAAGTCTCAGCATTGAAGTTTTTTTAAGAACACAACCTGAGGCACAGATTCAAGTTCCGAAAAATTTATTATTGGAGAAAAATCTTAATTGGAGATTTTCGCATCGTAGTAAATTGTGTTGAGAGTTTTTTGAGAAAATTTTGATTGAAGACATTTTGAGATAAAATCGATGGAGTTCAGTATATATTAAAGAAATTTGTGATTGGAGAGATTTTTGGGTGATGATCGACGAATTTCTGTAAAAATATACAGAGAAGAGCTCCGAATCGGAGAGATTTTCAGATCAAGACTGATTTTCTTGAAAATGTTTGAAAAAATTCTGAAACGAAGAAATTTATGGATTTTTGGAAAAAATCTTGATTGAACAGTTTTTGAAATAACAAAAAAATTGACAAAGAAACTCTTAGGATTGAAGTTTTTTTAAGGACACAGTCTGAGAGAGAGATTCAATCAAGTTCTGAAAAATTTATTTTTGGAGAAAAATCTTAATTGGAGATTTTCGCATCGCAGTAAATTGTGCTGAGAGTTTTTTTGAGAAAATCTTGATTGAAGACATTTTGAGATAAAATCGATGGAGTTCAGTATATATTAAAGAAATTTGTGATTGGAGAGATTTTTGGGTGATGATCGAAGTATTTCTGTAAAAATTTACAGAAAAGAGCTCCGAATCGGAGAGATTTTCAGATCAAGACTGATTGTCTTGAAAATGTTTGAAAAAATTCAGAATCGAAGAAATATATAAATTTTTGGAAAAAATCTTGATTGAACAGTTTTTGAAATAACAAAAAATTTGACTAAGAAACTCTTAGGATTGAAGTTTTTTTAAGGACACAGTCTGAAAGAGAGATTCAATCAAGTTCTGAAAAATTTATTTTTTGAGAAAAATTTTAATTGGAGATTTTAGCATCGCAGTAAATTGTGTTGAGAGTTTTTTGAGAAAATCTTGATTGAAGACATTTTGAGATAAAATCGATGGAGTTCAGTATATATTAAAGAAATTTGTGATTGGAGAGATATTTAGGTGATGATCGAAGTATTTCTGTAAAAATTTACAGAGAAGAGCTCCGAATCGGAGAGATTTTCAGATCAAGACTGATTGTCTGGAAAATGTTTGAAAAAATTCAGAATCGAAGAAATATATAAATTTTTGGAAAAAATCTTTATTGGAGAGTTTTTGAAATAACAAAAAATTTGACAAAGCAACTCTTAGGATTAAAGTTTTTTTAAGGACATAGTCTGTGGCACAGATTCAATCAAGTTCTGAAAAATTTATTTTTGGAGAAAAATCTTAATTGGAGATTTTCGCATCGCAGTAAATTGTGCTGAGAGTTTTTTTGAGAAAATCTTGATTGAAGACATTTTGAGATAAAATCGATGGAGTTCAGTATATATTAAAGAAATTTGTGATTGGAGAGATTTTTGGGTGATGATCGAAGTATTTCTGTAAAAATTTACAGAAAAGAGCTCCGAATCGGAGAGATTTTCAGATCAAGACTGATTGTCTTGAAAATTTTTCAAAAAATTCGGAATCGAAGAAATTTATGCATTTTTGGAAAAAAATCTATATTGGAGAGTTTTTGAAATAACAAAAAATTTTACAAAAATTCTCAGAATTGAAGGTTTTTTAAGGACATAGTCTGTGGCACAGATTCAATCAAGTTCTGAAAAATGTATTTTTGGAGAAAAATCTTAATTGGAGATTTTAGCATCGCAGTAAATTGTGTTGAGAGTTTTTTAAGAAAATCTTGATTGAAGACATTTTGAGATAAAATCGATGGAGTTCAGTATATATTAAAGAAATTTGTGATTGGAGATATTTTTAGGTGATGAACTACGATGGAGTTCAGTATATACAGCGTGCCCAGATTTTATTTGTTATGATATTTTAAAAGCTACTTTGAGCAACAATTTTCAATGAAACTTGAAATTTATTTTCAAGTTTCATTGTAAAATATCGCCTGATATTTTTACTTATAAACTAGAAATGCAGGCATCTCTTCTATAATCATTTTCCAAATTTATTTTTATAGAAAGTCTTAATAAATTTTACATTCACAAAGCGTTTGAACTATAGAAAAATATTCCGCTATAAGTTTATAGTCGTTGTTATCAAAAATTATTCCTAAGAATACTTATAATAAGTAAGGATATCTTCCCTTAACTTAATACTAAGTCCATAGCTTAACTGTTATCAGCTTTTCGTCTAATTATATATAGTCGGTAATCAATTCATACTCCGTATTATTCCCATAACCTTAATGTTGTATAACTGATAAGTTTATGAAAAGTTTTAATCTATGTCCACATATGAAACGGAATTTCTTGAAAAGGTTAACGAGTAAAATACCAAATAAAAAACAAGAATAAATAAACAAAATACAGAATGGGAAAGAAAAGGCAAAAGGACGAAAAATGTTAAACTGGAAAAACTCTTGTTGACTTTCCACCTTGCCTTTGTACTCTTACCGCTAGAGTATCATCTTATGTCGGATCAGAGGTCCGAAAGAGGATTATTAAAAAAGTTAGCAACGATGGAAAAGTTAACAATACAACTTTTCCCACATTATTATTATTATTATTATTATTATTTTGAGTATTCTTTTTTTTTGTATTGTTTAGTTTAGTAGGTTTCTTGGTATTTTACTCTTAAATCCATTACGTTTTGATGACGTTGGCTTTTTTTTATATTTTATTTTTATTTTTATTTTTGTTTGTAAGCGAAAACTTTATAGTCTGATGATCGAAAATCACTACTTTGGAAAATGTTTTTTAACATTTCTTACTTTACTGCTAGACCCCTTCTTCATACGAGATAAACTGACCATTACTATTTCGAATTATACCGCATGTATGAATATTATTATAATTTTGTTTAGTTTATATTGGAAAGAATGAAGATTTCGTATATTATTTTGTATTAGGTTTTTAATGCAAAAAGGTGCAAAGCTATGCTTTCATTAGATTTTCAATGTTATTAAAAATTTTATGCTATTTACTTAATTTTTTGATTTTTTTTTAAAGTAATATTTGGAGGTGTTTTTTTTTTTATAAGTAGTCAACTTTGATTATTTACAAATAATCAATTTTAGTTATTTCTGTAGGCATGATTCTTTCTTTGATCAGGAAAAAAAAACAAATTTTATTGGTATATGCCAAAAAAACGATCAGATAGAATTTTTTAATTTTACTTATTTGGTTTTAGTTTTTTTATAAATTTTATTAAGCAAATACAAATGAAAACAAAAACCATTTACTTTATTATCACAATTATCATTATTATTAATACTAAATCTTTCTTACCAATGCAAAAAAACAAAAAAAAACAGGAAAATACAATATAATTCATTTGAAAGAATTCAAAAATATTGTCGAAAAAACAAATATTTTGGTTTGGTTTTAAAATTTCCGAAAAGCACAGAAAAATTGCAAAAGAAGTCCAATTTCTAAAGCTGGACAAAGCACTGATTTATTGGCATAGATGACTGACTTCACGTAGCCCTATGAAAAATTATCTAGAGGCGTCAAATCGTACGATCTTGGTGTCCATCTCACTGGTCTGAAACATGAGATAAATTGCTCATCAAACTCATTTCTTAATAAGTCCATTGTTTCATGTGTTGTGTGACATGTAGCGCCGCCTTCTTGAAACTACACATACATATCGAGCAGATGAAGTTCTTGTATTTTGGGTAAAAAAAAGTTTGGAATCATCGAGCGATAGCGGACGCCATTGACGGTAACGTTGCGGCCTGCGTCATCTTTAAAGAAATTTGAAATATGGATTTTTCTGGGTGCAATGGCAGTTCTTATTTTCCATGTCGTTATTCATCAGACCAAATACAACAATTGTGTTTATTTATATACCCATTCAACTAAAAATGAACTTCTTTGCTGAACCCAATTTTTTTTTGTCAAAAAACGGATTTTTTGTCGACGAAAAACGAAAGTTGACGCTTTTTGTTCGTTCGGATTCAGTTCTTGCAAAAGCTGTATTTTTTACACTTTCATACTAAGATCCTTGCGTAAAATCGTCCACATAGTAGACTAATACAATCCTAATTGCAGTCAATGGCGACTGATGGACAAATCGCTATCAAAGGCACAGATTCTAGTTCCGAAAAATTTATTATTGGAGAAAAATCTTCATTTTTTATGATTGGAGAGATTTTTAGGTAATGATCGACATATTTCTGTAAAAATATACAGAGTAGACTTCCGAATCGGAGAGATTTTTAAATCACGACTGATTGTCTTGAAAATGTTTGAAAAAATTCAGAATCGAAGATATTTATTCATTTTTGGAAAATATCTTGATTGGAGAGTTTTTGAAATAACAAAAAAATTTACAAAGAAAGTCTCAGGATTGGAGCTTTTTTAAGAACACAACCTGAGACACATATTCAATTTCTGAAAAATTTATTATTGGAGAAAAATCTTAATTGGAGACTTTAGCATCGCAGTAAATTTTGTTGAGAGTTTTTTCAGAAAATCGTGATTGAAGATATTTTGAGATAAAATCGATGGAGTTCAGTATATATTAAAGAAATTTGTGATTGGAGAGATTTTTGGGTAATGATCGACGTATTTCTGTAAAAATATACAGAGTAGACATCCGAATCGGAGAGATTTTCAAATCACGACTGATTGTCTTGAAAATGTTTGAAAAAATTCAGAATCGAAGAAATTTATTCATTTTTGGAAAAAATATTGATTGGAGAGTTTTGAAATAACAAAAAAATTTTACAAAGAAACTCTCAGGATTGAAGCTTTTTTGAGGATTCAATCTGAGAAACAGATTCAATCAAGTCAATGGCGACTGATGGACAAATCGCGATCTTCACCAACACTGGACGCACTCTACGCATACGGGTTGCTAGTTTGATGTCAAATATCGTCAAATTGCTACGAAATTTTGTTACTATAGTTTGAATTGCTTACTCAGAGTAGTTTGATTATGACGACCATTAAATGGTTAAAGTAATCGAAATACATTTTTCATATAGGACAAATTTTAATAATAAAATTAAATAATTTGTAGGTATTGTTTGGGTATCAGCCTTTCCATTATAAAACGCTAATGCTAATTGAGTACTTTTGACTTTGAAGCACATCACGAAGCAAAAAGATCAATTTATATGAAATGGAAAAGTTAATTTAAATTAAATTTACAATGAGAAATGGAAAACACGAATAAGTTTTATTTATTTATTTATTTAAGATTAGTTTTATTGCAATTATTTTTATTATTATTATTATTATTATTGATTATTACTTACTGATTAATTGTTAAAATTTATATGAAAAAGAAAGGTCACTTTTTATAATGAATTTTAATTAATCAGTTTTTTATTCAAGATTCCCCCCTGCCTAGAAGATCCTAATTTTTTTTTCAATTAGTGGGTACCATCGGATTGATCATCATTTCCGAAATAGGAAAACTAAAATTATTTGGCTGAACAGTTGACTTTATTTCTCCTCATTAAGCTTCATAAAATTTTTTTGCCCTCCATAACTTCCCCACATTTTTTGTTCCTTTCCGCCAGTCGTGGTAGTTTTTTTTGTTGATTTCTTATTATGATTTATTTATTTTATTGTAATTTTCTTATTTTCCTTCTGTCTCTTCTTTTCTTCTCTATCATTTCCGCTTCCATGGAGAAATGATTATCTTTACCGATGTATAAGCTTAAATCCGCTGTTTGTTTATAGATGACATGAGTGAGCGTGTTAAGCTACCATGGTACACCATACTTTTTTCTCATGAGTTTGACATCTGTCAACATTAATCAGTGTACATTATCAGCAATTTCGTACAACAACATACAGTTTTCCTTTGGTAATCATGTCTAGTTTTGTGCCAGAAAAATAGCATATGCGGGAATCTCTGCTTTTCTGCTTCAATTTGAAGAAATCGGTTGCCAAATCGCATTGAATGCTTATGAAGGCCTATGATGACAGTGCTTTATCGGAAACAATGTGCCGAGACTGGTTTTGTCGGTTCAAAGACGGCAATTTTGACTAGTAGAAAGGAAAGTTGATGAAAGTTGAGGACGTAAGAAGCGTGAAAATCAGCCTAGGAAGATTGAGGACCATCAATTGCAGGCTCTTTTGGACGAAGACGATACCCAATCGTAAAAAATGCTCACGGAGCAATTGCGTGTTACTCAGCTAGCCATTTCCATGCGTCCGCGTGCCATGGGGAAGATTGAAAAGATCGGAAAATGGGTGCCGCATGAATTGAACGATAGGCAGATGGAGCGTCATCAAAACACATGCGAAATCTTGCTCGCCAGACAATAAAGAAATTCATTCCTGCATCGGGTTATGACAGGCGATGAAAAGTGGATATATTTCGATAATCCTAAACACAAGAAATCGTGCGTTGATCCCGGCCAACCATCAACATCTTCCCCAAGACCAAATCGCTTCGGACGGAAGACGATGCTGTGCGTTTGGTGGGATCAGTAAGGTATCATCTACTATGAGATATTGAAACCTAGTAAAACTGTCAATGCCCACCACTACCACCAACAACTGATCGAATTGCGCCGTGCGCTGTGTGAAAAAAGGACGGATTATCAACAAAGACATGATAAGCTGATTTTCCTCCACGACAACGCAACAACGTACACGTCAAAAATGGTCCGAAACTACTTGGAGACACTCAACTGGGAGGTGCTACCTGGCGCCTTCCAACTACCATCTGTTTTCTTCGATGGGCCGCGCGCTCGCTGAGCAGCACTTCGATTCTTACGAAGACGTCCGAAAATGGCTTGATGAGTGATTTGCCTCGAAAGAGAAGGAATTTTTTTTGGCGTGGTATCCACAAATTTTCCCCGAGAGATGGGAAACATGTGTAGCTAGCGTGGGCAAGTACTTTGAATAAAGTTGTTTTTGCTTTCTATGAAAAAAAAATGTTTTTTTTTTTTTGACTAAAAAACAGTGGATTTAAGCTTATACACTTCCATGTGTCTCCATATTCTCCAATTTTTGCTGTTGTTATTTTTTAGTTTAAGTGTACTACTTTGCACAAACTTCAAACTCGCAGCATAATCTGTGCATATAGTTAGCGACAAGCATGGCTAGTAAGGTAAAGTATTTTCTGAGTATGGTTATAACTGGTCATATTCCTGTTGAACTTCATTTTCTTTAATATCCGAATTTTTTATATCTTCCTCTTCCCATCTAATACTGATTAACTCTCATGTATTCCATAATAAACAACCATAATAATATGAATAAAAGTAATTAAGAATAGTTGTTAGCGATACCTAGTGGATCTTTTGCTGTCATTAAAATGATTTCTTAACCAAATAAACCTGATAATTTTCCTTTTTGCCTAAAGACCTATCTCAGCCTTTTACCAATCCTTGGTAAGATTTTTGGAAAAAAACTCTTATTAAAACGACTCTATCTATCCCAGTCCTAGTTAATAAAAAAAATATTCCTGATCACAAATTTAGCTTCCTCTCTTGAGAGGAAATAGTATTGTCCAGGCATATTTTTAGATATCTCCCAAGCTTTTGATCGTTTGTGACATCCTGGACTCTTTTGGAAACTTAAGAGCTTTCTTCCTTCAACATCTACTTTATCATAAATTTCTATCTTTCCTAACGTCATTTGGAAGTTGCAATTAAATCAGAATCCTCGGAAATATACCCTATTCTAACTGGAGTTCCACATGATCATTAAAGCTATAATTAACAATATTTTAAACATTATTATTATAATTATTTTTACGATATTTTTCCTACATACTTGACAGGAATTTAAGGTCTCAAACTGACAGAATCTCAAAAAATTTAAAAACGAGAAGAATTTCAAAAACTTAAGCAATCTTGATTATTATTTTTATGATATTTTTCTTATATACTTGATAGTCTCAAACTGGACAGAATTTCAAAAAATTTAGGAACGAGAAGAATCTCAAATAATTAAGCAATCTTGATTATTATTTTGATTATATTTTTATGATATAATTAACAGAAATTTAAGGTCTCAAAATGAAAAGAATCTCAAAAAATTTAGTAACGAGAAGAATTTCAAAAAATTTAGCAATCTTGATTATTATTTTGGTTTTATTTTCTTATATACTTGACAGGAATTTAAGGTCTCAAAATGAAAAGAATCTCAAAAAATTTAGTAACGAGAAAAGTTTCAAAAAATTTAGCAATCTTGATTATTATTTTGATTATATTTTTCCTATACACTTGAGAGGAATTTAAGGTCTCAAAATGAAAAGAATCTCAAAAAATTTAGTAACGAGAAGAATTTCAAAAACTTAAGCAATCTTGATTATTATTTTGATTATATTTTTCTTATATACTTGATAGGAATTTAAGGTCTCAAACTGGACAGAATTTCAAAAAATTTAGAAACGAGAAGAATCTCAAAAAATTAAGCAGTCTTGATTATTATTTTTATGATATTTTTCTTATATACTTAACAGGAATTTAAGGTCTCAAAATGAAAAAAATCTCCAAAAATTTAGTAACGAGAAGAGTTTCAAAAAATATAGCGGAAATATACCCTATTCTAACTGGAGTTCCACAAGGCAGTTTCGTTGGTCCCATTTAATATAATTTTTATACCCATGATGACATCCTATCAGCTCTTAATACTACGAGTATCATTGCTAATTATGCAGATGATACAGCCATACTTGCTATCCTTACAAATCTTGACATAGCTTCCAAAAATTTACTATCCCATATACACAACCTTCAATCCTGGTTTATTAAATGAACAAAAAAGTACTCATATGTCAAGGAAAACCTACCCCTTTATAACTTAATAGCAATATGATTCGACAATAGGATAAAGTATACGTTATTTGGTACTTTACCTGTACAAAAGATTAACATGGAATCCACATACTAGACTAAAAAGAGGTGAAGCCACTTAGACTACTGGACAATTTCTTAGGCTCAACTACTTCTAATCTACAATCTAATTATAAAACCTAACTGGACATATGGGATTGAACTCTGGAGTTCAACGAAATTAGACCTTACAATCCAAGATCCTTCGTAAAATTGAGATAGTAAAAATTTTTTTTCAATCCTTTAAAAGTGGCTTAGCTGTTTTTTTTTTTTGCAATAAAATAAAAGCGAACAATTTCTTTTGCACCTATAAGATTTCATTATACTCGTACAATAGATGGATTTGCCTAAAGTGTGATTGGAATTTTTTTTTTATCCGGGATTATTCAAAGAATGGAAACTGAAATTTATTATCGCATATTCATCGTTAAATTTTAGCAAAAGTGAAATCCAGAACATATTCAATTATAAATTGCACTTAACAGATTTAAAAGAATTTTTCTACACGTGTACAGAATGCAACAATCAAAATAAAATCAGATCTACTTTAAGTAACTTTAAAAGCTGTTCACTTTTTAAATTAATTTTTGAAAACGATATGGCCACGTGTTTTGTGAGTCACGTTATAAAAAAAAATAAAATATAAAAATATTTTCAGTCAATTTTTATGAAAGTTTTCCCATCGAGAAGCAAGAAGTTTTGCATTCTTTTAATCTAGTACAAAATTATGCAAGTGAATTTGAATGTTTTTGATCCAATTTGGAATAGGATTGATTTAAAAGGCATCAATAGAATAGAGAAGATAATTCAGAGGAGTGGGAATGGGATAACAATAAAATTCAATAAAATTTAAATAAAAACGGATTAAGGTATTTAGTATCAGGTATTCTTGTAGATTTTTTTTAATTTATTTTTTTTGTTATCCTTGAATTTGGTTTACATGTATTGGAAAATGGACTAGAATGCATTCGAGTGAACTGAATTAAGAGATGTACGCGTTTCTATCGTTATTGTGTCCCAGATGCTATTGAATTCATACCGAACATACCAAAGCTCTGGACATTCAATTGTCATATAATCATACGAATAGATGTATCACTGTCTGACCAGACATAATCGGCGACATAGTAGAATTTTGACAAATAGATCTCTTTACATAATATCTAGACTTTTTTATTTATTTATTTATATTTCTTTAGTTCAGTTATTTTCTTTATTCCACTAAGGTTGAAGGGACGAAACTGTAGTAAATGTCATAGGCAGATATGCATTTTCAAATAGAAGTTATAAACGCCTGCTATCGCAGGCAATAGCAAAAATTATCATCGATAAGCTTTAAGTGATAAGGAGTCAATGAGCGGTAAATAGGCTTGAAAAGAAGGCTGTTACGTTGGAATTTCAGAAAGCTCTGCTAACAATCTCACAGTTAAACAAATTGCAATTTTCTTTAAAAAAAAATATTATTTAAAATTATATTTAAGAATAAGTGCAGTTGTACGAATGGCAATATGATAAGTCAATGATAAATGCAAATGATATATATGAAATCAGTATAAAAATATTTTTTTAAATATTTTAGATTTAAATATTTTGATCACAGATAATAGTGAAAATTATCATCGATAAGCTTTAAGTGACAAGGAGTCAATGAGAGGTAAATGGACTTGACAAGGAGACTGTTACGTTGGAATTTCAGAAAGCTCTGGTAATAATCTTACAGTAGATTTAGTATCACCTGACAATTCATAGACACTGGAATTTATGAACTCGAATGCATGAACTAGGATAGTAGATAATCAACCTTAATACATCACGAACAAATCCTGATGGTTCGTCAGCAGCTACAATATTTTAAATATTACGGAATATGCTCATGAATTGCTTGCCATATAATAAGAAATTTGATAAAATAAAAATGAAGTTTTTCAAAACAGAAATGCAAAAAAAAAACTTGATGGAAAATTTGAAAAGAGTTGAGAGAAAATTTTCTAAGAAATTTATATAAAAATCGATAATATTCTGCTTTATAAAAAACAAATTGCAATTTTCTTTAAAAAAAAAAATATTATTTAAAATTATATTTAAGAATAAGTGCAGTTGTACGAATGGCAATATGATAAGTCAATGATAAATGCAAATGATATATATGATATCAGTATAAAAATATTTTTTTTATTATTTGACATTCAAATATTTTTTTATCATCGATAAGCTTTAAGTGATAAGGAGTCAATGAGCGGTAAATAGGCTTGAAAAGAAGGCTGTTACGTTGGAATTTCAGAAAGCTCTGCTAACAATCTCACAGTTAAACAAATTGCAATTTTCTTTAAAAAAAAAAATATTATTTAAAATTATATTTAAGAATAAGTGCAGTTGTACGAATGGCAATATGATAAGTCAATGATAAATGCAAATGATATATATGATATCAGTATAAAAATATTTTTTTTATTATTTGACATTCAAATATTTTTTTATCATCGATAAGCTTTAAGTGACAAGGAGTCAATGAGCGGCAAATAGGCTTGACAAGAAGTCTGTTACGTTGGAATTTCAGAAAGCTCTGGTAATAATCTTACAGTAGATTTAGTATCTCCTGACAATTCGTAGGCTCTCAGATTTATGATTTATGAAGTTCATAGTAGATAACCATCCTATCCGGATAGTTCGTCAGGAGCTACAAAATTTTCAAGATTACGCAATATGCTCATGAATTGATTGTCATATAATAAGAAATTTGATAAAAAAAAAATAAAAATAAAAATGAAGTGCAAAAAAAAAAACTTGATAAAAAAAAAACAAAACAGAAATGCAAAAAAAAAAACTTGATGGAAAATTTGAAAAGAGTTGATAGAAAATTTTCTAAGAAATTTATATAAAAATCGATAATATTCTGCTTTATAAAAAACAAATTGCAATTTTCTTTAAAAAAAAAAATATTATTTAAAATTATATCTAAGAATAAGTGCAGTTGTACGATAATATTATGAAATCAATTATAATATTACAACGGTAATATGATAAGTCAATGATAAATGCAAATGATATATAAGATATCAGTATAAAAATATGTTTTTTTTATTAATTAACATTCTTAAAAAAATACTTTTAAAAATTTCATAAATATCTGTTCATTTGTTTAGTTTTTATGGCCATTAAAACCAGACAAAGTTTGTGTTCTATTCTTAATATGAAAAAAAAAGTTATTTTGTATTCACTATTTTTGAACAGAAAAAAAAATATTATACACACTGCTCATTATTGCAACGAATGATGTGGATATGGTTTGCTGAATTTCATTGTGGTTGTACGAGAATAAATAACTCTAAGCACCCAGGATGTCAAATTTGCACCACCACCGAAGAAATGATTAATCAAATCCATTGTATAGTTTTAAAGGAGCGTCAAATGAAAGTATATAGTATAGCTAACATGGTAAATAGCTCAAAAGAAAGTATAACCAGCATTTTGCATGGAATTATTGGTATGAGAAAGCTATCGGCGGGATGAGTGCGCATTTGCTATCACTTGACCAAAAGCGTGTTAGTGTAATGACTTCAATGGGATGTACGGACATGTTTAAGCAAAATCCAAAATGTTATTATAGCATGTATCAATCAGAAAGAGCTATACAAGATTTTAAGCCAGCGGAACAAAATCTTATGCTACACATAAATGAGGACAAAACAAAGAACATGGTGGCTGCGTGGGTGACCTATTATCACTAGTCGCATAACGATCAAATACAACAGCTTTGAAAGAGTTGAATCGTTTTTCTATTTAAGGTCAAGCATCGCAGCCTGTAACAACATGGAAGATAAAATCCGTACATGTCTGCTAGCAGCCAACAGAGCCTACCTCACTAAGTCTCAATTATTTCACTCGAATATTCTGATCTTAACGTCAAAGAAACTAGTTTTGGTAGTCCACATGGTCTCTTATCAAAAACTACACCAAACTTTTGTT
Source organism: Atherix ibis (assembly GCA_958298945.1). NCBI lineage: Eukaryota > Metazoa > Arthropoda > Insecta > Diptera > Athericidae > Atherix > Atherix ibis. The sequence continues at coordinate 40,251,693 of OY282610.1, forward strand.
CACGGTTGATGGGAGGTTCTTTCGAAGAATTTTTTATCCCGTACATGAGAATTAATTATTCGAGAGCCTATTTAGTGACAAAATTCTGGCCCGGTTGTTGATAAAATTCAGCCTAATATGATAGGCGAGACACTTAATCCGTATGGATGAGGAAGCTCATGGCCGGAAAGTCTACGCAAGCTGCTTTTATGGTCCCAGAAGACAAGGGAGGCCCTGCTTTCAGTGAAGTGAGGGTATTAGCCAGGATGCCAAAAACATGCTGGAAGTGTCGAACTGAAAGACTACGAAACTGGGACACCTTGAGTTCCTTGAATCTAGTTATCGGGGTTGATGAAGTTTGTCTCTATTGACCGCTTATACTCGATTAAAAATTTACTGATAGTGGAATATAATTAGGAGGCTTTTATTAAATAGTAAAAGGAAAGTATTAATTTTTACAATTTAATTGATTATCTATAAATTAATACTTTTTTTTTTAAACCTTTTAAAACTATTTACAAAATCTTATCGATATTTTTGATAGAGTCTTTTTCATATTTTTACCATAATTGTTGTAAAAATCTACGAAAATTATCTCTCTTTTCCATATACTATCATATTATACTATAATTTTCTTCTTATTCCTATAAATTTTTATTACTTTTAAATATTTTTTTATTATTGTAAATTAATTTGTTTATGAAAAGCTTAACATTATTTCAAGTTTCTCTCATATTACATTGCACCGCAACTACGTTCTACTCGCTTGTATATTTATAAAAGAGTTTATAATAACTTAAGATAATTTTATAGCAATTTAAGATAGTATGAATATAACAAGTATATATATTTGTAAGTATTTAATAAAAAAAATATTGTAACAGGATATGTTGAAGTGTCATGTCAGTTTTTATCAACAATTTATATTCAATGTAAACCAAACATAAAATAAGACAACATGTTAATTCCAAGTACATAACCTTCACTATTGAAATATATCATTTATCATTAATGTAGCTGTAATAAATATCAATTTGGTAAAATAAAAATTATCGTAGCGTGAGAAATATTTAATGATATAGAAAAATTTTGATAAATTGTTAAAATACACTAAATTTTAATTGGCTTTAAATTTGTGAAAAATGCTCTTTTCTTACGGGTTCCTAGTTACGCAACAACAAAAAATATTTATAATAAATGTTCTAGAAAATCAGCTCTTTAATATAAGAAAATATAAATACAATAAAGAAAATTTTCAATACTAACGCCATATTTCATATTTAATGATCATTCACGCTATAATTAACAATATTTTAAACATTATTATTATTATTATTTTTATGATATTTTTCCTACATACTTGACAGGAATTTAAGGTCTCAAACTGACAGAATCTCAAAAAATTTAGAATCGAGAAGAATTTCAAAAAATTAAGCAACCTTGATTTTTATTTTTATGATATTTTTCCTATACACTTGACAGGAATTTAAGGTCTCAAACTGAACAGAATCTCAAAAAATTTAGAAACGAGAAGAATTTCAAAAACTTAAGCAACCTTGATTATTATTTTTATGATATTTTTCTTATATACTTGATAGAAATTTAAGGTCTCAAACTGGACAGAATCTCAAAAAATTTAGTAACGAGAAGAATTTCAAAAACTTAAGCAATCTTGATTATTATTTTTATGATATTTTTCTTATATACTTAATAGGAATTTAAGGTCTCAAAATTAAAAGAATCTGAAAAAATTTATTAACGAGAAGAGTTTCAAAAAATTTAGCAATCTTGATTATTATTTTGATTATATTTTTCTTATATACTTGATAGAAATTTAAGGTCTCAAACTGGACAGAATTTCAAAAAATTTAGGAACGAGAAGAATCTCAAATAATTTAGCAATCTTGATTATTATTTTGGTTTTATTTTCTTATATACTTGACAGGAATTTAAGGTCTCAAAATGAAAAGAATCTCAAAAAATTTAGTAACGAGAAGAATTTCAAAAACTTAAGCAATCTTGATTATTATTTTTATGATATTTTTCTTATATACTTGATAGAAATTTAAGGTCTCAAACTGGACAGAATCTCAAAAAATTTAGTAACGAGAAGAATTTCAAAAACTTAAGCAATCTTGATTATTATTTTTATGATATTTTTCTTATATACTTAATAGGAATTTAAGGTCTCAAAATTAAAAGAATCTCAAAAAATTTATTAACGAGAAGAGTTTCAAAAAATTTAGCAATCTTGATTATTATTTTGATTATATTTTTATTTTATAATTAACAGAAATTTAAGGTCTCAAAATGAAAAGAATCTCAAAAAATTTATTAACGAGAAGAATTTCAAAAAATTTAGCAATCTTGATTATTATTTTGATTATATTTTTATTATATAATTAACAAAAATTTAAGGTCTCAAAATGAAAAGAATCTCAAAAAATTTAGTAACGAGAAGAATTTCAAAAAATTTAGCAATCTTGATTATTATTTTTATGATATTTTTCTTATATACTTGATAGAAATTTAAGGTCTCAAACTGGACAGAATCTCAAAAAATTTAGTAACGAGAAGAATTTCAAAAACTTTAGCAATCTTGATTATTATTTTGATAATATTTTTCTTATATACTTGACAGGAATTTAAGGTCTCAAACTGGACAAAATGTCAAAAAATTTAGAAACGAGAAGAATCACAAAAAATTTAGCAATCTTGATTATTATTTTTATGATATTTTTCTTATATACTTGATAGAAATTTAAGGTCTCAAACTGGACAGAATCTCAAAAAATTTAGTAACGAGAAGAATTTCAAAAACTTAAGCAATCTTGATTATTATTTTTATGATATTTTTCTTATATACTTGATAGAAATTTAAGGTCTCAAACTGGACAGAATCTCAAAAAATTTAGTAACGAGAAGAATTTCAAAAACTTAAGCAATCTTGATTATTATTTTTATGATATTTTTCTTATATACTTGATAGAAATTTAAGGTCTCAAACTGGACAGAATCTCAAAAAATTTAGTAACGAGAAGAATTTCAAAAACTTTAGCAATCTTGATTATTATTTTGATTAAATTTTTCTTATATACTTGACAGGAATTTAAGGTCTCAAAATGAAAAGAATCTCCAAAAATTTAGTAACGAGAAGAGTTTCAAAAAATTTAGCAATCTTGATTATTATTTTGATTATATTTTTATTATATACTTAACAGAAATTTAAGGTCTCAAAATGAAAAGAATCTCAAAAAATTTAGTAACGAGAAGAATTTCAAAAACTTAAGCAATCTTGATTATTATTTTTATGATATTTTTCTTATATACTTGATAGAAATTTAAGGTCTCAAAATGAAAAGAATTTAAAAAAATTTTGTAACGAGAAGAATTTCAAAAAATTTAGCAATCTTGATTATTATTTTGATTAAATTTTTCTTATATACTTGACAGAAATTTAAGGTCTCAAAATGAAAAGAATCTCAAAAAATTTAGTAACGAGAAGAATTTCAAAAAATTAAGCAATCTTGATTATTATTTTGATAATATTTTTCTTATATACTTGACAGGAATTTAAGGTCTCAAACTGAACAGAATCTCAAAAAATTTAAAAACGAGAAGAATTTCAAAAACTTAAGCAACCTTGATTATTATTTTTATGATATTTTTCTTATATACTTGATAGAAATTTAAGGTCTCAAACTGGACAGAATCTCAAAAAATTTAGTAACGAGAAGAATTTCAAAAACTTAAGCAATCTTGATTATTATTTTTATGATATTTTTCTTATATACTTAATAGGAATTTAAGGTCTCAAAATTAAAAGAATCTGAAAAAATTTATTAACGAGAAGAGTTTCAAAAAATTTAGCAATCTTGATTATTATTTTGATTATATTTTTCTTATATACTTGATAGGAATTTAAGGTCTCAAACTGGACAGAATCTCAAAAAATTTAGTAACGAGAAGAATTTCAAAAACTTAAGCAATCTTGATTATTATTTTGATTATATTTTTCTTATATACTTGATAGGAATTTAAGGTCTCAAACTGGACAGAATTTCAAAAAATTTAGAAACGAGAAGAGTTTCAAAAAATTTAGCAATCTTGATTATTATTTTGATTATATTTTTATTATATACTTGACAGAAATTTAAGGTCTCAAAATGAAAAGAATCTCAAAAAATTTAGTAACGAGAAGAATTTCAAAAACTTAAGCAATCTTGATTATTATTTTTATGATATTTTTCTTATATACTTGATAGAAATTTAAGGTCTCAAACTGGACAGAATCTCAAAAAATTTAAAAACGAGAAGAATTTCAAAAACTTAAGCAACCTTGATTATTATTTTTATGATATTTTTCTTATATACTTGATAGAAATTTAAGGTCTCAAACTGGACAGAATCTCAAAAAATTTAGTAACGAGAAGAATTTCAAAAACTTAAGCAATCTTGATTATTATTTTTATGATATTTTTCTTATATACTTAATAGGAATTTAAGGTCTCAAAATTAAAAGAATCTGAAAAAATTTATTAACGAGAAGAGTTTCAAAAAATTTAGCAATCTTGATTATTATTTTGATTATATTTTTCTTATATACTTGATAGAAATTTAAGGTCTCAAACTGGACAGAATTTCAAAAAATTTAGGAACGAGAAGAATCTCAAATAATTTAGCAATCTTGATTATTATTTTGATTATATTTTTCTTATATACTTGATAGAAATTTAAGGTCTGAAAATGAAAAGAATCTCAAAAAATTTAGTAACGAGAAGAATCTCAAATAATTAAGCAATCTTGATTATTATTTTGATTATATTTTTCTTATATACTTGATAGGTATTTAAGGTCTCAAAATAAAAAGAATATCAAAAATTTAGTAACGAGAAGAATTTCAAAAAATTTAGCAATCTTGATTATTATTTTGATTATATTTTTATTATATACTTAACAGAAATTTAAGGTCTCAAAATGAAAAGAATCTCAAAAAATTTAGAAACGAGAAGAATTTCAAAAAATTTAGCAATCTTGATTATTATTTTGATAATATTTTTCTTATATACTTGACAGGAATTTAAGGTCTCAAACTGAACAGAATCTCAAAAAATTTAGAAACGAGAAAAATCTCAAAAACTTAAGCAATCTTGATTATTATTTTGATAATATTTTTCTTATGTACTTGACAGGAATTTAAGGTCTCAAAATGAAAAGAATCTCCAAAAATTTAGTAACGAGAAGATTTTCAAAAAATGTAGCAATCTTGATTATTATTTTGATTATATTTTTCTTATATACTTGATAGGAATTTAAGGTCTCAAACTGGACAGAATTTCAAAAAATTTAGAAACGAGAAGAGTTTCAAAAAATTTAGCAATCTTGATTATTATTTTGATTATATTTTTATTATATACTTAACAGAAATTTAAGGTCTCAAAATGAAAAGAATCTCAAAAAATTTAGTAACAAGAAGAATCTCAAATAATTAAGCAATTTTGATTATTATTTTGATAATATTTTTCTTATATACTTGACAGGAATTTAAGGTCTCAAACTGAACAGAATCTCAAAAAATTTAGAAACGAGAAAAATCTCAAAAACTTAAGCAATCTTGATTATTATTTTGATAATATTTTTCTTATGTACTTGACAGGAATTTAAGGTCTCAAAATGAAAAGAATCTCCAAAAATTTAGTAACGAGAAGATTTTCAAAAAATGTAGCAATCTTGATTATTATTTTGATTATATTTTTCTTATATACTTGATAGGAATTTAAGGTCTCAAACTGGACAGAATTTCAAAAAATTTAGAAACGAGAAGAGTTTCAAAAAATTTAGCAATCTTGATTATTATTTTGATTATATTTTTATTATATACTTAACAGAAATTTAAGGTCTCAAAATGAAAAGAATCTCAAAAAATTTAGTAACAAGAAGAATCTCAAATAATTAAGCAATCTTGATTATTATTTTGATTATATATTTCTTATATACTTGACAGGAATTTAAGGTCTCAACCTGAAGAGAATTTCACAAAATTTAGTAACGAGAAGAAATTTATTTCTCATGCAAGAGATTCACGCGCTTTTCCTTAAAATGGTATTGTCAAAATGGCGCCTTATGTTACACATAAATCAGTTCTTCAGTTAATAACAACTAGTAAAATATATTTGGAATATGCATAAGTAATTCCACATCCTAAGCTTGAAATAATCTCAGTGAATTCAGTAATCAGAATAAGGCATCTTCACTATTTCACTAACAAAAGTCAATTTTTGTTTGTACCAATGTCGTTAAATCACATCACAATTATTTATTAGAGTCTCAAGGACATTACAAAACCATAAAAATAACGTCGCAATTAGGTAATATTTATTAGCCTTTTGATAGTTTATGATTAACAAATTCGAATTTTTTTAAAATGGCACCTAACCCAGGATATCTATCCAGAGTGAGTATGCAGATTTTAAGGGCTCAGGCTGGGTAAATTATAAGAAAGGACAAGCGACTTTGACTATTTCACTAAAAGGAGTCATGCTCAAGAGCCAATTTTTGTTCATACCAGTTTTACTGAATCAGTTCACAATTAATCACTGTGGTCTCAAGGACATATACCATCATGACGCCGTATTAGATATTTTTTATGAACTTTTTAAAAAATTCATGAAGTTTTGTGAAATTTCTAATTCGAGCACGTTTTTTCTTAAAACAATTTGTTTTTATTTTTTTCTTCTTCAAATGGAGTCTCATTCAGTAACCAATTCTATACTTAACCGTAACTAGCGACATCTTTCCGGCGTGAGTTCGATGCTGTCAAAGATGGCGGTAATTTTTGAATTTTTCAAATTGTATTTTTTTTGCAAATCTTCTCTTTTAGTACAATATAAAAATTACAATAAAAAAAAAAATAAAAATAAAATTTAAAAAAAAACGTTTAAATCTGATTCTTTAAGTAAATTTTTTTTTTTTAAGTTTCTTTCTTGTTGAATTTATTTTGTCATTAAGAAAAAAAAACAAAACATTTTTTCGGAGTGAAAAGTTCTTAAAAATGATTAAATTTTGTTATATAGCATTTTTTTATCAATTATTAAAATATTGAGAAGATAAAAAATTCTTTGTTTAAAAGAAAAAAATAATTAAAATAAATCTCTTTAAAAAAAAAGAAACTGAACAAACCAAACAGATTGCTAATAACTGCGAGTTTTTGGAAGTTTCAAGAAAGCATCTCCATTGCAGGAAGAATAAACGATCTTTTTAGAAAGAGATAAAATGACAAATATTTACTTTTTTAGCTGTTATTAACGGATGTACTTGAGTATTGAAAGATTTTACAGTCCATACTGGCTGACTGGTACTTGTACAGGCATTAAACTGATGGATACCAATACGATGTGCTGATGGTTTACAGAATGGATATCGCTAAACTGCAGTCAAATAGAGCCGATATCAGTTTGAAGGATATTCCGTAAGCGGGGAGTACCCGGACTGGCATAGATGAAAGAATTTTAAAAGAAATTTGGCGGCGAATAGCATCTTTTGCCGGATTCCACTTTAGCCGATGTGTTCGTGTACGTGTTCGTATCCAAGAGAGTCGCTGACGAAACTTCCACGCTTCTGAATTCCCTCTTCTAGTTACCACCACTCATGATTTGTATGAGCACAGAACATGATAATCGGCATAAACCGAACGGTGTGCCATCTCTTCCACACACATAATAGTCCCCATAATCAACAATATTATTATATGACTAGGACTCGTCAATCCAAATGCAAAAAGGAATACCAAGACGGCGCTCAAGAAGCAGAAAAAAATTGTTCATCACCCACTAAACACACAATATTCATCGCCACTGTTATCCATTCATTCATTCATTCAGTCATCCCCCATCTGTGCACAATTGTAACTAGTCAGCCGATAGCAGATGATATCTCTCCACATCCCATCCCATATCGTACAAGCTCCAAAACGGAACCATCCGATGTGTGATTGTTGTGTGATGCCGAACACAGTAAGCAGAAGAAGAAGCAGCAGCAGCAGAGGAAGCAGAATCAGAAACATCTGAAGATCGAAGCTTACTACGAGAGCTTTTCCAGTTGCCAGTATGCATTTAGCCAGCACGCTGGTAGTATCACGGTACACGGAACTTTTGCTATTTCTCGTCCAAATGGAATTGAAAATTTGTTCGCGTCAATTTTGCGCTAAGTTTTAAAAGTTTCCTTTTTGTTTTATTAATTATAATTTTTTTTTTAATTAAATTTGGATTTTCTTAATTTTTTTTTTGCCAATAACAACAAAAAAGAGAAATGGAAAGTGCTTTTTTTTTGTAGTTAATTTTTTATTTTTATCGAAAACGGAATTTTTATAAAATATATTCTCTTAAAAATAAAAATACCAAATACTTTTTATAAAAAATTTCTTTCAATAAAAACTTGAGAGAAAAACGAAAAATAAATAATCGATAGTTAATTAACAAAAAAAATTGATAAATTAAAAAAAAAAAAAACGCATTTATTTTTGGTTCAAATCTTTTTGGGAAAAAAAACGTAAATTATATTAATTTTAACCAATTTCCATTAATACGATAGTTTCTTGGTGTCTGTATAATTTGAGTCCTTTTATTTTGTTTTTGTTTTTTATTTTTGTGATATGAAAATGCTTCTAAGATTTTTTTTGCGAATTTTCTTCTCTGTTTAAATTTAAAAACAAAAATCAAAAAAATCATAATAAAAAGATAATAATAATCCTCGAAAATAATAATTGTATATAAAAAAAAGGACTGCTCCTAAAGTACGAATATCGAAAGAATACAAAAAATAAAACAAATTAAATAATTTTTTTTTTTAAAAAAAAAAAAAAGCTTAACCGAAAAAAGTGTGTCGATTTATTTAATTGCAATAAAATTTTGTGCATCAAATTTGTCATCGAACAATTTATTTTGGTTTATTATGATTTCCCTTGTAAAAAAAAAGGATTTTTTTTTTTAGAAAATAAAAGTAAATTAATATGGTTTTTTTTTAAAAATGATTTTTTTTATTTAACATATGATTTTTGTGCATGTTAGAATGTCCGAAAATATTAATTGTAAAAAGGAAGAAGTGAAGAAAAAAAAAGTACTGTGAAGTACCGGCTTTCGAATATTTCGAATCTATTTTGACATAATTTTTTTATTATTATTTTTTTTTAAAAATAATTAATTTTTATTGTTAAAATTTAAATTTCAAAATTTTTTTTTCTACAAAATTTTCATGCAATTTAATACTTAAAAAAGTGGTTTGTTATTGTACCATTGAACGAAGGTACTTTTAGCTTTCTCATTTCCTAACAGAAAACCTTTTCTTTTATATATAAAAAAGGAAAAAATCCTTCGTTTCTTATCTTAGATTTAAAAAGATCTCCTCATTTTTCTAATAAACTAAAATAAAATATTTTATTTCAAGTATATTTTTAACAACAACAAAAAAAAGTACCACTAAGATTGTCTCAGTTTTTTTTTATATAAAAATAACGCCACATATCCTTTCACTTTTAAAAAAAAAAACCCCCATATTATAGAAAAAAGTCCTTTAATTGTATTTACGAAATATTGTATTTTTTCTATATTTGAAATTCAAAGTAATCAAATCCTTTTTTTCTCTAAATAACAAAGTCCTTTTTTTTTTGATTAACGAAAATTCAACTCAATTTTTTTTTTTTGGTTGGAAAAAATTTTGCATCCTATTTTTATTTTTAAAAAATTCCTTATATATCCTTATGTGAGTGAAAAAAATTTCCTCATTTTTTTGAGTAACGCAAAAATGTCCAGCTTTTAGAAGAATAAAATTTTTTTTTACAATTAAAAAGTTTTGAACTTAAAAAATATGTTTTACAAAAATCACCCCCCTCCCCCTCCTCTTTGGATGACAAGGAAATTCTCTTTTTTGATTTTAAATAAACCCGTCCTTTTCGTCTTCAATTAAATACAATTATTTAGTATTAACAAAAATGACTCAAATATTTGTCCTTTTTCTTAAAGATAGAAAAACTTTTTTTAATGGGATTCATCTTAATTTTTTTAATACAGAAAAAAAATTCTATATAAAAAAAAATGCCTATTTTTAAGTTATTAGAAAAATCATTTTTCATTTCAGAGAAGAAATTCTCCACTTTTCTTTTGTCGTTACAAAAAGTACCAAATTTTTAGTGTAAAAATTTCATTTATTTTTTTATTTTTTTTAAAAAATATTTCTTATTTGAGAATAAAAATTTTTCCAACCTTTTTTAGTTATGCAAAAAACTCCATCTTTTATGATGAAGAAAATTTATTGTTTTAAAAAAAAATTCCCTCATTTCGATTACAAGAAAATCATCTTTTTTAATATTAAAATTAAAAACATAAATAATATTTAAAATAAATTTCCTTATTTATAATAAAAATATTATCATTTTTAATAATCTATTGTTAGAATTATTAAGAGATCCCCAATTATTAAGAGATCCCCAAGATGAAGACCTTTTGCTAAAAAAAAATGTCCCTTTTTTTTTATTAGAAAATGAGGTCTTTTTTTTAATTTACAAGAGAATTTTTTTTTTTTTAAATTATTTATTATGTATAAGAAAAAGTTCGTTTCATTTTAATAATACAAAAAATTCCTCTCTGTTTAGTGACAAAAATATTGCCAATTTTTTGGAAATGTAAAAATTTTCAATTTTTATAACAAAAAGAAAATATTTTTTTTGAATTTAAAAATAAAGTCCCGAATCAGAATAAACGGCTTCATTTTTCGCAAAAATATTGTCCTCATTTATTTACATCAAAATTTTCCTTTTTGTGTTTTAGACGAATAAAATTATTTAGCTTTTTTTTTTTTTACAAAAAATTCCCATTTTATTCGTAAGAGAAAAAAAAATTCTTTTTTTTAATTTCCACTGCTAAATTGGAGGATAATCCCTATTTTCGATTTATTTTAAAGAGTATATAAAAAAGTCCTCTTTTGTTTTTACCAAAAAAAAAAAAATAAATAAAACGCAGCAATTTGCAGCTTTTATACTAAATAAATATCCTTCATTTAGGTAGCAAGGTAACATTTTCTTAATAGATTTTTAAAAAAAAGTCCCTTAAATGTGTATTATCATTTTCTATTTGAAAAAAATAAAATTTCCTTTTTGAAATTTTAATTTATTGTTAATATTAAAAAAAATTGAATACTTTTTAATATTAACAATAAATTAACTTTTTTTTTGTTTAAAAAAATTGTCCTTTTTTAATTAATATAAAAGGAAATTTTTGCAAAATTTGCTTTAATTCTGAAAAAATCTTCCATTTTAGTAACAACAAAATCGTCCTATTTCCAAAAAAAACCTTTTTGAATCAGAATAAATACCTTTGCTTATAACAAAAATATTGGTCCTTTTTTTATTTAACCAAAAAAATACCCTTTTTTAAATAAAAAATGGAAAGTCCTAATTTTTAAAAATTTTTTGTTTCATTCGCCAAAAAAATGTCCTTAATTTTATTTACAAGAAAATCGTTTTTTTTGATTTACAAAAAATTAACAAAAATAAAAGGAATAAATACCTTTGCTTATAACAAAAATATTGGTCGTTTTTTTATTTAACCAAAAAAAACCCTTTTTTGATTAAAAAATAGAAAATCCTAATTTTTATAAATTTTTTGTTTCATTAGCAAAAAAATGTCCTTAAGTTTATTTACAAGAAAATCGTTTTTTTTAATTACAAAAAATTAACAAAAATAAAAGGAATAAATACCTTTGCTTATAACAAAATAGTGGTCCTTTTTTTGTTTAACCAAAAAAATACCCTTTTTTGATTAAAAAATAGAAAATCCTAATTTTTATAAATTTTTTGTTTCATTAGCAAAAAAATGTCCTTAATTTTATTTACAAGAAACTCGTTTTTTTTGATTTACAAAAAATTAACAAAAATAAAAGGAAAAAATACCTTTGCTTATAACAAAAATATTGGTCCTTTTTTAATTTAACCAAAAAAATACCCTTTTTTAAATAAAAAATGGAAAGTCCTAATTTTTATAAATTTTTTGTTTCATTCGCCAAAAAAATGTCCTTAATTTTATTTACAAGAAAATCGTTTTTTTTTATTTACAAAAAATTAACAAAAATAAAAGGAATAAATACCTTTGCTTATAACAAAAATATTGGTCCTTTTTTATTTAACCAAAAAAATACCCTTTTTCGAATAAAAAATGGAAAGTCCTAATTTTGATGAATTTTTTGTTTCATTCGCCAAAAAAATTTCCTTAATTTTATTTACAAGAAAATCGTTTTTTTTTTTGATTTAAAAAAAATTAACAAAAATAAAAGGAATAAATACCTTTGCTTATAACAAAATATTGGTCCATTTTTTGTTTAACCAAAAAAATACCCTTTTTTGATTAAAAAATAGAAAATCCTAATTTTTATAAATTTTTTGTTTCATTAGCAAAAAAATGTCCTTAATTTTATTTACAAGAAACTCGTTTTTTTTGATTTACAAAAAATTAACAAAAATAAAAGGAAAAAATACCTTTGCTTATAACAAAAATATTGGTCCTTTTTTAATTTAACCAAAAAAATACCCTTTTTTAAATAAAAAATGGAAAGTCCTAATTTTTATAAATTTTTTGTTTCATTCGCCAAAAAAATGTCCTTAATTTTATTTACAAGAAAATCGTTTTTTTTTATTTACAAAAAATTAACAAAAATAAAAGGAATAAATACCTTTGCTTATAACAAAAATATTGGTCCTTTTTTATTTAACCAAAAAAATACCCTTTTTCGAATAAAAAATGGAAAGTCCTAATTTTGATGAATTTTTTGTTTCATTCGCCAAAAAAATTTCCTTAATTTTATTTACAAGAAAATCGTTTTTTTTTATTTACAAAAAATTAACAAAAATAAAAGGAATAAATACCTTTGCTTATAACAAAAATATTGGTCCTTTTTTATTTAACCAAAAAAATACCCTTTTTCGAATAAAAAATGGAAAGTCCTAATTTTGATGAATTTTTTGTTTCATTCGCCAAAAAAATTTCCTTAATTTTATTTACAAGAAAATCGTTTTTTTTTTGATTTAAAAAAAATTAACAAAAATAAAAGGAATAAATACCTTTGCTTATAACAAAATATTGGTCCATTTTTTGTTTAACCAAAAAAATACCCTTTTTTGATTAAAAAATAGAAAATCCTAATTTTTATAAATTTTTTGTTTCATTAGCAAAAAAATGTCCTTAATTTTATTTACAAGAAACTCGTTTTTTTTGATTTACAAAAAATTAACAAAAATAAAAGGAAAAAATACCTTTGCTTATAACAAAAATATTGGTCCTTTTTTAATTTAACCAAAAAAATACCCTTTTTTAAATAAAAAATGGAAAGTCCTAATTTTTATAAATTTTTTGTTTCATTCGCCAAAAAAATGTCCTTAATTTTATTTACAAGAAAATCGTTTTTTTTTATTTACAAAAAATTAACAAAAATAAAAGGAATAAATACCTTTGCTTATAACAAAAATATTGGTCCTTTTTTATTTAACCAAAAAAATACCCTTTTTCGAATAAAAAATGGAAAGTCCTAATTTTGATGAATTTTTTGTTTCATTCGCCAAAAAAATTTCCTTAATTTTATTTACAAGAAAATCGTTTTTTTTTTGATTTAAAAAAAATTAACAAAAATAAAAGGAATAAATACCTTTGCTTATAACAAAATATTGGTCTTTTTTTTATTTAACCAAAAAATTACCCTTTTTTGATTAAAAAATAGAAAATCCTAATTTTTATAAATTTTTTGTTTCATTAGCAAAAAAATGTCCTTAAGTTTATTTACAAGAAAATCGTTTTTTTGATTTACAAAAAATTAACAAAAATAAAAGGAATAAATACCTTTGCTTATAAAAAAAATATTGGTCCTTTTTTTATTTAACCAAAAAATACCCTTTTTTGATTAAAAAATAGAAAATCCTAATTTTTATAAATTTTTTGTTTCATTAGCAAAAAAATTTCCTAATTGTCGTTTTTTTTTAATTACAAAAAATTAATAATTTGATTAACCCAAAAAGAGGATAAAAATACCTTTACTTATAACAAAAATGTTGGTCCTTTTTTGTTTAAACAAAGAAAAATACCCTTTTTTGAATAAAAAATAGAAAGTCCTTTTTTTTTTGTTTGATTAACAAAAAAATATCCTTAATTTTATTTACAAGAAAATAGTTTTTTTGGATTTACAAAAACAATCAAAAATTTTTAATAAAATTTTATAATAATTTTTTTTTTTTTAAATTTTCTTCACATTTACATTAGAAATCCTCCCCCCCTCTCTTTGTTTCTCTTCTCAGTTACTCCACGTTCTAGTTCAATAAAATGCCAAAAGAGGGATTTTATTTCTAATAAAAAAAAACTGCAAACTTTTCTCTTTGCTCTGTTTTGTTTCTCAGTTTTTAGTTTTGTTTCTCAGAAATTCGATTCGTCCTTTTTTTTTGCTGTTAGCAAGTTTGTGATTTTTAATTTATAATTTTATAATTAAGCATGTGTAAATAAATAAAAATAATGCATTTATGTATACGTTTATAATAAAATACTATTTTATCCTGTATAGTAGTTAGCTTAGGAGGTAATTTTTTTTAAATTTTTTCTCCTTTTCTGGACTTACCTCAAATAACAAATGAACCAAGAAACACTTTTCACGAAAGCAAATTGTTGCACACATCAAGGATAGACAACTAACTCCTTGTCGGATTATATTATACAAAAAAAAAATAATTCCAATTATTTCATTTTTAATTAAATACTTTCCCTCTCAGTTAGTTGCTATGATGGGAAGAGGACACACTTAAGATCCGTTGGATGATTTCAAAGTGTGCGATTAATTTCAATGATAGTTAATCCGATTCCGTTTTCAATTCAAATGCAATAGAAATTGTATAAATTGCAAATAGCGATTTTATTAAAATACTATTTAAATTGGATTTAACCGATATGACTATAATTTTGTATAAGTTAAAAAAAAAGGTTTGGAAATGGCCGAAAAGAAAATTCAAATTAAAATTTGCAATTATTATGTTAACAATAAAACAAATGAAAATTAATAAGGAGAAAGAAGGAAATATTACGAAAAATAACAAATAATATAAATTCCATTTGGAAAAGTCCTTAAAAAATATAGGAAGTTTTTGATTATAAAATTTTTTTATATTTTATAAAATTTTTAACAGGAAAAAACAAATTTATTGTCGATTATAAAAAAAGAAAAAATTCAATGACTTTTTTTATTTTTATTTTTATTGTTATTATTTAATTGAGGTTAAATTTTTTGATTTATGGAATTTCTTTTTTATGAAAATTTTTTACGATTTGATGAGAAAAATTTTTTTTTTAAATATTTTATAGGAATTTTTTCAAAAATGTTTTTTTTTTTATTTTGCAAAAATATTGACAAAATAAAATGGTTGGAAAAATTGGCATTCTTTAATTAATAATATTAAAATTTGTTTTTTTTTTAAATGACAATTTTAAACAAATTTATTTTTAAGAAAATTTGCTTAATTTATTTAAAATTTTTCCATTTTTTTTATTAACTTATTCAAATTTTTACAGTAAAAAAAATTGTTTTTTTTAGAAATAAAATCTTTTTTCTGGATAATTTTCAGTAAATTATTTTTATATATTCTTCTCCTTTTTAAAAAAGAATATATAAAAATAATTTACTGAAGAAAGATCCTTAATAAAAATTATTGTAAATTTTGGGATGGAAATTTAACAAAAGAAAATTTTGAGTAATTTTTAATTTTTTCTTTTGCACCAAAATTTTATTTTCAAGAAAGTACAATTTTCGAAAAATTTTCAGTAAATAATTTTTATATACCATATTCTTCTCTTTTTAAGGAAAATTTAAAAAAAAATCCTTAATAAAAATTATTGTAAATTTTGGGATGGAAATTTAACAAACGAAAATTTTGAGTAATTTTTAATTTTTTCTTTTGCACCAAAATTTTATTTTCAAAAAAGTGAAATTTTCGAAAAATTTTCAGTAAATAATTTTTATATACCATATTCTTCTCTTTTTGAGGGAAATTTAAAAAAAAAATTCTTAATAAAAATTATTGTAAATTTTGGGATGGAAATTTAACAAACGAAAATTTTGAGTAATTTTTAATTTTTTCTTTTGCACCAAAATTTTATTTTCAAAAAAGTACAATTTTCGAAAAATTTTCAGTAAATAATTTTTATATACCATATTCTTCTCTTTTTAAGGGAAATTTTAAAAAAAATCCTTAATAAAAATTATTGTAAATTTTGGGATGGAAATTTAACAAACGAAATTTTTGAGTAATTTTTAATTTTTTCTTTTGCACCAAAATTTTATTTTCAAAAAAGTACAATTTTCGAAAAATTTTCAGTAAATAATTTTTATATACCATATTCTTCTCTTTTTAAGGGAAATTTAAAAAAAAATCCTTAATAAAAATTATTGTAAATTTTGGGATGGAAATTTAACAAAAGAAAATTTTAAACTTTTCCATAAATTTTTATTTGCAAAAAAAAGGAAAGATTTTTTCAAAAAATTTTCATAAATTTCTTTTAAGCATATTTTTTTTTAGTTTTTTATAAGAAAAAATATTTATTTACTGATTTAAATTTTTTAAAGTAATTATAAAAAAAGAAACGAAAATAATTTAAACAATTTTTTGTTAGCAATTCGTAGTCATTTTACTATGAGCAACTTGAGGAGAGAAAAAAAAATTCCAGTGAACTTTTAAGAAAAGTTTTTAATTTGAAAATTTTACAGTTAATTTTTTATTAAAATTTTTTATGGCTATTCACTTTTTTTATCAAAATTTTTAATCTAAACTCTGATATTAAATTTTCGCTTACAACTAAAATCAAATTTGTATTTCATTTAAGTTTCTCTTTTAGGCGACAAAATAATATAATTTTAATCCTAAAGAAAAAAATAAATAAATTGCAGTATAAATAAAATTCCACTAAATAATGAGTCCTTTTTACGTTTAATCGCGTATAGTGATTGTGATCAAAAGTGTGAGAAATTATGTTAATTCTATCAAGTGCAATAATACAAAACTGCTCATCATTGCCGAAGGAAAGGTAAGAGAAACAAAATTCATAAAAATTATATTCTTTTAATATTTTTTCTTAACAAAACTGATTATTGAGTATAATTTTTTTTTTCCTTGTTGTAAAAATCCCAAAAAGGAAAGTAGAAAAGTCCTACTTAAATATTTATATTTCCTTAAAAAAAAAAGCTCTTTTCTTCTGTTATCTTTTGTTCTCTTAAGTATGCATCCTTTTTGTACAATTAAATTTGATAATATTAAATGTACTCAGTAAATTAAGTTGAAAATGGTTAACTCTTGAAAGTCAGTTTTGATTTGAGATAATCTAAAATGAATTCTTAAATAGGCATCATTTTAGATTAAAAACTTTTTCACATTTAAAATATGCTAAATTTCTTAGTTTTTCTTTCTTCTTTTATGATACTAGAACTAACATTAAGTAAGTTTGTTTTGATTACAATTTTGAATGTTCAAAAATCACATATATCCCATAGAGATTATCGAAAACTTTTGTCGAATATTCAAAGGAAATCTTTTTCCCAAAAAAAGGAAAAGAAAAAAAAGTATTAAATTTGGAAAGTTTCCAAACTGAATACAAAATTTTAATACAGAATGATATGAAATATCCTAATTTGTATATGAAATGCAAAAATTTTGTGCCTTAAATAAATTAGAAATAAAATTTGTTAAGAAAAATTATCGTAGACCTCTACTGTCTATGACGAGTTTCAAGTAAGTGGGGTGTAGGCTGTAGTGTGTAGAGTATGAACATCCTAGTTTTAATAAAAAAATTGTTGATTCCTGAAAAAAGTACTATCATTTCTGCTAAGCCGATCTAAAATCATTTCCGTACCAACACATTCAGCGCATTGCCTGCCTCTAGCGCCCAATTATGAACATTTCGTTGAGGCGACATCTGTCAGTACAAATCGATAGTAGTAATCGGAGGGAAAGTTTTTTTTTAACACTTAAATGATGGGGTTATGGTGTAGATTTTGTGGTAACACAATTCAGAGTATTTTCTCGTTAAGAACTAGGCTTTGTTGATCAACTAATGAAATTATATTTACAAGTTCTGAAGATTTTTCGCTTCTATAGCGGCGGGACCTTACGTTTGATTATTAAACCCTTCAAACGGGATGTTTTATTATATTTCTCTAGTTGCTTTTTTTTTTTTAAATAAAAGCTCAAATAATATTATTATAATTGTACACCTTTGATTCTATGATAAAAATTTTTTATTTTCGTTGCGAAATTTTATGAAGTTTTTATTTTATATGCTGGTGCTGTCATCACGTTAGCATGTAAAGAAGGCCAGATAATATTTTTAAAATGAACACGCATAATTTTCTCAGTGAAATTGGTAATCGATAAGTTCGAGTTTATTTTCAAATACGGAGTATGCAATTTAGCTATCAGGTTGTACCCAAATCGTTAGAGAGATATTCGACTTTTTTTTTGTATTCATTTTAATTGAGAGACATAATTTTTCTCTCTTCCTTAGTATCTTAAATTTCGGAGAATTTTTGAGAGTTAGACCAATTTCAAAAAGTTTGTTAAAAGCTTTTGGAGTTACTCGTATTACTGGAAAATTTTGAAAATGATCTAAGAGACTTTACTCACAAAGAAATAAATACGGGTCAGATAGTTTCTTAGACCGCTCCTCAGTAATAATTAAGCTTATTCCGAAAATATTTTGGAATTTGTCGGAAGAATCACGTACATAGCATATGACCAAATTAGAGACTTATTAAAATGGATCGTACATGATTGAAATAGGCAAATTTCGAATATATGCTAAGGGCTCTCTATTTAGAGCATGGGCTTATTTTCGGACAAAATTTTTGGACAATCCAATAAACGCATTTTGAAGTATAATAAAAATTTCCATATTAAAAATAGGTAAATTTCCATTAACAAATTGTGGAATATATACATAAATCCAAATACTTTAAAAAAAGTCAAATTGAGAATAAGCTCTGAGGGATCTGAACTACAGACTGAAAGTATATTTTGGAAAAAAATTTCGAACACACTTTGACAAATTTAACAAGTATTTAGGAAAAATTTCGATTATTACGAGTATTAAAAAAATTTTGGACACGCTTTGAAAAATTTAAAAAATTTCAAGTAAAAATTTCGATTATTATTAAAAAAAATTCGGACACGCTTTGAAAAATTTAAAAAAATTTCAGCGAAAATTTCGATTATTATTAAAAAAATTTAGGACACGCTTTGAAAAATTTAACAAAATTTGAGGGTAAATTTCGATTATTATTAAAAAAATTTCGGACACGCTTTGAAAAATTTAACAAAACTTCAGGGAAAATTTCGATTATTACTAAAAAAATTTCGGACACGCTTTGAAAAATTTTAAAAAATTTCAGGGAAAATTTCGATTATTATTAAAAAAATTTAGGACACGCTTTGAAAAATTTAACAAAATTTCAGGGAAAATTTCGATTATTACTAAACAAATTTCGGACACGCTTTGAAAAATTTTAAAAAATTTCAGAGAAAATTTCGATTATTATTAAAAAAATTTAGGACACGCTTTGAAAAATTTAAAAAATTTCAAGTAAAAATTTCGATTATTATTAAAAAAAATTCGGACACGCTTTGAAAAATTTAAAAAAATTTCAGCGAAAATTTCGATTATTATTAAAAAAATTTAGGACACGCTTTGAAAAATTTAACAAAATTTGAGGGTAAATTTCGATTATTATTAAAAAAATTTCGGACACGCTTTGAAAAATTTAACAAAACTTCAGGGAAAATTTCGATTATTACTAAAAAAATTTCGGACACGCTTTGAAAAATTTTAAAAAATTTCAGGGAAAATTTCGATTATTATTAAAAAAATTTAGGACACGCTTTGAAAAATTTAACAAAATTTCAGGGAAAATTTCGATTATTACTAAACAAATTTCGGACACGCTTTGAAAAATTTTAAAAAATTTCAGAGAAAATTTCGATTATTATTAAAAAAATTTAGGACACGCTTTGAAAAATTTATAAAATTTCAAGCAAAAATTTCGATTATTATTAAAAAAATTTCGGACACGCTTTGAAAAATTTAATAAAATTTCAGGGAAAATTTCAATTATTATTAAAAAAAATTCGGACACGCTTTGAAAAATGTAACAAAATTTTAGGGTAAATTTCGATTATTATTAAAAAAATTTCGGACACGCTTTGAAAAATTCAACAAAATTTCAGGGAAAATTTCGATTATTATTAAAAAAATTTCTGACACGCTTAGAAAAATTTAACAAAATTTCAGGGAAAATTTCGATTATTAGTAAACAAATTTCGGACACGCTTTGAAAAATTTAACAAAATTTTAGGGTAAATTTCGATTATTCTTAAAAAAATTTCGGACACGCTTTGAAAAATTTTAAAAATTTTATGGTAAATTTCGATTATTATTAAAAAAAATTTCGGACACGCTTTGAAAAATTTAACAAAAATTCAGGGAAAATTTCGATTATTATTAAAAAAATTCGGACACGCTTTGAAAAATTTAACAAAAATTCAGGGAAAATTTCGATTATTATTAAAAAAAATTCGGACACGCTTTGAAAAAATTAACAAAATTTCAGGGAAAATTTCGATTATTATTAAAAAAATAATATCTTCCATGATGGCAACAGCTCCATTTTCAACATCATATAAAGAATCCTATATCCTAAATAAATGTAAATTTAGAATATTTTTGATATCGTATATTGTCTACGAGCATAAGAAAATTTCGGACAAAATTCGGAATATTCCCAAGCATCCAAACAGATAATAACCAAATTCCCGACTATTTGAAAATAAATTTTAATACTAAAAATATGAAAATTTCGCATATTCTCTAAAGGGTCTCAACTAAAGATCGAAAGAAAATTTCGGACAAAATTCGGAATATGCCCAATCATCCAAACAGACAATAACAAAATTTTCTACCATTTAAAAATGATTTTGAACACTAAAAATATGAAAATTTCGCATATTATCTAAAGGGTCTCAACTAAAGATCGAAAGAAAATTTCGGACAAAATTCGGAATATGCCCAATCATCCAAACAGACAATAACAAAATTTTCTACCATTTAAAAATGATTTTTAACACTAAAAATATGAACATTTTGCATATTCTCTAAAGGGTCTCAACTAAAGATCGAAAGAAAATTTCGGACAAAATTTGGAATATGCCCAATCATCCAAACAGACAATAACAAAATTTTCTACCATTTAAAAATGATTTTGAACACTAAAAATATGAAAATTTCGCATATTATCTAAAGGGTCTCAACTAGAGATGAAAAGCAAATTTCGCAGAAAATTGTAGGAAGCATTTAAGTATCCTTACCAGAGGGCAATAAATTTAATTTCGGACACTTTCTAAGTTTTCAGTCGAACAAACTTTGTGTAAATCGAACAAAACAAGTTTTTATTAATAATTCAATTTCATTTTTAAGTTTTTAATTGATACTCTTTAAATTTCAGGAATACTGAATAAAATTGTCATGAAAACCATAAAGTTCGTGTCTATTTATGGACTTTAATTCCCTCTCGTACAAGCGATTAACAATCTTAAGTTTATGCTCCAAACAATATTGTTTCTCGTAGCTTCTTTGGCAGTATAACTTCTCATACGCTAATAATAAAAAAGAAACCTTATCAAAGACAAGTATTAACTAAAACTCAAATAAAAACTTAGCGTTTACTGTACAAATCAGTGAGAAATCATTGCCAATCGTAACATTATTTATGGGCATTCGAAATGGAATCAACTTGATTAGCTCTTTGGTCAATGGTGCATTTGAATTGGACAATTAAACCGACTACTATTATACACAGCACTTAGTATTTAGATAATCGGAATTTTATCTTCATATGAGTGTCTTAGGGGAAGATGATAAAATCTTTATGACCGGAAAAAAAATTGGTCAAATCGAATGTACCCGAAAACAAATTACAGCAAACGAAAAGAATTTCCTACGACGAAAGACTTATAATCGAAATTAGTCTTGGGATGCTGAAATGAACTAAATTCGTGACGAAAATATAAAAAAAATACTATTTTTCTTGAGTACACTAGTTGGTAAATGATTTTTTTAATAATTTCTATTACGAGGATTACTACTACGGGTACTTGTTCTTGTTATGCAGAACTGCAGAAAATTGCCCCTGACTATAAAAAAGACTATCTAAACGTTTTTTTTTTTCCATCTAAAAGTATTTTTTCTAGACTATTCAAAGACTTATTAAATCAGACTGCCATTTACGCCTCTATAATTTTGATATAACTTCCGCCCTGGCAAATTTGTATGGGCGGATTAACGAAATTTTGCTTAAATTTAATTTTTAAATTGTAATTTGTTTTTTTTAAAGAAACCTCAAATTTTTACTGGTTACAATAAAAACCGGCAAGAGGGTTACATCTGGCAGAACGATTAAATAATAATTGGTCCTGAGCCCCGGCCTTTTTCTTCAGTTTAGATTAATAAGGTACAGGGGGAAACCTTCAAAAGGTACTCGCCTGGAAGTTTTTCCTGCCAGGCGAGTTATGCGGGATTTTTACCTCGCTAAAACATAACCTGCACCTCTGATCTTGCTCCCGGAACGATGGTTCACCGGCGGCACTCTTTGTAAATACTACTTCGCCGGGGCGTTCTTGTTTGATGCTACTGCTGTCCCGATGTTATGACGCCTCGCGGCCTATTCTTCGTACGTTGTGTGGAGATCCTTGATAATGGATTCCGCGTACTCTGCAATTCTGTTCCAAGCCGATTGGCTCTTCAGCATGCACTCCACTATATTTTTTGGACTGATGGAACGGTCCAGATTTCTTTCCAGCTCCACCCGCGTCTCCTCGTAGAGGGGGCACTGGAAGAACACGTGTTCTGCGTCTTCGATCACATCGCGGCAATGATGACAGTTTGGGGAGTCAGTTCTCTTGAATCTGTGCAAGTATGCCCGAAAGCATCCATGTCCAGTCAAGAGTTGGGTGATTTAATACCCGACTTCCCCGTGCAGGCGAGTGACCCATTTGGTGACATCTGGGATCAGTCGATGAGTCCACCGACCCTTCGTCGAGTTGTCCCATCTCTCTTGCAAGAGGCGAAGACTCTCGGATCTCTCCTCTTCACAGAGGACCTTTCGCCGCTCTTCCTTCTTCCTACGATGTTGGCGTTCCCGCTCTCCTGCCAGGATGTCGATGGGTGGGCATGATGCCACGATGTTGACCGCATCGTGTGATACCGTTCGGTATGCTGACGCCACTCTGATCGCTGAGAGCCGCTGGACTGATGTCATTGTCTTGCGGTATGTTGTTAGCTCTAGCGATTTTACCCACACTGGTGCTCCGTATAGCAGGATGGAGGTAACCACAGTTAGCAGAACCCCGGCCTAGCAGTGCCTATGTGAGTCTCGGTTACCTTTGGCTGGCACGTGGCGGCTAGGCATATTACCTACATCGCAGGTATGCTCTTTGGACTGGTGGTTAGGGATACCAGATATCCCGGGTGTTATTACTGTAGATGACAGTAGGGGTTTAGGTAGGCCTTAATGTCAGTAATTAGGATTACTAGTTAAGCTGAGGCCACTTGCCATAAGATGGCATAGAAATAGAGTGAATTAGAAGGAACGAAGGATGTAAGAGGGATCCAGTCGATTGAGAGTTGAAGCTGTAGTAAAGAGGACTAAGGTAGAGTTGAGTGGAGGGACTTACCATAAAGCGGAAACCAGTTTAACGGTTCGATTGCACGAGGCGATTTAAACAATAAATCAAAGAGGAAGTGGAAATGGAAAATGGGCATGCTGAGTACAGCTATCTCGATCTAGACCGTAGAGCTTGTGCAATCCAGAATTTGTACTTGCAGGTGTGTTGGCGCTAATTTGGGCGTATCCCAATTCCGGTGGTCATAGGATCCCCGTGGTATTATGTCTAACGATAAAGTCTTTTATAATTTATAAGTATGATTACTCAATGATATAACCCTAAATTTCTTTAAGAGAAAGGAGGATACCCTCCATTTATCAGAACGTCTGCTCTAAACTCATAATTATGAGTTCATATTGAATCTTCAGTAATAATCTGGTGTCGTTTGGCTCTAACCCAGTAAAGGTTTAAAAATCAATTTTGGGTAGTAATTTTATGCTAAATCTGAATGGTTATATTGTAGGAGGCTTTGTTGGAGGCTTTTTGAAAATTACTTAGCTAGACGCTTTTACTATTTCAATTATTTTTTTTTTTTAGAAAAGTATTAAAATATCAACCATAATATAAACCCTTCGTTGCCTAAAATTTTTTAAGGGTAATTTTTTTTTTATTTCTGCTACAAAAAAGCCAAAATAAATGCTTAAAAAGAATCTAAAAATTTATTCACAATATCTGGTAGGAAAAAATTTTAAGTTCTTTACTTTTAAGGATTATAAAATCTCATTAATTATAAAGAAAATTACCAAATTAATTGTTATTAACATTAAATAATATGCAACTTGTTTGATTGTGATTTGAAAATATTTATACATTCTGTTCAATGGGAAATTGCTCGTTTTGAAAACTATCTGCTTTCTGATAGAAAATAGTATCGCAGACTATTGGAAAATCGTTTTAATACGTTTTGAAAATACTAAATCGATAAATTATTTTCAGTGATGAGTTTGAGATGGATTTGAGAAAATCCTTTCGATTATTGCGACTATAGTTAATCAATAAATCAGCAATAAACAAAATTGTTATTCAAACAAAGAATTATTCTTATATGATCAGGAAATAAATCGACTGATTATCATAAAATGAATAGTTTTTTTTTCAATTGTTTTTCGTTGTACATCGTGAACAACAATATTTTCTGTTTTAATTTCTTATTTGATAAATAGTTTCAAATCAACTTTACACAGTTGAGATAATTTTCTTTTTCTTATATTCAAAAATGTATTTTTAAGATTACTCATAATAAAATTTGGAAATTCTTAACGGATAAATTCTTATTTAAGAAAAACTCTTCTTCGATTTAACTAGCAAAATATTGTATATAAATTTGTGAAAAAAAGATATCTAGAATAGTCGAAGGGCTCTTGCGAATAACATTTTGTTAAAAGCTGCGGAAAAATTCTTACCATGTTCGGAATTATTTCGTTACATTTCGGAAAAACTTCAGAATTTTAGGACAAATTTCCGAAATGATTTTAGGGCATATTTTCGAAATGATTTGATAAATTTGGAAAATTGTTTTGAAAAATTTACAAAAATTTCGAATATTCCTAGCCTATTTGTTAATTATGATTAAGCATATTTATATTAATTATCTAATGGAGCATGGGTATGAGAAAAAGGTGGTTTCAGTATTTTTTAAACTAGGGTCTAGTCTCAAAAGACATTCCTAACTTCACATATCATGATTTCAATAAATTTCGAAAATATTTTACACAAAAAGTAAGCGAATTCCGGAAATATTTCGGATAACTATAACAATAATATATCTATTGATAACAAAAACCAGAACTTGGACAACCCCCACAAAGTCATACATCTTAAATAAGAGCCAATTTCAAACTTTGCTTAATAGATACAATCCATAAGCGAATTTCGGATAAAATTTTGGAATAACCATAAGCAATTTTCGGATTAATTTCAAACTTTGCTTAATAAATACAGTCCATAAGCAAATTTCGGACACAAATTTCGGAATAACCATAAGCAAATTTCGGGCAAATTCTAAACTTTGCTTAATAGATAAAGTCCATAAGCGAATTTCGGACAAAATTTCGGAATAACCATAAGTAAATTTCGGACAAATTTCAAACTTTGCTTAATAAATACAGTCCATAAGGAAATTTCGGACAAATTTCGTAATAACCATAAGCAAATTTCGGATTAATTTCAAACTTTGCTTAATAAATACAGTCCATAAGCAAATTTCGGAATAACCATAAGCAAATTTCGGACAAATTCTAAACTTGGCTTAATAGATACAGTCCAAAAGCAAATTTCGGACAAAATTTCGGCATAACCATAAGCAAATTTCGGACAAATTTCAAACCTTGCTAAATAAATACAGTCCATAAGGAAATTTCGGACAAATTTCGGAATAACCATAAGCAAATTTCGGATTAATTTCAAACTTTGCTTAATAAATACAGTCCATAAGCAAATTTCGGAATAACCATAAGCAAATTTCGGACAAATTCTAAACTTGGCTTAATAGATACAGTCCAAAAGCAAATTTCGGACAAAATTTCGGCATAACCATAAGCAAATTTCGGACAAATTTCAAACCTTGCTAAATAAATACAGTCCATAAGGAAATTTCGGACAAATTTCGGAATAACCATAAGCAAATTTCGGATAAATTTCAAAATTTGCTTAATAAATACAGTCCATAAGGAAATTTCGGACAAACTTTCGGAATATCCATAAGCAAATTTCGGATAAATTCTAAACTTGGCTTAATAAATACAGTCCATAAGCAAATTTCGGACAAAATTTCGGAATAACCATAACCAAATTTCGGATTAATTTTAAACTTTGCTTAATAAATACAGTCCATAAGCAAATTTCGGACAAAATTTCGGAATAACCATAAGCAAATTTCGGATAAATTTCGAACTTTGCTTAATAAATACAGTTCATAAGCGAATTTCGGACAAAATTTCGGAATAACCATAAGCAAATTTCGGATTAATTTCAAACTTTGCTTAATAAATACAGTTCATAAGCTAATTTCGGACAAAATTTCGGAATAACCATAAGCAAATTTCGGATTAATTTCAAACTTTGCTTAATAAATGCAGTCCATAAGCAAATTTCGGACACAAATTTCGGAATAACCATAAGCAAATTTCGGGCAAATTCTAAACTTTGCTTAATAGATAAAGTCCATAAGCGAATTTTGGACAAAATTTCGGAATAACCATAAGCAAATTTCGGATAAATTTCAAACTTTGCTTAATAAATACAGTCCATAAGGAAATTTCGGACAAAATTTCGGAATAACCATAAGCAAATTTCGGATAAATTTCGAACTTTGCTTAATAAATACAGTTCATAAGCGAATTTAGGACAAAATTTCGGAATAACCATAAGCAAATTTCGGATTAATTTCAAACTTTGCTTAATAAATACAGTCCATAAGCGAATTTCGGATAAAATTTTGGAATAACCATAAGCAAATTTCGGATTAATTTCAAACTTTGCTTAATAAATACAGTTCATAAGAGAATTTCGGACAAAATTTTGGAATAACCATAAGCAAATTTCGAACAAATTTCAAACTTTGCTTAATAAATACAGTTCATAAGCGAATTTCGGACAAAATTTCGGAATAACCATAAGCAAATTTCGGATTAATTTCAAACTTTGCTTAATAAATATAGTTCATAAGCGAATTTCGGGCAAAATTTCGGAATAACCATAAGCAAATTTCGTACAAATTTCAAACTTTGCTTAATAAATACAGTCCATAAGGAAATTTCGGACAAATTTCGAAATAACCATAAGCAAATTTCGTACAAATTTCAAACTTTGCTTAATAAATACAGCCCATAAGGAATTTTCGGACAAATTTCGAAATAACCATAAGCAAATTTCGGACAAATTTCAATCTTTCCTTAATAAATACAGTCCATAAGCGAATTTCGGACAAAATTTCGGAATAACCATAAGCAAATTTCGGATTAATTTCAAACTTTGCTTAATAAATACAGTTCATAAGCGAATTTCGGGCAAAATTTCGGAATAACCATAAGCAAATTTCGGATTAATTTCAAACTTTGCTTAATAAATACAGTCAATAAGCAAATTTCGGAATAACCATAAGCAAATTTCGGACAAATTCTAAAGTTGGCTTAATAGATACAGTCCAAAAGCAAAATTCGGACAAAATTTCGGAATAACCATAAGCAAATTTCGGATTAATTTCAAACTTTGCTTAATAAATACAGTCTATAAGCGAATTTCGGATAAAATTTCGGAATAACCATAAGCAAATTTCGGATAAATTTCGAACTTTGCTTAATAAATACAGTCAATAAGCAAATTTCGGAATAACCATAAGCAAATTTCGGACAAATTCTAAAGTTGGCTTAATAGATACAGTCCAAAAGCAAAATTCGGACAAAATTTCGGAATAACCATAAGCAAATTTCGGACAAATTTCAAACTTTCCTTAATAAATACAGTCCATAAGCGAATTTCGGACGAAATTTAGGAATAACCATAAGTAAATTTCGGACACAATTTCGGACGCAAATTTCGGCATAACCAACCAAATTTCGGACGAATTTCGGACAAAATTTCGTGAAACCACGCAAACAATAACCAAATTTTCGACTATTAAAAAATGACCAATTTAAATATTCAAATTAGTGTTAAAAGTCGTTTGATAATATAAATTTTAAATATTCTGTGAGGCACCGCAATTGCAGTTCAAAATTATATTTCGGACAAAATTTTGGTATACCTCCAAGCAGCTTTGTATAAGATCTTTAAATTTTGATTAAAAGCAAATTTTAAAATTTGCTTACGTGATCTTAAAGTGAATTGAAGGCAAAATTTCGGAGTCAGTCTAAACAGTTAATAAATGTAATTCGGACTACGTCCAAGCAACCACACAAACAATAACCAAATTTTCGACTATTGAAAAATGACCAATTTAAATATTCAAATTAGTGTTAAAAGTCGTTTGATAATATAAATTTTAAATATTCTGTGAGGCACCGCAATTGCAGTTCAAAATTATATTTCGGACAAAATTTTGGTATACCTCCAAGCAGCTTTGTATAAGATCTTTAAATTTTGATTAAAGGCAAATTTTAAAATTTGCTTACGTGATCTTAAAGTGAATTGAAGGCAAAATTTCGGAGTCAGTCTAAACAGTTAATAAATGTAATTCGGACTACGTCCAAGCAACCACACAAACAATAACCAAATTTTCGACTATTGAAAAATGACCAATTTAAATATTCAAATTAGTGTTAAAAGTCGTTTGATAATATAAATTTTAAATATTCTGCGAGGCACCGCAATTGCAGTTCAAAATTATATTTCGGACAAAATTTTGGTATACCTCCAAGCAGCTTTGTATAAGATCTTTAAATTTTGATTAAAGGCAAATTTTAAAATTTGCTTACGTGATCTTAAAGTGAATTGAAGGCAAAATTTCGGAGTCAGTCTAAACAGTTAATAAATGTAATTCGGACTACGTCCAAGCAACCACACAAACAATAACCAAATTTTCGACTATTGAAAAATGACCAATTTAAATATTCAAATTAGTGTTAAAAGTCGTTTGATAATATAAATTTTAAATATTCTGCGAGGCACCGCAATTGCAGTTCAAAATTATATTTCGGACAAAATTTTGGTATACCTCCAAGCAGCTTTGTATAAGATCTTTAAATTTTGATTAAAGGCAAATTTTAAAATTTGCTTACGTGATCTTAAAGTGAATTGAAGGCAAAATTTCGGAGTCAGTCTAAACAGATAATAAATTAAATTCGGACTACTTTTAAAGAACTTTTAACATCCAAAATAAGCAAACATCAAACTTTCTTGATTACAGATCACAAGATAAATTCGGACAAAATTTCGGAATGCGTCCAACCAACCACACAGACAATAATCAAATATTTGACTATTTCTTAAAGATCTTTTCATACTAAAAATAGACAAATTGCAAATATTGCCCAAAAGTAAATTTAGGAAAAACTTTCAGATCTCGCGAGAGGATAATGAAATAATTTCGGACATTGTCTAAATATTTTATGCACGAAAACTAAAAGGACGATCTCGAGAAAAAAAAATCAACTTTCCGCTATTCTCAGGGAATACAACATAATTTACCGAATACTCTTCAAATTACACGCTTTATTATTATATATTATGTTGAAAATAAATTAGCGGAGATGTTATCCTTATTACTAATATACAAGTACAGGATAGAAAGGATGGATACAAAATTGATAGAAAAATTACTAAAAAATAAAAGATTTCTTTCAGTATTCATAGTAAGTAGATAAGAAGTGAACAAGTAAGCCAGCATAGATGGTTCTCATAGCTTTTCAGTTGGTATTCGAAAGAACATATTTAATAATTAAAAGAAAAATGTAACAGTTTTAAGGGGGGAAACGAGAGAAGAATTCTTTTGAATAGGATAGTCTGCTTGATTTTGGAATACGTTCGTTTTTGCGTCATGGATGCTTGGGGAAAGACTTTTTGTATTTTTGTTCCTTGATTCATTTAACGGACCATCACCACCACAAGCCGAACTATTGATTTTCGCTCAGTAATTAGTACTTGTCCTTTTGTTTGTTTACAGTTTGTCAATTCCTTTTCTTATAGACAATTTTTTTGCTCCTTTTTCACAATAGTTTATTTTTTCTTTCTATTTAGGATGTGATGGGGGATATAAGAGCAAATACAGCTTCTTCTTTCTTTTTTTCTTTTTTGATTAAAATCGTAAACGTTGAAATGAATCTGTTCGTGCGTCTATAGTTGTGTGCTTCTAGATTATCTTCTACCAATCAAGGTTATCATATATCGTAAAACTTTCGTATTAAATCGATTCATTGATCAAATTTATAATAGTACAATTTCAGATAGGATTAAAGTTTAAATTAAGCCTATCCATTCGAAAGATACGCGGCTGTAGAGTAACCCAAGCGGACTTTTGTATTCGGAAGATGGAATTTGAAGTCAGTCGATAAGGCGGTATATTTAATAAATACTGTAATTTTAAAGAAAATAATAATAAAACTATACAAAATTATTAACAAATTAAAAAAGTAAAAAAAGAAACTCATAAAAGCGGGTGAAAGTTTTCAAATATATTTTTTTTGCGATTTCTTCAAACTATTTACGGCCAGGACGAAATTTTTTGTTTACTGTTCATAGTGCTCTGTATCGATTTGCAGCAAAAAAAAACGAGTCCTTTTAGCTCAAAAATTAATGATTAACTTGAAAATAGTCAGAATATCCTTGTTAATAAGTTACCAACTGCCTTATTTGTCCGAGTGTCCTTTTATTTGATTAAGAAATCTGCTTTTTTGAATAATTTATGGTTTAACGATGGTTAAAGGAAATCTTTCCAAGACCCTGAAAAGCTACCCGATCCCTACAGTTCATTGGATGCTTACCTACTAAAACCAACCTTTCAATCTGGCATTAGTTTACCGGGACAAGATTGTTTTTTTTAGACTAAAATTTGGCCTTTTTGCCAATTTTTCCTTATGATGGAGCCACTTGATTAGCCGGGTTTTGTGTGCTCTTAATGCACTCTAACATGCCTGCAATGATGTCCTCCTAGAACAGATTTTCAGCAGTGCCTTTATTTCTTCGAAAAAGCGTCGATAGTAGAAAAAGACATGATCTGCTTGATGGTCCCATGGTGGTCGTGCGTTTCTATAAATCTCAATATTGTTGCCATCTAACCGCTATCCCTTTTCGGACAAAATTTCGGAATGCGTCCAAGCAGTCAAACGGACAATAAATAAAAATTTGGACAATATAGAAAAACTCCTACATCCTAAATAAGAGCAAATTTCAAAGTTTGGTTAATAGATACAGTCCATAAGCATATTTCGGACAAATTTTCGGACAAAATTTCGGTTTACCTACAAGCAAATTTGAATAAGATCTTTAAATTTTGATTAAAGACAAATTTTGAAATTGAAGCCTTAAGAGATCTTAATGTGAATTGAAGCCAAAGTTTCGGAGTCAGTCTAAACAGATAATAAATTAAATTCGGACTACTTTCAAAGAACTTTTAACACCAAATATAAATTTTAAATATTTTCTGAGGCATCTCAATTGCAGTTCAAAATTATTGTAGTCGATAAATCTCAATATTGTTGCCATCTAACCGCTGTCCCTTTTCTTTACCTTCTTTCTGATGATGCGCTGATGGATTTCTGTTCCTTTCCATCTTCAACAATTAATTCTGTGACCATCACATCCACCAGAAGTTTGATTGGCGATTACACAGGCAGAGTCATATGGACGACTTTTATTCAATTTTGTCACTAAACCTTCTGACCAAATTGGGGCCAAAACTGATAATGGTGGTCCAAAGCCTACATCGGCTATAAAAGAATATCCTTCTTATATTAGGAATGATCCTTGGTAATGCACTTACTATTTAACATACCTTTTTAGTAGTAGAAGTTCAATTTGGCATTTATCCAAAATCGCACACTTCAAAGCCTCAAATAATATCATAGTCACCAATGGCGTGAGTGATATTCTCCTTTTTCTTTAACATCGGTTCTTTGCTTACGAAATTTCATCTAATGCCGGATAAGTGGTTTAAGTGATCTTATCTAAAAATTTATCATTAGTAATTGCCGCAAAGTTAACCATGAAACCAACCAAAGTTTCACCTTTTGCATCGAGAGTGTCAGCAGACAACAACAGGCCAAGAACCAACCCCTTAAGGACTACTCCAGTAATATTGGCACATGAGCTAAATTTATTGAATCTGCTCGGGATAACCTAAAAACTTTCAAAAATACAAAAAAAGGAGAATTGTCATCCGATGTCTTGTGATTAAAAAAAAAAGCGTTAACTGCAATAATCTTAAAGTAGATTGCAAAAGGGACGGACGAGCCTTATTTTAAGTTCAACAATTCGCCCTAAATGCACGCATATACAACAAAAAGAAACGATGGAATCATGCTACTCCGGTAAGAGTAAAATACCCTTTAAGACTGAGTAAGAGAAGAAATTAATTGGCCATCTTAAAGTGATAATCACACTTCCGTCGAATGGTGCTATTGAAATTTTTCAAACCTTTACAATTTTATGGGAATGCCATTTTTATTCTGGCTTCTAGTAACGATTTAAGTCTGACTTTTAATTTTTCGTCCTCCACAAAGTTTTAGAACTCATTTCAAGTGTATGGTGATGTGGCAGCACTGTTGAGATTAAAGGTGAGATAAATGTGGAAATGAGGTTAGGTAAACTTATGAATTGCATTGTGCGTAAAATATCAAAAACAAACTGATCAGATGGCATTTCTTTATTCGTTGCAATTGCGTTCAATTTGTTGTATCGGGTCAGATTCTTGAAAGATTTCAGTTATCGTATACTAGTACTCACTGGGAATTGTGTTTGGGGATTAAGAAGCAGAGCCGTTATTTGTGTGTTGATCAAATTATGCGTACGATTATGAGGTCTGTTCAAAAAGTATCGCTAATTTTGAACTTCCGCAAGTTACGTATATTCGCTTTCCGAATTTTTTTATGGCATTATGTTGGTACTAATGTCTCTCACTTATGCCAACAAGTCGGCCATTTTGAATGTTCAGTTAATTTTTGACAGCTGCATTGCTTGCACGTGTTTCGGCTCGTCTTCGATTTTTGCCCATTCCAAAAAATGGATTAAAGAATCTGTTACGGGAAAAAAAAAGTCACAGTGGGCCAGATCTGGGGAATACTATGGCTGCGGCCCTATTAGTGTATTGTTTTTGGCCAAAAATTCGCACACAAGCAACGATGCGTGAGCAGGGGCGTTATCATTGTGCAACAGCCAATTTTTGTTCTTCCACAAATCCGGGCGTTTCTGGCGGATTGCTTCGCGCAACTTACGCATAACTTGCAGGTAATATTCCTTATTGACCGTTCTACCCTGTGGTAAAAACTCATGACCCATTACACCCCTGCAATCGAAAAAAACTGTAAGCAAAACCTTCACATCCATTGGGATGATTGAGCTTTGGTTTCCATGTCATAACCATAAACCCATGATTCGTCATCAGTTATGACCCTCTGGAGCAAAGTTGGGTCATCGCGGACGCAAAAAAATGCGATGCTGTTTTTGCTCGAAAATGGGCAAAAATCGAAGACGAGCTAAAACACGTGGGTAAGCAAAGCAGCTGTCAAAAAATTAACTGAACATTCAAAATGGCCGAACTTATCGGCATAAGTGAAAGACATGAGTATCAACATAACGCCACAAAAAAAAAATCGAAAATCGAAAATACATAACCCGCGGAAATTCAAAATTCACGATACTTTTTGAACAGACCTCGTGTATGCCGGTTCTTTTCTTTGCACAAGATTTTTCCAATAAAAACTTTAAATTTGAAATTGTGTTTTTGTGTAAAAATTTTATAAAATTAATATTTAAAAATTTTCATAAAAAATTTATTATACGTTATTTATTGAACATAGAAAAACTAATTTTTTTTTTGACTTCGTTTTTGGTTAAGGGCGGGGGGGGTGTGTTCTAATGTTGTGCGGTGAGCAATTTTTTTTCTACAGAAGAAGAAAGTGGCGATACGATTCGAACACACCTAATAAGATTCACCTCAAGTACGAATATTTTTGTTTTTTTGAAAAAAAAAAATACTAGTGGGTATGGGGGATGGTTAGGAGTGTATTTAATATTCCTTGGCCTTGTCCTTTAACTGTTCCGGAGTTCCTCTTTGGAATTATATTTTGTTGTGATCTAAGTTTATTCCCAAGTGTTGTCAAACTTATTCACATTCCATTTTCCCTATCTCTCTCCCCTCCTTGTTGTCTGGTTGTCCTATTTGTGCTATTTAAAAGCTTTATAGAAATTTCCCTTATCAGATTATGGTATTTTTTTTATCAAATAATTTATTTATTGTGGTTTATAAATTTTAACAACATTATGTCCGCATCGAGTGTTAAAGGTGATTCACCTTTTCGTAAATGTTGTCCTTTTCTAATCGTTTTCCACCCAGGTTTTGAAGATATTACTTACATCATTCTGAGAACCTTTTTCGTACTCTTTAATTGCCAAATAATACTCCTTCGCTCGAAAGTAGTCATAACCTCGTTCTTAATATCTTAAATAGATAAATAAAAATTAATATTTTGATATACTTTTTCTAATTAGTATTGATTACCCTTTCACTGGAATAGTAGCAATTTCATTCGAAAAGCTTTGTTTTTTTACGCTCATCTTCTTCACGAATTATATCGTATTTTCTTCCAGATCAATTTTCAATTCTTGTCTTTCGGCATCATATTTATCCCAATTTACTATCCCTCCTTTTTTACGATTATTAATAATTTGCTTTTGTTTATTTATATTAGGCGATGCCGATAGTATTTTTTCGAATAGATGGCAAACACATCTAAATATTATCTTTGCATTTTATTTCTGCTGTCCATTCCTATTAAGCCATAAAGTTTCATAATATTACATATTGTATTGTACATTTATTTATTAGAAATACTCTAAATATTTAGCTAACAAAATTGAAAACATTTCTATAAATGGTAAACCGTTTACTGTCGACATATTTAAAAAAGCAAATAATTAAATTTTATGTCCATTATCAATTTTAATCCTTATGAAAAACAAATTCCAATCGGTAAATCTGTTATTTTTGTATTCTATTTATTTCCACAATATAAACAATTGCTCATAAATAATATAAAAATACCTTTTCAAGGAAATTCGTATAATTTTATTTAATATTATATTTTTTTTTCTTTTGACCGGTTTTTTTTATACTCCAATTTGCTTCTGGCCGTTTAAATGTATGGAATTTAAAAAAAAATTAAACCAATGTCAAATGTGAACGTTTTTTTTAGAAAATAGGTTAGGGTGCAATCGACACGGAATCTTATCTGTATCTTGATGGCGTGTATACTTGTGATGAGAAAGAAAATAAAAAATCCATTTTCCTCCTTTACTTACTTGGTCAGTGACTAGGCAAAGTATCTGTTATAGTAGAGAATTAGCCCCGAATCCTTTTGAATGCACGCGGCTTCATTTCAATTTTGCTTCTGACCTTTTCTAAATTATCTAAACAAACACAGTTACTTGTTTTGTTTTTTTTGTTTGTTTATTTTTATTATTTTTTTAGTTTCTGTTGTGGAGACTTTTCAGAGTACATTTATTCTGCGGCAACTTTTAAATAAATTTCTTTTATGGACACTTTTTAATATATTTCTTCCATAAAAAATATTTTTAAAATTTCCTGTTGTGGAGACTTTTTAGTATATTTCTTTTGAGGAAATTTTAAGAATGTTCCTTCTGTGGAGACTTTTTAATATTTTTCTTCCACAAAAACATTTATAAAAGTTACTATTGTAGAGACTTTGAAGTACATTTATTCTGTCGGGACTTTTAAAAAAGTTTCTGTTGTGGAGACTTTTCAGAGAACATTTCTTCTACGGCAACTTTTACGTAAATTTCTTTTATGGACACTTTTTAATATATTTCTTCAATAAAAAACATTTTTATTGTAAAATTGTGAAGCCTGTTGTGGAGACTTTGAGTATATTTTTTCTGCGGAAACTTTTAACTACGATTCTTCTGTCGACACTTTTTCATATTTTTCATTGAGAAAAACCTTTTAAAAGTTACTGTTGTGGAGACTTTTCAGAGTACATTTCTTCTGCAGCATCTTTTAAGTAAATTTCTTCTGTGAACAATTTTTAATATATTTCTTTCATAAGAAATATGAATAAAAGTTTCAGTTATGGAGACTCTTTAGTGTATTTCTTCTGTTGAGACTTTTCAGTATCTTTCTTCTGCAGAAACATTTTTAAAAGTTCCTGTTTTAAAGACTTTTTAGTACCTTTCATCCGCAGAAAATTTTTTCAAATTTCCTGTTGTGGAAACTCTTAAGTACATTTCTTCTGCGGCAACTTTTAAGTAAGCTTCTTCCATCGACACTTTTTAATATTTTCCATCGAGAAAAACATTTCAAAAAATGCCTATTGTGGAGACTTTTTAGTACATTTCTTCTATCGAAATATTTAAGTATCTTTCTTTCTCAGAAACATTTTTAAAAGTTGCTATTGTACAGACTTTTAAGTACATTTATTCTGTCGGGTCTTTTAAAAAAGTTTCTGTTGTGGAGACTTTTCAGAGAACATTTCTTCTACGGCAACTTTTACGTAAATTTCTTCTATGGATACTTTTTAATATATTTCTTCAATAAAAAACATTTTTAAAATTGCCTGTTGTGGAGACTTTTTCGTATACCATATTTCTTCTGCGGCAACTTTTAACTACGATTCTTCTGTCGACACTTTTTCATATTTTTCGTTAAGAAAAACCTATTTAAAAGTTACTGTTGTGGAGACTTTTCAGAGTACATTTTTTTCTGCGGCAACTTTTAAGTAAATTTCTTCTGTGGACTTTTTAATATATTTCTTCCCTAAAAAACATGAATAAAAGTTTCTGTTGTGGAGACTCTTTAGTGCATTTCTTTTGTTGAGAGTTTTCAGTATCTTTCTTCTGCAGAAACATTTTTAAAAGTTCTTGTTTTAGAGACTTTTCAGTCTCTTTTTTTTAAATTTCTTATTGTGGAAACTTTTAAGTACATTTCTTCTGCAGCAACTTTTAAGTACGATTCTTCTGTCGACACTTTTTAATATTTTCCGTCGAGAAAAACATTTAAAAAAAATGTCTATTATGGACACTTTTTAGTACATTTCTTCTATCGAAACATTTAAGTATCTTTCTTTCTCAGAAATATTTTTAAAAGTTCCTGTTTTAGAGACTTTTTAGTATTTTTCTTCTACAAAAATATTTTTAAAAGTTGCTATTATAGAGATTTTTAAGTACATTTATTCTGTCGGGACTTTTAAAAAAGCTTCTGTTGTGGAAACTTATCAGAGCATATTTCTTCTACGGAAAATTTTAAGTTAGTTTCTTCTGTGGAGACTTTTTAATATATTTCTTCCCTAAAAAACATGAATAAAAGTTTTTATTGTGGAGACTTGTCAGAGTACATTTCTTCTCCATAAACTTTTAAGTACGATATTTCTGCCGACAACTTTTAATATTTTTCGTCGAGAAAAATATTTTTAAATGTGCCTGTTGTGAAGACTATTTTGTACATTCATTTTGTGGAGACTTTTAAGTATCTTTCTTCTGTAGAAATTTTTTTAAAATTTCCTATTGTAGAGATTTTTTTAATTTCTTCTGTGGTCACTTTTTAATACTTTTCTTCTCCAGAAACATTTTTGAAAATTCTTATTATTGGAGACTATTGAGTGTATTTCTTCGGTGGAAACTATCAAGTGTGTTTCCTTTATGGAGACTTTATGGTATATTTTATTTGTAGAAAATTTTAAATACCGTTCTGCTGTGGAAATTTTTTAATATATTTCCTTCAAATATTTTTCATACTTCCTAGGAAAATAAATATTAAAAAAATTAAAAGCAAAATACTTATTCTCTCAAAAATATTTTCTTTTCTTTTTAAAATTAATGTTAATTCGAAGATTAAATTAAAAAATATTAGTAAGCATTTTTTTTTGTAAACTATTCAAAGTATTTTAATAATATTTCTTTAAGTATAGTATAACTTACAAAACTGTACTAATTTTTCCATTTTATAAAAATATATCAACTGATTTTAGCATTTTTGAAAATTTTTGGAGTAATTCAAATTAGGACTTGAGTATCTCACTTTTAATAAATAATAACCGCCATTTTTTTTCAAAATTTGAGCGTTTTTTGTGGAAAAATGTATTTATACCTCAAAGTACTGTCCATCGTTAGCTACAATTTTTGTTCCATATTTCATGTAGTAAACGGATTCCATGTCGGAAAAACTGTTCGTCTTTTCAGCCGATCCACGAATAGACCCAATTTTTGATATCTTTGTAAAATTGGAAGTGCTGCATAGGCAGGCCACACGTTATCGATCGGAAGAGGCAGTAGTTCGAAGGGACGATGTCTGAAAAATATGGCGGGTGGGCTGGTGGTGCAGGATGTACTATTTCAGTATTTCCAGGTAGGTTTTAACCATCTTAACAATATGTGGCCGAGCGTTGGCATGCTCATTTCGTCGGGCCTTTTCTCATATTGTGGCCGTTTTTCCTTTAATGCTCGGCTTAAATGCATCAGTTGTGTTCGGTAGCATGCTCCTGTTGCAACAGCTCATAATATACCACATCGAGCTGGTCCCACCAACTACATAGCATGCGCTTCGAGACATGGATCTCTGGCTTGGTCGTCAATGTTGATGCACTTCGGATTATTATAATGGATCCAATTTTCATTGCCAGTCACAATACGATGCAGAAAACCATTCTTTTTTTTGCCATTGGAGCAGCTGTTCGCATGTGAAAAAACGCCGTTCGACGTCACACGGCTTCAACTCGTATGGCACTTATTTCCTTGCTTTTAGATCATTACCAAGGCTTTCAAACGATGGAAAATGGCTTGTTGAGTTTTGCCCAATGACTCTCCAAATTCTTTTCGCGTTTGACATGGATCTTCATCCAACAATGCCTTCAATTCTACGTCTCCAAACTTTTTCACCGGTCCGAGACACGTTACTCTATATAACACCTGTAAAAAGTCACTAATGTAATGATGTGGAGTTGTTGACAGATGCCTCAGCTTACGATTTGACATTTCTGATCCGATATTTTGGACCAGCAATTACTACTGGCACCATCTATGGGAAAATGACCCAACAACGATATTAAAACTAGTTTTGTGTCACCGTAAAAAATGTTTAAACTTACTTTTCTGTAATAATTTAGATGATTTTTTACCAAGGCTTTTAAATGATGGAGAATGGCTTCTTGAGTCATGCCCAATGAAAATACAATTTCTTATTCCATTTAACATGGATCTTCATCCAGTAATGCGTCCAATTCTGCGTCTTCAAAATTTTTCACCGGACAAAGACGCTCCTTGTCTATATAGCGCAGATAAAAAATCATAAATGTAATGATGAGGAGTTGTTGACAGTTCCCTAAACTTACGATTTGATATTTCTGATCTAAAATTTTGTATTAGCATTTACTGCTAGCGACATCTATGAGAAAACGACGGTTTCTCATTTATAATCACAAAATTTCTAAGCACAACAATATTAAATGGCACTAAAATTTTTTGAAATTTTGAACTTAAAATCTTCTTATTCGGAGGCATCGCCAAAATGTTAAAGAAAATTTTATCTCGCCGATCTGACATAGTCTCGATTTGAGGGGAAAGACAAGTGTCCGCCTGATTTGCGATTGAAAAAAAATGTGCGGGTCACCTAAAATGGGTTTATTAACTTTTTGAATTTTGAACTTTAAATATTATTATTGGGAGGTTTCGGCGAAATTTAAAAAAAATCTCGTATCACCAAACTGGCCTAGTCTTGCCAGTCTGACCTATTAAAGATATCGGAACATAAGCCCTCTGTATATATTGTGTACAAAATTTTAATGTGCGTCTCATATTCTGGGGCTACTTTCTTTCTTTCCATTCAAAGTGTTAAATATTATCTAATATTTCAAAATTCTCGCATTTCCTTTTTAAATATTTTCCAATTATGCAATATTTAATTGATTTTGTTATTTCGTTTTTTTTTTCAATATAAAAAATTCTATTTAGTCATCAAAAAAAAATTACAACATATTTTCATGAAATGCATCTGAGCCGATAACAAATCGTTTTGCATATCTGGAAAAACACAAGTTGTTTATTAATCATCAGCAAAATTTTAAATTTATTAATATTCAGTCGGAAATACAAGAAAAATTTTCGAACTAAAAAATAAACCATGTAAAAATGGATGGCCAAACGAACGTGTTAGAGTAAAAGGATATGTTAGGTTGGTTTGCTATCGAAGTCTACAGTCTGAAACTAGATCAAAATGTAATATGATTAATAGATTTGGAAAGCTGGCCCATATACTCGATGGCATGGTTTATACACATACATACGAGTATGTCAGCAAATATCCCTAAATGATAGTAGAATCATTTATTATCCTTGCATGGCTGTCTACCTTATTGACCACAATACGTTTCGCTTTATGGTAAAATTTATAGAAAACTAAATACAAAAATAAATCACCGAACATACTTTGGACAATCATCAAAATCAAATTTTAAAAAAAAAAACTAAAACTGGTAACAACACATCTTGTTAGCCATTTTGCTTGGCAGTATGAAAATTTAATGACATCATATTATATAATTTTGTAGAAAAGGAGAAGATAGGAATGAAAATTTTAGAGTGGGAGTGGTTATAAATTTATTTGTTTTTTTTTTTTTTAAATACAATCACTAATTAATAATAGCATAGAATAATAAATATTGCAAATTGGACATTTTAATTACCACAAAGTGTATACATACATCTATACAAGGTTAACTTAGTGGTACATGGACCTATAAATATCATCGAATGTAAGTCCTTATAGCAGCAAAAAAATCACAATAGCACAGATATGCGTATGTATGCAACAATGTCTGTCTATCGATTAATTTATAAAAATTTTAATAAATTTATTGATACTTTATCGACTTTTTATATATGATTTTATATTAAAGAAACAAATAAAAGACATTTTCTACTATCAATATTGGAAGCCATCCTTTTATTTTCATTATTAAAAAGTGATTATTTTTTTTATAATGGTAATCTTCGAATGCATTTAAGAATTAGTTTTCATAGAAATAAAAATCAAATTTTTAATCAAAAGCATTTCGTAGGTTTACCCAAAGTTTGAGAAGATAACTAGAAAATATTAGTATTTAATGATGCATAATAAAATAAATAAAATTTTACTGGTAAAAATTGACCTAAAATTTCTATCACTGAAAATTTTAACACCAAATTCCTCTATAAATAAAATAGATTTACTTGTTAATAATAAGAAATCAAAATCTTTAGGTCAGTTTAAAATTTTTAGGTAAGTTTTTTTTTTTTTTTTATAACAATAATTTTTCTTTGGTACTAAATATTATACTTAATAAAATAGGTAAATTTTTTAATGCAAAAAAAACTAGAATTTCTATTCAAGTTAGTAAATTTCTAAGAAAAAATTTTACTACAAAAAAAGTTCGTGGCATTTTTTGTGTAAAAAAAAATGCCACGAACTTTTTTACAAGTTCGTGGCTTAGTCGAAAAAGTTCGTGGCTAAGTCGAAAAAGTTCGTGGCTTAGCCGAAAAAGTTCATGGCATTTTTTGTGTAAAAAAATTCTCCGAACTTTTTCACAAGTTCGTGGCCTAGTCGAAAAAGTTCGTGGCTTAGTCGAAAAAGTTCGTGGCTTAGTCGGAAAACTTCGTGGCTTAGCCGAAAAGTACATGGCTTAGCCGAAAAAAATCGTGGCTTAGCCGAAAAAGTTCGTGGCTTAGCCGAAAAAGTTCGTTGCTTAGTCGAAAAAGTTCATGGCATTTTTTGTGTAATAAAAAATGCCACGAACTTTTTCACAAGTTTGTGGCTTACTTGAAAAAATTCGTGGCTTAGCCGAAAAAGTTCGTGGCTTAGCCGAAAAAGTTCGTGGCTTAGTCGAGAAAGTTCATGGTATTTTTTGTGTAAAAAAAAATGCCACGAACTTTTTCACAACTTCGTGGCTTACTCGAAAAAATTCGTGGCTTAGCCGAAAAAGTTCGTGGCTCAGTCGAAAAAGTTCGTGACTTAGTCGAAAAAAGTTCGTGGCATTTCTTATGTAAAACAGAGATGCTTAAGTCAGAGTATTTAAATTAATTTATTCAGATCATATATTCATCATTATTATAGACAAGATTTCGCCATTTTTTTGGGCAGAGAACTTATGTGGTTTCTGGTTGAATAACTGAATCGAAGAGTTTTTAATGGCCTCTCTTCTAGCCAGCTTGGTTTCATTAAAAGGGTTCTGCATAGATCGAAATCGGTGGTAGCTTAGAGGGTGTTATGCCCGGTCTATACGATCGATCCATCGAAACTTTGTGGGGAAGTTCTCTTAATTTTTGGTTAGTTATCAAATATGATCGTAGAGCGTTATCATGCTAGACAATTTTTCTTCGTTTTCCGTTTTCTTTTCATCGTAAGACGTAATCTCTCGAATTGCTCACAGTACAGCATAATCTTATGAGCTCTAAATCCTGGCATTGAATATTCTTGTGATCGTTCATCTTTGGTTTTTTACGATTTTTTTCGAATGATATTCACATATTTTATCGATTTTTCATCGCAAGTTATGAGTTGCTTCAGAAATGGCTCGATTTCATTGTGCTTCAGCAGTGTATCACCTTGTGTTTCACACTCAATTCATAAGGCATCTAAATATGGTATTTATTTTTAAACCCAACCTTTTACAAATGGTTTAAAAAGATTAATTTATAAACTATATATCATGATTGTTAATATGTCGATCTTGTCAATTTTTCTTCGAGAATTTTGCCACTTTTTTCGGTAATTAACCGTTGATGTTGATGCTTTGCTGCGGCGCCCCCACGATTTTCTGCTTTTCGGATTATTGCAATTAATTTTGTTTTTCACAGATTCTTTGATCCATTTTTTGGAGTGGTCAAAAATCGAAGATGAGCCAAAACACGTGCAAGTAAAGCAGCTGTCAAAAATTAACTGAAAATGCAAAATAGCCGAACTTGTTGGCATAAGTGATAAACATGAGTACCAACATAATGCCACAAAAAAAAATCGAAAATCGAATATACCATACTTAGTAATTCGCGATACTTTTTGAACAGACCTCGTAAATAGCTTAAATAATTAATTCTTGTTTAATCTTTTAAGTTAAATAAAATAGTTTTATTTATTATTGAAATGATAATAGACACTCCTACACCTAGCACCATGCCTAAGTATAAAAACAGTGCTGGCCAAAAAAAAAATATGCTCACTTCGTTA
Source organism: Atherix ibis (assembly GCA_958298945.1). Classification (NCBI taxonomy): domain Eukaryota; kingdom Metazoa; phylum Arthropoda; class Insecta; order Diptera; family Athericidae; genus Atherix; species Atherix ibis. The sequence goes on from OY282610.1 coordinate 40,295,306, forward strand.
TTATTATTTAATTGGTAAATTAGTTACTTTCAGATGGTGTTTTAGAGCATGTATTGGGTTTTGTGTCTATCTGGGATATGTTTCCGGCAATAAATAAAAATATTTCCTACTTGTTTAGCTACTATTTAAAAAACACTAATATTTTTGCGATTACTGAGGTTTGATGTTACATATTATTGGTGACTACTGTAAAATTCGCTCATTATTTTTTTTTCTGTTCCTCTCTTATATCGTCTGCCACCATTCAACGAGCAAAAGCAAAAATAATCGTCCATTGTTAAATCACTCTCTAACCTCCAAACAGGTCTTAACGAGAATTCTATTATCTCTGGATGGCTTGCGAAACATTTATTCTTAACGTTTCCCCACAGAAAATAATCCAACGAGCTTAAATCATAGGTCCGAGACGGCCAATTGACATCAGAATTTCGGCTGATTATTCGGTTTTCGAAAACAGTGCCCAAAAGTTGGATTGTTACGTTGGCCGTGTGGCAAGTTCTGTTGAAATCAATTGTCGTCCATGCCATTCTCTTCAAATTTTGAAAACAAATAAATTCGTTGAGCATGCCACGATAGCGCTCACCATTGACCGTAACGGCGGCTCCTTCATCGTTTTCGACCAAATCCGCACCAAACCGTGACTCGTTGTGGATGCATCGGCTTTTCCATGATGACGTATGGATTTTCTGAGCCCCAGATGCGACAATTTTGTTTGTTGACATACCCACTGAGGTGGAAATGGGCCTCATACGAAAAGATGATTTTTCGGTAAAAATGCTCATCTTTGGCCAATTGATCTTCAGCCCATTGGGCAAACCGAAAACACATCGGATGGTCATGCGGGTTCAGTTGTTGTACTAATTGAAATTTTTTAAGCTTTCATACCGAGGTCTTTGTGCACAATTCTCAACAGAGAAGTGCGAGAAATGTTCAATTCCTGAGAACGGTGACGGACATTTTCAGCAACGGCAGCAATATTCTCGGTCATACGCACTGTCTTAGATCGGGAACGAGTTGCTTTGGCAACCAACAAACCAGTTTCGCCAACTCGCTTCACGAATTTGTCCACAAGTTGACGTGATGGCATTTGATCTTTGCTCATTTTTCTTTCTTTCAATTTCTCACAGTTTTGGTTGAAGACTCACCACATTGGAAGTAAGTTCTCAATATTTTCCAGTTTTCTTCAAGCGTATGGATTACTATTTCGTAAAATTCAGACTTTCAACTTACAATCTGTCAATTTGTGATGACATTTAACACTCAAATACTTCAAATCTTAGATTATACGTGTAGAAGAACTGGATAGTCCTCGACACAAAAATTCTCTCCGAATTTTGTTGGCAATATATTCGTAGAACGTGTTGTACACAAATGCAAAAGAACAGAAACGGCGTAAATCTTTGGGGGGCCAATTTTAAACTTCAGTTATGCGTTAATTAAAACATAATTATAAAGTGGGGAAGAGTATATAAAAATATAAATTGCAAATTTTTTGATTATAAGAAAATAATTATGTGCACAATAAGAAGTTAATCGTATACAACATTAAAGGAAATGCTTTACAACAAAATTACAAAATGAAAAATTTAATGTACTTAAATAATTAATAACTAATGTTCTAAAGAAAAAAGAAAACAATATTATTTAGTAAATGCATTATAATATGGTCTAATAGAGCAAGGAAAACCAATTTATTTAAATAATAAGCCTACCGAAGAATATAGTTTATTTATTTTAACACAATGAAAACAGACTGAAAACGAATCCCTTAAAATTTCTTATACACACTTTACGTACACCGACACTGAACTATTTTCTGGTAAACATTGAACTGTCAACATCGCATTTGTTTACATTTATTGACATGACGAACTTTTCACTTTTTCACCACTTTTTAGATAAAATTTTTTTCACCACTTTTTAGATAAAAAATTTGTTTAGTAAAAATGAAGAATGTCAACTTACCGAAAGAAAGAAATTCCCGGTTTCTTAACTTCGTCGAATTTCTGGCAATTCTTTATAAAGCACTTAATTTTCTGAAATAAAAATTTCGTATTAAGTTTTATTAATAATATAACTATTTATAAAAATACTTACTTTTTCGTAAATTCTTCAAAAAAAAAACAAACATAAAAACTACACTTTCACTTGCACTTTCCAATAAGTGCCAAAATAACAAATTTTTTTTTTTCTGTTTAGATTAATGAGGTACAGGGGGAAACCTTCAAAAGGTACTCGCCTGGAAGTTTTCCCTGCCAGGTGAGTTATGCGGGATTTTTACCTCGCTAAAACCTAACCTGCACCTCTGATCTTGCTCCCGGAACGATGGTTTCCCGGCGGCACTCTTTGTAAATACTACTTCGCCGGGGCGTTCTAGTTTGATGCTACTGCTGTCCCGATGTTATGACGCATCGCGGCCTATTCTTCGTACCTTGTGTGGAGATCCTTGATAATGGATTCCGCGTACTCTGCAATTCTGTTCCAAGCCGATTGGCTTTCCAGCATGCACTCCACTATATTTTCTGGACTGATGGAACGCTCCAGATTTCTCTCCAGCTCCACCCGCGTCTCCTCAGAGAGGGGGCACTGGAAGAACACGTGTTCTGCGTCTTCGATCACATCGCGGCAATGCTGACAGTTTGGGGAGTCAGTTCTCTTGAATCTGTGCAAGTATGCCCGAAAGCATCCATTCCCAGTCAAGAGTTGGGTGATGTAATACCCGACTTCCCCGTGCAGGCGAGTGACCCATTTGGTAACTTGTGGGATCAGCCGATGAGTCCACCGACCCTTCGTCGAGTTGTCCCATCTCTCTTGCCAGAGGCGAAGACTCTCGGGTCTCTCCTCTTCACAGAGGACCTTTCGCCGCTCTTCCTTCTTCCTACGATGTTGGCGTTCCCGCTCTCCTGCCAGAATGTCGATGGGTGGGCATGATGCCACGATGTTGACCGCATCGTGCGATACCGTTCGATATGCTGACGCCACTCTGATCGCTGAGAGTCGCTGGACTGATGTTATTGTCTTGCGGTATGTTGTAAGCTATAGCGACTTCGCCCACACTGATGCTCCGTATAGCACGACGGAGGTAACCACAGTTGCCAGTAGTCGCCTTCGGATTTGCCTGGGGCCTCCGATATTGGGCATTATCTTTCGCGGATAGATGCCTTCGCGCCCTGTACTGCTGATGCCTTCCTGCTGACGCTGGAGATGTGCTCCTTGTAGTTGAGTCTGGCTTCCAAAACCACTCCTAGATACCGGATGTAGGGTAGCGACCGGATGTCGTGATCGCCTACTCTTATGGTGATGGTCTCCATTTTCTTCCGGCTACTCACAAGGAGTGCCTCGGTCTTATGTTCCGCCAAAGACAGGTCTGCCGATGTTATCCACTGTCTTATGCTCCGGATGGTGGTGGAGAATGCGGCTTCCAGTTCCTCTAGGTTTTTGGCTACCAGGACAATCGCTACGTCGTCCGCGAAAGCCACGAGTGTTGTGTTTGTCGGTAATTGCAGATGGAGTAGGCCGTCGTACATGACGTTCCACAAGAGTGGCGCCAGGACAGAGCCCTGAGGTACCCCTCCCGTGACATCATACTCTGCTGGTCCATCCTCGGTCTCGTATTGCAGTAGTCGATCACTGAAGTATGATCTGACCATCCTCTGTAGGTAGTAGGGCACCCCCATGTTCTCAAGAGCCTCCAAGATTCGATCCCAGCGGGCCGAGTTAAACGCGTTCTTGATGTCCAGGGTGACAATGAGGCAATACTTTTTAGAACCGCCTTTCCATCTCTTTGCTGAGATGGCTTCCTTTGCAATGTTCGTGACGAGTTCCAATGCGTCGATGGTCGATCTCCCCTTCCTGAATCCGAATTGAAATTCGGAAAGTTGAGGATCGAGGTATTGCTCCAATCTGTCGGCCACTATCCGCTCCAAGTTCTTTCCGCCCGAATCCAGAATGCAAAGTGGACGATAGGAAGCTGGCTCGTCCAGTGGTTTCGTCCCCTTTTGGAATAAGAACCAATCTTTGTTGCTTCCAACGGGCCGGAAATACGCCTTGTCGCAGGCATGCGTCGTACATGCTTATGAACAAGTCTGGCCTGGCGGCAATTGCACTCTTCAGTGCGATGTTGGGTATGCCGCTCGGTCCTGGTGCCTTGCCATTCTGCAATCTAGTGCAGGCCCTCGTGAGCTCTTCCATGGTCACACCAGGAATTTCCACTTCTTCATCCTCTGGGTGGTAGTCGGGGAGTTCTGGTTTCTCCGGGAATTCTTTATAAAACACTTAATTTTCTGAAATAAAAATTTCGCATTAAGTTTTATTAATAATATAACTATTTATAAAAATACTTACTTTTTCGTAAATACTTCAAAAAAAAAAAAACATAAAAACTACACTTTCACTTGCACTTTCCAATAAGTGCCAAAATAACAACTTGAAAAACAACGAAAGTATGCAAGCATTTCGGTATGCTACCACCTTCATTGAGAATGGCGCATTTTAAAAAACTCTCCGAAAGTCTTACAAAATTGAGGCGTTTGATATTTGATTCATATTAACAAAATAAATAATAAATTATGGTTTTGCAATTCAATAAATTTGTATTACGACAACAAGATGGCAGTGGTTGTCATGTCTACATAAAAAACTCTACACAAAAATGGATCATCCATTTTATTGGCTTCAAAGTAAATTTTACTTATTTCTTATTTCTGTTATTTTAGTATTTTTTAGAATTTGTTCAATATTCTTTTTTTCTGTGCTGCTATGGGTGCAAATTATTCATTTGCATTTATTCATTTTTTCTGTATGGATTCTTATATAGTTTTTTCTTCTTCTTCTATATGTAAGCTTTTGATACTTGAAAATGATGTCCATCACCCTTGTTGTCATTGGTTCAAAGCTTATATCATAAAAAGGACGCAATTACATGAGGATTAACTTCAAAGATGCTAACTAGAGAAACCATTTCTTTTAATCGATATTCAAACTATAAGAATGAACTTTGATTATTATTAATCTATAGTCAATAACATGTTCAAAAGGTTCAAGATATTAAGTCTTTTATTATATTGAGAGGGAAAAAAAAGTTCTCCTTTCTCGTTTCTGTTTGTCCTTCATTTCTTTATAAATCAAAATGAACAAAAAAAATCTGTACCAATAGTAAACATCACGTATTTTCTTCTTCTATTGTTTTTAAATGTCCTTTTTTTCTATTTTTTACTTTATTATTCCTTTTTTACTTTTACTTCTTTTTTTTTAGTGGTTTTGTTGTAAAATTCTCTATTTTTCTTTTTTTCAAATTCTCTATTTTTTAATTTCTAAAAATTAATACAAAAAAAAAATTTTCTTTATCAGTGACAATACTGTCTGCTAGCGTTTCTGGTTGCTTATTCAACCGCCTGTAAAAGAAGTTCTTGTTTTTTTCTTCCACTGCCATTTGGACACCCTCATAATTAATATATCTCCATTTCCATCTAAAAAGTTTCACAGCGACCTGAACAGATAATAGTCAGATGGTGAAATATCTGGAGAATATGCTGGCTGAGGTAGAGTTTCCCAATCCAACTCTGCAATTTTTTGTACGGTTTTTCTAACCACGTGAGGCCTAGCGCTGTCATGGTGAAGAATTACACCCTTTCTTGGCCAAATATGGAAGTTTACATTGCATTTCTTTATTCAAAACATCAAGTTGCGAATACGAGTATTAACGATCAGAATCGACCGTATATCAAGTGTATAAGCTTAAATCCGCTTTTTTTTAAGCAACAAAAACACACGTTTTTAGTCAAAAAAAAACATATTCAAAGTACTTGCCCTCGCTAGCTACACATTTTTCCCATCTCTCGGGCAATTTGTAAATACCACCCCAAAAAAAATTCCTTCTATTTCGAGGCAAACCCCTCATCAAGCCATTTTCGGACGTCTTCGTAAGAATCGAAGTGCTGCTCAGTGAGCGCGTGTCCCATCGACGAAAACAGGTCGGAATAGGCCAGTTCTGGTGAATAACCGGGGTTGGATAGCACCTCCCAGTTGAGTGTCTCCAAGTAGTTTTGATCAGTTGTTGGTGGTAGCGGTAGGCATTGACAGTTTCACCAGGTTTCAAAATCTCATATTAGACGATACCCTGCTGATCCCACCAAACACACACCAACGTCTTCCGTCCGAAGCGATATGGTCTTGGGGAAGATGTTGATGGTTGGCCGGGATCAACCCACGATTTCTTGCGTTTAGGATTCTAGAGAAATATCTACTTTTCATCACCTGTCATAATTCGATGCAGAAACGACTTTCTTTTTTGTCTGACGAGCAAGATTTCGCATGTGTTTTTTCGTCGCTCCATCTGCCTATCGTTCAATTCATGCGGCAACCATTTTCCGATCTTTTCAATCTTCCCCATGGCACGCAGATGTATGGAAATAGCTGGTTGAGTAACATCCAAATACTCCAAGAGCATCTTTTTCGATTGGGTATCGTCTTCCTCCAAAAGAGCCTACAATTGATGGCTCTCAACCTTCCAAGGCCGATTTTCACGCTTCTTGTCCCACAAGTCAAAATTTCCGTCCTTGAACCGACGAAACCAATCTCAGCACGTTGTTTCCTATAAAGCACTATCATCATAGGCCTCCATAAGTATTCGATGCGATTCGGCAACTGATTTCTTCAAATTGAAGCAGAAAAGCAGAGCTTCCCGCATATACTCTTTTTCTGGCACAAAACTAGACATGATTATTAAAGGAAAAATGAATGTTGGTGTACGAAATTGTCGACAATGTCATACTGATTAATATTGACAGATGTCAACCTCACAAAAAAAGTTATGGCGTGCCCATGATAGCTTAATACGCTCACTCACGCCATCTATAACCAAACAGCGGATTTAAACTTATACACCTGGTAATTTTCTTTCAGCAACTCACAGTGGACAATACCACTCCGATCCCACCAACAACACAACATAACTTTCATTTATAAACTATCCCCTCTTCATCACCAGTCACCAAGTGGTCTAAAAAGATTCACTTTTGAACTTCGATCTATGTTATTAAATTTTTTTTTGCTTAATTCGTGTGCCACCCAAACAGAGAATTTGGATACAAAACCAAGCCTTTTAATGTGCTCTAAAGTAGTAGTCTGATAAATTCCAAGCTTGAAGGTCATTTCGGTGGAATTAAAAATGGGATTTGTCCTCTGATCATACTGCGTAGTACTTTGTCATTGACATCTGATGACGGCCTTCCTGATCTGAGTTCATCTTTCAAAGAAAAAAATCACCCGAATGAAATTTTGCAAACCATCTCTGGCATATTCGAGCTATTACTGCGTCTTCTCCAAACATGCCACACACGTTTTTTTTTTGCCTTCATCCCCTTTTTGGAATCATACAACATACAATTTCTTAAGTGCACTTTTTCTTCACACATGTTGACTGTTTTACTTTGATTAAAATAACAAATAAAATGTCTATAAACCAATCAGTCATACAGTAATCTAACGATTTAAATCAATTTCAGTTAAATCAGAATTCTTGTTAAGAATCGACAATGCATACAAATGCAAGTGTTCAAAAACGACACAAATTTCATTTTTAATAAAAAATTTGGTGTGTTTTTTTTATATTGTAGATAAATATCTCATAAAAAAATTTTAATTAGTAAAAATTCTAGTTTTCTTCTTCTTCATATTTTCTTTTTTACTCATAAAAGACTTCTTCGTTCCTACAGAAAATTCCCTTTTTCTTTTTCTTCTTCTTTATTGCCTATGCCATTGTTTCTTCTTCTTATTTTTATTTGTTTATAAAATTTCTAGTTTCTTTTTTTTCTCTCGAAAATGTTTTTTTCTCTTCATCTTTTCTTATTCAACAAAAATCCCCTTTTTTCTTCTTCTTATTATTTTCTTACTGCATTAAAATCCACTTTTTCTTCTTAGCCCATTTTTGTATATTAAAAAATCCCATCTTTTTCTCTTGTTCTTATTATTTTTTTTTTTGCTCTTTCATAAAATTTAAACATTATTAATAATTATGTACAAAAATGAAGAAAAAAAAAACTATGAAAGAAAATTTTCATCTTCTTCTTCGGATAACAAAAAAAAAAAAAAAATAAAAAAAACAATAAAAATTTACTTATTTTCTGTTATTAGAAAAATTCTCATCAATAAGGATTACCGATAAATAATTCTAGGATAAAAACAATTTCGTTATATGCCAGATTAACCATAAATAAAAGAGATTCAAACAATTTCTTTTAAAATATTTTTTATTAGAATTATTTTTTTTTGTATTTTTATATAAAAAAAAAATATTATTTTCATCTATGGTAATTAAATATGTTAACTTATAATATTGTTAATAAATAGAAAAGGACTAGAATACGACCATGTAGCGATTGATATTCTTTTGAAAATTATTTTGAATATTAATTTTTAAAATTCCCAAAAAAAAAATTTACTAAACAAATAATAAGTGATTTATTTTTAAGACGGTTGCAGAAAAAATTGTTCTTAAAAATAAGTTTTAGTTTTGAATTTGATGAGATTCTCGGTCATCATTACTTTTTTTTTTTATTAAAAACTTACCAAAATGATCGTCCTTTATTTTTTTTTAAGTAAATCTTATCAAAATTGTCCAAAGTTTATTTTCGAAATTTTAATAGTTTTTTTTTTTTTTTTGGTAATAAAACCATTCTAAAATATATTTACAAAAAAGCTCAATGTTGGTGTTAAAATATTTACCAAAAGTGATAGTTATCCTTACCTGCCAACATGTGTGAAAATATTTTCGAAAGCATTTTTACTAACAACCGAAATTTTCGAAAAAGACCCCCACTTCGCCTTCTCTTTTTTAGAAAACTGTTTTCTAAAAAAAAAAAAAACATCAAAAAATAAAAGCAAAAAATTAATAATAAAAAAAATTAAAAAATGAAGAGTTTTTTTTTTTGGTTATTTTCTAAATACAAGATTTTTAAAAAAATTTCCAGCCAAACATTTTTATTGAAAATTATTAACAAAATAAAGTATTATTTATGTAAAAATAGAAAAAAATTAAAAAATTTGGAATTTTTAATAAGAGAAACATTTGTGCTTTCTTACTTTCGGTTAATAAGCAATTTTCTCCTATTCTCGACGGAAGCATTCATAATTTCTGAGCAAATGAAGACTTCCATTTACAACACGCGTGGCCCACTAGGCGTCTTTTTGTGGCCCACTGAGCTCTTAATACTGATGTCATTTTAAGGCCTTTTCCTTTGGACCAATTTTGCTACCGAGGTAGAGTTGCAGCTGCCATCATCTACTCTACCTCGAACAAATGAGTACATTGAAGTGGGAGTTACGCATACAATTTACGTTAGGTGGAGTCTAGTTGCTAAAGTGAAAATATATAGTTTTGCGGGTTCGTTGGTTATGTTGAAGCGTCATATTTTTGTTTTTATTGTTTATTTGTGCTACTGCGGTTGGTCCAAAGGAAAAGGCCTTTTATTTATTTATTTTTTTAGTGAAAAACGACGGCCCACAATTGCGTCAAGTAGTAAGGAATTTGGATCAACGACGAGAAGTTTTCAAGACAAATGGACTATAAACTATTTTTATTCGTGGAATTTAAAAGAAAGCCGATATGCTTGATATGCAATAATTCTGTTTCTGTCTTAAAAGAGTATAACAATAGGCGGCATTACGAGGCTAAACATGCAAGTAAGTTTGGTAATTACAAAGGGAAAAAAAAACTTTCTGCACAAAGTCAGATATTTACTAGAGTGTCTCAAGAGTCACTATGCTATGTAAAAGCTAGTTATGCAGTAGCCATGATACTAGCAAAAAAATCGAAGCCATATTCAGATGGTGAAATGATTAAGGAGTGTTTGGAGAGTGTCTGTTAAATTCTGTGCCCAGAAAATAAAAAGGATTTCTCAAAAATAGGCCTGTCTCGTCAAACTATTACTAGGCGTGTGGACGACATTGGAAAATATATTGAAGATAATTTTAATAATCGAGCATCCAAGTTTATATTTTATTCTCTAGCATTGGATGAAAGCACAGATCTAATAGATACCGCCCAACTGGCTTAAGGACACTACTTGAGGGCACTACTTGCTCACGAGATTCGTTAGGAGCTGTTACATCGACATTGAATTGCTTTTCGTTACAACTCAATAACCTATCGGGCTTAACAACAGACGGTGCTCCAGTAATGGTTGGGAAACACGAAGGTTTAGTAAAATTTATTGAAAATGAGGCCTGCAAATTTGGTAAAAAATGGAGGCGAATAAATATGCTTCTTTGATATCCGACTTGAAGCTGGAATTTGAAAATCGTTTTCAGGATTTCAAAAAGCATCGTGTGCTTTTTGCTGCATTTGCAACGCCATTTTCCGTAGACGTAAATTTATTGCCAGGAATTTTACAAATGGAACACTGTGAAATGTGTTGTGATACAAAATTTAAAAGAAACTTTCAATCGGGTTACCTTAGAAGGATTTTATAAGTGTTATTTAGACAAGGAGAAATATCCTGGATTTTATAAACATGCTCTAATTATGATTTCACTGTTTGGAAATACTTACACGTGTGAGCAGCTTTTTAGCAGAATGAAACATATTAAATGTCAAACAAGATCACGAATCACTGATGAGCATTTAGTTCTAATAAACAAAGTCAAACGTCTCACTTAGATTTATTATCTTAGTTCTAATAAACAAAGTCAAACGTCTCACTAAGACTTACGATTGAGGGTCGTTCAATAAGTCCTTAGAAAAAAATAAGAAAAAAAGTGTTTTTTAAAAAAAAAAAATTTTATTTTTCAACACAATCTCCTTTTAGCTCTATACACTTTTCCAACCGTTTTTTCAAAATTTTTATCCCCTCCAAAAAATAGGATTTCGGAAGTTCTGCAAAATACTCATCCGTTTGAGCAATGATGTCCTCGTTGGAAGTGAACCGTCGTCCGCCAAGCCATTTCTTCAGATTGGGGAAAAGAAAATAGTCACTCGGGGCCAAATCTGGTGAATAAGTGGGATGCTGCAACAATTCCATTCTCAATTCCACAATTTTGGCCATGGAAACAGCGCAGGTGTGCACACGCGCATTGTCCTGATGCAAGAGGATTTTTTTCTTCTTCAGATGGGGGAGTTTCTTTTTGATTTCCTCGCTCAACTATTGCAATAACGACGCGTAATACGCTCCTGCTATTGTTTTTCCTTTTCCCAAGTAGTCGATAAAAATGATGCCCTGCGAATCCCAAAAGACCGTGGCCATCACCTTGCCGGCCCATGGCACAGTTTTTGCCTTCTTCGGAGCCCGTTCACCCTTGAAAGTCCACTCTTCGTTTCTGGAGTGTAGCAGTGTATCCAAGTTTCGTCCACAGTAACATATCGACGAAGGAATTCGGCAGGATTGCGATGAAAGAGTGCCAACATAGCCTCAGAGTCCACTGCACGATTGCGCTTATTCTCCTCTGAGAGCAAAAATCTTGCCGAAATTTTTTTCACAGACAATTTTTCATGCAAAATTGAAGCGACTGTACACCTTGTGATATGCCCATGGCCTCAACTAATTCGCGCACTTTAATTCGCCGATCGTTCAAAATCAGATCGTGGATTTTGTCGATGATTTCAGGAGTAGACACCTCAACTGGGCGTCCTGAACGATGTTCATCTTTTGTGGATGAACGGCCACGTTTAAATTCATTCACCCAATTTTAAACTGTCGCAAACACAGGTGCAGATGTGCCATGAACCGCATCCAACTCGGCTTTGATTTCTTTCGGGCTTAAGCCTTTCAAATGGAGATGTTCGATGACAAATAAATGTCGTTAACTTTAATCGACGATAGAAATTGACTTACGCTATGGATCGAGCTGAAATTTTGACAGCTTTCCTGTCGATAATACTACTTACAAAAATAAAATGTGTGTTTACCGACACTACGAGCGCAATTTCTTGGATTTTCTAAGGACTTATTGAACGAACTCTTTTCTTGTTTGCTTTGAATAATAAAAGAAATTTTGTTGTACAGCCCGGTAGGAATTCTCATTTTTAAAATCTGGCCGGGGGCTGCTGAAAAGGTTGGCCATCCATGATTTACAACGAAAAGGACTCCCTCATAATTAAATTCATCCCCCATGCAACCATATTTAATTATAATTACGCCATTAATTAAATTTTAATGCATTTGTTTTCGAGCAAGATGACTTCAATTAAAACAATATAAATTAATCATTTTTTTTTCTTGTGCTCTTATAAAAAAAAAAAAAAAATAACAAATCAGCAGTTTAGGAAAAATTCAAAAATATCACAAAATCAATATAAGGCATTGCCTTTAGTTTACGTGAAGCAAAAGGAACAGGGTAGGTGCCATAATTCTACCATCTATCCTGATTGTGAAATGTGATCAAATACAAAAGTCACTTAAGAATTTCGGAAATTAAATTGATTTTTATAAATGCGGGAAAATTATCAAGTTGATTTTAATTTAAGATTTTACTTAATTCTTTTCACATTCGAAACTGGGTCACTTCATTTAAATGAAATCAGATACAATACACTCTGTAGCTTTTTTGAAAATTTATATTTCGAAAATATTTGAATTTGCACAATTAAATCGGTTATTTTTTGTTTTGTTGGAATTGCTCACACATGAACAAATAATTTGCCTATTTTTCTTTTCAAATATTAACTTGATGATTTCACTACAAAAAAAAATACCTTTTGCCTATTTTTTCTATCAGAATAAATATTTTCTTCGATTTCTTTATATTATTTAATATATGAAAAATGTTTAATAAGGTTTTGTTCGGTTTATATTCAATATGAATGAAAATTGAATTAAAAATTTTGTGGTTTTTTTTTTTTTTAAAGAAAATTCTTTTCAATAAAATTAATTTTGACTTATGGAAATGTCAATGCATTATTTGACAGTTTTTTTTGAGGTTATGAATTCTAACTTAGCAAAGTGATTTATGGTCCAAATTTATTGTCAACATTTTCTTTCTATTAACAAAAATGTATTAGTTTAGATAAAATTGCCTGTTGACAGTTGCTTCAAATTTGCTGCTAAAAATTTTTCTTTCTATGAAATCAAATGTCTAGAATTGTATTATTTTTTTTGAGCAAATTTACTGTTCTAACATGAAATTTGTTACTAAATATTTTTCGCAAATAAGAAAAAAATTCCGACAGTAAACTTTGTGGATAATATAAAAAAAATCGCCAATCTTTATTAGGGAAATTTCTAACGTCAATTTTCCTACAAAAACTTTATTAATTAATATTAAATTATTTTAATATACCGGGTTTTCGAGTAGGAGTGATATAATTTCTTTTTTTTTAAAATACACACTAATTGTTAAGAAAAATCAAATGTTTTTTATTTAATGTGAAGTACAATCGACATAAATAAGTTCTGAATAAAACGTCATTCGAATGGCCTCCACGACTTCTTTTGCAGGAACGAATTCGATGAACCCAATTTTCGAGCACTTTTTCCACTAAATCAAGTCGTATGTCATGAATAGCACGTTCAACATTGACTTCTAAAGCTTGAAGAGAGTCTGGTTTATTGCTAAATACCAATAACTTCAAATAACTCCACAAGAAATAGTCTAATGGTGTTAAATCACAACTTCTTGGAGGCCATTCAATGTCACAATTTCATGAAATAATCGAATCTCCAAACTTTTCTCACAATAATTCGGTTGTTGCACGTGCTGTGTGGCACGCAGCCCCGTCTTGTTGGAACCAGATGTTGTTAATATCAACTACTTCGAATTTCGGCCATAAAAAGTTGGTTATCATCGATCTGTACCGCTCTCTATTGGCAGTAACGGTGTTACCAGCTTCATTTCGAAAGAAGTACGGACCGATGATTCTACCAGACCAAAAACCACACGAAACTATCAATTGGAAGATGAATTTCTTAAAGAAATCGTTATCGTTTTCAAAATGTTCCAGGACAAAATTAGCAAATTCACGACGTTTACGATGGTCCAATGACTTCAGTTCTTGAGTGATAACAATTTTATACAGATGCCAGCCCGAATCCTTTCTCAAAATCCGCCACGTTGTGCTTGAGACAGTCTCAATTCTTGAGAACGTCTTGGAATCGACAAATTGCGGTCTTCAGCAACACTTGCCTGAACGGCAGCAATATTTTCATTACTTCGAGCGGTTCTTTGTCTTATGGGCACTTAAACATTATGTGAAGAAAATGTACACTCGAAATTTCTAACAATTCGACGAATAGCGAGCACTGTTAGACGATTATTACGACCATAAAACGGCAAAAGCGCACGAAAAGTTGCAATTGGAAAACGATTATTTCGATAATAAAATTGAATAATTTATAAACGTTGTTCTTCCGTAAATCTCTTTACTATAAAATTGTAAACATTACTAAATACAATGAAATAAAAATAACAGATCACGATATAATACAAATAGCAGAAACGTCACTTAGAAATCATACCACTCTTATTGAAAAACCCTACATTTTCCAAAACAAATTTTCCATAGCAAAATTTTTGACATCAAGTTTGACATAAAGAAGAAATTTTAGCCAAAGAAAAAGTTTTATTGACCATAAACTTGATATAAAATAAAAATGTTTACAGTAAATTTGACCTAATAAAAATGTTAAAAATAAAAAAATTTTGACCGAAAGTATATTCAATTTATATGATTTATATCTTGACTGATAATTATTTTGGCGGTCAATTCAATTTATAAATAAATTGAGTGTCAAATATTTGAGTGCATTTTATAGTAAAAAAAACTATTTCATACTTAAAAGTGTTTGTTGATAGTAAAATAGATGCAAATTATTTTGTTTGACAGCAAATTGAGGGGGGGAAATAAGTTTGCTCATAGAAAAAATAATCTTTAATAGAAAATTATTTTAACGGAAAATTTAGATTTTTCAAAATATACGAAAAGCAAACTTTACTTAAACAATTTTATTTTTTATTTTTTTTATTTTAATTGATATTTAAAACTACTTATGCTAGTAACAAGCAGATTTGTTACGGGAATATAGAAGGACATGAAGTCATGTGGAGGAAAACACCCATCGATGTTACCTCAGAACAGGGTAATTTTATTTTATAATTTTAAAGAATAGCTCGGCCATCGCCGTTTTAAACGTCGATGGGTGTATACTGGAAGGGTGGGAGTGAAAAGTTCCCTTCCTAAAGGATTAGGGTGGAAGGATAGGTGCGAATGGAATTTTTTATATCGGGAGATGCATAGTTCACGAGCAAATGGAACATTTAGGTCACGGTGGATAACAGTGTTTCGCACATAAAAAGGGGCATTGACAATTTTACGAAGGATTCGGGTTTGTAGGGATTGGATTGGTAGGGAGTTGGAATGCTTAGTCGAACCCCAAAGTTCTAGACCATATGTCCATATTGGTTTCAGAACCGTATTGTATGGTAATAGTTTACTTGTTGTTGTAAGTTTTGATTTACTGTCTAGGAGACGTAAGAATTGTTTGTATCGTCCGTTAAGTTCACGTCTTTTAGTTTCCGTGTGAAGGTTCCAGGCTAACCGTTTGTCGAATATAAGTCCAAGGTAACGTACGCTATTTTTTGTGTGGAATAATACTGCCGTTTAGGGTTATGTCGGGAATTTGTTCTCGGCAGAGTGTGAAAGTTACATGAGCAGATTTTTGCTCATTTACCTTCACTCTCCACATTTTGAACCAAGTTTCTAAGGAGTGGATATGGTTCTGTAGGATACTAATGGCTGTGGAAGGATCTTTGTGATGTGTCAGGATGGCTGTATCGTCAGCATATGTTGCGGTTAGGATGTTGTTGTGGCAAGGAATGTCATGGGTATAAATGTTATATAGGATAGGACCTAGGATACTTCCTTGAGGGACACCGGCGGAAATTGGATAAATGTCAGAGTACTCCATATTTTCAGCTACCTGAAAATATCGGTCTGAGATATAAGATTTAAGGATGTGGAAATAACTCGAGGGTAGGACTCGCTGCAACTTCCAAAGCAATCCAGGGTGCCATACACGGTCGAAAGCATGCGAAATGTCAAGAAACACGCCTGGGCAGTATTCCTTTCGCTCTAGCGAACACGCTATGTATTCGACTACGCGATGACACTGCTGGATAGTGGAATGCTCAGGTCGAAATCCAAACTGATGCTGAGGAATGACACCCTCGGTTTCAAAAATGGGATAAAGGCGTTTTAGGATTAATTTTTCTAGGATTTTTGATGACATGGAAAGGAGGCTTATAGGTCTATATGAGGTAGGAAGATTTTTCGGCTTATTGGGTTTTGGGATCATCTTAATTATGGAAAACTTCCACAGGGAAGGAAAAAATGATGTGTGCAGGATACTATTATAAATATAGGTTATAAGGACGAGGGTTTTTTTTGGAAATTTGCTTCAGGATTTCTGAAGTTATTAGGTCATATCCTGGGGCGTTTTTTATTGGAAAGGTGTTCTATTGTGAATTTAACTTCGGAAGGAGTGAAAAACTTAGGAGGTGGACATATGGGGCACCTGAGTTGATATTTGTCGGAATATTTGTTCGTCATGCAGAATGTCTTGGACATCTTCGTGAGGCTTAAAGATGTTTTCTAAGTGTTTGCCGAAGATGTCGGCTTTCTGTTTATCTGTTTTTGCCCATGTTCCGTCGGTATTCCGGAGCGGGTGTGTAGCTGTTTTGTATTTCTGTTTATACCAAATTTACTGTCAATAAAAAATTTGCACGACCAAATATTTTTTGTTGTGACATTAAATGTCAAAATTTTCATTTTTTACTGTCAAAAAAAAAACTATTACCGTCAAAATCTTCCGTGGAAAGTTTATGTTTAAAGAATTTTTTTTGTAAATCAAATTTCTGTCAAAATAAATTCTTTTCGCGCCAAATTTACTTTCGGTCAAAATATTATCTTTCTGTCATTAAAAATTTTTCAGTTCCATATACTTTTTATACTCCAAGTATATGACAATAATTGTGTTTTTTTTTTTTTGTAAAACTTTCCTTCAATTGTCAAAGTCGTTTGTGTGAATTCTTTTAAAAAAAAAATGGCCCCTTAAATATTTTAGAGCAAACAATTTTTTTTGCACAAAATTAAATATGAAAATTTATATAATTTTTATGAAGAATTCACAGTTAAAAGTCTGTTGGTTGTCATAACTTTTTAGTGTGATTGGTTATTACTGCGTTTTTTAAATCAAATTGGAAGGCAAAGTTAAAAAAATTACCCTTTTTTGTTAAAATTTACTATCAACGATTTTTTTAATTCCCGCAAAAATATACTTTCTTTAAAATTTTTTTTATTTTTGTAAATATTTTTATTTTATATCAAGTTTACAGTCAATAAAACTTTTTCATTGTCTAAAATTTTTTCTTTATGTCAAATTTGATGTCAAAAATTTTGCTATGGAAATTTTATTTTGGACGTAAATAATTTCTTATATTTTCCACAAAGTTTCCTGTCGAAATTTCTTTTTATTTGCGAAAAATTTTTAGTAACAAATTTCATGTCAGAAGCATTATTTTCTAAAAATTACATCTTTTTTGGTAATTTTTTTCATAATTTTTTTCTAGCATTTAAAAAAGAAAATATTAACATTAATTTTATTATTAAAGAAAATACAAATTAAAATCGAAATGTAAAAAACAATTTAAAATCAAAACCAATACAAATAATCTCAACACCATCTTACTAATAATATATGGCATTCTATAAGGAAACCTTATACAAAATCCTTCTACACAGTTTCGATTTTGTTAATAATATTTTATATTAATATTATACTAGAAAAGTATTCTAATGGTAGGAAAAATAAACAATTTTCCTGTACAAACGCTTTCTGAAAATAATATTGTATATAAATTTTTGAATTTACACAATGGAATTAATATATTTCAGATGCCAAACACATGGTAAATGTTTAATTTGAATTTTGTATACAAAATTTCTACAATGTAAATATTGGTATATAAAAAAAAAAATAAAGATAGAAAGTGAGAAAAAATTCGAAAACAAACAATTTCGAAAATAGAAAATTTCAAAAGGAAATTTTCAGTGAATAGAACTTAAATTTCTCTAATAAACGTTGTAATTCTTCCTTTTTTTTGAAAAAAAATTTTAAGCCGATAATAGTCGAACAGAAATAAAAAATAAAAAATATCTAAAAAATTCAAATCGAAACCGAAGAAGTGCTGACAAAAAGAGCATGAGAGAAAGCAGAAGTTTTTAGTTCTGTTGGTACTCTCAAAAATGGGGAAACCCCCGTTTACTTGTTGTCGATTGAAACTTTTTCAAGAGCGGTTTTGAAAAGTATTCAAAATTGAATAAGTTTTATTATCTCAATGAGAAGAGGTGGAGGGGGCCTGGGGGGAGGGTTCAGGTTTAAATACACAACAACAAAAATATTTTATAATTTTATTTAAAACGTTACAGTTTATATTGGTTCTTTTTTTTTTGGTTTTTTTTTTGTGGAAGGACAAAGATGGGTGGTTAGTTTTCTAAAGATTTTCTCTCGTGGCAAAACATGTGACCGCCTAAAAGATTACGTAAAATTACTTTTCTACTATTTTTTATTTCGTTTATTATTATTAATATGGTATATTGAACAATTGGCCATTTTGTAATATTTTCATTTTTTTTTTATTTGGTTTTTCTCTTCTCCGAAAATTGATTGCAAAAAAAAGAAGAATTTTAAAAGCAATCGAAATATTTCTGTTGTAAAATTTTTATCATTCAAATATTCAACATTCTAACAATAATTTTCTGACAAATATAATACGTACTCATAGAAAAGCAAACAAATCCATTTTCATCCCCATTCATTCTTATAGTTTATCCATGTTCTTAAGCGCTTCCCATCTTCTTTCCTACTGCCCAGTAACCGACTCTTAAGAGTCTTCAAGAGCTCTTGGCAAATTTTATGTTGTATATTATTTTTTCTTACATAAAAATCTATACTTTTCTTGATTATATTATTAAAAACAATTGATTTTTTTTGTTTTTTTTTTGGTATGGTTAGGAGTTATTTTGATATTTTTTAATTTAAGTTTTATACTTAATAATTTACAAAGTGTGGTAGAAACGTTAGAGTGATTTGTCAATACCACAGCTTGTATGTTAGTTCCTCTTCGATGTGCAGTATAAGTTATAATCTTGTCCAAAAACTATATGACCCTGTAGAGTGTCATAAGTGAAGTTATGTTTTTAATAGTGCACTACGAAAAATGAAACAGTGAAATTTGGAATAATGATCTTTTGTTACGGCGGTTGTTCCAGAAGTACCTGACCTAACAAAGAAAACAAAAAACATTTGGGAAAAAATCTCTTTATTTCTCAATATACGAGGGTCGTTCAATAAGAAATTGCGTTCGTAGTGTCAGTAAAGATTTTTTTTATAAGTAGCATTATTGACAGGAAAGCTGTCAAAATTTCAGCTCGATCCATAGCGTAAGTCAATTTCTATCGTCGATTAAAGTTAACGACATATATTTGTGCATAACAATGGAAAAAAGCGAGTTTAGGGCTGTCATCAAACATCTCCATTTAAAAGGCTTAAGCCCGCAAAAAATCAAAGCCGAGTTGGATGCAATTCATGGCACATCTGAACCTGTGTTTGCGACGGTTTACAATTGGGTGAATGAATTTAAACGTGGCCGTTCATCCACAAAAGATGAACATCGTTCAGGACGCCCAGTTGAGGTGTCTACTCCTGAAATCATCGACAAAATCCACGATCTGATTTTGAACGATCGGCGAATTAAAGTGCGCGAATTAGTTGAGCCCACGGGCATATCATAAGGTGCAGTCGCTACAATTTTGCATGAAAAATTGTCTGTGAAAAAAATTTCGGTAAGATTTTTGCTCTCAGAGGAGAATAAGCGCAATCGTGTAGTGGACTCTGAGGCTATGTTGGCATTCTTTTATCGCAATCCTGCCGAATTCCTTTGTTAATATGTCACTGTGGACGAAACCTGGATACACTACTACACTCCAGAAACGAAGAGTGGATTTTCAAGGGTGAACGGGCTCCGAAGAAGGCAAAAACTGTGCCATCGGCCGGCAAGGGATGGCCACGGTCTTCTGGGATTCGCAGGGCATCATTTTTATCGACTACTTGGAAAAAGGAAAAACAATAACAGGAGCGTATTACGCGTCGTTATTACAACAGTTGAGCGAGGAAATCAAAGAGAAACGCCCCCATCTGAAGAAGAAAAAAATCCTCTTGCATCAGGACAATGCTCGTGTGCATACCTGCGCTGTTTCCATGGCCAAAATTGTGGAATTGAGAATGGAATTGTTGCAGCATCCCGCTTATTGACCAGATTTGGCACCGACTGACTATTTTCTTTTCCCCAATCTGAAGAAATGGCTTGGCGGACGACGGTTCACTTCCAACGAGGACGTCATTGCTAAAACGGATGAGTACTTTGCAGAACTTCCGAAATCCTATTTTTTGGAGGGGATAAAAATTTTGGAAAAACAGTTGGAAAAGTGTATAGAGCTAAAAGGAGAATATGTTGAAAAATAAAATTTTTTTTTAAAAAACGGTTTTTTTTTATCTTTTCTAAGGACTTATTGAACGACCCTCGTAGTCTCCTTTTAGGTTAATACACTTTACTCAACCATCTTCAATAGTTTAGATACCTTGTTTATAATAAGAAACGTCGATCTTCTCAAAATAGCCATTAACCGTAGACTCCATCTCTTCAATGTTGGCAAATCTTTTTTTTATCAACGAAATATTTTATTAAGTTTGGAAAGAGAAAATATTTTAAAGGGGCTTAATCTGGTGAAAAGGATACGTAAAAAAGTAATTCGAACTAGAATTCATTGATTTTGGCTATCGTGATAACGGTGTGCATTGTGTTGACGATACAACTTTTTGAAGATAATCAATGAAAATTATCCCACGCTTATTCCAAAAAAACTGACATCATAACCTTGCCAGCATATGAAACTGTCGTCGTCTTTTAGGAACCGTTTCTGCCCCCTCAGTCTATTATTCTGACAGTTCCTTTAACTCAGATTTGATCCATATCTGATCTATGATTATGAATTAATGCAAAAACTCCGCTTTATTACGGCGAAACATTACCAACACTTGATTGAAGCATTCTCACGATGCTGTTTATGTTTCATTGTGAGCAAACGCGGATGAAAAAATACAAATTCTCAGTTAATACGAGGGTCATTCAACAAGTACTTAGCCTACAAAAGAAAAACGAAAATTTTGGAAAGGTGGCAATTTATTTTTCCACATAATCTCCTTTAAGCTCGATACACTTGGCCCAGCGATGCTCTTACCTTTTTTACCCGTCCAAAAAATACATTTTCTCGAGGGAAGCAAAATAGGCCACCGTGGCGACGATGACCTTCTCATTCGACCCAAATCTACTCCCGGTGAGTGATTTTTTCAGGTTTGGAAACAAAAAGTAGTCACAGGGGGCCAAATCTGGAGAGTACGGTGGATGGGGCAGCAATTCGTAGCGCAATTCGACCACTTTGGCCATGGCGACGGCGGAGGTGTGAGCGGGCGCGTTGTCGTGGTGGAACAGCACTTTTTTCTTCGCAAAGCGGGGCCGCTTTTTCTTCAATTCGACGTCAATTCGGCCCAATAAGTCAGCATAGTAGCGCCCCGTAATTGTTTTACCCTTCTCGAGGTAATCGATGTGGATCACACCTTGTGAATCCCAGAAAACGGTGGCCATCACCTTTCCGGCCGATCGAACAGTCTTCGCCTTCTTTGGAGCACGTTCGCCGGGTGAAGTCTACTGTTTCGACTGTTCTTTGGTCTCTGGTGTGTACCAGTGAATCCATGTTTCATCGACGGTCACGAAACGACGCAAGAACTCCGCTGGATTGCGCTGAAACAGCGCCAAACACGTCGCCGATGTGGTCTCACGGTTGCGCTTGTTTTCCGGTGTGAGCAAACGCTTTCTCATGCCCAGTTCTTCGTGTAGAATATGATGCACCGTTCCTACTGCGATGCCCACAGTCTCAGGTATCTCGTGAACCTTCAATCGACGGTCTGCCAACACGAGATCGTGGACTTTTTTAACGTTTTCCTCCGTAGCAGCCGTTTTCGGGGCACCTGGGCGTGGCTCATCAAAAACCGACGTGCGGCCACGGACAAACTTGTTGAATCAATTCTTGACGGTCGCCATCGAAGGAGAAGAGTCACCATACACAGCATCCAAGCGATCTTTGATTTCGCTGCTTTTCCCTTCCAAAAACAAGAATCTAATCACCGAACGATATTGTTCTTTTTCCATTTTTGTGCAACCGACCGACACGCTCGCTTTCAAAGGCTCTCAAAACAAAACTAATACACGATAGTAAATTTCTTTTGTGACAGCAGTTCCATCGGGCGGTGAGGCTAAGTACTTGTTGAATGACCCTCGTATGTAATGTCCAGTACTTTTTGAAATGTCTACCATGTCTGCTAGCATCCGCACTTTTAGTCGATGGTCATATAATACCTTTTTTTTGGATTTTTTTTACCATTTATGGCATGGTCACTTGATCAGGGCGACCACTGCGATTGATGTTCCGCTCGGCAGCTTATCCGGCCTAATTTAAAATCTGTCACCCAATATTTGATTATTGTAAATGAAGACGCATACTCTTCCAGACTAGAGTCTAGCTCGGTTTCGATATTGGTTAGACTGATACCTTTTCAAAGGAAAATTTTTCCAAATTTACAAATTCACTAAGAGTTCTCACTATTAATGGCTGTCAAATATGAATTAAACAACGAAGTATCATCAAACTTTAAACTTAAGCTTTATAAGATTGGTACTTTCGACCATTGTAATTTTTTTCTAATAACAATTGCCATTTATACGTCAGGTCGGATACTTCTCGAACTAGCCTTATACACTGGAAGAATATCCAAGTTTGACTTATAAGGAGTTGCAATGAGCCCTTCGGGACTATTCCTTGTTAAGAGTATAATTTATCGAGAACCTCACTAAGGCAGGCCTTCTAATCAAATACTGGTGAAAATCTGAAATGAGTGAGGTCTCTTATAAGGTTAGACTATCGACTGAAAATGGGGTACATCACGTCAGATTGGAAATTTCAGACGCTTGGATCATGAGAATGGCTTTTATCACACTGCGACCTCCATTAATGAATTTTTGTTTAAAAAAAAGAATTGCTGCGATTTCACTGACAACACAACAATTGAGCAAAATAAAAAACACTTGAAAGGACATCATCTTGGTTACTATCGATTACGCCCAAAAGAGTGTAACGCATGAGCTGAAGACGATTCTTGCTAAGTAAGAGCTCTTGTGAGCTCAGATCGTCAATAAAAATTATAGGGTTTTTGGGGAGCTTGGAGTATCAATTGAAAAAGGATGTCAGATCGGACATTGCTTAGTAGTTCCTCCTCCCCTGTTCATCTGATGTTAGTCCATGTTGCTCCAAGATCAAAAATCATTTGAAAGCAATTCAAGTGCTCCCAGGGAACTACTTTAGAGGGGATAATATTCAGGCGTTCTTCTCCTGCGGCACTCTTCTCTGAATATAAATTTTGGTCTTCGGAAAGTGTCCCATTTTTCTCCAAAGTATCTTCAACTACTGTGGCGCTATAGTACTAATGTAGATTTTGGCTGTTTTCGAAAAGCGTTTACTCTCTGTGACACTATAGTCTGTATGAGAAATTTCTTTATCTTGTGCTTACCATTCCATGATTTCAATTACCACCATAGCATAAAAGGATACTTTGCGGATAAAGACGACATATTTTTTTTTTGGAGATATACAACATAAATTTATATAAATAAAATAATATTGTTGCGAGAAAAAAAAACAGTCTTTATAAAATTACCCCTTTAACCATGATCCGATATTTTAACAAAAAAATTTTTATTTATTTTTAATAAATTCTATTAAGTGGAAAATATTAGAAAAATACCAATTTACTGAAGAAAAAAAAACTAATTTTAATTGAAATTTATATTATTAAAAGCAACAAAAACAAAGGACATAAAGAAAATTGAATAGTATGAGTGAAGTTTTAAGGATATACAAGTACGAAAACTGTTCTATTTGTACTTGTAGAAATTATTCTCTTTCTAATTTCTTTATTATAAAATTTTCTTTTCGTCTTATTGCTCTCCTTTTTCTTGAAAATAATAATTAAAAAAATTATAATTTAACGGACGACTAAGAGTTTATTTATTTATTCATAATAGAGTAAAATAATTTTTCCAATAATTTTTTATACTTAACTTAATTATGTACATAAGACTAAACCGAAAATCGAATAATTTTAAATAGAAAAATATATAAATTTCCTACACAAATTATCAATGTTGTATTAAATGAAAAAAAGAAAAAAAGGAAAAAAGGAATTTGCTACTGGAATTAATGTAGATGGAATTCTTCAATAGATTACACCTCATTGCTCTAAAAGAATTGAATAAAAATTTATAAAAAGGAAAAAACATTAATAAAAAATGATTGCTTATAGAAAATAATAGGAAATGTATTGCCTAAATAGATTTACATAAATTGTAAAGATTTTTTTAATATAAAAGTATCTACAAACTGTAAATCATCCATCTTCTTTATAGAAAATTTAATTAAATTGAAAGTTCCTATTGAACGTAGAATATTTCTAGTTATCGGTTAAAATTTGACGACAGTCTAAGTGATTCAGGGTTTATTGAAATCCACCAGGTGTCTCTGTTGGATGGTCTCTCAATCGTTGTTAAGACTAAGTGTGGAAAAGTTGCGTTAAATACAGCCCCCTCCGTCTCATATGTGTTTTCAGACCAAATTTCTGAGCAGTTACTTCTCTTATGGGCATACAAAATTTTATAGGGGATAGGGTCAAGTCTTGACGATAAAAGTCTACTAAATAACTTAGTTCTATCAGTTTTTCTACAATAGTTTCTATTATATTTTTTTCATATTTCTTCATACCATTTTCCAGCAAAGTTTTCAGTGCTTAGACCAATACACTTTTATATCATTTAAAAAACCTTATAAAAGAACCGTTAGATGTCTCTGTTGATAGTTTTTAACTATGCTTCTGGGTGATTACCAAATGGAATTTAAGAAAAAATAACTCTGCACGGAGTCAATTAGTTTTTAATAACACAATGTGGCTTCAAACCGAGAAAATTTGCGTCTTTAATTAATTGCGTTAATTGTTCTGCTGACGCCATCAAACACTGATCCCGCCAGCTGAAGATGATTTGTTGACTGAAGAATCTTCTTAAGTTATCCGGTATCGACGGGATCGCCAGCAAACTTTTCAATCATGAAGAAGATACACTATACCAAATGGTTCGATAATTAAGGGTTCAAGTGCAGAATAGAACAATGCCCGATGACTGGTACCTTGGCATTATCGACAATCATGAGAGGGTTCGGTATACCAGAAAAATTGATTAGACTGACTAAGCTGACCATGAGAAGTGTGAGAAGAAGAACAAAAGCAGACGAATCACCTTAAAACATTGACAATGGTCTTTTAAACCTAGCGCTGGTAATAGTGATTCATGACTCAGAGGTAAGTATGAGGGCTATCATTCTCATTAAGTCTGCCCAGCTTTGAACATACGTCGATGACATGGACATTATTTATCTGTACGAGACCTTCGTCAAAATTGAAACGGCGGTGAACAATTTTAGGCTGCAGATAAATGAAGGCAAAACAAAGAAGAGCTGTCCGAGAAACCTTCGTCAAGATTGAGCCGGGGGTGAAAAATCTTGGGCTCTACAGAAATGAAGGCAAAACAAAGAAGAGCTGTACGAGAAACCTTCGTCAAGATTGAGCCGACGGTGAAAAATCTTAGGCTCCACATAAGTAAAGGCAAAACAAAGAAGAGCTGTCCGAGAAACCTTCGTCAAGATTGAGCCGGGGGTGAAAAATCTTGGGCTCTACAGAAATGAAGGCAAAACAAAGAAGAGCTGTACGAGAAACGTTCGTTAAAATTGAACCGACTGTAAAAAATCTTGGGCTGCAGATAAATGAAGGCAAAACAAAGAAGAGCTGTCCGAGAGACCTTCGTCAAGATTAAGCTGCCGGTGAAAATCTTGGGCTGCACATAAATAAAGGCAAAACAAAAAAGAACTGTATGAGAAACCTTCGTCAAAATTGAGCCGGCTATGAAAAATCTTGGGCTGCACATAAATGAACGTAAAACAAAGAAGAGCTGTACGAGAAACCTTCGTCAAGATTGAGCCGACGGTGAAAAATCTTAGGCTCCACATAAACGAAGGCAAAACAAAGAAGAGCTGTCCGAGAAACTTTCGTCAAGATTGAACCGGCTGTGAAAAATCTTGGGCTGCACATAAATGAAGGCAAAACAAAGAAGAGCTGTACGAGAAATGTCCGTTAAAATTGAACCGACTGTAAAAAATCTTGGGCTTCACATAAATGAAGACAAAACAAAGAAGAGCTGTCCTAGAGACCTTCGTCAAGATTAAGCTGCCGGTGAAAATCTTGGGCTGCACATAAATAAGGGCAAAACAAAAAAAAACTGTATGAGAAATATTCGTCAAAATTGAGCCGGCTATGAAAAATCTTGGGCTGCACATAAATGAACGTAAAACAAAGAAGAGCAAAACGAGAAACTTTCGTCAAGATTGAGCCGACGGTGAAAAATCTTGGGCTTCACATAAATGAAGGCAAAACAAAGAAGAGCTGTCCGTGAGACCTTCGTCAAGATTGAACCGGCGATGAGAAATCTTGGGCTGCACATAAATGAAGGCAAAACAAAGAAGAGCTGTCCGTGAGACCTTCGTCAAGATTGAACCGGCGGTGAAAAATCTTCGGCTCTACATAAATGAAGGCAAAACAAAGAAGAGCTGTACGAGAAACGTTCGTTAAAATTGAACCGACTGTAAAAAATCTTGGGCTTCACATAAATGAAGACAAAACAAAGAAGAGCTGTCCTAGAGACCTTCGTCAAGATTAAGCTGCCGGTGAAAATCTTGGGCTGCACATAAATAAGGGCAAAACAAAAAAAAACTGTATGAGAAATATTCGTCAAAATTGAGCCGGCTATGAAAAATCTTGGGCTGCACATAAATGAACGTAAAACAAAGAAGAGCTGTACGAGAAACCTTCGTCAAGATTGAGCCGACGGTGAAAAATCTTAGGCTCCACATAAACGAAGGCAAAACAAAGAAGAGCTGTCCGAGAAACTTTCGTCAAGATTGAACCGGCTGTGAAAAATCTTGGGCTGCACATAAATGAAGGTAAAACGAAAGAGAGCTGTCCGAGAGACCTTCGTCAAGATTAAGCTGCCGGTGAAAATCTTGGGCTGCACATAAATAAAGGCAAAACAAAAAAGAACTGTATGAGAAACCTTCGTCAAAATTGAGCCGGCTGTGAAAAATCTTGGGCTGCACATAAATAAAGGTAAAACAAAGAAGAGCTGTCCGAGAGACCTTCGTCAAGATTGAGCCGGCTGTGAAAAATCTTGGGCTGCACATAACTGAAGGTAAAATAAAGAAAAGCTGTACTAGAAACCTTCGTCAAGAATGAGCCAGGGGTGAAAAATCTTGGGCTCTACATAAATGAAGGCAAAACAAAGAAGAGCTGTACGAGAAACGTTCGTTAAAATTGAACCGACTGTAAAAAATCTTGGGCTGCAGATAAATAAAGGCAAAACAAAAAAGAACTGTATGAGAAACCTTCGTCAAAATTGAGCCGGCTGTGAAAAATCTTGGGCTGCACATAAATAAAGGTAAAACAAAGAAGAGCTGTCCGAGAGACCTTCGTCAAGATTGAGCCGGCTGTGAAAAATCTTGGGCTGCACATAAATGAAGGTAAAATAAAGAAAAGCTGTACGAGAGACCTTCGTCAAAATTGGGCTGGCGGTGAAAAATCTTGTGCTGCACATAAATGTGGCGAACAATTGTCCGCTTTCGAGAGGAGTATCCTGCAAAGAATTTTTGATTCCCACATCAGGATGGGCGATTCCGGAGCCTATTTAACGATGAGATTCTGGATCATTACGATGACCGCCCAGTTAAGAATAAAATAGTTTAGGGTAGACTGGACACTTAGTCTGTATGGATGAGGAAGATCCTGCTCTGGAGAAGATACGACCAATAGAGCCGCTGTAGTCCCAGAAGATATATGCTGTTGCGTCGAGCTGAAAGACGGTGGCGCGTAGTCGGGATATCTAGAGTCCTTTGATTTTGAAGGCCTAGACCTACAAGTACAATATTACTTATTAAGAAGTAAAATTTTTATCATTTCTATAAAACATATTTTAATCATAAAAACTTGATTTGTAACTCACAAAAATTACAGCTTTTTCTTAGTCAAAAATATAATTTTCTAGTTAAAACCTAAGCACTTATGGACTAACGAACTGTAAAATTGACTCAATTACTCGATAGGCTATTATTCTTTTTCTAACTTACACGTAAGAAAAATGCACTTTCTTGAGAGCATAAATATTTGCAACAAATAATTTTCTGTTATTGGTTTTTTTACTAAAATTTTCATAAATTTATATGATTTTATTTTTCTATTATAAAAATTTTAACTTTCTTGGAAAAATATCTTTACTGAATCGACCGAAATATATGTGACCGAGTTTTTTGTTATTGTTGTAAAATTATGGTTTCATCTTAAGGCATTTGTGAACGATTGCTTACATAATTCCTAATTTAAAGTAAAAATAATCCATAGAAAAATATTAAAATTTATAACAATAACTAAGAACGCTTGTAAACAAAATATATACAGTCGAGTATGACTGATGTTGTTGTTTAAAAGTGTGCACTTGATTCGTTGGTAAACACGGGTTATGAGTAAACATACATAAATCAGTTCTGCCATTACCATGCATGCCCATTGATAAGAACTTATTTAGCTACAATTAATCCTTGAAAATTAATGCAATTCAAAACTGACGAATAAAAACTGTAGAAAAATTTAAAGAAGAAAATGTTGAAAATATTATAAATAAAGAAGTTCATACTTCCTTAAGCAAAATGGCATAAAATATTTGTTGAAAAGAGATAAATGCAATATAAAATCATAAACGAATAAAGATGAAATTTCTAGTATTGAAAACATTTATACTCGTAGAATGTATGGTATAAAAATGGAAAAAGCAACAAACAAAATCAGCAATAATTGTACCGAAGATGTTTAGTTTGGACTAAATCGTTACTATACCGGATGGAGAAAGCTTTTTATTTATCCATTCATTCATATGTTCATTCATAGAATATAAATACGGATTATGGAGGGTGAAGGGTATTCCTAAATGCTTCCACTATTGAACAATGAACCTAAAATAATAACGAAAATAATCCATGGGCAACGAAAGCATTCAAAAGTATGCATCCACAAATTGGACTCGAATAATGAAAACACAAGTTCACTAGACAAGCAATAATCTTCAAAGAATTTTGGTTTTATTTTTTTGTCATTTTTTTTTTTGTTGTTGAAAAGGATATTATTTAAAATATTACAGAAATGATATTTTATTTTATTCCTAATACAATAATATTGCACTAAATTATTTATGCAAACAAATGTTCAAACTTCTTTTGACACACAAATTGTGTTTTATAAAATTTAGGGCTTCATAAATAGAAGCTCGTGAAAAAATTAAATTGAAAATATATTTTTTTAATTCAAGCTCTCTGTCAAAAATTTTGAACTTTATTAACTTGGGATGAAATAAGAAATTTACGACTTTGATTCATTGTAAAAATGTCATTCTTTATGAGTTAGATAAATTTTTGGCTCAAGTACCGACTTAAAAAGAGAACTGCAATAGTCTAACTTTGAAAATTTTGTGCTCATAGTTTCAAGTTAAAAAATATAAAATTTATAAATAATATAAAATTTTTGCTATTGAATTCGTGCTCATAATTGTCAGATAAAAATAGGAATTTATGACCCCAAATCTACTGTGAGAGATCCGCTGTAAAATATTTGACCTTAAATTCTTGCCCAAAGTCTCAACATGAAAATAGAATATTTTGAGTCAGATCTACTGGAAATTTTTTTGGGCTTTAAATTTATGCTCCTATTTTTAAGATGAAAATATAAATTTACGTTTCGGGATTGAAATGAAAATAGAAATTCTTGAGTGACCTGCACTTGCTCCAATTCTTGACATAAAAAGAAAATTTTCTAAGCCGGGTTCAGTGTAAAAATTTCGTGCTCATAATTCTAAAATAAAATAAAAACTTTTAAGTCAGATCTACTCAAAAATTTTGGACTTTAAATTCTGAAAAAATTTCATGAAAAATTTCGTGCTTAAATTCGTGCTGATATTTTTGAAAATTTTGAGAGGAAATTAATAGTTTGAGATTAAATTCGTGCTCGTAATTTTGGGATAAGAATACAATTTTTTGAATTATATAAAAATAAAATTTCCTACGTCACATCCGCTGTTAAAATTTCGTGCTTAAATTCGTGCTCATATTTTTCAGATGAAAAAATAAATCTACGTTTCGGGATTGAAATGGAAATAGAAATTCTTGAGTGACCTGCACTTGCTCCAATTCTTGACATAAAAAGAAAATTGTCTAAGCCGGGTTCAGTGTAAAAATTTCGTGCTCATAATTCTAAAATAAAATAGAAACTTTTAAGTCAGATCTACTCGAAACTGTTGGACTTTAAATTCTGAAAAAATTTCATGAAAAATTTCGTGCTTAAATTCGTGCTCATATTTTTGAAATAAAAATAAAATTTTCTGACTTCAATTCACTATCAAATTTTCGTGCTTAAATTCGTGCTGATATTTTTGAAAATTTTGAGAGAAAATTAATAGTTCGTGCTCATATTTTTAAGATGAAAATATAAATTTACGTTTCGGGATTGAAATGAAAATAGAAATTCTTGAGTGACCTGCACTTGCTCCAATTCTTGACATAAAAAGAAAATTTTCTAAGCCGGGTTCAGTGTAAAAATTTCGTGCTCATAATTCTAAAATAAAATAGAAACTTTTAAGTCAGATCTACTCGAAAATGTTGGACTTTAAATTCTGAAAAAATTTCATGAAAAATTTCGTGCTTAAATTCGTGCTCATATTTTTGAAATAAAAATAAAATTTTCTGACTTCAATTCACTATCAAATTTTCGTGCTTAAATTCGTGCTGATATTTTTGAAAATTTTGAGAGAAAATTAATAGTTCGTGCTCATATTTTTAAGATGAAAATATAAATTTACGTTTCGGGATTGAAATGAAAATAGAAATTCTTGAGTGACCTGCACTTGCTCCAATTCTTGACATAAAAAGAAAATTTTCTAAGCCGGGTTCAGTGTAAAAATTTCGTGCTCATAATTCTAAAATAAAATAGAAACTTTTAAGTCAGATCTACTCAAAAATTTTGGACTTTAAATTCTGAAAAAATTTCATGAAAAATTTCGTGCTTAAATTCGTGCTGATATTTTTGAAAATTTTGAGAGGAAATTAATAGTTTGAGATTAAATTCGTGCTCGTAATTTTGGGATAAGAATACAATTTTTTGAATTATATAAAAATAAAATTTCCTACGTCACATCCGCTGTTAAAATTTCGTGCTTAAATTCGTGCTCATATTTTTCAGATGAAAAAATAAATCTACGTTTCGGGATTGAAATGGAAATAGAAATTCTTGAGTGACCTGCACTTGCTCCAATTCTTGACATAAAAAGAAAATTGTCTAAGCCGGGTTCAGTGTAAAAATTTCGTGCTCATAATTCTAAAATAAAATAGAAACTTTTAAGTCAGATCTACTCGAAAATGTTGGACTTTAAATTCTGAAAAAATTTCATGAAAAATTTCGTGCTTAAATTCGTGCTCATATTTTTGAAATAAAAATAAAATTTTCTGACTTCAATTCACTATCAAATTTTTGTGCTTAAATTCGTGCTGATATTTTTGAAAATTTTGAGAGAAAATTAATAGTTCGTGCTCATATTTTTAAGATGAAAATATAAATTTACGTTTCGGGATTGAAATGAAAATAGAAATTCTTGAGTGACCTGCACTTGCTCCAATTCTTGACATAAAAAGAAAATTTTCTAAGTCAAATTCACTGTCAAATTTTGGTGCTTAAATTCGTGCTGATATTTTTGAAAATTTTGAGAGGAAATTAATAGTTTGAGATTAAATTCGTGCTCGTAATTTTGGGATAAGAATAGAATTTTTTGAATTATATAAAAATAAAATTTCCTACGTCACATCCACTGTTAAAATTTCGTTCTTAAATTCGGGCTTATATTTTTCAGATGACAATATAAATCTACGTTTCGGGATTGAAATGAAAATAGAAATTCTTGAGTGACCTGCACTTGCTCCAATTCTTGACATAAAAAGAAAATTTTCTAAGCCGGGTTCAGTGTAAAAATTTCGTGCTCATAATTCTAAAATAAAATAGAAATTTTTAAGTCAGATCTACTCGAAAATTTTTGACTTTAAATTCTGAAAAAATTTCATGAACATTTTCGTGCTTAAATTCGTGCTCATATTTCTGAAATAAAAATAAAATTTTCTAAGTCCAATTCACTGTCAAATTTTCGTGCTTAAATTCGTGCTGATATTTTTGAAAATTTTGAGAGGAAATTAATAGTTTGAGATTAAATTCGTGCTCGTAATTTTGGGATATGAATAGAATTTTTTGAATTATATAAAAATAAAATTTCCTACGTCACATCCGCTGTTAAAATTTCGTGCTTATATTCGTACTCATATTTTTAAGATGAAAATATAAATCTACGTTTCGGGATTGAAATGAAAATAGAAATTCTTGAGTAACCTGCAATTGAGAGCTTGATTTTTTGCTCCTATTCTTGAAATAAAAATAAATAAAATTTCCCAAGTCAGGTCCAGTGTAAAAATTTCGTGCTCATAATTCCAAAATAAAATAGAAAAATTGGAGTCAAATCTACTCAAAAATTTTGGACTTTAAATTCTGAAAAAATTTCATGAGTAAAATAATAGTTTATGAGTCAGATCTGCTGTCAGATTTTCGTGCTTAAATTCGTGCTCATATTTTTGAAACAAAAATAAAATTTTCTAAGTCCAATTCACTGTCAAATTTTCGTGCTTAAATTCGTGCTGATATTTTTGAAAATTTTGAGAGGAAATTAATAGTTTGAGATTAAATTCGTGCTCGTAATTTTGGGATATGAATAGAATTTTTTGAATTATATAAAAATAAAATTTCCTACGTCACATCCGCTGTTAAAATTTCGTGCTTAAATTTGTGCTCATATTTTTAAGATGAAAATATAAATCTACGCTTCGGGATTGAAATGAAAATAGAAATTCTTGAGTGACCTGCACTTGCTCCAATTCTTGACATAAAAAGAAAATTTTCTAAGCCGGGTTCAGTGTAAAAATTTCATGCTCATAATTCTAAAATAATATAGAAAATTTTAGGTCAGATCTACTCGAAAATTTTGGACTTTAAATTCTGAAAAAATTTTATGAAAAATTTCGTGCTTAAATTCGTGCTCATATTTTTGAAATAAAAATAAAATTTTCTGAGTTCAATTCACTGTCAAATTTTCGTGCTTAAATTCGTGCTGATATTTTTGAAAATTTTGAGAGGAAATTAATAGTTTGAGATTAAATTCGTGCTCGTAATTTTGGGATAAGAATAGAATTTTTTGAATTATATAAAAATAAATTTTCCTACGTCACATCCGCTGTTAAAATTTCGTGCTTAAATTCGTGCTCATATTTTTAAGATGAAAAAAAAAATTTACGTTTCGGGATTGAAATGAAAATAGAAATTCTTGAGTGACCTGCACTTGCTCCAATTCTTGACATAAAAAGAAAATTTTCTAAGCCGGGTTCAGTGTAAAAATTTCATGCTCATAATTCTAAAATAATATAGAAAATTTTAGGTCAGATCTACTCGAAAATTTTGGACTTTAAATTCTGAAAAAATTTTATGAAAAATTTCGTGCTTAAATTCGTGCTCATATTTTTGAAATAAAAATAAAATTTTCTGAGTTCAATTCACTGTCAAATTTTCGTGCTTAAATTCGTGCTGATATTTTTGAAAATTTTGAGAGGAAATTAATAGTTTGAGATTAAATTCGTGCTCGTAATTTTGGGATAAGAATAGAATTTTTTGAATTATATAAAAATAAAATTTCCTACGT
Source organism: Atherix ibis (assembly GCA_958298945.1). Taxonomy (NCBI): domain Eukaryota; kingdom Metazoa; phylum Arthropoda; class Insecta; order Diptera; family Athericidae; genus Atherix; species Atherix ibis. Next base: position 40,329,386 of record OY282610.1, read on the forward strand.
CACATCCGCTGTTAAAATTTCGTGCTTAAATTCGTGCTCATATTTTTCAGATGAAAAAATAAATCTACGTTTCGGGATTGAAATGGAAATAGAAATTCTTGAGTGACCTGCACTTGCTCCAATTCTTGACATAAAAAGAAAATTGTCTAAGCCGGGTTCAGTGTAAAAATTTCGTGCTCATAATTCTAAAATAAAATAGAAACTTTTAAGTCAGATCTACTCGAAAATGTTGGACTTTAAATTCTGAAAAAATTTCATGAAAAATTTCGTGCTTAAATTCGTGCTCATATTTTTGAAATAAAAATAAAATTTTCTGACTTCAATTCACTATCAAATTTTTGTGCTTAAATTCGTGCTGATATTTTTGAAAATTTTGAGAGAAAATTAATAGTTCGTGCTCATATTTTTAAGATGAAAATATAAATTTACGTTTCGGGATTGAAATGAAAATAGAAATTCTTGAGTGACCTGCACTTGCTCCAATTCTTGACATAAAAAGAAAATTTTCTAAGTCAAATTCACTGTCAAATTTTGGTGCTTAAATTCGTGCTGATATTTTTGAAAATTTTGAGAGGAAATTAATAGTTTGAGATTAAATTCGTGCTCGTAATTTTGGGATAAGAATAGAATTTTTTGAATTATATAAAAATAAAATTTCCTACGTCACATCCACTGTTAAAATTTCGTTCTTAAATTCGGGCTTATATTTTTCAGATGACAATATAAATCTACGTTTCGGGATTGAAATGAAAATAGAAATTCTTGAGTGACCTGCACTTGCTCCAATTCTTGACATAAAAAGAAAATTTTCTAAGCCGGGTTCAGTGTAAAAATTTCGTGCTCATAATTCTAAAATAAAATAGAAATTTTTAAGTCAGATCTACTCGAAAATTTTTGACTTTAAATTCTGAAAAAATTTCATGAACATTTTCGTGCTTAAATTCGTGCTCATATTTCTGAAATAAAAATAAAATTTTCTAAGTCCAATTCACTGTCAAATTTTCGTGCTTAAATTCGTGCTGATATTTTTGAAAATTTTGAGAGGAAATTAATAGTTTGAGATTAAATTCGTGCTCGTAATTTTGGGATATGAATAGAATTTTTTGAATTATATAAAAATAAAATTTCCTACGTCACATCCGCTGTTAAAATTTCGTGCTTATATTCGTACTCATATTTTTAAGATGAAAATATAAATCTACGTTTCGGGATTGAAATGAAAATAGAAATTCTTGAGTAACCTGCAATTGAGAGCTTGATTTTTTGCTCCTATTCTTGAAATAAAAATAAATAAAATTTCCCAAGTCAGGTCCAGTGTAAAAATTTCGTGCTCATAATTCCAAAATAAAATAGAAAAATTGGAGTCAAATCTACTCAAAAATTTTGGACTTTAAATTCTGAAAAAATTTCATGAGTAAAATAATAGTTTATGAGTCAGATCTGCTGTCAGATTTTCGTGCTTAAATTCGTGCTCATATTTTTGAAACAAAAATAAAATTTTCTAAGTCCAATTCACTGTCAAATTTTCGTGCTTAAATTCGTGCTGATATTTTTGAAAATTTTGAGAGGAAATTAATAGTTTGAGATTAAATTCGTGCTCGTAATTTTGGGATATGAATAGAATTTTTTGAATTATATAAAAATAAAATTTCCTACGTCACATCCGCTGTTAAAATTTCGTGCTTAAATTTGTGCTCATATTTTTAAGATGAAAATATAAATCTACGCTTCGGGATTGAAATGAAAATAGAAATTCTTGAGTGACCTGCACTTGCTCCAATTCTTGACATAAAAAGAAAATTTTCTAAGCCGGGTTCAGTGTAAAAATTTCATGCTCATAATTCTAAAATAATATAGAAAATTTTAGGTCAGATCTACTCGAAAATTTTGGACTTTAAATTCTGAAAAAATTTTATGAAAAATTTCGTGCTTAAATTCGTGCTCATATTTTTGAAATAAAAATAAAATTTTCTGAGTTCAATTCACTGTCAAATTTTCGTACTTAAATTCGTGCTGATATTTTTGAAAATTTTGAGAGGAAATTAATAGTTTGAGATTAAATTCGTGCTCGTAATTTTGGGATAAGAATAGAATTTTTTGAATTATATAAAAATAAATTTTCCTACGTCACATCCGCTGTTAAAATTTCGTGCTTAAATTCGTGCTCATATTTTTAAGATGAAAAAAAAAATTTACGTTTCGGGATTGAAATGAAAATAGAAATTCTTGAGTGACCTGCACTTGCTCCAATTCTTGACATAAAAAGAAAATTTTCTAAGCCGGGTTCAGTGTAAAAATTTCGTGCTCATAATTCTAAAATAAAATAGAAACTTTTAAGTCAGATCTACTCGAAAATTTTGGGCTTTAAATTCTGAAAAAATTTCATGAAAAATTTCGTGCTTAAATTCGTGCTCATATTTTTGAAATAAAAATAAAATTTTCTAAGTCCAATTCACTGTCAAATTTTCGTGCCTAAATTCGTGCTGATATTTTTGAAAATTTTGAGATGAAATGAATAGTTTGAGATTAAAGTCGTGCTCGTAATTTTGGGATAAGAATAGAATTTTTTGAATTATATAAAAATAAAATTTCCTACGTCACATCCGCTGTTAAAATTTCGTGCTTAAATTCGTGCTCATATTTTTAAGATGAAAATATAAATCTACGTTTCGGGATTGAAATGAAAATAGAAATTCTTGAGTGACCTGCACTTGCTCCAATTCTTGACATAAAAAGAAAATTTTCTAAGCCGGGTTCAGTGTAAAAATTGCGTGCTCATAATTCTAAAATAAAATAGAAACTTTTAAGTCAGATCTACTCGAAAATTTTGGACTCTAAATTCTGAAAAAATTTCATGAAAAATTTCGTGCTTAAATTCGTGCTCATATTTTTGAAATAAAAATAAAATTTTCTGAGTTCAATTCACTGTCAAATTTTCGTGCTTAAATTCGTGCTGATATTTTTGAAAATTTTGAGAGGAAATTAATAGTTTGAGATTAAATTCGTGCTCGTAATTTTGGGATAAGAATAGAATTTTTTGAATTATATAAAAATAAAATTTCCTACGTCACATCCGCTGTTAAAATTTCGTGCTTATATTCGTGCTCATATTTTTCAGATGAAAATATAAATCTACGTTTCGGGATTGAAATGAAAATAGAAATTCTTGAGTGACCTGCACTTGCTCCAATTCTTGACATAAAAAGAAAATTTTCTAAGCCGGGTTCAGTGTACAAATTTCGTGCTCATAATTCTAAAATAAAATAGAAACTTTTAAGTCAGATCTACTCGAAAATTTTGGACTTTATATCTAAAAAATTTCATGAAAAATTTCGTGCTTAAATTCGTGCTCATATTTTTGAAATAAAAATAAAATTTTCTGAGTTCAATTCACTGTCAAATTTTCGTGCCTAAATTCGTGCTGAAATTTTTGGAAATTTTGAGAGGAAATTAATAGTTTGAGATTAAAGTCGTGCTCGTAATTTTGGGATAAGAATAGAATTTTTTGAATTATATAAAAATAAAATTTCCTACGTCACATCCGCTGTTAAAGTTTCGTGCTTAAATTCGTGCTCATATTTTTAAGATGAAAATGTAAATCTACGTTTCGGGATTGAAATGAAAATAGAAATTCTTGAGTGACCTGCACTTGCTCCAATTCTTGACATAAAAAGAAAATTTTCTAAGCCGGGTTCATTGTAAAAATTTCGTGCTCATAATTCTAAAATAAAATAGAAACTTTTAAGTCAGATCTACTCGGAAATTTTGGACTTTAAATTCTAAAAAAATGTCATGAAAAAAATAATAGTTTTTGAGTCAGATCTGCTGTCAGATTTTCGTGCTTAAATTCGTGCTCATATTTTTGAAATAAAAATAAAATTTTCTGAGTTCAATTCACTGTCAAATTTTCGTGCCTAAATTCGTGCTGATATTTTTGAAAATTTTGCAAGGACATTAATAGTTTGAGATTAAAGTCGTGCTCGTAATTTTGGGATAAGAATAGAATTTTTTGAATTATATAAAAATAAAATTTCCTACGTCACATCCGCTGTTAAAATTTCGTGCTTAAATTCGTGCTCATATTTTTAAGATGAAAAAATAAATCTACGTTTCGGGATTGAAATGGAAATAGAAATTCTTGAGTGACCTGCACTTGCTCCAATTTTTGACATAAAAAGAAAATTTTCTAAGCCGGGCCCAGTGTAAAAATTTCGTGCTCATAATTCTAAAATAAAATAGAAACTTTTGAGTCAGATCTACTCGAAAATTTCGTGCTTAAATTCGTGCTCATATTTTGCAGATGAAAACATTAATCTATAGTTCAGCATTGAAATGAAAATAGAAATTCTAAAAAATTAAACCCTCAAGTGACCTGCATAAAATTAAAATTTTCTAAGCCGGGTCCAGTGTAAAAATTGCGTGCTCATAATTTTTACTGTAAAAATTTCAAGCTTGAATTCGTTCTTACAATGCTGGATAAGAATGAAAAGTTGCAAGTCATATTCACTCTTAAAATTTCGGATAAAAACATGAAGTTATATTCGATGTGTTATCTTGATTCCCTTCGGTTCCAATCTCATCAAATGTAATTTTTAGCCTCGATATTGTTGCTTTGCTTTCTTTTTGTAAATCTGCTGGAGACGTTGCTCCAGAGTCAGATAGACGTAAAGGTGGCAAATACTTAGAGTAATTTGGGTTTCGTTAGCTGATAGTACTTCCCTGTTTTGATGATGGGCTAATAATTTTAACCATTTGTGCATTATTTCCATTTGCCATATTACCTCAAATCAAGTTTTAAAATGCATCATAAGAATATTGTGGAGATGCCCAATTGAGTTGCTCATTCGCGTACCGCCTCCAACAGCTCGTCGATTAAAATTTGTTCGTGGCTCATAAAATACTGCACCATGTTGCTCGAAACGGATTATTACGCTTCTTATCATGTTTGCACTGAGAGCTCTAGCAGTATTAAAATGCTGATGAAGTTTTCTTTATGCTATACCACGTATATAAGCTTAAATCCGCTGTTTGGTCATAGATGGCGTGAGTGACCGTATTAAGCTACCATAGGCAAGCCATACTTTTTTTATGAGTTTGACATCTGTCAACATTAATCAGTGCACATTGTCAGCAATTTTGTACAACAATATACATTTTTTCTTTGGTAATCATGTCTAGTTTTGTGCCAGAAAACGAGCATATGCGGGAAGCTCTGCTTTTCTGCTTCAATTTGAAGAAATCGGCTGCCAAATCGTATCGAATGCTTATGGAGGTCTATGGTGATAGTGCTTTATCGGAAACAACGTACCGAGATTGGTTTCGTTGGTTCAAAGATGGCAATTTTGACGTTTGGGACAAGAAGCATGAAAATCGGCCTAGGAAGGTTGAGGACCATCAATTGCAGGCTGTTTTGTAAAATGGGTGCCGCATGAATTGAACGATAGGCCAAAACAAATCTTGCTCGCCAAACAAAAAAGAAAGTCGTTCCTGCATCGGATTGTGAAAGGCGATGAAAAGTGGATATATTTCGAGAATCCTAAACGCAAGAAATCGTGGGTTGATCCCGGCCAACCATCAACATCTGCCCCAAAACCAAATCGCTTCGGACGGCAAAGGATGCTGTGCGTTTGGTGGGATCAGCAGGGTATCGTCTACTATGAGATGTTGAAACCTGGCGAGACTGTCAATGCCCACCGCTACCACCAACAACTGATCAAATTACACCGTGCTCTGTGTGAAAAAAGGACGGATTATCAACAAAGACATGACAAGCTGATTTTCCTCCACGACAACGCACCATCGTACACGTCAAAAATAGTCCGAAACTATTTGGAGACACTCAACTTGGAGGTGCTATCTCACCCCGCTTATTCATCAGACCTAGCCCCTTCCTACTACCATCTGTTTTCGTCGATGGGCCACGCGCTCGCTGAGCAGCACTTCGATTTTCACGAAGACGTTTGAAAATGGCTTGATGAGTGGTTTGCCTCGAAAGAGAAGGCATTTTTTTTTAGCGTGGTATCCACAAATTGCCCGAGAGATGGGAAAAATGTGTAGCTAGCGAGGATAAATACTTTGAAAAAAATTTGTTTTTGCTTCATATGAAAAAAAAAATGTTTTTTTTTTGACTAAAAAACAGCGGATTTAACCTTATACACCTGGTAATAATATATTATTTGGGAGAATATAAAATTCAACAATTTTGAAACATTATTGCACTTAGTATGAAGACTGCAAAAAAAAAATTCAAAAATAAAAAAAAATATGTGCATTTTAAATCTGTAAGTCCGAAATTGGCCCACCCTGTACAAAGAGGTAAAAAAGGAAATAGCATCAAGGATAACTGATGTAAGTGAACAACCTTTCTTTCGTTACAGTCACTGCTGGAAATTTTAATATTCAATAACAACAGCACCAAAAACAACAACAACAACAACAACAGCAGCAACCACAAGAGCAAAAAAGAAAAAGTAAAAATATTTTAATTCCCTTCCCCCCCCCCCCATTACTATCCTCATCAGACTTAATAACATTTCTCTCCGCATTAACCAATCAAATTGTACAAGCATTAATAACACCATTACTTACTACCCTAACAAATTATATCTCTTCGCTTAATGCCAATACTAATAAATAAATGTTATGGTTAACTGATAAATTCCTGTCCACCTTCTTTTGGAATGTGAATGGACTTACTTCTCACCGACTAATAAGTACTATAGCAAACGCTCGTAGCACTTATTACTGAAACGCATATGGAACTGTACGGTTTATTGACCACCTTGACAATACCGCATATGGTGGAACTGCCATCCTTATTAAAAATTCCTTACCACCGAAACTATCCAATCCATCGTATATTGTCCTCCTAACAATACTTTATCTTTCCAAGATTTTTCTTCCTTTTTCAGTTACTTGGAGGATATTTTCTCGCCGGAAGAGATTACAATGCAAAATACTCTGAATGCGGTTGTTATGTGTTGAATCCTCGTAGAAAGATCCTTCACAAAATACTTTCCTATACTCGTACTCTACTATAAGTTAAACCTTCTTATTCTCCTACTTATTAGCCTACATTCACATCTTAACTCTCCCATATTTTTTATTAAAAGAACGGGGTGGGGTTATGATCAGACCTCATATCGAAAATAGTACTTATAACGGGTGATTTTTTAATTTCTTTGGTTTTCAAATTTCCAAAAAAAAAAAAATACAGAAAAAAATATAGGAAATTTTTTATAAGAATCCATAAAACGATTCATGCCATTTTATATAAATATTGGTTAAGACTACATTTTAAGCTTCAATTTTGAACACCTTTTTCGAGCATCTCGGTTGGTACCTCGCTAATAACAAGTAGCGTTGTTCGAAATTAAGTCTTTCCATGATGAAATGGCAATGCCAACTGAGAATTTTTAACTTTAACGCATGTCATGTGTTATGCGTGATCTATCAAAAAATAAAAATATGAAAACCCTAATAGAAAAAAAACAACAAATTATTTTATAACAACTCCGCTACATACAAAAGACCAAACAGAAAATAAACGATGCAGTTCACAGCACACCAATAAAACTACACACAAACAGAATAGGGTAATGGAAACCCATAGCGCTGAAACTAAACGATTAACGTAACAATATAACATGCCACTTAAAATACGGACGTTTATTAGCAAAAAAAAAACGCACAGTAAAAGCTAAATGGCAAAGGACAAGAATACAAAAAATTGATAATTCTCACGAAAATAAAATAATCAAGGACTTATCAATACCCAAACCTAGGAGATTACCTCTTAAATATTTTACACCTTCCGAAGTTAACAATCTCATTCAATGGCTACCCAACCAGAAATATTCAACTTTGGAAATTCTCAATAATAAAAATGATCCATAACCTCAAAAAAATTATGGGCCCATAAGCCTACTCCAAACTCTTACCAAAATAATAGAAAAATTGATTTGAAAACTGAGGTCTTTATCCCATTCTCAAAGAAGAAAATGTAATCTCCCATCATCAATTTGGCTTCCGAAATGAACACTCTACTATACAGCATCCTCTTTTGAGCAGAAAAAGTACTGGCCAGCCATATTTTTGGACGAAGCTCAGGCTTTCGAAGAGAATTATTCTTAATCCATACTTCCCTATAATAAAATCTTACGTCTCTAAGCGATATTTCCGGTTGAATGAGAATGTCGAACATTCTGATATATCGTCTATCCGATCAGGTGTCCCTCAAGGTAGTATCCTTGGTTCTTAGTTATACAATTTCTACACTCATGATATTTCCTAGCTCATCACCAAAACCCTATCATAGCATTGACTATCCTGCAAACCTATGTTTACTATCTTCACAAATAGTTCAAAAAGTGGAAAGTGAAAGCGTACGAATAAAAATGTGTTCATGTTACTTTCCCTCTTCCTCAAGAACCATCTCCTTCCATAACCTTGAGCGGCAATACGAGGTCTCTTCGAAATGTATTGCGAATTTTGAATTTCCGCGGGTTGCGTATATTCGATTTTCGATTTTTTTGTGGCCATTTTGAATGTTCAGACAAGTTCGGCCATTTTGAATGTTCAGTTAATTTTTTACAGCTGCTTTACTTGCACGTGTTTAGGCTCGTATTCGATTTTTGCTCAATTTCGACCAAAACAGAATAGCATTAATATTGCTAAGGAGCTGTTGGACTCTGTCCGCGATGACCCAAATTATCATGGGTTTATGGTTATGACCAGAGGGTCTTAACTGATGACGAATCATGGGTTTATGGTTATGACGTGGAAACCAAAGCTCAATCATCCCAATGGAAGCTGCCGCACGAGCTAAGACCAAAAAAAGCGCGCAAAGTTCGGTCAAATGTGAAGGTTTTGCTTACAGTTTTCTTCGATTACATCATGAGTTCTTGCCACAGGGTAGAACGGTAAATAAAGAATATTACCTGCAAGTTATGTGCAAATCTGGCCGAAACTGAAGATCCTCATGAAAGGATGACGCTACGCTACGATTGAGGAGATAAAGACCGCATCGAAGGAGAAGCTGAACAAGATCACAAAAAATGCTTTTTTGAAGTGCTTCGAGGATTGGAAAAAATGTTGGCATAAGTGTATAATATCTGGTGGGGATTACTTTGAAGGGGACAAAATAGATATTCAAGAATAAATAAATAATTTTTAAAAAAAAACAGAAAATTCGTGATACTTTTTGAACAGATATCGTAGATTATTCCATCGAAAGACGAAGGTTATTCCATCGAAACCCCGCAATAAATACCCAACGACATCTTAAAAGTAAATGGCCTCGTCGTGACCTTTTAATATCTTAAAATAATTTCACGACAGTCCGAGAAAGGTCGATGGGTGTCTTTTTGACTCCTTCATCATACTTTCCTATCAATATGTTCCCTATTAAAATATTTTCTTGTTACAAAAATAAATAATTGCAAATAAAAAAATTAAATAAAAACAAAATCAACATTTCAAAATAAAAATAATATAAATTTATTAGATTTAATTAACTGTAAAAGTTTCGTCCTTAAATTTATGCTGCTTTGTTTGAGCTTTCAAATTAGAAATTTTTGAATCATATTCCCTGCTAAACTTTCGTACTCATACTTTTATGTAAAAAATAGAAATTTAATAAAGTTCGATTTACTATTGGCTGTGCATGCCCGAATTCATGGTCGTCGTTTCACGATAAAAATAGATTTTTTTTGAATCAGATCTACTCAAAAAATTCAAGTCTTCAAATTTTGCAAAAAATTTCGAGAGAAAAATTAAATTTTGGAAAGTCGTACTTTTATTTTCCAGATAAAAATATAAATTTATAAGCAAATGCACTTTTAGATTTTTGTGACTAAATTCGAGCCATATTTAAAATAAAAATGTTTTTCTTAGTCAGATCCCCTGTAAAAATTTGTTACGTAAACTTCGGCTCAAAGTTTCGATATTGAAATATAAATTTTTACGCTTCACATTCACTATTAAATTTTCATGTATGCATTTAAGCTTATGTTTTTAAGATAAAACTAGTAACTTCAAAAAAATGTCATGCCTTAAATTTTGGGAAAAATTTCAATACACAAAAATAATAGTTCTGAGACGCATCCATTATGGAATTTTCATATTTAAATTGATGCTCAAAGTTTTCAGATAAAAATTGCAATTCACGAGTCAGATTCACTATGAAAATTTCGTTTTTAAAGTTTCAAATTAATTTTAAAAATTTCCGATTTAAATCTTGCAAAAACTGTTGTTATATGGTAAAAATAGACGATTAGACGTCAGATCAATTGTAAAAATTTCAGCCTTCAATTCGTGATTATTTTTTGAGTTTTTTTTTTGAAGAAAAAGATTTTTTGCATGCACGAGGTCTGTTCAAAAAGTATTGCGAATTTAGAATTTCCGCGGGTTACGTATATTCCAATTTCGATTTTTTTATGACGTTATGTTGGTACTAATTCACTTATGCTAATAAGTTCGGCCATTTTGAATGCTCAGTTAATTTTTGACAGCTGCTTTGCCTGCAGGTATTTTGGCTCGTCTTAGACTTTTGCTTATTCCAAAAAATGTATCAAAGAATCTGTTTCGGGTGCAATAAAAAGTCACAGGGGGCCAGATCTGGAAAATACGGTGGCTACAGCATTATTAGTGTATTGTTTTTGGCCAAAAGCGTGAGCAGGGGCGTTATCATGGTGCAAAGGCCAGTTTTTGTTCTTCCACAAATGCGCGCATTTTTGGCGGATTGGTTCCCGCAATTTGCGCATAACTTGCAGGTAATATTCCTTATTAACCGTTCTACCCTGTGTCAAGAACTCATGATGCAATCGAAGAAAACTGTACGCAAAACCTTCACATTTGACCAAACTGGCCGCGCTTTATTTGGTCTTGGCTCGTGCGGCAGCTTCCATTGGGATGATTGAGCTTTGGTTTCCACGTCATAACCATAAACCCATAATTCGTCACCGGTTTTAACCCTATAGAGCAAATTTGGGTCATCGCGAACAGAGTCCAACAGCTCTTTAGCAATATTAATGCGATGCTGGTTTTGGTCGAAAATGAGCAAAACTCGAAGACGAGCCAAAACACGTGCAAGCAAAGCAGTTGTCGAAAATTAACTGAATATTCAAAATGGCCAAACTTGTCGGCATAAGTGAGAGACATGAGTACCAATATAACGCCATAAAAAAATCGAAAATCGAATATACGTAACTTGCGGAAATTTAAAACTTTTCGAACAGACCTCGTAATTCATTCCCTATGATTTCGTGCTCAATATAGATTCTGTGAGTTGAAACTAAATTTTATGACCACCTTTAAAAAAAATTTCACTACTAAATTAGTGCTGATAATCTCTAGTCTCAACTCTGAATATCTGAATTACAATATTTCATGAAAATTTCATTCACAAATCAATTTTCAATATTTCGTACTAAAAGAAAATTTAATACGAACAATTTCAAACTGAAATTTGCACCTGAAAAAAATCCAAACTCTTATAAGAATAAGAAAAAAAAAGAAAATTAAATAATTCATGTGACCTGTTTTTTTTTTTTTTGCTTTTCTAATAGATTTTACTAAATTTATCTTTTACGAAAAATAACAACAATTCACCAAAAAAAAAACAAAATTCCAGACTTGATATTTATTTGATTTGGAGAGATGTGATTAATAAATGTCCCAATATAAATTGATTTTCTAAATACTCATCGCCCAAAAAGAGATTTCTTTTTCTTTTCTTTGAAATTTTCAGATTCATGAAATATTTTTCTACTGTCAATATCGTCTAGGTTTGTTGATTTCGAACGTGAGAAGTTTTCGAAAATCTTTCTCACGCCATTCTAATTTATTCATCCCCCAAACCCTATTTTTTTTTTTTTTTTGGGCATTAACGATTATACAATATATGAAAAAGAAGAAAGACGAAAATCATTTTAGATTTATTGGCATGTCTTCTAAATGTAACCGAATTTATTGTATTCTATTTTTGAGCAAATATCCAATTTTCAATTATTAAGTTTGTTCTCCGATTAAGGAGAGTGTCTGAAAATCTCTTTTCTATTTTTGTATAAGTATAGGTAAAAAAGTGTAATATTGTAAAATAATATCAAAGAAAAAGATGAGCAGTTAAAAAATCATGGTAAAAATTCTAAAAGCAGCACTTTTTCGAAACTCGCAAATTAATCTCCCACGCACTGAGCGCTAAGATTATGCAAATTTCATGTACGAATACGATTAGCTTTTTAATCATTTTTACTATAAATAAAAAAATGTTCTTAAATAAATTTTCTTTTATTTATTTAAATCAAAAGCACACAAATATATTATAGATTTATGGATCGCCCCTGTTCCTTTTACTGAAAAAAAAAATGGGTTACTGAAAAGTATCGTTTTATCTCTAAAGATATTAGGGAAATATAATTTTTTTTCTTCATATATGATGGGTGAAGGAAAGAACGGGAATCTAAAGGAAAGATTAAATTTTTTAAATTCATGGCATAAAATAACAAAAAATATTTATTTCAAATTTTATTAAGTAAAAATAATACTTTTAACACTAAAATAGGTCGTATTTTTTCAGAAATTTTTTATAATATCAAATTTTTTCTATCCTAATACATTATGTACAATAAATAAACTTAATATAAAGAAAAATAGTCTGTAAAGTATTGAATAAGAAAAGTGATATAGAATTTTTTTGTTTTGGAAAATTTGTAATTTAAAAGACATAAAGATCCTTGATACCGGATTCAAACAGGAATAATATAAAAGTTAAGTGTTGCTAAAAGTCAAATTTTTTTAAACTTAAATTCAAAGAAGAACTGAACGAAAGTGGATAATTTGTTTTCTACTGTACCATCAAAACTATAATTTTTGAAAGGATGATGAAGAAAAATTCAAAGAGAGAAAAAGAAATATGATCAAAAAAAATTTTTATAAATAAATTAAAGTTACTTAAAAAAATGACTAATCAATTCCTTAAAAGAAAATTGTTCAGATCGAATAATTATCTTATAAAATCCATAAATTTATTAAAAAACACAATTAAACTTTGTGCTTTATAGGCTCATCTAGACTACACTATTTCAGGTTATTCAATTTATGCATAAATAAAAAAAATTATTGAAGTGAACAGAACTTATGCGAAAATATCATCCATAAGCTAATGTGTGCTCTTATTCTAGCAGTTTTTTCCAAAAGTTCCCCCTCAACTTAACTGGCATATTTTTTCTTAATTTGAACAAATTTAAATCTCAGCTGAAGTGACATTTTCTTCGATCTCAACGACATGTAGTAATTCTTTCCTCAGTACTATGAAATTTCCCCCCTCAAACTTATTCTAGCAGTTTTTTTTCCAAAAGTCCCTTCCTCTCAACATAACGTGCATTTTTTTTCTTAATTTTATACAAATTTAAATCTCAACTGAACTGACATTTTCTTCGAGCTCAATGACCTGCAGTAATTATTTTCTCAGTCCTATGAAATTTTCCCCTCAAACTTATTCTAGCAGTTTTTTCCGAAATTTCCCCCTCAACTTAACTGGCATATTTTTCCTTAATTTGAACCAATTTAAATCTCAACTTTACTGACATTATCTTCGATCTCAACGACCTGTAGCAATTCTTTCCTCAACACTATGAAATTTTCCCCTCACATTTATTCTAGCAGTTTTTTCCAAAAGTTCCCCCTCAACATAACTGCCATTTTTTTTCTTAATTTTGAACAAATTCAACCCTCAACGGAACTAACATTTTCTTCAATCTCAACGACCTGCAGTAATTATTTCCTCACTACTATGAAATTTTCCCCTCAAACTTATTCTAGCAGTTTTTTTCCAAAAGTTCCGCCTCAACTTAACTGGCATTTTTTTTTTTTGGACAAATTTAAATCTCAACTGAACTGACGTTTTCTTCGAGCTTAATGACCTGCAGTAATTCTTTTCTGAGTACTATGAAATTTCCCCCCTCAAACTTATTCTAGCAGTTTTTTTCAAAAGTTCCTCCTCAACTTAACTGGCATTTTTTTTCTTAATTTGAACAAATTTTAATCTCAACTTTACTGACATTATCTTCTATCTCAACGACCGGTAGCAATTCTTTCCTCAACACTATAAAATTTTCCCCTCACATTTATTCTAGCAGTTTTTTCCAAAAGTTCCCCCTCAACATAACTGCCATTTTTTTTCTTAATTTTGAACAAATTCAACCCTCAATGGAACTAACATTTTCTTCAACCTCAACGACCTGCAGTAATTATTTCCTCACTACTATGAAATTTTCCCCTCAAACTTATTCTAGCAGTTTTTTTCCTAAAGTTCCGCCTCAACTTAACTGGCATTTTTTTTTTTTTTGACAAATTTAAATCTCAACTGAACTGACGTTTTCTTCGAGCTTAATGACCTGCAGTAATTCTTTTCTGAGTACTATGAAATTTCCCCCCTCAAACTTATTCTAGCAGTTTTTTTCAAAAGTTCCTCCTCAACTTAACTGGCATTTTTTTTCTTAATTTGAACAAATTTTAATCTCAACTTTACTGACATTATCTTCGATCTCAACGACCTGTAGCAATTCTTTCCTCAACACTATGAAATTTTCCCCTCACACTTATTCTTGCAGTTTTTTTTCCAAAAGTTCCCCCTCAACTTAACTGGCAATTTTTTTCTTAGTTTTGAAAAAATTTAACCCTTAACCGAACTAACATTCTCTTCAACCTCAACGACCTATAGTAATTCTTTCCTCAATACTATAAAATTTTCCCCCTCAAACTTATTCTTGCAGTTTTTTCCAAAAGTTCCCCCTCAACTTAAATGGCATTTTATTTTTTAATTTTGGACAAATTTAAATCTCAACTGAACTCACGTTTTCTTCGACCTCAACGACCTGTAGCAATTCTTTCCTCAACACTATGAAATTTTCCCCCCACATTTATTCTAGCAGTTTTTTCCAAAAGTTCCCCCTCAACATTACTGCCATTTTTTTTCTTAATTTTGAACAAATTCAACCCTTAACGGAACTAACATTTTCTTCGACCTCAACGACCTTTAGTAATTCTTTCCTCAACACTATGAAATTTTCCCCTCACATTTATTCTAGCACTTTTTTTCTAAAAGTTCCCCCTCAACTTAACTGGCTTTTTTTTAAATTTTGGACAAATTTAAATCTCAACTGAGCTGAGATTATTTTCGATCTCAACGACCTGCAGTTTTTTTCCAAAAGTTTCTAGCAGTTTTTTTCCCAAAAGTTCCCCCTCAACTTAACTGGCATTTTCTTTTTATGAAATTTTCCCCTCAAACTTATTCTAGCAGTTTTTTTCCAAAAGTTCCCCCTCAACTTAACTGGTTTTTTTTTTTTAATTTTGGACAAATTTAAATCTCAACTGAACTGAGATTATCTGAGATCTCAACGACCTGCAGTTATTCTTTCCTCAGTACTATAAAATTCCCCCCTCAAACTTATTCTTGCAGTTTTTTCTTGATTGCAATAAAAGTCTTCCCTCAAATCATTTGGCACATTTTTTTTCTCATTTTGACAAAATTTAAACCTCAACTGTATTTTCTTCGACTTTAAGTAATTGTAACAGTCCTTTTGCCGGTACAGAAAAATTTTCACCTTACGTCGTTCTTGCAGTTTTTCCCCTGTGTCTAGAGAAACTTCCCGGACAATTCAACTGGCGGTTTTTCCTCATTTTGGCAAAACTCAAACCTCGGGCATTTTCGTCGATTTTAACTAATTATAATAATAATTTTCTTATTAAATATTTAACAACCCCATAAGTTAAAAAAATCGCACCAAATATTTAATTATTGGCACCTGATTTGATTGTAGAACCACAGAGCCAATTTAGATTAACCGACTTTAATTTTACAATTTTACCGAGCATTTTTACAACCGTTCCCGAAATTACAATAAAATTCTGCAAAAAAAATTTCGATTCTCCTTTTTTACTTTTATTTGCAATAAAATTAACTATAAAAAAATTATGTGATAAGAAAAATGTCCCCATTAATTATCCTCTTAAAAGGAAGTCCAAATACTTACTGATGAGTAAAGAAACCACGCCGTATCTTTGCAATCTTTTTTGAGTCAGTTATACTATATGTTAGGTGGATAAGCTCGATAGATGACTATCAACCTTTTTACAGCTTTTACCACTCAAAAATCTATTCGTTATACTATTTCGCTTAATTGTTATGTTAATAATATCAAAGGTAAACTCGTTTTTCCTGATCAGAAATAATAAATCAAAATTTAGCATTTTTCATTTCGAACTTTTTATAAAGTAATTTGAATTGTTTCTATTTTTTATGTATTTTTTCAATTTATAAAAGCTTAAAGGTAAAAAAAATATATCATAATTTTACTTGCAATCTGAATAGCAGGAATTAAAATTTTTCAAACATAAATCAGCTCCTGAATCATGACTTCAATTACGTCTACCAAATATTATACGTCGTCTGTTAATAAGCTTTATATATTTTTATAAAAATTTAAATAAACTTATTTAAATAAAATCTAAAATCTATTAATTTTTCTCTCATCTAATTCCAGGAATTCATTACCAACTCTAAACACCTATCACTATCGTCTACGTATAATATCTGTAATCGAATATTTGAATTTGTTTTCATATAAAAATAATTAAAAAATTAATTTTGAAAGAAAACAAATCACTACATTTAAAGGACACATATTTCTATTGCTGTAAAGTTCCTATTTTATTAGGAAGTTTTGAAATTTGAAAAGGTTTTAATTGCCACAGGAATAAACCTTTTCTACAAAAGAAACAACATTTAAAAAAATATATATTCACCAAAGGAATTTCGTTTATTTAGTATTCAACAAAATATTCAGGTAAGTGAAAATGACAAAAATATTAAATATTTCTTTAAAAAAGAAAAGCATTTATTTTAACTAAAAAAAAAAGAAGAAAATATGAAAATATCACGTATCCATTAAGAGGAGGAGGCAAGTTTTTGATCTTACAAATAATATAAGAAAATTTTATGTTATTTAATCCGTTTTGTTTTCTTTAGATTTTCTTTTAAAATACTAAAATGAAAATTCATTAAAAAAGTATGAACATTTGAAATTTTTTGATTGAAATACTCGTAAAATCAAATTTTTTATTATTTGACCTTGTTTCTCAGAAATTGGAATAAATGAAAAAAATTAAAATAAAAAAACCTTCAACTAAAATCCGGAAAATTGGGGCATTTTTTTTTTAGAAATAACTGAAAATATTCTTTTAAAAAGGATAAAAATAACAAGGAAAAATTATTTATTTATACTTTAAAATCGAATTCCAATATTTATTGAGAAATATTTTTTTTTAATAATTAAATGCAGACATTTTTTTAAAAACTAGTTTAAATTTTTGGTACAAAAAAAATATATGGAACTAACGTAAAGTGTAAATGAAATATTAAAATAGATATAATTTACTTAAAATCTTTTTAATTTTTCCAATATGTACAATAATTAGTTTGTTTTAATATAATTATTCTGTAAATCGTTTAAACACATAAATGCACGTACAAAAAAGCGCATGCGGCGATCATCAAACGCAGAAAAACCGCATCGAAAATAAGTGAACGCAGAAAAACCGCATCGAAAATATCAGCACGCAGGCTGAAATGCACGCAATATAAACGCAGAAAGAGCGCATACGGCATGATCAGTGGTGAACGCATGCGTCCATTTCTGAGCTGCGCGCAAACGAAGCAGTCCGTAGCCGTGCGTGAACTGTTCTCTAAAAAACGTGCGCATTCAAAAGTATGCGCTTATAAGCGCGTCCGTGCGAACACGTGCGTTTGCTTTTTCTGATTTTAATTAAATTGTTCCTTTTTACTGAGTATTGTTCAACTGAAAATAATTTTTTAAAAAGATAAAAATAACAACACAAAATATTTATTTATATATTATTAAGCAATATTTTTATTTATTGAGCAATATTTTTATTTATTGAGCAATATTTTTATTTATTGAGCAATATTTTTTTTTGAATAATTAAATGCAGACATTTTTTTTTTAAGAAAAATGTTTTTATAGCTTTAAAAGTATTTATTTTTAAATAATGATAAATAAAACTAGTTTCAATTTTTGGTTAAAAAAAAATATCAACTAAAGTAAAATTCGTTTTTACTGAGTATTGTTCAAAGAGCCACATTAATTTATACGAGAATTTTTTATTAATTATAAAAAAAAATTAACATTTTCATTTTGGAGTGCGTGGATGGTTAAAAACCACTTCAATCGGTTGCAATGAGTTGAACACTTAATCCTTATGGACAAAGAAAAATCATCAAAAATAATTAAATCCTGAAAAAATGGATCAGTCGAAGGAAAATGACTTACCGCATTAAGTGTTTTCGATTTTATTCACAATGGTTTTTTGTCACAAAATTTTTACAGTAGTCATTTTATTTAAGGTAACTTTTAATGACATTTTTTTTTGCATAATTCGGGCTTTAATTTGACAATTACTTGACGGATGTTGATTTTAAAATGCACTAAAGTTTAAATATTATCTGCATTAATAACATTAATTTATTTGTATATTTTCAACAACAACAAAAACGTCCAGTAAACGTTATATTTATTACATGATTTCATAGGTGAATGAACATTACAAAATTTTATAATTTCTAGAACGATATGTGCTTCAGATTTTGAAATCTTTGAGTTTACACCAAATACGAAATTTTTTCGGTTAATCATCTTTGTTCTTGTTTCAAATTGTTTAGTTCCTTATCATAAAAGCAGGAATTTTTTAATAAATTATTTACTCTACTGTACGTATACGAAATGATCAATATACCTTTATGGAAACTAACGCCATCTCTGATATAAAAATGCTCATTAGGCTTTCTCTCTTGAATATGACTCATTTATAGCTATAGCCAGTTTAGGTTTTAAAAAAAAATTGAATATACATTTAAATTAAAGAGAGAAAAATAGAAAATTAAGAGAACAATTTAATTGTGTGTTTTGGTAAATTTGAGCTTAAAATGAAGCAGAAAATGTTTTTGGGGAAAAACTAACTTCAGTGCAGAAAAAAATTTATTTTCAAACAAAGGGAAAAATAAACTTATTTTAAATAAATTGTCTCAATTTTTATTTACTTTAAATAATCATATACGTGTACTTATAAAAGGAATCGCTCAATGATATTAAAATAAATGTGCTCAACATCGATCAGAAAATTCATTTTATGTCAATTAATAACTTATTTTTTAAATTAATATACTCAAAAGCAAAATGACCAGTGAAATGAAATAATATTTTTTTGCTTATAGCTAAGCAAAAAGAATTTATATAATCAAAACTGAACAAAATAAATTTAATTAAAAATACAGAAAATTAACAGAAAAGTTTAATTATATTATTAAATTGTGACAAGCTTACAATGGAGCGGACAATTTATTTGGGGAAAAAATAATTTTAATGCTGCAAAAATAAATGTTCTCTAATATATAAAGGGTTTTTGAATAAGAAGTTGACAACTTTTTTTTTAAATATCTCGCAAACCATTTGAGATATGTCAAAATATTTATTATTGGCTTAAAGTGCAAGCAATGCAATTATGAATGAAAATCGACTTTGGTTATATATCTACCATGGGCATGCTTGCAGCGGTCGATTCGTTGAAGTCAATTTTCAATGACTCGGCCACACAATTCGATGGGAATGGCCGCTATTTGTCGTTCGATGTTGGCTCTTAAGTCCTCTAACGTCGCCGGCTTATTGGCATAGACCATCGATTTAACGTAGCTTCACAGAAAAAGGTCTAGAGATATTAAATCACAAGTTCTCGGCGGCCAATCGACAAGACCTTTTCTCGATATAACACGTTCACCGAACTTAGACTTCAATAAGTCGATTGTTTCTGCCTCTGTGTGGGATGTGGCATCGTCTTATTGAAACCACATGTTACTGATGTTCAGCCCATACAATTTCTCGAAGAAATAACGCTGCAACATGTCTCTGTAGCGTTTACCATTGACTGTAACGTGACGGTCATTTTCATCAACGAAGAACAAGGGCCCAATGACGCCACCGGCTTGAAAACCGCACCATACAGTCACGTTTTGTGGATGAAGTAGTGTTTCATAAAGCATATGAGGGTTTGCAGCACTCCAATAACGCATGTTTTGTTTGTTGACGAAGCCAATCAACCAAAAATGTGCTTCATCACTGAAGATGATTTTGCGATGAAAGTCGTCATTTTCGGCAAACTTCTCTAGAGCCCAATCTGAGAACGTGCGTCGCTTCATATGGTCAAGTGGCTTTAGTTCTTGAGTTAACTTGATCTTAAGTTAACTCAAGAACTTAAGATCAAGTTAACTCAAGAACTAAAGTAAGAAATCAAAAGTGTCAAGTTGCTACTAAAAAAACCCGATACATAATAATTGAATGATAATAAAGTAAATATTATTTGTTTGTGGTGTTTTCTGCTGATAATTGAACAAAAAAAAAACAAATTCCCCCTTAGAAATAACCAAATGTGCTCAATATCGGACAGAAAAATTATTTAATACAAATTAATAACTTTTTTTCAATTTAAAATATTTGAAAACGTAATCTGCTCATAGCTAAGCAAAAAATGTATTATTTTAAAACTGAATAAAATGTAATTGTCATAATAAGCATATTTTTTGTAGAAAATATATTTATTTAAAAAGTAGTGTTTATTATATTATTAGTTAATTAATTAAATATTCTCTATATAGATGATATATTTGCTCAGAATGGAGCAAATATATTATTTTATATGTACTGAAACTTTTTAAATTGGAATTTTAATGAAGTTATTTATAAATTTGTTACTAAGATATTCTCTGGTAAATGAAAATGAACATAAAAAATAATAAATTTGCTCAGCATCGAGCATAATAATTTTATTTGATGAAATTTCTTTTGGAAAAAGGGATTTTTTTCTTAATATAAATTTTAAATAAAGGAAAATTGATGGTGGTTCGAAAACCAACTATTCAACACATTGAGTTTACTCACAATTGAGCATAATTGAAAAATTATTCAATCAAGAAAAAGATTTTAAATAAATATTCTCAATACATGTGTATTATTGAGTATTTGATAGATAAATGCTGTGATGATAAGATTGAATAGTTTTTGGCAAAAAAAGGATTTGACAATTTTTATTTAAGAAATTTATTGTTTTAAATTTGTCGTGTTTTGTAGATTTTGTCATTGTCTTGTTAAAATGATATGTACTTCAGATTGAGATTTCAATCTTTGAGTTCAAGCCAAAAAAAAAAAGGAATTTATCATCCGGTTATACCGCTGAGAATTGACTGTATCCAAACCCAAATGGTATTATCTGACCAAAATACTGTTCATAGATACAATAGCTCTTCCATAGTTACTTATAGATTTTAAAGCTCAATATATGGGAAATTTGCTTGTGATAAAAACTTAAATCTTAAATAATATACATATTAAATAACTGTAAAATGGCAAAATTATTTTTTTTTCCAAATTGGAAAAGTGAATTAATTTTTATTTATTGGCAAGAAATTTATCGAAAATAAAATCATCAACCTAAACGGTGTATATTATTTTAACATTTTCAAATAATACAAATTGTTTATGATATCCTTTTTGGGGTATGTAACAATTTTACAGAAAGAAAAACTAGCAAAAACATTGAGAAATTCTATTTATTCATAAGAACAAATGGTTTTCGTGTAGGATTTTAGATTTTTTTACTTTTTAGCAAATCGCATGCAAAATTGAATGAATAATTTGCTATTATTTTTAGAGAAATATTTCATAACAATCGCCAAAATGTATTTTATTGAATTGTAAAATTTTAAAAAAATAATAGCAGAAATTGTTATTCGTTTATTTAAACTTTGGTATATTTTCTTAACCAAAGAATTCGTGCATGTGTAATAAATGTTTACGTTCACTTTTTTTAGTGCATAGGACGATGAAAATTTTAAAAATTGGAAAGGAAATTTGTCAAATTTCCAAACGTAAAAATGAAGAAAACAAATAAGACCAAAGCCAAATTCATTGCTGCTTTAGGAAATATTATTAAAGATGAATTTCTACTATAAAATTTCCTTATAAAAAATTAATAATTAGCACCACATTTAAAACGAGCATATTATCGATTCGTTATTTTTCTATTAGTTCTTCGATTGGATTGGGTGAATAGTTTTAAAGTTTTCATTAAATAAATTTAACGTATATAACCGATAACTTAAATGAAATATTAATTAGTTTTGTGTTGATACTGGAATGGGTGATTGTTTCAGTTAATCAAATTTCATAGGCAGTATCGTAAATTTGAAAACTTTCATCACATTAATATGTAGTTGATAAAGTATACAATGCCTTAACTCAGTATGAAAATTAGTTGGAAAAATTTAAATTTTCCGAAAAGGAAATAAGGAAATCGATAAGCGAACTGACCCACAGTACTTAAATGATCCGGGCTTTGTCAGAGACAGACAGGATACTTATAATTTTTATTAATGTTATTTCCTTCTGAAGTGTTCTCTTAGGCAGTTTATATACCAAAGGCAGTGAAAAGCTCACAGGCTTCAACTGGTTACTTCCTTCCAGGTTACAACTGATTACACTCCTTTGGGGCAGCTACAGGAATTTTATAATCCGTTCAAAAACTACGTTCAAAGTAGTTCTGTTCAATAGCTATACTTCGTCAGAGGCGTTGCATCGACTCTTCGGAACAATACCGAAAGACTTCAACTGAAATCGCCTTCAGCTCTTCGGTGACACACCTTTTGATGACGTCCTCTTTAGGGGTTCTTTTCATCTTGTGGAACAAAAAAAGCCATAATTTTTAGAATAGAGTGGGTAGGGGATGAGGGAGTGGAAGGGGTAGTAGATATGATACAGTAATTCTTTTTTTTTTTTTAAAAAAAGGATTTCTCCTTTTTTTATCACCTTGAAAATATTTTCTTTGGCTGTACATCAGCATTGGTATTATTGTGTAATAGTAATTTCGTTGTTTCCCAACAGAGGACTTACCATAATTGTATTTATTCACAACAAACTTCACACTTAAGCCGCATAATCATATATATTTTTTGGTTTGCTTGTGAAAAAATTCGATTGATTCAGTAAAGTAGTTTTTGGTTGATACCCTTTTAAATATGGAAAGTGAAAAATAGCATTTTCGGCATTTTTTACCTTGTTTACTATAGAAAAGATAAAAATGCTGTTCAAGCACATAAAATAGTATCCGATGTGTATAGAGAAGATGTGTTAAGTGAACGCCAGTCCTAAAACTGATTTACAAAATTTCGATCCGGCAATTTTGATCTCGAAGATGCACCACGTTCTGGAAGGCCAGTTGAAGCTGATAAAGACACAATAACGGCCAGTTGAAGCTGATGAAGACACAAACCGGCGAATAATAACACGTGAGGTCGCTGAGATATCAAATTTATTAAATTCGATCGTTCATGATCATTTGGAACGGCTAGGTTTAATCTCAAAGCTCGACATATGGGTTCCTCATCTTCTTACGCATTTACGTTTGTGATTTGCTTCTCAAACGCCAAGAAAATGATCCATTTTTGAAGCGTATCATCCATGGGGAAAAGAAATGGATTGTTTACAATAATGTTAAGCGTAAAAGATCCTAGAGTAGAAAAGATGAACCGGCTCAAAGCACAGTCGAAAGCCAATATTCATCAAAAAAAAAAGGTTATGCTATCTAAAGCTCAAAATTAATCGAAAGGAATCGTTAATTTTGAGCTTCTACCGAGCAACACAACAATTGATTTTGAAGTGTACTATCATCAGTTGGACAAATTTAATGAAAAAAGGCCAAAATTGGTCAATAAGAAAGGTATAGTGTTCCATATACAAGTTTGATCACTCGGGAAAAACCTTTTAGAGCTTGGATGGGATATACTAGTACACCCACCATACTCTCCAGACCTAGCACCTTCCAAATTATCATTTGTTCCGGTCTCTACAAAAAATTTTAGATGGTAAATTGAAGATGTCAAAAATTCCTTGGATCAGCCAAAAAGATGGCAAAGGGTATTGGATCAGACTGGACAATACTTAATTAAATAAATATATTAATTCACTATAAGAAAAACGTAAATTAAAAAAACGAAATTACTTCCCGGACAACCCAATATTTTCATTTTAAGAGAAAAAAAAAAACTAAGTTAATAGTTTATTTTTTTGCAGTCATAAATTTTTACAAGAGCCCACATGCATTCCATATTTTCATCAGTTCAGAAAGTTGAAGGCCTCTATGGGTGAGGTTCATCTTCCATTGGTTCTCGGCTATCCAAAAAAGTATTATTCCATCGAAAAGCTTGTCAGCTTATATCGCTGAAAAAATCCGTTGCAACATTTCGTAAGTCAAACTCATCGATTCATTAAGCCTAACATAAAATTTGATGGTATATCGTTACTTTCAAGCTGTTCACAGATTGGCTAACGCATAAAAAAAAAACACAACTTAGGGGATCTCGTAGCCATTTATCCTGGGCCCATCTAGGAACAGTCCGAATATATACTTTTGAACTGTCATTTTCATGGATGGGTGATAGAAGCTCTTCAGATTATACACTTTTGATCAAAGATGATCCGTTTTTAAGGTGTTCAATACTTTTTTATTTGTTTGCTTATATGAGAGTTCTCTTAGACTAAAGCCAGAAGTACTATTGTAGCGCTACGACCATGAACCCATTTAGGGAAGTAATGAGTCTTATAAGCCCTCTGATAATTTTTTACGGTTGTCCACATTAATATTTTTGTTTGAAGACTGCCTTTTCTGAGATTGACAGGACCATTACATGAAATTACTTTGTCGTCAATAAATTTATTATAACCATTTTGCTATAAATAATTGTTTATCCTGAGCTCAGGATAACGCTTGTAATTATTCGAACAAATTTAGAAAATTTCTAGAGAACTATTATCTTTTCTAAAAGAAAGCACGTATCCCTAATAAAAATAAAAGAGCACGTACCCCTCAAAGGCAATCACTTCCTCCAAAAATAAAATTTCCTAAACTTTATAAACCCTTAAACTACCAGGTGTATAAGCTTAAATCCGCTGTTTGGTCATAGATAGCGTGAGTAAGCGTATTAAGCTACCATGAGCACGCCATATTTTTTTTTATGAGTTTGACATCTGTCAACATTAATCAGTGCATATTGTGAGCAATTTCGTACAACAACAAACATTTTTCCTTTGGTAATCATGTCTAGTTTTGTGCCAGAAAAAGAGCATATGCGGGAAGCTCTGCTTTTCTGCTTCAATTTGGAGAAATCGGCTGTCCAATCGCATCGAATGCTTATGGAGGCCTATGGTGACAGGTTTTATTGGAAACAACGTGCCGAGATTGGTTTCGTCGGTTCAAAGACGGCAATTTTGTTCAAATTGCACCGTGCTTTGTGTGAAAAAAGGACGGATTATCGACAAAGACATGACAAGCTGATCTTCCTCCACAACAACGCACCATCGCACATGTTAAAAATGGTCCGAAACTACTTGGAGACACTCAACTGGGAGGTACTACCCCATCCCGCTTATTCACCAGACCTGGCCTCTTCTGACTACCACCTGTTTTCATCGATGGGCCACGCGCTCACTGAGCAACACTTCGATTCTTACGAAGACGTCCGAAAATGGCTTAATCAGTGGTTTGCCTCGAAAGAGACGGAATTTTTTCTGGCGTTGTATCAACAAATTGCCCAAGAGATGGGAAAAATTTGTACCTAGCGAGGGCAAGTACTTTGAATACATAATTATTTTTGCTTTCTATGAAAAAAAAAATGTGTTTTTTTTACTAAAAAACAGCGAATTTAAGATTATACAGGTATGTCTAAAATGCACGTCTTGTCCTTTTATTTTTAAATTTGGATGAAAACAAAACTAAATAGCTAAACTATACAATTTTTTACTAAATTAAAGGCGGAACTCCAAACAACAAGAAAACATTATATAGGTTAGGTTGCTTTGAACACGTTGACATAACAAAATAATGTGCTAATATCATCTATTGACAAAATCCACAATCACTTAATTGCTAAACCAATAATTTTTGTCGTGATTCTTCTAAAAAAAAATTTGTGATTCTTCTTAAAAAAGCAGGAACATCAACAGATCATAAAAGGTATCTTACGTAGTGTATTAATTTACTCCCTTTTTTAATGCGAACTTAAGACACCTTGACAATATATCATAAAACTTATTAATAACTAATTTTCAAGTTAATAGAATCTTAAGAATTCATAGAAATTTTTGGTTGCGGAAAAATCTCTTTTATCAATAATATAAAATTAAATTGTTTTATACGAACAGTTTAGCAAAATTACTAACAAATCAAAGTGAATCAGTGCAAAAATTATAAATTATTCAAATTGATTTTAAATTGACTACCATACCTGGCTCCAATCAAAATTGCTATACTGACAACTCAACCTACCGCCCCCCTCCCCCTCACCCTAGACACAATTCATGATGAATAAGGTAAAGTCACAAACTGAATATATGTATTTATATACATTTATTCCTGAATGTAAATACAATCGTAAAATTATTGATTTAATTGTAGAGTAGAAATTAAGGACTTTAAATACTAGATTATAAAAAGCAGATAAGAAAATTCTGTAAAAATTTAATAAAAATTTAAAAAAAAAACACTTTTTTTTTTGGTTCAATTAATTAAATAAAAATTCCAAGTCTCTTAAAGTATAGATTATTGTGTTCACATTTAATAAGTTTGTGCCTTTTCAGGGCAAATATTGTACAAGATATTTAAAAAGGATTAAAAATTCAATTCATAAAAATTCATTTACAAAATACCTTGCGGTTGTATAATAACCTTTATTATTGAGGTAGCCTCAACCATAATAATAACAGTGCCAAGACCTTGTCAGATTAATATAATAAAAGTTATTTCGGAAGTCATATATGAAAAAATGAATTTAATTCGCATTCAATTTCTTACGAAGATAAACAATAATTTGTGCGTAGAATCCGATTTAGTAAAACGGTATCCAATTACATAATAACGCATACAATTTACCGTATACCGCCCACCATCCAACCCTTGCTGACTCGTCTATTATTGCAGAAATACTCAACTTATACCCTTTAAATATGATCAAATTTCACTCTTCTTACGGCTTAAACTGGCTTCGTATAAATAACCATCAAACCAGTCATTATTTTTTTCTATAACAATCAAAGCAGCTGGCAATTATATAGCACACTTTGGAAATTATTACAAATTAACAATCGTTTACGGAAATGTTTTGGCAATATTTATTTTTAAAGATAAATTAATGGGGGGGGGGGGGGGGGGGTTGGAGGGGATGGTGAATGAATAAAGACGACATTTTTATCAGTTAATCATATTATATAATCTTCGTTCTTGTTTCAAATTGTTTAGTTCCTTTTCATAAAAGCACTAATATTTTTATAAATGATTTACTCTACTGTATGTATACAAAATGATTAATATACCTTTATGGAAACTAACGCCATCTCTGATATAAAAATGCTCATTAGGCTTTCTTTTTTGAATTTGACTCATTTATGGCTATAGCCAGTTTTGGTTTTAAAAAAAAATTTAATATACATTTAAATTAAAGAGAGAAAAATAGAAAATTAAGAGAAAAATTTAATTGTGTGTTTTGGTAAATTTAAGCTTAAAATGAAGCAGAAAATTATTTTGAGGAAAAACTAACTTCAGTGCAGAAAAAAATTTATTTTCCAACAAAGGGAAAAAAAACTAATTTTAAATAAATTGTCTCAATTTGAATTTACTTTAAATAATCGCTCAATGAAATTAAAATAAATGTGCTCAACATAGATCAGAAAATTCATTTTATGTCAATTAATAACTTACAATATTTTTCAAATTAATATATTCAAAAGCATAAATAAACAGTAAATAAATAATAATTCATTTGCTCATAGCTAAGCAAAAAGAATTTATATAATCAAAACTAAACAAAATAAATTTAATTAAAAATACAGAAAATTAACAGAAAAGTTTAATTATGTTATTAAATTGTGACAAGCTTACACTGGAGCAGATAAATTATTTGGGAAAAAAATAACTTCCATTATTTTTCTAATATATATATAACAATTGAACAATAATAACGCAATTATTATTTATTTGTGGTCTTTTCTGCTGACAATAGAACAAAAAAAAAACAAATTCCGCCTTGGAAATAACCAAATGTGCTCAAAATCGATCAGAAAATTTATTTTATATAAATCATTTTTCAAATTAATATACTCAAAAGCAAAATGAACAGTAAATAAATAATAATTCATTTGCTCATAGCTAAGCAAAAAGAATTTATATAATCAAAACTAAATTTAATTAAAAATACAGAAAATTAACAGAAAAGTTTAATTATGTTATTAAATTGTGACAAGCTTACAATGGAGCAGATAAATTATTTGGGAAAAAAATAACTTCTATTATTTTTCTAATATATGTATAACAATTGAACAATAATAACGTAAATATTATTTGTTTGTGGCCTTTTTTGCTGACAATAGAACAAAAAAAACCTGCTTTAAAAACCTCTGGAATAACCGAATGTGCTCAACATCAACCAAAAATTTATTTAATGCAAATTAATAACTTTTTTTTCAATTTAAAATATTTAAAAACGTAATCTGCTCATAGCTAAGCAAAGAATTTATTATTTTGAAACTGAATAAAATGTAATTGTCATAATGAGCATCTTTTTTGTAAAAAAAATAGTTTTTATTATATTATTAGTTAATTAATTAAATATTCTCTATATAGATGATATATTTGCTCAGAATGGAGCAAACATATTATTTTATATGTACTGAAATTTTTTAAATTGGAATTTTAATGAAGTTATTTATAAATTAATTATTTAGATATTCTCTGATAAATGAAAATGAACATAAAAAATAATAAATTTGCTCAGCATCGAGCAAAATAATTTTATTTGATGAAATTTTTTTTGGAAGAAATGATTTTTTTTTTCAATATAAATTTTAATTAAAGGAAAATTGATGATGGCTCAAAAAACAAATATTCAACACATTGAGTTTACTCACAATTGAGCAGAATATTATTATTTTTTTTTTTTTTAAGAATTAAAAAATTATTGACAATTTTTATATCAGAAATTTATTGTTTTTTAAATTTTTGTGTAAATATTTAATGTGCATTAATAGAAAAAAAATTTCCAGTTTGATATATTTTAAATTGCTAAGAAATTATAATTTGATATGATCGTTTAAATTTATGCTCATAAAAAAAAAAAAAAAAACAAAAATAATTTGATTAAAATGTCCAAAAATAATTACGTTCTTTTATAAGAATTTATATAAAAATCAATATTTACAAATAAATCAACAACGCTCGATGAAGTGAATTTTGTTATTAAACATAACATATTTGCTCATAATGGAGCAGTATATTTTTATAATGAAATAAATTCATTTCAAATCATTTTAAAATCAATAGCATAAGTACAGAAAAATGATTCGCAATAAAACGATATCTATTCAAGGTTTTTCCAATTCATAGTCTCAGAGATAGTGACAAATAAATAGTACAGACTAGATTATTTTTCTTAATTCTGAAAATAAGTAATATTTTCTTAGGGATTACCAATTCACCACAGCCTCCTTTTCCTTTTATACGATTTTTTGCTCAGAAAACACTCAAAAAACACTATTCATATAAAAAAACATAACACGCTGCATAGTAAATTTTTACATTTACTACAAAAATTAATAAACATTAATTCTTTGTATGATATTAAATACCAAATTTTATACTGATTGACATAATAAAATTATAAAAAATATCAAATGATCTGAAGGTTTAAGAATGGTAATTATTTTATGTAAATAATTTTAAAATTACTTAATTTGTAAAAAAGAAAAGTTTAGAAAAAAAATTTTATTATTCCACCTATAATTTGTGAGAAATTCTAATAATTAATTTGCTTTTGTAAATAAGTTCTTTTGAAACTAATCCTTTTTTTTTTATTCAAAATTAACAGTGAATATAGTAATTACATTAAATTAAAAATATTAAATCGAAATCTTTCTCATAGCTAATTGCTAAGTATGAGTGATAATTTGCAAGAGAGCATTATATCTAGTACCAGGATGGGGCCACAAAAAAAACTGCTCAAACATTTTACTATCTTTATTAAAATTTCAATTCTCCGAATATTTTTAATTACGAATTTTTTCAATATATTTTCTATGGAAATCCTTTCACAGGATACCACATAGTACTTGTAGTATTTTAATGGCAAACAAAGCTTTCATCTTAAATTATAAAAACCATCAATTTTTCAACAAACAATTTAAATTTGAAAATTTAAAAAAAAGTGAGTAAAATTAATATAAATTTATTACTAAAAAAAAAATTCTACTACAAGCATTTCTGCAAAATGCTATCGATCAATAAGAAACACTTTAAATTCAACAAACACAACCGAACTTAAATACAATTCTGAATAGGAAGAAAATCGATAAAAATTCATGCCATCAAATTACAAGAATCCTTTTTATTACAAATATCGACTGTACACTAGCAAGGATTCATTTATTGTGCTCGTATTTGTTCAGAATTTATTTTATTATTTGACAGATTTTTCTTAAAGTTTCCTTCATGTTCACGTTCGTTTGTTGTTAATTCTTTTCAAAATTTATTTACTTAAAATATTTTAGGATTTATACTTTTTTAATAAATTGATTAAATAAAAAGATAATGAATCTAATAAACACGTATTTATCTAGTGTATGTTGAATTAAATTAAATTTTTACATAAATCTATTTGCGATAAATAAAAGGTAATCAAACATATTATGTTCCGGTAACCATAGCAGTTACTTCGTAGTCCCATCTTCGGCAATCATTTCAAATGCTATATTAATGAAAATATGATGGCTACCTGAAAAGGATACAAATTTACTAGTCATTAGTAAGGAAGCTTTTTAAGCCCTCAATAGTACAGTTCAATTGCAGATGGTATAATAGAAATTTTTAAAATAATTAAGCTAAGTAAAAAAAAAATTAGGGTCTCTTAGGGTCTTAGCCGAAAAAATGATCATAAAAGTTTATCCAATTTTTGCTTCGAATTGTAAAGTTAAATAAAACTTTTTGAGGTAATTTTGATGACTTTTTACAAACATTTCAGGTTGTATGACAATTTAGCGGAGTACTTGTTGGATGTTAGTTTCAAAATACTCTAAAGTTTAAAAATAACCTAACATATTTAGATCTAATTTTTTATGTAAGCTTCTAGGAAAAATTCTACCAACTTCAAATTGCACGATCTTGGAGATGAATTAACATCAGCAAATCTCGATCACGTTGTGTGGCTTGTGGGACATTCTGTTAAAACTTTATTTGGTCCAAATTTAATTAAACCTTTGATTTAAGGCTAAAAGAAGTTACTTATCATATGGTCATAGCACTAAAATTGACAGTACCGGTATTTTCTTCTTCATTTTCAAATGACCATTGGCCAACTTAAGACCAAATGTCACACTAGACAGTCAAATTTTAAAAACTTTAAAGGCTTGCATATGAAAATTTTCTTCTATTTCGAGGCTAACAACTCATCAAGCCATTTTCGGATATCTTCGTAACAATCGAAGTGCTGCTCAGCGAGCGCGTTGTCCATCGACGAAAACATGGTAGCACCTCCCAGTTGAGTGTCTCCAAGTAGTTTCGGACCATTTTTGACCTGTGCGATGGTGCGTTGTCGTGGAGGAAAATCAGCTTGTCATGTCTTTGTTGATAATCCGTCCTTTTTTCACATAGAACACGGTGCAATTTGTGAGTGGTAGCGGTAGGCATTGACAGTTTTACCAGATTTCAACATCTCATAGTAGACGATACCCTGCTGATTCCTCCAAACGCACAGCATCGTCTTCCGTCCGAAGTGATTTGGTCTTGGGGAAGATGTTGATGGTTGGCTGGGATCAACCCACGATTTCTTGCATTTAGGATTTTCGAAATATATCCACTTTTCATCATCGCCTGTCACAATCCGATGCAGGAACGACTTTCTTTTTTGTCTGCCGAGCAAGATTTCGCATGTGTTTTGACGTCGCTCCATCTGCCAAATCGTTCAGTTCATGCGGCACCCATTTTCCAATCTTTTCAATCTTCCTCATGGCACACAGATACATGGAAATGGCTGGTTGAGCAACACCCAATTGCTCCGTGAGTATTTTTTGCGATTGGGTGTCGTCTTCGTCCAAAAGAGCCTGCATTTGATGGTCCTCAACCTTCCTAGGCCGATTTTCACGCTTCTTGTCCCACAAGTCAAAATTGCCGTCTTTGAAACGATGAAACCAACCTCGGCATGTTGTTTCCGATAAAACCTGTCACCATAGGCCTCCATAAGTATTCGATACGATTCGGCAGCCGATTTTTTCAAATTGAAGCAGAAAAGCAGAGCTTCCCGCATATGCTCTTTCTCTGGCACAAAACTAGACATTATTACCAAAGGAAAAATGTTTGTTGTTGTACGAAATTACTGACAATGTGCATTGATTAATGTTTATAGATATCCAACTCTTAAAAAAAATATGGCGTGTACATGGTAGCTTAATACGCTCACTCACGCCATCTATGACCAAACAGCGGATTTAAGCTTATACCCTTGGTAACTATCAACAAGTATCTTAATTTTAGTGTGAGACATAGTGATTTAAAAAAATCTAGTCTGTAAGTCCAAATGGATATTTTAGTCAGTAAGTCCAAATCGATATTCAAAATATATATTCCGCTCAGTTGGCTTCAACTAATCATTCTATAATCTACGTAATTAAATAATTTTTGAGTTAGTTTTGGTCATGATTTTATAAAATAAAAAATAAGAACAATAATTTCTCAAATTCCATTTGCTTTGCTATAATAATAATAAGCCCAAAAAAATCCTTAATAAAGAACAATATTTTTTTGAAAGAAGAAAACAATTTTTAAAATTGTTTTTATTCCTATTTAATAAGATTATCCATCGATATCAAGAATGTATTTTTATATTGTTTTTATCAATTATGTAGTATTTAAAATAAAAGAAAAAATATAAAAGAAAAATAATCGGATTACGTTATCTCTTTATCATTAAAATGTGATTAATGGCAAACTATAATTTTTCAGGTACTAAACTTACTTAGGTTACTATAAATTCAACCACGTTAAATTGATTTTACTTTAACAAATTTCATTTCATATTACGCATGGGAGATGAAAAATTCTTTAATATGAGTGCACTAGAAAATAAACTTTCTTAAGCTTATACAAATGGTATGCTTCTGTTTTTTTTTTTAAATATAGAAAGTACTTCTTTACTGTAACTAACGCCATCTGTTATATAAAATTTTCAAGAGTTTTTCTAATATATTTTTTTTTTTTTTTAAATAAAATTTAAGATAGAAAATAAAAAGAAAATTTAAATAAATTATGTAATTTGGCAAAATGAAGCTCAAAATGGAGCAGAAAATTCATTTTATATATAACAAATAACTCATGCGAGTAAAGGAATTTATATTTGAGCAGACAAAAAATACCTTCCTTAAATAAATATGCCTATTGAACGATAATAGCTGAAATATTATTGGTTGACTTTTTTGCTGACAATAGAGCAAAAAAAAACAAAACAGTTTATTGTAAAAAGTTTCCTTCATTTTGTATTTGCTTGCAAAGAAATAGTCAAACAGATGTTTCTAAAAGGAGTCGTCTGATAAGATCTTATTATTAGGCAATTTATTTTTGGAATAATTTATTTCTACTTTTACGATTGGAACGAATTAAAAAGAAGAAGAAGAAAAATAATTCATGTTTATTGAATCGTCTACTCTCGATCCTATATCTTATCACTGTGGTTTTTCAGTTAACAATTTTAATAGGGACGACAAGTCATCAAAACCCAGCTAGAAGTGGCATGATAGGAATTGGGGCTAGGGTTAGCCTATTTGTTTTTATTCGATCACTTTTTCTATGACTGCGATTATTTTTTGCCCTTCCAATTTTTAACACCTTCTTCGTTTTGTTGTTGAATCCGTCTACCTTTTGGGGAACATTTACGATGGTTTCAGCAAGCAAAATAAAACTCCCATTCATGTGAAAAAATAAAAGTGGCATGAATACCCAACAGCATACAACCCCCTCCCCCTTCCCTTCGCTCAACATATATCGATCGTATATCTTAGCCGTTTAGCTAAGATATACGATCGATATAAGTGTCCGTATGTCCTTTTAAAAAAATATTTTATTTTTCATTTTGGAATCCTAAATTTATGACTTATGTAATTGGATTTAAAATGAGTAAAAAACAATTTTTTTTTAAATCCTGCGTGAACTATGTGCATTAGAAAATTTTGATCTCATACAATTTTGATAAGGTATCGTTTTTACTATAACTTTTGTTTAGTTTTCTTCGAATCCAATAGATGGCGTTAAATATTTCTGTTTCGCTTTTGCAATAAAATATAAGTTTTCTATAGAATTACGCAAAATGTAGTTATTCGGTACAATAGGTAAGTAACCAATTTTAATAAAAGAATACCCAACAACATACGCCATACCCTCCCCCCCCCCTCCCCGCATACATCTACCCTTTATCCTAGCCGTCAAGCATGCCTTTCACTGCCTCATTTTCTGAGCAGTTAACTTCCTGCTCTTAGACTTTACATTTTAATATTTTTTTTTCTGTCGCCCACATAAGAATAAAGTTTTCTTTAAATGATAAAACCATTAAAAAAAAATCATAAAGTGCATGTCCTATTAAAAAAAAATATTTGATTTGTCATTTTGGGGTCCTAAATTTATGACTTATGTAATTGTTATTTCGAGTGTGTTGAATATGAATAAATATGAAATTTTGATCTCATACCAATTTGATAAGATAACGTTTTTACTGAAAATTTTTAGTCAACTTTTGTTTAGTTATCCTTGAATCTAGTAGATGGCGTTAAATATTTCTTTGTATTCTCTTTTGTGATAAAAAATAAGTTATGCTATCTTCTAAAATTCATTTTCTATAGAATTCTGCACGATTGTGATCCTTCGGTAAGGTAGGTTAGGTACTCGTAATTCATCAATTTGAATAGGAAAAAATTATTAAATGATATTAATTTATAATATTAACCCTATTTTAATAGATATTGTTTGTGCGGTTAATTTTTCCCCATCAATATTTATGTAGAAAATTCTAGATTATTTACAAAGCATAGCAAAATTATTGACAGTAAAATAAAATCAATATTATCAATTCTGTCCTATTAAAAAAAAAAATAATAATAATAATCCATTTCCAATAATGCCATTAATTAGAAATTTCCAAAAACGAAACCAAAAAAACATCTGAAAATAAGAAGGAAATTATCTGTTATCTTAAGCTGATTATTATTGTTGTTTTAGATTAATTTAGACATTTTATTTTTGTCTGAGTTTTTTTTTTTGTTTCTAAAATAAAATCTTTCTTTTCAAAGATTTTTTTCAATTGATGAGTAAGTATTTTAAACAATATTATTATATCTGAAAATTGACTTCAATTTATTACAAATAATTGGGATTTTCTTATTAAATTTAAATAAAAATAATATAATAAAATATTAAATTTAAAAAAACAACACACACAATTTTCTATATTTTCTTTCAAGTAAAAGAGTTTATATTAAAGTTAACAATTTCCATCTGATATTAAGTAAGTATTTATTTATTTCAATTTTTTTTATTATAGCATAAAAATTTTAGAGTAAATTTTTCGAAATGGAAACTAGCAACCCCTTAACATTGTGCAACAAATAATATATACAATAGCACTCATAGTATTGTCCCTTTGTATCAGCAAACTTAAAGAGTAGATCCAAGAGTTCTGAGTACAATATAGTATAAGGGCGATGAGAATGATTAAAGAGGGCTATAAACTTTGCCCTATAAATTGTTTCAAGGTGAGTTATTTTCTTCTTCTTCTTTTTTTTAAATTTAATGAGCCACACTTCCAACTATACACATTAAAATGCGATATTTTTACAGCAGCATTTTGTTGACAAATTTTAGTTTTGGTATTTATAATTCTCATTTATGGTATTTTGCTATGATTTGAAAAAATGTAAAGACTCTGTAGCAATTAATTGAACGAAAAGTTATGAAAACATCATCGTTGAGTACTTAAATGAATATTAATAATTTTAGGGTCAATGTAACTTCAAAAGTTTATAAAACTTCTTTAAAGAAACGTGACTTTAAAAGCTTAAAAAAACGAAATTTATGGTAAAAGATGAGAGTTTTGTGTGAAAAAAAATATTAAATTTATTTATTAGAAAAGGTACATAAAAGATTTTCGGATTATGTGTCATTTTCGATAACTTAGATATCTTTAGTATAAAATAGTAAATTCTCAAAAATGATAATATTTAAAAGTTAGAAAATTTTAAAAGTTATATTATGAAAATAAGTAGCACATTCAAATTGTATTTACAGAAACAAAAACTCAGATTAAAAGAAAAATTCTTTTAACTGGCAAACGATGACTGGCACCTTAGCAGTATGAGGTCTTTTCAAAAAGAATTTTGAATTTCCGCGGGTTACGTATATTCGCTTTTTTTATAGCGTTATGTTGGTATTCATGTCTCTCACTTATGCCGACAAGTTCGGCCATTTTGAATATTCAGTTATGATAATTTTTGACAGCTGCTTTGCGTGCATGTTTTTTGGCTCTTTCGAACAGACGATATTTTTTGAACAGAGCTTGTATCTGTCCCGTTCTCAAAAAATTAGTTATCATGGAATGTAACACTTATAGAGATATTGATTTGCTGAGTACTATCTATAGAAATAATCTCTGCTGTCTTACTAGGCCGGATAGCCCCCATTCTCCCAAAAATTGATTGGCCCATAGCAGAGATGTTTCACTATCTTGAAGCTTTTCTCTATGGCAGTCGATGCAAAAACTGGTGGAATATAGTCAACAGACCTGCTGATAGCATAGCCAGAGAGTAAAACTCTACACATCCATGGGCAGGTTGGCATATCAGAACTATTGATTAAATTGACGGAACTGACTATGACTAGTATGAGAGACAGAGTAAAAGCAGCCGAATCACTTTCAGAGCCATTTATCATCGACAATGGTCTTTGGTAAGGAACCTGACACTGGAAAAAATAATGCATGCTCTCATTTTTCGTCAAAACGCTAAATGCAAAACTGCATCCCACAAGGATTTCCTTTATCAACGGTCATATTCAATATACGCATTAACATTGCTAAGGAGTTGTTGGTTATGACGTGGAAACCAAAGCTCAATCATCCCAATGGAAGCTGCCGCACAAGCCAAGACCGAAAAAAGCGCGCCAAGTTCGGTCGAATGTGAAAGTTTTACTTACAGTTTTCTTCGATTGCAGGGGCGTGGTGCATCATGAGTTCTTGCCACAGGGTAGAATGGTTAATAAGGAACATTACCTGTAAGTTATGCGCAAGTTGCGCTAAGCAATACGCCAGAAACACCCGGATTTGTGGAAGAACAAAAATTGGCTTTGCACCATGATAACGCCCCTGCTCACGCATTGTTGCTTGTGCGCGAATTTGTGCCCAACAACTATACACTAATAATGCCGAAGCCCAGATCTGGCCCCCTGAGACTTTTTCTTGTACCCGAAACAAATCCTTTGATCCAATTTTTGGAATGGGCAAAAATCGAAGACGAGCCAAAACACGTGCAGGCAAAGCAGCTGTCAAAAATTAACTGAACATTCAAATTGGCCGAACTTGTCGGGATACGTTAGCAAACCTGCTCACTCATCGTTCTTTATGCGCGAATTTTTGGCCAAAAGCAACACACTAATAATGCCGCAGCCACCGTATTCCTTAGATCTGGCCCCCTGTGACTTTTTCTTATTCCCGAAACTGAAGAGCCCCATGAAAGGACGACGCTACGCTACGATTGAGGAGATAAAAACGGCATCGAAGGAGGAGCTGAACAAGATCACAAAAAATGATTTTTTGAAGTGCTTCGAGAATTGGAAAAAATAGTTGCACAATTGTATAATATCTAGTGGGGATTACTTTGAAGGGGACAAAATAGATATTCATGAATAAATAAATAATTTTTGAAAAACACAAAATTCGCGATGCTTTTTGAACAGACCTCATATATATTCACTCCCTTTCCGAGCATCTATCATCCTTTGACCATTATAAATACGCTGATAATATTTTTATACTTGTATCTGGTGCTGATCTTCAATATCAAACTCAACACTTGGAGATCTGTACATCGAACCCACCTTGCCTTCATATTTGCAGGGAAAAAATTATAGTGTATCTGATTCGTCACTGGGCCCCTTCTCTCTCCACCCAAAAGATTCCATGAAAATCCTGAGTATCTCAATTGCCCGTGGAGAAAAATAGAATCTTCAGATTAAAAATGCTGTTGAGAAAATTAACACCATTCTCCGAATGGTTAAAATTTTAGTCAGCGGCAAAAGTAAAAGGTAAGACAAAGTGAGGCAACCTTACTCTACAAAGGGAACCTTATTCTATTTCGTCACTATATGTGTCAATGTGCCAGTAGCAGGGAAAAAGCTAGTCGAGGCAGTGGTAAACTTTTGCATTAGACTAGCCAGTGGACCACATTGGCTAAATTTAATTTACAAAAACTATGCCTTCGAAATTACCCCCTTCAAACTTTAATCAAAAACATTATCATCTACCCCACTTCAAAAGGAATTCATCATCGTTATCCTTATTAATATCCTACCTTGAAAGCAATTCATCCATCCCCCCCTCGTTTTTTAAACTTCCCTTCCACACCCAGATTGGAAACCGTGGTTGGGAGCAAAGTTGAAAGTGACTGCTTCTCTTGACAGGTTTAAAAAGGCGAGTACTGATCCGTCCACTAATAGGAAACTATTCCTTGAACAGTTCGATGGATTAAAAGATCACCGCTGACACCGATACTACATCTTTTTCGGTCGTCGAACTTTTTGGTTGCAGCACCCGCGCAGTATGTTGTAGAAACGTCGCTTATAGGGCAGCTCCATAATATTGGTCGCAATTGAAATTGCGACCAATATTCTCAGCCAACAAAGCGTTATTATTTTTAACGACAGCCTTGCCGCCCTCAAAGCTCTTTGTGGCTCATCGAGTGACCCAGTAGTTAGCGTAATTCATCATAGCCTAGTAAGCAATAGCAGTCTCGAGTTGCAATAGATACCGGGGCATGTGGGAATTGTGGATAATGAAAGTGCTGACAACTTGATCCCAGTCATTCCCAATCTGCCTCGTCTACTAACAGAATGTCAACTAACACCATTAGCGATGACTAGCCCAATAGCGACACATCATTGGACAACTACTAATAAAGCAGTCTATTCAACATCCATACGAAAATTTTGGGCGCGCAAGCTCCTCACCAATCGTCCCTTATACCAATTCTGTGGCACCCATTTCACTATCATCCATATTCTTTAGGAATGCCACATAACCAAGAGTTAGTTCGTGAACAGGATTGCTCTCATTATGGAGCTCCTGGACCCAACAACTCCATTCCCGAGTTCCCTATTTAAACTGCTCCACAAAATATAACAAAATTCTTAATAATCTATACTACTAACCACAGACCAGTCTGTCTCAGATATCTTCCCACACGTACTATGAAGTCGCCAAATGGCCTCACGGTCGTGGCGTTATGAAGTGGCCCCTGGCATATGTCTAAGGGACCTTACAAATAACAGGGGTTAGCGTGAGGGCAACCATCCTCATTAAGTCCCCCCAGCTTTTAGCATACGCCGACAACATCAATATTATGTGTCAATCAGAATGAGCTGTACGATAAGCGTTCATCAAAATTGAGACAATGGTGAAAAATCTTGGGTTTATCGTCGACAACAACATAGACCAACAGAGCCTGTTTCAGTTAGTTTAAATTATGTCCCTCGAAAATTCTGACCATAACATCGAAACTTGTCTTCCCAGTCCTCATGTATTCTTCGAAAACTTTCATTCTCAGCAGAATCCATTGGGAACTCTTATCCAAGTTCAAGAGGAGGATCCTGAGAAGAATTTTTAACTCCCTACATGAGAACGTATGTTTCCAGGGCCTAGTTAGCGAAAAGATCCTGGCTCGGTTGTATATAAAATTAAGCTCAATAGGCTGGATACTTAATCCGTATGAATGGGGAAAGTCCAGCTCAGAAAGTCTACAGTAAAGAGGTATAATAGCAGAAGAAGTCGTAGACCCAGCCTTCCGTGAAGCGACAGCCTTCATCAAAATGCAAAAAATATGCTGGTAGTATCGAACTATAAGACTGCCGCATAAACCCGGGATATTTAGAGTTCTTTGATTCTGCAAGCCTAGAGCAGACTCCTAATTAAGTATAGGATCAATATTACTTCCTTGAGGAATATACTTTTGAAATGGGACTAATAAAACTAAGTAAAGGTTGTCAAATATTAATTTTAAATAGCATAGTATCGAGACTACTACCTTGAGGAACACCAGCCTTAAGTGTATTTATCAACAAAAAAAAGTTACTTTTTTAATAAATGCAAGCTTAGAAAGACAATATAAATGGTAAATAGCATAGGACCAACTTAACTACATTGCGGAACACCAGTTTGGAAAAGTCTTCGAAAATATATTACTAACAGCATAGGACCAAAACTTTAACTTTAAGAAACTCTAGCTTTTAATAGTCATCATCGATTAAAATACAACTTTTTTTAAGCAATTTAATCCTGGAAAGGTCATCGACAAATAGTCTAGCTGTAATATTTCTTCCCTTTGGAAAGTCTACATAGAAAAACTATATTTTTCAAATACGTTTAATATTCAACAGAAATTACAATATTTATTTATTTTTTAAATTAAAATAAAAATGCAGACTTTTTTTTACAAATTCCAAAATTATTAATCCAAAAAAAAAATTTTAAAGCTTTCTTAGCAAGTTTAAAATTGACTAAATTTTCCATTCGCCTGTAATTTGAATATTCTCATATGCATTTTTGTTTATATGTAAAGCCAAAGAAAACTTTTGTTGTTCTCTACACACACACATACACTTGTGCTAGACTACGAATATTACAGAAATAAAATTACATTGTTTCATCGTAGATATTCAGGCTTCTAGAAATCATTATTCCGTCGGCAATTAACATATATCTTCTATCCTATTTTGCATACCTATAACCAATCCATCCATAAACTCTTTAGGGACAAACTATACACTCCTGTGGATCTTCTATTATCGTACATCCAGTATAAGGTTCCAATATCACATATGTGCACATACACAACCCCATCCATAGAATATTCCATAAATATGC
Organism: Atherix ibis; assembly: GCA_958298945.1. NCBI lineage: Eukaryota > Metazoa > Arthropoda > Insecta > Diptera > Athericidae > Atherix > Atherix ibis. The sequence goes on from OY282610.1 coordinate 40,370,715, forward strand.
GTGCATTTCATATTACATATTGTCGTTCTAAGAATGAAAAGGTTTCCCACAGAGACTACATATGCTTTAATAATTTCAATATTTTTACTTTGAGAACAATAAGAGAAAAAAGCTTACACAAACAGAACAGATTTTTCGTTTTAATAATACTACTTACTACTTACCTTTAAGGAAAATTCATTTTACTATGATGCACTTAGTCCTTATAGACAGGACTTTCCATCTCTTCTCGTTTTTATATATCTGAGTTTTTTCCTCATTTCTATTAAGTAAGAGAAAATCTACTTAGACACTTAATCTGACAGGACATTATCGTTCCAAATTGTTAGTTTAATTTGCAAATTTTTTCGGATGTTTTTCTTTCTATAAAAAAAATTATTATTCTTTTTAAGTTCTAACATAGAATTAGTTAAAGAAATATGCCCAAAGATGGCGTTTTTTTTTAATCTTCAGATGCAACTATCCGAAGAAAACTTATAAAATATTATAGATAAAATAAAACACTTTTTAGTATATTTCTTCTGTGGAGAATTTTTAATACTTTTCTTCAATAAAGTATTTTTATAAATTCCTTTTGTGGAGACTTTTTAGTACAATTCTTCTATCGAAATGTTTAAGTATCTTTCTTTCTCAGAAACATTTTTAAAAGTTACTGTTTTTGAGAATTTTTATTATACATATTTCTTCTGAAGAAATTTCAAGAACGTTCCTTCCATGGAGACTCTTCCACAAGAACATTTTAAAAAGTTGCTATTATGGAGACTTTTAAGTACATTTCTTCTGTCGAGACTTTTAAAAAGGTTTATGTTGTGGAGAGTACATTTCTTCTGCGGCAACGTTTAAGTAAATTTCTTCTCTGAACACTTTTGAATATATTTCTTCAATAAAAAATATTTTTAAAATTTCCTGTGCTGGAAATATTTTTAGTATATTTCTTCTGCGGAAACCTTTGAGAACGTTCATTTTGTGGAGACTTTATAATATTTTTCTTCCACGAAAATATTTTTAAAAGTTGCTATTATGGAGACTTTTAAGTACATTTCTTCTGTCGAGACTTTTAAAAAGGTTTATGTTGTGGAGACTTTTCAGAGTACATTTCTTCTTCGGCAACGTTTAAGTAAATTTCTTCTCTGAACACTTTTGAATATATTTCTTCAATAAAAAATATTTTTAAAATTTCCTGTGCTGGAAATATTTTAAGTATATTTCTTCTGAGGAAACTTTTGAGAACGTTCATTTTGTGGAGACTTTATAATATATTTCTTCTACGAAAACATTTTTAAAAGTTGCTATTGTAAAGACTTTTAAGTAAATTTATTCTGTCGGGACTTTTAAAAAAGGTTCTGTTGTAGAGACTTTTCAGAATACATGTGGATACTTTTTAAAATATTTGTTCCATAAAAAATCCTTTTTAAAAGTTTCTATTGTGGAGACTTTTCAGTACATTTCTTCTGTCGAGACTTTTAAAAAGGTTTATGTTGTGGAGACTTTTCAGAGTACATTTCTTCTTCGGCAACGTTTAAGTAAATTTCTTCTCTGAACACTTTTGAATATATTTCTTCAATAAAAAATATTTTTAAAATTTCCTGTGCTGGAAATATTTTAAGTATATTTCTTCTGAGGAAACTTTTGAGAACGTTCATTTTGTGGAGACTTTATAATATATTTCTTCTACGAAAACATTTTTAAAAGTTGCTATTGTAAAGACTTTTAAGTAAATTTATTCTGTCGGGACTTTTAAAAAAGGTTCTGTTGTAGAGACTTTTCAGAATACATGTGGATACTTTTTAAAATATTTGTTCCATAAAAAATCCTTTTTAAAAGTTTCTATTGTGGAGACTTTTCAGTATATTTCTTCTACAGCAACTTTTAAGTACGATTCTTCTGTCGACACTTTTAATATTTTTCGTCGAGAAAAGCATTTTTAAAAGTGCCTGTTGTGAAGACTATTTAGTTCATTGCTTAAGTGGAGACTTTTAAATACCTTTCTTCTGTAAAATTTTTTTTTAAATTTCCTGTTGTAGAGGCTTTTTAATACTTTTCTTTTACGAAAATATTTTTAAAAGTTAAATAATTTCTAAGTGCCTTTCTTCTGCAGAAACATTTTTAAAAGGTTCTGTTACGAAGACTATTTAGTACATTTGTTTTATGGAGACTTATTCTGCAAAGTTTTTTTTTAAATTTCCTGTTGTAGAGACCTTTTGATAAATTTCTTCTGTGGTCACTTTTTAATAATTTTCTTCCCTCAAAACATTTTTGAAAGTTCCTGTTGTGGAGAATTTTTAGTAAATTTCTTCCGCGGTAACTTTTAAGTACATTTCTTCTGTAGAGTTTTTTTGATACTTTTTTTTCCAGACATATTTTGAAACGTTCCTGTTGAACAGACTGTTAAGTACGTTTGTTCTGTAGAGACTTTTTAATACTTTTCTTTTACGGAAATATTTTTAAAAGTTTCTATTATGAAGACTTTTTAGTACATTTTTTCTCTAATAACTTCTAAGTACCTTTCTTCTGCAGAAACATTTTTAAAAGGTTCTGTTATGAAGACTATTTAGTACATTCATTTTATGGAGACTTTTAAGTACCTTTCTCCTGCGGTAATTTTTTATAAATTTTCTGTTGTGGAGACTTTTTGGTAAATTTCTTCTCTGGTTACTTATTAGTCCTTTTCTTCTCCAGAAACATTTTTGAAAGTTCCTATTTTTGGAGACTTTTAAATGCATTTCTTCTCTTCTGAATCAATTGTATTTTCTTTATGGAGACTTTATGGTACATTTTATTTATACAAAATTTTAAGTACCATTCTTCTTTGAAAAATTTTTAATGTACACGTATTTCTTTAAAATAGTATGTTTCATACTTTCTAGGAAAATAAATATACAAAAATTGGCAGCAAAATACTTATTCTCTCAAAACTAATTTTTTTTCTTTTTAAAATTAGAGTTAATTGCAGAAATGAAATAAATTTTAATAAAATTTTTAAACATTTAAAAATAATTTCAAAATTTTAGGATTTTTTTTTTAAATTGAAAGAATTTTAATGAATATTTAAAAAAAAAGTATAACTTACAAAACTGTACTAATTTTTCCATTTTATAAAAATATATCGACTGATTTTAGCTTTTAAAAAAATACTGTAGTAATTAAAATGAGCACGTCAGTATCTCACTTTTAAATAAATAATAAACGCCATTTATTTTTCAAAATTTAAGACTTTATTGTTGAAAAATGTATTCAATGTTCAAAGTATAGTCCATTGCTAGCCAGAACTTTTTCCCATCTTTCTGGAAGTAACCCAATTCCATATCAAAGAACTGCTCGTCTTTTGAGGCGATCCACGAATCGATCTAATTTTTGGTCTCTTCGTAAGATTAGATTTCTGAAAAATACGGCTGGTTAGGTTGGATGTCCATTTCAGTATTTCTAGGAAGATTTTAACCACCTTAGCAACATGTGCCCGAGCGTTGTGGGGCTCACTTTGTCGGACCTTTGCTCATATTGTGGCCGTTTTTCCTTTAATACTCTGCGCAAATACATCAATTGTATTAGGTAGCGCGCTCCTTTTGCAATAGCTCATAATATACCGGCTAGGCAGTCAATGTTGATGCATGGCCGCGGCGGCCCAACTATTTTCTGCACTTCGGATTATTATAATGGGTGAAATTTTCATTGTCAGTTACAATAAGATGCAGAAAACCATTTTTTTTTGCCGTTGAAGCACCTGTACACACGTGAAAAAACTCCGTTCGACTTCTCTCAGCTTCAACTCGTATGACACTTATTTCCTTGCTTTTGGATCATTTTCAAGGCTTTCAAATGATGGAAAATGGCTTATTGAGTCTTGCCCAATGAATCTTCAAATTCTTGTTGCGTTTGACATGGATCTTCATCCAACAATGCCTCCAATTCTACGTCTCCAAACTTTTTCACCGGTCCGAGACACGCTACTCTATAAAACACCTGTGAAAAGTCACTAATGTAATGATGTGGAGTTGTTGACAGATGCTTCAGCTTACAATTTGACATTTCTTATCCGATATTTTGGACCAGCAATTACTACTGGCACCATCTATGGGAAAATGACCCAACAACGATATTAAAACTAGTTTTGTGTCACCGTAAAAAATGTTTTAACTTACTTTTCTGTAATAATTTAGATGATTTTTCATAAAATCGCACCAGGCATAAGTGAAAATGTATTATTTCCTTATAATAGTTAAGTTATTTTTTTTTACAAAAATATCAACAACAAAAAAACAATTCGTTTTTATATTATAAATTTAAAAAATTAATTAAAAAAAAATTCTTTTCTATTTTCAAATGAATATAAATTGAAGTAAAAGTAATTAAATTCATATCTTTACGCGAAGAGGAGAATCTTGAAAACTCATAAAAATAATATCTTTTCTATAGAAGACGATGGCTGATAAATAAATTTACCAAATCATCTACTATATGTTAACAATTTACGATGATGTTTTTTTAACAGTTCTCTTTTCATTTTTAAAATATTTTAAATTTCCAAAAAAATCTTCATGAAATCATCTAATAAGTTACTCATTGCATTGGCCGTGTGGCAGGCAATATGTTTGTTTAGTTTGGCCAAATTTCCAGAGGAATATTGTTTACATTCAATAGACGAGAATTCCATGAAAAATCATTACTTTCACAGGAAATTTCGTATCATTTCATTAACGTTTTGCTGCTATTTATAACCCAAGAAAGTGATTAAATCTTTGATATCTTTCCGTAATGTCTTGAAATGTTTTGTATTTTTTCGCTGCCCACCCACATTTACGTCTTCTGCTTTCATACTAAAAATGTTACCCTCTCCTTCATTATTTAATATCCAGCCTCTTTTTATCACCAATGCGTAAATAATTTCTAAACAATATTTGAACAGTAAACAAAAAATAGGAATTTATATCCCAAAAAAAGACATTAAAATAATCGAAAATGAAAGTACCGCCGATTGAGAAATTCGATTTCTTCAGTTATTTAGAAAAATGTTAGCATCGCACGTTTTTGCTTGATTTTCCGAAATATTTAAAAAAAATTATAAACATTTATGGAAATGTTTTGATTATTTTTTTAACTATACAAAAGTAACACTGAACAGAATAATAATAACAAGGCGAAGGTAATCCTACAAAATATCGAGAATTTTTTTTTAGATGCTTATTTAAAATCATTGATTTTAGTTAAATTATTAAAGTTTATTAACATTAAAAAATTACCATACAAAAACAAAATTTTACTTAAGAAAATAATACTAACAGAATTGAACTCTTTTCTTTAGATTTTAATCAATATTTAATGTTATAATTGAATTTCTGTCTTGGGCTAGCCTTTTTCTTCTGTCTTGGGCTAGCCTTTTTCACGTCTGACCATAACTTACCGATTTGTTGGTGTTCGCGCTTGACTGATCTTCTCCAAGTGGTCCTTGGTCGTCCTCAATCTAGTGCCATCCTTGCTATGTCCGTAGCTGGTTTTCGCAAGGTGTGGCCAATCCAACTCCATTTCCTGCATTTGATGTCAGCTAGCAGGGGTATTCGTTTCGTGAGAAGAAGCAGCTCATCGTTCATTATCCAGTTCGGCCAGAAGATCTTGCTTATACGTCTCAAGCATCTGTTCTCAAATATTTGAGGCTTACATGTCGTGCTGTCGGTTACTTTCCATGTTTCGCGGCCGTACAGCAGGACTGGCTTGACGTTTGAACTGAATATTCAAAGTTTTGAGTGCTATGGAGAGGTGGTTGGAACGCCACACGTTTCCAAGTGAGGTATACGCTTGTCGCGCCTTGTTGATGCGCGTTTGGATGTCTGTTTCAGTTCCACCATCCTTGCTGAGCATGCTGCCAAGGTAACAGAACTTTTCGACATCTTCAACTTGGGTACCGTGTAGCATCAAGGGCCTCTCGCAGGTGGCGCCGATACGCATCAATTTGGTCTTCTTGATGTTGATTCTCATTCCCACGTCTTCGGCGTTGGAGGCTGCCTGAGGTATGGTCCGGATGCTTCTTCTTGTGCTGTTTGTTGATAAGGTGTTTTTTTATAGCTTGCGGCTAATCAGGCCAGCGAAGCAACCCCCAGTGACGTTGGGGGACCCTACGGACTACATATATATAAGGCTTATAGTCGGCCTCTCACCCCGGCACCAATGCCGAGATGGAGGCAGCGGAAATCGAGCCCACTACCTACCGAGTGTGAGTCGGTCAACTTGACCACTGCACCACACACTCGGCAAAAGTGTAACATTGGGTGTCCTTTAAAGTGTTACATTGGGATCTTTTCCTGTTCATTAGGTGTCCTGCAAGGGATTTCTTTTGGGAATTATGAACCCATGGTCCTGGTCCGCCCTAGCAGTACCCTAAAAGTTACAAGGTACCTTAGTGTAGCTGCCCGAATGGGGGAACTCGCCATGTACTCTTTAAACAAAAAGTGTTTTTAACTGGTCAGTGACTGTAAGCAACAGTTGTTCGTGTAATGGTCGACCTGGTTCACTGGCGGGACCAGATAGAAGCCAAGATCTACACGTTGAGGTCGCTCACCGTTGAGCAATAGACAGATGGATTGCTTAATTGCGTCATGCAGAGAACAGGAGGCAGATTTTATTTGTAGAAAATGGTATAGTTGGAAACCTGAGGCCACTTGCCATAAGAAGAAGACAGAATGGGGCTTATGAAAAGGAGTGGAGATAAAATCGTTAACAGATTTCTATCGCTATAGTTGTAGGGGGCCCGTGATAATACCATATATATAACGATAGGTATGCCACTTTATATAACAAAACGGTTGAGTGATGGAATAAAATTTGTTAGTTGTGAACGTTAAGTTCAAGAAGGATATTAATTTGATGAAAAAAAACAGTTTATCTAGAAAACGAGGAAGTGGTCAGCAATGTGTGATTGATTAAAAACTAGGTTATATAATTTTTAGGATTACATCCACGCGTGGGCTTCTCTGGAAATTCAAAATCTTTCTTACTTTTGTATGCTAGCTTAATATAAATTCATATCTTTTTCAACGTCATTGTAAAATGATAGTTAATAAAGAATTTTGAGCAAATATTTCCTATATCAACTGGAGTATTACAAGATAGTATTCTTGGTCAAATTTTTTATAATATTAATACCCAAGGCATCTTATCTCATTTTAAGACCATTGTTGTTGTCTTACAATTCAGATGGGATGCCTTGAGAATACTCTCTCGGATAAAATATGAAGAAATTATAAAATATATAAGTAAAAGGACATCAAAAGAAAAAGGAAAACTAAATCCAAAAAAAGAAAAATTTATAAAAACGCAAGTCAAATAAAGAAGAAGAAAAAGTAAAAATAAATGGAAAATAATATTTAGAAAAAAACGAGAAAATTATTTCTTTTTTTTAAAATATTATTTAAAATATTTTGATCAAAATAATAACGTAGTAAAAATATGAAAAATTCAATAAGAAAAATAGACGAAGAAAGACAAGAGGAACCGGAAAAAAAAGTAAAGAGAATAAGAAAGAAAATAGATAATAGCTGAACTAAAAGGAAGAATAACAAATAACGAAAGGAAGAAGATGTAAAGGATAAAAGAATAATAAAATATATGTGGAAAAAATTAGAAAAATTAGAAATAATGGAAGTTACAATAGAAGAAAACAAAAAAGAAGCATAGAAGAAGAAGAAAACAAAAAGAAGCAGAATAGATAAAAGCATCATGAAAATGAAGAAGAACAAAAATAGAAAAGAAGAAGAAATACGACAGAAAGAATAATACATACACATACAGAAAAACCAGCAAAAATTATAATAAAAAGGGAAAAAATTAGATTAGTAATAAGCAAAAATAAGAACGATTCAAAAAGAAAAATGAAGAAAGTTAAAAGAAGAAAAGTGAAAAAACTGACGAAAAGTACATAAGATAAATTTAGAAAAACTCAAAAGAAAAAAATAGACTAAAAATAGGAATAAAAATGGAAAAGAGAAAAGAAACAAAAAATATGAAGAAAAAAGAATAAAAGAAGCAGAAAAATAGGTTAACAACTGAAAAAGGAAAGAAGTATAAAGTACAAAAAAAAGGAAAACATTAAAAATAATTGAAATAAAGAAGAAGACGGAAGAACAATGTATAAAATGACAAGACTACAAGAAGAAAAATTAAGAAAAGAAGCAAAATAGATAAAATCAAAAGTGAAATGAAGAAGAAGAACGAAAATAAAATGTTAAAAGAAGCACGGGAGCAGAAAATAATAAATATAGAAAGATGAGTGAAAATAGAAATAAAAGGAAAATATTAAAAGGAAGCAGGATAAAATGAAGACAATAAGAAATAAAGAAGACAAAAATATAGCTAAAAGAAGACAAATGAAGAAAAGTAAAAGAAAGAATAGAAAGAACGAAAGAAAAGTAGAAAAGTTAAAGAAAACTCAACTTAGAAAATTATATTCAAGAAGAAGAAAAATAATAAAAGCAAAAGAAACATGGCGAACGGAAGAAGAAAAATAAATAAAAGAAACAGAAAAATAGGGCAACAACGGACGAAGGAAGTGTGAAGTACAGAAAAAGGAAAAAAACTGAAAATTATGGAAATAAAGAAGAAAAATACAAGAAGCAAAATTAAGAAAAGAAGAAAAATAGATAAAATGAAAAGTTAAATGAAGCAGAAGAACGAAAATAGAATGTTAAAAGAAGCACGGGAGCAGAAAATAATAAATATAGAAAGATGAGTAAAAATAGAAATAAAAGGAAAATATTAAAAGGAAGAAGGATAAACTGAAGACAATAAGAAATAAAGAATAAAAATATAGCTAAAAAAAGACAAATGAAGAAAAGTAAAAGAAAGAATAGAAAGAACGAAAGAAAAGTAGAAAAGTTAAAGAAAACTCAACTTAGAAAATTATATTCAAGAAGAAGAAAAATAATAAAAGCAAAAGAAACATGGCGAACGGAAGAAGAAAAATAAATAAAAGAAGCAGAAAAATAGGGCAACAATGGAAGAAATAAATAATAAATGCAGAAAGAGGAGAAAAACGAGCACAAATAGAAATATTAAGAAGAAGCAGAAAAACGAAAATAAGAAGAAGACAAGAAGAAAAATGGTGAGCAGATGAAGAAGAAAAGAGATTTACGAATATTTGTAGAATCATTTTGCAAAAAAAAAAAAATGTATTGCATATTTTTAACCAAATAAATGTTAAAATTAAAAAAAATTAAATTCATTTTAATATATTTGCAAAAGAAAAATTCAGAAATTTGGTGTACTTTTGCAGAAAAAATTGAAAATTTTCAAGGACTCGTGAGCAAATATGGTAAAATATTTTTATCAAATTCAATTAATTTGCCAACAACAAAAAATAGATCTTTTTAAAAATATTTTATCTACCATATTTATCTAAAAATGGCAACTTTAATATTATCACACAGAACTAAATATCGAATATTTATTGGATGGGGAAAATTTTTGTAATTATTGAGGGAGAACTTATTCAACTTGATATGAATTGATTGAACTCTTAAAGTTTCTTTCGCAAAAGTTAAGTTCGAAAGGAGATTAGATTTATTTCATAGTTCATTTGGTTGAATTTCCTATAAAATTATTATTGGCGGAATATAAGTAGAAAGATTTATCCGAATTAAATCGTATCGTAACCATCCTTTATTTCTCATTCTTTAATATATGTGTACGAGTATGAATGGAAAGTGTGAACAGATTGACTCCACGCATTCTGAAATTGTATAGAACAAAATTACTTTTATAAGTTGAACACTGAATTTTAATATTCGATATGTGAATGGATGTGAAGAGTAGAATCAAGGTCGTCTATATAATATTCGTTATATATATTTGGATAAAAATTCATCGAATTATCTATAAACGTGACAGTTTTATTGGTTAGAAATATTACGAAGGATCTATGAATAATCAAAGAAAAATTATTCCTGTCAAAGGTAGATTATTTACATGTATGAGTATTGAAAACATAAATATACGAAATTTTCAGGCTAGTTTTAATTTTGAACTTCCTATTTTTATTATACCAATAAATTACTCTTTACAAATATCGATATTATCAGCTTAGTTAATATTCAATGTTTGTTTAATAAAGTCATAAAGATTTTTAAATAGAATACAAATGCAAGTTTTTATGAGTCCATATAAAATAAGGATACTAGCTGAATTATAGGCCAGTATCACAATAATATTATCCTTTTGAGGAGATGATTATTCAAAAATAAAATTTCCAATCATTAATTTCAATCAACACAAAAAATTTACATCTAATTTTAATCTTTATTAATTGAATATTTTAATAGTGTATAAATTAAATTATAATTTATTCAATATAAAGAAAATGCTCACAACTGTCCAAACATAATATTTCTCAACTGTAAGAAAAAAACCAAAATAAAAGTCAATTCAAAAAGATTAGTACTTTTTTTTAAATTTTTACATACGAGGTCTGTTCAAAATTTATCGCGAATTTTGAATTTCCACAGGTTACGTATATTTGATTTTCGATTTTGTTGTGGCGTTATATTGGTACTCATGTCTTTCACTTATGCCGATAAGTTCGGCCATTTTGAATGTTCAGTTAATTTTTTGACAGCTGCTTTGCTTGCCCACGTGTTTTAGCTCGTCTTCGATTTTTGCCCATTTTCGAGCAAAAATAACATTGCATTAACATTACTAAGGAGCTGTTGGATTCTGTCCGCGATGACCCAAATTTGCTCCAGAGGGTCATAACTGGTGACGAATCATGGGTTTATGGTTATGACGTGGAAACCAAAGCTCAATCATCCCAATGGATGTGAAGGTTTTGCTTACAGTTTTCTTCGATTGCAGGGGTGTAATGGGTCATGAGTTTTTACCACAGGGTAGAACGGTAAATAAGGAATATTACCTGCAAATTATGCGTAAGTTGTGCCAGCAATCCGCCAGAAACGCCCGGATTTGTGGAAGAACAAAAATTGGCTGTTGTACCATGATAACGCCCCTGCTCACGCATCGTTGCTTGTGTGTGAATTTTTGGCCAAAAACAATACACTAATAGGGCCGCAGCCACCGTATTCCCCAGATCTGGCCCCCTGTGACTTTTTCTTGTTCCCGTAACAGATTCTTTGATCCATTTTTTTCGAATGGGCAAAAATCGAAGACGAGCCGAAACACGTTCAAGCAAAGCAGCTGTCAAAAAATTAACTGAACATTCAAAATGGCCGACTTGTTGGCATAAGTGAGAGACATTAGTGCCAACATAATGCTATAAAAAATTTCGGAAAGCGAATATACGTAACTTGCGAAAGTTCAAAATTAGCGATACTTTTTGAACAGACCTCGTAATCGTACGCATGATTTGATAAACACACAAATAATGGCTCTTCTTCCTAATCCCCAAATACAATTCCCAGCGAGTACTAGTATACGATAACTGAAATCTTTCAAGAATCTGACCCGATACAACAAATTGAACGCAAGATTTTTAATTATTCATTTTACTTCTTTCCGCAAACAAATTTAAATTTTTGGAAACTACCAGAAAAAACTGTCAAGATCTAAAAAATATTGGCAAAACCAAATGAATTGTGATATTTCGAAACATTACCTTACAAAGATAATATGCCTTTATATTGTTATATAATTAAGTAATTATTCCGAAACTAAAAACTGACAATCGGTGATGCTACACGAAGCTTTCTATCGAAAATTATTCAAAATTGTTCGAAAAATTAAAATTGAATTGGAAAAAATATATTCTTGTAAGGACGGAAGTGAAAAAAATAACCTTCAGAAGGTAGAACAGTAAATAACTGAAGAAAAAAAAAATCAAGCCGATCTCACTCTCCGTTCACGAGAAAATCGAGAAAAATCTTCGCAATGCACTGGCCCAAAAGCAACTATAATTGGTCGCACTCACCAAAAATTCTTGAAATCGAAAAGTTGACAATAAAATGTTTCTAGCAACAAATATTGTTGACAGAAAATGTTGAAATCGTCAATAATGGTCCGAAATGTTGCGGAAAGTGGCCGTTCTGGCAACATTTTATATTGATAGCAACAACATATGTGTCCATGAAGGCCAAAATGTTCGCTGGCGAGCGGTCTTTTCCTCAACAAATTGGCGATCAGCAATTTTTCGACTAGCGCGCACATTTTTTGCTCTAGGGTAATGGATCCTTCACCGATTTCGATCATTAAAATGCCAAATCTATCAAAATTAATGAAACAAAGAGGGCATATTAGTGAATTATTTCTATGCATATGTGTTGGTGAGATAATTTAAAAAGCCTCTCGAAAAGTGGGAATGCGGGTCCTGTTAAAAAAGTATCGCGAATTTTGAATTTCCGCGGGTTACGTGTATTTTCGATTTTTTTGAGGCGTTATGTTGGTACTCATGTCTTTCACTTATGCCGATAAGTTCGGCCATTTTGAATGTTCAGTTAATTTTTGACAGCTGATTTGCTTGCACGTGTTTTGGCTCGTCTTCGATTTTTGCCCATTTTTGACTAAAAACAGCATCGCAACATTGCTAAACAACAGCTCCTTAACATTGCTAAGGAGCTGTTTGACTCTGTCCGGGACGACCCCAATTTGCTCCAGAGGATCATAACTTATGGCGTGGAAACCAAAACTCAATAATCGGCTTACAGTTTTCTTCGATTGCAGGGCGTGGTGCATCATTAGTTCTTACCACAGAGTAGAACGGTCAATTAGGAATATTGCCTGCAAGTTATTCGCAAGTTGCGTGAAGCAATCCGCCAGAAACGCTCGGATTTGTGGAAGAAAAAATTGGCTTTTACAGCATGATAACGCCCCTGCTCTCGAATCGTTGCTTGTGCGCGAATTTTTGACCAAAAACAACACAATAATAATGCCGTATTCTCCAGATCTGTCCATCTGTGACTTTTTCTTGTTCAAGAAACTGAAGAGCCCCATGAAAGGACAACGCTACGCTACGATTGAGGAGATAAAGACGACATCGAAGAAGGAGCTGAACTACAATAGATCACAAAAAATTATTTTTTGAATTTCTTAGAGGACTGGAAAAAATAATTGCACAAGTGTATAATACCTGGTGGGGATTACTTTGAAGGAGACAAAATAGATATTCATGAATAAATAAATAAATTTTGAAAAAAACACCAAATTTGCGATACTTTTTGAACAGACCTCGTATATCAATAACTACAAAAAGTAGTAATAAGCAGATTTATATAATAATAAAAATAATTAACAGAAAGGGTTTGTAATGAGCAGAAAGTGTGTGCTTATATTGAGCTTCAGTATTTCAATAAATCACGTGATCAGTTATGCTTAAACCGTCGATTGGCTTATAGGTTAGTTCTTGAACAAGAAGGTCAGTATGATTGGAGAGATGAGAATGTAACTTTTTATAACGAAACACAGTCACAACATGAACTAAAGCAACTTTGAAGATCATGACAGATAACAATATTATAGACATAAAAGGAGCAATTTTATGTAGTGGCGAAAATGGCTTTTTAGAGCCCCAAAGTTCTATTCCATAAGTCCATATTGGTTTCAGTACTTTGCTGTTCTTGATAATTTGAATTTAGATTTGGAGAATTTGAAAAGCTAGTTGAAAGTTCTCAATTTATTAGCATATATTATAAAGAAGGTGTTAGAACAGACTGGAATATCGTATATATGTGTATAAATATTGTAAAAGATGGGCCCGAGTATACTTCCCTATGGAACGCCTTTCATGTAAATGAACTATTGACATATTTGATAGTTTTTTTATTTATTTGGAAAGGTTCATTATTTTTTATAAAATAAAATATACCCTATAGCTAAAATACTAAATTGGGTGTCAGAAAATACAGTGAGTATTTTCCAGTTAATTTGCTCCTTTTTTATGCATTCTTATCTGACTACACTTTATATTTTTCTGAGAAACATGCTTTATTTATCAAATGAAAAAAGTCTCCTTGATCTAATTAAGCAGCTGTTATGGATCTAAACACTTTTAATCGCCTATACTCATAATAACTGGAGGCAAATACAAATATTAGATCTGAAATATATCCTTATGGTTCCCACCATTTCGTAAAGGGTAAAAATACTCAACCGGAGTAAAATGATACTATTAATTAACATGCCACATTTACTTTTATGAAATTTTTTTTTGGACTGAGCAAAATGCTCAAATATAAGAAAATTGTCAAACTTGAACAATAACATATTCTTATATATGAGCAATTTATGAATAGTTATCAATTTTATACTTACGTTTATACCAACAATAAAAAAAAACCATCCAGTTTTTTATATTTCTGCTTTGAGCAAAAGCAAATTCATCCGTAGAAGAATATGCTCAAATATAAAGAAGTGGAAAAAATTGTTATTAGGACTAGAATATGAATTAACTGTAAATTTATTTATATTTTTGTTATTGTCAATATGGCATGGCTAGCTGAGAGCTCAACAGAATCATGTGGTCTTAAACAGCTCAACAGTTTTCAAACCCGCCAATGATAACATACCCAGGATAAGGTGTTTAACTTCTACGAGAGTGTTTGATATTCCAGGGAAATTGACTATTATGTGAAGAATAATAAAAATAGACCATCATTATTAAGTGTGCCCAGCTTTTACCACTCATCTACAAAATCGATATTAGGTATTAATCAGAAAGTACTGCATAACAAGTCGTCATCAAGATTGAGCTGGCGTTAAACGATTTTTCAATCTAAGATGAAGGTTTGGAGCTGACAATAATATAGATTAACTGATTCACGAACGACTGGTGGCAGTCAATACAGCCTTTTAGCCATAAGATTTAAGATACTGCTGTTCTGAGCATTCCGCTTTAATAGCGGGATATTAGACAGAAACCAGCCTATCGGTTCAATGATGACCAGTGGCTAATAGGGTCCTGAAAACTGCTGTTAGACTCGAGGGAGTTATATTATTATTTAAGTTGTTTAGCTGGAGTCACAACTCAGAAAGTTGGAGAGCATGGCCATTAGACTTAGGTATCTCTTAAGGATAGCACTAAAGGAGGTATGATGTAAAAGATGTTCTGGGTATTAGTCTTGCCAGCTACCATATACTCTTCGGAAGCTTGAGTTCTCATCAAAAACTATTGCGAAATTTTAGCTACCTAAACCGATTACTTTTCAAATTTATGCTATTATACATGCTTTATTTCAGATTGAAAATGTTCACTTGCCTGAGCATAAGCATTTTTGACAGTAAACAAGTGCTCACCTGTAAGCATTTGAAATATTGATTAAATTGATAATACTTTGATTAAAAACTAATTGAATAATTATTTTCTCTGTTTTCATATTATTCCAAAAATATATAATATAATTTTTTTATATTATATTCAGTTGCTTAAGCATAAGCATTTCTGACTGTAAAAAAGTGCTCACATATGAGCATTTGAAATATTGATTTAATTGATAATACTTTGAGTAATTATTTTGTCTTTTTTCATATTATTCAAAAAACTTATGATATAATTTTTTTCATATTATGTTCACTTGGTTAAGCATAAGCATTTCTGACAGTAAATAAGTGCTCACATGTGAGCATTTGAAATATTGATTTAATTGATAATACTTTGATTAAAAATTGATGGAGTAGTTATTTTGTCGTTTTTCATATTATTCCAAAAACTTATAATATAATTTTTTTTATATTATGTTCACTTGCTTAAATATAGGCATTTTTAACAGTAAACAAGTGCTCACATATGAGCATTTGAAATATTGATTTAATTGATAATACTTTGATTAAAAATTGTTTGAGTAATTATATTGTCTTTTTTCATAATTATTCCAAAAACTTATAATATAATTTTTTTCATATTATATTCACTTGCTTAAGTATAAGCATTTTTGACAGTTAATAAGTGCTTACCTGTGAGCATTTGAAATATTGATTAAATTGATAATACTTTGATTAAAAATTGTTTGAGTAATTATTTTGTCTTTTTTCATATTATTCCAAAAACTTATAATATAATTTTTTTTATATTATGTTCACTTGCTTAAACATAGGCATTTTTAACAGTAAACAAGTGCTCACATATGAGCATTTGAAATATTGATTTAATTGATAATACTTTGATTAAAAATTGTTTGAGTAATTATTTTGTCTTTTTTCATATTATTCAAAAAACTTATAATATAATTTTTTTCATATTATATTCACTTGCTTAAGTATAAGCATTTCTGACATTAAACAAGTGCTCACATATGAGCATTTGAAATATTGATTTAATTGATAATACTTTGATTAAAAATTGTTTGAGTAATTATATTGTCTTTTTTCATAATTATTCCAAAAACTTATAATATAATTTTTTTTATATTATGTTCACTTGCTTAAACATAGGCATTTTTAACAGTAAACAAGTGCTCACATATGAGCATTTGAAATATTGATTAAATTGATAATACTTTGATTAAAAATTGTTTGAGTAATTATTTTGTCGTTTTTCATATTATTCCAAAAAATTATAATATAATTTTTTTCATATTATATTCACTTGCTTAAGTATAAGCATTTTTGACAGTAAATAAGTGCTCACCTGTGAGCATTTGAAATATTGATTAAATTGATAATACTTTGATTAAAAATTGTTTGAGTAATTATTTTGTCGTTTTTCATATTATTCCAAAAAATTATAATGTAATTTTTTTAATATTATATTCACTTGCTTAAGTATAAGCATTTCTGACATTAAACAAGTGCTCACATATGAGCATTTGAAATATTGATTTAATTGATAATACTTTGATTAAAAATTGTTTGAGTAATTATATTGTCTTTTTTCATAATTATTCCAAAAACTTATAATATAATTTTTTTTATATTATGTTCACTTGCTTAAACATAGGCATTTTTAACAGTAAACAAGTGCTCACATATGAGCATTTGAAATATTGATTAAATTGATAATACTTTGATTAAAAATTGTTTGAGTAATTATTTTGTCGTTTTTCATATTATTCCAAAAAATTATAATATAATTTTTTTCATATTATATTCACTTGCTTAAGTATAAGCATTTTTGACAGTAAATAAGTGCTAACCTGTGAGCATTTGAAATATTGATTAAATTGATAATACTTTGATTAAAAATTGTTTGAGTAATTATTTTGTCGTTTTTCATATTATTCCAAAAAATTATAATGTAATTTTTTTAATATTATGTTCACTTGCTTAAGCATAGGCATTTTTAACAGTAAACAAGTGCTCACATATGAGCATTTGAAATATTGATTTAATTGATAATACTTTGATTAAAAATTGATTGAGCAGTTTTTTTTGTCGTTTTTCATATTATTCCAAAAACTTATAATATAATTTCTTTTATATTATGTTCACTTGCTTAAGCATAAGCATTTTTAACAGTAAACAAGTGCTCACATATGAGCATTTGAAATATTGATTTAATTGATAATACTTTATTTTATTCAGTAGTTATCTTGTCGTTTTTCATATTATTCCAAAAATTTATAATATAATTTTTTTCATATTATGTTTACTTGCTTAAGCATAACCATTGTTGACAATAAATAAGTGCTCACATGTGAGCATTTGAAATATTGATTTAATTGATAATACTTGGATTAAAAAGTGTTTGAGTGGGTATTTTGTCCTATTTCATATTATGCCAAAAACTTAATTTATCACAGCAACAAATAATATACGTTAAAAGGTCCTTGCTCTCATTTTAAGTGTTTTATATTATCTGATAAACTTTTCATTATGAAGTTACAAAAACCACTTACAAACATGTTCGTAATTATTTTCTGTTTTATCAATTTCGCATTATTTAATATTACCAATTTTATGACTATGTAATTCAGGATCTGTAAAAACAAGGAAAGGTAAATTGTTAATAATTTTTAATAAATAAGAAAAAGTCATAAAATATTCTACTTGATTAAAAATTTATGATTTTTTTCTCGCCTTGACGATATACAAACATTTATGTCACTCACCATTGGTTATAATCCTTCCAACATAAGAATAAAAGATTACAATTTAAACAAACATTTTTCTATAATTAATATTTGAGTAATTATACATGTGATGATGAGATTAACAACAGAATTGGTATGGAAAAGGTAAAAGAAATACGCCAACCACGTGCAGACACTAGCAGACACATAAGAGCGAGCCTTTCAGATATTCGCAAAAAAAGAAAATAATCAAAAAGTTAAATAAATAAATTTCATCCGTAATTGACATCATCATTTCGTATGCGATGTCATTTATTTGATTTATGATATGGGATTGGATTGGTAATCGACTCGTAAACGCTTCAGCCCGCGTTTCCAGGCCATGTCGAAGGATCATAAAGCTTAAATGATTAATTCATCGATTTGTCAATTGTTTCAAGGCACAATTGACAAATCGATGAATTAATCATTTAAGCTTTATGATCCTTCGATATGGCCTGGAAACATGGACTGAAGCGTTAACGAGTCGAATGAACTACACGCCAATTCATGATTGGATATTGCCATAATAACTGATTATGGATGGGCGCCTATTTTGAAATCTACCAGGCCGTCGATTACCATTTACCAACATTTACGAGTCATGTTCAATTTTTCATATTCTTCTGGGACCGAGTGCGGTGGTGATTCGTATCTATAGTTATTAATATTCTCACCACCAGAGGGCGCTATCTGGACACAAACACATCTGAGGGAATACGAGTCGCTGTTCATAATCTTTTGAAAGAAGAATAAAAATCAATTCATAATCGAAATCATAATTATTGATAATTTTCATATTTCGAACATATTTATAATACCTATACTGCCCGACAACTGCTTGGGACCAGTTACATTTTTATATAAACAATAAAGTTTCAGTGAAACTGAGCGAATTTTTATCGATAATTTTTTATTTAAAATTTTTTGTTCAAAACAAAAGTTGTTGTCAACAGTACGACAACAGTTTGGGTCCATTAGTTATTCTTCATTAGAAGTAAATTTTTTTTTTTTAACAAAAAAAATTTTCAATCGGGACATGGAAAAAAATATGTAAAGAAATTTGGGATAAGGACAAATTCATGAACTTACCAAAACCAAAATTATTTTGCCTTGAGCGAAATTGAGTGGCAAAATAGGAAGAAGCCATATTAAGTGGTACATTTGATAGATCTAAAAAAATTATTGTAAACAGGAAATGGGAGTATTTAAAACAGCCATAACAGATAGAAAGAGAGAAAGGCGAGTTATTTTAAGGGATGCATTGAACTTTGCTCTGACCATAAAATAAATTGCAGTAAATGTTGAAGCAATCTAGTAAATTGCTTGGGCTTCGAAAACTTTAAAACGGCTATGTCTGAGAGGAAAAATCCCTTTTAATTAAGTTTCCAGAAGAAGCTTGTTAAGAATTTAGTGAATATGATATGCTTTTCAGAAAGGAAAAGTAGTTTTGTGGAAGGACTTAAAGTTTCGTGTTGTAAGCCTAGTTGTTCTGTTTGGGAAAACAAGTAATAATAATGTATAAGCAGCTGCTGGAAAGTGTAACATCGGCACTGAATTTTTTAATAGGATTACACACCAATACATAAAGGAGAATGCTAATGGAGAAGGCTAGAGACTGTTGGGATTGTACAGTTTATGAATGGGAAATGCAACGAAGAGGCACAACATAAATCGATATGAACCGAGGTATAAAAGTTATTAAACTGACATTGCTGGAAGTGATCTGGCAATACTACAGATATACCTATAGATTTAGTGAATGGCAAACTTCGTTTATGGAGACTTTCAATTTCGATAATTGTTGAAATTATGGGATGAATGAGGAGGGTCTTTGTGAGGATTTGTGACTTCAAGACAAATTATCAACCAAGTCTTTTGTAAAAAAAATCGATTAACATTGAAGCAAATGAATAGTCTTTAAAAGACTCAGCAACAAAGGCCCTTCCCATCAAGTCGGAAAAGGAATCTTCGCAGTCCAGATCGGACATTGCAGATATAACAGCCCCAATCTTACGGCCATCTCCATCAACCATTTTTTGTTAAAAAATTGAGATTCCGGTGATTTGCCATCACCACTTCCACATGATCATAGTCCGTGTGAATTATTTTCAGTCTGAAAGATAAAGATACACTGAAAATGACATCATGTTGGTACTACTGATAACATCCAAAATTGTTTTTTTCTAATAATTAACCATACACAATGTCTTACCAATAACAATTGCTAAAAATAGTAATTGTTATTGATAAGATATTGTTTATTTTTGCTAGTGGATGCAAAAACCTATCACACTACGGGTAAATATTTTTTTAATAAATATATTCGCAAGAAAATTCCTTTAAATTATCCTCAAGTTTACTTAAATAAGTGTACTTTAAGTATTTAAATATAAAGGAAGAAAAACCATATCAGAACCAGAAAGAAAACATAATGAAACGAATCAAATCAAATCAAATTAAATACTTAGAAAATTATATAGTCTTAATATACCCTTCTAGTCACATTCAACAAATATTACCCACTCCATGTTCGTATTCGAATCCAGACAAAAGTTTTCCACATTTCCTTACGTAATTATGAGCAGATACTATATTCGTTATTTCAGAGAGTATTTTAAGGAAAGTTGTAGAAATATTTAATTACTTATTAACATTTTGTGACTGTATTTTCATAGAGTGAATAAAAAATCTTAACTATTTGAAATTGAACAGAAAAATGGATATCTTTACCATTGCGTCTTTATTCGAAAAATTACTATTGTTTATTTTGAATTTATTATAATTTCAAACGCGTTTTGCCGATAACCATAACGATTTCCAATCAGAACACTCTACATCCCAATAATACGAGAGTCGTTCAATAAGTCCTTAGAAAATCCAAGAAATTGCTACTTTTTTGTAAGTAGCATTATTGACAGAAAAGCTGTCAAAATTTCAGCTCGATCCATAGCGTAGGTCAATTTCTATCGTCGATTAAAGTTAACGAAATTTATTTGTGCATAACAATGGAAAAAGCGAGTTACGGGCTGTCATCAAACATCTCCATTTGAAAGGCTTAAGCCCGAAAGAAATCAAAGCCGAGTTGGATGCAGTTCATGGCACATCTGCACCTGTGTTTGCGACGATTTACAATTGGGTGAATGAATTTTAACGTCCATCGTAGTTGAGGTGCCTACTCCTGAAATCATCGACAAAATCCACGATCTGATTTTGAACGATCGGCGGAATAAAGTGCGCGAATTAGTTGAGGCCACGGGCATATCACAAGGTACAGTCGCTTCAATTTTGCATGAAAAATTGTCTGTGAAAAAAATTTCGGCAAGATGGGTGCCACGTTTGCTCTCAGAGAAGAATAAGCGCAATCGTGTAGTGGACTCTGAGGCTATGTTGGCACTCTTTCATCGCAATCCTGCCAAATTCCTTCGTCGATATGTCCCTGTGGACGAAACCTGGATATACTACTACACTCCAGAAACGAAGAGACAGTCATCACAGTGGATTTTCAAGGGTGAACGGGCTCCGAAGAAGGCAAAAACTGTGCCATCGGCCGGCAAGGTGATGGCCACGGTCTTTTGGGATTCGCAGGGCATCATTTTTATCGACTACTTGGAAAAAGGAAAAACAATAACAGGAGCGTATTACGCGTCGTTATTACAACGGTTGAGCCAGAAAATCAAAGAGAAACGCCCCCATCTGAAGAAGAAAAAAATCCTCTTGCATCAGGACAATGCGCGTGTGCACACCGCTGCTTCCATGGCCAAAATTGTGGAATTGAGAATGGAATTGTTGCAGCATCCCGCTTATTCACCAGATTAGGCCCCGAGTGACTATTTTCTTTTCCCCAATCTGAAGAAATGGCTTGGCGGATGACGGTTCACTTCCAACGAGGACGTCATTGCTCAAACGGATGAGTATTTTGCAGAACTTCCGAAATCCTATCTTTTGGACGGGATAAAAATTTTGGAAAAACGGTTGGAAAAGTATATAGAGCTAATAGGAGATTATGTGGAAAAGTAAAAAATTTTTTTTTTAAAAAACAGTTTTTTTCCATCTTTTTCTAAGGACTTATTGAACGACCTCGTATTATCATGTGGTTGATTATATTGCGTCCTCTCTTGAGCGAAAAGAGTACTATCCAGGAATGTTCCCTCCACATACTTTGTTATTTTAAAATCATATCTCTTTCAAGTAACAGTTTATACTGACCATTTAAAAATATCCTCTATCATAGCTGGTGTTCCTCAAGGTAGTATCACCGGTCCAATTCTATACCATATTTATACCTTTGCTGATAAAAATCGCTTCCTGAAACCTACAAGTCCATATAAAAAATCTACAAGACTGGTTAACGAGGTTGAGACTAAAAGTAAATGAACAGAAGAGCGTACATATTACCTTTACCCTCTGCAAAATCCCCCTCCTATCCCTAATAAGAGGTCTGTTCAAAAAGTATCGCAAATTTTGTATTTTTTTTTCAAAAATTATTTATTTATTCATGAATATCTATTTTGTCCCCTTCAAAGTAATCCCCACCAGATATTATACACTTATGCCAACGTTTTTTCCAATCCTCGAAGTACTTTAGAAAATCATTTTTTGTGATCTTGGTCAGCTCATCCTTCCATGCCATCTTTATCTCCTTCATCGTATCGTAACGTTGTCCTTTCATGGGGCTCTTCAGTTTCCGGAACAAGAAAAAGTCACAGATGGCCAAATCTGGGGAATAACGGTGGCTGCGGCATCATTAGTGTGTTGTTTTTGGCCAAAAATGGCAAAAGCCAATTTTTATTCTTCCACAAATCCGGGTGTTTCTAGCGGATTGCTTCGGCAACTTGTGCATAACTTGCAGATAATATTCCTTATTGACCGTTCTACCCTGTGGCAAGATTGACCGTTCTACCCTGTGGTGATGATGCACCACGCCCCTGCAATCGAAGAAAACTGTAGGCAAAACCTTCACATTCGACCGAACTTGGCGCGCTTTTTTCGGTCTTTGCTCGTGCGGCAGCTTCCATTGGGATAATTGAGCTTTGGTTTCCACGTCTTAATCATAAACCCATAATTCGTCACCAATTATGACTCTCTTGAGCAAATTTGGGTCGTCGCGGACAGAGTCCAACAGCTCCTTAGCAATGTTAATGCGATGCTCTTTTTGGTCTAAATTGAGCAATTATGGTACGAATTTCGCGGCGACCCGTCTTCCGAGCAAATCATTGGCACGAGGCAATCGATATGTTTAAGTCCTTAGCAATTTCTCTAACGGTGATTCGACGATTGGCCAATACTATTTTCTTCACTTCATCAATGTTTTCGTCTGTTTTTGAAGTGCTCGGGCGTCCGGTACGCTTTTCGTCGTGCACATTTTCTCGGCCCTCTGAGAAAATTTTGTACCACCGATAAACGTTGCTTCGGTTCAAGGTAGCTTCACCATATGCCACAGTCAAAATTCGGAATCTGTCCGCACAATTATTTTTGTTTTTTCACACAAAATTTGATACAGTTTCTTTGATCAATTTTTTGGAATGGGCAAAAATCAAAGACGAGCCAAAACACGTGCAAGCAGAGCAGCTGTCAAAAATTAACTTGAACATTCAAAATGGCCGAACTTGTCGGCATAAGTGAGAGACATGCGTACCAACATAACGCCACAAAAAATCGAAAATCGAATGCACATAACTCGCGAAAATTCAAAATTCGCGATACTTTTTGAGCAGACCTCGTATATTCACTCCCTTTCCCAGCATCTATCATCCTTTAACCTTTATAAACCAATAACATATTGTATATGCTGACAATATTTTTATATTTGTATCTGGTACTGATCTTCAATATCAAACTAATAACGCTATCCGTAACATCAACACTTGAACATACCTCGTATACCTTAATGGCTACATTATTTCATCAAAAGGCAAAGTACGCTACCTGAGACTAAACCTAGACAAACGACTTACTTGGAATACTCATACGACGTTAAAAACATTTGAACTTAACAGACGTTACCGATTATTTCTTAGACTACTAGACAACCGACCAAAACTTTTGGAGGATCCAAAATCCTCTAAAAAATCGTTGATACCCCGTTCTATGTTCGTAACAAAGTTATTCACCATAACCTAAATGTTCCTTTCGTTCATGATTTGTGCATCACTCGTTATAAAAAGTTTCATTCCCGACTATTCCATCACTTTAATCCTCTCATTAAAAAGCTTTCCTCTGTCACAATAATTTTAATTAAACTAAAATCTTCTTATTAAAAAGCTTTCCTCTATTTTTACATAATAAATTAAATATAATTAAAATTTTTCGATAATATAATATATTAAAGCCAAGAAATATTTATAAAACTAGTTTAATTTTTATTGCAATAAAAAGTAAAATATTTCATAAAAACTAGCTAAAATTTTTATTTATGGTACAAAGCAATTGACTTTTACTATAGTTTAAAAGGAAACAGGAGTCAGAACAAAAATTTTTGAATTAAAAATTCCACTTAAAATAAAAACTATTTTACAGGAAAATTTTCAGAAAGATATAATATACCTTATGCAACTGGGCCCAACTATCGATAAAGCCTAGTTCGAAAAATTGCAGTAATTGATTTATGGAGTAGCCCTTTTATATAGTAAAGCTTTGACGCTTCTTTCTAACTAAATTAAATTTCTGGAATATTTTTTTCATGATTCATTTTAACTTTTAATACCTTAGAGCTAAATAGTATGCTAGCATGTACCTTTGAATGTGAGTACATAGGTCGATAAATGTTCGAGCACGTAGGCGTTACTATTCGTAATTAACCTTGAAGCAACTTTTTCCGTGTAAAATGTCCTTTTAAAAAATATCTGTAACCTTCGTATATATTCTCCTTTACATTTTGAATATTCTCTTCCTACTCATATAAGCACTAAATATTTGCATATCTAGAATACTATGGACATTATTGCCTCCCTCACAATATGGAACATAAATCCAGCAAATAGAAATTGTTACACTTTAATATAGTCATTGAAGATTTTAATAATTGCTAATTAAATTTAATTATGAAAATAAATAAGCTAATAGGACAAACTTTTAAATATCTTAAAAAAGTGAACGGAAGAATATGACAAAATCAATGAATACAAAGAAAAACTTAATAAGGGCTTTTTATCAGTAAATGATGACATATTTGCAGATTGTAATTTTTCTTGGGTCGACTCGGATTTGGGTAATTAAAAATTTTCCCAAATTAATACATTTCAATATTTTTATTTCATCAAAGAAACTCAATTTGCCCAATTAATTTTTAATATGTTAACAACTGCCGTGCCACGTAATAATTATGTAGTAACATATCACTTCTTTATATCGTCAAGTAGAAGACTAGCTATTGTGATAATCCTGATACTAAAAAAAAAATTAAGATATTTTCTTAAATAGTCTAAAATTTATTTCATTGCTCAGATGTCTCTTTTTGCAACATACCCAAGACCTCAAAGTATCTAAAACAGATGCTTTTTTTGAATTTTTCAAATATTATAATAATAAGTTAAGCTCAAAATATGCTCGTAAATGAGCACAATTTTTTTTCCGTTGTCACCTGATCACAATCCAAGGGACTTTGTCATGTAGAACATTTTAAAGAGCAACGTATATAATAAAAAATATCCATAAATGGGACAAAATTACACAAAGTGTCAGTCGAGCTTCTTGTAATACGTTCACCAATATATTGGACACAGTGATTCTACACATATTCAGAAACGATCATATTTGAAGATTTTATTGTTGTCATTTTGAAAGTAAAATTAAATAAATATATTTAATATTTCCAGAGATAATTGAATTTTAAGGTGTTTACTTCAATTAAAATATTTTCAAGAACAAACAAAGTGCTATAATGGCTTCGAAAGGAAATTGACATATTGAACCAGTTTATGTGAGCATAATGCCCTCATAAAAATCATTTATTTATTAATATTATTATAAAATGAAGAGTTTTTTTTTTGCTGACACATGAGCTCAATTTGCATATTTCAAAAGTTTATAACTAAACAAAACTTTTTGAGTAAAACTGTTAATAAAAAGTTTTAGGAATTTCAATCCTAAATTATATGTACAGCCGGAAATTTTAAGGCTCATCATAAATAAATATTAACATATAAATTATTCTATTTATTAATCATATAATTTAACATGCTACATTTTAAAGAATAGCCAAGGTCCTTTAATGGGTCCATAAGGAAATTGACATAATAACCTAGTTTCTGTGATCTCATATGAATATATTGTTCATTAACTGTATTAAAAGTTCAATATATTTATTTATTTTATGATATAACAGTTGAGTTAAAAATGTGCTCACGACTGAGCAAAAATATATTTAAGAAATTGAAATCAAAAATCGTATTTGCAGAATATAATTTTGAGGCTCATCATAAGCCAATATTAACCTGTATGGTATTCTATTAAATAAAAAATTGACCTTAGACAAACAAGGCCCTTTAATGGGACAAAAGAAAAATGAAATACAAATTCTATTTTTTATGAGCACAATTAACTCATATGAATATTTTGTTTATTCATTACATTATAAGTTAAATATATTTATTTATTTGTTGACATAACAGTAAACTTAAAAAGGTGCTCATTATTACCTGTAGAGTATTTTATCAATTAAACACTTTTACCTACTATATTTTTGGAAGCAAATAAGGTCCTATAAAGGGTTCAAAAGAAATTATTATGAGTACTTTTCTTTAATGAGCAAAATTAACTCATATGAATATTTTGTTTATTCATTATATCATAAGTTTAATATATTTATTTATTTTATGATATAATAGTTAACCTAAAAATGTGCTCATGACTGAGCAAAAATTCTAATAATGAATTTGATTAATTGAAATCAGAAATTATATTTTTAGCAGACAATTTTGATGCTTATTATAAAGCAATATTGACCTGTAGAGTATTTTATCAATTAAACACTTTTACCTACTACATTTTTGGCAGCAAATAAGGTCTTATGATGGGTTCAAAAGAACCCATTATTATGAGTACTCCTTTTTATTTATCTCATATAAATATTTTGTTTATTAATTTGATTTTAAGTTCAATATATATATTTGTCTGCTGATATAACAGTTAAGTTAAAAATATGCTCGTAACTGAGCAAAATTTTTTGAATAAAACTTTTAATAATGAATTCGATTAATTGAAATCGGAAATTTTATTTTCAACAGGGAATTTTGAGGTTTATAATTGATATGTGAGGTACTTGATTAGATATACGTTCTCACCTGCTTTCTTTAAGAAAAAAACAAGGTCCTATAATGAATGCAGAAAAGAATATAAATTCGATTAGAGATTAGATATAACTTAAGAGTTCAATTTCAAATATATTAATAACTGAGTAAAAACGTTTGATAATAAATTTGATAAGCTATGATACGGAAATTTGGAGGCTCATCTTTGATTTTTGAGGTAATTTATTATCTATACATTCTCACCTGGTGTGTTTCAATTTTTTTGATTTATTATAGAACCTGCTTTATATGGTAATTTTTTTAAATAGAAATTTATTGATTAAGTTTAATTCCAAATTTGAGAGATTTTGTTAAAAGTACACTTATAACTAAGCAAAAAAATATATTTGAATGAAAATCTGCTCATAATCGAGCAAAATTTTTTATTATAAAATTCTATATAATGAAGGTCTCTGTATTCAAAACTGATGAAAATTTTAGAAAGTTATATTTGATATTTTATTATCTGCTGGCAAATGGAAATAAGATACTCCAAACCAATATGCACTAACTAGTCAATACTAATCGTATTGGTATCAGAATAATAATCAATTATTTTAAATAATTTAAAGAAAACAATTTTACTTATAAAGTGGAAATACTACTTAAGTATAAAAACAAAATACTTAACGATCTGGAATGTACAAATATATAAGTATCGTGTGTGTATGCTGTGAAGAAAAAAAATATGAT
The DNA here is from genome assembly GCA_958298945.1 of Atherix ibis. Taxonomy (NCBI): domain Eukaryota; kingdom Metazoa; phylum Arthropoda; class Insecta; order Diptera; family Athericidae; genus Atherix; species Atherix ibis. The sequence goes on from OY282610.1 coordinate 40,398,667, forward strand.
GGAAAGGGTAATCCTTTTCAATCTTTTCATTTTTACTTTTATATTTTCGCTTTTATATTTTTGCTTTTATATTTTCGCTCATCACATCGAAGAGAGAAAATATCAGTGACCCAGTGTATATAAAAGTACAAGTACAACTAGTTCAGTGTGAAGTGTAATGCTGCCGGTGTAGATGCAGATATTCCTGAGATTCTGAGGTCTGAGCCGAACTTTTCATTACTTTACAGTGTTAAAATAAACACTTAGGATTGAAGGATTACCCTTGACCTGATGACATGGAAAAGACTTATCATCCAACTACTACAAATGCATCCGAATATATGTGAATTTGTACGTTTTGCTCTTTTAATCCTTTAGATACCCTACACCATCATAGCTTTTTCTCACCATAATTAATCTATTTGATAATTTTGTATCATTCTTTAAAAATCATACAAATATTCACCTTTTTCTGTATAATGATTGGGATGTAATTTACTCATAAAACTGAAAAAATATATTCTTTGTTAGTTTTAAAATATTTTTTTTTTTTTTTTTTTTTGCTAAAAAGTATATTTTTAAAAAAAGTAAACCGTATCAAATTGAAAAGATTCGTAATAAAAGAAATTGAAATTGGTTAAAAATTAAATTTATCATATTCGAAAAGAAAAAATTAAAAAATAAATTTACCAATCATCCTGTATTACAGGATGAATAAGTTCAAAATATGAATGAGTTCAAAATATGCAGAAAAATTTAAGGTTCTTATGAATACCGTTTAGTACGAGGGTCCTTCAATAAGTCCTTAGAAAAAGATGGAAAAAAATTGTTTTTTTTAAAAAAAAAATTTTATTTTTCAACATAATCTCCTTTTAGCTCTATACACTTTTCCAAAAATTTTATCCCGTCCAAAAAATAGGATTTCGGAAGTTCTGCAAAATACTCATCCGTTTGAGCAATGACGTCCTTGTTGGAAGTGAACCGTCATCCGCCAAGCCATTTCTTCAGATTCACTCGGGGCCAAATCTGGTGAATAAGCGGGATGCTGCAACAATTCCTTTCTCAATTCCACAATTTTGGCCATGGAAACAGCGCAGGTGTATACACGCGCATTGTCCTGATGCAAGAGGATTTTTTTCTTCTTCAGATGGGGGCGTTTCTCTTTGATTTCCTCGCTCAACCGTTGTAATAACGACGCGTAATACGCTCCTGTTATTGTTTTTCCTTTTTCCAAGTAGTCGATAAAAATGATGCCCTGCGAATCCCAAAAGACCGTGGCCATCACCTTGCCGGCCGATGGCACAGTTTTTGCCTTCTTCGGAGCCCGTTCACCCTTGAAAATCCACTGTGATGACTGTTTCTTCGTTTCTGGAGTGTAGTAGTGTATCCAGACATTGACATATCGATGAAGGAATTCGGCAGGATTGCGATGAAAGAGTGCCAACATAGCTTCAGAGTCCACTACACGATTGCGCTTATTCTCCTCTGAGAGCAAACGCGGCACCCATCTTGCCGAAATTTTTTTCACAGACAATTTTTCATGCAAAATTGAAGCGACTGTACCTTGTGATATGCCCGTGGCCTCAACTAATTCGCGGACTTTAATTCGCCGATCGCTCAAAATCAGATCGTGGATTTTGTCGATGATTTTAGGAGTAGACACCTCAACTGGGTGTCCTGAACGATGTTCATCTTTTGTGGATGAACGACCACGTTTAAATTCATTCACCCAATTGTAAACCGTCGCAAACACAGGTGCAGATGTGCCATGAACTGCATCTAACTCGGCTTTGATTTCTTTCGGCTTTCGGGCTTAAGCCTTTCAAATGGAGATGTTTGATGACAGCCCTAAACTCGCTTTTTTCCATTGTTATGCACAGATAAATGTCGTTAACTTTAATCGACGATAGAAATTGACCTACGCTATGGATCGAGCTGAAATTTTGACAGCTTTCCTGTCGATAATGCTACTTGCAAAAAAAAAAAAAAATCTTTTACCGACACTACGAGCGCAATTTCTCGGATTTTCTAAGAACTTATTGAACGACCCTCGTATTTCAAAATATTCGAAGGTCTTTAATTACTAAAATTATGTGCATCTGTACGGACGAATACAAATATGCATCCTTTTTTGTATGTTCATACATTTTCTTTAAAATATAATTTATAGGAAAATGTAAAAATAATCTTATTTTAATGTAAGAAAAAAACTGATGTGGAAAAAAAAACAATTTATTAACTGTGACTAGCTCAGTTTTATTATTTAATATTCTTGAGGCGTAATTCATAATCGTATCAAAAACATACGACTATGAACAACTTTCCTTCTGAATCATATATGTAGAATTCAATTTCGTTTAACTTATAAGCAAGTATTAAAAGAAAATACTTTTTCGGATATGTTGAATTTTCCCTTTATATTAAAAGAAAATACTTTCCCAAGAAAATTCACAAAATTCCTTTAGAAAATTTCCATACTTTACATTTAAAAATACGATCTAACAATTTATTTAAATGCAAGTATTTTTCCAAATTGGATTAAACTTTAAAAAAAAACAAAATTCCACGAACTTATAGATATTGTATCATATTAAAATTTTTTTTTAAATAATAAAAAAATCAAAACATGTTTTTAAGAAAAAATAATAAAATTAAATATTCCAAAAAACAACAACAAAAAAAACACATAAACTACAAAGTATAAAGAAAGGAACTGATAAGTACTAATTCTATAAAATGTCAGCACTTTTATGATTCTAAAATCATCGACATGCGAAAATCCTTTGACGTCAATTTGTTTGTACAAATCATTCCTTAAGATTTATTCAACAGTTTTAAGTCAGCCATAAAATACTTAGCAGTCAGCCATAAAAGAAGAAAGTTGTAATAGCTCTTTAAATATACTTTTTTTTTTAGAAATGATATATGTGGGAATTTTATTATTATATCAACAAGAACAAAAAATAAGTCACTTCAAAAAATATTCTACCTAATTTTTAAAGAAAGCGTCATATTTTCATAATATAAGCGAGCGTACAATCTGTTTTCGTTTTTATTTGATATTTATTATTTTCTCTTTAAAATAACTGAATTTGAACAGTTTTTTGTTATTGCTTTTTTACTGAGTAAATATTTGGTTAACTTTCAATTTTGGTAATTTTTGATTTGAATATATTTTTCTACCATAAATAAGCTTATTTAAGAACGTTTCTTATTAGGCAAATTTATTTTAGGATTGCGATTGAAATAATTGTGGTAGGTTAATGATAGGCAAAATTGCTCTTAAAACCTTTGAAATTATTACAGTCGAATAAAAATGTAGACAAGCGTAAATTTAAAATTAAAATTCAATATTTCAAATCAAATAATATTCGGCATTGAATTTTATTACAGTCACTTTTAGTACCCTGGCAATACTGTTCAGGGTATATGAAAAGAGGCATAAAAGTATTGCTTCCTCTATTTAGCTTACATATTAGTCCCTTCTAGAGGTGCACTATAAGTTACAACAACTTCCGGTTACTATGCGATCTAATAGCGCATGATAAGTGAATCAAGGAAACCGAAAAAGTTCACCAAATTATCTTAAAGATCGTGAAGATTTATGTGAAGCTTGGAGTTTGCTTTACAAAAAGTTATAGTCCTTATTAAAAGCACAAGTGCCTCGGTGGCTTAAAGGCTTTTTTGAAGGGCCGAGAAGCAATGGAAGACAAATCTAGCTGATGGAGGTCAGAATATCAAAATACTTATGACAATGTGAAATGAGTGAGAGCTTTTGTGGAGATTTGTGTCTCCTGGAAAAATGGTCAACCATGTTTTTTATAAAGCACTCCTTGGAAGGTTCAGAAAAAGAGTTTTTTTGCGTCAGCTCAGATAACGCAGACACTTGGATGCGTCACCATGACAATGCCAGGTGTCACGAGAACATTCGCATCAATGAGTTTTTGTCAAAGAAGGGATTCTTGTAGTTTCACATGCTTCACCATGACAACGCCAGGTGTCACGAGGATATCCTCATCAATGAGTTTTTGTCAAAGAAGGGATTCTTGCAGTTTCGCATGCTTTACCATGACAATGCCAGGTGTCACGAGGATATCCTCATCAATGAGTTTTTGTCAAAGAAGGGATTCTTGTAGTTTACCATACTTCACCATGACAACGCCAGGTGTCACGAGGATATCCTCATCAATGAGTTTTTGTCAAACAAGGTATTCTTGCAGTTTCGCATGCTTTACCATGACAACGCCAGGTGTCACGAGGATATCCTCATCAATGAGTTTTTGTCAAAGAAGGTATTCTTGCAGTTTCGCATGCTTCACCATGACAACGCCAGGTGTTACAAGGATATCCCCATCAAGGAGTTGTTGTCGAAGAGGGGATTCTTGCAGTTCCCCATGTTTCACCATGACAACGCCCGGTGTCACGAGGATATCCTCATCAATGAGTTTTTGTCAAAAATGGGATTCTTTCACTTCGCCATGCTTTACCATGACAATGCCAGGTGTCACGAGGATATCCTCTTCAATGAGTTTTTGTCAAAGAAGGTATTCTTGCAGTTTCGCACGCTTCACCATGACAGTACCAGGTGTCACGAGAACATTCGCATCAATAAGTTTTTGTCAAAGAAGGGATTCTTGCAGTTCCCCATGCTTCGCCATGACAATGCCAGGTGTTACAAGGATATCCCCATCAAGGAGTTGTTGTCGAAGAAGGGATTTAGTATCTTTTTAAAGAAAAGTTGCTATATTCAAAAATGGGCTACCATTTTTATTTTTTTTAGTTTATTCTTTTTGAAATAATTTTTTTTTCTCTATCATTTTAGGCAACGGCGTCTTTTCTCTTTAAAATCATATATTTTATATCTTTTGAATAGCACCTCCTTTCTAACGTTGAGGAAAAAACAGGAATTTTTTTTTTAAAACAATTTTTTAAATTGTTTTTACAATTTTAATTAGGACAAAATGCATAATTTTAGTATTCATTTTTTTTTAGTACAAATTTCGTATATTTTTAATGCAAAAATTCTTACATTAAGTAGTTTTTTTTTTTGGGCAAAACTCAAATCCAAATTGTTTAGTACAAAATATAATGTTTTTATATATTTTTAGTACAAAGTTAAAAAATTTTTTACTATTAATTGTTTTAGCACAAATTTTTATATTTTTCATATCAATTTTTTTAGCATAAAATTTCATATTTTGAAGAAAAGATTTTTTTTAGTACCAACCACTTTTTTTTAGTACAAATGCATATATGTAGTATCGACTTTTTTATAATAGTACACATTTCATATTTTTATTATTAATTATTTACTGCTAAATTTACATTCTGGGTGTAGAATTTTTTAGTATAAATAACATATTTTTAATGCAAAATTTTATATTTTTAGTGTCGATTCATTTACTATAAAATCAATAAAACATATATTATTGATTTTTTTTAAGTATCGCTTGTTTTAGTCAGAAAATTAATTTTTGAAGTAGTTTTTTTGTTGGGCAAAATTCAAATCCAAATTGTTACCAAATTTATATTATTAGTGATTATTTTTTACACTTCATATTTTTAGTACAACGTTAAAAATTTTTTTACTATTAAGTGTTTTAGCACAAATTTTTATATTTTTCATATCAATTTTTTTAGCCTTAAATTTCATATTTTAAAGAAAAGTTTTTTTAGTACCAACCATTTTTTTTTAGTACAAATGCATATATGTAGTATCGATTATTTATAAAAGTACACATTTCACATTTTTATTATTAATTATTTACTGCTAAATTTACATTCTGAGTGTAGAATTTTTTAGTACAAATGACATATTTTTAATACAAAATTTCATATTTTTAGTGTCGATTCATTTACTACAAAATCAATAAAACATATATTATTGATTTTTTTTTAGTATCGCTTGTTTTAGTCAGAAAATTCATTTTTTAAGTAGTTTTTTTGTTGGGCAACATTCAAATCCAAATTGTTACCAAATTTATATTTTTAGTGATTTTTTTTACACTTCATATTTTTAGTACAAAGTTAAAATTTTTTTTATTATTAATTATTTTAGCACAAATTTTTATATTTTTCATATCAATTTTTTTAAGCATAAAATTCATATTTTTAAGAAAAGTTTTTTTAGTACCAACCACTTTTTTTTAGTGCAAATACATATATTTAGTATCGAGGGTCCTTTCCATAAAAGCTTTGTATACTATTCGTTTTCTGAGCTTTGACTTTTATTTTGTTATATTTTGTTTGATAAAACAAATTTTCATTTTCAAAAAAAATTCTCATCGGCTATTTTAAAGAAAGGATTTTTTTACTGGTAAATCAAAGTATCTGTTTTTCCAAAACAAAAAGGACCTCTTTTAAGATATTTAAAAAAAAAATATGCTAGTTTTTCTGAAAATGAACTATTTTATTTTTAAAACTTTAACTGGATTTTTGTTCTTTTGAAAAAAAAAGCCTTGTTTTACATACTTAAAAGACTGTTAAATTTTTTGTTAAATGTTTTTTTATATTTTTCTCTTTTTCTCTTTAAAATAAATATAATTTTTCTCTTTTACTTAAAGGTCTTCCTCCTATTTAATATTTAAATATTAGTTTTTTTTTTTTTTAGAAGAAGGTAGAGGCAATTTTTTTTTGGAGAAAAACCTTGTTTTTTTACAAAAGCTTTGCTTATTATTTTGAAAGGGGATTCTTTTTTTTGCTTATATTAAGCCTCAGTATTTTATTAAATCACGCGACCAGTGACATTTTAGTCTTCAATAATAATTTTTAGCAAAATAAGTGTAGGGTAGTTCTTGAATAAGGGTATTAGTATGATAGGAACTTTTTGCAATAAGAAAAAGCCACATAAAAAAATGAGCTTTCAAAATTACGATGAATAATATTATTTCAAACATAAAAGAGAAGCATCGACAATTGTACGGAGTATTTTTGATAAAAGGGATTGGATTCGACGGGAATTGGAAAGCTTAGTAGGACCCCAGAGTTCTAGTCCGTAAGTCCATATTGATTTCAGTATATGTTCTAATCCGTAAGTCCATATTGGTATAAAAGTACTAGTCCGTAAGTCCATATTGGTATAAAAGTACTTTGCTATCTATTTTAATTTGAGAATGTTTGTCTAGACGTCGAAGTAGTTGCAGGTATCGTCTTTGTATTTCCCATCTTTTAAGTCTTGTATGTGCGTTACATCTCACGCGTTTGTCTAAATTCAGTTCCAGGTATACGAACTTTGGTGTGTTGTAGTATGGCACTACCATTAAGGTATATAGGAAGACATGATTGATGGCGAAGAGTAAAAGTTACGTAACCAGTTCTGGAGAGTAAAAAGAGTTTTCTCCTGCATTTTGATCAAAAAAAATCTCATCTATCTTTGAAATATTTTTTTTATTTTCCTTTTTGAAAAAAAAACCTCCTTAATTATTCTAAAGAAGAGCTTCTCTTATTTTATGTTTATTAAAATGCTCTATTTTTCTTTTTCTCTTCGAAATAATTTATTCATTTCTAAAAAAGAGCCTCTTGGAATTCTTAAAATAAGTTTCCTTTTTTTTAAAAAAAAAAAAACAAAAATTTCTTTTCTGTTCCAAACAAGGTTTATAATTTCTAAAAAAGATTCTTTTTTTTTTTGTTTTTTGAAGAACCAAATTGGATTTTTATCTTTTTTTGGCGAAAATGTCTCCATTTAAAAAGGCTCGTTTTCATTTTTGACAAAAACTTCTGATCCCCTTTAGGACAAATAATCCTTTTCTATTGAGAATGAAAGCTTCTTTTCCTATTATAACAGGGATGAAAATATAGAAATTTGTAAAAGTCTCTCAATAAAGGAATATAAAGAAATGGATAAAAATTATGTAAATTTATAGTTAAATTTGGAAATATTCGTAAAAGATCTAAACTAATCGAAAGCAACAAAACCATATGAACATTAAAAGGCATATTTACTCACTACTATACAAATTTGTACAATTCTACACTTTCAGTCTTGAAAATGTTGAAACTTTTCCCATGAAATGACGGTTCATATGAGTACATATTAAAAATTACCCACTTAACCGCTATTGAACATAATATAATAATATTAAAAGTTTCTATCAAATACTTGCTTCTATAGAGTGTACGAAAATGAGCACCATCCATAGTATTGTATATGCAACAGCGAATATGCTTGAATGCCACAAAGTCAGTTGGAATAGATTTTGTAGTAAAATCTCCTGGCTGTCGGTACGCGTACGTGATTGGATTGTAAGATGTTCACAATTTGAGCGTTCGAGAATTTTCATTTAATCATGCAAAGCCTGATGAAAAGTTTATAGTCATAACTTTTAGATAGTAGGTATTTTAATACTCATGTACACATAGATTACCAACCAAAAAAAAAAAAAAACTTTTATTATTAGCTTCGTAAGAAATTTTCAAAATCCATAAGACGACGAATATCACTAATCAAACTATGACTTCTGCTATTAAAATAAACTAGTTTCATTGATACAGTATAAAAATGTTTTTCTATTTGGATCTTTAGTATTATATCATTTAAAAGTATAACTATTTAATTAAGAGTTTATACTTGCATAATGAAAGAGATGAGAAATGAAAGTTTTCCACTGACTTATACATTGCAAAGACCAAAAAACAAATTAGAAAATGTATGATAAATCTTAGAATATATTTATAATCCTGTCTATATGTTTCGTATTTAGAGAATGTACACTTTTGTATTAAATTAAGTAGTCGTAAAATATAGTCAATTAATCAGTAGACATTGGTAATTGGGTATAATGTCGAGAAGAAAACTTTTTTAATTTTCTCAGCTCTGGCAACCTTTTATTGAGTCAATATTTATCCAAAGATAATATTAATAGTTTCTACAGTTTAAGTGTAACTAGTTAATACTGTGCCATATATTTTTTTATAGTATTTAATCAATAACCTATACTTGAAGAGGTTGAAGCCAAAAGGAAAACTGAATCGATTACCGTAACTGGGCTGAGATATCCACTGGCATTTTTTTTTAAATTTATATCTAATAGTATTTAGTATCCACAGCTTAAATCCGCTGTTTTTTTTAATCAAAAAAAATATATGTTTTTTTCATAGAAAGCAAAAACAAATGTATTCAAAGTACTTGCCCTCACAAGGTACACATTTTACACATCTCTCGGGCAATTTATGGATACCACGCTAAAAAAAATCCGTCTCTTTCGAGACAAACCACTCGTCGAGCCATTTTCGGACGTCTTCGTAAGAATCGAAGTGCTGCTCAGTGAGCGCGTGGCCCATCGAAGAAAACAGGTGGTAGTCGGAAGGGGCCAGGGCTGGTGAATAAGTGGAGTGGGGTAGCACCTCCCATTTGAGTGTCTGCAAGTAGTTTCGGACCATTTTTGACGTGTGCGATGGTGCGTTGTCGTGGAGCAAAATCAGCTTGTCATGTCTTTGTTGATAATCCGTCCTTTCTTCACGCAGAGCATAGTGCAATTTGATCAGTTGTTGATGGTAGCGGTGGGCATTGACAGTTTTACCAGGTTTCAACATCTCATAGTAGATGATACCCTGCTGATCCCACCAAACGCACAGCATCGTTGGCCGTCCGAAGCGATTTGGTCTTGGGGAAGATATTGATGGTTGGCCGGGATCAACGCACGAGTTCTTGCATTTAGGATTCTCCAAATATATCCACTTTTCTTCATCGCCTGTCACAATCCGATGCAGGAACGACTTTCTTTTTTGTCTGGCGAGCAAGACTTCGCATGTGTTTTGACGTCGCTCCATCTGCCTATTGTTCAATTCATGCGACACCCATTTTCCGATATTTTCAATTTTCTCCATGGCACGCAGATGCATGGAAATGGCTGGTTTAGTAACACCCAAATTTTCCGCGAGCATTTTTTGCAATTGGGTATCGTCTTCGTCCAAAAGGGCCTACAATTGATGGTCCTCAACCTTCCTATGCCGATTTTCACGCTTCTTGTCCCACAAGTCAAAATTTCCGTCTTTGTACCAACGAAACCAATCTCTGCATATTGTTTCCGATAAAGCAATGTTACCATAAGCCTCCATAAGCATACGATGCGATTCGGTAGCCGATTTCTTTAAATTAAAGCAGAAAAGCAGAGCTTCCCGCATATGCTCTTTTTCTGGCACAAAACTAGACATGATTACCAAAGGAAAAATGTATGTTGTTGTACGAAATTGCTGACAATGTGCACTGATTTATATTGACAGATGTCAAACTGAAAAAAAAAGTATGGCGTGCCCGTGGTAGCTTAATACGCTCACTCATACCATCGGATTTAAGCTTATACACCTGGTATTAAAATTATAAAATAAATAAGCTAATATATTTATTTACAAAAATTTGTAAGCGCGATAAAACAAAACAACAAAAAAAAACATTTTGGTAGTCGAAAGCTATTTAGTTTTTAACATAATTTTCTTATAAGAAAAACGTTTTAAAACTGGCATTACTGCGAGCGATCTCACAATACTGCAAACTTTCCATTATAAACTTTTCCATTTCAAAGTATAAATAGAAATCTTCTGAAGAAACTGTGTAACCCTATAGTGCCTGATAGCTGAAAATAAGAAGCAACGATGCATTTTCAAATTTTGTGCTAAACTTTGTGAGCTTACGGTTTTAACCTACAAAATATTGCAACGTCTTCATTGGGAATATTGTTTATAAAAAGCATAAGTTTTTCAGTGTCATACGTAATTTTTAGAGGTCTGAGAAATAGTGAAAGAAGGAAATCGCTCAGGCAAGAAAATAGACTCCTCAAAGTCCTTAAAGGGCTCAGAAAAAAATACCCATCCACCAACGAGTATTTTTTTTTTGCTAAACAGGATTTTTCTAGTTTTTCAGTCCCATTTTTTAGCTGATCTAAGTCCGCACAACTTTTTATTTGTTTACCAAGATCAAAAAACACTTCGAAGGAAAAAATAAAGTCACAAATACACACTAAACAAGAATTTAAAAAAAAAATCTATTAAAACACTTTAAAAAATAATAATTAAATTGCTGCATGGCATTATGAATTTTTATCAAAAACTATTTCATGAACGATAGATGGCGTTTTATAAGAGTTCTCATCACTTATCGGTGAGTACTGTTGTAAGGTTTGTTTTCCATTTCTTATAATTCGCTTGAGTGATCGTCAAAATTGCGTTTTTACTAAATGTTAACAGTTTAAAAAATTTCAAAAGTAAACACCAAACAAACCGTCTTAGGTCAAACTGTTGAAATGAGTTTCTTTAATGCCTTCCAGTTTAAAAATGGAGTAATTCAACAGCCTATTGCTTTGACATTTCAATTGACAGAGCTGTCATTCTTATATGTTTATGTTTTGCTATAACCACGTAAATAAGCAAAAAAATTTCGTATCTATAATGAAAAGTAATCACAACAAATCCAAGAGCTTTCTTTGCATTTAGAAAAACTTACTATTTAGTGTGGATTTTGTTTGGGTGGCATCATTGGGCCCATACTGCGTTCGTAATGAGGCTGGCGCAAATGAAACTGTCCATCTTAAGAGTATCGAGCAATGATAACAGAGTTTTTTTTGACCCTAAGAGAAAGAAGGCGATTTGGAAAATAATTGGTTTATACAGCACCGTGCAATTTGCAATACAGCAGTTGAAAGAAGCCATTTATTGCAGATAAAGTTGCAACGTCACAGTATTATGAGAAATGCTCGACGTTTTTGTATGATTTAACGTCCTTAGACTTTTTTCTATGAAGATATGTTATGGTCTATGCTAATAAATCGACAACATTTTTCGAGCTGGACAAGAACATCATACAAGCCATCAGTGACATTCTGCTCGATTTATGCGGAAGAATCATCCAAAATTGGACCTCTTGCATCATCTTCTGTAAACAAAAACTAGTCTATGAAATTTTTATTCACTGAAAAATAAATTATACATTTTTTTTTTAAAAAAATATACTTAACTAGTACTTAAAATTTGAAAAAAAAATGAACTTAAAATTAGTCCTTATATAAATTTAAATGATAAATAAAAATTAGCCTATTATAAATGCATGAAAAGTCATCGACAATTTTAATTTAAGTCAATTTTTTCTGAGACTGATGACTATTGAAAATAATGTACGTGCACAATTTTATTTTTATTTTATCCTGCACCCACGCTGAATATGCACATCAAAGAGAATTGCAACATTTAAGGCCGCCGAGTACTATTTAAAAAAAAATATTCTTAAAGGATACACGATCCTATAGATATGAAAAAAAATATAGTAATTCATACGTGCTTATGAGTATTATAAAATCCTACTAGTTCATATAGACACAAATCTGGTCTCCACCAAGAGTTATATTTAGCTTTTAGTCAAAGTTGTGTCTATAATACTTGTCATTGGCTTATGTTCGTGTGCTCACTCATAGATGGGGATGAGAAAAGTTTTGCAAAAATCTTTTTGCAGCAGAAGATATGTACAGCCAATCAGTGATGCATCCACGAAATAATAACTGTATGAATCCTTTCTCAACATAGTATATAGGCACATATGTGATTTCACATAAAAATGACAAATCTGAAATTTAAAAATTATCTAAAATTTGTTAAATAAACTGTATTCAATGTAATTTATTATAATTTTTTAAAAAGGATTCAATTGCATAAGTTAAATTACTATACTTTAATAGTTTATATGGAAAAAATGGACAAAATAATCTATTTTTTATATTAGTTTTAATTCAATTTTTTAAAGGCACTTTTATCTTGTTGAATAAATTTTTTTAAATAACGATTATCGGGAGTTCAAGAGACAAATTAAAAAGAAGGCTTTTAAAATTCGAATTTATTTTATTATAAAATAAATTTTTAATTCGGTAAATTGAGACAATTTGATTTTTTTTGAATTGATATGAAATCGTTTAATTGTTGTGGTAATTCTTTGGATATTCCCATTTAAATGGTGAGATGGAAAAAATAGATTTGAAAAGCGGGTAAAAAAGTTGTCTGATCGGATTACTAATTTATTAGCTTTACATGTAAATCTTGCTATATATCTGCTATAACACGTTCCATGTGCTTTTTTTTTTTGGAAATCGATTTTTTTTTCGAAGTCGAGACATGTGCCTTTGCTTAGCGCATGATCAAGCCGCTTCAGCTGTTCTACTGCTTATTTTACGTGCAGTGTTATGGTCCAGTGCCGTGCTTCGTCCAGTAGGAGGGGCGGCCATTATGACTTTTTCGGGTGGTTGTCTTTGACCAACACGGGTGTTTATCTACGGTTTGTTCTTTTTTTCTCATGGTATTTTTTTTTGTTAAGAAAATTATAACGCGATAAGAAAATTAAAGAAGAATGAAAAAAGGGGGGTTGGATGGTATCCAGCACGCTAACGATTATGCTACCAAACCGGCAAATTGTTTTTGGTTTATCATCATACATGAACGACCTTACACATACCTATAAAAAAAAATTGTTAACGATCCTGGAGTATCTTCCACAATGTTGAAACGTGATTAAGAAGTTTTCAATAAGTCGTATCTTCAATACGATAGTTTAAACGAAATGTATAGGCAGTAAAGCCAAACGTAACAAGTGCTCAAGGTCCATTTCGGTAAAAATAAGATGTATCCAGTATCTTCCTCCTTTCAAAAGATACAATTTTACTTTTAAACAAGACCATTGAGTTAAAAAGGAGCATCATCACAAATGCAATAAGATCCTCTGGATTCATGGGATCCTCTTTTAACATTTTCAAAGTCTAATTGTCGATCCTACGATGCATATACCGATCTCGCAGCTTGAATCTCTATACCAACTGGATCTTTGAGGAAAATTTTCACATAGTGGCCAAATTGCTGCAAACGGTGCCTAATCGGTTAATTTGAATCTTTATCTATCCTTTCACTTATAGTGAATATTGTCTCTTCAGTTTATTGAGATCTTTGACAGGTTAATAGCTTAGCATAGTAGAGAGTATGTGTTGTACAAAATTTATCAATAATATAACAAGTGACAAGCTCAGATAGACAATTATGTTGACCAAAGAAAGTCACGTCAATTTTAATTACGTTTCGCGAATAAAAACTTTGACAGATGACAGCTGTTTTGACATTGGAAATCTCAAAAATTATATTCATTCGAAATAAGATCCAAAAATAAAGATTAAAAAAAAAGGATTTAAGAGTAAATATTTTCAGAAGCAATCTTTCTTGACAAACTATCTGTAATAACTAAAATTATTTTTATAATTCAATAACTATTTTGAAATTGACTACAAAAACAAATTTTTTGATATGCGTCCAAATTTTCTACTTGCTTTTTATAGTTCAGTGCAGTTAATTATTTTTAGAAACTTTTTTAAAAAAATACAAAATTTTCTGATTTTTAACTCCATCTTTTGGAATTTTTTGAAAACAAATAATTTTTAAATGGTATTAAAATATCTTAAAAATAATTTTTGATTTTCGCCAATCAGCAATGACCTGGAAAGGTGGATTCACCTGAAAAACGAAATCGGGAAAAAGCTGTTGAGCCATATTCTGGCAGTTATTCAACAGTTTATAGGGTGTTAAATATAGTTTCTAATATATAGCAAATATTGATATTCATTTAAATTCTTAGCTTTATTTAATATCTTACTAAGAGGTGTATTTATAATATGACTGAAAAATACTCTAAATTATTTACTCTCAATGTTGAGGTCCTCTTTAATCTTATTTGGATACCATCCAAAATAATTTTTTATTGGGTCTTTTGATAGCTTGTCTTCGAAGAAAATTTTGTGACTAAAAATAAAATGCAACTTTGGTCAGAAGCCCTATAGTGATAAAGAAAAAAGTATCGAAAAATTAACTATCTTTAAGCTAATGTCCAGTATAATCTGATTGTCTTTATCAAATATTTTCTTTAAATTTCTCTTCAATCTATTAAATTAAACTTGAATTTAACCTATTTTAGAAGAGACAAATTTAATTATAAGTTTATGAGGAACAATTTCTTTTCGAAGGTTAAGAATTTTAAAAAGTTTTCAGTTTAAGAAATATTTTCGTTCCCAGTTTAATGTTTCCTAGTATAAAAAAAATGAAATTCCTAAATTATAAATAATATATTTTTATAATAAATTTTATGATAGTTAAAACTTTTTAGCTTATGAAACTTTGACTGAATGTCAGAAAGGAAACTTTTTGAAAAAATGTGATAATTTCAATCTGAGAAGAGAAAATTTATAATTTACTTAAAAAAAATTCTCAAAAATTAATAAAAAATGTTCAATAATCATCATTTTAAGTTGGCATAATTTTCTTTCCGGAAAATAAAAAAGTTTTGCCAAGAGTAATGACAATCATTCCTTAAAAACTTGATAACACTTTCTTTTTTTTATTAAAAAATTCTTTTATTTTTAAAATTACTATTTATTGAACTTGACTTAAAAATATAAAAATTAAACATAATTTTTTTTTTATAAGAAATAATGTGAAAATTTTGTTCTAGAATTGAATTAATTTTCCATTAACAATTGATCTTATCTTTTCGTTAAAAATATTATGAAAATTATTCATGAAAATGTAAATAAATTAGCATAAAAATATTATTTGATTACGTTAATTTATAGTAAAAATTGTTCATTTTCTTCTTTCGTTAAAAATTCAATTCCATTTTTTTCGACCTTATAACCTTTCGTTTAATATTTTATTCAAGAAACTTAATTAAAATGAAATATATTTTCCATTTTTTGCTTAAAATTTAGTTTAATTTTTTTCGTTAACAATTTATCTCATCTCTTCAATGGAAATATTATTAAAAAAAGGCTTACTTTCATGCGATTATTGTTAAACATTTGATCCTTATTTCTCGTTTAAAATTTTGTTACCAATTTTACGCGAACTTTTTTGTTACCTATTTGACCCGATATTTTCGTTAAAAATTGTCTTCCTTCTTTACTTATTATATTTTGAATTTGCACTAAAATATATATAAATATTAATTTAATATTATATGTTTTAATTAATTAAGTTAATTTTTAGTAAAAGAAAAATGCATTTCGTTCAAAATTTCAGCCAATTTTTTTGTTCAAAATTTAATTCCATCTTTTTCGTTAACATCTTCATTTCATCTTTCTGTTAAAAATATTATTAAAAAGTGACTTTAAATTAAAAAAATACATAATATTTTTTATATCAATTAAATTATTTTTTAAGTCGAAAAAAATTCTTTTTGCCAAAAATTTGAGACCATTTTTTTGTTAAAAATTTAGTGCTACATTTTTCATTGAAAATTTGATGTCAACTTTTCGTTAAATATATTTTCCAAAAAAAAAACTATAAATTATAGTATTAATATAATTTGCTTCTTTAAACTAATCAATATTTTTTTATTTGGAAAAGAAAGTATTGTGTTGAAAAATGTATCCAAGTTTTTCGTTAAAAATTGAATCACATTTTTTAGACCTCATCTTTTCGAGGAAAATTTTATTCAAAAACCAAATATATAATTAACACATAACTATATTTTTTTAAATTATTAAAATTCAACTTTAGGAAAAAGAAAGAAAAGAATGTACTTATTAAAAATTTAATCCTTCTTTCTCGTTTAAAATTTTTTGACAGTTTTTCGTTACCAATTTGTCCCGATCTTTTCGTTAAAAATTTTCTTCCATCTTTAGTTACTATATTTTAAAATTACACTAAAATATATATGATGTTTGCTTTGAACATGATATTTTTTAAATTAATTAAGTTAATTTTTAGTAAAAAAATTCATTTTGTTGAATATTTCAGCCAAGTTTTTCGTTAAAAATTTAATTCCATCTTTTTCGTTAACAATTGGATCTCATCTTTTTGTTAAAAATATTATTGAAAGGAGACTTTAAATTAAAAAAATACATTTTTTTTTTTATATCAACTAAGTTATTTTTTTAATTTGAAAAAAATGCTTTTTGCCAACAATTTGAGACCATTTTTTTGTTAAATTTTTAGTGTTACATTTTTCATTGAAAATTTGATCTTCACTTTTCGTTAAATATATTTTTCTAAAAAAAACTATAAATTTTAATAATAATATCAGTTGTTTCTTTAAAAAAATCAATTTTTTTTTAAGAAGAAAATGTTTTATTAGAAAATGTATCCAAGTTTTTCGTTAAAAATTAAATCCCATTTTTTATACCTCATGCTTTCGATAAAATTTTGTTCAAAAACCAAATATCAACTTACACATAACTGTATTTTTTTTAAATTATTAAGATTAACTTTAGAAAAAAGGAAACCAAGAATGTACTTATTAATAATTTGATCCTTTTAAAATTTCTTCACAGTTTTTCGTCACCAATTTGTCCTAATCTTTTCGTTAAAAATTGTCTCCATTTTTTACTTATTATATTTTGAATTCGCACTAAAATAAATACAAATTTTTATTTAATTCCATTATTTTTTAAAAATATATAAGTTAATTTTTAATAAAAAAATGCATTTTGTTCAAAATTTTAGTCAATTTTTTCGTTAAAATTTTTAATTCCACTTTTTTCATTGACAATTTGATCTCAGCTTTCTGTTTGTTCAAAGGCATTTTGTTCAAAAAACATTTTGTTCAAAGACATTCAAATATAAAAACTATTTTTTTAAATCACTTAAGGTAAATTTTTAATAAAAAATTGTACTCTCTAAAAAATTTGATTCTATTTTCTTGATCAAATAAAACTTTACATTTTCGTTAAACATTTAAACGCAGTTTTCCGTTAACAATTTGATCCCGTCTTTTCGCCAGAAAATTTGCATTTCTTTTTACTTATTACATGTTCGATATAAATGAATTTAGTTTGTTTTTAATAACATAAAAATATATTTAATTTTGTAAGAAAATCAATGCCATATTTGCGTTAAAATTTTATTATATCTTGTTCGTTAAAAATGTTTAACTTTTTATTGAGAATTCGAAATTGTTATCTTATAATTGGAAAGAAAATCCTTTTTCCTAAATTTAAGAATACAGAATTTGTATTTTTCCTCTATAGCCGTTAATAAAACATAATTTTAATCCTGGAAATATAATAATTTTCTGTATAATAATGAAATTTAATTAATTTTTTCTTCAATTCCGTATCAACAAAAAAAAAATATAAATTCAAGGATTCATTTGATTTAAGTTATGGGCGAGTATTAAATTTTCATAGCAAACGATATGTTATGAATATTTAATGTTTGCTTATAACTCAAATTAAATTTATGATTTATTTAATTAAATTTTTTTATTTGGTATCCTTTTTATAGTATTCAAAAAATAAACATCGTATTTTTTCCATAACCGTTTTTGAGTATTTAGGAAAACCACATCGAAAAAAGTCTATTTTTCTATTTTTTATTCAGAATTCCATAAATTTATAATTTATTTTACTGGTTTATGTGATATTGTATCATTTTTTTTATCATAAAAATAACAAAATATACAACAAAATTCTATAATCTTTGAATCATTTATATTTAATTATATGTATTTAATGCTTTGGTTTTGTTGTTATAAAATGTGTATAGGGTTATATGTAGGCATCAAAAAGACAAGTTCCTTTTTATGGTTAGGAAAATTGTATTTTAAGAATCGATATAAATAAATATGTCGATTCGATAAAAGTCCTCTGGATAAATGTCTATAAAAAATTCTGTAAAAAATATGATTTTATTATCGATTAGAAATGAAAAAAGTAAAGAATTAATTAAATTTTGATAAAAACAATATCGCTCTACGATATTAAAAAAAAGATAAACGAAAATATTATTATTAATAAAACCAAAAGTATGAAAATAATTTAATAAAATTAACACTGTCCCATATCATATCCTAGACAGATTCTTCCGTCATTGCTGATTTTTATGATCAGGTTTTTATTATCAAAAAGTTTGGTGTTAGCCATGTTAAAATATTATAAAAGTTGTAAGGATATCTTTAAGATATTATCAGTATCCTTTAAATAGTGAAAAATTTTATCGATTTCATTATGGCTATTGCTTCTTAGATGGATAATTTATTATAGTCCGCATATCTGCTCGAAAGTACATATGTATATATATATAATAGAATGTAAGTAGCATATTGAAACTATAAATGACCTTTTAGTTGATCCAAATTAAAGGCTTTCTAATTTAATATCTAAGCTAAACAACTTAATACCCAATATCTGAGATTCAGGATGCTACAAACTTATTTTCCTATCTATTTTGATACTATATTTTGCTCATAAGTTTGACAATGTAATTAATAAAATTTTGTTCTATCTAAAAACTGCTTCATTTAATACTGGAATTTAGGTTAGACTATTATTAAATCGTAGTGAAAGGTTTCTGAAGAGTTTTGCTACTATGCCTATTAATATTTCTATTTATTAAATATTCTTTCTTATTTTTTTTCTGAAAATTTTTGTACGAAAATTATTATAAGTGCAAAATATCCTATCTAAAAATAAAAGATAACAAAGCTTTAATGGCATCAACATTTATAGATTAAAGAATATCTGTAAAAATTTCCCTTATTTATCACAAGAGATTATATGTTGAGAGAGCATTTAAAAAATATTGTCATTCAACTTATTACAGAAATTTTTATTAAAAAGAATTTTGCTCAATTATCAGCAAATTTCTTTTCTCTTCTTTTTAAATTCTATTTATTTTCTAATTTAAGAAATAAAAAAATCATATTGCATATAAATAAAATGTTCTATTCATATTTATTTATATTGAAAAGTTTTGCTTAATATTAAGCAAATTTTTAGCTCAACAAAGAAAATTATTATTAAAACGATTGATTTTTTAAGTTCTTAATTTTTAAACTTTCAAAAAAAAATATAAAAAAAATATTAAAAAAATACAAAAGTGTATGAAATTTTTATTTGAATTAATAAATCAATGTTTGCCATTTAATTTTTAAAGATTATTTTATATAAATATTGGCCACGAATAAGTTTTGAATGATCTAATTTCGAACCACTTTTTTGAGTATCTCGGCTGGTATCTCTCTAATAACACAGTAACATATGCAATGTTGCCTTCCAAGATTGCAAGAAACGCTGGTTTATCGGAATAGATGAATGACTTCTAGTATAGTCTAGAGGCGTCAAATCGCACGATCTAAGCAGCCAACTCACCAGTCCGAAATGTGTCATAAATTGCTCACTGGACTCATTTCTCAATATATACATTGTTTCATGTGCTTTATGGCATATAGTACCGTCTTGTTAAAACCACATGTCGACCAGATGCAGTTCTTCCATTTGAGGCAAAAAAAAGTTTGCAAACATCGACCGATAGCGGGCGCCATTGATGGTAAACAGTACATTTTTGTAGGTTCAATTGCATTGCAGTTCTTGTTTTGCCTGTGGCTGTTCATCAGACCAAATGCAAACATTTTGCCTATTCACATGCGTATTGAACCATAAATGAGCTTCATCGCTGATCGCAATTTTTCGGTAAAAAAACGGATTGTCCTAAAGTTGTTCTAAGGGCCACTAACTAAAAATTCAACACTTTGAAAGATTGTTCGACTTCAGTCCTTGTACAAGCCGTATTTTATACACTTTCAGACTAAGATCCTTGCGTAAAATCTTCCACATAGTCGAGTAACACAATCTCAATTGCTATGAACGACGACGGACGAACAAATCGCAGTCTTCACCAATGCTGGACGCACTCTACGCATACGGGTTAATGGTTTGATGTCAAATAGCGTCAAATTGCTATGAAATTTGATCTTAACGGCTTGAATTCCTTGCTCAGTAGGTCGATAATGACGACCATAAAATGGTCGAAGTGAGCAAAACACACTTTTTTCACAGAGTACGAATTTTCATAATAAAATTCAATAATTTGTAATCATTATTCGAATGCAATTCTTTTTTATTATAAAATGGCAATGCTAATTAATTACTACTGACTTTAACATACATTACATATCATATGCAATTTGTTAAAAATAAAAACATGAAAAACCAAACAGTAAAAAATCACCCGATACATTAAGAATGAATTTTTTTTTTTATGTATTTTCTTCAAAAGATATGATTTTGAATTTAAATTTATAAAAAAAAAAATTATGAAAATTTATAATCAATAAATTTTGCTCAGTGATGAGCATATTTTTAAATAAATCTAGAAAATTGGTGAACAAAAGCAGTCAAATTATTTTAAAAATTATCTGCAAATAACTCATATAAGATATTTGCACTAATTAAAAATTAAATATTTCCTTGTGGTTACCATTTTGGAGATACTATAGGATCTTGTGTATATTCCAGAAGAGATTCCGTTACCAATAAAATAATTACAGAGCAATGGCAATAGTTTATTTTTTTTAATTTTCAGTAATCGATAATCGGTTTAGTAGATAATATTCGATTTGCAAAATTAAGAAAAGTGATTTTGAGCCATAAGGTTGACAGATAGAACCCTAGTATTTGACAAAATGGTCAGAGTATAAAATTACAAATCTGAAGCGGTTTTTCTTTAAATAAGCAAAAGGGATCAAAAATGAAAATATTTTGTTCACGGATTTTATGGGACTTAACAACGAGAAATGAATTCCAATTATGGTCACTCGAAAAATTAGATTAGCGATTAATTGCTATTTGTTTCCGTAAGATGGCGCTTTATTTGTACGATAAGTTAAAACGACAAACAAATTCCAAAGAATTATCATCAATAATAAAACAATTGACTGCTCCATGAATTGTACTATTATTATTAATTTAAAATCAGTCCTTCAGTAATAAAATACATCAACAAATCTTTAGTATCTATTGTAGAATATTTGCTTAATAAAATTTACTCGTTTTAACAATAATTAAAAAAGGATAACGTTTATTTTTATTATTATATGATGCTTTAGTAATGGTATCACTTCTATTAGTTAACTTCAGTTCTTTTTTAACATATAATTTATCTTCCTTAATATGCATTAATGGTGTCCAACCGGATGGTTCCTGAATCATGCCTTAACCCGAACCTTAACGAGACATTACAATAAAAAAAAATTTTTATTATAGAAAGTATAGTTATATGCTAATGAAATAGTATTTTTATTATTATTTATGGTGTTTACACTCAAAGAGAGATGCTTTATCATAAGTATATGAAGAGAATTTTATTAATATCTTATTTATCAGAATCATTAACTATTAAAGGCGAAATGATAATTAAATCTTATACGCAGCAGTCCTGATTTCAAATCCGGCTAGTCACATAGTCGTGATGACCTTTTTACATTTTACTTTACATTTGAGTAAAATTCTCACTAGAAATCAGAAATAAATTCTTAAAGGATACCAATTCGCTTATACAAAAACGTTTCAATTTTCTTAAGTAAATATTTATTGATTTATTTCTATTTAATATTTTCTTATTGTATTAAAGATACTGTAAAAGATCAAAATAGTTCATATTAAAGTTTTCTTTCGAGAATGACATAATTTTATTTTTTATATTCACGATGAACTTTTGATTATAATCAAATTATTCATATTGAAAATTAAATATTTTCGCATGAATGATGTTTTTTCTTCACAAAGATAAAATTGTATAACATAATATACGGTTGCTAGTCAAGGAGAAGTTTCAGTTCTCAACCCACTATTTTGCATCGGTAAATTTCTTTAATCGAAGTTCTCGTTTTTTTATTTTCTTATGCAAAAGTATAGCTTATCCTTATCCTTGTGTAAAATTATTTTTTTAATTTATTCTCTTTAAAAAAAATTATTTGTTCCTGACATTTTTGAGTAACTATTTTGTATGAAAGTCTTTTTTTTGGAGATTATTTTTTTAATAAATTTATAGTTTATCTTCTTATATATGCCAAAAAAATTAAACTATTTAACAAGCTCAAATCCTGTAAATTCTCATTTTCTGAATGGAAATTTTTTAAAAGTTCATTTTTTAATCCTAATAAAAAGCTTACACAGGAGCAGGGCCCGATCTAGGCAATAGGCGGAGTAGGCTGCAGCCTAGGGGCCTCCATGAAAATTTAAAAAAAAAAACTAATAAGTAACCTAACCCACCCAACCCTGGGGAATGCGAGTTAATACGTTTAGTTTGTAATAAACAATGAAAATCCAAACTAGCAAGTGCGTAAATCCACACAACCCCGGGGAAAGCGAGATTTTATAATGTCATGTCGTCACATGTCGTCGCATGTCGTCAGTTCAGTCGCTCTGTTTTATCCAGCCAAGGTATACTGCTATGCAGCAGTCGATAATTCGTTGAACTAACCTCAAGCCTATTTATTTAGCATACGAATTTCGGTAGTGTTCATGTACGTTACTTAACCGACTCTAAATATCTATTTTATCTATCTGAACCCAAAGGTGGGTTCAGATAGATAAAAAAGATATCATACCGAGTATGAGCGTCAGGCAATTGAATTATGTGGTCATAATGAATATGTGGTTCAAAATAAACGAAAGCGCGGATGCAACGTCCGTTTATAAGATCAAAATCGTTCAAAAACTCCAGAACTTGACTTAAAACCTTCTGACGCATTTCGAGTGCATAGTTTCCTTCCAGTTATTGACCAGTTTATTGCATCGTTATCTAAAAGAATTTCTGCTTATTCGGAAATACATAATTTGTTTGGATTTCTGAGGCTAAGGCATTATGTAGTGTGTATGGAGATGATTTCGATAAAAACCTTGGCGTTGAGCTACTGCACTACAAAGAATTTTGCAGTGAGTTTATTCTTGAAAAAGAAGAAGAAATGAGCATCGAATTTTTCATCCATAAGCTACTAATTCAAAAAAAAGTAAAAGCTACTTTTCCAAATGTCGAAATTCTTTTTAGAATTTATTTTTGTATTACGAATATTACTACAAACTGCAGCGGAGAACGTTCTTTCTCAAAAAATGAAGCTCATAAAGGATTGACTAAGCTAATCAATGTCGGAAAAAAGTTTAATCGACCGTACAATTTTAAGTATGGAACACGATGTATTGAAAAATATAAATATATCAGACATAATTGACAAATTTGCTGATGAAAAAGCTAGAAAAATTTTTTTTTAATTTATTTATTAATGTTTAATTAAATGTAAGCAAATAAAAATGTGTATTATTTGAATATTTTTTATAATCAAACGTTTTGTTTATTGGTTTATTTTTAGTTTATTTTTCAGAGTTTTAACATTTCGCTCCCCTTAACAAGGGCCTCCACCACATTTCAGCCTACAGACCCCACACGCCTTAATCGGGCCCTGCACAGGACACTGTTTATTTTTACTAAAATATTTCAATGCTCTGAAATTTTATTTCTTCATAAGATCTGTCATACTTGTACATACGAAATATATCAGAAAAGTAATTATTACACAGGAAACTGCAAATTTTCCCTATACAATATTGTACGTTAGTCTCTCCTATATGTTCTGTACAAGTTTCAACCTTGTTCGATAACTATGCGGCCCTATAGAGTCAATGAACCTAATTTTTATAAAAAACTGCTTTAATTTTTTTCTTTTCAAATAAAAGTTTACATTTTCGTTAAAAATTTAAACCCAGATTTTTGCAAATTTAAACCCAGATTTTTGTATGTTGTGACAAAAAATATATTAGTAAAAATTGGAGCTATCAAATTTATTGCTAAGCTTCGTGAATTCCCGAATATTCACTTTAAGGACTACCAGTTTTCAATAGCATAAAGAATTTGTCGTAAGGTAGACCTTTAATATCGAACACTATTTTTTCCTTGGTAATTAAAAATAGCTGGCCTGCTTTGCTGGCCTGATAAG
The DNA here is from genome assembly GCA_958298945.1 of Atherix ibis. NCBI lineage: Eukaryota > Metazoa > Arthropoda > Insecta > Diptera > Athericidae > Atherix > Atherix ibis. The sequence continues at coordinate 40,423,367 of OY282610.1, forward strand.
CCGCAAGCTATAAAAAAAAACACCTTATCAAGAAACAGCACAAGAAGAAGCATTTGTGAACAGATGCTTGAGGCGTATAAGGAAGATCTTCTGGCCGAACTGGATAACGAACGATGAGCTGCTTCTTCTCACGAAGCAAATACCCCTGCTAGCTGACATCAAACGCAGCAAATGGAGTTGGATTGGCCACACCTTGCGAAAACCACACCACCTACGGACATAGCAAGGATGGCACTAGATTGGAACCCACAGGGCAATCGCAGCAGAGGACGACCAAGGACCACTTGGAGAAGATCAGTCGAGCGCGAACACCAACAAATTGGCAAGTCATGGTCGGAAGTGAAAAAGCTAGCCCAAGACAGAAGCAGATGGAGAGAGTTCACAGAGTCTCTAGTGCCGCTATATGCTCCATAGGAGCGACTGTGTCTCATCTCTATATGTATAAATGCATATATGTGTTATGTAAAAATTGTACAATAACGTAGAAAAGAAAAAAACCTGTCAAATAAAAAATAAAAAAAAGTACAATAAAAATCACAAATGACATTAAAAGGACCTCCTCTTAATAGTGTGGTACTCTTATTCACTAAAAACACCTTCCTGCATTTTTGCATAAATAATTTTAATTAAAATCGGCTAAGGACTTATCTCTCACATTTAGGACTTATTTAGGACTAACACTTAAGAAAGTTTAATTATTTGGTTGCAAATGAAAATTTTATTGTTTTCCCCATCCACCTCCCCTCCCCCTTTACAAATATTATTTTCTATATTTTCCTTATACTACTTAGGTTTGATATCAAGGATCATATCTAGATACTTAGCGGTATTGGCATGAGGTACCATTTATCAATAATAAATATAAATGAGGGTCTAGCACGCTTTTTTGAGGTATGTCTTCTTTAATTTCTCTTAGGTCAGAATATTCAATGGCAATAAAATGAATAATATCGAAAACTGATGAAAATGTAGGACGTATTGGGGCATATTCTTATGCGTTCAGACTGTCGATTTAAAGAGGGTCAGATCGGACATTCCACCATGACAATGTCCTTCTCTGTCATACAGCATTCTCCAAAAATATTTTTTTATCGAAAAAAGGGATTCCCCACTTCTTGACGTCAATCAACAAGTTCTGATCCGTAGAAACAATTTTTTATCGAAAAAAGAGATTCCCCAGTTCTTGATCTCAATCAACAAGTTCTTATCTGAACTGAGTTCCTTCGGACAATTCACTATGACAATCCCCTCCTCTGTCATGCAGCCTTCTCCACCTACAGTTTTTTTATCAGAAATATAGATTCCCCAGTTCTTTATCTCAATCAACAAGTTCTTATCTGAATGGAGTTTCGTCGAATATTCCACCATGACAATGTCCTCCTCTGTCATGCAGCAATCTCCACCTACAGTTTTTTTTATCGAAAAAAGAGATTCTCCAGTTCTTGATCTCAATCAACAAGTTCTTATCTCAACGGAGTTTTTTTTCGAATATTCCACCATGACAATGTCCTCCTCTGTCATGCAGCATTCTCTACCAACAATTTTTTATCGGAAAAATAGATTCCCCAGTTCTTGATCTCAATCAAAAAGTTCTTATCTGAACGGAGTTTCCTCGGATATTCCACCATGATAATGCCATCCTCTGTCATGCAGCATTCTCCACCAACAATTTTTTATCAGAAAAAGAGATTCCACAGTTTTTCATCTCAATTAGCAAGTTCTTATCTGAACGGAGTTTTGTCGAATATTCCACCATGACAATGTCCTTCTCTGTCATGCAGCATTCTCCACCAACAATTTTTTATCAGAAAAAGATATTCCCCAGTTCTTGATCTCAATCAACAAGTTCTTATCTGAACTGAGTTCCTTCGGACAATTCACTATGACAATCCCCTCCTCTGTCATGCAGCATTCTCCACCTACAGTTTTTTTATCAGAAAAAAAGATGTCCCAGTTCTTGATCTCAATCAACAAGTTCTTATCTGAATGGAGTTTCGTCGAATATTCCACCATGACAATGTCCTCCTCTGTCATGCAGCAATCTCCACCTACAGTTTTTTTTATCGAAAAAAGAGATTCTCCAGTTCTTGATCTCAATCAACAAGTTCTTATCTCAACGGAGTTTTTTTTTCGAATATTCCACCATGACAATGTCCTCCTCTGTCATGCAGCATTCTCTACCAACAATTTTTTATCGGAAAAATAGATTCCCCAGTTCTTGATCTCAATCAAAAAGTTCTTATCTGAACGGAGTTTCCTCGGATATTCCACCATGATAATGCCATCCTCTGTCATGCAGCATTCTCCACCAACAATTTTTTATCACAAAAAGGGATTTCCCAGTTCTTGATCTCAATCAACAAGTTCTTATCTGAACTGAGTTCCTTCGGACAATTCACTACGACAATCCCCTCCTCTGTCATGCAGCATTCTCCACCTACAGTTTTTTTATCAGAAAAAAAGATGTCCCAGTTCTTGATCTCAATCAACAAGTTGTTATCTGAATGGAGTTTCGTCGAATATTCCACCATGACAATGTCCTCCTCTGTCAGTACACCTTTATTGTTTAATAATAGTCTCATAAATTACAAGAATATAATTCTGATCCCTAGAAAAATTTGACGAAAAGTACCGGAGCCTCTCTAATCAATAAACATAAAATGAATTTCAACTCTCGAAGGAGTACTAAACTATGAATAATCAAATGACACACAAATTTTTTTTTTATCAAAACAGTATTTTGCTCAGTCAAAGTTAGTCCTTACTGTAGAAGAAAATTTATCTTCTTCTACCCATAGCATATTACTCTACCCTAAGGATATTATTAGATGATTAGATAAATTCATGAAATTGATATAATATCATTTAATTACTATTATTATTGTAATTATATAATTTTCTTCCTAAATATAAAAAAAAAAATTCAATTTATTATTTATCTGCCATTCATTATCATTTTCCTATTATAGCTTAAATTTATCAATATTATAATAAAAATTAATATGTTATTTGATATCTTCTCCCATATACATACATAATTATAGTAACATAATACTAATAAAGATATAAGAATTTTACAATAAAAAGAATTTAAAAAAAAAAACTAATTGGAAAATTCCTTATTTCTAATGACGTTATGATTACTTGAAGGATATATAATATTCTGACGTGTTTTTTTTTGGTACTAGTTAATTTAGGGACCTTTAATTATTTTTGATTACAATTTTTATTTTGTACTGCGATAAGTAGAGTTTTATTAGACAGAAGGTCTCAGGTAAAAGATGAAAAACTGGATGATTCCCAGAAAGTCAGAGAACTTCATTCACATACACACATGAGTGTCTGGTCCAATGTATGTCTCCGAATTTACAACAAAAAAAAAACAATAATACTCATACATTCTAACCAATTATATTGGTTAAATAAAAAATCAATAATATTTTTTCCTAATTGATTAGGGATGCTACAACTGCTATCCTTTAATCGTAAAACATTCTCATCCTTTCACAAATTGTTCGTAAAGTCAATTTTCTCATAATTATTTTGTTAGTTAAAGGAACTTTTTTATGATTTTATTACTAAACTTCATTTTCTAGTGCACTTATATTAAGGAATTTTTCAACTCCCATGCGTAATATGAAATGAAATTTGTTAAAGTAAAATCAATTTAAAGTGGTTGAATTTATAGTCACCTAAGTAAGTTTAGTAACTGAAAAAAAAATATAGTTTGCCATTAATCACATTTTAATGATAAAAAGATAACGTAATCCGATTATTTTTCTTTTATGTTTTTTTCTTTTTTAAATACTACATAATTGATCAAAACAATATAAAAATATATTCTTGAGTTATTGTATATCATCGAATCTATCGATGGATAATCTTATCAAATTGGAACAAAAACAATTTTAAAAATTGTTTGTTTTTCTTTCAAAAAAACATTTTTCTTTATTAAGGATTTTTTTTTGCTTATTATTATTATAGCAAAGCAAATGGATTTTGAGAAGTTGTTGTTCTTATTTTTGTTTTTATAAAATAATGACTAAAACTTATAAACTCTTAGGAGATATTATTAATTTAAGACTCAAAAATTAGTTAATTATTTAGATTACCATATAGAATGTTTAGTTGAAGCCAATTGAGCGAAAAATAAAGGGTTTTCGAATAAGAGTGATATGATTTCTTTTTTTTTAAAATACACACTAATTGTTAAGGAAATTGTACTTATATTAAAATTATTTAAAATAAAGTACAATCGATACAATTAAGTTCTAAATAAAACGTCATTCAAATGGCCTACACAACTTCTTTTGCAGGAACGAATTTGATAAACCCAATTTTCGAGCACTTTTTCCACTAAATCAAGTCGTATGTCATGAATAGCACGTTCAATATTGACTTCTAAAGACTTCAAATAACCCCACAAGAAATAGTCGAATGTTGTTAAATCACAACTTCTTGGAGGCTATTCAGTGTCACAATTTCTTGAAATAATCGAATCTTCAAACTTTTCTCGCAATAATTCGGTTGTTGCACGTGCTGTGTGGCACGTAGCCCCGTCTTATTAGGACCAGATGTTGTTAAGATCAACTTCTTCCAATTTCGGCCATAAAAAGTTGGTTATCATCGATCCTAACCGCTCTCCATTGACAGTAACGGTGTTACCAGCTTCATTTCAAAATAATTACGGATCGATGATTCCACCAGAACAAAAACCACACCAAACTGTCAATTTAGGTAAATGTAATGGTTGTTCATGAATAATTTGTGGATTTTCTTCGCACCAGAGTCGACAGTTTTATTTATTTACCGCACCACTCAGATTAAAGTAAGCCTCATCGGAGAATATAATTTTCTTTGAAAAAATTGTTATCGTTTTCAAGTTGTTCCAAGACAAAATCAGCAAATTTACGACGTTTACGGTAGTTCAATGGCTTCATTTCTTGAGTGATAACAATTTTATACCGATGCAAGCCCACATCCTTTCTCAAAATCCGCCAGGTTGTGGTTTGAGACAGTCCCAATTCTTGAGAACGTCTTGGAATCGACAAATTACGGTCTTCAGCAATACTTGCCTGAAAGGCAGCAATATTTTCATTACTTCGAGCGGTTCTCTGTCTTATTGACAATTTTTAACAATTCCACGAATAGCGAGCACAGTTGGACGATTATTACGACCATAAAATGGCAAAAGCGCACGAAAAGTTGCAATTGGAGAACGATTATTTGATAATAAAATTAAATATTTTGTAAACATTGTTCTTGCGTATATCTCTCTATGATAAAATTGTAAACATTATTGAATACAATGAAAAAAAAACAAATTATGACATATTACAAATGGCCAAAACGTCACTTAGAAATCATATCACTCTTATTGGAAAACCCTATATATTTTGCATATCCATGTGGACTTAATGACTCAAAGTTTAAATTTTTTTTAAAAACAATATTTCTCACACTAAAATTAGGATACTTTAAAGGAGAAGTCAAAAGGAGAAGAAATAACTTTTTAAGTAGAAAATAATTATAACATATATCAATAACAACCCCCACCCCCCTCACCCCCTCAACCCAACTCATACAAGTTTACATTAAAACTGAATTATTTTATAAAACAATTGAATTTTTATTTCATTACCATAAAAGTTGTATATACGAGGTGAGGATTTTCTATTATTTTTATATATTAATAAAAGAAGCTATACATCAGTGGAGGCGGTATATTTACTCTGCGTAGGGGTGATGGAAATCTTCAACTGAAATCGACATCAACTCCTCGGTTATACTCTTTTGAATGCTATTGACAGTATTAAGATGACGTCCTTTTAAGTATGTTTGGAACAGAAGGCGGGTGGGGGGAGGAGGGAGAGTGCTATAGAAACATAGAAATTTCATCATTTAGATAATAAATTGTTGATGGATATCAGCAGTTGTCGTGGTGAAGCACGCAAGTATCTGCAACACCCGATCTAATAAAGAGAACCCTTTTTCTTATCGATCGTTTACCCTGACAAGATCCCTACAATGTTAACCGATGGTCTGAGCTCACAAGTGCCTCTACTTGGCAAGGATCACCTTTAACTCATCGGTTACACTCCTTTGAATGCTATCAACAATACTAAAATGGCATCTTTTTGAGAAATTTTTAATTCTGAGAAACGAAAGAAAGTCAGAGGGTCTAATATCACGTGCATAGATGGCTAGAAAGCCACATAAAAGCTCGTTTATGGAGATATCGCTGTGACGTGGCCGTTGTAATGGTGAAGCATCGAAGTATATGCAATGACCGATCTGACTTGAAGAACGCCTTTTCTCTGACTCTTTCAAGAAGCTTCAATGTCAATTGATCGGTTGACCTCAGTCGTTGTACATTTTCAACAGATTTCAATAATAATAGCCTCCCTGAGTAAGGTTCTTCTTCAATTGGTTCTTGGCTCTCAAAGATTAGTGTTAGCCACCGAAAAATATATACTTTGGATAAGAAATATTCCCCATAAGTCTTCATTTTTCCTAACGCGCTACAAAATCTCATGATTATCGCCGTGTAGTTATCGAATGATGTGAAAAAACTTGTACTACATATCTAGCAGAGACTACCATATAGTCTCTCAGTGATGCCAGTCTTATTACTTTTCTGCTACACTTAAAATCTGAATAAAATTTTCAAAAAAAATAAACTTTTTAAGAAATTCTTTAAATATTTTATAACAAAATATTCTCAGTAATAATAACCATTAGGATTCGACGACAGCCTATTTCGTTGAGAGAGAAAAAAAAACAGTAAAGTGTCGCCATCTGTTATTAACTTAACGAAATCGATTATAATTCAAATTTTGATGCAATTAATGAATATTTTGCTTGGTTATTTAAAATAAGCTATCAAATTAAAGCGATATATTTTTTTTCAATTAATTGTAATTATTTTTTATAAGAATCCAATTCAGATTTTTAAACTATATAAAAAAAAGAAAAAACTCATATAAATTTGAAATTATTAAATAGAATATATTTTTATTTTGATCGAATATCATTATTGGAAAATTTATTATTTAACTGACAAGTGTGAAAAATCTGTTCTTGAATCTCTGAGCACATGAGTGAATTAATACGATACACGAATAGTATCTCGACCAGTACATACTCCAATGGTGGTCATGGTCAAGTTCTAATATTATTATGCGCATGGAAATTATTATATTAAACTTTAAGCTAAATTTAAATATAAATCTACTATTTGTTACCATATTTACTGGAATACGAGTATTGAAACTTATAGACTTACATGTTTTAATTTAAATGCAGGAATTTTTACAATTTTTATGAAGTAATATATACAATTTTACTTCAATATATCCTCTTCAGTGTTTTGCAATCTGTTCATGAATATAAAATTTTTTCAACAAAGTTCAGCTGTCGAGGATAAAGCTAGGACATCAAACTTCTCATCTCGTACCATTTTAATATCATTTAACGAGTGAACCATGTGAGAAAATCTTGTTTCGGGATTTTTTTTCCTTTTGATAGGTTACATACCATATGTACATGGTAAAAGTTTCATGGATGTATGAGCATAAAGAGAAAATCTGATATTTTCCGAACAAATTCTTTATGATCTCACTTTTAATAATAGTTTTTCAATATATTTTCATATTGTAGTCATCTTCGGTTTTCTAGTTTGGAAATTATTTTTTATTTTGAATAGTTCAGAAAAGTTGATTTAATTTTTTTAGTTAAACTTATTTCAAAACTTTTCTTAATGTTATGTTAATTTTTTGTATACACAATTTGTCATTGTATCCGTTCTTTGAAAATATTTTTATAGAAATTTATTATATGTTATGTTTTGATTTGAATATTTTTTTTTTAAATAATATCATTAAGATTAAAACAACATAAAAAGCAAATATTTTGTAAAAACAATTGAACTTGAATGCAACTTCCTTTCTTTGTACAAATTGTTTATTTTTTCACTAAGAATCAGTTTTATGTTGTTCGAAAAAAACTGGCAAATTTCTTAAAAAGCAAACAAAAAAAAACAACAATTCAAAAATAAATATTTGAAAATAATTTTAATATTGTAGATGTTCACAACCATATGTGCCATTAAGCTAACATTATGCAAATATCCAAAATAGTACGAATAAATATAAACATCAGTATTAACAGTAAAAATAATGGTAATGAATCAGAATATCGAAAGTTTTCGAAAAACTATAAAAACTATTTACTCTTTGAAGTATTTTTATCTAATAGTCATTTCGATTTTATTACAGTGAAATTTTTTAACAATAATAGTTAATATCAATACTACTAAAAGTTGTTTTTTTTTGTTTTAGAAACGTTAATATTTTTTGAGCATATTATTATGTTTAGTGTAAAATTTCAATTTTATTTTTGATAAAAATTTGAAATGATTATAAAAATAAATATTCTACACTCAAAAGTATTCAATAAATTAATGTGGCCAATTTTAAATTTCTTTATAAAAACTATAGTAAAAAGTAGGCTAATTTTGATATTTTTTTTATTAGAAAATCACATTTCTAAGAGATGGCGCTGACTTATTTAAATAATGCACTTATAAAGAAAGGTTAGCAAAAAAAAAAGAAAGAGAAAAAAAGAAAAATTGTCACTTTAGCACTTATACTTTTAGAAGAACTTATAAATATGCAAAAGTACAGAGGCAGTGTTTTTAATTGGGGGCTCTTTTAATAATTTCATCATTATTTTGATGGTCGATTTTAGTTTCAATAAATATAATTTAAAAATAATAAATTCACTTTAAATATTTTTATTAAATAATATATTATGTTGTTTTTTTTAGTATCAATATTATATTTAAAAATTATATAAAAAGTGAACGAAAATCATAATTATTTGATTTGTTAATTTGCATCAAACTGAAATTGACTTAAAAAAATTATTTTAACTTAATGTTCTGTCATCTTCATAAACATTTCTTATTATTGATATAATATATAAATTTTTTAGTTTTGAATTTTTTTTATAAAAATTTGAAATGATTATAAAAATAAATATTCTACACTCAAAAGTATTCAATAAATTAATGTGGCCAATTTTAAATTTTTTTATAAAAACAATAGTAAAAATTAGGCTTATTTTTATTTATTTTTTATTAGAAAATCACATTTCTAAGAGATGGCGCTGACTTATTTAAATAATGCACTTATAAAGAAAGGTTAGCAAAAAAAAAAGAAAGAGAAAAAAAGAAAAATTGTCACTTTAGCACTTATACTTTTAGAAGAACTTATAAATATGCAAAAGTACAGAGGCAGTGTTTTTAATTGGGGGCTCTTTTAATAATTTCATCATTATTTTGATGGTCGATTTTAGTTTCAATAAATATAATTTAAAAATAATAAATTCACTTTAAATATTTTTATTAAATAATATGTTATATTTTTTTTATAGTATTAATATTGTATTTAAAAATTATATAAAAAGTGAACGAATATGATAATTATTTGAAGTTAATTTGCTTCAAACTGAAATTAACTTAAAAAAATTATTTTAACTTAATGTTCTGTCATCTTCATAAACATTTCTTATTATTGATATAATATATAATATTTTTAGTTTTGAATGGTATTTGACACTGACATTTTTTTTTTAAATAGAAAAAGTCATCATTTCATATGGAAAAAGAAAATTCCAACTGACAAAACATAAATAGAATGAAGTTCCAAATAAAAACACTAGTTGAAATATAGCGCTCTGCAAACCGTCTTTTGGATTGGGAACAGTCTCCTTTATTTAGTTGAAGTTAAAAAGAATGTAATGAATTTAAAAGGAATAATTTAGTTATACTAAATTCCCAATTCTATGCGATGAATAATTCAATAAATAAAATTCACAGACTTGAAGTTCGATTTTTAACCGCTAGAGTCATCTGTCGTATTCTATCGGTATCATGCCGCCGACAGCATCCATACAGAGTTTCAACAAATTGGTTCTCCTGCATATGTGTATATCTCAACTTAATTTCATTCTGAGCCATCGAGCTGAGTAAGCATAAAAAAGGATCGGCAAATCTTACTACAATACAGCGGTCGAAACAGGAATGACAAATAATAATTTTTTTGATATTTGTGCATGCAGACCGAATGGAAAGAATATTTTTGATTTGCAAACTGTGTTGAGGCTCAACTCAAAAACCCACACTTTTAAAATGAGTTATTATGTAGCATGGAGTGGCTGTAACTTTCGCATGTGGATTGCGAAATATCTAAGTGGGCGCATGGCCGATTTGGTTGGCATGCTGGTACGAGTATTTTGCAAAAAATGGGGACTTCGATCCAGAGCGGTGAAAGTCCTGTACAATATATGCGACGTGTGTGTGGGCTGACATTATGTGCCACCAATATGTAAGGGTGGGCATAAATACAGTTCAGCGTGTCAACCGAGGCAATGCAGGTTCTCATGGGAGAAATTCCATGGGACGTGGAGGTGCTGCGTGGAAGCATCCACAACCATCTACGGCGGGACATCCCGCTTGCCGATTGTTCCGTTATGAATGAAGAGGCTTAGGATCTTAGTCCATGGCAGCGGCGTGCACTGGTCGTGAATTAAATGTATGAAATTTGGCAATGTCGATGGAATGAGAGTGTGAATGGCAGATGGACACACATGCTCATTTTGGATGTGTGCTTTACATCTGCGTATGGCTTTAAATTTGGTCTGTACCTTAGGTATTAACTCGCGGGACACAGCAAATGAAATGAATGGGTCCATGTACAGGCGTGGTCTAGCTACGAAGGCTAAATGACCTTGTGGGGCGGAGGAGGAGAGTCCCAATCACCTTCTCATTGAGTGTGGCCTGTACGGGAATTTGCGTGACTTAGGTGTATGTGGAATTGTGGTGAATGATGAGGTATGAATGCCTTAACAGATTTGCCGTGGCACTCAGGGTGGCTACAACCGGGTGAATACTCATCCGTTTGAGCAATGACGTCCTCGTTGGAAGTGAACCGTCGTCCGCCAAGCCATTTCTTCAGATTGGGGAAAAGAAAATAGTCACTCGGGGCCAAATCTGGTGAATAAGCGGGATGCTGCAACAATTCCATTCTCAATACCACAATTTTGGCCATGGAAACAGCGCAGGTATGGACACGCGCATTGTCCTGATGCAAGAGGATTTTTTTCTTCTTCAGATGGGAGCGTTTCTCTTTGATTTCCTCGCTCAACCATTGCAATAACGACGCGTAATACGCTCCTGTTATTGTTTTTGCTTTTTCCAAGTAGTCGATAAAAATGATGCCCTGCGAATCCCAAAAGACCGTGGCCATCACCTTGCCGGCTGATGGCACAGTTTTTGCCTTCTTCGGAGCTCGTTCACTCTTGAAAATCCACTGTGATGACTGTCTCTTCGTTTCTAAAGTGTAGTAGTGTATCCAGGTTTCGTCCACAGTGACATATCGACGAAGGAATTCGGCAGGATTGCGATGAAAGAGTGCCAACATAGCCTCAGAGTCCACTACACGATTGCGCTTATTCTCCTCTGAGAGCAAACGCGGCACCCATCTTGCCGAAATTTTTTTCACAGACAATTTTTCATGCAAAATTGAAGCGACTGTACCTTGTGATATTCCTGTGGCCTCAACTAATTCGCGCACTTTAATTCGCCGATCCTTCAAAATCAGATCATGGATTTTGTCGATGATTTCAGGAGTAGACACCTCAACTGGGCATCTTTTGTGGATAAACGGCCACGTTTAAATTCATGCACCCAATTGTAAACCGTCGCAAACACAGGTGCAGATGGGCCATGAACTGCATCCAACTCGGCTTTGATTTCTTTGGGGCTTCAGCCTTTCAAATGGAGATGTTTGATGACAGCCCTAAACTCGCTTTTTTCCATTGTTATGCACAAATAAATGTCGTTAACTTTAATCGACGATAGAAATTGACCTACGCTATGGATCGAGCTGAAATTTTTTTTCAGCTTTCCTGTCAATAATGCTACATACAAAAAAATCTGTACCGACACTACGAGCGCAATTTCTTGGATTTTCTAAGGACTTATTGAACGACCCTCGTACTAAAAGCGAATGTGCTATTTTGTTTAACATCAGGAAAATGTTGATGTCTAACTTGAGATAGCAATTACTTGAGTATAAAAGTAGATAAATTGAAATGACTTCTTTAGTTTTCCCAACAATTTGACTTAATTTTTTTTTTGATCCTATAAATACACACATACAATAACATGAATGCAGAGAATCAATAAATAAAAGAATTTTTTGCAACATGCACCTATAAAAGAACTATTTTTGAATAGTAGTGAAAAATGTGTTACCATCGAATTGTGCTGAAAATTCATATTTAAAAAGGACGATATATATTAGCCCATTTGATATATATCGCTTTATCAATATACTTTGTTCTGTAAAAATAAATAATTAAAAATAAATCTACTTTTTAAATTAACGTAGTTATAAAAGGAAACTGCTAAAAAAATCGCGATAGTCATAAAATAGTTACCTTCAGTAATAGTAAACTATAAGGTAACAGGATGAAAATATGGTTTATAATATTTAAATAAAATCAAGGAACACAGAAAGTCAAAAGGGCAAAAATTATCTTAACTCTAGAGTTTAGATGGAATCCTGTGTGCAAATCAGTATCTGCTTCCATCAGTTTACACATACTTTAATGTTTGTATAAGGATCACTCCTGCAAATAGGCTAAAATCAGAATTCCTCTTTAACTGAATTCAGAAACAACCTCTTTAAGTGGTGGCGGTTATGTTGAGTGCATATACACATACGTATATGAGCGCCAGGATGAGTGCAAAGTTCATCTTCTCAACTATACTTCTGAGTCTATGTTTGCACATTTGTACAAGGATAATTGTAAACACGAAGAGATGCATAGAAAACTGACTCCAACTAGATGGCAAAATGTTAACGTGCACAATATGCTCGTATAAGAATTTATGAATCTAGTCATATGAGTTTATATATCCACTATCAACTGTTAGTCTTGTAGTTATTGTAGATTCCTTCCTATAATAGAAATGAAACTGCAAACATTTTCATCAATCTTTTTATTTACCTATTCGTTTTTTTTTCTATTTTAAATAGAATAGATACTGTGTTTGTGCTATCTTTTTATTTTTAAATTTCAAAATTAATGTGAAAATAAAAATATTGTTACAAGCAAACAAAAGGAATACTTTTGATATTACTCTTATATAGTTGAAAAATTCCAATAAATAAACAGTAATTGAAGTTTAACTATCATATCAATCTGGTGATGTATATATAAGTATTTACAATTGATCGTAAACTATTCACATGTCAACAATCCATTAATGACTATGAAAATTTATTACACGAATAGAAACATTTACTTGTACAGTACAGTAATAGCAGAAATAGTAAATTTAAAAGTATTTCTATCATCTGAAACTGGAAATTTTTATTAAAATATAATGAGATGGTGGAACGTTGTAAAATTATACTTTATTATTAATATAAATACTTACGAAAAATTATAAGCTAGGTGAAAAGTATTCTATAGTGGAAAGCTCCGAAAAGCAATGTGCCCGAATGAATGTTCTCAAAGTGGTAAATCTAAAACGCTGCTCTTCTAAGTTACTTCCTATAAAAAATTAATAAAAAGTTAAAAAAAATTATTATTAATTCTTATTCAATTGTAAAATTTATGAATAGAAAATTTAATTGTTTTAATTTTTTATACATAAATTGTAGATGCAAATTGACAAAAATATACTTAATTGAGATTTTCAGAATCTCCGTATTGTATTAAGACCTCAAAAACATAGAAAGTGTATGGTTAGAAATCTTTGTATCATATTAAGACCTCACCAATATAGACAGTGAGTGTTTAGGAACCTCTGTATCATGTTAAGACCTCACCAATATAGAGAGCATATGGTTAGGGACCTCTGTATTATATTAAGACCTTAACAACATAGATAGGGAGTGTTTAAAAATCTTTTTATCGTATTAAGACATCAACAACATAGAGAGTGTTTGGTTAGTAATCTCCGTATCATATTAAGACCTTAACAACATAGACAGTGAGTGTTTAGCAACCTCTGTATCGTGTTAAGACCTCACCAATATAGAGAGCGTATAGTTAGAGACCTCTGTATCATTTTAAAACCTCAAAAACATAGAGAGTATATGGTTAGAAATCTCTGTATTATATTAAGACCTTAACAACATAGATAGGGAGTGTTTAAAAATCTCTTTATCGTATTAAGACCTCAACAACATAAAGAGTCTATAGTTAAGAATCTCCGTATCGTATTAAGACCTCACCAATATAGACAGTGAGTGTTTAGGAACCGCTGTATCATGTTAAGACCTCACCAATATAGAGAGCATATGGTTAGGGACCTCTGTATTATATTAAGACCTTAACAACATAGATAGGGAGTGTTTAAAAATCTTTTTATCGTATTAAGACCTCAACAACATAGAGAGTGTTTGGTTAGTAATCTCCGTATCATATTAAGACATTAACAACATAGAAAGTGAGTGTTTAGGAACCTCTGTATCGTGTTAAGACCTCACCAATATAGAGAGCGTATGGTTAGGGACCTCTGTATCATTTTAAAACCTCAAAAACATAGAGAGTATATGGTTAGGAATCTCTGTATTATATTAAGACCTTAACAACATAGATAGGGAGTGTTTAAAAATCTCTTTATCGAATTAAGACCTCAACAACATAGAGAGACTATAGTTAAGAATCTCCGTATCGTATTAAGACCTCAAAATCATAGAGAGAGTATGGGTAGGAATGTCTGTATCATGTTAAGACCTCAATAGCATAGATAATATATAATTACGAACCTCTGTATCGTGTTAAGACCTCAAAAATATAGAAAGCGTATGGTTAAGGACATCTGTATCATGTTAAAATCTCAAAAACAAAGAGAGTGTATGGTTAGGAAACTCCGTATCGTGTTAAGATCTCAAAAACATAGATAGTGAGTACTTAGAAAATGTTTTATCATATTAAGGCATCATAAACATAAAATATATGTGGTACGGAATCTTTGTTTCGTGTCAAGGCCTCAATAACATAAAAAGTGTGTGTTTAAGGACGTCTGTATTATTTTAAGACCTCAAAAAGATAAGGACTGTAGGATAAGGAATCTTTGCATCTTGTTAAGACTTCAACAATACAAAAAGTATGTGGTTAGATACTTCTGTATCGTGTCAAGACCTCAAGAACATAGCTCAAATTTTTATACTCCAAAAAATTATTTTTATTTTTTAAAAAATGTACAAATATTTAAATTAGCATTTCTGGACTGATTGATGAGATCTCATCATTCCAAAATGATATTGCACTTATAATGTTATACAATAATAATAAAATTTGTCCAGAGATTCGAGAAAAAATGATTTTTCTATTCTTGGAAAAATATATTTTAATATTTTAATAAGTCAAAGTTCAAAGGGTTTTTTATTCAAAAAAAATAAAAGAAAACATGAACTTCAAAATTATATCATATATAATCTGAGACTTACTATAAAATTTACCATAAGAAAACTTAAATTGAAATTTACTATAAAATTACTAAAAATTTCCTATTTATCTAAAAAAAAATTAAAAAAATTTACTAAAAAGTTTAATATAATTACTATAAAATTAAATTAGTATTGTAAAAAAAAAATTTAACCTTAAAATTACCATAAAAATTTACTATAAAATTAGCGAAATAATTAACCATACCAACAACTATTAATTATGGCACAAAATTAACTAAAGTACACAATTTACAATTTTACTATGAAATTTACTATAAAATTAACTAAAAAAATTTACTATAAAATTAACTAAAATATTTTGTTATAAAATTTATCAAAGAATTTTAAATTAATGTTAACCATAAAATTTACTATGAAAATAATACAAAAGTTAATCATCCTGCCAACTATAAATTATGGTAAAAAATTTTGTACATTAAAATTAAATGTTCACAAAAAGATTTTATTATCAATTTAACCAAAATATTGATAAAAATTTTTTAAAACAATGAACCTATAAAATTTTACCATAAATTTATCTAAAAATTAACCTTGAACATAACTATAAAATTTGCATAATAATTTATAAATTTTCATAGAAAAACTAACGACAATAACTAAAAAATTTACTATACCATAAAATTAACTATAAAGTTTCCTATAAAATTTACTATAAAAATTTACTAAAAACTGACAATTTATATAAAGCATTAAAATTAATGTACCGAAAATATAGTCTAACAATTGATTGGAACTATTTACATTTAAGTGTGATATATATATATAATGCTTAAACCTACCCCCCCCCCTCCATCACCAACACCCTCTTCCGACAGTATCAATAAATTATTAAACTATTTCCAAAAATAATAATAGTAATTCTTATACTCATCCGTTTATATATACACGTACATATCTACAATGAAATTTCTAAGAAAATATAACGAATGTTGCTCAGTAAAGTGATACTAACGATCTTGATTAATAAGTAGAATTTCAATACCAGAAAGGTCATACTTCTTTTGTTTAATTAACTTTAATAGAAGATATTAAAGAACAATCTTCTTCGAATTATACTAAAATTACATTCTTTAATAGCATTTTATTTAATTCTCTACTATCAACAAATACTAAAACAGTGAATATAAAGTTTACAAAAATTCCAAACATTTGAGGTTATATCCTTTTGATTAACCTAAAACTTTACTATTTAATCTAATAATAAAATAAAAAAATTGAAGTATTTTATTTTTGAATGAATTGTAAATTAAGATATTCTCTAAACTAAAAAAAAAATGGAAATTTGAAATATCTTACCGATTTTATATCTAAAAGAAACAATACAGATTTGTTTACGAAAATAACTTTATTCAACATTTGATTTATTGTTGAATTATTAACTAATTGAAAATTATATTATATTCAAAAAAGTTTTTATCAAAATATTGGGTTGGTGCAAAAGTAATGACGCTTTTTTACATATACAATTAAACTTTTTTTTTTAATTTGTATTATTTATTTAATCAATTATATAATTTCCATCCGTTCTTATAACCTCCTCCCATCTTTCTATCAACTTATTAAAACCATTAGTGTAAAATTTCTTGGATTTTGATGCGAAATATGTAGAAAGGGATGTTTTTACCTGCTCTATTGTATGAAATGTTTTATCATTTAAAAAGTTTTGCAGTGATCGAAATAAATGTATTTAAAGATTTTATTATAGAATAGAGTGTGTTTTCGGATATAAACATATCTAGAGAGCTGGGATTGCTTGCACTGTTATTGGTGCTGAATTTTGTAATATAAGTTGGGGAGTTTGAAAAAAAACTGTCGACCTGATCGTTTACATGAGTTTGTAGAGGTGAGCTTGAACTAGAGTTGTAAAGATCTTTATAAAATGAGGCAAAGTTTTTAGATATATTAATTGGACCTCCTTTTATTTCGCGGTCGTTATTATCGGTGACTGTTACTTTATTGAGAGACTTTCGGCCGGTGATTGCGTTAAGCTGCTTGAAAGCATCAGGACCTGAACGTACTTTTGAAAGTCGTTCAGAAAATTGGTCATTAAAATGTTTGTTAACTTTATTACGTATCATAGTTGATATGCAGTTAACCTGTGCCTCTAAGAGACGATAATCTGAAGATGTAGTGTTTAATTCTTTCCGAAAAATGCGTTTCATTTCCCTTACCCAACGATTTCTCAACCAATACATTTTCTTAATGTCCTCGGGGAGAGAATCAAATTGATGGCTACTATTAGACAATTGTCTTGAATGTTTATGAAATACATCCGAGACAATTTGGCTAAAGGTTTCTATATGGAAATCAATTTCTTGGTTGGTTATATTCTTGAAGCAAGGAACATTCATTCCGTTAGATATGGCCAAATCTACATCGTGCCTAAATTTTTTCCAGTTCGTGTTCTTATACGACGTAAAAGATTTTAACTCGGTATATTCAAAGTTGAATTGAGTTTGAATTTTAATTTGCATAAGAATTGGATAATGGTCTGAATGAAGAGTTGAACAAGTAATGTTCGAAGAGTAAGGATTAATTAAACAACTTGAAACGAAAAACAGATCGACTACAGATAAGCTACTAGGTCTGGTAGGACTAGAAGGTGCAATTACCTGTAATGTGGAGATACTAGTGAGTAAATGTTGAATACAGATACCGGAAGAGTTACGGAGAGAATCTCCCTATGAGGTGTGTCTGGTGTTAAAATCCCCTCCCATGATTACCTCATATCCTTTGCTGATGAGATCTTGTAAGAATTCGAACAGGTCCTTAATTTCAACGGGTGAACACTTGCAGGCAATATAACAGGAAACTAATGCTATATTTTTAATACCCGAATTGTTCACGTGACATCGCGTAAGAACACAAGTGGTGCAGATATTATTTGAGCTGAAGTTAACCAAGTTACTATATTGGATATTTTCTGAGAAGATAATGCCAGTACCCTGATTAGAGTCATTGCGAATGCAATGATACCGCGGAAGTGAAAGTTTATGCTTCAAATTCAGGTGAGTTTCATTTATGGAATAGAAGTCGGCAAGGTGGTTCTGAATGAACTGATAAATTTCTACTCTTTTGGACAGGCCAACGATAGACCGCACGTTAAGTGCTATGATATTTAGAGAGCACGTCATAATGGAGTATGGTAGAGAAAGCTAACAAATATCATGGGTAGGGTGTATCTTAAATTATTCTTACTTGCTAATAATTCCAAATGTTGTCTTTCTATATGAATCCTAGCCCGGTTGTTTTGCTCCTTTTGAATCCGCAGAATGTAATTAACTACGCTGGACTGCTGTTCTTTACTGGCCCAATAGTGTAGTTTCTCCTGATGATGATTGTCCATCGCTGTGTTACATGAATTCTTCAATACAATCAGCATCATTTGCAAACTTTTCCAAGAAAATTCAAGTATGCAACCTGTCGATCTGCAAAAGAGGAAAGTGTTTTATATGATTTCATAAATTGACTTACCTCGGTGATTAGACTAGGCATGTCTACACTAAATAATGTTGAAGCCTCCGAAAAGAATTCTTCCATGGGCGACGGATGAGTTGATTCTTCAGATCTGATGGCTGCCCTTTCTGTCAATACAGCGTTCGAGATTGGTGCTCCCCGTAGGACGCTTGCGAAGGATACTCCACTCCTGACAGTGTTATTAATTGACTGGTGCACAAAGTTCAGTCTGTCCTTCCGCTGTTGAACTCTTGATTGTTGCCTGAGTTCCTTTGCCGCAATCATTTCCTTGTAGAAGTAACAACCTCTATGGTTCGCTGGGTGGCCATGTTATCCACAGTTGGCGCATAACGGATGACCAGACTTGTCGTTGTCTCATGGGCAAGCCTTGGGCATGTGATTTTGCCCGCATTTCACGCAGACAAATTTATAAAAACAGTTTGCTGCTGCATATCCAAACTGTTGGCATCTGTGGCATTGAAGTGGGCCACTTCTCCGTAGCTTTTCCCATCTTATTGTTTGATGGAGAATTTTTGTCACGTGCGTGACACTGGATGGCTGGTGACCTGGAGCCAACTGCACCAAAAATATGTCCGATTGAACATTGTTTTCTTTTGAGAATTTTGTTTTAAAATTCTCCACTTTATTAATTAAAGCTGCCTCCACTTGGTTGGCCAGATCAGCTTTTATATCAGAGGCTTCACAGGAGTTGTGAAGACCTCTTACAAGGAGGGAAATCTTCCTTTCCTCTTTTGACGTATAGGTATGCCCAGGTATACCTTTTGACTTGATGAAGTCGAAAATGGTCCTTCGATCTTCCAATGTCTCCGGCTTAATAATTGCCTTGCCGCTGTTATTGGTTATTTTATAACCGGGTGCTCTGGCTAGCGTCTTCATTTCTTTGATGAAGGCGTTAATATTTAAACCTCGACACGTGATCGGAGGTATATGAATTTTCTGCACAGCCAAGGTGCTTGCTTTTGCAATCCTGCTCGTAGTGGTTGAAGGTTTTGGCAAAGTGGCTTCTTCGAGCAGACTAAACCGATTTTGGCTCACTGGAGGTATAGAACCCGCGGCTATCGGTGCCTTCACCTTTTTAGCCTTCTTTGGCGGCTTAATTGGCTCTGTAATAAACTTGCTAGCTTCTGTCAGAGAAACGTCATTATTTGCCACGTTCTTCCTTTTCTTTGCAGTAAGGAAGCTCACGTCTTCAATTTCTTTTTGAAGGTTGAAGTGAATGCCAACCATTTTCAGAAAGGCCGTTATGTCCGTGCCTAGCTTTTTCTTATCGGCAAGAAGCTCGCCGAACATTTTGACATCCCCGTCCGGGACTATCGTGTCGTCCTCCGAAATTTCCATCCTTCGAAGAGACATCTTCGAATCGATGGTAAACAATTTCTTAACCCTTTTTTTTTCTTTATTTTGTATGTCACTAATTTAAGGTCACTACAAGTTATTGAAGCAATAGTCAATATTGTTATTGAAAATTATTTAACACTCAGATTATATGTTCTATTACTTCCACAACATAACAGAGAATCAACATCTAACCTGTCTGACTAACATGTCAGTTGTCTCTAACATCTATGATCTGAATAGAAAGTTGAGGGAAAGCATCCTTTATATAATGTAATCATTTAAAAGAAGATACTATTCATGATTTCTGAAGAAAAAATTTTTTTACCTGGGATCATAAAAAACCGTCATAACTTTTGCACCAACCCAATACAAATCTATTTTTATTTTCCAAAAAAAAAACAACAACAACAAAACAATCCAACTTTAATTTTAAAGTGTCATTAATACCTTATATATAGAAAGGGTGAATAAACTGAATGAATTAAAATAAATCATTTTATGTTAAATTAACATTTTAATAATGAATTCAGTTCATAGTTTAGTTATACAATATAATCGATAGTTATTTTGTTAATTCACATAAGATATAGACAAAAACAGAAAGCAAAAAGATTATTCTAGACTTGAATAAATAATATAATCCATCGTTAATGATTCTTCCTTAAGATTTTATGGTCTGGCAAACTGTTTTCAAATAAAATACTTCTTGTCGTATACAATTGCTCATTAACAAAATCTATATTATACAAGTATATCTATTTTATATGTATATCTAAAATATGTCAAAATTTGAAGATTCATCATATCATAGGATAAATCATATTCAATGCTTTGATTATGTAAATTCTCCTTGCTTAAGCTAAAATGTCTGAAGGCATTATCTATAAATAAAATGTTCAGATTTTTTTCACATCTAAGCTTTTAGCTTATATCGTTTTCCTTCTTTCTAATAAATATGACTATAAAAGCTTAGCTATGGGAAATTCTTAACTTTTATGGCATTTTATATCTAAATGAATAAAGGACAAACTTAATATCTAATCTTACAGTTTTCCATTAGATAACTTTATTTTTATTATAAAAGAATTTTATTTTTTATCTTTAAGATAAAATAACTTTATGAATTGTTCACCCAATATTATATTTTAAATTCGAATCGACCGTATGAGTATTTCTTATAACTATTTTCAAATCAAAAATTCAAACCAAAAAGTCTTATTAATAAATTAATTTGACATTAAATTTCTTTTTTCCAAATAATAAAATAACTTAGTCAGTATTAATTACAATGCTAGCTTTCGATTTTCGAATAATTGTAAATAGATAGACTAATAATTACAGCACTTAATACGTTTCCTATTATATTATATATGTTCTTAAACTTCTTTGTCACAAAAATTATTTTTATATCTGTTCTTTTTTTGAAATGTTTACTCTTTCAAATATTGTATTATAATTTAATATTATTATTATTATAAATAGGATTTCTTCACAAAACAAAACAAAATAATACATATTAATAAATGGAAAATACGTTTTAGATTAATAGCCAAAATTATTATATGGTATGTGAATTGCTCAAAATATTATTGGTCTTATTCAGCAACAAAAAAATATGCTTTTCAATATAGTCGATATTCAGTTTTTGATAGCAATACTCTTAAGATAATATCCTATCGATGTTGTCATATACCTTGATTGCTGCGAAATAATCAGCTCTGACCAAAATACTTTTCGGGACAAGATATTTTTTTAATATTAATATCCTAGAAGAAGGCAGATATTTGTAAGAGTCTAACCTTGATAAATATAGGAAAAATGGCCCATTTCTTATACTGAAGTTGTGGTCCACCTCAAAAGTCCTTGAAAAAAGTGAATTTTGGTTTGATTAAATATGAATAATTTTCTGCTAAATTGTAACAAATTTTAGATTTAATTATCAAAATTTAATTCACATACCAAAGTTTTACAACACTGAAATTTTAAAATTTGTTTCTTTTTGTGTAATTTTTGCAATCCTATTTAATTATAGCAGTTTTATTTTCAAACAAAATCAAAAAAATTTATTTTTTCCTTATATAAGAAAAAGACATAATCTTCAGACGTAATTGTATGTTCTTATAATAAAATTTAATTTTAAATTAGTTAGATTAATTTTCTACCTAATTTAAAATTAAATTTTATTATAAAATAGATTGCATTTAACAAGTTCTTTTACTCAACCGTAAGCTAAAACAAATCGTTTTTAGATCAGACTTATTTTAAATTTTTTTTTAAAGTTTAAAATTTTGTTACACATGAACTATCTATAATATTGTAGCTGTAAAATATGTTTGCTTAATCATAAGCAAAAATACTGTATTTTTTTTTCAAAATAGATTATTTTTTTGACTTAAGTTATAAAATACGATTTTTTTTAAAGTGGTTCAGAGCTTTGGAATAAAATTTCAAAATTCACATAATGTAAACAGAGAACGATTTTGTTAAGAATGAATTTTTGCTCAACCGTAAGCCAAAGGTAATTATATTTAGATCAGGTTACTTTTGCCAAAGTTTTCAAATCTAAATTATAAGAGTAGTCTACAATTATGAATTGTTATATTTTTTGCTCAGTGCTAAGCAAAATTTTGATATTTTTATTAAGATTTCCATTGACATAAATCATTAAAAACAATTTTTTTAAATGATTCTGAACTTTGGAATAGAATTTCAAAATTCACGTAATTAAAACAGTATACAATATTATATTTAGAAATTTTTTTTGCTCAACCGCAAGCCAAAGCTAATTATTTTTCAGTCAGAATCCTTTCACCAAAGGCTTTAAATTTGTTTGATATAAACTGTCCATAATAACAAAATGTTAAATTTTTTTGCTCAATTATAAGCAAAATTTTGATATTTTAATGAAGATTTCCTTTCTCTTAAGTTATAAAACTCGACTTCTTGAAATTTTTCTAATCTTTGGACCAGCATTTCTAAATCTACGTAATTGAAACAGTTTACAATATTAAATTTAAGAATTTTTTTGCTCAACTGCAAGCTAAAACTGATTATTTTTCGATCAGAATCCTTTCACCAAAGGCTTTAAATATGTTTGATATAAACTATCCATAATAACAAAATGTTATATTTTTTTGCTCAATCATAAGCAAAAGTTTGATATTTTAATGAAGATTTCCTTTCACTTTAGTTATAAAACGCGATTCCTGGAAATTTTTCTGAACTTAAGACCAGAATTTCTAAATCTATGTAATTAAAACAGTCTAAAATATTATATTTAAGAATTTTTTTGCTCAACTGCAAGCTAAAACTGATTATTTTTCGATCAGAATACTTTCACTAAAGTTTTAAATTTGTTTGACATAAACTGTCCCCAATCTCAAACTGAAATATTTTTTTGCTCAATCATAAACAAAATTTTGATATTTAAATGAAAATTTCCTACTCAGATTTAGCTTACGGTTGCATGTTTTTGGAATACTTAAAAGCAAATTTTCATTTAAAAAAATTCTTCGATTAAAATGGCTTTTTGAGATCTTAAACTCTTAGACTGTAAGATCTTAGACTAAAATGGTATCAAGTAATGCCTTTATTCAAAATTTTCTTAATGTGAAAATATCTTTATTAAAAACTATGTAAACAATATTTAAGATTCCTCCGATCATATTAAAAGTTAACAGTCCTCTTTTCATTTTATTTAAATTAATTTCCATAAATAGTAAATTATATTTTTATACAAACAAAGCAGTAAAAATTCAATATAAAAAATAATAAACCCATTATTACAACTGATTTAACATAAGCAAATTAACATAATAATATGTGAATTGACACTTGCTAAATCAATTTAACAATAATAACAAATGAACAAAATTATATTCATGACAGAAGATTTGTTCACAAAAGTTATTATAATAATTATTATTTGATTTTAAATTAATATGGAAATATCTTAACTGTAAAGCTTAGAGGATGAACTTTAAAGCTAGCAAAAATGATTCGATAATAGGAAATATTTTGAAAATTATAAATACATAAAATATGCACAAAATTTAAGGTATTCACTTTAAAGTATTTCGATAAAGTAATGAACTCTTCAAATTTATGGTAGTACCTAAAACGATAAGTATCATGACATTTTTATTATGCCTGATTAGTTAGCATTAAATTATCACATGGATTACCATACTTATACGAAATTAAGTTTTTCTAGTGAAAAACAAAAATAAACTAAATAAAAGAACGTAAGACAAAATTATGGATTATTTTTGAATACTTTATCACATTTTACAATAATAATATCAGAATAATTTAATGAGAAATACCAGTTTTTTTTTTTTGAAAATAAATAAATTCTAAAATCAACACTTTTTATCCCAAAGATTATTTTTAAACATTTTGCATAAATATGATACTAAAGTGGGATAAGATTATTAGGTGTGAATGAAAATAATCCACTCTGTGTTCCTAATTAAACTTAATACGATTAAATTATATTCCAGAAATTTTATTTGAAAATTATTTTTTTGTTGATAATATTCATGTATAATGTATAAACTATAAGAACGTATATTTACGATAAAGTATAACTATTTTATTATATGAGAACGGACACTAATGAAAATGTAAGTTTTTGAACTCACAAATTCATGAATAGATATACTTCAATCGAATCCAAAAGCTGGTCGAGTATTATTTACATAAAGTAACTATTCAGAATAAACAATCACCAAACATATCCAATAGTTGAGTTGAGTAGTAATGTTCCATATTCCATATTTTTGGCATAGTTCCAACTCAAAAACTGGGTTAAGTTCATAGCATACGTATGGTTCTACTTTTAAATTTCGAATTCGATATTGAAAAGAGTTTAGAAAAAGAATACGTGAAATGTTACAAATGAAGAAAATATGCTATTTTTCTATCAAATATATTCAATAGACACGTATCATCTGTCCAGAGCTGATTCCCTTATCAGAAATTTTTGTTCGCCAGAATTGTAACATGATTACCAGGAAATCAAATGAAAAGAAGGTCACGTTTATAAAAACGCCTTGTGTATCTAATAGACTTGCAAAATATTGTATAATATATTATCGTAGCTACTTCACATATCAGATGTTTAGAATGTTTCTTCTTAGCATCAATTGAAATTACGTCATATATTTTCACCTATAAAAATCTGTTATTTATACACATTTCATTCTAAGTTGTATTACAGTCAATCTGTTACAGTTGACTGTAATACAACTTAGAATGAAATGTGTATAAATAATATTAGACATATAAGAAAAAAATAAAAAAGGAATAAAAGAAAAATTATTTCTTAATGAATTCCTTTCATCTTCTATTTTAGATAAAATATTTCGATCAACAAGAGAAAATTTCATGCAAAAGTGAAATATTTTTATAATTGTTTTTTTTGATCGAAATTTATACTGAAAATTATTAGCAAACTTTTGGGAATGGGGTCTATATCTAAAAGAGTTTAGAATATTGAAATTTTTCATTAGTAACAGCAGTATAAACTTATCAAAATTGGTATGTAATTTATATATTCCTCAACATCAGTTTGGACTTAATGAAGATTTCCTTTCTCTCAAGTTATAAAACTCGACTTTTGAAATTATTCTGGAACTTTGAACCAGAATTTTTAAATCTATGTAATTAAAACAGTCTACAATATTATATTTAGGAATTATTTTGCTCAACCGCAAGCCAAAACTGATTATTTTTTGGTCAGAATTCTTTCACCAAAGCTTTTAAATCCGTTTGTCATAAACTGTCCATAATAACAAAATGTTATATTTTTTTTGCTCAATCATAAGCAAAAGTTTGATATTTTAATAAAGATTTCCTTTCTCTTAAGTTATAAAACTCGACTTTTGAAATTATTCTGGAACTTTAAACCAGAATTTTCAAATCTATGTAATTAAAACAGTCTACAATATTATATTTAGGAATTTTTTTTGCTCAACCGCAAGCCAAAACTGATTATTTTTGGTCAGAATTCTTTCACCAAAGCTTTTAAATCCGTTTGTCATAAACTTTCCATAATAACAAAATGTTATATTTTTTTGGTCAATCATAAGCAAAAGTTTGATATTTTAAGAAGACTTCCTTTCACTTTAGTTATAAAACTTGATATCTTGAAATTTTTCTAATCTTTGGACCAGAATTTCTAAATCTACGTAATAGAAACAGTTTACAATATTAAATTTAGGAATTTTTTTGCTCAACCGCAAGCCAAAGCTAATTATTTTTTGGTCAGAATCCTTTCACCAAAGCTCTTAAATCTGTTTGCCATAAACTATCCACAATAAGCTTTTAAATCTGTTTGACATAAACTATAACATTTTGATATTTTTTTGCTCAATCATAAGCAAAAGTTTGATATTTTAATAAAGATTTCCTTTCTCTTAAGTTATAAAACTCGAATTTTGAAATTATTCTGGATTTTTAAACCAGAATTTCTAAATCTATGTAATTAAAACAGTCTACAATATTATATTAAGGAATTTTTTTGCTCAACCGCAAGCCAAACCTAATTATTTTTCGGTCAGAATCCTTTCACCAAAGCTCTTAAATCTGTTTGCCATAAACTATCCACAATAAGCTTTTAAAACAGTTTGACATAAACTATAACATTTTGATATTTTTTTGCTCAATCATAAGCAAAAGTTTGATATTTTAATAAAGATTTCCTTTCTCTTAAGTTATAAAACTCGACTTTTGAAATTATTCTGGAACTTTAAACCAGAATTTCTAAATCTATGTAATTAAAACAGTCTACAATATTATATTTAGGAATTATTTTGCTCAACCGCAAGCCAAAACTGATTATTTTTTGGTCAGAATTCTTTCACCAAAGCTTTTAAATCCGTTTGTCATAAACTGTCCATAATAACAAAATGTTATATTTTTTTTGCTCAATCATAAGCAAAAGTTTGATATTTTAATGAAGATTTCCTTTCACTTTAGTTATAAAACTTGACTTCTTGAAATTTTTCTAATCTTTGGACCAGAATTTCTAAATCTACGTAATAGAAACAGTTTACAATATTAAATTTAGGAATTTTTTTGCTCAACCGCAAGCCAAAGCTAATTATTTTTTGGTCAGAATCCTTTCACCAAAGCTCTTAAATCTGTTCGCCATAAACTATCCACAATAAGCTTTTAAATCTGTTTGACATAAACTATAACATTTTGATATTTTTTTGCTCAATCATAAGCAAAAGTATGATATTTTAATAAAGATTTCCTTTCTCTTAAGTTATAAAACTCGAATTTTGAAATTATTCTGGAACTTTAAACCAGAATTTCTAAATCGATGTAATTAAAACAGTCTACAATATTATATTTAGGAATTATTTTGCTCAACCGCAAGCCAAAACTGATTATTTTTTGGTCAGAATGCTTTCACCAAAGCTTTTAAATCCGTTTGTCATAAACTGTCCATAATAACAAAATGTTATATTTTTTTGCTCAATCATAAGCAAAAGTTTGATATTTTAATGAAGATTTCCTTTCTCTTAAGTTATAAAACTTGACTTCTTGAAATTTTTCTAATCTTTGGACCAGAATTTCTAAATCTACGTAATAGAAACATTTTACAATATTAAATTTAGGAATTTTTTTGCTCAACCGCAAGCCAAAGCTAATTAGTTTTCGGTCAGAATTCTTTCACCAAAGCTCTTAAATCTGTTTACCATAAACTATCCACAATAAGCTTTTAAATCTGTTTGACATAAACTATAACATTTTGATATTTTTTTGCTCAATCATAAGCAAAAGTATGATATTTTAATAAAGATTTCCTTTCTCTTAAGTTATAAAACTCGAATTTTGAAATTATTCTGGAACTTTAAACCAGAATTTCTAAATCGATGTAATTAAAACAGTCTACAATATTATATTTAGGAATTATTTTGCTCAACCGCAAGCCAAAACTGATTATTTTTTGGTCAGAATGCTTTCACCAAAGCTTTTAAATCCGTTTGTCATAAACTGTCCATAATAACAAAATGTTATATTTTTTTGCTCAATCATAAGCAAAAGTTTGATATTTTAATGAAGATTTCCTTTCTCTTAAGTTATAAAACTTGACTTCTTGAAATTTTTCTAATCTTTGGACCAGAATTTCTAAATCTACGTAATAGAAACATTTTACAATATTAAATTTAGGAATTTTTTTGCTCAACCGCAAGCCAAAGCTAATTAGTTTTCGGTCAGAATTCTTTCACCAAAGCTCTTAAATCTGTTTACCATAAACTATCCACAATAAGCTTTTAAATCTGTTTGACATAAACTATAACATTTTGATATTTTTTTGCTCAATCATAAGCAAACGTTTGATATTTTAATAAAGATTTCCTTTCTCTTAAGTTATAAAACTCGAATTTTGAAATTATTCTGGAACTTTAAACCAGAATTTCTAAATCTATGTAATTAAAACAGTCTACAATATTAAATTTAGGAATTTTTTTGCTCAACCGCAAGCCAAAACTGATTATTTTTTGGTCAGAATGCTTTCACCAAAGCTTTTAAATCCGTTTGTCATAAACTGTCCATAATAACAAAATGTTATATTTTTTTGCTCAATCATAAGCAAAAGTTTGATATTTTAATGTAGATTTCCTTTCTCTTAAGTTATAAAACTTGACTTCTTGAAATTTTTCTAATCTTTGGACCAGAATTTCTAAATCTACGTAATAGAAACATTTTACAATATTAAATTTAGGAATTTTTTTGCTCAACCGCAAGCTAAAGCTAATTATTTTTCGGTCAGAATTCTTTCACCAAAGCTCTTAAATCTGTTTGCCATAAACTATCCACAATAAGCTTTTAAATCTGTTTGACATAAACTATAACATTTTGATATTTTTTTGCTCAATCATAAGCAAAAGTTTGATATTTTAATAAAGATTTCCTTTCTCTTAAGTTATAAAACTCGACTTTTGAAATTATTCTGGAACTTTAAACCAGAATTTTCAAATCTATGTAATTAAAACAGTCTACAATATTATATTTAGGAATTTTTTTTGCTCAACCGCAAGCCAAAACTGATTATTTTTTGGTCAGAATTCTTTCACCAAAGCTCTTAAATCTGTTTGCCATAAACTATCCACAATAAGCTTTTAAATCTGTTTGACATAAACTATAACATTTTGATATTTTTTTGCTCAATCATAAGCAAAAGTTTGATATTTTAATAAAGATTTCCTTTCTCTTAAGTTATAAAACTCGACTTTTGAAATTATTCTGGAACTTTAAACCAGAATTTTCAAATCTATGTAATTAAAACAGTCTACAATATTATATTTAGGAATTTTTTTTGCTCAACCGCAAGCCAAAACTGATTATTTCTTGGTCAGAATTCTTTCACCAAAGCTCTTAAATCTGTTTGCCATAAACTATCCACAATAAGCTTTTAAATCTGTTTGACATAAACTATAACATTTTGATATTTTTTTGCTCAATCATAAGCAAAAGTTTGATATTTTAATAAAGATGTCCTTTCTCTTAAGTTATAAAACTCGACTTTTGAAATTATTCTGGAACTTTAAACCAGAATTTTCAAATCTATGTAATTAAAACAGTCTACAATATTATATTTAGGAATTTTTTTTGCTCAACCGCAAGCCAAAACTGATTTTTTTTTGGTCAGAATCCTTTCACCAAAGCTTTTAAATCTGCTTAACATAAACTATCTACAATATCAAAATGTTATATTTTTATGCTCAATCATAAGCAAACGTTCAATATTTTAATAAAGATTTCCTTTCTCTTAAAAATCGTCTCCAATATAATATTTAGGAAATTTTTTGCTCAACCTTAAGCCACGTTACAGCAGTATAAACTTTCTAAAAATGGTATGTAATTTATTTGTTCCTCAACATCAGTTTGGACTTAGAACTGAGCATTTCACTATAAGATTCAGCGAATCTTACCCTCTAGTTATTTCCACATCTTTAAATCCCATCTTTTAGACCAATATTTTCAGATAGCTGATAATAATTAGTATTCAGCTATTTATCCCATCACTGAAGA
The DNA here is from genome assembly GCA_958298945.1 of Atherix ibis. Lineage (NCBI taxonomy): Eukaryota > Metazoa > Arthropoda > Insecta > Diptera > Athericidae > Atherix > Atherix ibis. The sequence continues at coordinate 40,453,786 of OY282610.1, forward strand.
TATTCCTCAGGGAAGTATCCTAGATCCAATTCTTTACAAAAGTTAATCCAATGATATCCTAGCCGACGGTATGGCCATATTTGCAGAAATACATCCACTCCTTAGAAGCTGCTCTCAAAAGATAGAAAGAAGAAGTTAAAAAAAATGTTCTCATGTTACTTTTACACTCTACTAAAAACAATATTAAATGGCAGTGATATTCCACAAAAAACAAACGTGCGTTATCTTGGACTTTATTATAAGGACAAACGGTTAACTTGGAACGTTAATATGAATTTAATAAAATTTTGAGTGAGTGAACTTTAATTGAAAATTTTTTTTTGTTTTGGAAGCATTGGGAATAGTGTTTAGAAAAGATACTTTTCGGTTTATTAGAAAAGTGAAGGCATTTTCCAAAGGTAAAATTTTAAGTAAAAGAATAAAATTATAAAATTTAAAAAAAAAATTATTTCCAAAAAATATCACCGGTAAACTCAAAGTCTTTTAGAAAACTATGCAAAAAAAAAAAAATTAAATAACTTACCTCAGCCATCCCCTCCCCCCTCACTACCGTTCGGTCTTATACTTAAACATTTATACCGTGTACAGCCATTAGATTATAATGGGGAAAATAATGTCCTTTTTCCTCCCTAAGTCATCCATTTAATAATACCCAAAAAATCTTGTGGTTATTTGCGTTTCTTAAATATGCCTAATTTAAAAATTTTATCTGCAAAATTAATAACGAAAATATCACCAAAAAAAAAAAGATTGTCTTTTTATATAGGAATATCCTGGGCCTCAACCATAAGAAGAGATTTTTCATAGCAGATATCCAGGAATTCAATCCCAAAAGCGCATCCCCTACAATAGATATGAACCACCCACGGTAGAGTTTTTGTAGTTTTTTCTTTTGTCATGTACTCATTTTTTCTCATATCCTTATTTTTTTGCTGTACTTTGACTTTATCCGATATAATTAATAGTAACACATTTTTGGTTAAGTTAAAAAATTACTAAAATTATTAAGAGATTATGGTCTGTTGGGTTTTGTGGCTGTTTTCGGTTTGATTTTCTTTAACGTTGTTGTTTTTAAGGGTTTTTTAATTTTTTTTATTTCCTGTAATTAAAAAAAATTTTTTTTGTACACTTTAAATTTGTATTTTTTGTTTTAATTATTAATTTTTTTTTGTTAAATATTTTATTTAATTATTATTTTATGTACAAAAAAAAAAACCACATAGTTTTTTTCTTCTATTTTATACTTAATTTTTTTATATTTTAAACTATTTTTATATAGAAAATCTATAAAGGGCATTTTTTTTATTTAAAATTATAAACTTTTTTAAATTTTTGTAATTTTTTATGCTATAAAAAGTAAATGTTTTTAAATAAAAAATATGAAAATTTAACTAGTATTTAAATAAAAATGGAATAGAAAATTACTCTTTAAATTAGCGTTTAAAATCAGATGATAATCTTTACCTAAGAAAATAAAATAAAAATATTCAGAAAAAATCAACTTCATTAAATTTCGGCCATGTCTAGTATGTGCAGTTGAAAATGTGAATAATACAATATTATACAAACTGATAATTTATCGTAAATATTATCCAAAAACAGAATAGTTTTTCTTTCAAATTTTAATTAATTTAATAATAGAATTTATAAAAAAATATATACGAGTATTGTTTTAAAAAATAGTTTAAAATATCTGAAAACGGCTTATTTTAAGTCCAAGTCGATAATGCAGTTCGTATTGTATTAAAAATTGTTCAAAATATCTCAAAACGACTGATTTTAAGTACAAGTCGATAATACAGTTCGTGAAATAACTAACGGTGTTTGTTTCACGTACTGCGTTATCGACCGCGCACTTTTGCTTTTATTTCATTAAGAGCGCAAAATTTTTCCAAGCACTGCATTATCGACCTGCTTTTTTGGTTACAGTAGATATTTTTATTCTCTAGTCTGGATTGAAATCTATAAAAAAAAACAAATATAAGAAGTTATTATTATTAAAGAAACTGTTTGTTTTTTGTTTGTTGGAAAACCACAATTTAACCAATCAATACAGTTGAGCAGGCATCTTTGAAGACCTTTTAAACATCTGCAATTATTATCAGATGCAATGAAAAAATTATAATAAATTCAATGACTTTCTTTTACTTCTCACTATTGATCTGCTAACAAATTCCTTATATTGGACTTAATCCTGACACTTACCCTAACAGCATAGTGTACTATTGTCAATACGTTTGCACAATTTCAAGTGCATGCTCGCATTTTTCAGGACATATTCCACTTATACTAGAAGGAACACTATACTTTTTAACCTGGAAAAATGTGCAATAAACTTTAAATATAAATACTCACTATATGCAAGGTCTCATCATTATTTACATGCAGTGTAGATACTCTCGTATTAGTGTTCATGTAAGTCCTAAAAAGGATTTTATAAATAAAAATGTATATATCCATACTATACAAAAGTAGTAATATATATAAATCGATTTTTAAAGGAAAATATGGAACACATTTATCTAGGATCATAAACTCCCTCCGGTAAAGTTAATTTACTGTATTGCAAAAATAGTTCGAGGAACTATACGATTTTACTGATTTTCTTATTGTTAAATAATACCATTCATGTACGCGTTCAAGTTCATCATATTTGCCTGTTTACTTTTCTTAGCTTTCTTGTTTTTAATCAAATAGAAAAGAAATTTTATTTTTATTTGATTATTTAAGAAGAAAAAAAACTATTTACAAACAATGTACAATATATTGTCTCTATTTTATTGAAGTTATTGGTGGTATAAATTTATATAGTGTAACGTAGGTGGATTCAACCAGAACTAAACTGAAAATAATACCCCTTTTGAACTCGAACGTAATTTTAACTCAAAAAAGCTTTTGTTAAAAAATTAAAAAATTTCAAACAAGTTCTTATAAAAATATTTATTTTTGATAAAATACAATATATAAAAAAAAATATTATATCTTATAAGTTATTAGACTGATTTATAATTAAATAAACCAATCTGATATGTTTTCATCTTGTATGACCAATACTTACACATATGACAGTAAGGCCGATTGATTAGCTGCAGTATTTTAAATAAGTTTAAACTAAAATATTACTTGTAATCTGCATTTGATATTGCATTAGAAATGCTTATAAATTGGAATAGCTGATCTAGATTTTTTTTTTGCAAAATATAATTACATCTTGCACAGGTCCCGACAGCCGAGAGAATCAACGAACTCCAGACGTCCTTAACATCGACACACCTTGTAAGTGTTTGGCGTCCTTAAGTTCCATCGAAGGAGGACGGTCTGTCTCCTCTTCTGGTATTATAAATGACTTCACTCTAGATCACGCGTCAGCAACCTATGATTGGCGGGTCACCAAGTGACCCATTTAATATTTTCAAGTGATCCACTTGAGTCTCGAAAATAAAGTATAATTCTATAAATATTAACTAGAAACATAAACATAAATGGAAAACTCTGAAAATAAATAATAAAAATAACAGATAAGTCCATATCGCCAAGTCCCATACAAAATTTCATGCCCAGAAAATTTGAGCTTCAGCGGCATGATATTTATTTTGGATATGCTTTGGTATTTCTCTGCTCACGAGCACGTATTGGTGTCCCAGCTGGGCGAACTATGCTGAGGTTATTTTCTTTCAAAGCTGAGCGCAAAAATAACATTTTAGTACAGATCAACCTATGTTAGATGACCAAGTCCCATACAAAATTTCATACCAAGAAAATTTGAGCTTCAGCGGCATGAGATTTATTTTGGATATTCTTTAATATTTCTCTGGCCACGATCACGTATTGGTGTCCCAGCTGGGCGAACTATGCTGAGGTTATTTTCTTTCAAAGCTGATCGTGACAAAAAAATTTTAGCACAGAAAAGTCCAGATCACCAAGTCCCACACAAAATTTCATACCAAGAAAATTTGAGCTTCAGCGGCATGAGATTTATTTTGGATATTCTTTAATATTTCTCTGGTCACGATCACGTATTGGGGTCCCAGCTGGGCGAACTATGCGGAGGTTATTTTCTTTCAAAGCTGAGCGCGATAATATCATTTAAGCACAGATAAATCAAGACCGCCAAGTCCCATACAAAATTTCATGCCAAGAAAATTTGGGCTTCAGCGGCATGAAATTTATTTTGGATATTCTTTAATATTTCTCTGGTCACGATCACGTATTGGTGTCCCAGCTGGGCGAACTATGCTGAGGTTATTTTTTTTCAAAGCTGAGCGCGAGAATAACATTTTAGCACAGATCAACCTAGATGGCCAAGTCCCATACAAAATTTCATGCCAAGAAAATTTGAGCTTCAGCGCCATGAGATTTATTTTGGATATTCTTTGGTATTTCTCTGGTCACGATCACGTATTGGTGTCCCAGCTGGGCGAACTATGCTGAGGTTATTTTCTTTCAAAGCTGATCGTGACAAAAAAATTTTAGCACAGAAAAGTCCAGATCACCAAGTCCCACACAAAATTTCATACCAAGAAAATTTGAGCTTCAGCGGCATGAGATTTATTTTGGATATTCTTTAATATTTCTCTGGTCACGATCACGTATTGGTGTCCCAGCTGGGCGAACTATGCTGAGGTTATTTTCTTTCAAAGCTGATCGTGACAAAAAAATTTTAGCACAGAAAAGTCCAGATCACCAAGTCCCACACAAAATTTCATACCAAGAAAATTTGAGCTTCAGCGGCATGAGATTTATTTTGGATATTCTTTAATATTTCTCTGGTCACGATCACGTATTGGTGTCCCAGCTGGGCGAACTATGCTGAGGTTATTTTCTTTCAAAGCTGAGCGCGATAATAACATTTTAGCACAGATAAATCAAGATCGCCAAGTCCCGTACAAAATTTCATGCCAAGAAAATTTGAGCTTCAGCGGCATGAGATTTATTTTGGTTATTCTTTAATATTTCTCTGGTCACGAGCACGTATTGGTGTCCCAGCTGGGCGAACTATGCTGAGGTTATTTTCTTTCAAAGCTGAGCGCGAAAATAACATTTTAGTACAGATCAACCTAGATGACCAAGTCCCATACGAAATTTCATGCCAAGAAAATTTGAGCTTCAGCGGCATGAGATTTATTTTGGATATTCTTTGGTATTTCTCTGGTCACAAGTACGTATTGGTCCCCCAGATGGGTGAACTGTGCTGATGTTGTTTAAATTTAAAGCTGAGCACGAGAATAACATTTTAGCACAGATAAATCCAGATCGCCAAGTCCCATACAAAATTTCATGCCAAGAAAATGTGAGCTTCAGCGCCATGATATTTATTTTGGATATTCTTTAATATTTCTCTGCTCACGAGCACGTATTGGTCCCCCAGATGGGCGAACTGTGCTAAGGTTGTTTCCTTTTAAAGCTGCACGCGTCACAGCTTAACTGCCAAATGGTTGTTTCCTTTCAAAGCTCAGCGTGTCGCAGCTAAATAGGTGTAGCTTAACTATCGAAAATTCAAATGTTTGTATTTATCCGAAAGTGACTAAATTGACGTCACAAGTTTAGTCTCAGGGGAGCTATTGATATAGAAGAAAACATCTATAAATAAAGTTCATTCAATTATGTTAGTTTTTGTAATATTTAAAATTATAATTATTTTCTCAATCAAATTTATCTTATTATTAACCAAAAAGGACTACTAACGAAAAATACGTTTACAATACTCACATTTTGGTTGATTTTAACCCGCAGCCACAAAAGAGTTTCCAATGTCTGCCCAAACTAAGGTTTTCTAACCCAAAACTGAATTTTTCTACAACTGAGTTGTCGTGATAACGCCTCATGATCTCAATGTTGAACAGGCTGCAACCTAGGAAACCTTAGCTTGGAAGACTATCCAAGCTAAGGTTTTCTAACCCAAAAATACAATAGAACTGAATTTTTTCTACAACTGAGTTGTCGTGATAACGCCTCATGATCTGAATGTTGAACAGGCTGCGAAATCATTCATCCTCAATTGGGGAATCAAAGATTTCTTGGAAGATTCTCCTCTTGATTACGGCTTAAAGTTTTGCAATGGATTTTGGTTAGAAGACCAAATAATAGCTTCCACTTTACAGTCGGAAATTTTCAAGCGAAATAATTTAGTTCGACCTCAGATAGGGTTTACCACTTTCGAAGCCATACAGCGCAAGAGGTTGAGATCTCTCTGATCGACACATAATGTCGATGTTGTTGGCATATTCTAAAGCGTGAAAGAGCATTTCTATAAGTTAAAAAATTACTTCTTCCAAAGCCAGGAACTGATCCCAAAGTCACAAACTACTTCTACCAAGGCCAGGGACTAATCTCCTAAGCCACAAAACACTAATTCCTTCGCGATGCTGAACTGTCCCATATAAATGTGCAGCCTTATTTAGGACTTACTATATTAGCTGGCTCAACAAAAAAAAGATATCGAGTCTTAAAGCAAATATCTAGAAATTTAATTAAAAACTTTTGGAAAAAGTGAGATGCGATATTTAAAATGTTTAATTAGAAAAATAGTTTGATATTTTTTGCTCTATCCTTGCCCTTCTCTATATCCTTACCAACACAATCTTTGATTCGTTTATGTGTGGTGAACTTTTTTTTTGAATTGCCTACTTAATAGAGCAATTCAAAAAAAAATAATTATATTGTAAAATATTATCGCTGTTATTAATTATTTTATAATAATCATAAAATTGAAGAACAATTTTTACCTATAATTTTCTGATTCATTTGGTATCAAGCGTATTTTTTCTGATTCATTTGGTATCATTTTTCTGACTCAGTTGGTATTTATTCGCTATCAATTTATTATGAATTTTGGAAATTAGAAAATAAATTTCCTCTTTTTATACAAGAAATTATTAATTTATAATTATAATCTGCAAAACTAAACGAATCTGTACTTATACGAATAGTTTGCTCACTTGGTCTAACATCGATTAATTCAAGGATTCTATTCTTAATTAGTTAATGTTAAACATAGAATATTGATTGTAAATATTAATTTTTTGTTTTGATTTTATACGATTTTAAACAAAGAACAGAAACCATACTGTACGATATTCCAATATATCTATAAAGAAGTAGATAGTACAACACAATTTGGTTAAACGAAACCAAAAAAAAAATATGATGGAAGATAGGAATAATGTAGAAAAGAATTGTGGCTCACCTGTGCAAAGAGACTTTAATGAAAAATAAAAAGAGACTATTAACATCGAAAATTAATTGACCACAAGGTAAAATTGATTAGTCGAGAATATCAAATCATGATGACCAAAGTTTAGTATTAACTGGGCCACAAATGTTTTGTATGTTTGGTTTGTGTTTTATTTAGCTTTTGTCGTTTATTTTCAGCTCACAAATTAATTACAACCAAAATCAAACCAAAAATCCTACCTTACATAATCATTTCAACAGTGCGATTATGTGATTATTATACTAAATAATTGAAAGTCTCCAGTTTTCTCTTCCCGCAACACAGACCTTTATTGTGTAAATTTTCTGAAGATTTTAATTACAATAGAAAACAATTTCTGTTTTTTTATCTTGTTTTGATCAGTGGGCCTAAAATTATGAGATATCAAATTGCAAAATTTTTGATTTTGCAATTTGATATCTCATAATTTTCTGACGATTCAACAAAGTGTTAAATACGTAGGCTACTATATATATTTCTGGCCTAGGCAACACTAAGTGTTGCCAGGTGCGATCTGACATTTCCATTGGAAAGTTTGACATTTTTTAGCATAAACGTACTCAGAACGTTTTGACGTACGACTATCATTTGTGTTGTTTACAGTGACTTGAAAAAATCAATTTGGCAAAAAAATGGAATTAACTCGTGAACATTTTCGTGCGATCATTTTTCACAACTTTCGACGTGGATTATCACGACAAGAGTGCATCGATGAACTTAAATCTTTGTATGGCTATGAAGCACCATCCTATAGCACTGTGAAAAACTGGTACAACGAATTCAATCGTGGCCGACGCTCGCTCAAAGACGAATTCCGTGAAGGTCGTCCAAAAACAGCCGTTGTTCCAGAAAACATCGATGCCGTACGTGAACTGATAATGCAAGACCGTCATGTGACATACCGTGAGATAGAGGCATGCCTAGGCATTTCTCCCACCAGCATACATTCGATATTGCATGAACACCTGGCCGTAAAAAAGGTTTGTTCTCGTTGGATCCCGCACAATTTGACAATCGCTCAAAAAAAGGCTCGTGTGGATTGGTGTAAAGAAATGCTGAAAAAATACGATCGCGGTGCTTCAAAAGACGTTTATAAGATCGTCACAGGTGACGAATCATGGATCTATGCGTATGAGCCCGAAACAAAACAGCAATCGACCGTGTGGGTCTTCCAAGACGAGTCAAATCCAACGAAAGTTGTTCGTGGAAGAAGCACTTCGAAGCAAATGGTCGCTTGTTTCTTTGGCAAAACTGGTCATGTGGCGACTGTTCCGCTTGTGCAACGTAGGACGGTCAATTCTGAGTGGTACACCACCATTTGTTTGCCTGAAGTCTTCGGAGAAATTCGAAAAACGAACAAGAGAAGTCGAATCATTGTGCACCATGACAATGCGAGCTCTCACACATCGGCTCAAACCAGCGCCTTTTTGACCGGACAAAACGTCGAATTGATGGGTCATCCTCCGTACAGCCCTGACTTGGCACCCAATGACTTCTTTTTATTCCCACACATCAAGAAAAAAATGCGTGGTCAACGATTTTCGTCGCCAGAAGATGCTGTTGAAGCATTCAAAAACCATGTTTTGGAGGTGTCTCAATCGGAGTGGAAAAAGTGCTTCGAAAATTGGTTTGAGCGCATGCAAAAGTGTATAAATCTTGATGGAGAATATTTTGAAAAACAATAAAACCTTTTTCGTTGATAAATATTCGCATTTTCATTATTAGGCCAGAAATATATATAGTAGCCCACGTACTAAACATTTTTTATCTAGAAAAAAAAAAATGCAATTTCCCATTAAATTCCGAAGGATTCTGCAAAATTTTATGAAAAAAATTATAGCTCAGAAAATGAAGGAAAATATATTGGGATAGTTCTAATACTAAATAAGAAATATTTTGAAATTTTAGTTAAGAAAATTAGTAGATTAAAGGACTAAATATTGGAAGACTTTAAAGAGAAGAGTACGTTGACTGCATGAACGGTGTACATTTTCAAAAAAACAGCAGAATATAAATGCGAAATTCAAATTTACATTCAGAATATAGCACTACAGAAAATAAGGACACTTTACGATGACCAAAATCCATAATTAAAACCATAGAACCGTAGCACAAAACGATACTTTGCATACATTTGGTCATCGGATAGTTTGCGGAAACCAGAAGCCATATAAACCAGAAGCAGAGGATGATTTGAGAAGAGCATGGACATTTTGTGGAGACTAAAATTCACATTCAAACTAAAGTACCACAAAATCAGGATACTTTGTGGAAAAAAAGGACACCTTTCAGAGACTATAATCTTTATTTAAAATAGAATTTAAAGGAGATAAGGACACTTTATATACAAAGCGAGCCTTTCCGGAGAAAAAAATCCACTTTTAGACTATAGAAGACAATTGGCGCTATAGCATGAATTAATCATAAAAACGTTTTGCTCAGCCATCAGCAATATGTATAATTTACTCCAGTGCCAACCAAAAGTAGAAATGTTTGTAAGAAATCAGCTCATTTTCAAAAATGAAAAACGTTTTGCTCAGCAATCAGCAATATGTAAAATTCGCTGCAGTGCCAACCAAAATCCATATTCAGACTAAAGTGCCAAAGCAGCTGAGTTTATTTTGAGAAGAAAAAGGACACTTTTTCCGGAGAACGAAATCCACTTTCAGGCTATAGAGGACAATTGGCACTAGAGGATAAATGTGGCTTTAATAATATTTATTAAAGAATTAATCATAAAAAATGTTTTGCTCAGCCATCAGCAATATGTATAATTTGCTCCAGTGCCAACCAAAAGGAGAAATTTTTTAAGAAATCAGCTCATTTTCAAAAATGAAAAACGCTTTGCTCAGCAAACAGCAATATGTAAAATTTGCTACAGTGCCAACCAAAATCCACATTTAGACTCAAGTGCCAAAGAAGCTGAGTTTATTTTGAGAAGAAAAAGGGCACTTTCCGGAGAGCAAAATCCACTTTCGGACTATAGAGGACAATTGGCGCTATAGCATGAATGTGGCTTTAAAATTATTTATTAAAGAATTAATCATAAAAAACGTTTTGCTCAGCCATCAGCAATATATATAATTTGCTCCAGTGCCAACCAAAAGTAGAAATTATTGTAAGAAATCAGCTCATTTTCAAAAATAAAAAACGTTTTGCTCAGCAATCAGCAATGTGTAAAATTTTCTGCAGTGCTGACCAAAATCCACATTCAGAATAAAGTGCCAAAGCAGCTGAGTTTATTTTGAGAATAAAAAGGGCACTTTTTCCGGAGAACGAAATCCACTTTCAGGCTATAGAGGACAATTGGCACTAGAGCATAAATGTGGCTTTAATAATATTTATTAAAGAATTAACCATTAAAAATGTTTTGCTCAGCCATCAGCAATATGTATAATTTGCTCCAGTGCCAACCAAAAGTAGAAATTTTTGTAAGAAATCAGCTCATTTTCAAAAATGAAAAACGCTTTGCTCATTAATCAGCAATGTGTAAAATTTTCTGTAGTGCTGACCAAAATCCACATTCAGAATAAAGTGCCAAAGCAGCTGAGTTTATTTTGAGAAGAAAAAGGACACTTTTTCCGGAGAACGAAATCCACTTTCAGGCTATAGAGGACAATTGGCGCTATAGCATGAATATAGCTTTTGGTTTTTAGCTAAAAACCAAAACCCACATTCACACTATAGCGCAACAGGAAGAATACCTGAAAACACATTTTTTTGCGTTATAGTAGATACGATTTTATTCAAATAAATTTTAAATATTAAGCGTCCATAATGGATATGCGAGGTGTGGCCAAAAAGAAATGATAATGAATTTTTCTCCTTTTGGTAGCAGTGCTGGAAAGTTCCAACTAGAAATACCGTCAGCACTTCGACTATACTCCTTTTGATGTTATCTACAGTACCAAGATGAGGTCCTTTCAAGTATATTTTCACTTTGGGGAACAAAAAATGTTACAGGAACTTTGATCAGATGAAGAGGGGGGAGAAAGGTATTTTTCCAATAAAAACTCGTTGATTGAGATGGTCTTGTGACACATTTTTATCAGTTTTCAATATTAAAGAGCTCCCTGAGTAAGGCTCGTTTTCCAATGGTTCTCGACTTTCCAAAAATTCCTTTTGCTACCATAAAATTTCTAGTCATGATAATGAATGTTCTCAATTCATAAGTCAGTCTCGTTGATACAGTAAGATTCACACAATGTTTGATGGCACACTGTTTCCTCCGAATTGCGCTGTTTAATTTTTTATAGCAAAAAAATTTTCATATTTTCCAATTTACTTTTAAACAATTTTTCAAATAATATATCCTTGTTTAAATGTTTCAATTTTATAGTTTCATAATCAATAATTATCAATAATATTAATTGAAATTTTACATTAAATTATATTAAATTAATTCTACAAAGTTCATTATGCTTTAATTAATGGTTCTTCAAGTTCAATAAAGTATAAATTTTCAAATATTTTATTAATCAGAATTTACAATTAGATTAATTTATTATAATTAATTCAAATTAATTGTCCTAATTATTTAGTAGGAGATTATATTCATTCTCAAATTAAAATAGATTTGAGAAGATTTAATTGGGATTTTTTTTTCTATTTAAAAAAAAATGCGAAACAAAATAAACGGAAATAAATTTCAATCAAAAGACTAACTACTTAAGCATGACTTAAAAATATATAAATAAATTTCAACTGATACTTAAAAGAGTATATTGAACACATTAGATTAAAATACGATAGATTTTTGGTGTTAAATCATTCGAGATTAAAGTAAATGTTGGCTAACTTAATTGAGAATTTATCGTAAATACTGTTGATATTCGATTCAGGACATTTACAATACATATACATACTTTGAATAGTTAAATCGATAAATGGGATTTAAATTTAGATATGGAAGATTTATGGTAGGTAGAAATTAAGTAAATAGTAAAAAGACTGGAGTGTTACCAAACTAACTGTTCACCATAGTAAGCATTGGGCATATTTTTCGACAGTGTGTATTTTAGCAATTTTGCACTAGAAAACTGCAAAAAAATATATCTGAAACAGAAATAAGGATAATACAAAGTAGAAATCCACTAAATATTTTTCTCTAAACGGTTAGATAATATAAGTAGAAAAAAATCCCTTTTTATATCAAAAAGGAAGTACTAAAATCAATTTTTTAATAAAGTTAAACCACTTCAAAGTCAGCAAAACTGCGGGTCCTAAGACATTATGCATTTTGAATTTAGGGGTCTTATATTTTTTCATTGATGTAGTCATATTAAAACAGTCATTTAAGTACTTGAATAATACAGATTTTTTTATAACATTTATTTATTTTCTGCAAAGGACATTTATTTCAAAAACAGCAGGAGAGGGGGTCCTAAAGAATTGTGCATTTTTCTTTTAGGGGGCCTTTTTTCTGATGTGTATGTGTTTAAAGGACATTAATTTGTAAGCTAGCGAGAAATCGGGTCCTAAAAGAGTTTGCATTTTTCTTATTAGGGTTTTATCTTTTTTCACTGATGTGCTCATGTTAAAGCAGGCATTTAAGTACTTGGATAACACTGAATTTCTTATAACATTTATTTATTTTCTGCAAAGGACATTTATTTCAAAAACATCAGGAGAGGGGGTCCTAAAGAATTGTGCATTTTTCTTTTAGGGGGCCCTTTTTCTGATTTGTATATGTTTAAAGGACATTCATTTGTAAGCTAGCGAGAAATCGGGTCCTAAATCAATTTGCATTTTCCTTATTGGGGTCTTGAGTTTTTTCATTGATGCAGTCATGTTAAAACAGGCATTTAAGTACTTCGATAACACTGAATTCCTTATAATATTTACTTATTTTTTGCAAAGGACTTTTATTCAAAATATTAGGAGAGGGGGTCCTAAGAAATCCTGCATTTTTTGTTTAGGAGGCTTTTTTCCTGATGTGTATATGTTTAAAGGACATTTATTAATAAGTTAGCGAGAAATCGGGTCCTAAATCATTTTCCATTTTTCTTATTGGGGTCTTGAGTTTTTTCATTGATGCAGTCATGTTAAAACAGGCATTTAAGTACTTCGATAACACTGAATTCCTTATAATATTTACTTATTTTTTGCAAAGGACTTTTATTCAAAATATTAGGAGAGGGGGTCCTAAGAAATCCTGCATTTTTTGTTTAGGAGGCTTTTTTCCTGATGTGTATATGTTTAAAGGACATTTATTAATAAGTTAGCGAGAAATCGGGTCCTAAATCATTTTCCATTTTTCTTATTGGGGTCTTGAGTTTTTTCATTGATGCAGTCATGTTAAAACAGGCATTTAAGTACTTCGATAACACTGAATTCCTTATAATATTTACTTATTTTTTGCAAAGGACTTTTATTCAAAATATTAGGAGAGGGGGTCCTAAGGAATCCTGCATTTTTTGTTTAGGAGGCTTTTTTCCTGATGTGTATATGTTTAAAGGACATTTATTAATAAGTTAGCGAGAAATCGGGTCCTAAATCATTTTCCATTTTTCTTATTGGGGTCTTGAGTTTTTTCATTGATGCAGTCATGTTAAAACAGGCATTTAAGTACTTCGATAACACTGAATTCCTTATAATATTTACTTATTTTTTGCAAAGGACATTTATATCAAAAATATCAGGCGAGGAGGTCCTAAGGAGTTCTGCATTTTTCATTTAGGAGCCTTTTTTCTGATGTGTGTATGTTTAAAGGACATTTATTTATAAGTTAGCGAGAAATCGGGTCCTAAATCATTTTCCATTTTTCTTATTAGGGTTTTATCTTTTTTCACTGATGTGCTCATGTTAAAGCAGTTATTTAAGTACTTGGATATTGTCGAAGTGTAAAAATAAATATTTATTTTAAAGGTAACGAAAAAGTGGGTCCTAAAATCTTTGTTTATTGATGTGGGGTTATTTTAGGTATTTATTTTTATACTTGAACAATAATATTTAATTTTATAAAGCACATTTCTTTTCACAGGTACCAAAAAGGCGAATCCGAAGACAGTTTACATTTTTTAAGAGTTTTAACCATTTTTATCAGCCAGAAATAGTAATTCAATTTTTTCTAAAAAAAACAAAACCAAATATCTGCTTACGCATAGAATATTGTGGATATTTTTTTATAGATTATTTTCTATTTGTTTTTCTTATTACTCGTAATATAATTAATTTTGCTTTTTTTAATCATTTCTTATAATTACAGGATATCATTTACAATTTTTCGTAAACAAATAAATAAAAAATTATATCTGATAGTCTTCTCTTTACCGGAGGGATTATCTATGTTAATTCTGCTCAGATTGATTTCATTATAAGAAAAAATGCCTAACTTATTAATTTTAGATTAATAGAAATATCAAACTTTCGACCTTTCTACAAACAAAAAATAAATGAAAATAGATAAAATTTCTGATTATACAAGTAATTGAATGTCATTGGCAATTTATCAAATTAATTACCCCGAAAATTGCCGAACATATTCACCCATCCGTGTTCGCATTTCAAATTCATTCACATTGCCTTTCTTATATCAGCCGCCTGCAAATGAAATATTTAAAAATATCTTCAATAAAAAATATTTATAATAAATTCATGTTTTTTATAAAAAAGGGGGTGAAAAAAATAAAACCGAATTACCCTTAAAAAGAAAGACAATTGCAAATTGAAACAAACAAAATACGATTATATAAAATGACAAGAAAATATATCTTTTTTATTGTACAAAAAAAAAATAGCGTAAAGAAAAAAAATTATGTATTCGTAAAAAAATTAGATACAATTTGAGTTGACAGTTTTGAGAAATGGTTTTCCCAACAAACAAAAAAAATTTAGTTACGTAAAGGATAAAAGGTAAAAAATATTCTATTATTACCTTGTACTCTGAGTACTATCAAGTCTTCTACTCTAAATAACAAATAATTTTATAGGAAATGAAATTTTTCGTCTATTGTATAACTTTTGTGCTCATAAAAAAGTCGAAATTATAAAATATTTTATTATTATTTATAAAATGTTGGGGTAACCCCTTTGAATGGCTTTTATATAATTAGGAGTTAACATTAATAAAGAAAAAAATTACATTATTTGATCTGAGAAAATTTATTGCACAACAAATATTTATAAATAAATTTTTACTTTATTGGCTTAGCCCCAAAGTTGTAAGCATTTTTTGTTTTACATAAACATAATTATATACTCGTAACTGTTATTTTTATTTCATATTTTATATATCGAAACTGTAAAATTGGGAGTAGTTATTATCGTAGGATTAATTTGTTGTTCTCCGCTGCTCTCTATTATAAATTTATTCGAAAAATTATTTCAACGATAATATTTATTAAACAATTAATTATAAAAAACGTTCTGCTCAGCCATGAGCAATATGTTAAATTGTCTGCAATGCCAACCAAAAGTAGAAATTTTTGTAACAATTCAACTTCCTTGAGTATTTCAACTATAGAAATATGAGATTAGAAGTGATTTTTATAGAATATTTCACTTTTAAATGTTAAATATTACAATTGCTCGAAATTATGCACAATAATTAAATTCATAAATATGAGCAGAACAAATAAATTATCAGCATAGGAGAACTACTATTAGATTGCATATAATATATTGTTTAGTTTTATTACTGCCCTTGGGAAAATAATAAAAGCAAACAAAAAACTATTAAATATGCTCAAGCTTGAGCAATTATCTAACTTTTTGCTTGATGCTAGTTTATAAAAATGACAACTTTATCATATTTTCATATTTATAAAAGTATGAAATTTTCTATAATATACTTAACCGATGAATATGGTTTATCGAAAGATGTTCAAATATCAAACTTTATATCTGATATTGCTTATACGTGAGCTTATCATATTATTAATTTTATTTTGAAAAGAAATTTAATCATAACTCAACAAGTTTTTACTTCAAAGTGATAATTTAACATTTATTATGTTTTCATTATTCAAATTAATTTGCTTTATTTGAAAATGTCTTCATTTTCATAAACGATTTGAAATTTGCTCCAGTTTGAGTATTCAATTATTGAAAATATAAATAAGTTCTTCTACTCAGAGAGTTTTAGAAAGTTTCAAAATCATAAATAGATTTAAAAAAATATATAATTTTTGAATATTTATTTGATTAAATTCATTTTGAAAAAAAAATAATTTGAAAAATGCTCACTCGTCAGCATTTGCTAAATCAGCGGCATTTCATCAATGGTATTCTCTTTAAAATAGTTTATTTGGGCAGCTATACACCCTAGAGGGCATAGTTTCCACTCTTTGAAGCAGTGTTGCAAGGCTTCAACTGATATCGCTTTCAGTTACTTGGTTACACTTTTTTGGATACTATCGTCAGTACAAAGATGGCATTCTTTTAAATATTTTTTCTACCTTAAGGAATAAAAAAAATCACACAGCCATATATAAGATGAATAGAGGGGCTGGAGAACCACAGGAACCCTATTTTACAATGCCACCTGTTACATGGCCTCGTCCACCAATAATATTGCGGAACCCTGTTTTACAGTGCCACCTGATACGTGTACGCTCCACAATGGTGTTGTCGTGTTGGATCATCCAAGTAATGTCCCATCTGATGTAAAGAATATTTTCTGAGCCTTTCAAGGACCTATTATAAGATCACACCGCCGACTAGCTCATCAGCTTTCGAAGTTGCAAGCTTCCATGCTATTACTTTTTAGTTCTCCAGAAATCATTTATGCCATCAAGAAACCATCAAGAAGGCTCCTTATAATGTTTTATCACGCTTAACACAAAATAAGCTTAGTTTTAATTACAAACATATTTAATGGTATCCTGCGCACAACCTAATTTACCTTATTACTCTGGAAATTTACTGTCATTAAAATGATTCCTAAACCAAATAAATCCTCCTTCTTCCTATAGACCTATTAGCCTCCTACTAATCCTTGGTAAGATTTTTGAAAAATTCCTATTAAAACGACTCTACCCAGCCCAGTCCTAGTTAATGAAAAAATTATTTCTGATCACCAATTTGGCTTCCGATCTGAACACTCCACAATCTAGCAATGCCATCGCGTTGTTGATCACATTGCATCCTCTCTTGAAAGGAAAAAGTATTTCCAAGATGTATTTTTAGATATCTGCTAAGTTTGTAAGGTAACACAGTAAAAATATTTTTTTTTGCAAAATTTATTTTTATTATTCAACATAGTTGCCTTCGAGGGCGATACAGCGATCTTCCAACTTTTCGATACCATTTTTATAGTACCCTTTCGGTTTTGCCTCAAAATAGGCCTCAGTTTCGGCAATCACCTTATCATCGGTCTTAAATTTCTTGCCAGCGAGCATTCTCTTGAGGTCTACAAACAGGAAAAAGTCGCTGGGGGCCAGATCTGGAGAATACGGTGGATAGGGAAGCAATTCGTAGCCCAATTCATTGAGTTTTCATCGACTTGTGACACGGTGCATTGTCTTGGTGAAACAACACTTTTTTCTTCTTCAAATGGGGCCGTTTCTTAGCGATTTCTTTCTTCAAACGGTCCAATTACGCTATATAATAGTCGCTGTTGATCGTCTGTCCCTTCTGGAGATAGTCAATGAATAGTATACCATGCGCATCCCAAAATACAGACGCCATCACCTTGCCAGCCGACTGTTGCGTCTTTCCACGCTTTGGATTCGGTTCGTCGCTCGCTCTCCACTCTGCCGACTGCCGATTGGACTCTGGAGTATAGTGACGGAGCCATGTTTCACCCATTGTTACATATCGACGCAAAAATTCGGGTTTATTGCGCTTGAACAGCTCCAAACACTGCTCAGAATCATCAACACGTTGTTGTTTTTGGTCCACAGTGAGCTCACGCGGCACCCACTTTGCACACAGCTTTAGCATGCCCAAATATTCATGCACGATATGTCCAACACGCTCTTTCGATATCTTCAGAGTCTCAGCTATCTCGCTCAATTTCACTTTACGGTCATTTAAAATTATTTTGTGGATTTTTTTTATGTTTTCTGCCGTAACCACCTCTTTTGGGCGTCCACTGCGTTCTGCATCAACTGTGCTCGTACGACCAGTTCGAAATTGACGAAACCAATATTCCACAGTTGAAATAGCTGGAGCAGAGTCCGGATAACGTTTGTCAAACGATGCTTTGGTTTTCACTGTATTTTTTTTCATCAAGAAGCAATGCTTTATCAATACACGAAATTCGTCTTTATCCATTTTTTTTTCAATAACAAAAGTTGCTTCACTCAAAATGCTTATATCTCACGAACCAATCGACCGATTGCTGTCAAATTTTGACAGGAATCATTTGAAGGATGGTGTTTTGCTTAGATTAAAGAAGTACTGGATAGGCCTCAACACAAAAATTCTGTCCAAATTTTGTTGGCAATACATTCATAGAACGCACACACGTGCAATACAACAGAAACGGCGTAAATCATTGGGGGCCAATTTAAAAGATCAGTATGCGATTGAAGCGGTTCGTTTTAAACCATTTTTCATTGGTGATATCATTTACACTTACACGTATGCGTAAAGAAGCAGATTTTTTAATATTGCGGGTCTTGTTTGATGGAATTAGTTTTGTAAATATGCAATAAAACACAGTATTCTATTTTTAAATATTTATTTATTTATTATGTATTTTGATTTTATTTATTTCACTGTAAATTATTTATTAAAACAGAATTATAAAGTGTGGAAGAGTATATACAAATAAAAATTGCAAGTTATTTGATTATATGAAAACAATTATGTGTACAAATTTAAATTAATTTCAAAAATGCAAAATGAATTAAATGAGAAAATGTGATATTTTGTTTATGTTGAAATCAAACAACACCGCAACTTATTAAATATAAATTTTAATCTTAAACAAGCATAAGTACCATAGATGGAAAAACCTTAATTAAAATATAAATGTGTGTTTATGAATGGAAATGGTAATTTAAATAGGCATTGTGCATTTAAATTAAATTAAAAAATAAAGAATTAATTACATAGAACATTACAATACATGATAAGTTAATCGTATACATTAAAAGAAATGCTTTAAAACAAAAATAGAAAATGAAAAATTTAATGTACTTAAATAATTAATAACTTATATTCTAAAAAAAAATGAAAACAATATTATTTAGTAAATGCATTATAATATGGTCTAATAAAGCAATCAAAACAAATTTATTTAAATAATAAGCTTACCGAAGAATAAACTTTATTTATTATAACACAATGAAAACAGCAATGGAAAATAGACAGAAAAATTCGGTCCCTTAAACTTTCTTACACACACTTTATATACACCGGCACTGTACTATTTTATGGTAAACATTGAATTCTCAACATCGGATTCACAAATGACAAAGCTAACCCCCAAGTCTCCACTTTCATGGAGAATTAAAGTTTTCAAACTCTCCGAAAGTCTACAAAATTGAGGCGGTTTATATTTGATTGATATTTACGAAATGTATAATAAACCTAAAATAGAATTCCATTTCGTATTAAAAGATTGTACAAAAAATAAAAATGACCTATCGTTGTATTTAAATTGTATTTTTGTTTCCAGTAAGTGAATTAAAATAAATATAAATTATGCTTTTGCAATTAAATAAATTTCCATTACGACACATAGATGGCAGTGGGTGTCATGTCTACATAAAAAATTTTTGACACTCGTATCCCCCTAGTAAATATTTGTACACAAAATTGCGTATACATATACGGTAAGGGCCTATCCAGTACTTCTTTAATCTAAGGTGTTTTGTGATAATTAAGTAGATTTTTGCAAGAGGCACCTTATAAACTTTTCAGCCGAACGTTAGCCATACTTCCTGCCCATACAAATCCTGACATAGCTTCCAACAATTTACAATCCCATATCCACAACCTTCAATCCTGGTTTAAGAGATGGATAGTGAGGGTAAATGAACAGAAAAGTGCTCACATTACTTTCACTCTTAGTTAAGGAAAATCTACTCCTTTATACCTTAATAGCAACATGATTTCACAATATGATAAAGTACGTTATTTAGGATTTTTGCTGGACAAGAGATTAACATGGAACCCACCTACTAGACTAAAAAGAGTTGAAGCTAACGGACGTTACCTATAACTCTTTAGACTACTGGATAAACGCTCGACTACTTTTAATATATGTGTAAAATGCAATTATAAAACCTATTTGGACAATCCAAGATCCTACATAAAATTATTGATGCCCTCTTTTATGTTCATAACAACGTAATACATTGTAATCTAAATGTTCTCTTTGTTCAGGACCTGTACGAATTTCCTGCTATCCAAAATTTTACTCCCGTTTATCCTATCATCATAATCTATTTGTGAGAGAATTGCCCTGTACAGCGCTTCCCATAAACACTCATCGGAGATTTAAGAGACAATAGCTTAGACGAATCTAACTTCCATTATGTTAGTTGGAGAAACGCCGATGGGTGTTTACTCCCACTTTATGATACAGAAGATTTTAAATTAAAATGTTATGTAAATCTGCTTCTTACAATACTAATTATAGTTTCAGATAAAAGCAACAAAAAAAAAATTTTCAATTATGTTAAATCCGAAAAAATATACTCGTCAATATATAATACAATCAAGGACAAGTGCTAAAATATCGGAATCCCTTAAGGACACTATTCATAAAATAGCAGGTGTTTTTGAACAGTTACTATTCTATTTGATGATGAAATAATTAAATTATATATCAACGGATATTTGCATGTACAATTTCGAAAAAAAACATGAACACTAGAAAAGCTCAGTTCAAACTAGAAAAGCTCAATTAAGGGGATGATGGCATCCGTGAATGAAGTGACAAATACATATGAGTATTACTCGCTAAGTGAGCGTCCTTAATTGATAAAATAATTTTCTTCAAAAGTCATCTGTAAAATGAGTATTGATTTTCTGTTAGTGGAAGCTTAACAGAAGGGAAAAATATGCCACCATAGTTGAAGAGTTATCAAGGTCAGTAACAATATTGATTTTTTTAGGTACAATAAGGGTGTTACCATTTTGACCGCTGTAGAAATCGGAATAATTGGCTCTGAATATCACGATTCAACTCCATAAGTTCATATTGATCTTATTGGTAGTTTTTGTTGTATAACCATTCAAGTCAAATTTATTTGCAAATACATTAAAAAAGAGCAAAAAATTGAACTGGTACGGATACGTGCACTTTAAGTAAATATGAAAAGAACCAAACGAAATTCGTTTTTTTCCTGGCAAATTGCCACTTTCACATAAACAAATTCAATGTACTCTCAACTGTTTAAGATCTCACAGTGGTATAGTAAGACAAACTTTAATATTAACCAATAAGCTTATAGAAAAATTATCTTAACTCTTATTTCAAAGTAAAAAAATTATTGATTAATTTTTATATTGTATTTCTGAATAGTTTTAAATCATAAATCAAAATCCCTACAATATTTATGGGCGAATTCTTAAATTCATTTAAATTTTACCTACTCTTATTATTAATCATCAAATAAGTCTAGCCTTCACAAGTAGTAGTATTATTGATTTTGAAAGTTTTTTTTGTGCACAGAAAAAAATTGTTAATACTTTAAACAATCAAGTTTCTTTACTTTTAATACTCGTAAGTTGACTTTACCCACAAAAACAAACATATTGAAATATTATCACGTAAAAAGTTATAGTCAAATTTTCCAAATACTATATTTTGGTAAATTCCTATGTCCAATCTGATCCAATACCCTTTGCCATCTTTCTGGCTGATCAGTATATCTGTGCCAGTATATCCCATCCAAGCTCTAAAAGCTTTTGCCGAGTGGTCAAACTTATATGTGGTTTCGTATTACCTTTCCTATTGACCAATTGTGGCATTTTTTCTTTAAGTGAATTATTCAATTTGTCCAACTGATGATAGTACACTTCAGAATTGATTTTTGTGTTGCTCGGTAGAAACTCAAAATAAAAGATTCCATTGAAATACCACCAAAAAGATAGCATAACCTTTTTTTGATGAATACTGACTTTCGAAGTGCTTTAATCCGAGTCATCTTTTTTACTCCAGGATCATTTCGTCCCCAGTGATGATACACTTCAAAAATGGATCATTTTCTTAGCGTTTGAGAAGCAAATCACAAACGTCAATGCGTAAGAAGATGAGGAACCCATATGTCAAGCTTTGAGATTAAACCTATCCGTTTCAAATGATCATGAACGGTTGAATTCGATAAATTTAATCTCTCAGCGATCTCATGAGTTGTTATTTGCCGGTTTGCATCCATTAATACCTTTATTGTATCTTCATCAGCTTCAACTGGCCTTACAGAACGTGTTGCATCTTCGAGATCGAAATTGCCGGATCGAAATTTTGCAAATCAGTTTTGGCACAGGCGCTCACTTAGCACATCTTCTCCATACACATCGGATAATTTTTTTCTTGCTTGAAGAGCATTTTTATTTTTTCTATAGTAAAAAAAATAAATATACCGAAAATTCTGTTTTTCACTTTCCATATTTAAAAGGGTATCAACCAAAAACTACGAATTTTTTCACAAGTAAGTCTCGCTATGTCAGCTGTCAAAAAACATAATTATGCGGTTTAAGTGTGAAGTTGATTGTGAAAAAGTACACTTGCGTCCTTTGTTGTGAAAAAAACAAAATTACTTTCCAAAGCTGTCTTCCATTGGGAAAATTTTGCTAGTCATAAGTACTTGGTAGTAGATGCCCAATGGAACGCAAAATTCACTGACAGAAGTAAAATATAACCTCAAAATAGTCAACAACAATACTGAGTTTATTCAGCTTGTCAACGTGAAGTGAAGTGAATATGTTTCGTACAACCAAAGTGAATGTGTTTCGTATATAAAAACAAAAATATGAGACACTTCAACATAACCAACGAACCCGCTAAGCCATCTATTTTCATTTTAGGAACTAAAATCCCCCTACCGTAAATTGCATGCGTAAGTACTTATGCGATCTACTCATTTCTATTAGCAAGAGCAGCTGCGAATAGCTAGAAGTACTTGTGAGTAGCAAAATTTTCCCAATGGAAGAAAACTATTATTATTTTTTTATAGATTAAATATAAAATTTTGTATACGGTAAATTAGAGAACAATTTAACAGTTTCAATATTTTGTTAACTTCCTGAAATATTAAAAAAAAAGAATTAGCAATTAAGTGTGAAGTTGGTTGTGAAAAAATACAATTAATTCCTCTGCCGGGAAAAAACGAAATTACTTTCCGGACAACCCAATAATACCAATGCTGATTTACAGCCAAGGAAAATATGTTGTAGGTAATAATAAAGAAGAAATCCTTTTTTTTTACAAAAAAGAAGTACTATGCCATATCTACCACCACTTCCACCCCCTCATCCCTTAACCACTCTATTCTAAAAATTATGGTTTTTTGTGCTCCACAAGATTAAAAAAAACCCTAAAGAGAACGTCGTTTTCGATAATATCAAAAGAAGTGTCACCGAAGAGCTGATGGCGAAAATACAAATAAGTCCTCTGTTGGGAAAGAACGAAATTACTTTTCGGACAACCCAATATTTACTCGTCAATAGATGGCGTTAATATAAGAATTTCTCGACTTACTTATAGGATGAGTTATTCTTATTGGATTTAAACAAAAATCTTACTAGACACTATGATCGGTTTGTTTAAGCGTTATTGCCGGTAGATGTCTTTGCTTGCACATTTGATTTCCGAAGGGGTAAAATATTGCCTTTATCAGAGGTTATGTAAATAAGTATTTTCCAACAAAAAAATTATTTTTATTAATATTAAAATAATTAAATTTTCAAAAAATATTTGTTATATAAAGTTTATAATCCCAATGAATATTGATCGTTTTTTTTTTTTTTTTGTATCTAAGGTCTCTGAGGCAGAAATCAGATGTAGTATTCTTTGTCTCGTGTAGAGGTATGTTTTGTTTATTGGAGGAAAAATTCGGAGCGTGTCAAATTTTTGTGGAGCAAATTTAAATGTTTAAAAAGGTTAAAAATAGAATTTCGGATAGGATTTGTTGATTGAGCTCATGGGTCTAGGTGGTCTGGGTTAAAAGATATACATTTAATATATGGAGAATAGTGAGGTCTAGGCCAAGGTTGGTTACTAAAGAGGAAATTATGCGTAACTGCCGTATGCCCAATCAAAAACCAGAAGAAGAATTTCGGAATGGTTGTTGGGTAAAATGGCTTTTCCATGTTTGGCCAATATGTGTACAGAAATCTTCCACCATTGGGCAACTCCATATGCATGGCTACTAATATTAAGTGGACTGTCCTTGGCAAGTTAAGATTTTAGTGTTTAGGATGCCAACATGACCGGGAACCCCTATGCAACCGGATCATTCAATGATCAGCGATTAGCTTTGGCAGCTGACAGACTGTCAGTAAAAATGGCTGTGTTATTATTTTTGTTTTTGATTTAATGTAAGGTCTCTCAGATATAAGCCAGGCGCCGCAACTATGGGGTCATTTGGTGGTCTGTGAGTGTGTTCATTAAATAATATCGATCTTTGGTTTGTCAGATCGAAATGATATCGATCTTTAGTTTGTTGGATCGAGGTGGATAAATTTTATAGAACCAAGACTCAGAAAAAGTATTTTGGGATAAAAAACCTTACCAATAGAGCAAATCTTATTAGAAAACCGATGTTGCGTAAGGTTACATTCCGTTGGGACTTGAGTGATAGCGTACTTAACGTCACAGGATTGGCAGATGGAAATATTGTAGTTTCGAAAAAGGATATTATATGTGAGAGCAAAATGTCCTATCCGAAAAATTCCAAGCTGTTTGGCATCTTTCTCGAATAGACTGGTTAGGTGGACCAAAGTTCCGAACGATGCTGATACAACGTTCTACGAATAACCGAAGGTACTACAATATTTATCATTTGAGTAGCAGCTGCGATAAGTTAGGAACTACTGTAAACACCGTCAGTTGATCAGACTGCTCGTTTACCGAATTTCCCACATGACCTGATAGTGAGCCATGTGACCGTATTTACTTATAAATTCAATGATCATTCACATATTTAACAAAAGGTCATGGACCAGTCACTGACTCATAATAAATTCATTAATGAACCAAAGTTGATGACCTCTGATGTATGTAGTGAAAATGCATTAAATCTGATGTATTTTAAATTTAGCCATATTTTTTTAAAGAGTAATTTTCAGATCTTAAATTTACTAAAATTGTTTGTTTTAACTTTTCTTAAAATAACCGTATTTTAGTAAATAATATTATTGAAATTTCGAGTAAGTTACTCATAGCAAAATACCAGGAGTATAAGCTTAAATCCGCTGTTTGGTTATAGATAGCGTGAGTGAACGTATTAAGCTACCATGGACACACTATACTTTTTTTATGAGCTTGACATCTGTCAACATTAATCAGTGTATATTGTCAGCAATTTCGTATAACAACATACATTTTTCCTTTGGTAATAATGTCTAGTTTTGTGCCAGAAATAGAGCATATGCGGCAAAGCTCTGCTTTTCTGCTTCAATTTGAAGAAATCGGCTGCCGAATCGTATCGAATGCTTATGGAGGCCTATGGTGACAGTGCTTTATCGGAAACAACATTCCGAGATTGGTTTCGTCGGTTGTTACCCAATCGCAAAAAATGCTTGCGGAGCAATTGGGTGTTACTCAACCAGCCATTTCCATACGTCTGCGTTGATAGGCAGATGGAGCGACGCCAAAACACATGCGAAATCTTGATCGCCAGAATAAAAAGAAAGTCGTTTCTGCATCGCATTGTGACAGGCGATGAAAACTGTACATATTTCGAGAATCCGAAATGCAAGAAATCGTGGGTTGATCCCGGCCAACCATCAACATCTTCCCCAAGAGCAAATAGCTTCGGACGGAAGACGATGCTGTGCGTTTCGTGGGATCAGCAGGGTATTGTCTACGATGAGATGTGGAAACCTGGTGAAACTGTCAATGCCCCCTGCTACTACCAACAACTTACCAAATTGCACCGTGCTCTGCGTGAAAAAAGGACGGAGTATCAACAAAGACATGACAAGCTGATTTTCCTCCACGACGGTCAAAAATAGTCCAAAACTACTTGGAGACACTCAACTGGAAGATGCTACCCCACCCCGCTTATTCACCAGATCTGGCTCCTTCCGACTTCCACCTGGTTTTGTCAATGGACCACGCGCTTGCTGAGCACCACTTCGATTCTTACGAAGACGTCCGAAAATGGCTTGATGAGTGGTTTGCCTCGAAAGAGAAGGAATTTTTTTGGCGTTGTATCCATAAATTACCCGAGAGATGGGGAAAATGTGTAGTTAGCAAGGGCAAGTACTTTGAGAAAAATTTGTTTTTTTTTAATAAAAAACAGCGGATTTAAGCTTATACACCTGGTATTTTAAAATGCCTGCTTTCACGGTTAAAGGACTAATTGCAATATTAATGTATCAATTCCAAAAATTTAATTGTGATATTCGTCTTCATTAGGAATAGTCTTTTTTGCTATAATATTTGGATATATCACAAAAAAAATAGTAAACATTTTAATTTAAATCAACCAAATGTAAATTGCATTTAATGGGGAAAATTTTATACAAAACAAAATAAATAATTTTAAAATAGGAATATTTTAATCTCTCGCAACTTTTCCGTAATTTATTATGCATAACTGAAATTGTGGATATGTTCAAGTAGGTCATTTGCAATTATCTTTTATTATATAATTCATGATAAACATTTGCTCGACCGTACATTTTGGTAGAAACATTTTCAGTGAGTATTTTTGGAAAATTTTTCCATCAATTCTCTGGAAGATGGTATTACCAAAACAAGCTAGAACCGATCATAAATATACTTTGGATAATGATACAGGATATCTTTGGTAAATTCGCTATGAATAATATTTAAATGATACTTGATATCAATGCAGTATTACACATAGATTTAGTATAGAGTAAAGTTTAAATGTTTAAAGTTTATAGTTTCTTACCAAGAATACCTTAATTAAGATAAAATAGCTGCATTGAGTAATATGGTCTTTTACCACAGGAATATTTCCGTGATAATTATTTACAGAAAAATAATATTCGAATAATAAAGAAAATCGTTTACTATCATTAGTGTATTATTTTTCTACAAATTTATTGGGAACAATTAATAACAGAAACTCTTCAAAATTATATTGACACCCAAAATCGATTTATTCAGAAACTTTTCTATGATTCAAAATAAATTGCTTCATATGAACTTATTATAAAAAGTATTTTTTAAAATGGAAGAATATAAAAAAATTCTTCATTTTTATAATCAAAAGCGTTTTTAGGGTTTGATGATTTTTTACTGAATCCTTCCTGCAAAATTCACAAAAAAAAACACTCTTCTTTGGAAAATTTAAATTTGAGTTTTTATATAATAAAAAGATTCCGATCAATAATCGTTAGCAACATAACACTACTATGGTAGCCAGGATAAAAAAAAAGAACACCTATTTTAGGATTTGTGAAATTGCCACTGTTTGGTGTAGTCAAGGAAAAGTTAATCTTAAGAAAGGATTATTCGGATTGATGCGCTTAATATATCTCTAGAGACCAATAATAGTATTGTAACTAACTAAATGTAATCAGTAAAAAAAAAGTGAACTCTTCCTTTTTTCTAAATAGTTTTACTCATACAAAAAAAAATCCAACAGAAATCAATATTAAGGCGAATAAATCCTTTGTGCTTATTTAAGGTTAAATGTGTTCGTTGATCGACGATTGTTGATAAATAAAATGAGAATAAAAGGAAAAAAAAAACAAATTGTACTTGCACAAAAATAAAGAATTATTTTTTTTCTTGTTTCTATAAAAATTACTAATAATTATGCTGAATAAATGGGAATAAAATTAATTTCGAAAGAATTCAATTAACATATTTAAAAAAAATCGTTTTTTTCATTTTCGAAAAGTGAGCGTTTCGAAATACGCAAAAAAAGTAAAGTCCTTTTGGAACAGTGTAGTATGTATATTTTATGGTGTATAGTCCTGCAGCTCCACAACAATTATAATAGATTAATTATATTAAGAAAAAATAATCCAGCGTTGGGTAAATTCACTTTAATGTATTTGGATTCTGGTTGTCCAAGACTAGAGAACACTGTAAAAATTAAAAGTTTCTCTAAATACTTTCTTCCCATTTAAATTATTAATAAAAGAAAATTTATATAAAACCATCTAATTGTTGATAGTAGAGGTCCTAATTCAATGTTTTGGCCATATGGAATCAGCCCATAGTAGATGATTCCGTTCCAATCCCACCAAATGCACAGCAAAATCTTCCTGGCCGATAGTTCTGGTTTGGCACACCGTTTGAGCAGCTTCATCGTGCTTTTGTTGTCGAACAATATTGTCGTATGTGGCCCATTTTTCAATCCCTGTTACCATCCGTTTAAGAAATGGGTCCATTTCGTTCCGCTTGGCCAAGGCCTCAGCACATGGAAATTCGGTCTATAATGGTTTTTTTTTGTCAATTCATGTAGCATCCAAAAATTGACCTCCTTTTTGAATCTAGCTTTATGCAGATGGTTGAAAACCATTTTATGATCAATCTTCACCTCCTGAGCTAAATAATAAATGAAAAATATACTGGAAAATTGTTTAAAAATATTAATAAAATAACAAAAAATTTAAAAAAAAAACTGTTTCCAAAAATTTGAGGACTTTTTTAAATAAGTATTTTGTTAATTTTTTAATTAAAAAATTTTGCTCAATGTTGCATACTAACAAAAAGCAGAATTATCCAAAAATAGAACATTTCTTTTATAACGTTTTTTTCTCTTCGACTTAATAAAATTATTTTATAGTACCCTAAATTAATTACACTCAGAACACCTAACAATCTAGTACGCAACAGTTCGGAGTTCAAATCTAGCTAGTGATACAGCCTGGATGTCCTTTAATTGTCGCAAGATGGCTAACATTTTTGTGACATTATAAATGTTAATACAAAAATCCTCCAACAAAAAAAGTTCTTATAAAAATTCATTTTATAAAATACAAACAAACAAAAAAATGAAAAAAATTATGATCATATCGGTTGCTTATTGTTGCTGTTCAAAATTTACGAAGAACGATTATCCAAAATCTATTTTTTTGTTTTTATAACCCAATAAAAGATTAAAAAAATAATAACAATGCCTGAATAGATCGTAAACTTATCGCAAAAATAAATTATTATGTAATGGCTTCCGATTATGGCAGATCAAATTTTTTTATGTCAACCTGAAGAGAAATTCGAAAAAATACCGGTTGCTCAGCATTTTCAGTTTTAATAAAGTCTTATCCAATTTAGGCTTCTTAAAGTTGTTAATTTATTATTAACAATTAAATCAAATAGTTCGAATATTATTTAAAATTTCATCTATTATTAATCACCATAAAAACTATCTGAAAAATACAAATTTAAAATTATTAATTATATAAATTCCAGGAATTACAATGTTGTAAGCCCTAACTTTTTGAGGTTTATATTATTACGAAATTTTTCGAAATTAATTATTGTGAAAAATTTCATAGAATATTTTCTTTCAATATAAGGACCAAATATCCTCCGATAGTTTATGTTCAGCCAGAATTTAGGCACTTAGCAAAGACACACACACGCAATCAAAAGATAACCTACGAATTAGCGACATCTATTAACCACGACAATAACCCACTGTACATATATCTTCTTATATATTTTATTTGTTTTTCTAATCAATTTAATAAAAACTAAATAAAAATTATTTAAATTAGAAAACAACATTCAAAAATATCATTTTTTTAATATTCATTCTCTGAATTTAATATTTGTATTTTAATAGCTCTTATTTGTAGATGATATTATTTGACCAAAAAACAATACCCTTAGTTAATTTATTTTAATATTATAGACTCAATTTCATATAACAACAAAAAATACAATTTGACCTTATATGAATATATGTAAAAATTCTACGTGATATATTGGTGTAAATAGGTTACTTTAAATTAAATACTATTGATATTTAAATTGAAAATAATAACCAGGTTTACTTTGGTTATGTGGTGTATTCATATTTTAACAACAATGACCACATATAAGCAAATAATTAACAATATTCCAATTAAATTACTTTTTCCGAAACATTTTAGAGAATTGACAAATTAATCCAATTTGTATGTGGGTCAGATTACTCGTAGATTAGGTTTAGTTCAAATTCAAATAATCATTTATTATTTATGTAATTTTAATTTAATTTTCAAATAATGATCTTCACAATTTTGTAAAAAATGTAACCTTCAACTAGCCTTTTCAAGTTCTTTGAAAATAGAAACAAAAAAATAAATATTCTCTTACCGAACAGCTAATAACAAAATATTAACTAAAAAATTTTTAGATAACATATTCAAGAAGAAATCTTATGTTTTCTTAGATTTTATAAAGAGTTCTTATTTAAAAAGGACAATTTGTAAATAAATATTGTAAATATTAAATAGTTACGAGGAATTAAGATATTATCAATTTTTAAAAACAATAATCTATTGCCACTAAAATATTTTTTTTGTATTTTTTTGAAAATAATTCATTAATATTTGATTAATATGAAAATTTATGAAATTATTTGCAAAAAAAACGAATCCTAAAGTTGATATTTCAAAAAAAAATTTAATCGTAAATTCCTAAATAGAAAGAAGATATTAAAATAAATTCTTTTTTAATTATTATTGAGTAATTAAAAATGAAAATTAATTCTTGTTAGTTAAAGGGAATTTTTATAATAACATCTTGATAGAAATTTATTTTTAATAGTAAAATGTTTAGCTTCTAAAAGATAATGTTTTGTAAAAAAAATTCTAACTTTTAAGGATGATAAAATTAAAATATTAAAACAATTATTGAAAAAAATTTAGTTTACTATTTAGATTATCACATTGAGCAGAGTCCTTTTTAACGTCATCACTGCTTTGACACCAGAGCCTTCCTCATCGTCTTATTATGCCAGCACTTTAGCTATTGTAGTGAAATATGTTTACTATGATAATTTTTAATATTATTTTGAATATTCCAAAACTATG
This sequence comes from Atherix ibis, assembly GCA_958298945.1. Taxonomy (NCBI): domain Eukaryota; kingdom Metazoa; phylum Arthropoda; class Insecta; order Diptera; family Athericidae; genus Atherix; species Atherix ibis. The sequence continues at coordinate 40,485,071 of OY282610.1, forward strand.
TAAGGAAAATGCTTATATAGAGGTTATCCATTGTATAGTTTTGAATGTGTAATGCTGTTATTTGACAATAGTTTAAAACATGTACTATTAAAGCAGAAGAGACCGTTATCGACCATTCTGAGCAGTATGGTCTTATGATAATCGGCTTTTTTTTGGTTTAAAATATGTGGTTTCTTCTTCTTCTTCTTCTTCTTTTTGTTTTCGTCTTCTCCTTCTTCTCCTTCTTCTTCTTATTCTTTTTCTTCTTATTCTTCTTATTTTTCTTCTCATTCTTCTTCTTATTATTATTATTATAATTCTTGTTCTTCTTCTTCTTATTCTTCTTCTTATTCTTCTTCTTATTCTTCTTCTTCTCCTTCTTTTTCTTCTTCTTCTTCTTCTTATTTTTCTTATTCTTCTTCTTCTTCTCCTTCTTCTCCGTCTCCGCCTTCTTCTTCTTCTTATTCTTCTTCTTCTTCTTTTTCTTCTTCTTTTTATTATTATTATAATTCGTCTGCTTCTTATTATTATTCTTCTTCTTATTCTTCTTTTTCTCCGTCTTCTTCTTCTTTTTCTTCTTCCTCTTCTTCTTCTTATAATTTTTCTGCTTCTTCTTCTTTTTCTTCTTCTTCTTCTTCTTCTTTTTCTTCTCCTTCTTCTCCGTTTTCGCCTTCTTCTTCTTCTTCTTCTTCTTCTTCTTCTTCTTCTTCTTCTTCTTCTTCTTCTTTTTCTGCTTCTTCTTCTTCTTCTTCTACTTATTGTTGCTCTTCTTCTTCTTATTCTTCTTCTTCTTCTTCTTCTTCTTCTTCTTCTTTTTGTTCTTTTTCTTCTTCTTCTTCTTATAATTCTTCTTCTTCTTCTTCTTTTTCTTCTTTTCCTTCTTCTTCTTCTTCTCCTTCTTGTTCTTCTTCTTCTTCTTCTACTTCTTCTACTTTTTATACTTCTTCTTATACTTCTTCTTATTCGTCTTCTTCGCCTTCTTCTTCTTATTATTATTATTATTATTATTATTATTATTATTCTGCTTGTTGTTGTTGTTCTTCTTCTACTTTTTCTACATATTCTACTTATTCGACTTCTTTCTACTTTTTCTTTTTCTTCTACTTATTCTACTTATTCTACTTCTTCTTCTTCTTCTGCTTATTGTTGCTTTTCTTCTTCTTCTCCTTTTCTAAAGAAAGCAAAGTACTAATAATCTCTTCAACAAAAACAATCCATATTCCCAGTCAAATAAAATAAAAATACACAATTTACAAAATAAAAAAAAATGTTAAAAGATTTTTTAAAAAAATATTGTATAAAAAATAGTGTTAAAAAAACTCTTAAATATTTATCTTTTCTCTTTTCTCACACTTTTCCAATTAATATCAAGCTAATTTTTTTTATTATTATTAATTAATTTGAAAGTAAACCAAACACGGAATTGAAGAGGTTTGGGTTAATAAAAATTTGCAAAAATTTCTTTGAATATCTTCTGTTCAAGCATAAAATTTACTGTATATCACCTTTAATTATATTTAAATAATTTATATTATATTTGATCGCATATTATTGAAAGAAAATAATAATTATTAAATACGAAACTATTCAATTGTTAGCAAAAATGTAATTATTTTTTTCTCAGTCCACCTACAAATTGGTAATAATTTTTTTTTGTACTTTACTTTTATTTTACTAGTTTATTATTTTATATATTTCTTTTTGTCCTTTTCACCAATTATACTTTCTTTACAATAATTCTAGCCAATGTACTTTTATAGTTTATTATTTCCTACATAAGCTCACCTATAATTTGGTATTATGATATAAAAAATAATGATAGACGTTTCAAATATTATTTGTACTTTAAACGTCCAGCATTTATTTTTGGTTATTTATATTAAAGAGCTGACTTAAATTTTTCCTATTATATTGAATTAATTGCGTACTATGTGAGAACAAGTCATCAAGACCAAACCTTTTTAACATCTTTTCGTTCCAGCACCAAATTCATCTCATACATCTTATGATAGCGTCCATCTGATCCATCTCATGACCCGACGAGCCCTTCTTATGCAACTCATGACCCGAGGTAACAAACTGTTCAAAAATTCGAATCATGTCCTTTTTGATTAGTGAGCCACCTCTTTGGTTACGACCAAATCATCAATGCCATTAATAAGGCTACCATAACAAATCCCTCGTAAACTTTCAGGTGTTATGGCCTCAATTTCATTGGGAATATTATTTTTAAATTGGGGGCTTATTTACGTACACATTTTTTTTAAATATTACCACAGTAAACAGTCAGGAGCGGTTAAATCCGGAGAACTCGGTAGCCCAATGTAATCGATTCTATATGCTGTATCTTCATCTTGTTAGAATCACGGGGTTGGTACAGGTTTTGAACAGCTGGCCTTAAAAAAAAATTTCAATATTGAGCACTATTTATGAAAAGTGCGATACCGTCCTTAATTTTAAGAAAATATAGGTCAAAAATCCTTTCAGACGATACATTGTGAATAAAATCTGGACTTTCTTCTGGTTTTTGCTGGAAATAACTGGCATAATCGAGCCGTTGTCTGTCCGCTTTAATTCGCTCACAAGCCGAACTTTACATAGCAACATGTATAATGTATCCAAAATTTTATGCAGCGACCGTATCCTTATTGAAATTTCTAGAATTTCCTTCATACTCTCCCGTACGTCATCTTCCGCAACCAGGCAGGTTTCTTATTATCCCTTGAAGGTTTCAACGTGCACATTAAAATATTGACAATATGGACGCTGATTCAAAACAAAGCACCGTTGATTTTCAAAAATGTGTATTATACCATTTTTAAAATTCAACAAGTCTTCTTACAACAAATGCTATATAATATTTTAAATAATCGTTAGTAACATAACACCAGGATAAAAAAAAAGAGCACCTACGAGGTCTGTTCAAAAAGTATCACGAATTTTGAATTTCCGCGGGTTACGTATATTCGGTTTTCGATTTTTTGTGGCGTTATATTGGTACTCAGGTCTCTCACTTATGCCGACAAGTTCGGCCATTTTGAATTTTCAGTTATTTTTTGACAGCTGCGTTGCTTGCACGTGTTTTGGCTCGTCTTCTATTTTTGCCCATTCCAAAAAATGGATCAAAGAATTTGAATTAAATTTTGCGTGAAAAACAAAATTAATTGCGCGGACGCATTCCGAATTTTCACTGTGGCATATGGTAAAGCTACCTTGGACCGAAACAACGTTTATCGGTGGTACAAAATGTTCTCAGACGGCCGAGAAGATTTAAACGACGAAAATTTCCAGGACGCCTGAGCACGTCAACAACAGACGACAACATTGATGAAGTGAAGAAAATAGTATTGGCCAATAGTCGAATCACCGTTAGAGAAGTTACTGAGGACTTAAACATATCGATTGGCTCGTGCCAATGATTTGTTCGTGAGACGGGTCGCCGCGAAATTCGTACCAAAATTGCTCAATTTCGACCAAAAACAGCATCGCATTAACATTGCTAAGGAGCTGTTGGACTCTGTCCGCGATGACCCATATTTGCTCCAGAGGGTCATAACTAGTGAAGAATTATGGGTTTATGCTTATGACTTAGAAACCAAAGCTCAATCATCCGAATAAAACGCACCAAGTTCGGTCGAATGTGAAGGTTTTGCTTACAGTTTTCTTCGATTGCAGGGGCGTGATGCATCATGAGTTCTTGCCACAGGGTAGAACGGTTAATTTGGAATATTACCTGCAAGTTATGCGCAAGTTGCGCATAGCGATCTGCCAGAAACGCCCGGATTTGTGGAAGAACAAAAATTTGCTTTTGCATCGTGATAACGCCCCTGCTCTCGCATCGTTGCTTGTGCGCCAAAAATAACACAATAATAATGCCGCAACCACCGTATTCCCTAGATCTGGCCCCCTGTGACTTTTCCTTGTTCTCGAATTTGAAGAGCCCCGTAAAAGGACGACGCTACGATACGATTGAGGAGATAAAGACGGCATCGAAGCAGGAGCTGAACAAGATCACAAAAAATGATTTTTTGAAGTGCTTCGAGGATTGGAAAAAACATTGGCAGAAGTGTATAATATCTGGTGGGGATTACTTTGAAGTGGACAAAATAGATATTAATGAAGAAATAAATAATTTTTGAAAAAACACAAAATTCGCGATTCTTTTTGAACAGACCTCATATTTTAAGATTTGTGAAATTGCCACTGTTTGGGGTAATCAAGGGAAAGTTAATCTTGAGAAAGGATTATTCGGATTGATGCACTTAATATATCTCTAGAGACCAATAATAGTATTGTAACTAACTAAACGTAATCAGTAAAAAAAAAGTGGACTCTTCCTTTTTTATAAATAGTTTTACTCATACAAAAAAAATCCAACAGAAATCAATATTAAGGCGAATAAATCCTTTGTGCTTATTTAAGGTTAAATGTGTTCGTTGATCGACGATTATTGATAAATAAAATCAGAATAAAAGAAAGAAACAAATTTGTTTTGCAAAAAAATAAAGAATTATTTTTTTTGTGTTTCTATAAAAGTTACTAATAATTATGCTGAATAAATGGGAATAAAATTAATTTCGAAAGAATTCAATTAACATATTTAAAAACAAACCGTTGTACCCATTTTCGAAAAATTAACGTTTCGAAATACGCAAAAAAAAGTAAAGTCCTTTTGGAATAATGTAGGGTGTACATTTTATGGTGTATAGTCTTGCAGCTTCACAACAGTTATAATAGATTAATTATAGTATGAGGGTTGTTCAATAAGTCCTTAGAAAATCCGAGAAATTGCGCTCGTAGTGTCGGTTAAGATTTTATTTGTAAGTATCAGTATCGACAGGAAAGCTGTCAAAATTTCAGCTTGATCCATAGCGGATGTTAGGTCAATTTCTATCGTCGATTAAAGTTAACGACATTTATTTGTGCATAACAATGGAAAAAAGCGAGTTTAGGGCTGTCATCAAACATCTCCATTTGAAAGGCTTAAGCCCGAAAGAAATCAAAGCTGAGTTGGATGCAGTTCATGGCACATCTGCACCTGGGTTTGCGACGGTTTACAATTGGGTGAATGAATTTAAACGTGGCCGTTCATCAACAAAAGATGAACATCGTTCAGGACGCCCAGTTGAGGTGTCTACTCCTGAAATCATCGACAAAATCCACGATCTGATTTGAACGATCAGCGAATTAAAGTGCGCGAATTAGTTGAGGCCACGGGCATATCACAAGGTACAGTCGCTTCAATTTTGCATGAAAAATTGTCTGTGAAAAAAATTTTGGCAAGATGGGTGCCGCGTTTGCTCTCAGAGGAGAATAAGCGCAATCGTGTAGTGGACTCTGAGGCTATGTTGGCACTCTTTCATCGCAATCCTGCCGAATTCCTTCGTCGATATGTCACTGTGGACGAAACCTGGATACACTACTACACTCCAGAAACGAAGTGGATTTTCAAGGGTGAACGGGCTCCGAAGAAGGCAAAAACTGTGCCATCGGCCGGCAAGGTGATGGCCACGGTCTTTTGGTATTCGCAGGGCATCATTTTTATCGACTACTTGGAAAAAGGAAAAACAATAACAGGAGCGTATTACGCGTCGTTATTGCAACGGTTGAGCGTGGAAATCAAAGACAAACGCCCCCATCTGAAGAAGAAAAAAATCCTCTTGCATCAGGACAATGCGCGTGTGCACACCTGCGCTGTTTCCATGGCCAAAATTGTGGAATTGAGAATGGAATTGTTGCAGCATCCCGCTTATTCACCAGATTTGGCCCCGAGTGACTATTTTCTTTTCCCAATCTGAAGAAATGGCTTGGCGGACGACGGTTCACTTTCAACGAAGACGTCATTGTTCAAACGGATGAGTATTTTGCAGAACTTCCGAAATCCTATTTTTTGGACGGGATAAAAATTTTGGAAAAACGATTGGAAAAGTGTATAGAGCTAAAAGGAGATTTAGAAAAAAAGGAGGAACAGGTTTTTTCCATCTTTTTCAAAGGACTTATTGAACGACCCCCGTAAGAAAAAATAATCCAGCGTTGGGTAAATTCACTTTAATCAGTATTTTTTTTTCGAGGAGATCACTTGATTTGGATTCTTGTTGTCCAAGACTTGAGAACACTGTCAAAATTAAAAGTTTCTCCTTCCTTTTTGATTATTAATAAAAGAAAATTTACATAAAATTTACAACAACAAAATATATGACAAAAAAAAATTCTAAATCAAAAAGAAATTCATCAAATAATGGTTCTCCAATAATGTGTATGTTGGTATCTGTCGATAAAAGGACTATCCAAGGTTTCCTTCAATATTTTCTTTTTAAGTTCAGATTATAAACATTTTTTCTTATTTATAAGAAAATATTAATAAAAGACATGGAAAAAATACTAAAAAATTATTTGATAAGGGAGGATTTTTGTTAAAAGTATTTCTTAGTTTATGCCAAAAATAAAATTTAAATTTTGGAAATATACAAAAGAAAACTTAAATTGGGAAATCTTGAAATAGTATCACTTTGCATAATAACAGAAGAATAGGATTATCCAAATATTATTTTTAAGTAAGATTTGGAATGATTTTTTTTATTTATAGATTAGTTTGGGGGGAAAAAAATTCATTTTTATTTCAAAACTTTATTTAACATTGTTTAGATTATCTAATTTGGTTGTCAAATATGTACCGTTTTGTTTTATAATTTGTTGCCATTTTAAAGGTAACTTCTAATGCCTCTCTTGTAGAAGCCCTGATCCCTATTGGCAAAAAACTCGACTAATCGATTTTCACAATCTTCTTTTGATTCCAATGATAAAAAGAATGGTAATCGCTTGGTGCCAGATCCGGACTATAAGGTGGATGCATCAAAAACTTCCCAACCAAGCTTTTAGATGGTGCTGCATGTTGTATGATTTAAACTTTATATTTAAATCATACAACATGCAGCGCCATCTATTGAAAATTTGCAGCATTAAAAAGATATGCGTTTTATTCCACATGAAATAAATGAAGACCAAAAAATCGCTCGTGCGGAGCATTGCAAAGACATTGTTGAAACTGCTGAAAACGATGGTGATGAGTCATGGTGCTTTAAATATGACCCTGAAACTAAGCGTCAATCTGCTGAATGGAAGTCCAAAGGCGAGCCAAAACCAAAAAAATTGCGTTTTCAGAAGTCTCGAATCAAGACAATGTTGATTACTTTTTATGATTCGAAGGGTATTGTCCACAAGGAATTTATACCAGAAGGTCAAACTGATAATGGAGAATACTATTTAGGCATTTTAGATCGTTTGTGGAAAAGAATTGGTCATGTTAGACCTGAATATCCAGCAGGAAAACAGCTGTTTTTATTGCACGATAATCCACCACCTCACAAGACCAAAAAAGTGAACGAATTTTTGATGAAAATATGGATTTCTCTCATCAACCAGCCCCCGTATTCGCCTGATCTATCACCATATGACTATTTTCTATTTCCAAAACTGAAAACCAAGATGAAAGGAGCATTTTATGATGATATCCCAGCCATTCAAGCAGCCGTAACCGAGGTGCTGAATAACATTCCTATAAATGATATAAAAAAATCCATGCATGCGCCGGTTGATCGTTCCAAACGTTGTATTGAGTCTAATGGAACCTATTTTGAATAAATAATAACTTTCAAAGATAATATAATGTGTATTTTATTCTATATCCAAAAATTTTTGGGACACACTGTATAGTATTGACGTGTGTGGCCTGACGTTGTACTCATGGAACACAACACCTCTCCTGTTGGCCAATTTTGGATAACAAACGCTCTAATTGTTGATAGTAGAGATCCGAATTTAGTATTTGGCCATATGGAATCAGCTCAAAGTAGATGATTCATTTCCAATCCCACCAAATGCACATCAAAACCTTCCTGGCCGTTAATCCTGGTTTGGCACACCGTTTCAGCAACTTCATCGCGCTTTGTTGACCACGATCTTTCAATGCCAATGGGTCCATTTCATTCGGATTGTCAAAGTCTTCCCAGATGGAATTTCGAATTGCGTCAAATCGTATAGTAACCAAACATCGAGCTTCTTTTTAAATGCAGCTTTATGCAGATGGTTAAAAACTGTTTTGTGGTCGATCATTATTTTATTTTGATATTTTCGATGACAATTCTATCTTTGCGAGGTGTAGCTTTAACATACGTGGTATACCGAAAATACTGGAATGGAATCGACGGAACCAAAATTGCGCGTAATCGGAACCATAAACTACATGCACAATTTCAGCCGCCTCGCCTGATGTGCATGTTCACCTTTAGCAAAGCATCTTTTTTTTATAACTCACAACTGAATCGACACTGAAAAAACTGTAAACAAATTTTTTTTTTAGTACGAATTGTCATTATTCCAACGAGCACAAATGCGAACTTTGTTTGATCAATACTTTATCACTAAAATAATGGATTTCTTTTTCCCCAAAATAATATTTACAAAAAAAAAAAAAAAAAAATAGTAAAATCAAATTTTCTAATTGCACCAAAAATTCATAGGTGTTTAGTTTTGCACTTATCATAATTTTATCGATTTTTATCTATTCATTATAAATAATATGGCATTATTTTGTAAGCAAAGTTCAATGTCATTAATATAGATAGCATTAGAAAACTATTTTGATCATAAATTTAAAAAAGAAAAAGAAAAAAAACCACTTGTTTAAATTAGCAAATTTAGAATTTTATCTTTTGGGAGAAAATTTTTTTTTTTTGGGTAAGTTCTTTTTAAAAGATAAATTCAAAGAAAATAATCATTTAGAAGAATTGAAGTTGAATCAAGATTTAATCAAAAAGAAAATAAGAAAATGATTTATTTATTGATAAAAATGTAATAAAATAAAAAACAAATATAAAAAAATTCATAAACGTACCAAAATAATATGAATATTCAGTCAAACATGATGATTAAGAGCAGTTTTAGGAAAGATAAGAAAAGTGCTTTCTTGAATCAACATAAACAAAACCAAAATATTCCAAGTGGGACTACAGTCTCTAAAGCGGTATTGACTTAAAAACATTATTTCCATAAAAGATAGTGTGTGATATTTTCATATTTTCTATATCTATTTAGTATTAATTATGATCTACAATAGTATTAATTATGATCAAATTTTATATTTAAAAAAAAAAAAAAGTTCCTAAAAAATATGAAATGTGCAAATTTTTATGTTGAACATAATCTTCTAACGTTATAAATGGTATTAATTTTAATTATTTTTGATTTAATTATTTTTTTTCTTCTTCTTCTTCTTCTTCTTCAACAGATTTGAATAAATTCCAGATAAGATATCCATTTAGTGTTAATAAAAGAATAATACTAAACGTAAGAGGATCGTTTAGTTAGTTAGTAATATTGATTAATTGTGTAAGAAATTAATCCGAATCAAAGTGAAACGATGATTTTGTCATCGGTTGGATTAAATGCTACAACAACAACAACAAGTTCCGGCCTATCATCAGCGGGAGCTGGTGGATCGTCAATGTCTCCAATTGGAAACAGTATTCGCAGCATGGTGGCGACAATAGTGTCCGCAGCAGCAGCTGTAGCAGCCGCTGAGCCGCCACCATCAGCATCAGCATCAGTTGACGAGAATCAGAACGCAAGCTCCACAGTCGTCACAACAGTCGTCACAACAGCAGCTTATCTATTCAATTCGAGCAGCGATTCGTGCGGTGCCAAATATGAAAGATACATTCTACCAGGTATGTGTGTTATCCATCCATAAATATTATTGTAACTAAACAAAAGCTAACATATTCATTCAACCATCGTAATAGAGTTGTCATCAACTTATCTAATGTAATCGAAAATTTTATAAGTCAGCCTTTTTCAAATCCATCCCTAAGTTTTTCCAACATACTGCCTCCCCCTCACCCCTTAACAGTTAACAAATAGTATGAATACATTGCAGTCCAAAAGTATACAACCACTTTTAATAAAAACAAAAATTTTAATAATTCGTTAACTATTGGGTTGTTCGGAAAGTAATTTCGTTGTTTTTTTTTATAAAAATGAAATACGATTTTCTTACAGTGAATTAATATTTTATTGTGGCCTCTTTTCTTAAAGTGAATCATTTAATTTATCCAACTGATGATAGTACATTTCAGAATTCATCGTTGTGTTGCTCGGTGGTAGAAGCTCAAAATGAACGATTCCTTTGAAATCCCACCAAACAGTTAGCATAACCATTTTTTTTTATGAATATTGGCTTTTGAATTAATTTTAAATATACTTGCATCCTCTGTTGGGAAAAAACAAAATTACTTTCCAAACAACACAATATTAGGTGTCTTCCATTCGGAAAATTTTACTAGTCACAATTACTTGGTAGTAGATGCCCAATGGAACGCAAAATTCACTGACAGAAGTAAAATACAACCTCAAAATAGTCAACAACAATACTGATTTTATTCAGCTTGTCAACGTGAAGTGAAGTGAATGTGTTTCGTACAATCAAAGTGAATCTGTTTCGTATATAAAAACAAAACTATGACACTTCAACATAACCAACGAACGCGCTAAACGATCTTTTTTCATTTTGGGAACCAAAATCCCCCTACCGTAAATTGTATGCGTAATTACTTATGCGATCTACTCATTTATATTAGCAAGAGTAGCTGCGAATACCAGGTGTATAAGGTTAAATCCGCTGTTTTGCAGAAGCAAAAATAAATTTATTCAAAGTATTTACCTCGCTAGCTACACATTATTCCCGTCTCTCGGGCAATTTTCGGATACCACGCCAAAAAAATTCGTTCTCTTTCGAGGCAAACCACTCATCAAGCCGAACGTTTTCGAACGTGTTCGTGAGAATCGAAGTGCTGCTCAGCGAGCACGTGGCCCATCGACGAAAACAGGTGATAGTCGGAAGGGGCCTGGTCTAGTGAATAAGCGGGGTGGGGTAGCACCTTCCAGTTGACTGTCTCCAAGTAGTTTTGGACCATTTTTGACGTGTGCGATAGTGCGTTGTCGTGGAGGAAAATCAGCTTGTCATGTCTTTGTTGATGGCTTTGTTAGCGTGGAGGAAAATTAGCTTATCATGTCTTTGTTAGCGGTGGGCATTGACAGTTTCACCAGGTTTCAGCATCTCATAGTAGAGTATACCCTGCTGATCCCACCAAACGCACAGTATCGTCTTCCGTCCGAAACGATTTGGTCTTGGGGAAGATGTTGATGGTTGGCCGGGATCAACCCACGATTTCTTGCATTTAGGATTATCGAAATATATCCACTTTTCATCGCCTGTCACAATCCGATGCAGGAACTACTTTCTTTTTTGTCTGGCGAGCAAGATTTCGCATATGTTTTGGCGTCGCTCCATCTGCATATCGTTCAATTCATGCGGCACCCATTATCCGATATTTTCAATCTTCCCCATGGCACGCAGACACATGGAAATGGCTGGTTGAGTAACACCCAATTGCTCCGCGAGCATTTTTTAGCGATTGGGTATCGTCTTCGTCCAAAAGAGCCTGCAATCGATGGTCCACAACCTTCCTAGGCCGATTTTCAAGCTTCTTGTCCCACAAATAAAAATTGCCGTCTTTAACCAGACAAAACAAACCTCAGCACGTTGTTTCCGATAAAGCACTGTCACCATAGGCCTCCATAAGCATTCGATACGATTCGGCAGCCGATTTCTTCAAATTGAAGCAGAAAAGCTAGACATGATTACCAAAGGAAAAATGTATATTGTTGTACAAAATTGCTGACAATGTGCACTGATTAATGTTGACAGATGTTAAACTCATAAAAAAAAGTATGGCATGCCCATGGTATCTTAAAACGCTCACTCACGCTATCTATGACGAAACAGCGGATTTGAGCTTATATACCTAGTAGCTAGAAGTACTTGTGAGTAGCAAAATTTTCTCAATTGAAGACAGCTATTAATATATTTTTTTAGATTAAATATAAAATATTGTATACGGTAAATTAGAGAACAATTTAACAGTTTCAATATTTTGTTAATTTCCTAAAATATTTTTTTAAAAAAGTGTAATTACCAACTTTTAGCTGGCAAAAAAGAATGTTTTGAAAAGTCTAAAAATTTTAATATCTTACTATGCCTTAGTAATGTCCTTTTTTTATATATCAAAAGGATTAATTTCATCCTTTTTTCTTTGGAAATTTATCTAAACGTTAAGGAAGGTATTAAAATTTTTTCTAAAAAAAAAAAAACATGAAAATTAGTTTAATTTAAATTAACAAAAGTTTCGTAAATCGTAAATGCTTTGGAAAACGGATAAGTATACAATAAAATTTCAAAGAATTTCATTATCAGACCGGAAGTCATTGAAATTTACTATAGTATGGTAGTCCTTAAATTGCGAGTTTTAGTGAGGATCGCTTAATTTGCACAACCAGTAAAACGAATCGGAGTCATGCTAAACGGGTGTTTTTAACAATTGATGAAAGGGAAATATATGGTGACAATAAGGAAAAATAAAAATAATGGGTTGAGCTTTATTTCATCAGAACTGAACTACTGAAGACTTTAAAAATATACTCTAGATGGATGAGTCAAATTTCCAGATTTTTGTGTCTACAAAAAAAGAATCCACGTGCGTCGTCACATTGCTGAAGAAAAATGCTACCGGAAGCTGTGATGCCAATCATTACGTTGCTTTTTGTGAATGGAGTAGGAGACTTAGTACGAAAATTATAAATGTTAAAATATATTTTTTAGAGATGAATGTTCTTCCATTTGGACTTCTGTTAATAATGTCCACAACAAACAACCAACCGACCTCAAATCCAAAGAAGTACTATTGAATCAGAAGCTCTACTTATACTTTAAGGTAGACTTGTGAAGAATCCTTTTTTATTCATTATTTTTTATTGTATAAAGGATACTCTAAAAAAAAAAACTGATCTACAAAATGCCTGGTATCAAACGTTAAAAATTTTTAGTTTTTGTCAAGAAAAAAACAATTTTTGTTTTTTCCTTTTAATTTAATAATATTTAATGCATAGAAATTTATTTTTTCACATTTAAGATCAAAATTAAAACAAGACTTTTTTATTTGTTTTTTATTTTTTTTAAAGTTTTTTTTTTGGTAAATTTTCGTCCTAAAACTAAAAGTAGTCATATACTTTTGGCCGACAGTGTATCTGTCTACGTACATACTTATTAATCAAGTCCACTTAGTTCTATCTATTCAATACAGTGGATTATATTGTATAAATACAATCGGAAAATTGCATCTACTTGTGATAGAAGGAATGTTGAGACGTAGAACAATTTGCATTTATTGCAAATACTCGGGAAAACTCATAAACTAAGGCATATTATTGTGACCGACCATGTACGATTAGTACGAGTACGTGTACATGTCCAAAAATAGTTCTGTTATGGATTCTTGTTTCGAGAATCCATACTGAGGATAATACGGCTCTACCAAAGACTGAATGTCCAATCACAAGAAAATTTCCCATTTATTTGAATACCAAAAGAGAGTGTGGTCAATGCATATCTGCACGTTCAGATATTTTGCGAAAGTTTTGATTTATTAGTTTGCGGTTATGTTCAGTTGATTATGTGTCCAACTACTATTATCGAGTAGAGTTAGTTATTTATTCATTTGAGCCTCTGCTCCTCATTAGTTTATCGCCTACATGCAAAACGTGTATATGAGATTCCATTTAGAATAATAACATTTTAAATGGAACTTAAATCAAGAGCTGCTCTTTTGAAATACTAGCACATATTCTTCTACAATTTATGTAGTTATAATCAAGGGTAGTTTTTTTTTTACGAAGGACAGAAACAATATTTTCACATATTTTCTCTTCCGCCAATATTATTTATAACAATTTTCCTCCTGATACTCGGTAATATTTTCTATCTTTTTTTCTTTTATTATATTTACCAAAAGATTGAAAATTCACTATTAACCGATATCTTACATAATATATACAATAGTACACAACTTCTCCATGCATCTAATAATGCAAAATAATTTTTTTTCTTCTATTTATTTATAAACTATAATACGAAAAAAACCACAACGATTGCATAATTTTATCGGTTTCGAATTAGTTTCAATGTCATAATTTTCAATGCAATCTTAACACCTGAGCACAAGTGAAGGACAAATTAAGAAAATTGAAAATTTATCCTATCGCAAAGCTTATATTCCACAAAGGTCAAGAAAATCCACATTATTAACAGAGGAGGCGATTGTCATTCAATTTCATACCAATTAAATAACAAATTACCTTGTTTAATTAACTTTTAAAAAATTGTACACTAATAATATAAAGTATATTTAAAATTTTTGATGGGTAAACATTTATAATTGAGATTTTGAAAAAGAAATTTATTAATATTAGGACCATAAAATTTAATATTCTAGAATATAAATAAAATTTCTAATTCATGAAAAAGTTTTTTTTAATTGTCTCTAACCTTTTTATATCAACCTATTTGAGACCTCTTTATAAAATATAAGGAATTATTGTATTTTGATTAAAACATTTTGAAAGAACGATCATTTTTTTGATTTAAGACCTCTTTAGTACAAAATCTTAAAGAGTATTATTTACTAAAAAAGTTATAGAATTAATTGATAGCAAAAATATGTAGGAAACATTTTTTTTAGTACTAAAAATATATTCTTATACGAGAGTCATTCAACAAGTACTTAGCCTACAAAAGAAAAACGAAAATTTTGGAAAGGTGGCAATTTATTTTTCCACATAATCCCCTTCAAGCTCGATAAACTTGGCCCAGCGATGCTCTAACTTTTTTAACCCGTCCAAAATATACATTTTCTCAAAGGAAGCAAAATAGGCCTCCGTGGCGACGATGACCTCCTCATTCGACCCAAATCTATTCCCGGCGAGTGATTTTTTCAGGTTTGGAATTGCTGCCCCATCCACCGTACTCTGCAAATCTGCATAGTACGGTGGATGGGGCAGCAATTCGTAGCGCAATTCGACCAATTTGGCCATGGCGACGGCGGAGGTGTTGTCGTGGTGGAACAGCACTTTTTTCTTCGCAAAGCGGGGCCGCTTTTTCTTCAATTCGACGTCAAATCGGCCCAATAAGTCAGCATAGTAGCGCCCCGTGATTGTTTTACCCTTCTCGAGGTAATCGATGTGGATCACACCTTGTGAATCCCAGAAAACGGTGGCCATCACCTTTCCGGCCGATCGAACAGTCTTCGCCTTCTTCGGAGCACGTTCGCCGGGTGAAGTACACTGTTTCGACTGTTCCTTGGTCTCTGGTGTGTACCAGTGAATCCGAAACGACGCAAGTACTCCGCTGGATTGCGCTGAAACAGCGCCAAACACGTCGCCGATGTGGTCTCACAGTTGCGCTTGTTTTCCGGTGTGAGCAAACGCGGCACCCATCGCGCCGACAGCTTTCTCATGCCCAGTTCTTCGTGTAGAATATAATGCACCGTTCCTACTGCGATGCCCACAGTCTCAGCTATCCGGTGAACCTTCAATCGACGGTCTGCCAACACGAGATCGTGGACTTTTTTAACGTTTTTCTCCGTAGCAGCCGTTTTCGGGGCACCTGGGCGTGGCTCATCAAAAACCGACGTGCGGCCACGAACAAACTCGTTGAACCAATTCTTGACGGTCGCCATCGAAGGCCATATACAGCATCCAAGCGATCTTTGATTTCGCTGCGCGTTTTCCCTTCCAAAAACAAGAATCTAATCACCGAACGATATTGTTCTTTTTCCATTTTTGTGCAACCGACCGACACACTCGCTTTCAAAGGCTCTCAAAACAAAACTAATGAAGGGAATCGACTGAAACTTTGACAGTAGGCTACTAAAAGAATGTACTGCACGATTCTTTTGTGACAGCAGTTCCATCGGGCTGTGAGGCTAAGTACTTGTTGAATGACCCTCGTAAATATTAGTAAAGATAAGGTGGTATTTTCACTATAAATAAAAATTTAATTATACCATATATAGAATGATAGGGGATATTTTACATTTTTTAATATCCCTTGGAAAAATACATTTTTTTAATACTTTGGAAAAATACATTTTTTAATAACTCTTTATTGTTTTGGTAAATAAATAAAATAAAATAATAGCATTTTCTAAAGACCTCTTCGCTTCAAGTATTTTTCGATGAAAAAAATTCTTTTCTTAAGAAGAAAATAGAACCTCTTTGCCAAAATTTTGCTATGACTTCTTTTAGAGTAACAAATCTCAATTAAAATTATAAGTAAGTAGATACATAATTATTAGGACCTCCTCCTAATAGAGATATATATTTTTGGGTAAAATAAGATTAAACAATATAATTTTATTAGAACCGCCTTTTGAACCTCCTCCTTATTGAGAAAAAAATATTTGTTTGCTCAAATAGGAGTAAAGAAGATATTTTTATTAGGACATCTTTTGAAAGAAAATATTTCCAATAAAATTTAAGAAAATAATTTATCACTTTTAGTAATTAATATTTGCTCAAAATAAATAGTAATTATAAAGGCGGTAATATGGACCTTCTCAATAAACAAATCCAAATTGGACAGAGGTCCGAAAGCAACTTTTAATTTATAGGTAATCATAAATTAACAAATAATTATATTAAAAATATTTTTAACCAAAATAGAAATAAGAAAAGATAATTTTATTAGGACTTGTTTTCGGATCTCTTTCTAATATAAAACTAAATAGTTTTTGACTTAAATAGGAGTAAAAAAGATACGTTCATATTAGAGCCCCTTTTGGAATAAAAATTTCAAATTCAAATTATAATTTGATCAACGTTGATAGTAATTAGATACACAATTATTGAGACCTTAAAAAATATAGCTGTAACCATTTTTTTTTTAAATAAATTTCTTGACCAAAACTGAAGTTAAAAAAAATATTTATTTTTATATTGAGAGATGGTCAAAGAAGGGGTTCTACTTTTATTAGGACCCCTCTTTGGACCATCTCTCAATATAAAAATAAATATTGATTTACTAAAATAGATATAATCTTCTAATATGGAAATAGGTAATCATAAATTAACAAACAATTTTATTAAAAATAGGAATAAGAAAGATAATTTTATTAGGACTTGGTTCGGACCTCTTTCTAATATAAAACTAAATAGTTTTTGACTTAAATAGGAGTTCAGAAGAGTCATTTAATAGAACCTCTTTTTGGAATAAAAATTTCTAATTCAAATTATAATTTGATCAACGTTGATAGTTATTAGATACACAATTATTGAGACCTTAAAAAATATAGCTGTAACCATTTTTTTTTTTTGAAAATAAATTTCTTGACCAAAACTGAAGTTAAAAAATATTATATTTATTTTTATATTGAGAGATGGTCAAAGAAGGGGTTCTACTTTTATTAGGACCCCTCTTTGGACCATCTCTCAATATAAAAATAAATATTGATTTACTAAAATAGATATATTCTTCTAATATAGAAATAGGTAATCATAAATTAACAAACAATTTTATTAAAAATAGGAATAAGAAAGATAATTTTATTAGGACTTGGTTCGGACCTCTTTCTAATATAAAACTAAATAGTTTTTGACTTAAATAGGAGTTCAGAAGAGACATTTAATAGAACCTCTTTTTGGAATAAAAATTTCTAATTCAAATTATAATTTGATCAACGTTGATAGTTATTAGATACACAATTATTGAGACCTTAAAAAATATAGCTGTAACCATTTTTTTTTAACTGAAGAGGTCCTAATAGAAGTAGCCTTTTTACTTCAGTTTTGGTTAAGAAAAATAACCATTTCTTAACCAAAACTGAAGTAAAAAGGCTATTTTTATTAGGACCTCTTTTTGGACCACCTCTCAATATAAAAACATATATTTATTGCAAAAAATTCGCGTTAAAATTAGACAAAAAATTCTAATATGCTTAAAATGTTGATCAAAATAAATATTAATTAGAGAAGCGTTTATTAGGACCTCTTTTTTTGTGAAAAATACTTAATCAAAAATGAACATATAATTTTATTTAAAATATTTTTAACACAAATTAGAATGAAAATATAATTTAATTAAGACCTTTCATTGGACCTCCTCCTAATAATGGAGGAAAAAAATTTTAAGTTGAAATAGGAGTAAAAAAATACTTTTGTTAGGACCTCTTTTGAAAGAAAAAATTTCAATTAATATTGAACAAAAATTATTTTTGATCAAAATAAATAGTAGTTAAACAGGTGTTCCTTGGCACCCGTTTCCAATGTGGTACTGTCATTAAGACCTCCTTTTGGGTCTCATCGTAATAAGGGAAAAAAATATTTTTTGGCTGATTTAGAAATTAAAAAGATACTTTCATCAAAGCCACTGCAATTGCATTTAAAAATTAGAAAAAAATGCACCTTTTAATATGCTTAAAATTTGATTAAAAATCACACATATTTATAAAGACCTTCTTTAAATATGAAAATATTGTAGTTAATCAGAAATGAACAAACAACTTTATTGAAACTAGCATAAAAATATTTTGTAATTGTTTTTCCCAATTTTTACTGAAATTAAAATTTATTGCCTTAACCAGAAAGTTGTAGTGTAAAAAGTTACTATTTAAGTAAACAGTAATAAAATCCAACACGTTCCTCTGAATAAAATCATGATAATATATAAATAAACGACAATTTTTGTTTCCAACATTTATTTATTGTATATATTATTATGATTTTATTCAAAGGAAGTGAAAACATCCAAGTAAAAAGTCTTGTTCTTTTGACTCGATTCATTTATGAAGCCACTTTTCGAAGCCATTGAGAAGTGAACCGTTCTCTAAAGAGGGCCGACTGTATTGATCAGAACAACTGGATTGAGCAACATCTGTCAAACACGATGGGTGAACCAATAGCTCCCACTTAGATTATAGAAGAACTGGAAAGGCCTCTACACAAAAATTTTTTCCGAATTTTGTTGGCAATCCATACGTAAGAATGCACACACATGCAAAATAACAGAAACGGCGTAAATCATTGGGGGCAAATTTTAAATTTCAGTTACACAATTGAAGCGGTTCATTTAAAACCATTTTTGATATTCGATGTCATTTATATGCGTAAACAAATCGATTTTTTAATATTGCGAATATTGTTGTTTGATGGGAATTAGTTTTTGGATATTTGCAATAAAACACAGTATTCTATTTTAGAATATTATTTATTTATTTATTAAATATTTTTATTTTATTTATTTCATTATATATTATTTATTAAATTCAGAATTATAAAGTGGAAGAGCGTAAAAAAAAATATAAATTGTAAGTAATTTGATTATATCAAAACAATTATGTGCAGAAATAAAAATTAATTCCTATCCACTTTTCCCTCAATCATTTATTTTATGGAAACCTGTAATGTTACATTTAGTTTTTCAATTAAGAATTAACAGTAATTAAAATTATTTTTGCACTATTAAAAAAATTCGTTCCCTTAAATTTTCTTACATACACTTTACCTATACCGGCACTGCACTATTTTCTGGTAAACATTGAACTGTCAACATCACATTTGTTTACATTTATTGAATGATGAACTTTTAATCACTTTTTAGACCAAATAAATCATTAAAAGCTATTTAGGCACATCGTAAACTAAATTTTTGTTATTTTCTGTAGTAAAAATGAAGATGTCAACTTACGGAAAGAAAGAAATTCCCGGCTTTCTCATTCCGTTGAATGAAAAATAATTCTTTACAAAACACTTCTTTTTCTGAAATAAAAACTTCCTATTAAATGTTATCAACAATATAACTATTTATATAATAAATACTTACTTTTTCGTAAATACTTCCAAATAGATAAAAACTACATTCCACTTACACTTTCCGATAAGTGCCAAAATAACAAATTGAAAAATGACAAAAGAACGCAAGCATTTCGGTATGCTACCACCACTTTCATAGAGAATGGCGTTTTTTTTAAACTCTCCGAAATTCTACAAAATTGTATTTAATTGATATTTACTAAAGAAAATTTTAACCTAATATTAATATTAATAAAAAACTTGACTGCTTAAAACTTTAATAAAAAATTTATACGAAACAAACGATTTTAATTCACAGTTGAAAAAATGATGACCTAACCTATAAGACAATAGACAAAAAAAACTAAAATAATAAAACCGTCTTAAGTCTCTCATTGGAAACGTAGACTTTCCGCCACAAATAATTGAAAATTCAATAAATAAATGGATGGAATTATTGGATTACGATATTTTGTCATCGTTTACTTAACGAAAAAGTCGCATTTTGTCGACACAATAAAAAAATAATAAAAAAAATTGATAGTAAATAGGTTTATTGAACTAAGACTCTCTTCATCAAATTGAATTCTCAAAACAATGTGAAAATAGACAAATTAAATTAGTTCTTTTATTTTTGGTTGATTGAATTAAATATTTAATACAAAAATTCGTAAAGTTAAAATTTTTGTTGTTTTTTATACTCTTCATAGTTACTTTGGTAATTTGGTGACAAATATAATAAAATATAATCGAGTGTTCTTTTTTACATTCATTTATTATCGACAAATCATTAAATTGAAAATTCGTCCTTTCTTTGATCTAAAAATGTTATATTTAGAAAAGATGCATGCTTTTTTGGTGTAAACATGTGCGTTTTAGTTAAAACACGTGCTTTAGTTAGGCTAAAAATATGCGTTTTAGTCAAAAGAAATATTTTCTAATAAAAACAGGTGGTTTCTTTGGTCTAAGCATATGTCTTTTAGTTGAAATAGTGCTTTTTTTTATCTAAACACGTGGTTTTTTTTTGTCAAGTGGCATAATTTTTAATGCTATACGAAAAATTATCAAAATTTATTTGTACAATGATAGTAGAAACCATTCAATAGTTTGACTGGTTCAGTTATGATCTTAGGTCTATAACAAAAATAATTTTTGTTATTTATAACTATAAATTTAAATAAAAGAAAATCCAAAAAAAATACTTTTTTTCCATTTTTTAAGGATTAGAAATAATCAAAGATATTATAGCAACAAAAAAATGAGTTTGTTCCTCTAAAAAATTGCATATTTGAAATTAATCCATATTTTATAAAGTGATCCTAATTGGAAAACAATTTGATCGTTGCTGAAATTTAAGTTGGCAGCACATAAGTCAACAAAACCATGAATGGATTTTTTGGCCAGAATGGATTTTTCCGGCAGCACTATCGTTAGAAAGTTTTATGATTCCACTCGAGCAAACGGCAAATCCTTGTTGTGGGCTCTTCGATTTTTTTTTTTTTATCAATTTTTCTTTTCAAATTTTTCCTTCCTTCCAAATTTTTACTACCATTCCTGAAAATCTTTGAAATACTTTATGCAGTCTTTCAAAGATTTTCTAGCAGTTCAATACTTTTGTTGGGACTTTCTTTAGCATATCAAAACTCTTACGGTAAGTTAAATTTTTTTACCGCAGTTCAATTTTTTTCAAAATTGAATATTGGC
Source organism: Atherix ibis (assembly GCA_958298945.1). Lineage (NCBI taxonomy): Eukaryota > Metazoa > Arthropoda > Insecta > Diptera > Athericidae > Atherix > Atherix ibis. Next base: position 40,506,488 of record OY282610.1, read on the forward strand.
TGCAATAATTCAAGATTTTTATGGCATATCCAAGTCTTTACGTCAGCTCAAAGATTTTCTAGCAGTGCGAATTTTTTTTTGCAATCGAAATTCTTTTTCTAGATTTTTTGTTTTGTATAAAAGTTTTTTTGATGACACATCAAACTTTTTACAGTATTGTTTCGTCATACCAAATTTTTATTACCCTTCTCACCATTCCTGATTGCTTTTCCAACCTTCATCTAAATTAATGTGTTTTACTCTTTTATTGTTTATTTTTTCCGAAGAATTTGTACCTCCCCTCTCGTAGAGAAATCAACATTCTTCGGGTGAGAACACCTCACTGCTAACCTTCGAAGCGTTTCATTATCTCAACAATGCTAGTGATAAACGCACAAGTATTTTCTGAGTACGACCGTAATTAGCCCTACTCCTTTGGAGCTTCACATTGATGCTTTCTCTTTTTTTTATAAGGAAAAACATAATCAAATTTTCAAATAATTACTTTGGAAAAATTCCAAAAGCTTATTTGGTATTTTTTAATCATATGCTAAGAAATGTGGATCGTTAATAAATCTATGGAACATTTTGTGAAAAAGAAACGATCAGTATTAGCGTTTAGCAAATTATAGTTAATTGTGTTATTCACCAGGTGTATATAAACTTAAATCCACTGTTTGGTAATAGATGGCGTGAGTGAGCGTATTAAGGTAAAATGGGCACCCCATACTTTTTTTTATGAGTTTGACATCTATCAACATTAATCAGTGCATATTGTCAGCAATTTTGTACATCAACATACAAGTTTCCTTTGGTAATCATGTCTAGTTTTGTGCCAAAAAAAGAGCATATGCGGGAAATTCTGCTTTTGTGCTTCAATTTGAACAACGATTTGTCGATGCTCTCGAATCGCATCGAATGCTTATGGAGGCCTATGGTGGCAATGCTTTATCGGAAACAACGTTCCGAGATTGGTTTCGTTGGTTCAAAGACGGTAATTTTGACTTGTTTTTGGACGAAGACGATACCCAATCACAAAAAATGGTTGTTACTCAACCAGCCATTTCCATGTGTCTGCGTTCCATGGGAAAGATTGAAAAGATCGGAAAATGGGTGCCGCATGAATTGAACAATAGGCAGGTGGAGCGACGCCAAAACAAATGCGAAATCTGGCTCGCCAGAGAAAAAAGAAAGTCGTTCCTGCATCGGATTGTGATAAGCGATGAAAAGTGGATATATTTCGAGAATCCTAAACGCAAGAAATCGTGGGTTGATCCCGGCCAACTATCAACATCTTCCCCAAGACCAAATCGCTTCGGACGGAAGACGATACTGTGAGTTTGGCGGGATCAGCAGGGTATCGTCTACTATGAGATGTTGAAACCTGGTGAAAACTGTCAATGCCCACTACTATCACCAACAACTGATCAAATTGCACCGTGCTCTGCGTGAAAAAAGGACGGATTATCAATAAAGACATGACAAGCTGATCTTCCTCCACAACAACGCACCATCGCACACGTCAAAAATGGCCCGAAACTACTTGGAGACACTCACCTGGGAGGTGCTACGCCACCCCGTTTAATTACCAGACCTGGCCCCTTCCGCCTACCACCTGTTTTCGTCGATGGGCCACACGCTCGCTGAGCAGCACTTACGAAGACGTCCGAAAATGGCTTTAAAAGTGGTTTGCCTCGAAATAGAAGGAATTTTTTTGGCGTGGTATCCACAAATTGCTCGAAAGATGGGTGAAAATGTATAGCTAGCGCGGGCAAGTACTTTAAATAAATTTGTTTTTGCTTTCTATGAAAAAAACATGTATTTTTTTTCTGATTAAAAAACAACGGATTTAAGCTTATACACCTAGTACAATATAAAAATAGCTATTTTATAATATATTTACTTGCACAAGGATAATCAGAGTGACATTGTTTATAATACTTTTTGCTGGCCGCCTCTGACAACACCACACCGTGGTTTAGAAAGCTCTCTTAGTTAATACATTCATAAAACAGAATTTGTCAATTATAAATTGTCGGTATATACCCTTTAAAAGATAAATATTTTTAGATTAGGAATCAATAAAAATTATTAGCTAATAAAACTACAAAAGCATCATGCGAATGATAACGAAAAAAAGTTTTTTTTTTCTTACAGACGTAAACACTTTCAATATCAACTCAAATGCACTTCGAATAAATCGATAAGTAAAATTCTATGCAAAGACATTTATTTGCTATCAATTTTCTAATAGTGAAATATTTTTCTTTCTAGATATTTTTTTAAAGGGGAAAATAACTAATCTTAAGCTTTCTGAAGCTATCACCTTTCAAGCTGATAAGAAAATATTAGAAATTTACAATGGCTGCTACTGCTAAGACCATACCTTCAAAATCAATGAACTTACTTTACTAAATTATTAAGCATTTCATTTAATAATTACAATATATTTTTTTCAATCAAAAAAAGGAAAAAACTTTTTAAAAAAAATTTTTAAATTAATTTGTAATAAAAAATTTCTTAATTATATCAATTTGGCTTCACAAAATTTAACTTATCCCTCCAACTAATTACCGTCGACCAGTTTCATTAGGAAAGCTAACAATTCAAACCCATATGTAACAGGAAGTCGCCAAATGGCCTCTTGCTCTTGTCTCAGAGACGTTACAACAACAACAAAAAACAAATAAAAGCCTTTCAACTCCTTTAAAAATATATTAAATTATTTAATATTAATTACAAAAAAATAAAAGCTTTTTTCCTTAATTATCCTTAAAAAATTGATAAACAGAAAATAATTAAAGATGGCGGAATATATCTCTACCACCCTGTACAACTACAGTCACGTGAAAAAAATATTAGTCACTTTTGGAATTTCAACTCAAAAGTATATTCCTATCTCACAGCTTCATTGTTTTTCCTTTTTTTAAGATTTTTTCTAGAAATATTTATACCAAAATGTAATTTCTTAAGTGACACTTAAGTCATTTGGCGATATTTAAAGAATATTCCGATCGCTTCGTACTAAATGCAGACTTTCTAGTGACGCTAAATCAGGATACTATACAGTCTCTGTTAGTTTAAGAATTGAAATTGAAGACTTTCTTTCTTTTTGAAAATTTACAATAATTAAAATCCTTCTAAAATCTAATAAATAATAAGCCTTCTTCCAAAACTGTAGTAAATATTTTTGAAAAACTAATCCTTCAACATATTTTTTCCAATACTTCAATCCGCTGAGAACATTCCTAGTCATCGATTTGGATTCCTTTCTCAACACTCCACTACCCAACATTTTATAGCGTTCTCTCTTAAGCTGTAGAATATTGCTCAACATCTCACAGGAAATTAATTGATCATACCTGGTACCCAGACATAATTTCAAAACTGAAGAATTCCTTCCCCCCTCCACTCCTTATTTCCTTACCCTTAAATCATAATTTACACTAGCGTTATTTCCTGATTTACTTGCTATTTATGCTGGTATGCCGCAGAGCAGTTTCATTGGGCCTATCTAATAAAATATTTATACCTCTCCTAATACTTTATTAGTAATATACACAGCAGTATTAATACGTCATGAAACTAATATCACAATAAACTACAAAACTGTATTCTTTATTTATAAAATCGGTTAACTGAGCAGAGTTCCTAAAGCCATAAAACAACAAACAATTTTGAATGAAATATAAATTAACTAGAAATATCTGAAAGTATTAATTTTTTCAAGGGAAGGATTCATTAAAAAAAACTAATAAAAAAAATGGTGTAGCATGGATGAGGAAATAAGGATTATAGAAGGTATTAAAATTGGAAGCAGGATAAAATTTGGAAACAAAAAAAAATTTAAAATAAAAAAATAGGAACCCAAAATAAGGGACCAACGAAAAAATGTGAAATTGTTAGAGTAGACCGCTGAGCCTTGTGGATGGGAGCTCAGGTCTTGGACTCCTCTCACCATGGCTATGTTCAAAAATTTTCTTAAGTTTTCTTTAACTTATTCGGCTAAAAATAGCTTAAATAAATAAAAATTGGCTAATCGACATCTAAACGCTAACCATGTGTTCCAGAAAAAAAACACTCTGCAGTTCTTTTCCGACTCACCATCCCACACCAGATTAACCGCTATACGATCAGCTGTGCCGCTTGTTCAATAAATTTCTACTGGTATCTCTGCCAAATGTAGCAAAACCACAAGGGAGAATCCATCCGAAGTTTCATTAACTTGTGCGTTGCAAAATTCACTTGAGGCAACGAACAAATTTTTGAAACTAATGTCGAAGTTGCCTTAATAATACCGTCTCAATAAACATTTCGATTTGTATTTTTTTGTTGTTTTTTTAAGGATTAGAAATAATCAAAGATATTCTAGCAAAAAAATTAGTTTTTTCCTCCAAAAAATTGAATATTTTTCGGTAGAAAATTCCATGATTCGACTGACGCTTCATCGAGCTAATGGCAAAGTTGATCTAGTCGAAGCCAGGATGCGATTGCGAGATCGAAACTGTACAATAATAGGTTCCTGTTTGTGGCTTCCTGGTTATGGGTTTTTTCGGGGTTTTTTTCCTTTATGTATCAGCGTGGGTTCCGGGTTGTGGGCTCTTCGATTTTTTTTTTTTTGGTAATTTTTATTTTTATTTTTGTGTTAATTCTATTTTTATCAATTTTTGTTTTCAAATTGTTTTCTCCTTCCAAATTTTTATTAACCTCCTTACCATTCCTGAAAATCTTTCAAATACTTTTTGTATTTTTTCAAAGATTTTCTAGCAGTTCAATACTTTTGTTGGGGCTTTCTTTAGCATATCAAAATTCTTACGGTTGGTCAGAATTTTTTACCGCAGTTCAATTTTTTTCAAAATTGAATATTGTCTGCAATAATTCAAGATTTTTATGGCATATCCAAGTCTTTACGTCAGCTCAAAGATTTTCTAGCAGTTCGAATTTTTTTTTTTGCAATCGAAATTCTTTTTCTAGATTTTTTGTTTTGTATAAAAGTTTTTTTGATGACACATCAAAGTTTTTACAGTATTGTTTCCTCTTTCCAAATTTTTATTACCCTCCTTACCATTCCTTTTCCATCCTTCATCTTAATTAATGTGTTTTACTATTTTTTTGTTTATTTTTTTCGATTAATTTTTACCTCCCCTCTCATAGAGAAATCAACATTCTTCGGGTGAGAACACCTCACTGCTAACCTTCGAAGCGTTTCATTATCTCCACAATGCTAGCGATAAACCCAAAAGTATTTTCTGAGTACGACCGTAATTAGCCCTACTCCTTTGGAGCTTTACATTGATGCCTTCCCTCTTTTTTTTTGGCCTTACCTCCTTATATTCCACCACCCAGAATTACTTTATATATTTCATAAAAATTTAATATATTGATTTCTAGGCATTTATTTTACTTAAAGGCCTCTTAATAAATAAATAATTATTACCCAAAACATAATCCAAATTTTCAAATATTTACTTTGGAAAAATTAATTTACTTTAAAAAAACTACAATAATTTGGTATTTTTTAATCATATGCTAAGAAACGTGGGGATCATTAATAAATCTGCTCGGAAAATAGCAAATATGAAAATGACAGTTTTACATTGTCCTGAATAAATATCAAATCCGAGTAATCAGAAGAAAAAACTGAACCAACTACAACGAGAACTGAAACAAGAAATAATTAATTATAACAACGAACGATTTACTGAATACACAGAATCACTGACAACTAATAAATCACTCTGGACAGCTACCCGACGAATTCTCAAATACAAAACAGCTACACACCCGCTCCGGAATACCGACGGAACCTGGGCAAAAACAGAAAGCCGACATCTTCGGCAAACACTTAGAAAACATCTTTAAGCCTCACGAAGATGTCCAAGACATTCTGCATGACGAACAAATATTCCGACAAATATCAACTCAGTTGCCCATAAGTCCACCTCCTAAGTTTTTCACTCCTTCCGAAGTTAAATTCACAATAGAACACCTTTCCAATAAAAAAGCCCCAGGATATGACCTAATAACTTCAGAAATCCTGAAACAAATTTCCAAAAAAACCCTCGTCCTTATAACCTATATTTATAATAGTATCCTCCGCACATCATTTTTTCCTTCCCTGTGGAAGTTTTCCATAATTAAGATGATCCCAAAACCCAATAAGCCCAAAAATCTTCCTACCTCATATAGACCTATAAGCCTCCTTCCCATGTTATCAAAAATCCTAGAAAAATTAATCCTAAAACGCCTTTATCCCATTTTTGAAACCGAGGGTGTCATTCCTCAGCATCAGTTTGGATTTCGACCTGAGCATTCCACTATCCAGCAGTGTCATCGCGTAGTCGACTACATAGCGTGTTCGCTAGAGCGAAAGGAATACTGCCCAGGCGTGTTTCTTGACATTTCGCATGCTTTCGACCGTGTATGGCACCCTGGATTGCTTTGGAAGTTGCAGCGAGTCCTACCCTCGAGTTATTTCCATATCTCTCAGACCGATATTTTCAGGTAGCTGAAAATATGGAGTACTCTGACATTTATCCAATTTCCGCCGGTGTCCCCCAAGGAAGTATCCTAGGTCCTATCCTATATAACATTTATACCCATGACATTCCTTGCCACAACAACATCCTAACCGCAACATATGCTGACGATACAGCCATCCTGACACATCACAAAGATCCTTCCACAGCCATTAGTATCCTTCAGAACCATATCCACTCCTTAGAAACTTGGTTCAAAAGGTGGAGAGTGAAGGTAAATGAGCAAAAATCTGCTCATGTAACTTTCACACTCTGCCGAGAACAAATTCCCGACATAACCCTAAACGGCAGTATTATTCCACAAAAAAATAGCGTTCGTTATACGAAAACTAAAAGACGTGAACGTAACGGACGATACAAACAATTCTTACGTCTCCTAGACAGCAAATCGAAACTTACAACAACAAGTAAACTATTACTGTACAATACGGTTCTGAAACCAATATGGACATATGGTCTAGAACTTTGGGGTTCGACTAAGCATTCCAACTCCCTTCCAATCCAATCCCTACAATCCCGAATCCTTCGTAAAATTGTCAATGCCCCCTTTTATGTGCGAAACACTGTTATCCACCGTGACCTAAATGTTCCATTTGTTCGTGAACTATGCATCTCCCGGGAACTTTTCACTCCCACCCTTCCAGTATACACCCATCGACGTTTAAAACGGCGATGGCCGAGAGATTATTTAAAATTATAAAATAAAATTACCCTGTTCTGAGGTAACATCGATGGGTGTTTTCCTCCACATGTCTTCATGTCCTTGTATATTCCCATAAAAAATCTGCTTGTTACTAGCATAAGTAGTTGTAGATATCATTTAAAATAAAAAAAAAATAAAAAATAAAAAAAAAAATCCGAGTAATCCTTTAAAAAATTCACCAAAACTATTCTCTCATAATTGAGTCTAGAAGCCACTATTTTGTATTTGTACTAAAAAGGATGCGAAAATAATTCTATAAAAGTACCACAAACATATCTCAATTTATAATATTCACTACTCGTAGTATGTACAGTCAATTAATAAGCCTTGCCAAATAATCAAAATTTATTTCTATTGTTATCATAGAAAAAGTTAAATTATTTTTCCTATATATCCTTTAATAAATATTTCTGTTGATACTAAACTTCGAACCAACGCAACCTATACCAGTCTAAGTTGAAAGAAACTTTTTATTTAAAAAAAAACTGAATGCAATTTTGTAAATAATAAAAATAAATTTTTTACAACTTTCATCATTATTTATAGTGAAACAATCTCTCCGAAAATGATAACCTATTTTCGTTTGGTCCAGTTTCATTTTCATAATAACTTAATTCTCGATATGAGATTAAATTTGCACGTATTAAATGGGCGAAAAATCAATAATTTGGTTTACCACAATTAATTTCGTGTTCTAATTTCCTATTTTCCACTATGTGTCATTATGCAACATGCAAAATGAATATTTAATAAGAACTCGACCAATCAATTTTTATTATTTTACTTTTATTAAATAAAATCAATATTTTTTAAATAAAAATTCTATTATTAAAGTAATATTTACAAAGAAGACACAATATCACAATTTTAAAATTTTAATATCCATCAAATTAAAGAACAATTTTTGAATAATATTATTATTATTCAGTTATTGCAGTCTGAAATTTAATTGAAATTTTCATTAATAAAGAAATTAAGGCATTTTTACTATCTATCAAAATAAACGATTTTTCCGTAACTGAGAATTTTTACCACGCTTCAAAGTTTTTTTTAACGCAACTTGAAGTTCTTCACCGCAGCTCAAAATTTTAATTGAATGAAAATTTGTCAACGACAAGTCTAAATTTTTATCATAATTCAATATATTCTATCTAAATCAAAGAGTTTTTTACTGAAACGTAAACTACAATTTTAAATAACCAATTTTATCAAAATAATTGTTCTTTTATTGCAACTTATCGTGCACTTTTTCCAATTTATCGTTGTCATAATTGGTCTAGTGTACTCGCCATTCATCGAACTGTGGAAAGTTTTGAACGCAATCGTTTTTTTTGGTCGAAGTGGTGAGAATATTACTGCAGTTCAGATAAGTGATGATGATGACTTAAATTTATCGATTTCAAGGCGTTCTTAACATTTGGGACTGTCTGCCGCAACGACATGGCGTATTATACGGTTGGACTTGGGCTTACAAAATTATATTTTATTTATAGAATAAAAGCCGTTAGGTCATCGCAAAGGGTGTGAATTTACTGATTTTGTTCTGGAACAACTTGAAAATGATGCCAATGTTTGGTGTGGTTCATGGTATGGTGGCATCTTTGGTCCTTACTTTTTTTAAAATTAGGACCGTTAATCTGAATGATGGGCGATACAGATCGATGATAACGAACTTTTTGTGGTCTGAATTGGAAGATATTGAATATGAGATTCCAAAAAGATGGCGCTACGTGCCACAAAGCCCATGCCAGAATCGGTTTATTGTGGGATAAGTTCGGCGAGTAGATAATTTCAATAAACGCAGATGTACAATGGCCTCCAAGAAGTTGTGATTTAAGATCTATGAACTTCTTCTTATTTGAAGTCATTGGTCTATGTCGATAAACCAGCAACCATTGATGCATTATCAATTGAATATTAACAACGTAAAATAAGGATAAGTATTTGAAATAAATCGGATTTATTGAACAAGCTGATCGAAAATTGGAACTATCGTATTCGGTTCTGTGAACGGAACAATGGCGGCCATTTCAATTATGTTATTTTTAAAACATAAGCAATTATCGATTATTCTTCAAAATAAAATAATAAAAATTTGCTCACACACATTCCTTTTTTGTTTTAATATGTTTAATATGAACATTTTCATGAAGTTTTAAACTGCGGTAAAAAATTTCTTAGCATTTTTTACCGCAGTTCAATACTTTTTGTCAATATTGAAATTAAACTGAAATAATCAAAATTTTTGATGACACGTCAAACTTTTTACAGTATTTCAAAGATTTTCTAGCAGTTCAATACTTTTGTTGGGACTTTCTTTAGCATATCAAAATTATTATGGTTAATCAGAATTTTTTACCGCATTTCAATTTTTTTCAAAATTAAATGTTGTCTGCAATAATTCAAGATTTTTATGGCATATCCAAGTCTTTACGTGTGCTCAAAGATTTTCTAGCAGTTTGAAATTTTTTTTTTGCAATCGAAATTCTTTTTCCAGATTTTTTGTTTTGTATAAAAGTTTTTTTGATGACACTTCAAACTTTTTACAGTATTTCAAAGATTTTCTAGCAGTTCAATACTTTTGTTGGGACTTTCTTTAGCATATCAAAATTCTTATGGTTGGTCTGAATTTTTTACCGCAGTTCAATTTTTTCCAAAATTAAATGTTGTCTGCAATAATTTAAGATTTTTATGGCATCTCCAAGTCTTTACGTCAGCTCAAAGATTTTCTAGCAGTTTGAAATTTTTTTTTTGCAATCGAAATTCTTTTTCCAGATTTTTTGTTTTGTATAAAAGTTTTTTTGATGACACGTCAAACTTTTTACAGTATTTCAAAGATTTTCTAGCAGTTCAATACTTTTGTTGGGACTTTCTTTAGCATATCAAAATTCTTATGGTTGGTCTGAATTTTTTACCGCAGTTCAATTTTTTCCAAAATTAAATGTTGTCTGCAATAATTTAAGATTTTTATGGCATCTCCAAGTCTTTACGTTAGCTCAAAGATTTTCTAGCAGTTCGATTTTTTTTTTTGCAATCGAAATTCTTTTCCAAGATTTTTTGTTTTGTATAAAAGTTTTCTTGATGACACGTCAAACTTTTCACAGTATTTCAAAGATTTTCTAGCAGTTCAATACTTTTGTTGGGACTTCCTTTAGCATATCAAAATTCTTATGGTTGGTCTGAATTTTTTACGGCAGTTCAATTTTTTTTCCGAAATTAAAAATTGTCTGCAATAATTGAAGATTTTTATGTCATATCAAAGACTTTACGTCAGCTCAAAGATTTTTTTCTAGCAGTTCGAATTTTTTTTTTTTTGCAATCGAAACTCTTTTTTTTAGATTTTTTGTTTTATACAAAAGTTTTTACGCCAGTTCAAAAGTTTTATAGTAGTTCAAATTTAGTTGACATTGAATTTTTTACAGAACAACGTAATATATTCTAAAACATTTGAAATTTAGTATCAAAATTCAAAACAGTCCAGTTTTTTAACTGAAATACTTTTATAGCAGTTTAATGTTTATAATACAAGGTCACAGCGATCCTATAGACATTGAAAAGTTTTTATTGTAGTCGATAAATTTTATATGTAACTTAATTTGTATTTTTCACCACAATTCAAGATTTTCTTACAGTAGTTCTATATCTTCTTAGATAATTTATTTTTACAGCAGCTAGATTAGTAATAGAGGATTGTTTATTAATTTTCTATTTCCAACAATAATAAAAAAAATAATATTTAACTTTTATAAATACTATCGTTCTATAAAAGAAAAAAATTAATTATTAAACCTTGAGTTTGTTTAGTCTTAGAAATTAATTTTAAATATACTTTAAGATATTTTCAAATTAAACTCTTCAAATTGCATTAAATTAATGCGCATATTAATATGTTAACATGTTGTAAAAAGTTCATTAATAATTTAATAGTCTGTTAATATTGTTTATTTAATCAATTTTATTTTTCAAAAACCATTTTATGGGCAAATTTGTTCAATCGATTTGGTATGCTTTTGAATATTCATTAACTATTATATAACTGTTTTGAGTTGTTCACTTCTGAATAAATTTTAGACGAATTCATAAGTATTCCACAATGAATTAATGCCTTTGTTAGAACCAACTATGATATAACAAATTCTTACTTGTACTATTATTAAATCTTTCTATAGTTCTAGTTTATATAATATAAACTACTATATAAATTTTTCTATTCAATTGTTTAAAACTTTATCTTAGCAGAGATCGCATAGATTGTTCAAGAAATTTAATCTTCTATGGATGCATTACGAATTTATACCATTTTGTAGTTGTTTCATAATTTTCTGTTTTTACTATTTGATGATTATATGGTATATAACAAATGGACTACTTCATAGAGTAATAGCATCGAAACCTTATCGAGCAAATTTATGGTGTTAATAATTTTTGAAATTCACAAAAACAGCCAATTTACTAAATATTTGAATTTATTTATAGACTATTTGATTATATATCATTTTACCATTTAAAATTAGGAAAATTTTAAAAATCTACAATACATTTAATTTCATACTTTTCAGATCCACATTGCAATTGGGCATGGGATAAAGTTCTATGTTGGCCACCGACCGAAGCTGGAAAAGTAGTACGTCAACAGTGTCCACCAGCACATGGTGTTGATGTAACAAGTATGTTTATATTTTTTTTATCAAAATTGATCATTAACTAATTATAATTATTTTGTTCATAAACACACTCTTTGTTAAATAATAAATTCATTAAATATATGAATAGGTTTTTTGCTTGTTTTATTGTTACTTCTAGTGGAAGATTGATTGTAAATAAATTTTGAAAAATGTCGGATTTCTTTGGCGACATATATCTAGGCAGTAATATTTTTTGATATTTCAAATTTTCATCATTCAGAAAATGTTAGAGTATCCGCTAAATACTACCAGTCAAATTTACGATAGTTCAGTATTTATTACCACAGAATACATTTTTGTCGAAACTGAATTTTTTGGCAATAATTTAAGATATTTTATGGCATATGAACATTTTTATGGTTGTTCGGAATTTTTAACCGTAATTAAAATTGAAATTTTTGGCTCAGCACTTTTTACAGCAGTTCGATATTTTTCGAGATTGGAAATTTTGCCAATAATTTAAGATTTTTTATAGGGTAACAAAGTGTGCATGGTAGTTCTGGATTTTATATCGCAGTTCATTATTTTTTCGAAATGGGAAATTTTTAGCAATAATTAAGGACTTTTTATGGGATAACAAAATGTTTATGGTAGTTTAGAATTTTATATCGCAGTTTAGTAGTTTTTCGAAATTGAAATTTTTGACAATAATTGAAGATAGTTAATGGCACGTCAAAATTTTCGCTATAGATCAGAATTTCTACCGCAGGTCAATACTTTTAGGCAATAATTTAAAAATTTTTTATGATACTTTTTACAGCAGTTGTATTTTTTTCGAAATTTAGATTTTGGCAATAATTTGGGACTTTTCATGAGATAAGAAAATGTTCACGGTAGTTTAAAAAATTTTACAGCAGTTTTTTACAATTTTTTTTTTCAAAAATGAAATGTTTGACAATAATTGATGATAGTTTATAGCACGTTAAAATGTTTACAATAGATCAGAATTTCTACCGCAGTTCAATACTTTTTGACATTAATTAAAATAATTTATAGTACATCAAAAAAAGTATGGTTGTTCAGCACTTTTTATGGCAGTTCGATATTTTTTCGAAATTGAAAAATTTGGCAATAACTCAGGACTTTTTATGAGATATAAAAATGTATACGGTAGTTTCGAAGTTTTTACTGCAGTTCAATATTTTTTCGAAATTGAAATTTGGGAAATAATTTAGGACTTTTCATGAGATAAGAAAATGTTTACGGTGGTTTAAAATTTTTTACAGCAGTTTTTTACAATTTTGTTTTCGAAAATGAAATGTTTGACAAGAATTGATGATAGTTTATGGCACGTTAAAATGTTCACTATAAATCAGAATTTCTACCGTAGTTCAATACTTTTTGCCAGTAATTTAAATTTTTTGTGGTACATCAGAAATTTATGGTTGCTTAACATCTTTTACCGCACTTCAATATTTTTTCGAAATTGAAATTTTGGTAATAATTTAGGACTATTTATGAGATAACAAAATTTATATGGTAGTTCAGAAGTTTTTACCGCAGTTCAATATTTTTTCGAAATTGGAATTTGGGCAATAATTTATGACTTTTCATAAGATAAGAAAATATTTGCGGTGGTTTAAAAATTTTTACAGCAGTTTTTTTAAAAAAAATTTTTGAAAATTAAATTTTTGATAATAATTTGGCACGTCCAAATTTACACTATAACTCAGAATTTGTACCGCAGTTCAATACTTTTTGGCAATAATATATAAAATTTTATAGTACAACAAAAAAGTATGGTTTTTCAGCACTTTTTACAGCAGTTCGATATTTTTTCGAAATTGAAATTTTGGCAATGATTAAAGACTATTTATGAGATAACAAAATGTTTATGGTGGTTCAGAATTTTTTACCGCAGTTCAATATATTTTTGGAATTGAAATTTTGGCAATAAGTCAGCACTTCTTATGCGATAACAAAATGTTAACAGTGGTTCAGAATTTTTGTACAGCACAATTTTTTTTTCGAAAATGAAATGTTTGGCAATAATTGAGTTTATGGCACGGTAAAATTTTACAACATTTAATGTTGAAATATTAAATATTTCTTTATGAGTTTATGCGTATCTTATGCTGAAATTATTTTTATAAACTAAAATTTCACATCTTAAAAATATATTAATTACTCTAAAAATATCCAAAGTGTATTTATGTAATTATATCAAATAAAATTAGAAGTATATCCATCAAAAAAGATTAGTGACATTTTTAACATTTTTTTTGGCTATTTTATTTCATATAGACTTTATCGGAAATTAATTTTAAACATTCTTAAAGCTAAATCAGTACTTGAAAGAGAACAAGACTTATTACGAAGTAATTTTACAAAATAATCGAGAAAATCTTGATTTTGGTAAACTACCATTTTAAAGGTAATTACTACCATAATTACTCCAAGTCAGGAAGTTTTCGTCTTTACAAATTCTCATAAATGTTTAGGATTTTATTATATCATACTGCTAATAATAAATTTTCTATTTTTTCACATCTTTTCAATTTTATTTTTCCAATTGGGAAAAAAAATCACATAAAAATAATAGCTTTTTTCAAATCAAAAGGACACAGGATAAAAAAAGACACATTCTTCAATTCGAAGCCTTATTACAACTTTTTTTATAGTATAAAATTTATTGTCTAAAAGTAATGCTATATTTTTTGGAGAGGATTTTGTTTATTGTCTTTTGCCAGTTTTGTTCAAAGAAAAATACTTTTTTATGATATACGAGTACACGTAAAATGTTGAAAATTTTTTGACCGGAAAACAGTATTTATGATTCTATTTTTTACTCTTTGTTAAACAAAAATTGAATACACCCATACAATTCTATACTCTATTGTAAATTTAGTAAATAATTTTTCCAGTCAAAAGAGTAGCCTAACATCTGGCTCGGTTGAACATTTAGAAAATAATTTTCCTTTAGGCAAGAAACCTATCAAAATATTATAGACGATTTCTGTGAACTTTAAAAGTACGTCCCCGTTCTCTTTGCTAGAATATTATCCTTTTTAGAAAATTTAAAGAGAAAAAAATAATATAGACAGTGTATTTAATATAATACGATAGGGAATTATCCTTATTAAGAGAGTATTAATTTTATAAATGGATGGTCTGGCTGTAAAATGTTAAGCGTTAAAAAGTAATATAAATTATAACTTCTTGTCGTTTTTTGCTGTAAAAAGTTTTTACATTAGAACAAAGTTTGGATATTATTTAAATTCAATCAATTTAAAACTTGTCGAAAATATCTATCAAAACATTAAGTTACTGTACTAATAAATTAAGTCAGACATTTTTAAGTTAAAATAATATAGGAATGAGTTTTCGAAAAGTCCTACACTATAAAATTTAAGTAAAAGTGTTATAGGACGTTATTTAGGTCATTAACAGATAAATGGGTAGTTAGTATTTACCTGGTAAAGATCTTTAGATTCTTAGAAAAACATTCCACTACTGAACGGTAGCAGCTGGGTATGGGTTTCATACTGGCAGTACTATAACATATTTGTTTGTATTAAAAAATCAGAATGTAGGTCAGTTATAGACAAATGAGTACGTACTATTTGTCTTATAGAAAATGTTTGCTCCTAGAAAACGCTACACTAATAATCGGTAATAGGTTGGTATGAGTTTCATGGTAGTAGTTTTTGTCCAAAAAGAGGATCGTAGGTCAGTCACAGATAAATCGTTAGTTCTTCTGAGAAACTGTTAATTTGTTTAAAAAAATTACACTAATAAAAAGTGTTTTTTGCTCTAACTAAAGAAGCATAGGTCAATTATAGATAAATGGGTAGTTCCTATTTGCCTTGAAGAAAACTGGTAGTTTTTAAAAAAATGCTGTACTAATTGTAGGACCTTATTTTTATCCTATTAGTATTTGTCATAAAGGAAACTGTTCATTTCTGCAACATGCAGCACCAATAATCAATAACCGGTTGGTATTAGTTTCATGTTGGTAGTGTTATAGGACCTTATTTTTGGGTCAAAAAGAAAAGTGTAGGTCAGTTATAAATAAATGTTTTTAGCAAACGTTGCATTAATAAAATGTAGCTGCTTGGTATGGTTTTTGGGATGGTTGTCTCGTAGGGCCTTATTCTTGGGCCAAAAAGAGGATCGTAGGTCAGTCATAGGTAAGTCGTAAATTCTTCAGAGAAACTGTTGATTTTAAATAAATTTACACTAATAAAAAGTGTTTTTTGCTCTAACCGAAGAGCATAGGTCAGTTATAGGTAAATGGGTAGTTCCTATTTGTCTTAAAGAAAACTGGTTGTTTTAAAAAAATGCTGTACTAATTGTAGGACCTTATTTTTTTCCTATTAGTATTTGTTATAAAGGAAACTGTTGATTTCTGCAACATGCAGCACCAATAATCAATAACCGGTTGGTATTAGTTTCATGTTGGTAGTGTTATAGGACCTTATTTTTGGGTCAAAAAGAAAAGTGTAGGTCAGTTATAGATAAATGGTTAACTATGATACTATTTGTCTTATCGAAAACTGTTTATTTTTAGCAAACGTTGCATTAATAAAATGTAGCTGCTTGGTATGGTTTTTGGAATGGTTGTCTCGTAGGGCCTTATTCTTGGGTCAAAAAGAGGATCGTAGGTCAGTTATAGATAAATCGTAAGTTCTTCTGAGAAACTGTTGATTTTAAATAAATTTACACTAATAAAAAGTGTTTTTTGCTCTAACCAAAGAAGCATCGGTCAGTTATAGATAAATGGGTAGTTCCTATTTGTCTTAAAGAAAACTGGTTGTTTTTAAAAAATGCTGTACTAATTGTAGCACCTTATTTTTATCCTATAAGCATTTGTCATAAAGGAAACTGTTGATTTCTGCAACATGCAGCACCAACAATCAATAACCGGTTGGTATTAGTTTCATGTTGGTAGTGTTATAGGACCCTATTTTTGGGTCAAAAAGAAAAGTGTAGGTCAGTTATAAATAAATGTTTTTAGCAAACGTTGCATTAATAATATATAGCTGCTTGGTATGGTTTTTGGGATGGTTGTCTCGTAGGGCCTTATTCTTGGGTCAAAAAGAGGATCGTAGGTCAGTCATAGATAAATCGTAAGTTCTTCTGAGAAACTGTTGATTTTAAATAAATTTACACTAATAAAAAGTGTTTTTTGCTCTAACCAAAGAAGCATAGGTCAATTATAGATAAATAGGTAGTTCCTATTTGCCTTGAAGAAAACTGGTTGTTTTTAAAAAATGCTGTACTAATTGTAGGACCTTATTTTTATCCTATTAATATTTGTTAATTTCTGCAACATACATTACCAATAATCAATAACCGGTTGGTATTAGTTTCATTTTGGTAGTGTTATAGGACCTTATTTTTGGGTCAAAAAGAAAAGTGTAGGTCAGTTATAGATAAATGGTTAACTATGATACTATTTGTCTTATCGAAAACTGTTTATTTTTAGCAAACGTTGCATTAATAAAATGTAGCTGCTTGGTATGGTTTTTGGAATGGTTGTCTCGTAGGGCCTTATTCTTGGGTCAAAAAGAGGATCGTAGGTCAGTTATAGATAAATCGTAAGTTCTTCTGAGAAACTGTTGATTTTAAATAAATTTACACTAATAAAAAGTGTTTTTTGCTCTAACCAAAGAAGCATCGGTCAGTTATAGATAAATGGGTAGTTCCTATTTGTCTTAAAGAAAACTGGTTGTTTTTAAAAAATGCTGTACTAATTGTAGCACCTTATTTTTATCCTATAAGCATTTGTCATAAAGGAAACTGTTGATTTCTGCAAATGCAGCACCAACAATCAATAACCGGTTGGTATTAGTTTCATGTTGGTAGTGTTATAGGACCCTATTTTTGGGTCAAAAAGAAAAGTGTAGGTCAGTTATAAATAAATGTTTTTAGCAAACGTTGCATTAATAATATATAGCTGCTTGGTATGGTTTTTGGGATGGTTGTCTCGTAGGGCCTTATTCTTGGGTCAAAAAGAGGATCGTAGGTCAGTCATAGATAAATCGTAAGTTCTTCTGAGAAACTGTTGATTTTAAATAAATTTACACTAATAAAAAGTGTTTTTTGCTCTAACCAAAGAAGCATAGGTCAATTATAGATAAATAGGTAGTTCCTATTTGCCTTGAAGAAAACTGGTTGTTTTTAAAAAATGCTGTACTAATTGTAGGACCTTATTTTTATCCTATTAATATTTGTTAATTTCTGCAACATACATTACCAATAATCAATAACCGGTTGGTATTAGTTTCATTTTGGTAGTGTTATAGGACCTTATTTTTGGGTCAAAAAGAAAAGTGTAGGTCAGTTATAGATAAATGGTTAACTATGATACTATTTGTCTTATCGAAAACTGTTTATTTTTAGCAAACGTTGCATTAATAAAATGTAGCTGCTTGGTATGGTTTTTGGAATGGTTGTCTCGTAGGGCCTTATTCTTGGGTCAAAAAGAGGATCGTAGGTCAGTCATAGATAAATCGTAAGTTCTTCTGAGAAACTGTTGATTTTAAATAAATTTACACTAATAAAAAGTGTTTTTTGCTCTAACCAAAGAAGCATAGGTCAATTATAGATAAATAGGTAGTTCCTATTTGCCTTGAAGAAAACTGGTTGTTTTTAAAAAATGCTGTACTAATTGTAGGACCTTATTTTTATCCTATTAATATTTGTTAATTTCTGCAACATACATTACCAATAATCAATAACCGGTTGGTATTAGTTTCATTTTGGTAGTGTTATAGGACCTTATTTTTGGGTCAAAAAGAAAAGTGTAGGTCAGTTATAGATAAATGGTTAACTATGATACTATTTGTCTTATCGAAAACTGTTTATTTTTAGCAAACGTTGCATTAATAAAATGTAGCTGCTTGGTATGGTTTTTGGGATGGTTGTCTCGTAGGGCCTTATTCTTGGGTCAAAAAGAGGATCGTAGGTCAGTCATAGGTAAGTCGTAAATTCTTCAGAGAAACTGTTGATTTTAAATAAATTTACACTAATAAAAAGTGTTTTTTGCTCTAACCGAAGAGCATAGGTCAGTTATAGATAAATGGGTAGTTCCTATTTGCCTTGAAGAAAACTGGTTGTTTTTTAAAAAAATGCTGTACTAATTGTAGGACCTTATTTTTATCCTATTAGTATTTGTCATAAAGGAAACTGTTCATTTCTGCAACATGCAGCACCAATAATCAATAACCGGTTGGTATTAGTTTCATGTTGGTAGTGTTATAGGACTTTATTTTTGGATCAAAAAGAAAAGTGTAGGTCAGTTATAGATAAATGTTTTTAGCAAACGTTTCATTAATAATATATAGCTGCTTGGTATGGTTTTTGGGATGGTTGTCTCGTAGGGCCTTATTCTTGGGTCAAAAAGAGGATCGTAGGTCAGTCATAGATAAATCGTAAGTTCTTCTGAGAAACTGTTGATTTTAAATAAATTTACACTAATAAAAAGTGTTTTTTGCTCTAACCGAAGAGCATAGGTCAGTTATAGATAAATGGGTAGTTCCTATTTGCCTTGAAGAAAACTGGTTGTTTTCAAAAAATGCTGTACTAATTGTAAGACTTTATTTTTTTCCTATTAGTATTTGTCATAAAGGAAACTGTTGATTTCTGCAACATGCAGCACCAATAATCAATAACCGGTTGGTATTAGTTTCATTTTGGTAGTGTTATAGGACCTTATTTTTGGGTCAAAAAGAAAAGTGTAGGTCAGTTATAGATAAATGGTTAACTATGATACTATTTGTCTTATCGAAAACTGTTTATTTTTAGCAAACGTTGCATTAATAAAATGTAGCTGCTTGGTATGGTTTTTGGGATGGTTGTCTCGTAGGGCCTTATTCTTGGGTCAAAAAGAGGATCGTAGGTCAGTCATAGGTAAGTCGTAAGTTCTTCTGAGAAACTGTTGATTTTAAATAAATTTACACTAATAAAAAGTGTTTTTTGCTCTAACCAAAGAAGCATCGGTCAGTTATAGATAAATGGGTAGTTCCTATTTGTCTTAAAGAAAACTGGTTGTTTTTAAAAAATGCTGTACTAATTGTAGCACCTTATTTTTATCCTATAAGCATTTGTCATAAAGGAAACTGTTGATTTCTGCAACATGCAGCACCAACAATCAATAACCGGTTGGTATTAGTTTCATGTTGGTAGTGTTATAGGACCCTATTTTTGGGTCAAAAAGAAAAGTGTAGGTCAGTTATAAATAAATGTTTTTAGCAAACGTTGCATTAATAATATATAGCTGCTTGGTATGGTTTTTGGGATGGTTGTCTCGTAGGGCCTTATTCTTGGGTCAAAAAGAGGATCGTAGGTCAGTCATAGATAAATCGTAAGTTCTTCTGAGAAACTGTTGATTTTAAATAAATTTACACTAATAAAAAGTGTTTTTTGCTCTAACCAAAGAAGCATAGGTCAATTATAGATAAATAGGTAGTTCCTATTTGCCTTGAAGAAAACTGGTTGTTTTTAAAAAATGCTGTACTAATTGTAGGACCTTATTTTTATCCTATTAGTATTTGTCATAAAGGAAACTGTTCATTTCTGCAACATGCAGCACCAATAATCAATAACCGGTTGGTATTAGTTTCATGTTGGTAGTGTTATAGGACTTTATTTTTGGATCAAAAAGAAAAGTGTAGGTCAGTTATAGATAAATCGTTAACTACTATTTGTCTTATCGAAAACTGTTTATATTTAGCAAATTAATAAAATGTAGCTGCTTGGTATGGTTTTTGGGTTGGTTGTCGCGTAGGGCCTTATTCTTGGGTCAAAAAGAGGATCGTAGGTCAGTCATAGATAAATCGTAAGTTCTTCTGAGAAACTGTTGATTTTAAATAAATTTACACTAATAAAAAGTGTTTTTTGCTCTAACCGAAGAGCATAGGTCAGTTATAGATAAATGGGTAGTTCCTATTTGCCTTGAAGAAAACTGGTTGTTTTCAAAAAATGCTGTACTAATTGTAAGACTTTATTTTTTTCCTATTAGTATTTGTCATAAAGGAAACTGTTGATTTCTGCAACATGCAGCACCAATAATCAATAACCGGTTGGTATTAGTTTCATTTTGGTAGTGTTATAGGACCTTATTTTTGGGTCAAAAAGAAAAGTGTAGGTCAGTTATAGATAAATGGTTAACTATGATACTATTTGTCTTATCGAAAACTGTTTATTTTTAGCAAACGTTGCATTAATAAAATGTAGCTGCTTGGTATGGTTTTTGGGATGGTTGTCTCGTAGGGCCTTATTCTTGGGTCAAAAAGAGGATCGTAGGTCAGTCATAGGTAAGTCGTAAGTTCTTCTGAGAAACTGTTGATTTTAAATAAATTTACACTAATAAAAAGTGTTTTTTGCTCTAACCAAAGAAGCATCGGTCAGTTATAGATAAATGGGTAGTTCCTATTTGTCTTAAAGAAAACTGGTTGTTTTTAAAAAATGCTGTACTAATTGTAGCACCTTATTTTTATCCTATAAGCATTTGTCATAAAGGAAACTGTTGATTTCTGCAACATGCAGCACCAACAATCAATAACCGGTTGGTATTAGTTTCATGTTGGTAGTGTTATAGGACCCTATTTTTGGGTCAAAAAGAAAAGTGTAGGTCAGTTATAAATAAATGTTTTTAGCAAACGTTGCATTAATAATATATAGCTGCTTGGTATGGTTTTTGGGATGGTTGTCTCGTAGGGCCTTATTCTTGGGTCAAAAAGAGGATCGTAGGTCAGTCATAGATAAATCGTAAGTTCTTCTGAGAAACTGTTGATTTTAAATAAATTTACACTAATAAAAAGTGTTTTTTGCTCTAACCAAAGAAGCATAGGTCAATTATAGATAAATAGGTAGTTCCTATTTGCCTTGAAGAAAACTGGTTGTTTTTAAAAAATGCTGTACTAATTGTAGGACCTTATTTTTATCCTATTAGTATTTGTCATAAAGGAAACTGTTCATTTCTGCAACATGCAGCACCAATAATCAATAACCGGTTGGTATTAGTTTCATGTTGGTAGTGTTATAGGACTTTATTTTTGGATCAAAAAGAAAAGTGTAGGTCAGTTATAGATAAATCGTTAACTACTATTTGTCTTATCGAAAACTGTTTATATTTAGCAAATTAATAAAATGTAGCTGCTTGGTATGGTTTTTGGGTTGGTTGTCGCGTAGGGCCTTATTCTTGGGTCAAAAAGAGGATCGTAGGTCAGTCATAGATAAATGGGTAGTTCCTATTCATCTTAAAGGAAACTGTAGATTCTTAGCAAAAAGCTGCACTACTTAAAAGTGACTGTTTGGTATGAATTTTATGTTAGTACTATTAAGATATCTATAAGTGACCTAAATACAAAAAGATGTATTTAGGTCACTTATAGATAAATTACACCTCATGTTCATCGATTAGAGTAAATTTTTAATCAAATCAAAAGTTAATTGTTAATATTTTCGAAAAAAGTGTTTTTCAAATCTCAGATGCATAAATTCATGTCAGATTTATCATCTCTTTTATTCCATTATTAATGAAACTCAATAAAAAATTTAAATTTAAATACAAAATATCTCTTATAGAATTATGATTTTTTTTTTAAATTTACATAATTGTCAGCGTCTTATTATATAACCCTTTTTATATCATAATACAATTTTAAATAGTTTATGAAATAAAAATTTATATATTAGATAACCATGAAAAAGTTATAATCATAAATATAAATTCATTTCATATTTTATAGAATTTGCAGAAAGACGTTGCGGATTAGATGGCCACTGGGAGGGCAAATCACGATTGCAAAATATTAATGGATGGACCAACTATACACCATGCTTTACACCTGAAACTGATAAACTGATGAAAAAATTATATGCTGGTGGAAATGATGATGTTGTAAATGTAATTATCGCTGTTGGGAATTTTAGCATTTACATATTTTTCCTGTTCCGATATGAATATAGTTGTTCCAAAATTTTAATTATTTTAACGATTTTATATTGCATTCTGATTTTTTCTCTCACTAAACAAAATCTATTTAAATGATGAATGGATTTTATAAGAAATTTTGCATATTTTTTCCACCATTTCTTATACTGAAAATACGAGTATTAAAAATATAAAATGTTATTAATTTTTTTTTATAATTTTGTAGATAAAAATCGATATTGCCGAACGTACAAGAACATTGGAAATAATTGGATTTACCCTATCGTTAATAGCGCTTGTCCTATCTTTGATAATATTTTGCAATTTTCGTAGTCTTCGAAATAATCGTACTAGAATACATAAAAATTTATTTTTTGCGATGGTAATACAGGTCCTAATACGTCTGACATTATATTTAGATCAGGCTATAATAAGAAGTGGTCACGAAGTAGCTGGTAATGAAAGCCGTCATGGAATTGATAATACGGTGAGTACGATTAGAATAAAAAAAAATTATTTTATGAAATAAAAAATATTATTTTTTATTATTAATTATGCAGCCATATTTGTGCGAGGCATCCTATGTATTCTTAGAATATGCTCGCACTGCCATGTTCATGTGGATGTTCATTGAGGGTCTCTATTTACATAATGTCGTAACGGTAACAGTGTTCCAAGGTCGTTTTCCGCATACCATTTACGCAATCGTTGGATGGGGTAAACCAGTGGTAATGACTGCAATATGGGCAGCATTTACAGCCAAATATAAGGGCCAACAAAAATGCTGGTGGGGCTATAATCTAACGTCGTACTATTGGATTCTAGAAGGACCAAGACTAGCTGTAATTCTTGTAAGTTTAGTTGAATTGAGTTTCGCAGAAAATAAATCCTTATTTATAAAAAAAATAAAATCTCAAATTGATCTAATATGATTCATGGTCTAACACCATCTATTAGAAATAATAACAACTAGCACAAAAAAAATAATCTAATATGATTCATTGTCTAACGCCATCTATTGGAAATAATAATAACTAGTAAAAAAAACAGCATTTAAAACTAAATAATTGATCATTTAATCATTGTTCCCATTACAGTTGAACTTCTTTTTCCTATTGAATATCATTCGTGTTTTGGTTGTTAAATTACGACAAAGCCATACAAGTGATATTGAACAAGTTCGAAAAGCTGTTCGTGCTGCATTCGTCTTATTACCATTACTTGGCATTACGAATCTATTAAATATGACTGAAGCTCCACTTGATAAAACCGTATGGGAATTTGCTATCTGGTCTTATGTAACGCATTTTCTAACATCATTTCAGGGATTTTTTATTGCGATGATTTATTGCTTTCTAAACGGTGAGGTATGTATTTTATAATCTATAGTAAAAATATTTTAAATGAAGTTTCTTTCATTTCAACAAAAAACTAAAAACAAAACCTATTTTATTTGGATTTGAGTTTATAAAATAATTCTAAAAATTCTTAGTCTTTCCTTGGTGATAGTTTTGCAAATCCAAAAAAAAAATTATTTGTTTTATTTTTCAATAGGTTCGAGCTGCCTTAATGAAAAGCTTCAGCGTTTATATGTCATTACGTGGTCATAGAAATTGGGCACCAAGACGTGCATCGATGTTTTCAGCCGCTTTTAATACAGCCCCAGATACGGATGCACCGTGTAATGAATCGATAAATAGGTTCAGAATTTATTACCATTTCATATTAAATATATTTTTAAAAATTACAATTAAAAAAAAAACAAATATAATAAATTATTAATGTCATTAATAATTTAACAAATATTATTGAACATTTTGATATGTTTCCAAATCTTTTATTTTATAATATTTGAAATAAAAATTAATGCTGGAAAATACTTTTTTTTTTGTTCAAATTTTGGCGCAAATTTTTAAATTTATAAAAATTTACAAATGAATAATTAACAAAATTCAACTAATAGAAATTATGAAAGGAGTTATCCAATTTGCATTTTGTTTTTTTTTTTTATTTTTAAAAATTTTGCCATTATGTATAAAATATAATATTCTAAAAATGACCTCCACGAGTTTCTTGCGGGACTCGACACTTTTGAATTCACTTCTGATAAATTTTTCGCACATTTTCGTCATAACTTATACTAATTTTTTTCTAATACGAAGAAAAAGTTCACCGACGTCCAATTTTATGTCATCAAATCTTGATATTATGTGTTCTGCGATCTTTTTGGCAAATAAAGCCAAAATAATGTGGCTTGTAATATTATATTATTAAAATTAAGTTGAAATAAAAAAAAGGTTGATTATGAAATCGTCATAGTGCTCAGAATTCAATTAAATGATATCTTCTTCTTCATTTTCAAAGAAAGCTAAAATTTATTGTATTAAATATGGGCGAACGATACCTTCAGATAAAAAAAAAGATAATTGCTTATCCCATATACAAAAACTTTACTATAGTTACTTGTGGATTTTTAGAGCTCCATATATGGCACCGAGCGAGAAAAAGCCTAATTGCCGAAGTAAATTTTGCACGTTGTTAATAATCCATAATATAAAATGGTAAATTCTAAACTAAATAAATAATAGCATCCATTTTATAAATGTTAAATTATGCATTTTTTAAACTGCAAAATGGATAACATTTTTCAAATAATTCACAATAAAAGAATTGTTTTTTGTCAATTTATTTCAATAATTTTAATAATAAACATTCAAAATTATATATCAATAAAAATGTCATTTGTTTATGAAATAATCTGACATTAATGGCGTCTTTAAAAGAAAAATACTTTTAAGTTACGATCGTGCCATCTATTGGTCAGCACTTGAAATTGGTTTAAAATTAAAATTTTTCTTTCCAGCAATCAAATATTGAATGTTTTTATGTATTTTTTTTTTTTGTTGACAAATGGCATTTTATTTTTAATTATAAAAATTTGAATTTTTTTTATATATAATAATAATAATAATATTTATTAAAAAAAATTTATAATAATTCATTTTTATTCTGTTTTTTTTTCGTTACTTCTTTGTGATTGTAAAATTTTTGCGTCTCAGAAACGATTCACCACCAAGACAGCAAACCAATCGAATTGATCGTAATAACAAAAACTGGAAGATGTCTTTATGTTTTAGAAGCCAGAAGGTATTTAGGCCACCTGCAGCCGGGTCAGAACCGCCAGAGTCAGTTACATTTCAATTGTCAGAGCATTAATGTAGAGAGCTATCCGTTCATATGATTGATCCCTTAAAAAAAAAATACTATAATAGAAAAACAAACACAAACAAAATATATTTTAATATATTTAATATTTATGATTTTAGCAAATATAATTAATAAAAAATAATAGAATATAATATGATTAAAAGAAATATATAATATATATATAAAAATATTTATAAAAGAATATTTTCAAATTAATGCATACATAGATGATTGACATTTTGTTGGGTTTTTTTTTTTTAGTAAATTAATTTATTGCAATTTTTTAACTATTTAGATACACAAGTAGCTTTAATTCAATTATCATTGAGCACATTATATTTTAATACACAAAAATTAAATTTGTAAATTCTTAAGCATAGATTTTAGCATCTATAAGATTTAAGCATATAAATTATATGAAAATTATATTATATATAGTATGTTATGTATGATATTATGAACATCAATTGGTTTAGTTCGATTTATTTATAAATTTGTTTAGTTTTGCTTTAATATTGAACAACCACAGCATATACTTGCTTATTTATTATACAATATATATTATAATAATTGCTCATGAGCTATTAAGTACTATTAAGCATTAGTGCATAAATTATTACAAAATATCTTGACACAAATTCGCAACAACAAAAAAATTACAAAAACAAAATGAAATAATTTTTAAACCCATAGAATATTAATGTTCTTGCTGCATGCATATCTGCCTACCCCCATACCCCTTTTATTGCATATTTTTAATTTTTTTTTTGTTATACAAATAATTTAATTTTTAGTTATAGTAATTTCTCTATGAATAAGTAATTTGTTTAAAATAAGCCCAAAAAAAAAATTACGAAAAGATAAATCACAATATTTTCTGTTCAAATTAAATCAGAAAATTACTGAATTTTTTTTTAACAATTCCTATTTTTATATTTAAGAAAAATTATTCCCATTATTATTTTTAAATTTGAATCGTTTTTTTTCGTAATTTTTAAAATTGAAAAAAGGGAAAGAAAACCATGCATACATTTATCTCTTCTTAAATAAACAATTTAAATCAACAACAAAAAAATTTTATAAATAAATAAATAAATAGTAAAAATATAATAAATTAAATGCGAGACTACTTTTTGAATATATAATATTTGATTGACTTGCATTTATAAATTTCATTACGTAAAAATTAATTATTTTTTAAGTTTTTTCTTAAGTTTTATTTCTATTATTATTATTGTAATTGTTAAAAAGAAATTTTTTCATTAATTTCTTTTCTAGAAATTATTTTACTCTTATTCTTATTCTTGTTTTTTTTTTTTATATATAATAACTCTTATTATTTTTATATCTCATTCAATTATTCAATAAAATTCACGAATATGTTCGTTTAGAAATATTTAAAAAATTATTATTATTATTATTCTTAATAAAAGAGAAAACAAATTCTATTTTACTACAAGGCAATCTGATAAGTCAATGATAAATTAAGTTATTTTTCAATCAATTTATCATTGACTACAAGGTAATCTGATAAGTCAATGATAAAATGATTTATTTTTAAATATAGTATTTTTTAAGCTCAATATACTTTGTCCAACGATATTTAAACTTATTTTTATCACTCGTCTAATGAAATTTACTGATATCTGTAAAACAGATTTCATTTTCTGCTATAACTTCAGAATTGGACGCAAATTGGTTACCAAAAAGCCATTTCTTCATGTTTAGAAGTAGATAAAAACTACTACGTTTTTATCTACTATTTTAACCGCCACGTATGGCGGTTAAAATAGCAAATTCCATCGAAAATTATTATAAAATTTTTTACAACAATCAAATTTATTAAAAATTTTACTTTTTAGTTGGAAAAAAATTTCGCTGCTTCCACAGTTAAGGTTTAATTTCATTTCTTTGAAAATACGAGTAAAATTCTTTTATTGAATATGATGCGTTATCCTAAATTTGATACTCATAAGTGTCTTACCAGCATTCCTGAATCTGATACTTATAAGAATTTTCGATAGTTAAGTGATATTGCAGCCCAATAGATTTGGTTGTAAAGCAGTTGGTGATCTAACGCGAAAGATAATTTTTCTGAGCCTTTCAAGTTCTCACTTAGCAATTTTTATGTTAATCGATGGTCTAACCTAATAAAAATCCTTACTTATTTTGCATATTCGTCAGTTTTTGATATTAAAGACCTTCCTGAGCGAGTTTTGTCTTCCACTACACCTCGACCCTTCCAAAATGTTTTATGGTATCAAAAAAAACATGTGCTCTTGATAATAAATATTCTCCAAAGGCTCTTTACAATTTTTTTTGGAGTAAATTTGCAGATTCAAGAAGCTAAACACAACAATCTGATGACATATTATTGGGCAAATTCTTCCCTATTAAAGAGTTCATTTCTCCAATTTTCGATACCAAGTTTTTTGAAGTCCTGGCCGGCACAGTCTTTCTATCTAAGGAATGGTCTACGGAAGCGAAATTCTTTATTCCTTCGTATAATATAGCCTTATCCTTTCAATCTTGGAGAGGACAACCGTTTGGGTAATACCAGCTTCCCGATACAGAGTATATCTTTATTATATCTTATTCTCCAGTTTCTATCTTCCCAGACAGAAATTTTTCTTCTTTATTATTTCTATATTTCAAACAAAATAGACTTCTTTTACCAATTAAAATCCTTTTCTTTATGTCAACACTTATTTGATTTTAGAATTCGATTAAAAAATCCTGAATAAATAAGTTTCTTAATAATCTCGCAGCTACATAAACTGCTCAGAGAAACAACAGACAGATGATAATGTCATCTTAAAATTTTGACGTCTTCTCCAGGATTTGCCGTAGTGTAACCAAGTCCGGACTGATCGGACTGAACCAAGTCCACAGTAGTATGGTCCTAGAGAAGACTTCAAAAATTTAGTTGACATTCATTGATGCTGTTTGATAAAATTTCACATCCGTCATTAACCAGACTTTTACCTCAGTACCGATTTAAAAAATAAATAATAATAATGGATAAAATTTTATTAATATTTTCATAATTATTTTTTTTTATATATAAGATAAAAAACTAAAAGAGATCGTTCATATCAAAAGCAACCATATTTTTTTTAAGTTAAATTTTCTTCATAAAATTTGAGGTTACTTCTTTAACGATACCGAAACGAATGAGTATTTTTCCTTACAATCCCTAGTTCAATTTTAGCTCGTAAGGTATTAGGAAAATAAACGGTTTTTCATAAAATTTATGTTTATATTAATTCCGCTGCCAGAACGAAAAGCAATTCAACATTGAAAAATCCTAATACCAGAAAGACATGAACAAATAAAAATATCGCACATTCCCGAGATGCGAACCTATATTGGCTACACTAATGGCGACATGTGTAGCTCTTTCAATAATCATTTTGGTACTTTAACACGTTTCATTGATCATTTCTATTTCATTTAGAATAGTTATCATAATTTATTATTGATAAAGAATTATTTTATTTTACATCTATAAATTTTTATACTGTAAATTTTTAATAAAGAAAACTGTACGACTGTAATGAAAAAGAAGAAAAAAAAATTATATTTCGTAATTGTATCTAAACTAATATTAGCAATGTACTACTCTTTATTAAAAAATTTAATTTAAATGATAAGCAAAAGTATCTTCTCTTTAAATTACTTTTCGTAGAATTAGATTAATTTTTTTAATTGCTTAGAATAGAATCAAAATATTTGGGACTTTTCTTACATTTACTAATATCCGCTAGATGTTTTATTGGTAAAAAAATAATAATATTAGGTTAGGAGGGATATTTTTTTTATTTTTCAACAATCATTATTCGAAGGATGATTGAATTAATTAATTTGAAATAATCCATAGGAGTTTTAGAGTATTATTTATAGTTTGACTATAATTTATGTTATAATTGTTTGTTTGCATATAGTTTAAAGGTAGGTATTATATTAGACTAATTGGTAATGATTCGATATAAATTTCTCGAGATTAATGTTATTGACAATATGGCTGAAGGCGGTACGGACTAAGGACAATTTTATATTCTTACACAAATTATTCCATTTTTGTTTTTTTTTTCATCATATAATTTCTTATTAATTTAATTTGATTTTTATTTCCAAACTAATCTATATCATTCTTTTTCTTAAATTAACTTTTAGTTTAATTTTTTTTTTTGCATTAAATCTATTTTTTTTTTTGTGAATAAAATCTTTTCTTAATGAAGTTCGATTAAATAATATATTTTTATTAATGCAATTACTATGCTGCTTATGATAAAAAAAAACTAAATACAAATATATTTGAAAAGTAATATTTAATTTAATATAAGAAATTAAATTTGCATGCAATTACATTCCTATTGATTAAAACAAAACAGAAGAATAAATTTTAAAAATTTATACTCTTAATTTTTTTTAATAGTACTTTAATTTATTAAAAATTCAGTATGTAATATGTATGCTGCTTAAAAGTAAATATAAATAATAATATAAATCTGGATTTATCTTCAATTAATGCGATAATTGACAAAAAAAATAAATAATACACTTTTTTTTTGGTAGTTTTTTTTCTGTTTTTTTTTATAAATAAAAATTTTCAATAAATGAATATTTTTTTATTTGTAAATTACTAATAGCTATCGTTTTAGTAAGAGTATTTCTTATAAATGTATTGTACGAAAATTTCTTTTACAAAATCTTAACCGTATTCGTTTTGAGCAATATTCAAAATTCATTAA
Organism: Atherix ibis; assembly: GCA_958298945.1. Lineage (NCBI taxonomy): Eukaryota > Metazoa > Arthropoda > Insecta > Diptera > Athericidae > Atherix > Atherix ibis. The sequence continues at coordinate 40,537,237 of OY282610.1, forward strand.
AAAGTATTCGTACCACTTTTACTAACTTATATGCCAAATAAAAACTTATATTTGTTCTTCTTTTTTTGCATAAACTAATTTTTAATCAATTTTCTATTTATGTTCATCTAATTTTTCATTATTTTTTTTTGTATTTATTTTTTTTTAACGAAAAAGTTTTAAAAAAGTAAAACTAACTTAACCTCACAAATATAATTTACCATAAATAATACACGAGGGTGAGGGATATATGTAATGAGACCTTTATATGTTAATATTATATTTTTCGAAAAAGTTGCTTTGGGCTGGTGGGCTTTAACTTTAATCATTTTTAGCTCTTCTGTTAAACTCCTTCGTATGTAATCTATAGTATCAAAAAAAAATATTATTTCAAGTATTTTTTTAGTATCGGATAATAAAAAAATTGTCAAAAAGACTAAAATCATGTGAATAGGAAGGTAGGATCATCACAGAAATAAATTTTCCCGACAGACTGCGTCTGTAATATCCGATCTGATAATTTTTATTATCGAAGGCCTACCACACTAAGGTCCGTCTTCCACTGGTTCTTTTGAAAAATGCCTTATACCACCGACCATTTATTTGATTTTTGTACATTAATATTATCTATACACTTCAAAGTAATTTTCTTGGGAAGCTATACATTGATGGAAGCGTTGTTTCAGCTCACCGTTTACAATCTGATGCGAAGAATCTTCTCTTCTGAGCCTTTCGCGGACTCCTTTATAAAAAAAATCATTTATATAAAGACATTTTTGAAATGTTCTATATTTTCATCAGATGTTGAATACCTCCCTGACATAGGTACGTGTTCCAGTATCCTAAAAAAAATAATATTTGCCACGAAAAACTTGCATTCTTGATAAAGAATTTTTCCTAAGGCTTGGTGCAACTTGTTGTAAATCAAACTTGCTAATTCACCATGCTTGACATAAAATTTGCTAGAACATCATTGCTCCAAATTTTGCTATTCCATTTTCGCAACACACTAAATAAAACGCAACCTCACTTATCGCACGCTATAGAATCGCATAGCTACCGAATAATTATGGACTAACGTAAGTCCTCAGTGTTGGCTAAATCGCTCCCAAGGAAGCCAGTCAGTCTCATTATGTTTCTGTCATTTATTATAATCTCAAACAGATACTTCTTGTTTACGAACTGAATCCAACACGTTTTTCATTTGTCAAATATATTATTAATAGGAAAAATATATAACTTTTTTTGCGAAACATAACCTCAAAATTTATTGTGATGATATTATAACCTTAACGAAAATGAATTTAATATCTGAAAATTAAGATTTAAAAAAAATTGTTACGTTTTGTTTTTAAAAATACATTTTATTTTTTTTGTAACGTCAATCGAATATAACCTCAAAAAAATGCGCATAACCTCAAAATTATTGTTTTCATTGAAGAGTGTTTTCTACCCATAAAATAGATACATTATTATTAATATACTCGGTTGTATAACGTTGAAAATAACGAAAACCCATAAACGTATAATATATCATATGCTATACTTAAAACAAGAAGCGCATAACCTCAAAAAGAAGAACATCACCTCAACAGAGAACTAAATAGAAAATTAATTTAAATTTTTTTTTTGTTAAATTATTAATTTGAATACTCGTATAAATAAATTAAAGTTCTTCAATTAAAAATCGTGCATGTTTATTATGAAATTATCGCATTTTTTGAAGATAAACAGAATTTTCACCCATACATACGAGGTATGTTCAAAAAGTATCACGAATTTTGAAAGCTCCGCGGGTTACGTATATTTGATTTTCGATTTTTTATGGCGTTATATTGGCAATCATGTCTCTCACTTATGCCGACAAGTTCGGCCATTTTGAAAGTTCAGTTAATTTTTGACAGCTGATTTGCTTGCACTTGTTTTGGCGCGTCTTCGATTTTTGGCCATTTTTGACCAAAAACAGCATCGCATTAACATTGCTAAGAAGCTTTTGGACTCTGTCCGCGATGACCCAAATTTGTTCCAGAGGGCCATAACTGGTGACGAATCATAGGTTTATGATTATGACGTGGAAACCAAAGCTCAATCATCTCAATGGAAGCTGCCGCACGAGCCAAGACCGAAAAAAGCACGCCCAGTTCAGTCGAATGTGAAGGTTTTGCTTACAGTTTTCTTCGATTGCAGGGGTGTGGTGCATCCTGAGTTCTTGCCACAGGGTAGAACGGTTAATAAGGAATATTACCTGCAATCGCGAAGCAATCTGCCAGAAACGCCCGGATTTGTGGAAGAACAAAAATTGGCTTTTGCACCATGATAACGACCCTACCCATGCATCGTTGCTTGTGCGCGAATTTTTGACCAAAAACAACATACTAATAATGCCACAGCCACCATATTCCCCAAATCTGGCCCCCCTGTGACTTTTTGTTATTCCCGAAACAGATTCTTTGGTCCATTTTTTGGAATGGGCAAAAATCGAAAACGAGCCAAAACACGTGCAAGCAAAGCAGCTGTCAAAAATTAGCTGAACATTCAAAATGGCCGAACTTACCGGCATAAATGAGAGACATGAGTACCAACATAACGCCATAAAAAATCGAAAATCAAATATACGTAACCCGCGGTACTTTCAAAATTCGTGATACTTTTTAAACAGACCTCGTATATTAAAATAAATTTTATTTAACAATAAAAATTTTACCAAAAATTTTTTAATAAAGTAACATAATTATTATAAAATTAATTTATAATAATTTTATTTACCTGTGCTATTAGTTGTTTTTTTTTTCCTATTATCAAATATTATTTTTATTTAATGTAACACAAAAACAAAGCAAATAAAATTAAATAACGTAATTACTTTTAGTATACATTTTTTATGTATATTGGTGTTCTTTTTTTTTTTAACTTCAGAACATGTGTGTGATGCCGTCTGAAATGCAAGGTACAACAATGGTTACTACCACAAGAATCAACTGAAATTTTACAATATAAAAATATCAATGTTATAATGGATATAAAATTCTATAAATTATTTAATTATAAAAAGGATTAAAAAAAAATATGATTAAAAGGAATAAAGTAAAAAAAAAGAACATATAAGAAAAAACGAACGCGTTATTAAAATCGATATTTATTGTTTTAAAAAAAAAATTACATAAATGTATGTGAGTGTGTATTCGTCTACAAATGGAAAATAATCCTTTAAAGGGAATTGAAAAAAAAATCGGGCAGTTATGTATTTGTATGTGTGAGCAAATTTAATTTATTGACATATCGGTAAAAAAAAATTAAATTTATTTGCAAATTGAACTTAAAAAAATAATTAAAATATTTTTTTTTTAAATAAAAAATATATTGTATAATATTAATTTAATTGAATTTATAATTAAAAATACTTTTTTTTTCATATATAAGACCGAGTTTATCATTTCTTTTATTATAATTTACGATAAGAATATTTTGTCAAAAAAAATTCCTAAATAATAACTAATATATGTCTGTATGTATGTAAATGTACTTTTTTGCTAATTTTTAAAAAATTTAAATTAAATTGAAGGATTTTTTATTTAAATATATTTTTATTGATAAAGTCATAAAATTTTCTATGCAAAAATTATAATTAAATTTAGAAAAAAGTCAATAAGATTAAATATCTAAATTTACATATACTTATATAATATACTACAAATAAATGGGAAAATTCAATGGGTTTTTTACGAAAAAAAAAACAAAGCCTAATATATTGTTAAATATTTTAAAAAATTAAAGAATATTAATCTATTTTTTACAGTCAAATACAAATAAAAAATTTTACTTTTTATAAAAAAATTTCTTAGAAACTATTAAGGAAGAAGAACAAATTATTTAACAAGAAAAGTTCCAAAAAATTATATTAATTAAAGAGAAATAAATATTATTCTATTTATATGTAACAAAATATAATAGTTTTGTATATTGTATGGGTAAATATTTAGTTTTAAGTAAGAACTATTATTAATAAAAAATATAGAAAACCATAATGAAACCTACTAAAAACAGAAATTATGGAAAGAACTTTTTGAAATATTCAAAATTTTCAACAAAAAAAATTATATATAAATCATGATAAGATATAAAAATTACAAATAAAAAAGCCAAAGTATTTTTTTTTTCTTTTTGAAGAAGAGATGAAGAAAAAATAAAAATTAAAATTAAATGCCAGCAAATTAAAAATTTTATAATAATTAATATTGGAATAATTAATTAAAATATTGTACTTTGTTGGTTTAGTAGGAAATTTTTGGCTAATTAAAAATATGGAAAAATTGAAAATTTATTAAAATTGGAAAAAAAAGTCGTCCAAAATATATAAATAAAAAATTTAAAAAAATACAAAAATTATAAATATATTGTATAAGATAAAACTCCTACAATTGCCTAACGATTAAAATAAGCTTTTTTAGATATTAAAATTTCTCGAAATTGAAATTAAAATAAGCAGAAATTAAAAAAAAAAAAAAAAACTTGTACAAATTAAAAATATTATACCTGATAATTCAAATGAAACTCCTACAAATGCTCAAAGGCTCAAATAAGAATCTTTCTTATAAGTTTGGAATATTTAAAAGAAAATATCCCGAAAATTATAATGCAACTATGTTAACTATAACAACTTACAAATAACAAAAACGGTTAAAGATGTTATTAAAAAATAAATAATAAAATTCTGAAAACTACATCCGTAATAAGTCCCTTATTTCCGTCGCCACGTTCTGTTGGAATAATATATTGTCCAAGTCTATATCGTCTAATTGAGGTCAAAAATAAACAGGTATCGTAAGTTTTTCTGGATGTAAGAGGAACCTCCTGGAACTGTGTAGTTGAAAATTGCACATCATCGCCGAAGACGATTTTTTCACCAAATCTTGGATCCATTTCTGAACTGCACAAGAGTCCAGTCAGCGAGCGTGATTAAATGCTTTGCATGATCTTGTAGCTTTAGTTCTTGATTCAATTGAATCTTATATGAATGTAGACTCAAGTCTTTTCGTATTATTCTCCAAGTTAAGACCCAAATTGAGCGGTTCTAATCTTCATGCACATTTTGGGCCACAGCAGCAATATATTTATTTGACCGATCATTTTGCTGACGCACAAGCACTGACCAATCAGCAACTGCTCCTGTTTCCTCGAATTTCCTATAAATCCCTTCCATTCCTATCTATCAAATATCAGTTAATATCAATCACCTTAAGCTTCTCGGTTACAAAAGAATATTCAATCATTTATTTTATTAGTGAAGTCTTGCCACTTTTGGACTTAAAAAAATTGTCAAAACTCTTCGAAATTCTGCAAAATTGAAGCATACGTTTTTTTGGATTTAACATAAAAAAATTTATTTTATAATGATATTATTTTGAAATTAAATTTATCTTTGAAATAAGTGAGTTCAATTATAAATGAATTATACTTTTGACATTCCGAAACTAGATGTCAGTGGGTGGCTAATCTATACGAAAAAAATTTGTTATGACGTCAAAAACGTTACGAAAATCTTACAAAACAGTCTCAATTTCGAAAAGTTTATTCAAAATTACTGTTAAAAATTTCGATAAAAAGTTATCCAATTTTCAGTTTGAAAAGTAAAGTAAAATAAAATATATATTATTAAAATGCAGATTATGCTTCTTGACGTATCCACTACCGTAAGATAAATGAGCCACAACGCTGACGATCATAATCTACTCTTATTGGTGCAAATTGTTGCTACGATAGTTTTACCAATTTTTTAAGAAAGATTTTACGATTTTAACGCATTGTTTGGCAAAAATTTTAATCTAACTAAATGCTACTTTCATAACATATTTATTTGACAGCTGTCAAATGACCATCTTTAATTTTCAATACTATAAAATGGATAATCTTTTATAATATAAAAACATATCAAAATTATATAATAAATTATTATTATATGTAGAAAAAACTTTGTGATTGAATTAATATACATATTAAACAGGAAGTGTCCATTCAAAACAGGAGATGGCATCTAGTATAAAGCTTAAATAATCACCACATTTTCAAAGCACTGGGCTTAAATTGCTTTTAGTCTTGGATTACGAAAAAAAATTAAATTTTCTATTTAATTTTTATTTAATTTTTTTATAACCATAAATAAATTTTAGAAATATTACCAAGAAAAAATAAACCATATATGTATGTATGTGCGTATAAAAAAAACTTCATGTATGTATGTATGTGCGTATAAAAAATTTTAATTAAAGAGAAAAAAATATATAACATAATATATACAAACAAAAAAATAAAAAGAACTATTGCTTGAACACGTGTATTTTTTATAGAAGTAATAATATTATTGAATAAACAAATTAATACAATATAAATTCTGGTCTGTGAGGAGAAGGGAGAGAGACACTTAAATATAAAAAGCTTTAAATCTAAAATGAATAAAAATCATACAAAAAAATTATAGAGAAATTTAAAAAAAAAATGATGATTTCGACAAAAATTATGCACCACCTTATAAAATTTACAAAACGAGAGAATTTATTTCAATATTCAAAAATAAAGATACGTTTGTAAGTACATATATTATATGCACTTTTTTTTAAAATAGAGTAACGGTCAAGGATCAATATATTATATCTCCGATTATACATAATGAAAGGATCAAAATTATTTAAGAAGAAGCCATTAAAGATATTGTAAACCTTGATCGTTTTTATTTATATAAAATGGAAGTGCAATTGAAAGAGATTTTTAAAAAATATATAAATATTAATATTATATAATAAATATAAAATTATAAATATATGCTCGTATTGACAAATATAGATTCAGCTATAAAATAAAAACTGTTTGTATAAATTTATAAAGAAAAACTATTGTTATATGTTAATTAACTAATATAAAAATGAACGAATGAGAAAACGAGCCAAAATAAGATTAAGAGATATAAAATAAAATAAAATAAATATTTATGTATGTATATGTTTTAAAAAAATAAATAATATTTTCAATGTGGACTTTATGAAAGCCTAACAATTGATATAACGACCAAGAGTTGACATATTATACGATATTATTATATAACATATAATTAAAAAAAAACACGTACTATATGTTTGATGGCAGAACAAAATTAGTGCAAACTGTTATTAAAAATGATATATGTTAAGTAAAGAGAATGAATAAAATACGTGTCGATGCATTAACAATAATAAGAAAAAATTTTAAGAATAATAAATATAATGTATGTATTAAAAATTAAAAGAGAGAAAAATATATTTAATAGAAATAAATAAATGAAAAGAAAAAAAAACGACGAGTACAGTTTTACCTATCGTTAGACATAATAACACCGGCCGTCTGCGACCATAGGGATTGGAGGATCCGCCAGAGAAACCAGCACTCTTGATTCGTCTTTGACTATTGCCTTCATGCCATCAAACATCAGTATATCTATTCAGTTCCTGCCCTATAGTTAATTCCCTCCATTTTACTACAGCTCTCTTTCACTACCACACTCTTTCGACAAAATTTGAAATTATATTCTGTAACGGGATGGTAAAGAGCGCCGAGCACGTGTTGTTTAACTGCGTCCGATACAATGCGGGAAGGGAAGAGGCTTAGAAGTGCGCTGACACCGGAGAATGTAATGGCCCTGACATTGGACTCGAGGTTGGCTTAGGAGGCTGTCGAAGACCTTGCGTCTGGATAAGCGCGAAAGAAAACGATAGTGATTATTCACCAGAATAGTGATTTCGATCAAACCTCATAGTGCCACTCTGGGTAGGTGCTCCCACTCATAGAGGCTATAAAAAAAAACCCGACGGTACTTCTGTTATGGATCGTAGTTTGATCATTCCCCCCAGAAGTACCCCCTAGAGGGATATAAATAATACTCAATTCGTATGCTAGTTATTCACCATCGCATTTTTAAAAAAAAGACCCGTGGATATCAAATTAACTATCTTTGCATTCGTTATTGATATGTGTACGTTGAGACAAGATTTACAATAGCTGCATTCGTATATAGCTCACGGAGGCAAAGTTTATTATATCTGAACATTTATAAATATGGTGTGCATAGAAAATAATTGACGCTACAGTTCGAGAAGAGCTACCACCGAAAAATCGTTGCGCTCTTACATGATTCCACAGCCTGTTTACCAATTGTATAAGCTTAAATCCGCTGTTTTTTAGTCAAAAAACACATGTTTTTTTCATGGAATTGTTTTTTTTTTTTTATTCAAAGTACTTGCCCTCGCTAGGGGGAGAATCGAAGTGCTGCTCAGCGAGCGCGTGGCCCATCGACGAAAACAGGTGGTACTCAGAAGGGGCCAGGTCTGGTGAATAAGCGGGGTGGGGTAGCACCCCCAAGTTGAATGTCTTCAAGTAGTTTTGGACCATTTTTGACGTGTGCGATGGTGCGTTGTCATGGGGGAAAATCAGCTTGTTATGTCTTTGTTGATAATCCGTCCTTTTTTCATGGAGAGCACGGTGCAATTTGATCAGTTTTTGGTGGTAGCGGTGGACATTGACAGTTACATCAGGTTTCAACTTCTCATAGTAGACGATACCCTGCTGATCCCACCAACGCACAGCATCGTCTTATGTTCGAAGCGATTTGGTGTTGGGGAAGATGTTGATAGTTGGCCGGGATCAACCCACGATTTCTTGCGTTTAGGATTCTCGAAATATATCCACTTTTCATCGCCTGTCACAATCCGATGCAGGAACGACTTTCTTTTTTGTCTGGCGAGCAAGATTTCGCATGTATTTTGGCCTATCGTTCAATTCATGCGGCACCCATTTTCCGATCTTTTCAATCTTTCCCATGGAACGCAGACACATAGAAATGGCTGGTTGAGTAACAACCATTTTTTGCGATTGGGTATCGTCTTCGTTCAAAAAAGCCTGCAATCGATGGTCCACAACCTTCCTAGGCCGATTTTCACGCTTCTTGTTCCACAAGTCAAAACTACCGTCTTTGATCCAACGAAACCAATCTCGGAACGTTGTTTCCGATAAAGCATTGCCACCGTAGGCCTCCATAAGCATTCGATGCGATTCGGGAGCCGATTTGTTCAAATTGAAGCACAAAAGCAGAATTTCCCGCATATGCTCTTTTTTTGGCACAAAACTAGACATGATTACCAAAGGAAACTTGTATGTTGTTGTACAAAATTGCTGACAATATGCACTGATTAATGTTGATAGATGTCAAACTCATTCAAAAAAAGTATGGGGTGCCCATTGTACCTTAATACGCTCACTCACGCCATCTATGACCAAACAGTGGATTTAAGTTTATATACACCTGGTGAATAACACAATTAACTATAATTTGCTAAACGCTAATATTGATCGTTTCTTTTTCACAAAATGTTCCATAGATTTATTAACGATCCACATTTCTTAGCATATGATTAAAAAATACCAAATAAGTTTTTGGAATTTTTCCAAAGTAATTATTTGAAAATTTGATTATGTTTTTCCTTATAAAAAAAAGAGAAAGCATCAATGTGAAGCTCATAAGGAGTAGGGCTAATTATGGCTGTACTCAGAAAATTCTTGTGTGTTTATCACTAGCATTGTGGAGATAATGAAACGCTTCGAAGGTTAGCAGTGAGGTGTTCTCACCCGAAGAATGTTGATTTCTCTACGAGAGGGGAGGTAAAAATTATTCGGAAAAAATAAACAATAAAAGAGTAAAACACATTAATTAAGATGAAGGATGGAAAAGGAATGGTAAGGAGGGTAATAAAAATTTGGAAAGAGGAAACAATACTGTAAAAACTTTGATGTGTCATCAAAAAAACTTTTATACAAAACAAAAAGTCTGGAAAAAGAATTTCAATTGCAAAAAAAAATTCGCACTGCTAGAAAATCTTTGAGCTGACGTAAAGACTTGGATATGCCATAAAAATCTTGAATTATTGCACATAATATTCAATAATATTCAAAATTGAACTGCGGTAAAAAATTTTAACTAACCGTTAGAGTTTTGATATGCTAAAGAAAGTCCCAACAAAAGTATTGAACTGCTAGAAAATCTTTGAAAGACTTGCAAAAACTATTTCAAAGATTTTCATGAATGGTAAGGAGGGTAATACAAATTTGGAAAGAGGGAAAAATTTGAGAACAAAAATTAATAAAAATTGATTTAACACAAAAATAAAAAAAATTACCAAAAAAAAAAAAAATCGAAGAGCCCACAACCAGGATTCGCCGTTAGCTCGAGTGGAATCATAGAACTTTCTAACGATAGTGCTGCCGGAAAAATCCATTCTGGCCAATTAATCCATTCATGGTTTTGTTGACTTATGTGCTGCCAACTTAAATTTCAGCAACGATCAAATTGTTTTCCAATTAGGATCACTTTATAATATATGGATTAATTTCAAATATGCAATTTTTTAGAGGAGATTTTTTTTCCTCATATCTTTGATTATTTCTAATCCTTAAAAAAAGGAAAAGAAGTTTTTTTTTTTGGATTTTCTTTTATTTAAATTTATAGTTATAAATAACAAAAATTATTTTTGTTATAGACCTAAGATCATAACTGAACCAGTCAAACTATTGAATGGTTTCTACTATCATTGTTCAAATAAATTTTGATAATTTTTCGTATAGCATTGAAAATTATGCCACTTGACAAAAAAAAACCACGTGTTTAGATAAAAAAAAGCACTATTTCAACTAAAAGACATATGCTTAGACCAAAGAAACCACCTGTTTTTATTAGAAAATATTTCTTTTGACTAAAACGCATATTTTTAGCCTAACTTAAGCACGTGTTTTAACTAAAACGCACATGTTTAGACCAAAAAAGCATGCATCTTTTCTAAATATCACATTTTTAGATCAAAGAAAGGACGAATTTTCAATTTAATGATTTGTCGATAATAAATGTTGATGTTGATGGTTGGCCGGGATCAACCCACGATTTCTTGCGTTTAGGATTCTCGAAATATTACCACTTTTCATTGCCTGTCACTATCCGATGTAGGAACGACTTTCTTTTTTGTCTGGCGAGCAAGATTTCGCATTTGTTTTGGCGTCGCTCCACCTGCCTATTGTTCAATTCATGCGGCACCCATTTTCCGATCTTTTCAATCTTCCCCATGGCACGCAGACACATGGAAATGGCTGGTTGAGTAACACCCAATTGCTCCGCGAGCATTTTTTGCGATTTGGTATCGTCTTCGTCCAAAAAAGCCTGCAATTGATGGTCCTCAACCGTCCTAGACCGATTTTCACGCTTCTTGCGTCGTCAACTTTCCTCAACCTTCCTTCTCACTAGTCAAAATTGCCGCCTTTGAACCGACGAAACCAATCTCGGCACGTTGTTTCCGATAAAGCACTGTCACCATAGGCCTCCATAAGCACTCGATGCGATTCGGCAGCCGATTTCTTCAAATTGAAGCAGAAAAGCAGAGCTTCCCGCATATGCTTTTTTTCTGGCACAAAGCTAGAGATGATTATCAAAGGAAAAATGTATGTTGTTGTACGAAATTGCTGACAATGTGCACTGATTAATGTTGACAGATGCCAAACTCATTAAAAAAAAGTATGGCGTGCCCATGGTAGCTTAATACGCTCACTCACGCGATCTATGACCAAACAACGGATTTAAGCTTATACCCATGGTAATGATAAGATCATGGAGCATTACCCTAGTCGTGGCAGAAATTCAGCTCAATAAGTTACGGTCGGCTGGGCGCTTAATCAGTATGGATGGAGACGATCCTGCCTAAAAAATAAAGAGGGGCGCTAATTAAAAAGCTTCGAAATTGAAGGTCTCACCGAGCGAGGTTTGACTTTCACTGCTTCTCAGCACTCCAAAAATGCTTAACGCCACCAAAAACTTTTGCATTGCTTCTTCAACAATCTCACCTTTACACAATCTCAAAAAACGGTGAAGTGAATCCCAAACGTTTGGATTTTATTTATCCGATTGTCGCGCCGCCGTTTATAATGAAACAAGGTTTGTAATAGTCGCATATTTATTGAATCCAACTGCTTCGGAACCCCTGTAAATACAATTGCTCCACTGATAGAAGGTTTGTAATTTCTGTTCCTGTCGTTTGACAGCTGTCAAACATATATGTAATTCAAGGTAGCATTTCTTTAGTTTAAAATTTGCCATTTTACATTATATAGGATTTAATTACCGAACAATGGCGTTAAAATAGCGCAAAAAATACGCCGATTGGATGCTGGAATAACAGGTTTTGGATGTTGGTTTTTGAACAAAATTCTCTTCAGAAGCCATTGTATCTGCGAAAAGTGACTATCCGAAGTACATTTTGGTCTGAAGATGCCACTGGACCCGTATTTCTGTGAAAATGATGACGAAGACATTTTTAAAGCTTTAATACGGGACAATATGGGATTTGAATAAAACGGCGTTACAAGTCACACAACATGTTCCCGGGACACAAACACCCGCGTGTAACTGTCCAGTTACAGGCCGAAATGTCTGAAAAGGTCATCGAAAATTACCTTGAAAGGATCGATTCTTGCAGGAACTGTTGCGGCAGATTTTATATTTTATTACGTTTTATTTAACTTCAAAAATGTGAATTTTAAAAAATAGATATTGATTACGTTTTTTAATTCTTAAATGATTCTAAAGCTGTTTTAGTCTGTATCGGGAATGGGTTTATTAAGACGGTGAATTTGAGTTAGTAGCATTAGTGAACTTCCTTTGGTTACAACATTGATTAGATACTCTTAATATGGTCTAAAATATTCATAGATAATGATTTAATCAAGTTTTTCAGTATAAATACAATATTACCCTTGCTTTTTGAGAATATTAGAGTACAACATAGTATTATGGATTATAAGGAAATACGAGGACCATCGATTAAAGGCGTTATATTTTCTATAAGAATTATAGAAGAAGTGTTTGAGGTTAATTGGGGATTTACTATTTCGTAGGCACTTTATTTACACAAATGAACAGCAGAATTTTATTGAATTTTTCTATTAGTAACGGATCAAAGATGAAATTTCTATATTTATTAAAAAAATTTATGAAAATTTTTCAAATTATACAATATTTCGCTTGGTTAAAATAAAAGGCGTTTTCCTTTGGACCAATTTTGCTACTAGTCTGTTGTTCTAGCTGTTATAATCTACTCTACCTCGAACAAACGAGCACATTGAACTGGGAGTTACGCATACAATTTACGTTAAGTGTATTCTAGTTGCTATAAAGTGAAAATGGATAGTTTTGCGGGTTCGTTGGTTATGTTGAAGAGTCATATTTTTGTCAGGATTGTTTATGTGTGAATAAACTCAGTTTTTATTCTTTATGTGTGAGTAAACTCAGTATTGTTTCTGACTGTTTTGAGGTTATGTTTCTACTAGTGTTTAGAATTTGGCTTTCCTTTGGTCATCGACCGACTAGTAGCAAAATTGGTCCAAAGGAAAACGCCTAAAAACATTCAGAGTTCCTTTTTTAATTTGATCACAAAAAATATCTATGTTCATAAATTTATTTATAAATTATGAACTATAAAAATAATGCACTGAAATGCGATGATTAATTGAACGAGAAATAATCGTTTTCTAGAACAAAATTATACAATTTCAAATTAATTCAATATTGGTACAACAAATTCAGATTCGGAAGCAAATGTGAAATATGAAATTTTTTTAGTGGCATCACTATAATGGACCGATTTGGAAATTCTACGGTTCGAGTGACAGTAAACGTCATCAACACAGTCAGCTGTCAAATACGCGATTTGATGAAGTGAGGGGAATGTACAGGAACTCTTTGGTTTAATTGAATTGTAGTCCTTCATTTTTAGTGGGTTTGTAGGAATTTATATGTTAATTTGCTACGGCATATGTTGGTATACTGTTTGAAGAAATTCGTTTCCATTGTGATTGCCAACAATAATTACATCAATTGTTAAATAAATTTTAAAAAATATATAAATGCTGTCATCTGGCTCTACATTGGGTATGAGTGCGATGCAACAGTCTGGCAACTCGTACAGCAATGAGAGGCCGCCGGGTGGTTTCGAAGTGGAATATTCCAGCGATGTGGCATCGGGCAGCTTTTTCCATGCCGATTATAAGAAGCACGATGACTTGAAGCAAATGCTGGACAGCAACAAGGACAGTTCAAAGCTGGAGGCGATGAAAAGGATTATCGGAATGGTTGCAAAGGGGCGGGACGCCTCCGATTTGTTTCCAGCTGTTGTGAAAAATGTCGTTTCGAAGAATATCGAAGTGAAAAAATTGGTTTACGTCTATTTAGTACGGTATGCCGAGGAGCAGCAAGACTTAGCGCTCTTGTCGATAAGTACATTCCAAAGGGCGTTGAAGGACCCGAACCAGTTGATTAGAGCAAGTGCACTTAGGGTACTGTCAAGCATTCGCGTTTCAATGATAGTTCCAATCGTTATGCTCGCAATTCGAGATTCCGCATCAGATATGAGCCCTTACGTGAGGAAAACTGCCGCCCATGCCATTCCGAAACTGTACTCACTGGACTCAGAACAGAAGGAAGAGCTAATCACCGTTATTGAAAAATTATTATCAGACCGAACAATACTGGTTGTTGGTTCGGCTGTTATGGCATTTGAAGAAGTTTGTCCAGAACGAGTCGACCTTATACATAAGAACTACAGAAAACTCTGCAATCTGCTAGTTGATGTAGACGAATGGGGCCAAGTTATTATAATCAACATGTTGACACGATATGCCCGCACACAGTTTGTGAATCCTAATGTAGATGTAAGTAGCAAACTGTAGATTTTTACATACATATATTCATATTAATTTCCTTATTTATACATTTCAGGACTATGAAGAGGATGATTCCAATAAACCGTTCTATGCTGACGATACATCATCAGATTCAGATTCAAAGACTAACTCGAAAAATGTTCGATCACCAAAGCGATCTACATACACACTCGACCTTGATCATCGGCTATTACTAAGGCAAACTAAACCACTGCTTCAAAGCCGGAATGCTTCAGTGGTCATGGCTGTGGCCCAACTCTATCACCACGTTGCCCCACGAACCGAAGTCAACATTATAGCCAAAGCACTGATTCGTCTGTTGCGTAGTCACAAAGAAGTGCAGAGTGTCGTCCTTACGTGCATAGCTTCGATGTCAACCAAACGCAAATCAATTTTTGAACCCTATTTGAAGTCATTTTTTGTTCGTACAAGTGATCCAACACATATTAAGCTCTTAAAGCTCGAAATCCTTACAAATCTTGCTACCGAAAGTACCATTTCACTAATACTCAGGGAATTCCAGACTTATATAAGCAGTAATGATAAACAATTTGTTGCGGCGACAATACAGGCGATCGGCCGATGTGCTGCATCTATTCGTGAAGTTACTGAAACCTGCCTTAGCGGTTTGGTGCACTTACTATCCAATCGTGATGGTAATTTAGTTTTGTTTTGTCTTATATTCATTTATTCAATCAAACATAAATTGTGATTGCACGTTTCTTTAGAATATGTCGTCGCCGAAAGTGTTGTTGTTATCAAAAAATTACTACAAACAAAAGCAGCTGAACATTTTGAAATAATATCACAAATGGCTAAATTGTTAGACTTTATTCGGGTTCCGGCTGCAAGAGCATCAATTTTATGGCTACTCGGTGAATATAATGAACGTGTCCCTAAAATAGCACCAGATGTCCTTAGAAAAATGGCCAAAAGTTTTATAGATGAAGTAAGTACGAAATATATGAGAAACTGTTTTTGATAAAAATGAGCATTTTTTTTGATTATACGTATTTTGTAATATTTAGGAGGATATTGTCAAATTGCAAGTTTTAAATTTAGCTGTGAAACTGTATATTACAAACGCTGAACAAACAGAGCTTCTATGTCAATATGTCTTCAATTTGGCACGATACGATCAAAATTACGATATAAGAGATCGTGCAAGATTTTTACGTCAATTCGTTTTCCCCAATAGCAAAACAAATATTTTATCGCAGAATGCCCGAAAAATTTTCCTTTCTCCTAAACCGGCACCAACGTTAGAGAGTAAATATCAAGGCAGAGAACAATTCCAACTAGGATCATTGTCACATTATATGAACATCAGGGCCAATGGCTACAACGATTTACCCGATTTCCCAGAATTGGCACCAGATTCGTCTGTTCGTAATGTGGAACCAATAAAAGAAGATGTACCTGTAAAAAATTCAAAAGGTCTTCTATCGAAAACTGAACGGAAAAAATCATTTTATTCGGAATCTGAGAAAAGTTCGGAATACTCGGAGTCGGAGTCAGAAAGTGAAAGTTCTGACGAGGAGGAGTCTGAAAGCGACAATAAGAGTCAAAACGAAAAGAAATCGAATGATGAGGAACAAACGAATGAGTCAGGAACGGATGATAGTGCCACAACTTCGGCTGACAGCGATGAAGATTCTTCATCTGACATAAATAATTCTGAAGACGAGAACACTGACTCCAGTTCGAAAACGGATGGTGTGTCTAATAAGAGTGACGAATTTAAAAAGCGCAACGACGCTAAAACCAAAGATACTGGTAAAGAGAAGGAAACGAAAAGTAACCTGGATCTACTATTAGATCTGGGAGACATACCACCTATTTGCCCAGTAATGACACCATCACTGAGCGGATTTCTTACGCCCGGAGTTCCGTTAGTAGCTGTGAATTCGAACGATCAAAATCGAATCGATTTAGTCGGACCTACTTTCATTCCATTTAATAAAATTGAACTTCTTAACAAAGTTTCCGGCTGTGGTTTAAGCGTTTTATACAGATTTTTGAGATCACCGCATCTGTATTCATCGAATATGACATCAATTGAACTGACATTCACTAATCAATCAAATGCAGATATCGTTTCAATCCAAATAGGACAGTATGACTTACCAAACGGTATGACACTTAATGAATTCCCTCCGATGCAGTGTTTACATCCACAACAGAGCACTGTAGGTATTTTAGGTGTGGATTTTAATGATTCTACACAATCCATAGAATTTGAAATAGTTTCAAAAACAGGAAAATCAAAAGTGAACCTTAAAGCACCGATTGGTGAATTGATTCGATCCGTTCAACTAAATGAAGAATATTTCAAACAGGAGCGGACCAAATTGCGAGGAATGAACGAACACCAGTATCATGGTGATAAAATTAAATTAAGTCAAAACGAATTGAAACGAAAAATATTCGAGTTAATGAACGTTGCTTGCATCCCATCCTCGTCTCCAAAAGTGCTTAATTTCACGGGTCAAACTATGACATCAAAAAGTTTAGTTCTGATTTCCATTGAGGAAACTGACGAACAAGTTATCGCGACTGTCAATTGTGAAAAAATGGTTATTGGTTCGATGTTGCTCAGTGAAATCAAACAATTTATGACATCGACGTCTTGCTAGATTTTAACACTACATCAGCCGCAAACAACTAAATACATATATTCTTAATCAAACACAAAAAATAACAATGGACGTCTACTTTTTTGCAATAGGTTTCTTCCTTTGAAATATTTTATTTAATGCCTTAACATATTTCTAATTAATTCGATTATAATTATTATTTCTAAACTAGTAAATATGAGAAGATGTAATTCATAAATGTATAAGAGTGAATAAATTGTTATTAAGCAAAGGATCGTATTTTTGCGAAAGAAAAAACAGAATCTAAAGGGAATTTTTGAAGTAAACATACGAGAATGTTAAATGCAATGCAATTAATGCTAGAAAATTAGAAGCCGTTCCGTTTCATAAACAAAGTTCAATTTGAAATGACGATGCCAAGGGAAGGAAGAACAATTTTATTATATGAATCTCAGTAAAAAAATTGACTTAGATTTATTTTCCATTACAATTAAAATTGTATATTAAAAAAAGAAGAATTACGTGCTTTTGTTTATTTTTTTATACATATTTTATTTTTAAATATAATTGCCTGAATAAATACTATAAACTAATAATCATTCATTAATGAATTTAAACCAATATGATTTACCGTGCAATTTTTGATCAAATTTTATCGATAAAAGTTCTCAATACAAATCAATTATTAAACAAAATTATACATCCATTGCTTAAAAAAACATTATTAATGCTCTATCAACAGTATCGACCTTATAGCATTTATAAGGAAGTTTGGAAAGTTTTATACAGAAATAACGGTTTTATCGAGAAAAAAAAATCATAAAATTATAAGTTGATTGATTGTTTTAAGTTTCGTCTAAGTGAATTAAAAATATTTAAAATAATCAAATTAGCTTAAATATCCAGTTTTGTCTTATTCGTATATTAAAAATACGGATAACTTTTTAACTTAATAAGTAAATATTTACAAAAATGCTTAAAAAAGACGACGATTTGTAAATAAAATCGGCGCAGTTTTAAAAAAAAAAAACTAAAAGTTTGTGGATAAAAATGGATGTCTAAGAGCCTCTTCAGCCGTTATTCTTTCGTATGGATTAATCTGAAGCAATTTACCAAGAAGATCGTAAGCACTTTCTGGAAATAAATCATTTTCCAGCGGTATAATCTTAAAACCACTGTTTGCACATAAACAATCATAAATGTATTGCTGGCAGTTAGTACATTTCTCGTATTTACCACTTAAACTATTCTGAGCAATTAACTGTTTATGATTAATTTTAAACCTATTCTGTAACCGAACGCATAATCTGCGAAGGTGAAGAGGTTCACACTTTCTGCTTATACAAACCATTCGATTCAATGCAGAAGCTGTTCGGCGAATCGCTGCGTCGCCAAATAAAGTCATTATCTCTGCCAAGGCAACAAAATCATCAGGCGCACGAAAGAATGGATAAGTTCTAGACAATATTGAAATGAATATAACGCCAACAGCCCACATATCAACAGCTGTAGTCTGGTCAGGGTGTTTAAGTAACACTTCCGGTGGACGATAACCCGGTGTTCCCGCACGTGCTGCTGGTATATCTCTTTTAATAAGGCAAATGGTGCAAACGTTATTTTTGCCATAACAAGAACAAGTGGCATTACTAGCTGACGCATTGGTTGTATTATATTTCTTACTGTTTGATGCACTAACATATCCAGTATCAGATTTTTTATGTGGTGAATTAGTACCCATTTTAGATCGTGCCTTTAAATTTTGCATACTATTCGTGCTTAATAGAATATTTTTATATTGTCGACTTACTGATGCATCTGTATCACGCGAAGAGCCTATGCTACTTTTCGATTCGGACTTGCTATTAACGATCTCGTTCACTTGCTTTAAGGGCATTTTAAATGATGTTATTGCTGGCGATGCTGTTGTTATTCTTGTCGTTGCAAGGGCAATCGTTTTAAGGTTTTCGCTAAATTTCACTTTCTCACAATCATTAGAGATTTCGTTACTATTCAATTTAACAGTATGAGTACTTAAATTAGAGGTAGTCGCTGAGTTTCCATTATATTTAAATTTTTTCGCATTGCAGCATTGTTCATCGTCAATATCACAATCAGCTTTTCTCTTTAAACCATTACGAGATCGATCGTCATGGCAAATAATGTACTGCGCCAATCCAAAATCGACCAACATATATTTTCCGGCCTTGCGATTATGTAAGAAATTGCTCGGTTTTACATCCCGATGAATAACATTAAAACCGTGAACTCTTCTCAGTGCGATCAGTAAATTTTTTATATAATTTTTTACTTCGACCACATTCAGTTTATCGTAATAGTGTTGAAAATGATCATGTTGTAAATACGGCATAACGAACGCTACCGATTCGTGTCGTCGTAGACATAGGTCCACACCAACTACATTATCCACACCACTGCAAGTAAAATAATAGATTTAAGACAATTTTCAAAAAAGAGACTAAAGTGGAATGTAATTATTACCCAATATATAATAAACATTTTAGTTCCTTCTCGATGCGACTAGGATGACTGGTTGGTACTAAGTGTTTGATGGCGTATTTCTTCTGTCGCTCCTTTATTCCTCTATCTTTTTTATAGGTCGCTAATAAAACTGTGCTAAAGGTACCATTCCCAACACGTCCATGAACATCAAAAATATTATCGATATCTGGTATTTTCTCTTTCAGACTAGCAATTGCTTCTGCAATGAAAGTTTTATTGGTTTTTCGATGCTTTGAAAGGAGCTAAGATCACAAACATTCGCATATCATTCATTCATAAATATTTATTTCTAATGGGCCAAATGAATGTCACCATATTCCCCGCTCTCCTCCGTAACACCCTTAACAACTACACTCCTTTCGAAGATTCGGTAAACAATTTTTCTTCAAAATGAATGAATTAAAAAAACTTACTGTTTTTGATGTTCGGACCTACGACGATTAAACTAATAAAATCTGGACCACATTAAAAGGGTCTTAATATTTTTATATAAAATGGCTATTTATGATTTGGGCACCACAGCTTATTATTTTGTTAACTAAGGCACGATATGACTTGGGCATAAGTCATATTGGAGGGTAATGTGAGCTTCCAAAATTCTGAAATGCGATGTTTTGTGAACCGAAACAGCATTAAGTGCGTACGGTCTTAAAAGTAGATTGCACAGGGGTACGTGCAGGTATGCTTGCTATGTAAATTAATGTCTGTTTGTTGTTGCTAAGTCCAATGATTACCCAGAATACACGCCTAATGAAAATGATGAAATCTTCAATTCTGGTAAGAGTAAGACATCCTCTGAATCTGAGTAAGAGAACAAATTAATTGGCCATGCTCTTCATACGTTAGACCACAACACAATTCATACGAGTAATTATTAATAATTGAATTAAGCATTAAATGCGTGCACTTATATACGCCTTCACGCTCTACCTATTCGACAGTAACCTAACCTAACGCAATTTTAATAATATTTAGACATTCCACTTTTCTCAATATCACATACTATTTTATCAAAATTAAGTGATTCATTCTAAATTGTAAATTCATTTTAGAAAAATGTATTAACTTTACTTTGATCTGCCACATTTTGATGTTGTTTACTAATTGGACCATTTTCATCCGAGCTCTTAGATATCACAGCTGTTCTAGATACTCCATCATCCGCCATAATCCGATGTTATAATTTAGGCAATTCTAAATTATCCTCACTAAAATAAATAAATAAATTATTTAACAATAAGTAACAGTA
Organism: Atherix ibis; assembly: GCA_958298945.1. NCBI lineage: Eukaryota > Metazoa > Arthropoda > Insecta > Diptera > Athericidae > Atherix > Atherix ibis. Next base: position 40,558,360 of record OY282610.1, read on the forward strand.
CAATTTAGAAATATTATACGCACATACATTCACAATGGTAACTAAAGATAAAAAATTTAACAAATTAAATCAAATCTTTATAATTGGAATATTTCCATTGATTCATTTGGGAAATTTCAACCTTTTTACAATATTTATTTCTACAATATTTACGCAGTATTTCGTATGTAAAAAAAACTGGCGGCTGTCAACAGAGTACAAAATATTTAGCGCTGTCAAAAAAAAACCTTACACTTTCACAAGCGTCATGACTTCAAAATAATCTTAGACTATTAATTTCATTAAATAATTATTTTTAATATAAAAAATAATATTACTAATATAAAAAATGAAAACAATATTTTATATAAGTAATATTGTTTGATGAACTTGTTTCTCTTAGTGTTATGTGAAATTTTTGATTATATCTCTTTTTAAAAGAAAAGTTGAAATTTACTTGTATAAAATTCAGTCCTTTTTTTATACAAATTATTGTTTTAGAGTAAATTTTAAAAAATGTATTAGTTATTTTGCTAAGTCAATTGGATTTAAAGAGAGAAATAGATTTATATATTTTGTAAATTTAAACAAATTTGATTAAATAGAAATTATATTAGAAACTTTTCTAAGGTATTACATACAAGAAAAAAAGCGCAATGGGGCAATACCAACTGTGAATGAATATATGACAACTGACAGATAAAAATTAGATTGCTAAAGAAATGTCAGTTGAGATTAGTAGTTTTGTGGTAATTTAAAAGTTTGTTCGGTAGAAATGTCGAACTTTTTATCTAGCCAAATGTTTTCGAACGACGATGATGATGATGACGATTTCGATATAAATATAAAAGCGTATGTATTTCTAATAGGTTTTCATCCAGTAATAAATAATGAGAAATTTTCTTACGATTAATTTACAGTGCATCATCTAATTTGTCGAAGATATTTGCTACAGCTCTGAGTAGCACACAAAACGATGACAAAAACTCATTGAAATATGTTCCGGTTAAACCAAAAAAAACCCTAGAAAATCTAGCTAAGTCAAATGATAACCAATCCGATTGGAATGTCCATTGGGTGAAAATAGTGACTGCATATAAGACGTAATTATTCTTAATTATTCGAAAAAAACGCCCATATTGTAATTACCGATCATTTTCAATTAATACTTTTCATATTTTATCGAAATATATACGAATAATTAGTTTTACGAAAATATTCCTACATTTTTCCTTGGCGTTAACTAAGAAATTTATATGTATATTCAAGCGCAAACAATGTCCATCTATAATTACAGGACGGTAGTAATTACAATAGAAGCGTTTATAAATATATTCATTAAATAAATTAATTAAAAAAATATTTTTCTGTTTGTAGTGTTGGCAATGAGAATGTATCATTAAACAAAGTCGGCATGGCTCTTCTGAAAAAACGTACAACCGATTTTTTAAGACTTATCCTATATCGGACCAAACATGACATTTTATCAACACTCAATTTAAATAAAGGAGTCAATATTTTCGTATGCGGCCTATATTTACAATACAAAGATGATAATAATGCAAATTTGCGTATATTTCTTGATGAACAAACAATGAAAGAAGTTATTTTAGAAATTAAAGATATCGTCAATTTAATCCATGAGCAGACAGATGAACAGACAAGCAATACGAATGAGTTGGCTTTAAACGGAGAAAGTAAAACAGATACAGTAGTAGATGATATTGGCAAAGATCCCTTATACATAAATAAATCTTCAAATAATGGTCAGATACAAGAGAATGCATCCGTAATAGACAATACAGCAAAAGAGAATTTACTCCTGCGAATGGCTAGAATGGGGCAGTCGTTGCCAAAAATTCCCACTCCAACTATTGACTTGATCGATTCGTCCGATGGCGGTACTGTAAAACCTACAATAACTACGAAGCCGAAATCAAATCCAGTAACAATGGATGGACCTGTTCAAACAGTGATACCTTCAAACTATCGAAATACCGTACATATTAATCCAGTTGCCATTCATCAAGAAACGCAGTACATGAACATGTTAATGACTGAAAATCGAACTCAAAATACTGAACTTCGAATGAATATATCCAAACTCGATACGAAAATTGATCGTGTACTTGATAAATTTGATATGTTCGGAAATAATCGAAATGATAATAGAACAAATCTAGAATTGAAAGCAAACAATACTGATAATATTAAAGAAATTAGAGAATTGTTATTAACTACAGTGGAAACTATTAAAGAATCTAATCAGGCAAAATTATGTAGTGTTGAACATTCTGATAAAAATGAAATTGTCGAGCATGAAAATACTGCAATAAAAGAAATCCAAAATATATTGCAATCACATTCCAAAGAAATGCAAGATAAGCTGCAGCAATTAGAAGTGATAACAAATAAATTATCACATACCAGTATTGACGAAGAACTAATAAATCATAAATTAGAAATTGATAAATTGAAATCGGAAAATGAACGTTTGCTAACAGAAAATGCTCGATTAAAAAATGATATTGATTTAAAAATTAAAAACATTATGTCATGTACTTATAATGATTTGTATGAAAAGTTAAATTGTGATGAGAATTTTACAAATACGGAAATTATGAAAATATGTGCTGTAGCAATAAAAAAGAATACGGAAAATGCCTTAAAAGAAATCGATACTCAAAATAAGTATAATGATATGTAAGCAGTTCTTTGTAAACGTTATCTTATATGTCTTTATCAGTTTTATTTTTTTATTATTGTTTTCTCATCGAGATTATTATTATTTTTAATTTGTTATTATAACTATTGTTATTTGTAGTTTATTAATAATACAGTATTTATATTTAATCGAAAAGAGTTTGTTTTATTTTGATTTTTAATAGGAACCGTTTATGAAATGATTTTTATCATAAGCAAAGAATAATAATAATTATAGCCGTAGTTGGCTAACAATACATCTCAATTGTTATTAACTATATTCCCGTTTTCGTGTACACATATTATTATTAATGTGAAATTTTGAAGAGAAATCTGTATTTATTTTTTACGTATTTTTGAGTAATGGAAACGTTGGTAAAGAATATTTTAGGCAAATTACAAGTCCTTATAAATGTTTACTTCAAAAATTGCTAACATTATAACGAAAAGTTTCATAAAATATTTTCATTTTTGCAAAAAACCAAAAAAAATTTAAATTTTAATAGTAAATTTATCAATTTTCTTGATATAAGTTGTAGTAAAAAGTAATCCATTATTAGCCAATAGATGGCTTTAGGAGTCTGTATCTCCCCTCGTAAAAGTGCGATCGTGTTGCACTAGATGGCGTTAGAAAGATAAGATTTCGTACTAAAAAAGCTTTTGATACAGTTTTGTGATTACTTGACTCAGTATTTTTTTAGCACGCGTCAAAGATGGACACCAACAAAAAAAAACACGCCATATTTTACAGTTTTTCTTCGATAAAGGCGAAAACGCAAGCCAGGCAGCTGAAAATATGAATAGTGCTTATGGTCCTGATACTGTAACAGCCAATCACGCGCAATTTTGGTTTCGTCGATTCCGTTCCGGTAATTTTGATGTCAAAGGTGCACCACGCTCTGGAAGGCCAATTGTCGAAAATGTCGATAAAATAATGGAAATCGTCGAGTCCGACCGTCACGTAAGCACTGTTTCGATTGCCCAGGAGCTAAACATTGCACAAAAAACCGTTTGGAACCACTTAAATAAGGCTGGATACCAAAAGAAGCTCGATGTATGGGTGCCACACGAGTTATCGCAAAAAAACCTCATGGACCGAATTTCCATCTGCGAATCGCAACAATATCGATCCATTTCTGAAGCGGATGGTTACAGGTGATGAAAAGTGGGTCACTTACGACAACGTCAAGCGACAACGGTCGTGGTCAAATCGCGGTCACTCGGCGCAAACGGTGGTCAAGCCAGGATTGACAGCTAGGAAGGTTTTGCTGTGTGTTTGGTGGGACTGGCAGGGAATCATCTACTATGAGCTGCTCCCCTACGGCCGAACTCTTAATTCGGACCTATACTGTCAACAATTGGACCGTCGGAAAGAAGCAATCGCCCAGAAGCGACCAGCTTTGGCCAATAGGAGAGGAATTGTGTTCCATCAGGACAACGCCAGGCCGCATACATCGATAGTGACTCGCCAAAAGTTCCGGGACCTTGGTTGGGATGTTCTTATGCATCCACCTTATAGTGCGGACCTGGCACCAAGTAATTACCACCTCTTCCTGTCTATGACGAATGATTTTGCAGGTGAAAAATTCGCCTCAAAAGAAGATTGTGAAAATCGACTGTCCCAGTTTTTTGCCAATAGGGACGAGGGTTTCTATGAGAGAGGCATTATGAAATTACCTCCAAAATGGCAACAAGTTATCGAACAAAACGGTGCATATTTGACCTAAATCGTATCATTCTATCTATGCTAAATAAAACCTTCAATTTAATGCAAAAATAATGGATTTCTTTTTACTACACCTTATATTATTTTTAATGCTCAACCATTACTGAAAATTAATCATAGTTTGTTTTAGAGTATATGTATACATTTTTAAGTATATAAATATACACATTTCAAATATATATTGCTAATTATTTATAAAAAGAAATTATAAATAATATATATTCTTTTTTCTTTTTGATAAAAAGTACTTTAATCCAATACATGTTTAATTTGTTTAATATCACCTCACAAATGTCTGTTAATAATATAAAATTCCTTACAAATCTTCGAAAAATATAATCGATGTTTGTTTATTTTCCTTTTGTTTGTTTATTTGTAAGCAAGGTCCCAAAAACCCCAGGGTCACATCTAAGAACCACAACCGTAGGGCTATTTGGCGTCTCAGGTATGACGGTTTAAGTGTTCAAATAGAATAAGCTAGGGAAAGTTTATTTTTTATTTTAATTTGTATAGAGGAAAAGTAATAATTATATTTTATGGAAAAGATTAGTATGTGTAATATGGTTGAAGAGAGGACAAGGTAAGGGTGTAGCTGGATATATTAGTTCAGTTATTGAGAGAATCCTATTCGAAAAGAAGCTCCTTGTATGACAATCCGCCAGTATATGTGGTATGGTCAGACGAATGCTACAGGATTGGTCGAAGTCAAAGCAACTGCCCGCTTGTTAAATAACCGCAAAGGATGTTAAATGGTTATTAGTATAATAAATTTCGGTATTACCTAACATACTCAGCTCGTGCTTAAACAATTTACGAAAGCATATTGAGTTGGTTGACTTATTTTTCAATTGGAACATGTTAACCGAAATTCTCAACACCGCCCCCATCCAAGGTATCCATGCTGGGTCTGTACGGGTTTTTGGGATGCTATGAAGTGGGTAGTTGAGTTTCCTTTCCATTTCAGTCAGGATTAGGAGGAGCCTCTCTTGCGAATGGGACTGAGGATCCCATCTGCATTCGAGGGTAATCGAGACACCCAGAAAGTTAATGGCATCCGCTAAAGGAAGGTGTTTGTTTCCACCAAGCGGTACCGGAGTGGTACCGCAATCTTTCTTGCGGCATACATGTAGACAAGGCGCTTTGTCGAAATCTATAATAGCACCTTTTCTATGGCACCAGGACTTAACTCGATGGCTTGTGGGACTAAATTTTGAGGGGGCATTCACTGTGGTTTTTTCAGCTACCATTACAAAGATATTATCCGCGTACATAAAGTGAGGAATGCTGGCCAAAGAGGAGTATAAAGAATGCAGATATATATTAAATATAGTAGTGGAAAGAGGACATCCTTGTGGAAGGAGATCCTTGTGGTTATTTCGTTCTAACGGTAAAAGTCTAACCAACTAAATCCGGACTCGAGTAAATGGATAGTTCGGCTATCGATACCCCACACTGCTAACTGGACAAGCTCTCTGTGAGGGGAAATCCTGTCGAAAGCCTTTTCCAAAACTAGAGAGATTAAAAAGCCACGTAGACCATTATTATAACAGTGATGCAGGTGGAAGAGGAGGGACTAATTACCCCGATCGGAAATATATGCATGTTGGTGGGAAGTTATTGTAATTTGTGTCGAATAATATTGTTCAGTCTTGAAGCCAACTTTTTTCGAAAACTTTTAAAAGCATGATCAAAGACATATGCGCCTAAAGTTATTCTTCGCTTTCGCAACATTCCAGACATTGAGGAAGGAGGAGGATATCAGTATCTGGTTATAGAGATTTACTATGCGGATATTCATTATAGAAGGAGCCTTCTTAATCATCCTGAAAGACACTCTGTCCTTACCAGGGAACGTTTCCTTGAATGATTTTAATGTGTGATGGTGGCATTTTTAGGTAGGGGAGGAGCATAGCTGAATAATTGCTTGTGCCTAAGGCAGGTGGAACTGACATGACTGTTAGAAGAGTAGGAAGCCCAAGCAGATGTCAGCTCCTCAACAATATCAGGTGAGTCGACAATCATGTCCCTGTTAGCCGTTAAAGCCGGGACATTACCGCTCCTCTTCCTACCCAGAATGGCATGAATTCGCCTCAAAGCCTCCCTCGGGAAAGAGTTTATATCAACGGAGGCAGTGAAACAACTCCAAAATTATCGTTTGGCGTCCCTCACTTCTTTTTTGATTTTAGAGTTTTGCACTCTTAATTCTATCAAGTTCGCCTCACACGAAAAGCGCCTGGTATCTCTTCCACGCAGAATTTCTCTTTTTTATCAGGATTGAAATAGAGTGAGTACACAACAGCGACTGACGCGTATTTACTCCAGCAAATACGGGTATGGAGGTACTAGCAGCATATCTGAATACACGCTTTAAAACAACCGCCTCCTGGCTGGGATCGTCGATTTGCGGCCGTTCCAGAGCAACAATGTTAATTGACCCGACATGACCTTTTTCCGACCTGGTCTCTCCTCCAGAAATCACGGCAGCGGTCGTGTGTCAGTGTATGCTACGTTAGCTGCGATTATTATTAGGAGATGGTCCAGTACCCTCAGGGAATTCGTGTACCATCAATGTATATAGTCCAAAGTAACGTGTTGGGACGTTCAATAAATCCTTAGAAAATTCTAAGTCCTTAGAACAACTTCAACTCAATGTTCAAATTTAACCCACATGTTGAGTTAACTCTGAAAAACCCAAAAGGGCTATTCATACGAGGGTCGTTCAATAAGTCCTTAGAAAATTCGAGAAATTGCGCTCGTAGTGTCGGTTTTTTGTAAGTAGCATTATCGGCAGGAAAGCTGTCAAAATTTCAGCTCGATTCATAGCGTAGGTCAATTTCTATCGTCGATTAAAGTTAACGACATTTATTTGTGCATAACAATGGAAAAAAGCGAGTTTAGGGCTGTCATCAAACATCTCCATTTGAAAGGCTTAAGCCCGAAAGAAATCAAAGCCGAGTTGGATGCAGTTCATGGCACATCTGCACCTGTGTTTGCAACGGTTTACAATTGGGTGAATGAATTTAAATGTGGTCGTTCATCCACAAAAGATGAACATCGTTCAGGACGCCCAGTTGAGGTGTCTACTCCTGAAATCATCGACAAAATCCACGATCTGATTTTGAACGATCGGCGAATTAAAGTGCGCGAATTAGTTGAGGCCACGGGCATATCACAAGTTACAGTCGCCTCAATTTTCCATGGAAAATTGTCTGTGAAAAAAATTTCGGCAAGATGGGTGCCGCGTTTGCTCTCAGAGGAGAATAAGCGCAATCGTGTAGTGGACTCTGAGGCTATGTTGGCACTCTTTCATCGCAATCCTGCCGAATTCCTTCGCCGATATGTCACTGTGGACGACGCCTGGATACACTACTACACTCCAGAAACGAAGAGACAGTCATCACAGTGGATTTTCAAGGGTGAACGGGCTCCGAAGAAGGCAAAAACTGTGCCATCGGCCTTCAAGGTGATGGCCACGGTCTTTTGGGATTCGCAGGGCATCATTTTTGTCGACTACTTGGAAAAAGGAAAAACAATAACAGGAGCGTATTACGCGTCGTTATTGCAACGGTTGAGCGAGGAAATCAAAGAGAAACGCCCCCATCTGAAGAATAAAAAAATCCTCTTGCATCAGGACAATGCGCGTGTGCACATATGCGCTGTTTCCATGGCCAAAATTGTGGAATTGAGAATGTAATTGTTGCAGCATCCCGCTTATTCACCAGATTAGGCCCCGAGTGACTATTTTCTTTTCCCCAATCTAAAGAAATGGCTTGGCGGACGACGGTTCACTTTCAACGAGGACGTCATTGCTCAAACGGATGAGTATTTTGCAGAACTTCCGAAATCCTATTTTTTGGCCGGGATAAAAATTTTGGAAAAACGGTTGGAAAAGTGTATAGAGCTAAAAGCAGATTATGTTGAAATATAAAATTTTTTTTTTAAAAAAAACAGTTTTTTCCATCTTTTTTCAAGGACGTATTGAACGACCCTCGTACCTTTCTACTCCTACTTAGACATCGAGAGGGGATTAGTATAAATACAAAGTTACTATTTTATAAACAACTTATTCGGCCAATTATTGGCTATGCATTTCCGATCTATTTTAGTTTCTCGAAAACGTATACCAATAAAGTCTATGTATTCGAAAGGTCAATCGTAAAATAGACGGTAAGCATTACTCGAACTCCTATATATATATCAGAAAATTAATCTTACTCCTTTTGTTTCATACATGGTTGGTCTAACCAAAAACTTTCTTCAGCATTTAATAGACCATACCAATCCACTCATTCAAGAGTCACTAGAAAGGATTAATACCCAGGTCATCCAACACAGATACTTATACAATGATTACCTCTATGCCTCACCAGTTATCATATCTGATTTTGCGAAAGACAGTGATATGTGTATTATGAACGTTCAGTTTTATAATTCTTAAAATCCCCATTTTCATCAAAAATTCCATACTCCTAATCCGCTCTTCCTGAACATTCCTTTCCCTAATTTTTTTTTAAAGTCTAGAATTAAGTTTAGTTTGTAAGCAATTAAATGTATAGATTATTGTGTTTGAGCAAGTACATATAATTACTAAAGCATAGTTGTAAGCAATTCATGTATATACTTAGTCATTAAAAAACTAATTTAATAAATAGGCAAAAGATGTACAGAGCATGTTTTAGCTCTACGTTTTTAATACCATGTAAATATGTACAAGTAATATGGAAATAATAAATGCTCTATTTAACATTTAAAAAAAAAAAAGAAGTTTGGGCCAGCCAGGGATAATTCCTCTGGCTCGCTGGTAGGTGTAGATTTACCTAAATGCTCCTGCAGATTTACGATAATTATGCCTAAAAAGTTATAATGTTAGAAATATATTAAACAATAATGTTTATGTATATATTAAAATCCAATAATTAATTGTTTAATGTTCACAATCTCAACACTGCCGAAAATTTAACAATTAATTATTTATTTTCCTTTTAATTTATATATAAAAATAATTTGAAATTTATGATAAAATGACGTAAAAAAAATATATATATTCAAAAATAAATCACAAAACATCACTATTTATCGTCATTATACTATTGAAAAATATATTTTCTATTAGCTATTAATATAATTTTTATTATGTATATATTGTATATATATATATTTTTTTAAAATAATAATTTAAAGTTTAGTTAAAGTTAAACAAACAAAAGATCCAAATTTTAAATAACTAATAAAGAGATTCTTTTTATGTACAAGTGGGTATTAACGAATGAAATTTTTAATAAAAAACAAAAATTAAATTCTATAAATTAATATGATTTTATAAATATATCTTATCAATTATATGGTAATTTTTAATTATATTGATTAAATTATATTCATTTGTAAATTGTTTAGATTTTCCGATTTTTATATTATTTATTTTTGTTTATTTCGTTTTGGTTTTGTTGAAATATTTTTCAATTGAAAATTTTTAATATTTCCTGTCCGCTAATTATAATTATTGTATAAATTTTTTTATTGGAAAAAAAATTGAAACAAAATAATTTTTTTTAATTTTTAAAGAAATTTTAAACTTTTTAAAAAAAAAAAAAAAAAAACAAATAATCCATTTTGTTTTTTGTTTTTTTTGCAAGGCAAAATCATATTTAATGTGGTAAAAATGAATTTATTTATCATCAGTAAAATAATTATTTTACTATTTGTAAATTAAAAGAAACGATTAAATTATTATCGGTGTTTTTTTTTTGTATAAAGTTTAGCTTTCATTTAATAAAAAAAACCGTATAGCCCCCATCCGCCACCAGCAAAAATACCACAAATTCCCAATCGCAATGATAATACTTTGGCAGTTCTTGGTACATAAAAATCGTTCAGGGGTTCGGTTGTTAGGGTACAGTGGTGCGAAAGAGACACACGAGATACGGGAAACGTCACTACTGTCACCAATGTCAGTATCGTATTTGGACTTGTGCCTTAAATGTCAGTGCACATACGGCTCAGTTGAGTTTCGTCTGTCATTATAATAAGTGCACTTTATTTTGCAGACGGTGTGGTGCATGGATGTGTTCATAAATCGAAATAAAACTTAAAAAATTAAAAGTAAATAAATAATAAAGAAAATAAGCCTGAAAAAAAAAAATCAAAAGAAATTTATTCGGATTATTGTCAAGTTTTGCCAAGTTTTTTTTTGTTTCTCTCGTGTTTTACAAAAAAATCTCCTATTCATTTTTTTATGATATTTAAAATAATATTAAGATTTTTAAATTTATACGTGGTTTTTTTTTCTTCAAATTTATTTTTTTCTCATATATATGAATCGTTTTCAATAAAATAATAACGAAATTGTTGGTGTGTTAACAAATTTGAATTTTATTCTCTTTTTGTGTTCTTGCCTTTTTTTTTGTATCTTTTTATTATACAATTAATTACGTATTTATGTATATATGCAATGCATTGCATACATACATATATGAACGTACATATAATAAAGAAATAAATTTGTTTTTATTACATATATGTATATAGAGAGAGAAAAAAATATTTTTTTCTTTAAAGAAATAAACAAACACAGAAAAAAAATATAATTGTTCTTTTATCATTTGATTAAATTACAATAAATAAAAAAAAAATAAAGAAAACAAAAAGGGAAATAATTTAGAGACAGAGAAAAGAAACATATAAAACAAAACAAAAAATAGTATACTCTAACAAAAAATCGGCATTTTAACGAAGTGTATATTATCGTATTTAATAGCATTGAAACGTAAGGTAATAATCATTTTTATCAATAAAAACCAAAAAAATAAAAACAATATATATGAAAACAATAAAATAAATAAATAATAATCAAATATACACTATTTCTAAATTCTGGGCTAGACAAGGATTTTCTTTCCTTTTACGTAGAATTATATAAACCAAATCAGATAAATAATATTTGTTTTTAAATAATCGAAAGCCAAAAGATACTTTTTTCTTTTTTTACATTATCAATAAACGAAAACAATAAATTCCGCCTCTCTGCATTATCGTGGAGCAGGCGGTAAAATTATCATCTCATCTGTCAAATTATGAAAATGTGCATAATCACAATTAATAATAACAACAAAAATGTTGGGATGTAAATAAGCCCAATTTGAAAGATTAAATTTGAAAGGTGTGTGGGATGGCTAGTTACGTGTATGTTATTGAAATTGAATTACTAAATAGAAGACAAATGAAATTTTCAAAATTGAAGTGAATTAAAATGGATTAAATTGAATTGGAAAAAAAAATTAACCACACAACCAATTTCGGATGATGTAATTCAGAATGTTTGCGAGTATTTGTTTTGTTGGCTCCACTCTTTCTTACTCACAGCCTCACTCATTCTCTTTCTCATTAAACTCTGTGTACCCGTCTCTATTGATTGCTCTGAAATCTGAATTGTCATTTTGTGCGTACAACTCTTAGATTATAGAAGAACTCGGATAGGCCGAATTTTGTTGGCAATAAATTCGTAGAATGCATACGCATGTAAAATACCAGAGACGGCGTTGAAATATTTTTGTTGGTAAATTTTATAAAAGAAATACAATTTTTTGAAAAAGAAATAAATTTTTATTGGTATAAAAATTTAAAATGTGTAAATTTGGTTAAATTGAAAATGAAGTAAAATGGAAAATCTGTCGAAGAAGGTCTACTAATTTCGTTAGTAAGTATTTTATGTTTTTATTTTTCAGCAGATAGTCCTAAAGTTATCTATTTTCCCACCATATAGTCTATAAGATATTTTTATTTGTCACGAGATGGCCTTTAGTTGCTGACAGGTGTTTGATAGTTGCTGGTCGATGACTTACAAATCATATTTTTTGTTGCCATCTGAAGGTTAGGTTTGGTTGCCCCATCTTTACTGATCTTTTTTGTCACTAGATAGTCTATAAGTTCTTTTCATTCATCACCAGATGGCCCACAAGTTACAGGTAGAATTTTTCCCTTACCGATAGATGGCTTACAGAATGTATTTAGTTGTCACCAAATGTCCCTTAAGTTATCTACTCGTACTTTCAGCTTAAATTATTTAGTATATTTGGTATGTACGTAAAGTTTAGCTAGAAGATCATTAGTTGATTTTTTTCCCACCAGACAGCCTTCAGAATGAGCTATTTTTATTTGTCACGAGATGGCCTATAGTTGCTGATAGGTGATTGATGAGTTATTTTTAGTTACCAGTCGATGGTTTATAAATCATATTTTGTGTTGCCACCAGATGACCGTTAAATTATCACAAGTTACCATGTGGTCCCTGTAGGTTAGGTTTGGTTGCTAGCTTAAGCTATTCCCATCTTTAGTGATCTTTTTTTTCACTAGATAGTCTATAAGTTCTTTTCATTCATCACCAGATGGGCCACAAGTTACAGGTAGAAATTTTCCCTTACCGATAGATGGCATACAGAATGTATTTAGTTGTCACCAGATGTCCCTTAAGTTATCTCCTTTTGGTTTTATAATTTGTCTATTTCAGTTTCCATAAAAATTCGATTTTTATTATTTAGTATCATTTGGTCTGTACGTAAAGTTTAGCTAGAAGATCATTAGTTGATTTTTTTCCCCATCAAACAGCCTTTAGAATGAGCGATTTTTTATTTACAAGTTATTTAATATGCCACCAGATAGACTATAAATAGTTTTTACAGTTGTCACCAGATGGACTATACGTTAAATTTTTTTTGACTTATATCTTATTTTGTTGGCAACATATTCGTAGAACGCAAACACATGCAAAATAACAGAAACGGCGTAAATCAGTGGGGGCCAATTTTTTAACTTCAGTATGCGATTGAAGCGGTTCGTTTAAAACCATTTTTGATATGTGATGTCATTTATGTGTAAAAAAATGAATTTTTTAATATTGCGGGTTTTGTTGTTTGATGGCAATTAGTTTTTGGAAATTTGCAATATAACACAATATATAATAATAAAATATTATTTATTTATTCCACTATATATTATTTATTAAATACAGAATTATAAAGTGAAAGAGCATCCAAAAAAATATATATTGTAAGTTATTTGATTAAAGGATTTTTTGCACTATTAAAAATATTCGTTTCCTTAAATTTTCTTACACACATTTTACGTACACGAGCACTGAATTATTTTTCTAGTAAACATTGAACTGTCAACATCACATTTGTTTACATTTATTGAATAACGAACTTTTTAGTTTTTAATCACTTTTTGGACCAAATAAATCATTAAAAGCCATTTAGGCACATCATAAACTAAATTTTTGTTTTTTTCTGTAATAAAAACTTACCGAAATAAAGAAATTCTCAGCTTTCTCATTCTGTTGAATCAAAACTTCCTATTAAATGTTATCAACAATATAAATATTTATATAAATACTTAAATTTTTCGTAAATACTTGAACAAAAATAATCGAAGACGAGCCAAAACACGTGCAAGCCAAGCAGCTGTCAAAAATGAACTGAATATTCAAAATGGCCGAATTTGTCGGCATAAGTGAGAGCCATGAGTACCAACATAACACCACAAAACATCGAAAATCGAATATACGTAACACGCGGAAATTCAAAATTCGCGATACTTTTTGAACAGACCTCTTATATTAGTTATTTAATATACTTAAATAATTAATAACTAATTTTCTTTTAAAAAAGTGAAAACAATATTATTTAGTTAATACATTACAATATGGTCTAATAGAGCAAGTGAAAGCACAAATGCAAACAAATTTATTTAAATAATAAGCCTACCGAATATATAATTACTTAAATGCGTTGGATTAATTTCTTCCTCTCCTGCAGCCTGAGTTCATGCCATCACATCCTGTGCTGCTATGAGTGACCTAAAAAATAAAAATAATTAATCCAAAATTATATATCAACTGTTGTTTTTAAATTACATGTTCATTTTCCTCCTCAGCATTATTGAAAGAGGAACTTCAATGTTCAATACGACGGCATCCTGCATGAAATCTTTTTTTAAATGAAACAAAATAAAATACAATACAAAATATATTCGTACAATTTACTGTTTAATTTTCAGCAATTATTAATTTTGTAGTATTAAAACTTACATGTACCAAATTTGCTCCTGCTCGCTCCTACTTTAATGTCTGGTATACGAAAGCGGAGCGAGCACACAAAGTCGTGTATTTTTTGCACGATTAAAAAAAATTGGTTCCCTTAAATTTTCTTACACACACTTTATGTACACTGTCACTGAACTATTTTCTGGTAAACATTGAACTGTCAACATCGCATTTGTTTACATTTATTAAATGACGAACTTTTCACTTTTTAATTACTTTTTAGACCAAATAAATCATTAAAAGCTATTTAGGCACATCATAAACTAAATTTTTGTTATTTTCTATAGTAAAAATGAAGATGTCAACTTACCGAAAGAAAGGAATTCCCGTTGAACTACAAGCAATTCTTTATAAAACACTTCATTTTCTGAAATAAAAACTTCCTATTAAATATTATCAATAATATAACTATTTATATAAATACTACTTTTTCGTAAATACTTCAAAAAACATAAAAACTACACTTGCACGTGCACTTTCCGATAAGTGCCAAAATAACAACTTGACAAACAACAAAAGTATGCAAGCATTTCGGTATGCTACCACCAATTTCATGGAGAATGGCATTTTTTTAAAACTCTCCGAAACTCTACAAAATTGTAAAAGGTCACCCACCACCATAGAGAAATTCTTTTCTTTAACTGTGCTACTATCAATAAACTAGATTCTCTACACAAAAATCATATATTTTTTTATAGAAAAAGAAGAAGAAAAAATCCTTAGATTATAGAAGAACTGGATAGGCTTCTATACAAAAACTGTGGCACTTTCGTAGAACGTACACACATACAAAACAACAGAAACGGCGTAAATCATTGGGGGCCAATTTTAAACTTTTCGTTTAAAACCATTTTTGATATGTGAAATGGTTTTAAATGTTATCAAATGTTAATTTAATGTTAATTATTCTTTCACTTGCACTTTCCGATAAGTGCCAAAAAAAAACAACTTGAAAAACAACGAAATTATGCAAGCATTTCGGTATGCTACCACTTTCATGGAGAATGTCGTTTTTCAAAATTCTCCGAAAGTCTACAAAATTGAGGCGCTTGATATTTTATTGATATTTAAACCTAAAATACAATTCCATTTCATATCAAAATATTGTACAAAAAATAAACTTTGCCTGTCCTTTGTGTTTAAATTATATTTTTGTTTCCAATTTGGAATTCAATAAATTTCTATTACGAAAATTAGATGTCAGTGGGTGTCATGTCTACATAAAAAAATCCACACAAAAATATGCAAGAGTTACGTTCTGCAATAATTATGCCAGAAAATTGCGCATACATATACGAAAAAATGACGTACTAACCGTACAACTGCATAAATGAGTGCGAATAGCGCGCCACAGATCCCATAAAAAGCTATTTACTAAAAGAGTATGTATGGATGTTGATACGTCGTCTTCATTAAAAGTTAATTTAGGTCCCTCTTTACAAGTTACATATTTTCTTCAAATTGAATAAAAAATGACGAACATTTTAGTAAATAGAATTTATTATATTTTTATCAAAATCCGTCATCCCTTCAGAAAAAAAAAATTAAAAACTAAAAATAAAATGAAAAATGAAAATATTTTTACATAAAAACGAACAACAATTACAATTTTCTCTTATCAAATTCTTACAAATGCGTCGGATGAGCAATAATTTGCATTTAATGCAAACTGTCAGAGTGCAATCAGTTGTTTGGTTGGACAAGCTTAAATGCATAAATACACGCATACACACAAGACTCATCCATAATACCATCGATGGCATTTCACTTGGAAAGTGTTGGCATTTCACTTAAGGAGGAGGGGGTTTTTGTGGTGGTTGTTTAGCATATGTGAAAGCGAATTTATACAATATGCAAATATGTAAGTGGATTGTGGACAGCAAATATCATCCTTTTATCATCAATTATTCTGAAAATGTAATATTACCAAATTGTTCAAACGTGATTAAGTGGAATGTAAATTGCATAATTAAAAAAAAAAAAAACCAAAATAACCAAATTCAATTGTGAAATGTTCTTTAAAAAAGGAGAGAGGATTTTTGTTTTGGTATTTTCTTCTTTCTGAAATTTATTCCGGACACAATTGCGACGAGCGACTGTAAAATTCTGTCAACATTTTCAAAATCCTCACAATCTTATGGGAATGCACAAAATTCCGACGACGTACTCAATTGAAAAATGTTTTATAGTCATTTTGTTTTGCAATTTATCGTTGTCGTTGTTAGAGGGTAGTCCCAGAATAACATGGCCTAACAAACAAAACACAAAAAAATTGGGGAAAAATATCTTTATTTCTCAATATAGTCTCCTTTTAGGTCGATACACTTTTCCCAACCATGTTCAATAGCTTAGATACCTTGTTTATATGTAGTAAGAACCGTCGAGCTCCTCAAAATAGCTATTAACCGCAGACTTCATCTCTTCAGTCTTGGCAAATCTTTTACCACCTCTTCAGTCAAGTTTGACAAGAGAAAATAATTCGAAGGGGCTAAATCTGGCAAATATAGTGCGTAAAGAAGCAATTCGAACTTGAATTCATTGATTTTGGCCATCGAGATAACGAATTTGTGAACTCGTGTGCATTGTCTTGACGAACCAACGCTTTCTTTATCGCCAAATACGTCCGTTGTTTCTCGCCGTTGATTGTTTCTGATTTTTGAAGATAATCAATGAAAATTATCCCAGTCGCATTCCAAAAAACTGACGCCATGACCTTTGGAACCGATTCTCCCCTTTCAGTCCATTATTTTGACTATTCATTAAACTCAGGTGTGATTCATGTTTCATCCATGGTTATGAATCGACGCAGAAACTCGGCTCCATTGCTGCGAATCATCGCCAACACTTGATTGAAACATCTTTACCACGCTGTTTATGTTCCATTGTGAGCAAACGCGGCACATATCTTGCGCACAACTCGACGTTCATCCAATACCATTTTGTGGATTTTCTTCAGCATTTCTGGCGTGGTCACCTCCTTTTTGGCGACCACTGCAATGTTCGCCTTGGCAGCTCATACGGCCTCATTTAAACTATATTTAATTATTGTAAACGAAGGAGCAGACTATCCCAGAGTAGAGTCTCTAGTTTGGATTTGATCACATTACGATTACTAATTTTTTCCATGTTTACAAATTCACTGATAACGTTCACTATTAATGGCTGTCAAACAGTTACTAAACAACATATCGTCATCAGACTTCAAACTTAAGCTTTATAACGTTGGTATTTTCAACCATAGTAATTTTTTTTCAAAAAAACACCGCCATTTATACGTCAGGTCGAGTACTTCTAGGACTACCCGCATAGTACTGCCACACATTTCAGTGTTTTGTTATGTTGACAGCATTGTAGACATTGTTGCCTTTTAATAATTAAAAATTCAATTAAACATATAATATAAATTATAAACTAACTGATCAGATGGCATTTCTTTTCTTATTGCAATTGTGAATAAATAATCCTTTATTATTCATTGCAGTTTTTTTTTTTTTCAAAAAATTTTTTGAAGAATAACTGAACCATTTTGTTGGGAAATTTTTGGCTTTTCTCTCGTTTTTCACAACTTTCTACGAATAATCACTGTTAATAGTTTCTATTAATAACAGAATGACATAGTACTCTCCCGTTTTTTACTGCGTTCTTGCTCGTAACTACATAATAAAGGATTACTACCATATATCTGCTGTATCCGAGTACAATATTTTCAGATTTTTCAGGAAGGATTAACAGCAATGTCACAAAAACTAATGGCCGTATTGTATTTACGAGTCAGATTTAGAAGGACAATGAGTCCGGTGGTATCTACCGACTCATCTGTCGAAGGACTCTTTACTATCGTTCCTTTTAAATCCGTTATTTGGCAAACTTTTTGATCAGCTATCGTAGCTGTAGTAAAATTAAAAAATATAACATTTTTAAAATAAAAAATGGAAAATAATAAATAAAATTCAACAAAAAAAAAACTACTATAATTATGTTTAATTAAGTTCGAAATAATTTCTCGTATAATATTGTATTCTCAAATAGTAAAAAACAAATTTTTATCGTAATAAAATACGATTAGGGATGGCATTTCTGCAACGCAGAGAGGAAAAACCTATTGTAATATTTTAATTATTTTTGGACATGCTGTGAGATTAAATAAAAATGTTGCGAAAGTTTTTTAATTTTTATTTGGCAAAAAGTATAGCTTCATTCAAATAAGTTAGTATGTGTGAAAATTAATTGGAAAACATTATTATGCTCTTATTATAGTGAGTAGAGAGCGAACAAAAAAACGATATTAATTTATGAAGAGTGTTGTTTGTTTTTATTGTTGCTCCTGCGCCATAGCAATCAATTGTTGTGGGCTTTAATATCTAGTCCAGCTACGAAAGTCTGCCAGTTTGCTTCTATTTTGACAACCGAATTTCAATTATAATTTGCAATTTCATTTTCTATTTGCTTCTTTTTTGACAAAATTATAATACGTATTTTTTTTTAAATTAAAATATCATCCACAAGTACTTTAGCACAGGCTCAATATGGTGTCATTTTAAAGATTACAATAACTCTGCAAAAGGTCAAGTTTACTAAAGAAATAATTTTCCCACTTTAGAATTGTAGTAAGTTTTTTTTTTGCTTAAATAGATTTTAGGCAAAATGAGTGAATGGAGAGGGTCTTTACCGTATGGTCTTAAAATATATGACAGACAAAAAAAAATTTAGGACCCCTGATGTAAAAAACAATTTAGCATACATGCATTTAGTATGTAAAGATTATAGGAAACGAGTGATTTTTGAGACATTTTGTTTTGATATCATTTGACATATTGTTCGACTAGGCTTTAATACAAGAAAAGTATCTACTCACATAGCGTGTACGTTGGTGCCAAATGATATCAAAACAAAATGTCTCAAAAATCACTCGTTTCCTATAATCTTATATATATATATAAGATTATAGGAAACGAGTGATTTTTGAGACATTTTGATGCCCAATACAAGTTTAAATCTCATCCGATAACTACGCGACCATTATAGACCCTTATAAGTGAAGTTATGTTACGAAAAATGGAACAACGAAAATTACCATCGAAACTTTCTGTTAAGCTTGATCAATCCTCAAGTTTGACTTACGAAAAGCTGCAACGAGCCGATCGGGAGTATTCCTTATTTAGAGCACAAGTTTTTACGGGGACATAAAACATTTTCTTAGGGCCGAGAAGCAGCGAAAAATGAACCTCATTCAAGCAAGCCTTCAACATCGAATATCTATGAAAATCTGGAAGGAGTAGGGGTTTTCTTGAGATCATACCGTAAATTTGCACTGAAGCTGATGAGAGGCTCATAAAATAGGACAGGACAACGCACTCTGTTACACGGCTATCTCGATCGACGAGTTTTTGTTTTTAAAAATGGAATTCAACAAGATTCGTCCGTCGGAAAATGGGCGTGTACTGGTCCTGAACAGAATGTATGAAATTTGGCAACGTCGATGGAATGAAAGTGTGAATGGCAGATGGACGCACATGTTCATTTCGAATGTGTACTTTCCCTCTGTGTATGGATTTGAATTTGGTCTGTACCTTGGGTATTTACTCACGGGACACGGCAGTATTAATGGGTTCCTGTACAGGCGTGGTCTGACTGCAGAGGAGAGTGCCAAGCACCTTCTCATTGAGTGTGGCCTGTAGGGGGATTTGCATGACTTTGGTGCATGTGGAATCGTGGTAAATTTTTACAAATATACTGTGAATTTACATATTTTTTTTTAATAACCAATCAGGGATTTCTCCTTTAAATATTTTATTTTTATGTATATACACAAATTTGGCAACGTCGATGGAATGAAAGTGTGAATGGCAGATGGACGCACATGTCATTTCGAATGTGTACTTTCCCTCTGTGTATGGATTTGAATTTGGTCTGTACCTTGGGTATTTACTCACGGGACACGGCAGTATTAATTGGTTCCTGTACAGGCGTGGTCTGACTGCAGAGGAGAGTGCCAAGCACCTTCTCATTGAGTGTGGCCTGTAGGGGGATTTGCATGACTTTGGTGCATGTGGAATCGTGGTAAATGAGGAGAGTGTGGATGTCAGTGGAGTGTTAGGTATAAGAGAACGGTATGAATGCCTTAATAGATTTGCCGTGGCACTTTTTGAGAGGAGAGCGAGAATGGTACGTGTATGAGTGTGTGAATTCCGGTTGTGAAAGACCCAAGTCGATTCCGATTGTACTTTAGGTTCTTGGCGAATCCGCTTACCTGAGCTGGCCTAGCGGTGTCTAGGGATTTACAAGATTCCTTACCGTAGCTCAATGAGCGGAGTCAGTACTCTTAAAACAAAAATTGGTACTACGGAAGTCGAGGTGTCCCATGGTATTGGAACGTAGTGGCTCTGGTTGATACCCATATCGCGGGTACGGTCTACGGATCGCTAGTGGGAGATACTGATAATTATCTTGGGCGCTGTCACTGCTTATGACAGTAGAGGTTTAGATAGTCCTCGCCACTAACAGTTGGAGTAATCAGCTTGTAACTGTTTACTGACTGTAAACTGTTAGTAATGGTGGTGCGTTGATTGATCGTAACTCAATCCCCATGATCGTAGGCGAATCGTGCTTTTATGCTTAACGACAGATAAGTCACGTTAAATAATATATTATAACTGTCGATAAATGGGCTTCTTTTGGTTCCCCAGCCCCTCTATTCACCTGATACCAGTTCGTGTGAATTTCTTGTTTCCCAAGATAAAAAAACCATCTAGGACGCCATCTAGGTTTTGTCAATTACAACCAGACGAGTGTTATCGAAGAGCTAATAGCGATTCCAATTTGAATCCGCCGTTTAGCGCCCCAAGAAAACTACTTTGAAGAGTTCAAAAATAAAATACTTGCGAAAGTTTTTCAATGGCGTAAAGTATTCTTGGACGGTTGAGAAGTAGTGGAAGACTATCATCAGGGAGGCCTTCAAACATCGGAAGCTCATAAGAATGATGTGGAACGAGTGCGGGCTCTTGTAAGGTCAGAACGTCGATTATTTTTGAAGCTGATGATAGGTACTAACTCAAGATTTGAGCATGAGAAAATGTGTGTACCAAGATCGTTACAACAAATCTTATCTCCAGCAGCGTGTTTTTTTCGGAAAAAAATATTCCCTCAGTACTCACTTCGCCCATCCTCTTTCCCTGCCACTATTCACCTGACCTAGGTCCATGTTAAATTTTTTGTTTCTCAAGATCAAAAAACACATTTGACAGGTTCTTTAAATAATATCTAAAGGAGTGTAGCTGAAGATCTACATTGAGCATGACTAAATATGTCCTTTCCCCAATCGACGATACGTTTTTAGTACTTATTACACATTAAACCAATACTTAATTTTAAGCCCTGAAAACGTATCGTCACTAAATAGTTTCAAGGTCATGCAATTATTATACGAGTATAATAAAATTGATCTTAAAAGAATTCTAGAATAGAAGGTCTCTGACGTCTTCTGTATAGTTTTAAATTCCTAGAAAATGTTGTTGAGACTATATATTAATCTGCGCATTAAATGGAAATTATTGCGCAAATCAATATTTTTTTGATAAGGTATTTTTTTTGAATAGTAATTTTTAGCGGAATTACAATACTATGTATTTGCTCGTATTCTGTATTCTAATAAATAAAATTAAAAACATGTGCAATGCATAAAGAAAATAATATTAAAAAAAAAAAAAAAAATAACCAATGAAGGGAGGTTTGTATAATCTTATCAGCAAATATGCCAAGTGCCAGTTTATGGAGGTGTGGATGGTGGATGTACTTGTACTAAATAGTGTGCTATTTGTTTGTACTGATCTCATTTTACTCTATTTGCAGATATTCAATTACTTATTTTGCCTCGAATGTAAGCTTTTCGTTAAGTAAACACGAATTTCCACATATTTTCTTAACAGCAATTGCTTGCATCTGTTTTTGCTATTATACGAGTATCTACAAGTATTTACAATAGCATTTCTGTAGATAGTATTTTTTCTGGAAAATCATTTATCAAATAGTTGGGACATTCCAGAACAGGAGTTTTTACCCAAAACGAAATGTGCTATTATATTCCATTGGTTAAAAATTCTTTTCAATTTAAATTAAACTTAAATAAAATATTTTGTAATTATTTTATCCAATAGAAATTATTTGATCTACTTTGAAATTATGTAATTTAAAAAAAAAAACGATTTAACGTTTGGTTTTTTATCTCTTACTCTCGTAAAAAGTATAAAAAATTTTAAGAATTTTCTGTTAACAATTTTTAACAAATGACACCTGAAGTAATTGGGAGTAGTAATTTTCCATTTCAAAATGTTCATAATGATTAATTTGGCTTTATAGAAATATATCATTTTTTTGTTATCTAAATTGATAATTACTGAAATTTTTTTGAAATAGAATTTTTACTTTGCATTTTATGCAAAGTGAAAATTCTATTGTATTTAAAAAAACTAATCTTTTAATAAGAAAATAAATCCGATGTTAATTGTAGCAAAATTCTCTTTTAAGAAATTTTTTTAATTTTTTATCATCAATATTTATTCATAAACAATTTTATCGAATGATTAAAAAATATGATTTCAGTTAGAATTACAAAAACCAAAAAAAAATTATAACAAATACGCTCCGTTTTTATAGTCGCACGTTTTATGGGCGTACTTTTTATATATGGTAAAAAACTCAGCAGATTTATTTATTTAAAATATTGTAGATCAAAATTATTTCATGCATATTTCATGTTATTTAATACCTGAATTTTGAATAAGCTGTTCTTGGCATCTATCAATGATTTAAAGGTCCCAGAAATGATATTATAGACCCAGTGAGATATGTTATAGGACTCATCAAAAGTCTTATGGGTCCCAGAAATGATGCTATAGACCCAACCGGATATTTTATGATCCTTTAAGAAAGTTATAGATCTCGCCAACAATGTTATAGACCCAATCGGCTATGCTTTAGACCTTAAAAAATTTATAGATCCCAGAAATGATGTTATAGACCCAGTCAGATATATTATAAACCTCAGCAAAATTTTTATGGGTCCCAAAAAATATTTTATAGACCCAATCGGCTATGCTTTAGACCTTAAAAAATTTATATATCCCAGAAATGATGTTATAGACCCAATCAGATATATTATAAACCTCACCAAAAGTTTTATGGGTCCCAAAATATATTTTATAGACCCAATCAGCTGTGCTTTAGACCTTAAAAAATTATAGATCCCAGAAATGATGTTATATACCCAATCAGATTATATTAGAAACCTCAGCAAAATGTGTATGGGTCCCAAAATATATTTTATAGACCCAATCGGCTATGCTTTAGACCTTAAAAAATGTATGGATTCCAGAAATGATATTATAAACCCAGTCAGATATATTATAAACCTCAGCAAAATTTTTATGGGTCCCAAAAAATATTTTATTGACCCAATCGGCTATGCTTTAGACCTTAAAAAATTTATAGATCCCAGAAATGATGTTATAGACCCAATCAGATATTTTATAAACCTCAGCAAAATTTGTATGGGTCCCAAAAAATATTTTATAGACCCAATCGGCTATGCTTTAGACCTTAAAAAATTTATATATCCCAGAAATGATGTTATAGACCCAATCAGATATATTATAAACCTCACCAAAAGTTTTATGGGTCCCAAAATATATTTTATAGACCCAATCAGCTGTGCTTTAGACCTTAAAAAATTATAGATCCCAGAAATGATGTTATATACCCAATCAGATTATATTAGAAACCTCAGCAAAATTTGTATGGGTCCCAAAATATATTTTATAGACCCAATCGGCTATGCTTTAGACCTTAAAAAATGTATGGATTCCAGAAATGATATTATAAACCCAGTCAGATATATTATAAACCTCAGCAAAATTTTTATGGGTCCCAAAAAATATTTTATTGACCCAATCGGCTATGCTTTAGACCTTAAAAAATTTATAGATCCCAGAAATGATATTATAGACCCAACCGAATATATTAGAAACCTCAGCAAAATTTTTGTAGGTCCCAAAAAAGATGTTATAAATCAAATTAAAAAAAATTTGAAGGTGCCAGAAAATACTTTATAAACCTAACCAAAAATTTAAAAGATCCAATCAGTTATGTTAAAGACCTAACCGAATATGTTATAAATTTTTACAAATATACTGTGAATTTACATATTTTTTTTTAATAACCAATCAGGGATTTCTCCTTTAAATTTTTTATTTTTATGTATATACACGTTTGTGTAATGTTAGACAACGTATAAAAAATGGCCGTAAAAAATTTCAGTGAAAGAAAAAATTTGAAAAAACTTCTTGGTGAATTCCAGTAAATAGAAGGTTGTAAACATATAATTGTTATCGTGTTGAATAGAATGTTATCTATAATTAAATATTTAAATGTATTTATAAAAATAGTGACTATTTAAATTTATAAGATTTATAAAAACAAAACTAACTTTTGGAACATATTCGATTGGAAATTCCAATATAAACCCGATGTTTGTACATAAATACAATACATCAATAGACGTTTTTCTATCAAGGCAACATAAGAGAAAAAATATTATCCAAGATTATTTTCTTAAAATATATAATTTTGGTTTTGTATTGAATAATGTAATAGAAGCCTTACGATACACTACTAATAAAAGTAATCAAGAAAAGAAACTGGTCTTGTTGAAGGTGATCTTTTTTTTAATATTTTTTACCATTCATGAACCACCACAATTTGTTAGAGTCTTAACGGGCGAAAAGAAAAAAACAACAACTACAGCTGCAATAATACCTAAAAAAAAAGATACAATTTCCGATAAAAAGGTACATTTTGGTAATAATACTTAGAAGATTACATTAGAAACCTGCCAAAAACGCAGTCTTTATTAAAATACTAGGAGAACACGCAGAAAGGAGAGGTTATCACATTGAAACTTTTAAATTTGCAATTTTTCTATTTAAAATTATACGCCGTATATACTCACAGAAATTGCCATTGATTATGGTATTAATTTAATATATTTTTGTATGGCGACTTTTTGTTGAAATTTGTAAAGATTTAAATCTGGAATTTTATTATGTTCACTCACCTGTTACGTATAATAACTTCACGATATTTGCTGAGTACATGCTGTTCGTGAAAACTTGTAGTGCAACTTTCTATTCAGTTTGCCATTGCACAGCTTTTATTTATTATACTTACAAGAGTATTTCCATAGTAAACAATCACTGTCGTACACATACCATTATATTACAATATAAATATTACATTTAAGAGTGGATGTACTTATATTACGAGTTTGAATTTTCGTAATATTTTATAGAATTTTAAACTTACGTGTAAATCACCTTTACACCAATACACACACACACACACGCACACTTATGAACGTGTGTAAAATCTTGTACCTTACGTAATAAATAAGAAGTGAATGGCGTGTGCTGTGCTTTTTCTTCAATAGTATTTTAATTATTTTGCGAAATATGTTTGTTGAAATTTTATTTTTATCAAATTTGTAGGATAAAATAATCTATTTTCGTATATTCTAATATGAAAATGTAATTAAATTAAAACTGCTATAATACAATAAAACTGCAATAATACAAGAAAACTGCAGGAAGCTGAATGCAATAAAACTGCTATTATAAACTAAAACTACAAGACTAAAACAAAACTTCTGTAATACAACAAAAACTGCTATAATGCTACAAAAACTGCTATAATACCGGATAGTAAATAAATAACTTTGAAATTGCACAAAAAAGTTTTGTTTAAAATTCTTGTTATGATTAATAATACTCTTATTATTATAATTGTATTAAAAAACAGATATTACAGCAAAATATTGTAGTCAATAATAAAGGTAAAAGGTCCTTAATTTTTTAAATATTTCAACAACAAAAATCTTATCTTTAAGATTGAGTTCAAATATGCACTAGGAAAAAGTTGGGAAGAAAACCGCGAAATTAATAGTAGTCATTAGGCAATAATGCATTTTCTAGCAGTTAATGCTTATATAATATGAGTTTTATATAAATTTTTACTGGTAATTGAAGTTAATAGTTTTTTAATACAGAATTTTACTAATATAATAATGTAATTAAATTAAAACTGCTATAATACAATAAAACTGCAGTAATACAACAAAACTGCTGGAAGTTTAATGCAATAAAAATCCTATAGTACAATAAAACTGCTATAACATAAAACTGCTATCATAAACTAAAACTACAAGACTATAACAAAACTTCTGTAATACAACAAAAACTGCTATAATGCTACAAAAACTGCTATAATACCGGATAGTAAATAAATAACTTTGAAATTGCACAAAAAAGTTTTGTTTAAAATTCTTGTTATGATTAATAATACTCTTATTATTATAATTGTATTAAAAAACAGATATTACAGCAAAATATTGTAGTCAATAATAAAGGTAAAAGGTCCTTAATTTTTTAAATATTTCAACAACAAAAATCTTATCTTTAAGATTGAGTTCAAATATGCACTAGGAAAAAGTTGGGAAGAAAACCGCGAAATTAATAGTAGTCATTAGGCAATAATGCATTTTCTAGCAGTTAATGCTTATATAATATGAGTTTTATATAAATTTTTACTGGTAATTGAAGTTAATAGTTTTTTAATACAGAATTTTACTAATATGATAATGTAATTAAATTAAAACTGCTATAATACAATAAAACTGCAGTAATACAACAAAACTGCTGGAAGTTTAATGCAATAAAAATCCTATAGTACAATAAAACTGCTATAACATAAAACTGCTATCATAAACTAAAACTACAAGACTATAACAAAACTTCTGTAATACAACAAAAACTGCTATAATGCTACAAAAACTGCTATAATACCGGATAGTAAATAAATAACTTTGAAATTGCACAAAAAAGTTTTGTTTAAAATTCTTGTTATGATTAATAATACTCTTATTATTATAATTGTATTAAAAAACAGATATTACAGCAAAATATTGTAGTCAATAATAAAGGTAAAAGGTCCTTAATTTTTTAAATATTTCAACAACAAAAATCTTATCTTTAAGATTGAGTTCAAATATGCACTAGGAAAAAGTTGGGAAGAAAACCGCGAAATTAATAGTAGTCATTAGGCAATAATGCATTTTCTAGCAGTTAATGTTTACATAATATGAGTTTTATATAAATTTTTACTGGTAATTGAAGTTAATAGTTTTTTAATACAGAATTTTACTAATATGAAAATGTAATTAAATTAAAACTGCTATAATACAATAAAACTGCAGTAATACAACAAAACTGCAGGAAGTTTAATGCAATAAAAATCCTATAGCACAATAAAACTGTTTTAACACAACAAAACTGCTATAATAAACTAAACCTACCAGAATATAACAAAACTTCTGTAATACAACAAAAACTGCTATAATACCGGATAGTAAATAAATAACTTTGAAATTGCACAAAAAAGTTTTGTTTAAAATTCTTGTTATGATTAATAATACTCTTATTATTATAATTGTATTAAAAAACAGATATTACAGTAAAATATTGTAGTCAATAATAAAGGTAAAACTTGCTTAATTTTTTGAATATTTCAACAACAAAAATCTTACCTTTAAAATTGATTTCAAATATGCACTAGGAAAAATTTGAAAAAAAAACTGGAAATAAATAGTAGCTATTAGACAATAATGAATTTTCTAGCAGTTAAAATTTTCTTTTTTTTTCTTTTACCGCTTACTTATTTTTCATAAGAAAAAAAATTAATACCGAAAGTGAAAGTTATTTCTGCTTATTTGGAATATTTTCCAATTTCTTCTTTTCTTTTTTCTTACAAATTTAAATATGTATAAGTTATTTAGAAAAGTATCTGTTGTTGAATATTTTTGAATTAACAATTAACTAATAATTAAGTATTAATTGAGTGTACCTCATTAATACCATAATTAATACTATTTATTATAATCAAAGACGTACTTTTAATGAAATAATTTTGTTAATTAATTATTTATAATTGTTGATAATATCAAAAAATTATTGAATATTTTTATAGAAAATTATACAATTTACTCAAAACTATAAAGATAACTAGAGTTTAGTTTATGGTAGAAATTTAGATTCAAAGTCAAATATTAAGTCCAAAATGGCTTAGGAAGTATATACGAGTATAAAAACTGATAAAAATATTTACAGCATTTTTTTTGTAAAAGAACTCAAAAACGAACTGTTTTTATAGATTTTTATTTAATGAAAAAAATTTTATGAGGTAGTTTTCAATAGGAACACTGAATCTTTGACGTTTCAAATGACAGGGCTGTTATTTTTATACGTTTGAGTTTTGCTACAGTCACGTCGGAATAGTGATATCTCACCAAGTCTGAGATTTGGTGACAAAATCATCTTTAGCGACGAAGCGTATTTTTGCTTGAATGGTCTTTTAAACATGTAAAATTGTCGGATCTGGAACGGAAAGCAATTACAACAGTTCCAGGAACTTCTTTTGCATCCATAAAAACTTACTGTCTGGTGTCGATTTTGGTTAGGTGGCTTAATCGGGCCCGTACTTCTTTCGAAATCCGTCTGGCGCTAGTGAAACTGCCATTGTCAAAAGGTGTCTTTGACCTTAATTGGACTCTATGAACTTGAACAATATCTGATTACAGTAGGACGGTGTGACTTGCCACACAGCAGTTGAAACAAGAGGTTTAGTGCAGATAACGTTGCCACGTCGCGTTATTTTGAGACATGGTCAAATTTTTCTATGGGGCTACGTTAAATCAATAGTATTGGCATAAACCATTGACTTCCGACCTGGATAACAAAATCATTCAAGCTGTCGGTTAGATTCAGCCTGGTTTATAGGACAGAGTCATCCAAAATTAAATATTTTGTATCGTCTCCTGTAAACGAAGCGGTAAAGGTCTTTTTTACTCAAATTTAAAGATGGAGCGCCCTTAATGAAAAACCCTTTCGTAATTTTTTTAAATAATTTCTACAGAAACAGTAGAATTTTTAAATTACCGCAGTTTTTTATGAATTTTCCTATAATTATCGAACAATTATTATTGGAACCATCATCAAGTTGAGGCTTGCAAACAGCGGACCTTCATAAATTACTTCTCGTCTTTACTAATTACTAATAATAAAAAAAATATATTAAATAAAAATAGTCCGTAACGTTGTCTGTCTGTTCATTATTATTTATTATCAATTGTGTACATCAGGCAATACCAATTTTCTCTTTAATTCAATTAAAGTAAACATATTCGATGGCTGCTGCGTCATAGTCCGTTGTGCTTGTTTATTTTTGGATCTGCTCTTATCAATGCACTGAAAGCAAAAAATACCCCAACGCAAATATGTTTGCAAAGAAAAAAATAATAAAAAACGAATAATTTTTTCTTTATTGCATTTACAGCAATAATTTTATTTTTATTTACTTACGACGAGTACATATTTTTGTATTACTGATTAGAGAAGGCTTCAATGAATTACTTTATTTATTTTATAATATTTTTTGTTGTTAAAATTATAAAATCAACTTTGAATAAAAGCAAAAAAAATTTTGAGAAAAAACAACAGACGATTAGTGAAATATGTCATTCTTACAGTGGCCGATTTTTGTTGTTATATGGAAAAAGATGTCAGCTTTTACATAAATTTATTTCTTCTTCTTCATATTTTTTGTGAATGAATCACCCAAAATTATTATTTTAATATTTTTGTTCGATAATTTCAAGCAAAATGCTAAATATAGTTTGAATACTGCGCCATTTTTCGTAGCAATATCACGCCATCTTTGCTACCGATACTACGCCATCTTTAGTCCAAAAGAATATACTCGTTTTACTTGATTAACCATTTAAGTTAGCATTTTTTTTTGACTTTGCATCGTTAGTAAAGTTTTTTTAAAAAAATTTTATTATAATTTTCCCATAATTAATTACTAACTAATATGCTTCGTTGATGATCATTCTTTTTAAATTACGAAAATGACAAATTTTACCTTCAAATAAATAGCATTTTGATACATTAAGGCAAATTGTACCATTTTCTTAATAAAATCGCCAATTTTCTGTAGAAATAGTCTCGGCAAATGCATTTTCCACCACAAAAACATGTATTAAATTATTTTCCTTTAAATCATACAGCAGCTCAAACGTCGAGTTTTTTCTTATAGAAATGGTTTTTTTGCAAATTATTCTTTATAACTGATGAAATTTCATGACTTTCGGTTATGTGCCAATTTTGTGCAATTTTGAACGAAGCGTTGAATAGATCTAAATCACTTCTTAGGTGATGTTTTCGAAAAAAATAAATACCTTCTTCATAAAAATGAATTAGGAAATCGAAATTTCCCTAATTAAAATTTTAATGACTTTTTAACGTATATCAATTAATTAAGTTGTCGAATTTCAGTAAAATGACAAATGACTTTCGGATTGGTATTACGATTGTCGAACTATCTTCTCCAAAGTGATTCATGTAATTTCCCTTTAATAAAATAAGAATATTACTGCTATTAAGGCAAGTGTTAATGAAGACCCAAATTTATCGATTTCAAGGTGTTCTCAAAATTTGGGACTGTCTGCCACAACAACATGGCTTATTTTACGATTAGATTTGGGCTTACATCCTTACAAAATTCTTATCACACAAGAATTGAAGCCGTTGGACCATCGCAAATGCTGTGAATTTGTTGATTTTGCTCTGGAACAACTTTTTCAAGAAAGTCATCTTCTCTCTGGATCGGTGAGTAAACAGAATTGTCGTTACTGGACTGATGTCAATCCACAAATTATTAACGAATGAACCTTTACATTCTGAAAAAGTGACTGCTTGGTGGATTTATGACACGGTAACATCGGCTGACGTAATTTTTGTCAAAATGAAGGGTTGCCGTTACTGTCAATGGTGAGCGGTACAGATTGATAACTAACTTTTTTTGACCTGAACAAGACGGCGTTATGTGCCACACAACCCATGTCACAGTCGATTTATTGTGGGGTTGGGTGGGGGGTGGTTGAGAGGGAAGGTAGGAATTTGGCGAGTCGATAATTTCTTCGTGTGAGGTTATTTGAAGTCGTCTATGTGAATAAGCCACCAACCATTGAAGCATTAAAATTGAAAATTGAAAGCCAAATACTTAAATAAAGACCCGATTTATTGAACAAGGTAATCGAAAATTGAAATTTTTCTTCACAAATTGGTATTTGGTTCTGTAAACGGAGCAGAGGCGGCCATCATTCAGATTTTTTTTTCCAGAACATAATTACATCGATTATACTTCAAAATAAAATAATAATTTTTACTCTGGCAAATATATTTTTTGTTTTATTATATCTTTTATTGAACTGAATTGCACTGATTCGATTTCGAAAAAAAGCTTTCATGATCTGTCATTTTAAACTAATTTGTTTATGTAATATGAGTTTTTTATTATACATTTTTACTGTTAATAGTTTTTTAATACTGAATTTTACTAATATAAAAATGTAATTAAATTAAAACTGCTATAAGACAATAAAACTGCAGTAATACAATAAAACTGCAGGAAGTTTTATGCAATAAAACTCCTATAGTACAATAAAACTGCTTTAACACAACAAAACTGCTATAATAAAATAAAACTACCAGAATATAATACAATAAAAGCTGCTATAATTCCAGATAATAAATAAATAACTTTGAAACTGCCAAAAAATGTTTTGTTAAAAATTCTTGTTATGATTAATAATACTCTTATTATTATTATTGTATAAAAAACAAAATATTGTAGTAAATAATAAAGGAAATTTCCTTATTTTTTTTGAATATTTCAACAATAAAAATTTTACCTTTAAGATTGAGTTCAAATATACACTAGGAAAAATTTGGAAATGAATAGTAGCCATTAGACAATAATGAATTTTCTAGCAGTTTACCATATGTAATGAGTTTTTTAAATAAATTTTTACTGGTAAATAAAGTTAATAGTTTTTTAATACTAAATTTTATTAATATGAAAATGTAATTAAATTAAAACTGCTACAAAGCAATAAAACTGCAGGAAGTTTAGTGCAATAAAACTCCTATAGTACAATAAAACTACTTAACACAACAAAACTGCCATAATAAAATGAAATTACCAGAATATAACAAAACTTTGTAATACAACAAAAACTGCTATAATGCAATAAAAACTGCTATAATAACAGATAGTAAATAAATAACTTTGAAACTGCACATAAAAATGTTTTGTTTAAAATTCTTGGTTGTGAAAAAAACTGGAAATTAATAGTAGTCATTAGACAGTAATGAATTTTCTAGCAGTTAATGTTTACGTAATATGAGTTTTTTTAATAAATTTTTACTGGTAAATTAAGTTAAAAGTTTTTTAATAGAGAATTTTAAATATTTACTAGAGGCATGCACTTGTTAAAAAAAAAGTCTTTTGACATTTGTCGTAATAAGGTGTTAAATGACTTTTTACCCAATTACATTGAGTTTTATTCGTGGTTACCTTCAAAATGAATTTCTGCTTAAATAATATATGATATATTTATGCGATTAACATTGCCAAAATCAACTACCATCCCTCCTATTAAATTGAATACTTTTCCGAATAGAGTAAGTCTACAAAAAATCTTACATAATTAGACTATGTTAAATTTACCTGTACGCATACAATTTAAATAAAATAAAGCATTGACATTTAAAGATTTTTAATATTAAAACCAACTATGACATTGGGATAGAAAAATATTGGATCTGCTCAAAGGTTAAATCGATAAAACAGCACAAATATCGGAAAAAATGTACTTTTTTGGCTTGCACATAGTATTATCTGTTAGATTGCATAATATTACAAATAAAAAGGAAATAGTATCCTTTTTTTTATTCCTTAATGAATACTTACTGTGGTAATAAGATAAGTTTTTATAAATTTAAGAAAATTAAATGCATATGAATATATGTAACGACAAGAAATGAAAGCTTTATAGTATTTGCATTATTCAAAATATATGCGATTTCACTTTATTGATAAAAAAAATATATATTATTTAAACAACAACCAAATGTGTTTAAATGCAAACGTGGTGAAGGAAATTATTTACATTTTATTAAATTGAAACTTTTAAGCAAAACCACAGTTTGGGGTAATTTCGATATTTTTTATGTAATGGAACCTCAGGACTATCAAATAGAAACCAAACCGTACATTGTAAATTGATAAAAAATAATACGAATTTTTATTTTGTCTTTTTTCCCATATCATTGGCACTGAAAATTATTGTTTGTTTGTATACATTTTTTGATAAAATAATTAACCGAATTTTATCAAAAAATTCATGCCACCAATAATAATAAGTATTTTTTTTTTAAAAAAAATTCAATTGTCATATTTCAGTCGGCGATTCATTTTAAATTTAGGTCGTGAGCTTTTTTTAAACTTTTATTAATATTCTAAAGTGCGTTTGTATAAATAATAAATATACCAAAACATTTTAAGTATTAAATTTAAAAATAAAAACAATTTTTTGCGAACAAAAGAAAACAACACATTAACAAGTACGCAATACCTACAATTTGCTGACTTAATCACCTGGAAAATAAATAATACAATATAAATAAATTGATATTGCTTATATAATAATAAATTTTTAACTGAACACCTTTATCTAATCAGGTAATAATAAAAATAAATTTACAAAAAAAAATTACAAATAGTAGTTTTATGATATTATTTACTTGGACATTTATATTATTATGTAATGAAAAAAAAAGAAATGTCATAAATCTATTATAGATAGTTTCTTGTTAACTAATTAATTTTGATAATTTAAACTTAGCCAATCGTAATTTTATATAAACTACCATAGTATGGACATGAGTAAATACGCTCGAATAGAAATTTGATAGTTAGTGGAATAGTATTAAATTGCGGTACTATCAATTATCATTTAATAAAAAGTAAGTTTTACACTGATAATTTGATAATTTTGAATAGAAAATATAAAAAAGTAACATAAAAAAATTGTATGTTATTAAAAGGTTTTTGTGAATTGTAAAAAAAAATATATATTGTTGCTATTTTGGATCAATTGTGAGAAAAACGGCCTTCACTCATCTTGTCAGTAGATATCATAATATCCTGTTCGCAATACTCTCTTCAATTTAATAAAAAAAATCAAGTTCATCAAATATTATTGATACCAAAAGAGGGAAAGGATTTTCATAATATATTTAAGTTTAAAAAAAAGTTGCTCAAAAATATTTGTAGTTGGTACTTTTAAGGTCTTGAGCAAACACGATCAAGTCTGTCATACATAAAAGTTTAGTTCGAAAAGGTGAAGAAATTGTTAAAAAATTATTGAAAATAAAAAAAAAAGTAGCTCAAACTAAAAAAAAATTGCTCAAAAATATTTCTAATTCATACTTTTTTCCAAATTCTGAGCAAATTTTCTTATCAAGAAAGATCAAAATATTTGTAGTTGGTACTTTTGAGGTCTGAGCAAATATTGTCACGTCTGAGCAAACACGATCAAGTTTGTCATACATAAAAGTTTAGTTCGAAAAGGTGAAGAAATTGTTAAAAAATTATTGAAAAAAAAGTAGCTCAAACTAAAAAAAAATTGCTCAAACATATTTTTAATTAATACTTTTTCTAAATTCTTAAAATTCTGAGCAAATTATCTTATCAGAAAAACATATTTGTAGTTGGTAGTTTTGAGGTCTGAGCAAAAATATTTCTAACTACTACTTTTTCTAAATTTCTGAGCAAATTATCTTATCAAGAAAAATCAAGTTTGCAAATATTATAATTCGCTTCAAATAACGACACGTGGGGGGCTGTTGTGTTAGGTGGTTAAGAAGAAATTGTACAAACATACTTCCAAAATAAAAAAATGGCTAAAAATTTATTAAAAAAATTGCTCAAAAATATTTCTAGTTGCTACTTTGTTCAAAAATATTTCTATCTTTTTTTTTATAAGAATATTTTCTAACATGTTTGTTCAAAAATATATCTCTACCTCATGTTGAAGGTAGAGATCAAGTCAGCCAAAAATATTATAATAAAAAGATTTAGAAAGAAAAAAAATGTTAGGAAATATTTCGAAATCAAAATAAAAAGTTGCTCAAAATTTAAAAAAAAACCAGTTGTATAAGCTTAAATCCGCTGCTTTAGTCAAAAAAAGACATGTTTTTTTCATAGAAAGCAAAAACAAATTTATTCAAAGTACTTGCCCTCGCTAGCTACACATTTTTCCCATCTCTCGGGCAATTTGTGGATACCACGCCAAAAAAATTCCTTCTCTTTTCGAGGCAAACCACTCATCAAGCCATTTTCGGACGTAAGAATCGAAGTGCTGCTCAGCGAGCGCGTAGCCCATCGGCGAAAACTGGTGGTAGTCGGAAGGGGCCAGGTCTGGTGATTAAGCGGGGTGGGGTAGCACCCCCCAGTTGAGTGTCTCCAAGTAGTTTCGGACCATTTTTGACGTGTGCGATGGTGCGTTGTCATAGACGAAAATCCGCTTGTCATGTCTTTGTTGATAATCCGTCCTTTTTTCATGTAGCTCACGGTGCAATTTGATCAGTTGTTCGTGGTAGCGGTGAGCATTGACAGTTTCACCAGGTTTCAACATCTCATAGTAGACGATACCCTGCTGATCCTACCAAACGCACAGCATCGTCTTCCGTCCGAAGCGATGTGGTCTTGGGGAAGAAACGCACAGCATCAACCCACGATTTCTTGCATTTAGGATTCTCGAAATATATCCACTTTTCATCGCCTGTCACAGGAACGATGCAGGAACGACTTTCTTTTTTGTCTGGCGAGCAAGATTTCGCATGTGTTTTGGCGTCGCTCCATCTGCCTATCGTTCAATTCATTCGGCACCCATTTTCCGATTTTTTCAATATTCCCCATGGCACGCAAACATATGGAAATGGCTGGTTGAGTAACACCCAATTGCTCCGCGAGCATTTTTTAGCGATTGACTATCGTCTTCGTCCAAAAGAGCCTGCAATTGATGTTTCTCAACCTTCCTGGACCGAATTTCACACTTTTTGCGTCCTCAACTTTCCTAAACCTTCCTTTCCACTAGTCAAAATTGCCGCCTTTGAATCGACGATAAAGCACTGTCACCATAGGCCTCCATAAGCATTCGATGCGATTCGGCAACCGATTTCTTCAAATTGAAGCAGAAAAGCAGAGTTCCCGCATATGCTCTTCTTCTGGCACAAAACTAGACATGATAACCAAAGGAAAAATGTATGTTATTGTACGAAATTGCTAACGATGTGCACTTATTCATGTTGACAGATGTCAAACTCATAAAAAAAGTATGGGTAGCTTAATACGCTCACTCACGCCATCTATGACCAAACAGCGGATTTAAGCTTATACCTATCAAATTTTATGAGAAAATGAAAAAAAAATATATTTTTACCTTTAAGAAAATGGCTCAAAATAAAATATAATATATGTTAATAACTAAAATACGATTAATGTTAAACTATTACACGTATTTAATAAAATTCTTATATTTTCGATTAAAAAGCTCTTGTTCGACATAGTACCTCATTTACGAAAGTCGATATACTATTTATCATGAAATTATTAAAAAGGTTCTGATATAATTTTGATGTACAATTCACAAATTGCCATTAAATAAAATATAGAACTACCATCAATATCAGTTGCATGTGCAGAGATTTTGCTCATCTGGAAAAAAAGAAAATTTTTTTGATGATAACAGCGCCATCTCTTAAATACTCAGTGAACAAGAGTATCAAAAAGTATTTCTATATGTTAATGACATTCATAATAGAAATTTTACTAATTTATTTGAATTGTTGGGAAAAAAAATACCAAAAAAAAATTTTATTATTTTGTAAAATATTTAAAAATCAAATTTTCTTCAAAACAATGAATATATTTATCAGTTAAAAGATATTAACCACCAAATTATTTACAAAAATTAATATTATGAACAAAATTACTACTTCTAAACGTATAAATTTAATCATGGTTAAAACTACCATTTCCGTGTGATGGGGCAGAAGAAAAAAAATACTATTCTCCACTGTGGTTAGACTTTAGTGTCAGTCAAAGTGATTTGCAACAAAACCAAAAACCACAACCGAAGAAAATAAACATAAATAATTTCTATCAACTTCAATTGATATCACTTAAGACAATATGGGGACAGTTCACTGGCGATAGCACACAAAATATATCCCTTGAGGTTTCGTGTACTCGCGCAATTGATTTGTACAATTATCTTAAGGCCATTTGTCGAGTGTTAAATGTTTTCACATTGTTTGGTTTGGTTGTGGAACTCTCGGATTTTACAGGCAGCCTAGGAATGTAGTCTTGTCCATATCTGTAAAGTGTCTAGAGACATACATGTTCATAAATAGCCCAGAGTCATTCTCGTTACAAATAAAATTTAGTAAGTGGTGGCCAAATTTATTTAAGTTGCGGTAAACGGCAAGAACCCGTAAGAATAACTTACCGTAATAACATAAAATTAGCCTAAAGTTACTAGTGACAAAAAAAACTTTGTACTAAATAAATAATAGTTGCTCAATCTGATGGAAGAGTTGATCAGTTTTGTTGACGTACTCAATTTTGAAGGGTAAGACGAAATTGAGAAATTCTTGGAATAGACTTCAGGAAATTGGGGACTTTATATAACCACCTTCGCAAAGATATTTTTTTTTTTTCAAAAAACTTATCTATAAATCAATTGACGCAATCTTTTTACTAGAAAAGTAGTCACTTTTCCATACGTCGTTGTTGTAGAATATTTTTTCGAATATATTGTAAATAAAAAAGTAATAATATTTTGAAGCGACTGTGCTCTATATTTGATTTTTCTTCTTTATTTTTTTATTTTTTATTTCGATAAATTACTCATACATACTTTATATGTTACTTATCATAATTGCGTTCTACTTTAATTTCCAGCTGATTTGCCATTCGATAAAGTTTATTGACTTTTGTTCGTTGTTTTTTTTTTTTTTTTTTTAAATTTATTATTGATATTTACTTGATAGCATAATTTATACTACCTAGCTGGTTAATTGAATTAGGGGATGTTTTATTGAATTACAGAGAAATTTTAAAATTTTTAATCCATTTTGGACCTTTTGTGAAACAGAAAAGGCCTTATCGAAAGTTAAATCAAGTAGATCCTCACTTTTAATCTACTCGTATTATCGCATACTAAAATCATTCTTTAATGCCGACATTTCTTCAGCATCACCATCAACGGTGCGACAACCGGGAGTTCGGTCTAGATCTTCTGAATCAAAGAATTCCAGACGTGCCAGCTTTGCGCTGCAGTCTTCCAGTCCAATACTCGCAGCATGTTATTGCCGTCGCTCCTACCTCATCTTCTGTAACCATAAATAGATCTACTCTTTCAAGTAGATCCTCATTTTTAATCTTTCGCTCTCATACAGATTATGTGTAAGTGTCCAGTCCACCGCAGCCTATTGAGCTTTATTTTATCCACAACCGGACGGTGGGTCCAGAATCGCCCATCCTCTTAGGGGATGGGCGATTCTGGAGCCAAAATCGTCCAAAATTGGATTACCAAGTTCACAATATAAATAAACGAACACAAATGTGTCCACGGTACTTTTACTCTCCGCCGTTAGCCGTCTTCGTTCAAAAGAGCCTGCAATTGATGGTCCTCAACCTTCCTAGGCCGATTTTTAAACTTCTTGTCCAACAAGTCAAAATTGCCGTCTTTGAACCGACGAAACCAATATCGGCGACAATGTGCACTGATTAATGTTGACAGATGTCAAGCTCATAAGAAAAAAAGTATGGCGTGCCCATGGTAGCTTAATACGTTCACTGACGCTATCTATAACCAAACTGCGGA
Source organism: Atherix ibis (assembly GCA_958298945.1). Taxonomy (NCBI): domain Eukaryota; kingdom Metazoa; phylum Arthropoda; class Insecta; order Diptera; family Athericidae; genus Atherix; species Atherix ibis. Next base: position 40,597,762 of record OY282610.1, read on the forward strand.
TTTAAGCTTATACCCCTGGTAAATCTTTTCAGAAAAAATTAATTATTTCGATAATTTTTCTCTGAAGAAAATCATAAAGTTCAATAGAAACCTAAAAAAATTACTTATAAGGTTTGGCAAAAATTCTGTAAAAAAAACGAATTCTATAAAAACTAAATTGATTTAAAAATAAAAACTAATTTTTTCACGCCCTTAACATTTATTTGGAAGAGAATCTGTAAGTAGAGGTGAGTTGAATTTGCAAAAAAAAAAAACAATTTTTAATCGGACTCGAAAAATTTTATCAAAAATTTGATCTACAATATTTTTCTGTACAAAATTACAAAAAAAAAATAACTGAGTTTATCTATGTTAAGGTAATAAATCGAAACGAATCTTTAAGTCGCTGGAGAGGATCTCCGGCGTCCGGTACTCACAGCTATTTCTAATATAAACCATACGTAAAAATACATGCTGGACCAGTACAGATCGTTGATGCGAAAAGCTCCAATTCGTTGTACATAATCGAGTATACGGCACATGTCATTTTTCACTGTCCATGCTTTACCGGAGAAATAATAGGCGTGGAGAAAATATTTGGTTCACTGTCCATAAGGTCTTAAAAGGGCGTTATTGCACAAATGAAGACATCGCAGGCGTGCTGGGGTGCGATATCAGAACACGCGTGCCGAATAATAAAGAAGCTACGTTATGAAGAAAGAATGAGGAAAGGGCAGATTGCAGCCTAAATAGGATAGTGGGCTTGATGACAATGGATTCCCAATGAAGTATACCTGACTGACGGTGGTCCCATGGGGAAAGTATAAAAATCCCACTAACTGTAGGAATAGGTACCCCTACCGACTGTAAAAAAAAAACTGAACCAATAGTGGGCCTTTTAACCATCTCACTGGCCGTATTAAGGTCATAGATGGTGTGAGTGAGCGTATTAAGCTACCATGGGCACGCCATACTTTTTTTTAATGAGTTTGACATCTGTCAACATTAATCAGTGCACACTGTCAGCAATTTCGTACAACAACATACATTTTTCCTTTGGTAATCATGTCTAGTTATGTGCCAAAAGAAGAGCATATGCGGGAAGCTCTGCTTTTCTCCTTCAATTTGAAGAAATCGGCTGCCGAATCGCATTGAATGCTTATGGAGGCCTATGGTGACAGTGCTTTATCGGAAACAACATGCCGATATTGATTTCATCGGTTCAAAGATGGCAATTTTGACTTGTGGAACAAGGGAAAAATTTGTAGCTAGCGAGGGCAAGTACTTTGAATAAATTTGTTTTTTCTTTCTATGAAAGAAAACGTGTTTTTTTGTTGACCGAAAAACAGCGGATTTAAGCTTATACAACTGGTACAAACAATCCAGTTTACTTAAGATTCTAATCGAAAATCTGAGCCCGGAAACTGCGAATATAGTTCCTACCATCGTCGGATCTCCTAGATCCAAAAATTTCATTTCCAAGATCACTTTTTAACAAGCACTACCTTATCTAGCATACTAAACAATAGATCGGCTTCATCAATGAAACTGGCAACGCCTATCCACACGAAATTTGTCACAAATATGATGGCTTTATGGTCGTGGCGGTGAAAAGTGGCCTCCGACTTATGTCTAAGGGATGTTACATACAAACAAACAAACAAACAAACATACATAGTTTTAACCTTTAATTAAAAATCGTATTTTAGACATTAGCTTTTAACTTTAACTAGTTTCTATATAATTACGGAAGATGGCGCTGAAATCACTTTGGTAAAAAATTTAAACGCTAACCGAAAAATTAATGCTGAATAAACTAGCACTGCTATGGTATTTATTGAAATTGTTTCGATTATAAATTAAAATTGAACGCTTTCGAATATAGTTGATAAAAAAAAACATACTTTAAAAAAATTTTAATACAGTCACCGAGCAAAAAGACTAGTTAAATGAAAAATGAGATCAGTTTCTGCCTTTTCATGATTCCTTTCTTTTTTAATGATTATTCCATTAATGCAAATACAAGCATTTTTTTTGTATTCATTGTAATTTGTTATTTGTATCATTGCTTAAAGATCTGAAAGTACTTATTTAAAATTCAAAAAAAAAAAAAAAAAACATTCCAACGGATCGAAGTCGTGTAAAGACTTCAGATAAAAGGTGATTTTTTGTATTGCCCAATTTTTTTTTTGTGCACAATTAAAATCGGATAAAAGTTTCTCTAAAATATGACTTTAAGTGGCGTAAGAAAAAAATGAATCCGAAAATTATCAAAACGAAGTTTTTAATGCGAAAATGGAATTACTTACGTTCAGAAAGTGAAAGAAAGAATCAATTCGAATTCCATGTTGTTTGAACTTATTTCACACTCTCGAAATTGTCATGAGTTTCTGAATTGATATTTTACATGAAAAGAAACCAATTATAATTTGGAACAGATAAGTTTCTTGTATAATATAACGTGTGCAGAACTATGAATATCATAATGGGAACACTAGACGTCAAGGTGAAAATTTTCTTAAAACTTTTAATACAAAAACAATCAAATTTGATCGGAATTAATTGTTTCGTTTTTAACCTTAAACTGTTCAATATCAGGAAAAAAATAATAATTTGCATTTTGATTTTATTATAATTGATGGTATCGACAAAGTAAAAGCGTTCCCATTAAAAAAAATATATATAATATCTGTCTTGTTATATGTTTTCTTTCATTTGATTTTTGTAGATTTAGTGTTTTTAATATTTTCCACATACACATATATATTTATGTACATAAATTTATGACCCCTGACATGTCACATGTGTCTGTTTTAGGTTTTTAATAGCGTCACTTTTCTCTGACTTGACTCATTTCCTCTCTTTGAAAGAGTTTTCTTAAAACTGGGCTATTAAGTACCAATCGATCTGAGACCTCGGGCAATGACCAAACCAAAAATATTCTTAAATTGTACCAGTTCAAAATAGAAAAAATATTGGGACCTGAAAAAATTTTCCGACATATCTAAATAATGATTTAATATGTGGTCTTCTTTATAAAAAAAATGTGCGATGGTTCATAGTAAATTGTTTGGCGAAAAAATTATTCCTAAGACTGCGAAGAGTGTTGCTTTTTTTTGGGTCTAATTATTTTTCATTTCTCAACTACATGTCTATTTTTTGTGGTAACAAGTATATGGTTTTCGGGTCCCAATAATATAATATTTTGATTTCTAACTCAACACTCTTAGCAGATTGTTCAGTTAGAAATCAAAATATTATATAATTGGGATCCACTTAAAGTTTGTTCAGTCTCAACGAAAAAGGATATTATATAATTGGGACCCACTAAAAGTTTGTTTGAGTCTCAACTCGAGTCTTTATAATGTAGTTCTTATGTACTCATGTAGGTCCCAACTATAAATGTAGTTTCGTGGGTCTCAGCTAACTAGTTTTTAGGGTCTAAACTATTTAGTTAGTTTTATGTGGATTTTGGGCTCTCTAGTCTTTAAAGTCCAAACTATTTAGTCAATTATCTTGGAGACCCTTGGTCCCAAATTTAAAGTCTATTTTGGTCTTGATTATGTACTCATGTAGGTCCCAATTATAAATGTAGTTTCTTGGGTCTCAGCTAAGTCGTCCTTAGGGGCTAAACTATTTAGTTAGTCTTGTGTGGATTTTGGCTCTCTAGTCTTGAGGGTCCAAACTATTTAGTCAATTATCTTGAAGGCTCTTGGGATCCCAAATTTGAAGTCTATTGACTCTTGATTATGTACTCATGTAGGTCCCAACTATAAATGTAGTTTCTTGGGTCTAAACTATTTAGTTAGTTTTATGTGGATTTTGGGCTCTCTAGTCTTTAAAGTCCGAACTATTTAGTCAATTATCTTGGAGACCCTTAGGGTCCCAAATTTGAAGTCTATTGACTCTTGATTATGTACTCATGTAGGTCCCAACTATAAATGTAGTTTCTTGGGTCTCAGCTAAGTCGTCTTTAGGGGCTAAACTATTTTTTATGTGTAGCCCTTGGATATCTAGTCTTAAGGGTATAAATATTTAGTAAATGATATTTGTTATTGGGTCTCAATTTTATAGCCTATTTCACACTAATTGTATACTCATCTAAGTCCCAACTATGAGTGTAGTTTCTTGGGTCTCAGCCAAGTATTCTTTAGGGTCTCGACTATTTAGTCTTATCTGGCTTTTGGTTCTCTAGTCTTTAGGGTCTAAACTATTTAGTTAATAGTATTAGCTTTTGGGTCTCAACTTTATAGCATAGCGAGTCTTAATTATGTACTCATCTAGACCGCAACTATGAATGTAGTTTCTTGGGTCTCGATTAGTTAGTACCCGGGGTTATTGGCATCATCTCTATATCGGTTGTATCTCAACTAAATATTCTTTAGAGTCTCAAATATGTAGCATTGTGTTTTTCAACTACAATAGATCATTTTTGATATCTAAATTATCTTAGCCTTTGGGTCTCAACTTTAAAGTCTATTGATTCTTAATTGTATAGAAATTTGAATAGTAGTCTTCTGGGTCTTAATTAACTTACCTAGTGTTATGTGTATTATCTATATGTCGATTGTTTCTCAACTAAGTAGTCTTTAGGGTATTAACTATTTAGTTTTGTGTATTTCAAATAAGTTACTTTCAATGTTTTAGTTATCTTGGCTGTTAGATCGAAACTTTATAGCCTTAATTGTATAGTTCTTTAGGTGCCAACTATGAATGCAGTCTTTTGGATCTCATCTTGGATCTCAGACACTTGGTACAATAATAGCTTCCGTCACTATGAAATTAGTAATTAAAGATGTAGTATTAGTAATTAGAGAAAAATAAATTCTTTTAACTACAAGTAAATTTTCTTTTCAAATTTTTCACCTTAATTTATTTTTCAGTTTTATCTTCTTCCGCTTCTATGCAGCAGAACATATCAATTTATTTCTAATTAATTCCTAAAGTTGACCTTAAATAAACTCATTCTGTCTAAAATGATAAATTGTATTACTCGTAGTTTAAGCGATAATCATTTTAATATCAGATATTCTATAAACCGCAGGTGTACTAAGTGTCAAGGATAATTTTCTATTATTAAAGAAAATTCAATATTCCAGGAGAAATTTCAGTCATGTCTACCCTACGTCAATTGAGGAAAGAAAAATAAAATTATATTAAAAAAAAAAAAAAAATCAATAAGAAAATTGATTAAATGATTGGAATTTTCATCATTGCATACCAAATAATCCGATAAGAAGAATCCTAACGAAGGCCTTGTCGCAATTGCTCTTATAGATAGATGGATGTGGTGTAGATATTTCTTTATGGGGGTTGTATATTATGCTCATGGTTGCTTGTAGAATAATTTATTTATTGTGAAACTTTGCCGACAAGAGAATGGGCACGTACCGGGATAGCTACTTACTTGTAGTATTAAGATTGCTTAAGCATCCCCTTTAAATTTTGATGTGTGCAATTTTTATGTACGACAAATAAAAATATTTAATAGAAAATTTATAAGGATCTCTAGTGGACAATTCTACAGGATTTCAATTGAATGTGTTCAAACTTTACTCTGGAGTAAATTTGTGTTATTTTTTATCTCCAAACAATAAACAGGATTCTGCTTTCTCCGATACAGTTTATGGTTATAATTTGTCGTTTACTGGTAGTGACCAATCATTTAAAGAAAGTTTCCAAGAGATTGTCCATTTTCTCTTAAATTCATTTTTTTTTTTTGCATATTTTTTCGTCATTTTTATTTGGGATATTATACAACTTTTGTATATTATAGTGAGAAAAAAAAATCGTCAACTCTTATTTTTGAAGGCATTAATTCCATTTTGGAGCATTTTAATTGCATATAGAAAGCGAAAGTATTTTTTCCTACAAAAATTTATTCGTAATTTTTGATTAATTATTCTACTTAACACCACTCCCCGCCCCATCTAAGCCCATTATTGCTTATTGATAATGTTTTTTTTGTTTAAAATTTTCATATTAATATTATGCAAATATATTCTTTTTTGAGAATTAACTTTGAATTGATTATATTTATTTACAAGAAGAAAGCGAACTAATCCACTGGTAATCGCAGTAAAACCAAAATCAATTGAACTTTATTTATTTTGTATAGTAGTTAGCATTTTCGATATTAAGAAGAGTAAAGAAGGTAAAATTACATCTAAAATTACGGTGGTTGTGATAAGCTTGTTGACAATTTTAACCAAATCGATATTTATAGTACTCGTATATCTACGGAAAATTATTCGTTTATGATTACAATATTAACCAAGCCAATCAAAACATTCGCAAATAATCTTCGAATAAAAAAAATGTTGCTATGGTAGCACTAATTTAATTTTGTTAAATTCTTCTTTTTATTTTTATTTTTTAATAGCATATTTTTACAAAAAGATACAAGCTCGAAAAATGTTTACGAATTTTTAGAATGTTTTGTTACTCCATTTTTGAATTATCGAAATTCGAAAAATTTTTTACTTCAATTAATTTTCTTATTAGAAAAAGTTTCTTATCGTCTCAAATTTTTCTAATTAAAATTGGTTTTATGTAAATTTTACTGTCAAAAGAAATTTTGCTTTTTTGTGGATTTCAAATTTACTATCAACAGAAAAGTTTTTGCAAGTCCAAGTTTTACATTGAAAATTTTGTTAGCATCAAATTTACTGTTACAAAAAATAATTTTGGATCAATTTTACTGTTAAAAGAATTCCTTTTTCATGTAAAAATATTTTAGTGTTAAATTTACTGTCAATAAAAAATTATTTTCTATATGAAATAATTCTTTTTAAAAATTATTTCATTTTAAATTTATTGTTAGGAAGAAAAAAATTTTATGCCATATTTTCTTCGGAAAAAATAATTTTTTTTATGTGAAATTTACTGTCAAAATATTTTTTTCGGTGTCAAAATTTTTTAGTGTTCAATTTTCTGCCAACAAAATATATTTCATTTTTAATTATTTTATGTTTAAGTGTCACATTTTGATGGAAGATTTTTTATCAAACAATTGTTTCGTGTCAATTTTTTTTAGTACAATCAGCAAAAAAGAATTTTTATATTAAATTTACTTTCTAAAAGAAAGCTTTTCTTTGTACCAAATTTACTTCCGAACAATTTTTTTGGTCAAAAACTTCAGGAAAATATAATTTCTTTTTGTTAATAATTGTTTTTTTTTGCGATATATCAGATTTAAAAAATTATTTTTTATATTAAATTTTCTTATTTACTGTCAACAAAAAAAAATTTTTTTTGCCAGTAAATTTATTGTTACACAAAACAATTTTGACAAATTTGACACATCATCTTTTTTTGACAGTTTCAAATTATATTTCTATTTCAAATTTTTTTAATTAAAATTTAAAAAAAAATCCAACAATTTTATTTTATTAAAAAATTTACTGCTACGAGGATAGGTTAATAAGTTCTTACAAAATCACAGAGATGGCGGTCTTAGTATCAAAGCAAGTATATTTTAGATGATCAGTAGACTGCTGTCAATATCACATGGCTTCAGTAGTTTGAATTTTACACGTAAAATTGAGCATGAAAAAAATATTGGCAAGATTGTGTGCCGCGTTTGCGCTCAGTGGGAAACAAACGCAATTGGGCTGTCGATTTAATGGCATGTTAGGGACTTTTTTATCGCAATCCCGACGAATTTCTATGTCGATATACCTTATAACTATTAATGAAACGGGGATACACTATTACACTCCAGACACGAAAGAATAGGCGAAATAGTGGGTATCTGAAGGCGATTCGGGTCGGAAGATGGCCACCGTTTTTGAGCCCATCTACTTTGAATACTTGGAAAAAGGACGAACGGAAAATGGATGATTGAAGAAATCAAGAAAAATCGACCACGTCTGTCTATCCTTTCGTAAGTATGCAGCGAGTGATTTTTTAAGTGTTTGGCTTTCAAACTTCCAAAAAAAACACAGAAAAATTGCAAAAGTTTATGTAATTTTTATTTTGCCATATTTCATATAAATATTGGCCACTTTTTAAGTCCAATTTTGAAATACTTTTTTGGGCATCTTGTCTGGTATCTCGCTAATAACACAATAACACGTGTAATGTTGTCTTCCAAGGCTGCAAGTGAAGCTGGTTTATCGGGATACTTCACGTATTCCCATAAAAAATAGTCTAGAGGCGTCAAATCACATGATCTAGGCGACCAACTGACAGGTCCGAAACATGAGATAAATTGTTCACCGAACTCATATCTGAATATGTCCATTGTTTCACGTGCTGTGTGGCATGTAACACCGTTTTGTTGGAACCACATGTCGACCGGATGTATTTTGGGTGATGGGGGGCGCCTTTGATTGTAACGTTGTTGCTCGCATCATCTTTAAAGAAATATGGACCGATGATTCCACTGCGACAATTTTGCTTATTCACATACCCATTCAACCAGAAATGAGCTTCGTCGCTGAACGTATTTTTTTTGGCAAAAAAGACCGGATTCTCCTCAAATTGTTCTAAGTCCCACTCGCCGAAAAGTCGACGCTTTGGCAGGTCGTTCGGCTTCAGTTCTTGAACGAGCTGTATTTTATACGCTTTCAGAACAAGATCTTCCACATAGTCGAGTAACACAATCCCAACGGCGACAGATGGACAAATCGCGCTCTTCACCAACATTGGACGCATTCTACGCACACTGGTTGGTGGTTTGATGTCAAATAGCGTCAAATTGTTGCGAAATTTGATCATAATGCCTTAAATTCCTCGCTCAGTAGGTTGATTATGACAACCATAATATGATCGAAGTGCGCGAAACACATTTTTCATCGGGCACGAATTTTGATAATAAAATTCAATAATTTGTAAACGTTCTTCGGGTGTAAGTCTTTCCATGATAAAATGCTAAAACTAACTGATCACTATTGAATTTGACACACGTCAAGTGTCATGCGCGATCTGTCAAAAATTAAAACATGAAGAACCAAACAGCAAAAAAATCATCCGATACTTATTGGTCCGCCCTCGTAGAAATTTTTTGAATTTCTTATCAGATATTTTCTTTGATTAACATTTACTATCAACATTTGATATTTTATATCAAATTTATGAATTTATGGTGTCAAATTACTACCATAAAAAAGTTTATATGCAAATGAGATATTTTTCTTTAAACTTTTTAATAAAAATAAAGAAACAAAAAAAAAAGCATAGTATTGCCAGATGTGCTTTATAATACAAACTATGCACTATCAGTGGGCAAATGGATTTTTATTGTTGTTAATTTCTAACTATTAAACTGTATTTACATAAAAATTTGATAGTATTTATTTAAATATAATTGTTTTAAAAATATATTTTCGAAAAAAATATAAACCAATTTCTTTTTTTTTGTGTGAATTTTTCAGAATTGATTTTTTCAAAAATATCTTAATAATCAGGACGAATAATGGACCTTTCACAACATTCTGTAAATGATCATGGTATGATGTTATTATTATTATTATTATTATTATTATTATTGTTTTTTGTTCTTTAATTATTTTTGATTTCACATTATTTATTTGATAATAATTTCTTAAAAATTTCATAGAACTCTGTATATTATCCTTAATTTTAGAACAGAATATTTAATGTTCGTTCAATATAAGTGCCAGTTTTAAGTATTAAATTTAGGAGGAGATCAAAAGCTGTCATAAAAATAGTTTATTTTTTTCCCAAACAAATAGAGGATTCCATTTTAAATAAATTATATATAATATCATAAACTTTAAATTCAAATTGAAATAAAAATTCCATTTAAGAAATTTTTTTTTTAAATTGTGTATTAAGAAAATATTTTTTTAAAAAAATGATAAAATCATAGAAAGATCTTATATCACATTCGAAATTATTATCTGAAGTTTACTATCGAATAGTGAACTTTTACAGCATTATTTTTGGCTAAGTACAATAGTTTTATTTAAATAATCAGAAGTATTTCTTGCCTTCAGACATATCCCAAAACTCTCTAAATATGATTAAAATAATCCTTTTTTGTTTTACTTTTTACTTTAAGAACAATAAGTGAGATTTATTTTTAAATTATTAACAAAAAATTCTAGCGCATCTATTTTTTCTCTAAACTGTCAAGAATCAAATTTTTTCTCTAAACTGCAAGAATCAAATTTTTTCTCTAATAATTCCTGAATTTACTTATTTTTTTTTTTTTTGAAAGGTTGCTTTATTCTTATTGTTTGATTTTTTTTTTTTTTTTGAAAATATGATCTCAACAAAATGGTAAGATTTATCAAACCAAATAATCATGCCATAAAAATATAAAAATTTATTGGCTATATTATTTAACAAAAAAAAAAAAATGAATAAAAAAAAATTGAGGCTTATTGGAGACCACAAATTATCAAAACGAAATATATCTTCTATAATTGATGAGGAATAACCAAATTCATGTGGTCTAGCATAGCTTTGTTTAGTACAAGCCATGGACGTATGACATTGAACAACTCCAGCTGATATTGACAGTTGAATCGAACATAACCTCAAGCGATCGATCATCTTTCGACAAGATATGTCATTTGTCACCACCAATTTTAACTGTGCTTATCATATTATTGATAATAAAAGAACATGAAATATTTGATTTTAAAAATTAAGTTGTGGTGTTTAGTAAAAAATACTATAAAAATAAAAAAAATATTTAGCAAAAAACGAGCTAAGGAAATCTTTGAGTAGGAAAATAAAATAGTCTCTGGCAACCCCATTTAACTATGAATATTTCGCTTTGTTTGGTCATGAGCAATTTATATATCCAAATAACTCATGAAATAATAATAATTTCTGAAGTGATTTTAGTGAGTGAACATTTTTTTTATTTATTTTAAATTGAATTTTGTCTTAGGTATTTCTGTATAGTTTTTTTTTTCGTTATGAGATATCTAACAAAAAACGTGCTCCAGTAGTAAGCAGTTTTGGTCGTTTTGTAAAACTAATTAAAAATTGCATCTGCTCTTCCATCCCAACTCTCTTTTACAATAAAGCTCCATATGGTCAGCTCCATAAAGAAGGCCAATTTGATCTTAGATCACTTCTGTGCACCTTTCTTCCTTCCCTATTGTGCCTCACCTCCACGTGTATTATAACGCTTTAAATTTTCTATGGAACAAATTCATTTGCTCAATGTTACAGTGGGAAGAATCCTTAGAGATCTTCCTATACACAAATCCGTTGGTCCAGATGGTATATCCCCTATAGTTCTGAAGAAGTGTTCATCCACATTAGCCAAATTCCAGTGTAAGCTTTTCCACCTATTATTTTTGTCTGGATAGATGGAAAACAGCGTTCGTTCAACCCTTCAATCTTATTGTCCTTTTTTTTAAGATCATGGAAACGCTGATAAACTATAAAAGTGGTACCATACGCACTATTTTTCTGGCAAGTGTCGGATTTTTTTGCACTTGATAATTCAAAAGGAATTTGACACAGTTTGGCATTAGGCTCTTTTGTCGAAAATCCGTATAAATATATGAGGAATACCTCCTAAAATGGATTGGAATCGCAACGTATGTTAAGCTCCTTAAATTCTGATATAGACAGTATATTACTATGGATCCCAATGCAGAGAGTAGAATTTATTACTTCCAAAACACAGAGCTGTCTTCTGTCTCTAAAGCGAAACTGAAATCTTTAATCATTGACCCCAAGCCTTAAGCAGGCGCTTCTATAGCGTCATTGCACTTACTGAAACAGTGTTCCAGTAAATTCGATAATTACATTCCACCTCTACCGTAAGTATTTCACCGTTTAATACTAGTTTTGCCAAGAATTTATATCAGTTCAGTCTGAATCTCCTTTTCAGACGTATAATAAAATATCAAGATTATTTTTTTCACCGTTCAATCCGAATGTGGAATCCTAAATCATTACAATCAACAGCTATTTAAAAACAAAGTCCCCTTCCCTCTCTTTATCTCTTCTAATACTTTACATATGAGCAATATACCAAAATCTTGTAAAGATATTAAAAATTCCTTTAGCGCAAAAGCTTCATAAATTTAAAAAAAAAAAATAACCTCAATTCTTGCGTCACTGTTACCAGCAGCCAATTATATTTGACTTTGAATGACATTTAATTTTGCCGACTACTTTTGACAGCTGATCAATATAAATTGTGATCAGACTACAAACCTATACTTCTAATAGATATAATATTATGAAACGATATTATTGTATATAATTGAAAACTTTATCTTAAAAAGAAAACGAATTTATGATAATTAATTTTGGTTTTTTTCCTTTTTTTTTTGTAGTTAAACCTTTTTTGGGGAAAACTTTTGTTTCAAGTCTAAAAATATCTAAATTATCCAAAGTTTATACAATTTCAAATTTAGATTTTATATTTTTAATATTTTAGATCAAATTTCAATTTTGAGGATTCAAAAAATACGATTAGGAGTGATTTTTTTTGTTATTTTTCAAGATAATTTCCATAATTATACCCTTAAACAAACTATAATAGTTTAGTTTATGCACAAAATAAAGTGGGAGTTCGAATCTAGCTAGTCAAAAAGACAAAATTTTTATATTATGAGTATATGACCAAACAACGAAACATGAAACTAAACTTATTAATTTAAGATTTAAGTAATTAGTAATAAATGCATTTCTTCGATTGCAATAATTATCGTTCGATAGATGTAGTCCTTAAAATGCATAATTTCCTCTCGTATACCAGTGTGATGTGCAAAAATAAATATTGCTAATAATTTTACTTAATTTTAAAATGTTAATTTTTGGAAATAATTCTACTGAATGATTATAAGATTAATAATATTATAATGTAGTCGTGTACTTCCAAAAATAATATTTTTAAAGTAAAAAAAAAAAAAAAACTATACATAATCGGACAAACAAAAAACCTGTGTGTGTGTTTGTTTTTGTGCACCCCACACCGTAGTCTATAAAAAAAAACTCATTTAAATATTCTATCCTAAAATATTTATTTGTAATTGTAAAAAGAAAAAAACCAAACCAAATCCTCATAATCGCATAGTTATAAAAATTATAAAGATCAATTCTGATTTATACGAAATTATTGCCATTTTTAACAGGTCACCATACAATGCCGAATGACAGCCATTTCTACCATCATCATAATATAGTGCAGCCAGAAACAATGACACCAGATGTCGTTATTGAAGATCACCATCACACTCATGCCTCTCTCAGTATGGACCATATGATGATGATGTATGTAAGTATTATGTTCCATACAAAACAGAAAAACAACAAAGACAATTTTCAAATTTTATATCATTAAAATATTATTGAAAAGAAAAAAAAATTAAAATTTTTTTATTTAAGTTTCATTTTGGCTGTAACGAAACGATACTATTCTCATCATGGCAAACGAGTAGTGTTCCTGGACTTTTAGTTTCGATGCTAATAATATTTGTGATGGCAATACTTTACGAGGGCCTAAAATATTATCGAGAGTATCTATTTTGGAAAACATACAATTTATTAGAATATAGACCAGTATCTATGCCTGAGAAGCCATCGACATCGGAAGAAAATAATAAACCTCCACAACCAGTACAGTAAGTATTTCGTAATAAAATCGGTGGATTTATTAATGTTATTGTTGTTGTGGCTGTGAATAGTATTCAAAACGAAACGATATTTAAGGAAAATCTCTAAAAATTAATAATAATAATTCCTAACGGATTATACAATAGGTAATAGATTTATAGTATTATTCTAAATTTTATATACGAATGGGCCTTTTGTAGTTATATTATTATAATTTTTATTATCCTAATGGCTCTCTCTCTCTCTTTATTATAGGTTTACGAAGGTACCTTCTTATCTAAACTTTTGAATTCTTCATTTATTTATTAGCAAATTGATACAAAAACAAAAGGGAAAAATATATACACTCAACTCTTACTTTACACGGCTGATACGTTCCAATGAATCTGGTGTATTAAAAAAAAATCTTGTAAAAATAAGACCTAGGAAAATTGATGATGTGTTGCGGAACTTTAAAAAAAACCGTTTGAGAATAAAGATGTCCCCCTATCATAACGGTTTATCCAATTTGTGTTTTCAGATAGTAAAGTTAAATAAAAAGCATTTAAAATTTGCATACGGTTAAAATTACTTAAACCTTGCCATTATACACGGAATAAAATATCCGTGCCGTTCAAATGGCTGTCACGAAATGTATTTTGTAGGTCTCAATACTTTTGAGATAACTTTTAACGACTTGTTCGCATTATTTCGATTGTAATTCGGCCATTACTTGATGGATGTTATTTTTAAAATGCTCTAAAGTTTGAAGTTTGTCTGCATTAACACTATCTTTCACGTGTCTTACAAGAAAAAAAGTCTAATCGCACGATCTTGGAGGCCAATTGTACACGTTTTGGAAATTGTCCGCACAATAAAGTCAAAAATTGTCTTGTTTGTGTGGCTTACAACGCTGTCTTATTAAAACCACATATAGTCTGGATGAAAATCTTCAAGTTTAGGTTAAAATAAAAGTTTGCCATCATACGGTCATAGCACTCAGAAACTGACGGTAACGGACCAATGATATCTTCAGACCAAAATCAACACTAGTCAGTCACTTTTCGCAGATACAATGTCTTATCCATATATACTTGTGGTTTTTCAGAGCCCTATATAGGGAAATTTTACTCATTGAGGTATTCACTCTCATTGATGAAGAAAATATATACGAAAAATGTGCAGCCAAATAAAGCCTGTTATTCCAACACTCAATCGGTATATCTTCTACGGATTCTATGATCGATTAAACGATCCATAATATAAAATAGCAAACCTTAAACTAAATAAATGCCATCTTTTAAATAACACATATAATTGATAGCTATTAAATGACATGGCTTTACTTTTCGAACCACAAAATGGGTAACCTAATATTATAGCGGTCAAAATTATAATTTGAATAACGAGAGACATTAAAATTAACCGTTTATTAGTAGCCCGAATACCCAAAGTAAAAATTTATTAGGGCCTATTTAATAATTAAGAATATGATATACTATTGGCAAAAAATAGAGCCTAGGAGTAAGTAAGTCCTCACAAAATGAGGAATATTTTATAGACTGATGGGTTGCCATTTTATTTAAATGGGTTCTTTGGAAGAAAGTTTTTCTATTCTTCACCAAATAAAAAAGAGAAGCGAATAATGATTCGGGGCTGTGTATAATATGCTATATATTAAGATTAGGCTACCTTAAAGAGTGATTCATAAAATTTTCTATAATGTGTAATTTAATTTCTGTATGACTTTAAATTAATTATTTTTTTTTATAAAATAATTTTGGAATTCGTTTGAGAACAAATAATTTGTATTATATGAAAATAATTGTGTAAAAAAATGACCGCATAAAAACAGAGTTGGGTGTATATTATTTTGATAATAGATATAAGAACAAATTAAACAAATTTTGTACAATAATTTAAATAAAATAAGTAAATTTTTTTTCTCTTTTTCTTTTCTTTATTTGACAAAATAATTAGCTACGTTGGAGAAGTTGTGCATAAACAACCGTAAGTCGTATGGATGTATTTTGAAAACACAAAAAAAAAAGTTTTTTGCTGTAAATAATTTTCTATAATCAAAAGAGTACTTTCTTATAAAAAAAGCAAATAAGACTTGTTGTAATCTTCTGCTAGTTTTTAATAATATGCTTATTAGTGCTTTATTTTTTTTTAATTAAATTTTTAATATTTAATTTGCACAATTGAGAAATTAGTACTATAATAAGGTGAAAGACAGGTAGTCTATTATAAATCGTACTAATTTTTTTTTAAATTTATTTTTGTTGTTTTTATCGTAGAAACAAAACGCACACATACAAAAAAAGTCTTCATAATAAATAATTCTATAAAAGAGGATATTCATAATTTGATTAGAAATTTTACATAACCGTTCATTATTTTTCTTTTCTCTACTAATCCTGATTGATTATTAATGAATACTCAACACTTAATTTATTCGAGCATTTTCGTTGGAGATTTAACTGAATTAAAAGTAAAAGGTGATGGAATTTCTATTCACACAAAATTATTATTCTGCACATAACTGAAAGTAAACTTTACTGTTTGCGTATATATACACGCACACCACACCACATCGCACACCCACTGAAACACAAATTTTGCAGTAAATTTTGTTTTGTTTTTAAGTAAAGTAAAAAAATTATCAAACATTGAAAAATTACGATGGCAATTTCTTAGTAAATTTTGTAACAGATTTTGATAAAAAAAAATTCAAATAAAAACCTAAATTCCATTATTGTCAAAACTGTTCTATCATAAAAATAAATGGTATTGTAAAGATGTAAAAAGTTATGTTTTGTCAATTTTTATTAATAAATTTTCAAAATAAGTTAATTTTTTAAAGTGTTTCCTAAAAATATTCTCCTTTTTTTAAAAAATTTGTATTTAAAAAGTCTTTAA
The DNA here is from genome assembly GCA_958298945.1 of Atherix ibis. Classification (NCBI taxonomy): domain Eukaryota; kingdom Metazoa; phylum Arthropoda; class Insecta; order Diptera; family Athericidae; genus Atherix; species Atherix ibis. The sequence continues at coordinate 40,614,199 of OY282610.1, forward strand.
TGGAAAAATCAACGTTAAACTTTGGTTAACTGAATTTCATATCTCAACCGATATTGTTGTCTTAAAACATCTAACACCGGCGAAATTTTTGTGCCAAACAAACTTTAGAAATTTGAACATTTTTGAAATAATTCAAAAATTTTACAGAAAATGGCATGTTAATTTATACATCCTGTCCGATGTCAAATGAAATTATTTTTACTGCTTATAGAGCTAGTTTTAAATCGATAAGATTTATGGACTCACTCTTAAATATGTCAATATCTATCATATGAAAGGAACATGTAATAATCCCAAAATATCAAAATACGCAAAAATTAATATACGTTTTAGAAAGAAGGCCAGTATTTTAAATATGTAAAAGAAAAGACTTAATAATTTCTTTTTTATGTTATGCACAAAACAAAACAAAATTGGGCCTAATCTAATACATAGAATATCTACAAACTTACTTTTTGATTTTAATTTGCATGCAATTATATTATTTGTATAATACAATTCGAATATTTAAAATATTAAACTAGGTTTAATTTTATCACCGTTATTACTACTGGTTATAGTAAGTAAAATTACTGGTACATTACTAATTATTATTAGTAGTATTGTAGTTGTAGTAAATTTTATTGAAAAAAAACTGTTTTTTTCCGAATAACATTAATGATACAATTTATTTTTTATTTAAATTTTACAGACCTACCATGATGTCTTGGATGCATTTGTATCAGACATTTTTACATTTCGTACAAGTGACACTCTCATTTCTTCTTATGCTGATATTTATGACATATAACGTATGGTTATGTTTAACTGTGGTGTTTGGTGCCGCTGTTGGATATTTTTTGTTCTGTTGGAAAAAATCTGTTATTGTTGATGTTACAGAACATTGCCACTGAAACGTGCATCAAAAGGAAGAAAACATATCAGCATGACAGATAGATCCGGTACCATTAAATATATAAAAATAATTTACTAAAATATTGTTATTATTATTAAATAGTAAATTGTAAACATAACAAAAATTCCTTTTTGAACAACATAAGCTTTAACTTGAGCTTTTTATGGAAAAATCTAAAAAAAGACAAAGACAACAAAAAAAAACATATAAATAAATAGAAATAATATGACAAAATAAAGAGGATATTTATTATAGAAAGAAAATAAATTGTAAATGAGAAAAAATTTTAAATAAGAAAAATTGTAAATGATAACAAATTGTAAACAAGTAAAAAAAACCAAGAAAAACTCTTTTATGAATAAATAAGTTTAGGATCAAACGTAGTTTGAAATTGAAATTTTTTCTATAAATTAAATCGAAAAAGAAAAAAAGAAAAAAGACAAAAAAATTAATAAAACAATCTTTAGATGAACAAACTGATTTCTCATTGGAAATAATTATAAACAAGAATAAATAAAAATACCAATTTTTAACTAAATACAATATGAAAATTTAACGGTGGTAAAAAAAATACATGCCTAACTAAGATTTCAGAGATAAACCTTTATTATCAGTAAAATATTAGATAGAAAAAAAGGATAAATTAGACTAGAATATGAAAAAAAAAAAAAAAAAAAAAATAGAACAATGATATATTTTGGTTTTTATTTTTAAATTTGCACAATAAAAAAAAATAAGTGTAATTTTTCATGTTGTGAACATATTTGAAATTTATCAAGTTTTGAAATCAAAATCGAATAGATTTTAGTTTATAAGTAATAATATGTTAAAAGTAACAGCTGTAAATCAACTGTACTGTCTTTTTCTTAAATTATATTGTTATACAGCCTTCTTTGTAATTTTTATTTATTTCAAATTTGAGTTCCGAAATGAATTTAAATGCGATTTTCATTTGTATTTGATACTATCATATATAATAATAATATTAAAAAAAACAATTCTTCAATTAATAAATATTGGCATAAAAAAATGTGATAAGAAGAAAAATTTTTAAAACTATTTTCAATGATGTAAAAAAAATCAATTCAAAATAGAATTTTGTAAAAAAAAAGAAAATATATTGTTTTATTTAATCAATTTCTTAAAATTAATTTTAGTTCGTCTTTTCTTATAACGAAAATTAACTGTGTAAAAATGAAATTTTCAAATAAATAAATTTTAAAAAAATTGATACACATAACTAATATAGAATGTTGATTATAATTTTCTAAATTTTTAATATTATTAGTGCAAAATAAAATTTTGCTCTTATTAATAAATAATATGTATATGAGGAGGTTATTTATCATTAGTAAAATATAGAACATGTAATAAATTTGTAATATACATAATTGTATGTAAATGCAATAAAATAAAAAATTGTATACAATGACAAAGAGCAAAAATAAAAAAATAAAAATATACATTATATTAAACGGAAATTGACAAAATCAATTATAACTATTATTCTTACGAAAATGTTTATGAAAACAAAAACAAATTATTTAAAAATGAGGAGAAAATATTCTAGAATTATGTATATATGCATACAAATACATAGATGAAAGTAATAGAATTTTTTTCATGGGATCAATAAAAAAAGACTGAACAGCTTTTCGTAAAACTGATCCCCAGCCAATTATTTAATAATTGAGTTTTGTTGTTAATATGCTCATTAAGGTGAGGGAGTTTCTTTTAAAAAGGGATAAAGGAAAGGGAGAAGAGGGATGAAAAGAAAGGAAATAAAAAGAGGCAGAGAGAGAGAGAGAGAAAATTATAGAAAAGACTAGAGAGAAACAAATATGAAAAAAAAATATAAGTAGACAAATCAAAATACTAAATTCATACCTTTCACATAATAAAATATTTTTTCTATCTTTGCAAATTTATTCAATAAAAAATTAGACGTTTAAAAATTTAAAACAAAAAGACATTTAGAGAGAGATAATAAAATAAAAACTTTTGGAAAGAAAATATTTTAAATTTTCTATAAATTTGCAAATAATTTGCAAAAACAAAAATTCAAAAGGCATGTACTTATTCCAATGATATAAACTCAAGTTTTTTCTGAATTTATTTGATAATTAGCACTCCTAGTATATGGTATAATAAAGAAAACAAAAAATTCTATTTATAAAAATAAAAATTTAATAAGTAATTAAGGATAAATCACATTATTTATTATTGTATGGTTACTAAAATTGCATCCATACTATTTTTTCATAATAGCGGTAATATTTCTAGCTGAATAATAATTGGCCGTAATTGTAAATGTGAGAAAATATCAAGTTAACATCTTAAAAAATGAAATTTCATTGTTAGTTATGCCTATTTAATCGGGTTATACAATTATAATGGAGTGCTATTTGAGCTTGTCTTCCATATTAATCAAATTGTACTCAATATAATAGTCCCGATAAAAATTTTCTTATATATTTCGAATTAACTAAATAATATAATCGAACGATATTAACTTCAATTACGGACAAATATAAATTTTAAAGGAATTAACTTTTCATATAAAAAATTTATTCCAATTTATATTATTATCTAATAAATAATAATATTGTATATTAGGAGAAAACAGAAATCGATTTTATTTAATTTATGTGCGAATAATTTGCAAAAAAATTTTTTTTTGTAATTGATTAGTAGTTATTATTCTTATTATTGTAGAATTTTTATTTTACTTTCAATTCAACTATGAACAAAACCAATAATTAAATAAACTATTATGATTGAAAGTTTTTTTTGTTTTGAATTTTATCTTAAGGGAAGGAAAATACCTTTATAAAAATATGAGTTATAATGTTTTTGAATATGTATTTCTTAGGTAAAAAAAAATTATAAATCGATAATTTTCGGAATAATACAATATAATGTAAATTATTATAGTAAGAGAGAAAGAAAAAAAAAGAAAAAAATAAAAAAAAATATAAAAATTAAAGAAAAGAAAAAAAATAAACAATATTTTGTGAAAGAAAGAAAAATATAATAAAAAAATACATTCATAAGATTATTTCGTTTCATACAGTAAATAAAATTTTATTTTTAAGATAAGTGAAATCTTTTACAATGCAAAAATCTAAGAAAACTGATTAACTACGATTTATACACAAACAATGTTATTGTTATTATTATTTTAATTATTATTTGCATGTTTTTTTTTTAAAGTAATATTAGAATAAAATAAAATAAAAATAGAGCTTCATAATATATATTTTAATAAGAAAATATAAAATAGATTAAAAAAAATCGTATTCGTTCTTTTTTTTTATATACCGTGTCCAGTTTAATTTCCAATCATATAATATTCTATAGCAATACTGATTAAAGTCAGTATTGTGATATTATCATCTGATAGCAGCCTTTTAATAATCGTATAATTCCTCAAAATATTAAATATAGATTGTTCAGAATTCATTATATTTATAAATTTGTATGCAAAAAACTAGAAGAAAATGTAAAATGTTTATTCTTTATTAGTAAAAGCTGAGTGTTTCTGTTAAATAATAGTACCAATTATCAATTACGAATAATATTTTATGTTTCTTTTAATAAGAAAGTTTCTCATAAAAAGAAAAATTACAAAAAGTTTTATCTAAAAATAATGGTTTTTTTTTCTCTCAGATAATATTATTCCGTTTACAATTACTTAAATTAACAACATTATATGGTGTAAATGAACAAAAATATGGGGGAGGGGATCATTAAATATGTACCGAATATATTTAGGATGTTCTTCTAGTATATATACTAAAGAAAATATCAAATTCATGGAGGTAAATATCGTTTTATTGGTTATGAAATTTAAAAAAAAGAAGAGACTAACCGAAATTAAATGTTGGCATAAATATTTAATAAATTCTCTCTGATTATTAGATGTGAATTTTCTTCTTCTTATATATTATTTGGAAAAGAAAATATTTATATAAGAAGAAGAAAATTCACCTTTAATATATCGTAGCGATTGGCCGAAAATGAGATCACTTAACTTATAATAAAAACTTATTTAATGCATATAAATCCAATTTTTGAATTAGACAATAAATTATACCAATGCTCTTCAGGTGACTTTACTAAAAAATTGTCCACTATTTAGTGAGGGTATTTTTTTTCAAATTTCAGTTAAATATGAGTTAAAAACGTAATCCAAATAAAAATGTGAGATAATTTTTCAAGACGGTAAGACGTCGGCAAAAAAAATCTTTGTAATAAGAGCTAAATGAACCTCGACTGCTTCTTTCTAATTATGGATTTATGTTAAATGATAGACCATTATTCTCTTAATCCAAAAGTATGACCTTTAAGCATGAAAGTAAAATTAAATACGACTTTAAATATGTTATCCAAATCATTCTGAGTAAAGAAGCAATGTACGAATTATGAATTTTATTATTTGTTCGTCCAATAAAATCATAAGAAAAAATAAGATTTTTTTTAAAAATCTTTTCTTTTTATTAGGTAAAGAAAGTTCGTATTAAATTTTTCACCTATAATAAACTTATTGATGATAATTATCATTGCAAATTATGTTTTTACACATTTACAAGAATTTTATAGCTTTTTGTATTATTTTGTTTTGTTTAATTTTTTTTTTTTTGTTTATATTCAAATATTACAGGGTTTATAATAATACGATTGAGATAATATCTTTACAGATAACAATACTTCATAGTCTATTAATTTTTATTTGAACAAAAAAGTACATGAGCGCAAACGAAATTTGTTGGAATATCTGCTGATGTGTATAGTATGCTATTAACTATTTACATGTTTATGAAGTTAATTAACATCTATAAAAGTCCTAATTATAAATATTACTTATTTTACGATTATAGTTAATTTTTTTATTTTTTTTGGTCTATAATTTAACATCAATTAAACATCATATATAGTTATTTGTGCTGATTTTCAAATGCTAGTAGCGAAGTGAAAATAATTTTATGTGGAGAAATAATAATTTTTCTTAAAAGAATATTTTTTCTATCCAAAAATGGGCCCAATAATATCTCGATTTTTTTTTTGCAAATATCTTATGTTAGAGTGACACGAAAACCAAAAATTTGTTACTTTTTACGAGAGTTAGTGCGTTAATGGTCTACACTTCATCGAAGAATCGAAGAATTCGTCTTTTTAAAAGTATATAAATTTTAAATTGTAAAATTTATATACCTCCTTAAAATTTAAAATTCAAATAATAATTCCCTATCCAAAAAAAAAAATTAAATCCATTTCATCCCTCTTTGTAAAATGCATGGAAAAAAATCTCCAAATCCTGTAAATTATTCCAAAATATCTATTATATAAAAAGAAAACATCAAAAAAACATAAACCATTTAAAAAATATTCCCTTTATTAATTATATGTGCATATAAATTTTTTTTTATAATAATATAGCTATTAATATTTAAATTTCATATAATTTTTAACATTTAGCAAAGATTCAATCCAACTTCCCATAGTAAAATGATTAAAAAAGTGTTCTAATTTAATTTTTAATCAACCATTTCCCATTTTATATTTTGTTAATTTATTTAGTAGAACTTAATCTACTTAAAGTATTTGGGTAAAAATATGAATAATAATAGAAAAAAATACAAGTCTTTAAAGAAGTCGGCTCAGGGTCCATTACTCACCACCACCACCACCATATTGACTAATTTCCTATTTACATTACTTAATTAAATCGACATAAATTAAAATGTTTATAAAAATACTCTTTTACAGGAAAAGAACCAAAAAAAAAAATCCCTACTTATAATAAACTATTTTTATTTTCTATCAAATTTATTGAAAATATAATAAAAAAACAACACTTGGAATAATTGTCAAATTTAGGGAATTTATAAACGTCAAAAAAAATTTCCCTACATATGGTAGTACACTATATAGTCTTGTTTTTATTTTTCGGCTTCGAAAGGTATTTGCTCTCCCTCACGTTCAACTTGAGCATAAACTCTATGTGACGCTCTATCACGTATTGTTGGTCTGCTCTATCATGTGCGTGAGTTGCGTGTATTTAGATGAGAGTAAGCGAGTCAGTAAGAAGCACTGTGTGTGACTATGTATGGTAATGTTACACGTGCAAACTTCAGTTAAATGCTTTTGCCACCATACAATTGCAATGTGTATAGAGCTAAGTTGCTATAGTATGGTGTACATAAATAGGAAATAGCCGCTACCGTTTAAAGTGGTGTGCGTTTGTTGCTTAGCTGATGGTTGGTAGTGGCCGTTTATGGCATTAGCAAACTGTAACGTCGAACGAGGATGGTAAGCGCTTCGTATTGCTGTTATATTCCAGTCGTTGTTTAGATCTTGTGTCCACTATATGTGAATACATAAAGTCTCTCCGATCGTCTGTTCCAAATCAATTAAATTTCATACACAAAACAGATCATTTTTAACGGAAATTCGTATTAAAAAAAAAAAGAAAACAAATATTATAAAATACACACGTAAAAAGAATTATTATTTTGCGTTTAAAAAATTGAAAAAAAAAAAAACTAAACAAAATATCGTTAATAATATATAGACATTTTTCAATATCATAATTATTATAAGATATTATTATAAAATTATAATAAATAATAATATAATAATGACTATTGTTTATTTTTGTGAATATTAAAAAATAATAAGCAAAAAGAAGAAAACAAAAATTATTACGAATATAATTCAAATAATTCGAAAATAAATTTGTCCATCTAGTGTTATAAATTTGAAATAAATATTCGTGTCGAATTTTTCGAAAAAGTAATTTCGAAATCAATCATACAAAGCTGATGTGCGGTTTAGAGTGGTGTGACGCCGCGAAACAATCTGTCAAATTCAGATTGGAAAGTTTATTTTTTGCCATCATTTTCTAAATGATTTTTATTTATCTTTTAGTATTATTGTTTTGTTATTAATATATTTCTATATTATATAAAAGAGCGTGTGTTTTTGTGTAATTATATAAAATTTGAATTGGAATTTTCAATAAATATCTTAAGAAGAAAATTAGAATTTTATTATCTAAATATAAAATTGTGTCTGTGCGTATATTTTTAATTATATTTAATTAAATACATATACTGTTGGATTGGCGGTTATTTGTACGCCAAATTTAAAAACGGACATTCATAATATTTTGAACAAAATTATACCGAAGCTTTTAAGGTAAACCATTCTTTTAATAATATTATATTATTTTGTTAGTGGTATATATATACATATATATATATATAGAGATATATAGTTAAATAATATAATAACTATTTGAGATGATAATTTCCCCAGTTCCATCCACTTCATCATCATTCAGTTTTTGTTCCGATTTAATAATATTAATGATAATATTGTATAATACAAGAGAATATACTAAATAAATTTGTGTTTTTTTTTGTTTTTTTTTTTTTGTGCGTTCGTGTGTTATATTTTTTTTTTTTTTTTTTTTAAACTTAAGTTAACCTAGCTTTAAAAAAATTTTGTAACAAAATATTCAATTACTTTTGGTTGGGGCTTGGTTGAAAAATCAATACACAAAAAAAATTGATTGGAAATTTTGCTTGTAAATAAGAAAAAATTCTAACCTCAATCAAACGTTTTGTTCGTTATTATTTTGTGGTACATGTTTGGCTATATATGCATACGCATACTCCCGTATTTTAGATGTGTCAGTGACAATCTCTACACAAATCAATGACAATACTGGTCATAATTGAATGACAAAAACGGTTCTTGCTTATTCGATTATTGTTTACGGGGTGTTGTCTGACAGGGGGTGGATGGATGGAATATCCAAATTAATCAAAAAATATTTAAAAAATAAAAAAATCGATTAGTTTGGAAATATTCTATTGCGGAACTATTGGGCATAGATTCTCTTGACCTAATTTCATGTCAAATGTCAAAATTTTATTACGTTCGAAGCACACATCTCTACACCACATAGCATATTATTCTCTAAACATCACTTGAATGCGCGTACATTTCGTACCGTTTATGTTTTACCTGCCGAAGCATTAACAATTTTTTATATGTGCATGTGTAAGTTTGTTTTATCTTAAAAAAAAAACCCTTCCCATCTCTCTCTCCCTCTTAGCGTTATTTTCTAATCATTCCTACCTAATAAACACGTTCTGTGGGAGAACAGTTACTTTTAGCAAAAGCCGTACTGTTACAAGTGCAATAGAAATAAAACAAAACCAAACCAAACCAAAATAAAAATTAAATTGCAATTGCAGCTACGATCCGCGTACAAGTTTATTCATCGGAGTTCATTCGAATGAAGTTTTTTTTTATGTACTATGTTTGTTTTTACTTCCGGAATATTCATCATAAAAATCTATGGAAACATATCTACACATCCGCAAACACACACACACACTCACACACACTTGATAATTTAAAATCAAAATTCACAAAAAAAGCACCTGATACGACGCCGTACAGCAAAGCAATCACATTTCTTCCTAAATTTTCCAAACACTCCGTAATTTTAATTACCTAAAAACAAAAAAAACCTATTTTAATTTGAAAAGGCTATGACCATTTTAATTTTATAGGAACCGGGGAAGGGGAGGGGGGTTTCGTTAAATAAAACACAAAAATTCAAATGAACAAGCGAAAAACATATTTGATTTTTTTTTTTTGAAAATTATATTAATTTTTTATCATAAATATTTGCAGAAAAAAAATTTCTATATTTTATGGGTTAGTTATTTTTTATAATAAAAATACTATATATAAAAAAAATTGCGTTTTCATTTATAAAAAAACCAACTCTTTTGCATTACTGGACCTCCAGTTTGGACAATTTTAGTCATTTTGTCGATCAGTTTTTTAAAATTATCGAATCCTTTTTTAAAATCTGTTTCAGCATTGCAAAAGGATGTTCGCCACGAGTAATTTTAATTACCTAAAAAAACTACAACCATTTTAATTTTAAGGGAACGCAAGGGGGGCGGGGGTTGTTTCGTTAAATAAAACACAAAGATTCAAATGAACAAGCGAAAAAGATATTGAATTTTTTTTTTGTTGAAAATTATATTAATTTTGATCATATTTGCAGAAAAAAAATTTCTATTTTTTATGGGTTAGTTATTTTTTATAATAAAAATACAATATATAAAAAAAATTGCATTTTCATTGAAAAAAAAAACTATTTTGCATTGCTGGACCTCCAGTTTGGACGACTCTAGGCATTTTGTCGATCAGTTTTTTTTAAATTATCGAATCCTTTTTTAAAATCTGTTTCAGCATTGCAAAAGGATTTTCGCCACGACTACTTTTAATTACCTAAAAAAAACTACAACCATTTTAATTTTAAGGGAACGCATGAGGAGGGTGGGGAGGGGGTTTCGTTAAATAAAACAAAAATCCAAATGAACAAGCGAAAAAGATATTGAATTTTTTTTTTGTTGAAAATGATATTAATTTTGATCATATTTGCAGAAAAAAAATTTCTATTTTTTATGGGTTAGTTATTTTTTATAATAAAAATACAATATATAAAAAAAATTGCATTTTCATTGAAAAAAAAAACTATTTTGCATTGCTGGACCTCCAGTTTGGACGACTCTAGGCATTTTGTCGATCAGTTTTTTTTAAATTATCGAATCCTTTTTTAAAATCTGTTTCAGCATTGCAAAAGGATTTTCGCCACGACTACTTTTAATTACCTAAAAAAAACTACAACCATTTTAATTTTAAGGGAACGCATGAGGAGGGTGGGGAGGGGGTTTCGTTAAATAAAACAAAAATCCAAATGAACAAGCGAAAAAGATATTGAATTTTTTTTTTGTTGAAAATGATATTAATTTTGATCATATTTGCAGAAAAAAAATTTCTATTTTTTATGGGTTAGTTATTTTTTATAAAAAAAATTGCGTTTTCATTGAAAAAAGAACTCTTTTGCATTGCTGGACCCCAAGTTTGGACGACTCTAGGCATTTTGTCGATCATTTTATTTTAAATAATCGAATCCTTTTTTAAAATCTGTTTCAGCATTGCAAAAGGATTTTCGCCACGAGTAATTTTAATTACCTAAAAAAAAACCACCCATTTTAATGTTAAGGGAACGCAAGTTCGTTAAATAAAACACAAAAATTCAAATGAACAAGCGAAAAAGATATTTAATTTTTTTTTTGTTGAAAATTATATTAATTTTGATCATATTTGCAGAAAAAAAATTTCTATTTTTTATGGGTTAGTTATTTTTTATAATAAAAATACAATATATAAAAAAAATTGCATTTTCATTGAAAATAAAACTATTTTGCATTGCTGGACCTCCAGTTTGGACGATTCTAGTCATTTTGTCGATCAGTTTTGTAAAATTATCGAATTCTTTTTTAAAATCTGTTTCAGCATTGCAAAAGGATTTTCGCCACGAGTAATTTTAATTACCTAAAAAAAACTACAACCATTTTAATTTTAAGGGAACGCAAGTGGGGCGGGGGTTGTTTCGTTAAATAAAACACAAAGATTCAAATGAACAAGCGAAAAAGATATTTAATTTTTTTTTCCTTGAAAATTATATTAATTTTGATCATAAATATTTGTAGAAAAAAAATTTATATTTTTTATTTGTTAATTATTTTTTATAATAAAAATAAAATATATAAAAAAAATTGATTTTTTATTGAAAACAAAAACCCTTTTGCATATCTGGACCCTCCGTTGGGACGATTCTAGTCATTTCGTTGGTCAGTTTTTTGTTGAATCCTTTTTTAAAATCTGTTTTCAGCATTGCAAAAGGATTTTTGCCACGAGTCTATCTTGGAGGATGGACAGTGTCCCAGCACGCTTCTGTCTAGATCATCCCATAGAACTACGATATGGTTAAGATTGTTGTGGCAGTGTCATAATCTTTATATAAGTTTCAACTATTTTTTAACGTCTGTAGGGGGACATCTTGTAAAGATATCGTAAAGAGACCGAACTCCTACAGTGTGTGGGTTTTTTATCCACTAAAACCTACCACCTGTTCTTTAAATATGCCTGTTCAAGTGACCACCGTCAGATATCACTTCATTATAGATATGCCCTGTAGCACCATGTTCTGTCATAAATCGGGCCATATAGTGACACAACGTCTCCATGGTCTTTTCCGTTCACCGTGGCTATGTCAGCAATGAGATGGTGCGTCCATCTTCCTTTAATTGGTAAAATCACGGTGTCACTGCCATGTCACCACTGTATCATTTCTTTCCTCTTTGCTGGCGTTGAGTCGATGAATTTTGATGGTTAGGCTAGATCCTTGCTAACGCATTCAAAACCCGACTTGCCTTTTCAGGAGCGACTTTCAGATATTCGCCAAAGTACCGAAGTTTTTAAAATTCCATCAATCCGAACCAAATCTCCTATTCCATTGTAGAAAATCAACCCCAAACTATAATCGAGCCACCGTTTTGTTTGACAGTTGATATTACAGCTTCTGGCAGCGTTTTTTCTCTATCATTCCGACGAACATGGATTCTTCTTTTCGACCGAAAGATCTTCAACTTTGACTCATCCGCCCAGAGTACATTTTACAAGTCCTGTTCAGTTCCTAATCGAATCTTTTTTTTATTTTTATTTAAAGGACGTACTAATGGTTTCCTTACTACCAGTAAATCTCAATCCACCGTTTCAGTATTTTTTAGAAACACTATTTAAGTACTGTAAGTCACTGTGAGAGTGAAAAAAGTCTACAATTAAAATGCCTACTTTAAAAATAAAACCGAAAATCTTAAATTTTATACAATAATTAAAATAGAAAAAAAATTCTAGAATCCGCTTTTAAAGGAAATTTTACTTACTCGTAGTTTTGATTTTTATTGACTTCAATTTTAATCGATTTGTTTTTTTTTTAACTGAAAAACCTTAAAATATATTAGAAATGCAAGTAAATTTAAAAAAAAATATTTTATATTAAAATTAAAAATTGGGTAAGAAACATTTATTATTTCCCCACCTCATCGTATTTATGCATTATTAGGAAAAAATCTAAGATACCACCTTGATCAAAAAGTTACCGGAATATTTATTCAGAAAATTAAAAATACAAGTTTATTAATCTAAATCTATATTGTCCCCTTCAAAGTAATCCCCATCGACTTTAACACCAGCGCTTTATCCAATCCTCGAAACATTTTTTATATTCGGTTTTCGGTACGTCCATCAGTGCTTCCTGCGATTTTTCCATTACTTCCTCTCGGCTGTTGAAACACCTCATCGTATCTATACATTATTAAGAAAAAATTTTTTTTTCTAAGATAATGTAAAAAAAACAACATTCAAATTTGAAAATTAAAAAAAAAATATATTTTACCACCCCATCATCCCAAAAAAATTTAACTCCTCATGTCCAACGATATCATTATTTATTAATATTTGAAAACAAACCGCCTCCCCTCACAGTTTTTAATAATATATTACCATAAAAAAAAATTTACAAAAAGTTGAAGAAAAACTTTCTTAAATTTATTAATAACAGAAATCCTTCAATTAATGGCTAGTTAGTTGGAGATTTATTTGATAAAACTCTTAAAGTATGTAAATTATTTTATTTCAATTTAAAATAAAACAAAAAAAAAACAATTTTTCTAAGCAAAGAAATTTTATAAAAAAAAGTTTTTCTCTAACAAAGCTTATTTATAAGCAAAAATGCCGCACTCTGGTGAATTTAAAAAAAAATGATCCTATAAAAAGGAAGTTCCTGCCTTCCTCCTTTATTTTTCCAAAAAAAAACAAATTCTGGCAAAAAAAATATAAAAAAATTACTTAAAAAATAATTTAAAAATATTTCTTAAGAACTTCATATCAGGATAAATGTCCTTTCTGGTGGATGATGGTTGGTGTGTGTGTGTGTGTGTTAGTCCGAAAATGAAGTAAATTGGAAAATACGTTCACGATTTCCATTTTGAAAATAATGTTTTTTTTTCCTTAAAAATAGAAATTGCCTTTTTTCGAAAAATAAAACTCAAAATCCAAAATTTATAGAATTTTTTTTACTATATTTTTTTTTTTTTAATATTAAAAAATACAATAAGAAATCGAAAATATAAGAGATTTCCAACCCTCCTCTCCCCTCCAGTGGAGCACATCGGATTTCCACGGTGGACTCAATCCTAATTAAAACTGATTGATTTATTCCGATTTACTCGACAACCAATCCGAAATTCTAACCAAACCGACCATATATACCGGCGGACTGTCCCATGGTAGGATTCCTCCTCTAACTGATTTGCTAGATCCATTCCCCTTAGTCCTTCTCTTCAATCTACTTACACATACTAATCGACTCTGCAAAATTTAGTCAATTCTTTTCCTCTATACAAATTAATAATTTAACTTTTCCTAACCTCATCTATTTGACCCTTCAAACTGTCATACCTGAGATGTCAAATGACCCCGGACACGTGTGTTTTTAGGACCTTAAAAACAAACAAACACACACTAAAATCTTACAAATGTTCAGTTATTGGCATTATTGCAAAATTGGAGAAATATTTTTCTACAAAAGCTATGCACACAAGCCCCACCCCCGCCCCTTCCTCCATCACCAATTAAGTGATCAGTTGAAACTGTCAAATTTAGAAAGTTTATTTTTTCGAATTTTTTATTAATTTATTTACTAATTTTTAATATTAAAATATTCCTTGTGCATAGAATTCCGAATTTTAAAGTATTTATTGTAGATTATTTGAAGAATAATTATTAGGATTTTGTTTATGGTAGTTTATGAACAGGTCAAACCCACTCCCTCCCTCCCCCAAAAAAATTTTTTTTTTTTAAAATTAATATATAGATTAAAGCATTTTATAAAAATATTCCCGTTTTTTTAATTACAGATTTTTTTTTTAATTACAGAAGTTTTTTTTTTGTTTTTGGCTTAGAAAATCTACAAAGATCTCAGGATAAATAACCAAATCAACAGTAACCACTACTATGCATATTTGTGTTATGCAATAAAGTAGACAGAAATAACAGGAGCAAAAAAAGACAAACTGAAGAGGAAATTTCCAATCGGTTTTGGAATAAAATATTTTCGAACTGTTGGAATTGTTCAATGTTCGATTGTTCGCTTGTGTAGTATCAGCGATGTTGATAAGACCCCGGCTTCGTGTACTGCTGCAAAGAGCGGCAAAATTAAATTGTTAAAGACTCCCTTTTAAGGACAGTGCGGGTACGCGTGTACACATCTAACTCAGTTATAAGTTTATCGCGTTAGATAGAAAGCCGGACACGTGCTATCGATTAGTTCGTGATAAGTATTAATTTTGCATTGTTTGATTTAGTTGTATGAAAAAAAAAACAATAAATAAAAAAAACATTACCAAACTAAGACCCCACACACAGCAAATTGTTCGGGATAACGTCAACGTTGAACGAATTTCGAGAACACTTTAAGAAAATTCCGGTGACACCTTTTGGTTTTGCAAAAGTTAAATAAATTCGGTAAAAATGTTTTCTGCAGACTTTGAAAAGAGAATCTTGACACATTACAGTCCGGTGGCAAGGAATTTGTACAATTCTTTCGATGCTGCTGCTGAATCGACGCCATTGGATCGATTCATTCCGTACAGGTGAGTTGATATAAAATTTTTTTTGATTTTATCAATTTTGAAGTTTTTGTTTTGCTTTTGGAGTGAATATAATCGGAAATTACAAAATCTTTATGGGTAGGGTCCTACAAGGTATCTTGATTTAGAAAAAAATTCCGTAAATTTTTTATACAAAAAAAATCTCGATTTCCCCAAAATTCCGTAAATTTTTATGCAAATTTTAGGAAATTTTTCCAAACAATTTCCAATATATTTTTCTCTGAAAATTTAATAAAAAATTTTGGAAAATTCATTTCCATAATAAAAATTTTCCCTAAAAATTTCCCCTAAAATTTCTCCAAAAGAATTTTTTCTTTCGGCCATAATTTTTCTTTCGTCAAATTACGACGAAAACTTTTTTACTGATAATTTTTGTTAGGAATTTCAGGCTCTTAAATTTTTGTTAATATATTTTTCGCCGAAAAAATTTTCAGCTACTAAAATTGTTATTAACATAAAAGTTTTTGTTCCGGTTTTTTACTGCAAAAATGTTTTTTTTTTAAAATTTTTGATCGAAATTTCTCTTTTAAAGTTTTTTAAAGAAGTTTTCCCTTAAAATATTTTTTTAACATTTTTTAATGGGTAGGTCTTACAAGGTATCTCGATTTAGAAAAAAATTCCGTAAATTTTTTATACAAAAAAAATCTTGATTTCCCCAAAATTCCATAATTTTTATGCAAATTTTAGGAAATTTTTCCAAACAATTTCCAATATATTTTTCTCTGAAAATTTATTAAAAAATTTTGAAAAATTCATTTCCATAATAAAAATTTTCCCTAAAAATTTCCCCTAAAATTTCTCCAAAAGAATTTTTTCTTTCGGCCATAATTTTTCTTTCGTCAAATTACGACGAAAACTTTTTTACTGATAATTTTTGTTAGGAATTTCAGGCTCTTAAATTTTTGTTAATATATTTTTCGCCGAAAAAATTTTCAGCTACTAAAATTGTTATTAACATAAAAGTTTTTGTGCCAGTTTTTTACTGCAAAAATGTTTTTTTTTTAAATTTTTGATCGAAATTTCTCTCTTAAAGTTTTTTTAAGAAGTTTTCCCTTAAAATATTTTTTTAACATTTTTTTCCCTCAATGTTTTTGTTCAGAATTTTTTTAATACAAATTTTTGTTAAGAATTTTTATCGCAATATTATTGAAGTTTTTCATCAAAATTTTTCCTCAACATTTTGGTAAATAATTTTTCTTTCGGCAAAAACTTTTTTACTGAACATTTTTGTTAGCAATTTTTAGTTAAAGAACTTTTTACCTTAAAATTTTTGTTGTTTTTTATTGAAAAAAATTCCTTCAACTTTATTGTTTGCAAATTTATTTTTCTTCAAAATTATTGTTAACAATTTCTTCCTGTAATTTTTATGTAAAATTTTTGTTAGTCTCGTAAATTATTGTTTATAATTTTTTATTATCAAAATTTTTGCTAACATCATTTTTGTTTTCTTCAATATTTTTGGTTTTCCCTGTAAATTTGTTTAAAGATATTTAATGCATTTTTTTGTTAAAATTTTTAATACGAATTTTTCTCTTAAAATTGTTTAAAAAAAATTTCCCTTAAAATATTTATTTAATAATTTTTGCCTCAAAATTTCCGTTTAGAATTTTTCGTTTGGTTTTTTTTTAAAAGAAATTTTCCTTAACAATTTTTATTTCGAAATTTTACCACAACATTTTCGTTCACAAATTTTTGCTTGAAGTTGATGTAAGAAAATTTTGGTTAACAATTGAAAATTTTTGAATAGGAATTTTTCCCTTTGAGCTTTCTTTAAGAAGTTTCCTTAAAAATGTTCGTTAAAATTTTCTATTAAAAATTTTTTTTGCTCAACATTTTCGTTCAGAATTTTCCCTTTTTTTTTTTTAAGAAAATTTCCCTTAAAATTTTGGTTAACAATTGAACATTTTTTATAGCAATTTTTTCCTTTAAGCTTTCTTTAAGAAGTTTTCTTAAAAATGTTCGAATTTTTTATCATTAAGATTTTTTCGTTCTTTCTTTAACAATTTTTTTTTCAGAAACTTTGCTTAGCAATTTTTTCCTGAAAATTTTTGCTAAACAATTTTTTTCACTTTCATCCTCAACATTTTTGTTCAAATTTTTCCCCTAAAAGCAACTTTTTCCTCAAACATTTTTGTTGGGAATTTTCATCATCTAAAATTTGCCTAAACATATTTTTTCGTCAAAGTTTTTTTAGAAATGTTTTTACTCTTGTAAGTTTTCCCCTAAAAATGGTTTTTAATACTTTTGTTTCGCAAAATTTTCATTAGAATTTTTTTTCGCTGAAAAATTTTCTTCAAATTTCTTTCCCTGAAAATTTTTTTTCACAAATTTTTTCCCTTAAAACTTTTTAAAAAAAAAGTATTTTCTTTAAACATTTTTGTTAAAAAAAATACAATCCAATTACGGGTGGAGTTTGGTCCTTTCAAATCTTTTGAAATTATTATTTCCTTGAAGATCTTGTAGATGATATTAATGGAAATGGCCGACAAGAAATAACGGGAGATAAAATGCAAAGAAAACCTCAAATTTTTATAATTTTTTTCATAAATTTCCCCATAGACGAGAGTTATAGTAGCGCTAATTTGAAGGCTCACAAATATTTTGTAGCTTATTCTACAATATTTAGTGGATTATAAATGATTTGAATCGTCGAATTTCCTATTTTATTATTGGTTTTGTTAAAATTTTGATAGTACATTTTTTATAGAACAATTTTTTGATAGTAGATTTTATGAAAAATTTGTAGGCGTTTTTGAACGTTCAACGATTTTTTGCTGAACATTAATCAAGAGAACTCAATTGTCACTATACATTCTTTTTAGTGTTACCACTGCAGAGTTCTGTGAACCCGAACTAGTAGCTAACGTACACGATTAGTTGAGCTAATTTTAGCGTCAGACTATTAAGCCAATTTACAGAGAGACTAAACAGAATATTTTCCATAAAATGTATTCGGAACAGTTTAGACTCCATAAAAACTGAAATAAAATTTCATAAATGATTTTTAAAAAAAATTAGGGCAAAGAAACAATAACTACAAAAAAATATACGTCGTTGGTATTTTCACGTGGAAATTCTCAGCCGTTTATCACATTGGAACTTCGATACACCTGAACGTGTTATCATTTGTTGGAATGCGGGTAATAATGACTATGTCTTATCAAGAATTTTCCCTGTTTTAAAATGTTTGAATTATTCTTCTTTGAGGCTATTAATTTTTGTTTGTTTGTAGAATTAACTTTGTGTGAAATTATTCTTAAATTATTAGAAGTTTTCTGCAGAATTTTTAGTAGAAAAATTTTAATAAAAAAAAATTAAACAATTTTCAAAAAGAATTAGAAAGAAAATGTAAATAAGGGTTAAAAAATCCTAAAACCGCCCTTTTGTATTCATATTTGTTAAACCGCCCTTTTGTATTCATATTCGATAGAAAAAAAAAATTAAAAAAAAATATGGAAAAAAGGGAACAAATCCTTAAACAAGTTTTAAAGCTTTTTTTAAGGATTTGTTCCGTTTTTGGTAGGGGAGTTACAATATATCTAAAAATTGAAAAAGCACCAAAGCGTAAGTTATTTTGTACTTTTTTGGGCACTCAAAAAATACAATTTTTTAAAGAAAATTTCTCTTAAAATTTTGGTTGACAATTTTCTCGTCGACATTTTTGCTTAAAACTTTTTCGTTTCAACACCTAAAATTTTGGTCAACATATTTTTTGCTGTAAGTTTAGTTTCCGTTCAGATTCTTCAACCCCAAACATTTTTATTCAGAACGGTTTCGCTTAATTTTTTAAAAAAATTTTGTACTCAGTTTTTTTTTTAAATTTGCTCAAAATTTTTGTCGAATATTTTTTCTTTAAAAATTTTTGTGGACAAAATTTACCCAAAGGTTTTTTAAAAAATAGTCTCCCTAAAAATTTTTGCTATCAAATTATTTGGTCCAACTTTTTTTAAAAAAATTTTCCCTAAAATTTTTGTTCTGAATTTTCGCCTTAAAATGGTTTTTAACAATTTTTCTATCAAAGTTTTCGTTAAGATTTCGTACCACAAAATTTATGTTCAGAATTTTTAAAAAAATTTTTTTTATATAAATTTTGGCCTAAAATTTTTGTTCTTAATTTCCCCCTTAAAATGTTTTTTTAACAATTTTCACCCCAAAGTTTTCATTTAGATTTCGTACCACAAAATTTTTGTTCAGAATTTTTTTTTAAACATTTTTTTTTAAAGAAATTTTCCCCTAAAATTTTAGTTCTTAATTTTCTCCTTAAAATGTTTTTTTTTTAAACAATTTTCCCCTCAAAGTTTTCGTTAGGATTCGTACCATAAAATTTTTGTTCAGAATTTTTTTTAAAACATTTTTTTTATAGAAATTTTCCCCTAAAATTGTTGTTCTTAATTTTCCACTTAAAATGTTTTTTTTTAAACAATTTTCCCCTCAAAGTTTTCGTTAGGATTTCGTACCATAAAATGTTTGTTCAGAATTTTTTTTAAAACATTTTTTTTTGTAGAAATTTTTCCCTAAAATTTTTGTTCTTAATTTTCCCCTTAAAATGTTTTTTAACAATTTTCCCCTTAAAGTTTTCGTTAAGATTTCGTACCACAAAATTTTTTTAAAAAATTTTTTTTTTAAAAAATATTTGTTCTTAATTTTTCACTTAAAATGTTTTTTAAACAATTTTCCCCTCAAAGTTTTCGTTAAGATTTCGTACCACAAAATTTTTGTTCAGAATTTTTTTAAAACAATTTTTTTAGACATTTCCCCCTAAAATTGTTGTTCTTAATTTTCAGCTTAAAATGTTTTTTTAACAATTTTCCCCTCATTCGTTAGGATTTCGTACCACAAAATTTTCTTTAAAACATTTTTTTTTAAAGAAATTTTCCCCTAAAATTTTTTTGTCAACATTTTTGCTAGAATCTTTCTCCCTAAAAATTTTGCTTCCGAATTTTTTCCGTCAAAATATTTCTTAAACATTTTTCCCTGGCAAAATTTTTGTGACAATTGCTTTTTAAAAGTTCTTTCTCCGAAAATTTTTAACCCATAAATAAAGTTCATTTTATAAAGTTTTCCCTCGAAAATTTCTTTTGAACTTATTTTTTCCCCTCAAAGTTTCCGTTTCAATTTTTAACCCTATAAAATTTGTGTTTAGAAATTTTTTTTTGAAAATTTTTGTCCTGAATTTTTTTTTCTAAACGTCGATCAAAAAAAAAAACTATGGAACAGGGGGAAAAATTCTTTAAAAAATGCTTTTATGGGTCTGCAAAAAAAAAAAACGTCACCTTTCCTAAAAAAAAGAAGATGATTTGCATTAACATCACTAATCGATAATCTTTTCTATTTGGTATAATTTCAGGGCGAATAACAATTGGCAAACGAATTTCGCATCGATCTCAAAATCATGTGAGAACTCCCCATCGACGAACAAAAAACAACGCGACTGCGGCGAATCGATCCGCGACAGCCAGGCTTATTCGTGTTTACTTAAAAATGAACTTTTGGGGACTGCGATCGAAGATGTGAAATCGGTCAGTGATGATCGTAATGAAAATTCGTATACGCCAAGCGTCAAAAGGAGTCTCTTCAAATTTCAATCACCAAGTAAACAGGTAAGTGCGATTTGATTGGTTTTTATTTTTACTATTATTGTTTTTTTTTTGTTTTCACATTTATTTTTGGTTTGAAAAAAAAAATCAATTCCGATGATCACTAAAATGATCACACATTCTCCGCTGACTATAAGTAAGAAATGTTTACTCTTCAATATTGCGTTTATGATTATTTTGTCATTGATTGGAATATAGAATTTCGGGTGGACGATATTTTGAAAGAACTTTTGCAAAAAATAGTAAAAAATGTGACCGATTGTTTGGGGGGAGGGGGGTGGATCTGATTTGCATTTAAAAATTTTTTCTTCTTTGTGGAGTATGGATTGTGGGGCGAGCGAGGTATACAGTGTTTATCGATAATGTTCTTTTATCGAAATTGAATCGTTCTCACTTTTTAAAGTAAACATTTGCTAATTATTTCCAAATCGGAAACACTTTAAGTCAATTATGTTTAACAAAGACTTTTAGTTATTTGTCGAGATTATAGAAAAGTGTACGAGACGAAAAGGCGGTCTGGAAACAGCAGAAATCTTTTTTGCGACGAAAAATTCGTGGAGTATGAATAGTTATTGTTGAGATTATACAAAAGTGTACGAGATGAATAGGGGTGCTGGGAAATAGCAGAAATCTTTTTGCGAAGTAAAATTCGTCGATGAAGATGCTCATGTAACAGGCGATCGATCGCCTTCAGCTCCTTCGTTACACTCTTTTCGATATTATCGGCAGTACGAATATGACGCCCTTTCAATTAGGGGTGCATCCAAGTACCAGCAATGTCCCATCTGATGGTAAGAACTCTTTTTCTGAACCTTTCAACGATTTTTTAGAAAGAAAACTTGGTTGACAGTTTATAACCCTAAAGATATAAGAACCCTCAACTGGAATGAGGTTGATTTTCCACACCTTCAAAAATGCTTTATATCGCGGAATGGGGCTCTATGCAATTTTTTGTAAGTCAAACTCTGGGATTTTCCAAACTTAACACATATAGGGTCACGTACTTATCACACGAGATTTGAACTTGCCCTGAACGTCTAGAAGGAGCTAAAATACAAACTATGTGGACAATACGACCTCAGTGTTACTAAATAGCTTTCATTAATTCTAGTCTCATTACTCTTTTGCCACACCTCGTATGTTAAGTGTGTGATAATTTTTTTTTGGAGTATAAAGACCGATCGAGAGGGGATGTGGGTGGGGCTGTATGTTCACTATTAATAAATTTTCTCCTCATCAATGGTGGAAAAAAAGTCAAAAATCTGAAAGATTTATTACCGATCATTAATGATATATAATTCGTAAAGTATGATTTTTTTTCGAAATTAATTTGAATGTCATGAAAATAAATTCTTTAAGATTTCCGATAAGAAGAATATATTCTTTTCTTATAATTAAGTATTGAGACAAAAAATACAATTTTTTTTCTATAAATTTATAATTTTCTGGTTAAGAACCTTCCCACTTACATGACCTCAGAGAGTATCTTTGAAAAACTACTTTTGGTCTTTGACAAATCATAAATGAATCTAAAAATCATTAAGAGATAAAACAGAAATAAATTTGTTCTTTTCTATAATCGAGTTAAGTGGATGGGTAGTTAGGGTCACTTACCCATTGAAGTTGATTCTCGATGGTGAACTGCACAAAGTTTTAGGGGTCCTAACAGATTTTGCTTATATTTCAAAAAAAAAAATTACCATATAAAAATTGAAATTGACTTTTTCTTATTTTCTTTGGTGGTAAATAACACACGTGGTCTTATAAATTTTATTATATATTTATAAGTCCACGTGTCTTATATATATTTATAAGACCACATATTTTTTTTGTTTTTTTCTATAATAGGGTTAAGTGGCTGGGTAGTTAGGGCCACTTACCCATTGAAGTTGATTCTCGATGGTAAACTGCACAAAGTTTTAGAGGTCCTAGCAGATTTTGCTTCAATTTCCAAAAAAAAAATAATAAAAATTCAAATTGACTTTTTCTTATTTTCTTTGGTGGTAAATAACACACATGGTCGTATAAATTTTATTATAAAAGATACTTAAAACAAGTGAAAAGTTTCTTTTCGAACCAGTCTAGTAGTCAGCCTTACCAAAATAAAGTTTGACTCATCCCGTAACGTTCAACTCACTATCACTCACCTTTAAATAGAATGCCACATATTGCTAATGAGATTTCCTAAATTGTAGAGCTTTTAGATCCCTCAGGGGATCATCTTTTAAATTTCTAAAAACAAATCGGCATCTTCTACAATATCCAACCACCTCCAGCTGGTCCATCCAATAAACCACAAACACCGATTTTACAGACTTACAGCACCTCATGTCTTAGGGACCTTAAATAAATATAAAACCAAAAAAAAAAAAAATCTACTCAATCAAAGTTGAATATTTATAAAATCAAAAAAAAAAAAAATCAAAATGAATAGTCAAAGTGTGTGCACAGAGAGATTCATATGACCGTGACAATAAGGCCTTCCTCTTGGCAGAATTTAAGACCCACGCTCGTACTTCAGTCCCGTTTGCGGATTGGCAATTTCAAGACGATCATCCTACCTGCTTGCAAGCGTCAGTCTGTAAAGAATGCATTGCCCCCATCAGCAAATGCAGCCGCAAGATTCTTGGCTATTTCTATGACGCGTGCATTATAAATGGCAAGCGAAAGAAAATAAGAAACGATTTGCATTTGTTGATCGCATAATCATATTAGAATTCGTTGAACCGTAATCCCACATATTATGTAGTTAGTGCACGTTTTATTTTAGTTATAGTAGTACCCTTTTCATATTGCAATTCTGCCAACTTCCTGGTTGTATACCATATCAAACAAACAACATTTAATATGAAGCTGCTGGCTAGATAGATACTCGTACTAACTCTGCCCTCCTAATCATCAGCATCTGTGTATAAACGTACTATGCACGTACGCGGAGGATTCTTGTTGATATGAACAGGTTTTTATGTTCAAATTAAACTAAGTAAATTGATTTTTTGTTGTTGTTTTTGTTTTTCTATAATGTGTCAATGTACAAGTAAGTGGGGAGACGTGCCTAATCTATGTGTTAATATACAATACGTAGCCTGGGGTAATAGGCTTGCCAATGTTCATTCTTAGGGGGGAAAGGCACGTTCCTTCAACTTATAAACTATTCAAATAAATTTTCCTGCACCGTTAGGGTCTCAAATTATAACCCAACAAATAGTCTTCTAGGTATATAGTTGGGTATTATTGACGGCGGTACATAGTACTGAGTCTATTCGATTAAGTGAAAAATCCACTACGGAATCGGCTACCAAAGTTCAATGGACTGTTGTCGATGTGATAACTACTCTCTACGACCAAAGGGAGGGAAGTCATGTTTTAGGTTTCGTGCTGACGAAAATCTATTTAATTCCATTTTCCCTTCTAAATCAAAAAAAAAAAAACAAAAACAAAAAAAAACCACCGTCCGAAGACAATACTGGATACGAGTCTGGATGGACGAATGGGTTTTGGACGGGACAGACGGGTTAACTTGACTTGACTGTCTGTTCATTATCACTTCCATACTCTGTTGGTTTTTGTTATATTTCCACGGAAGGCTTTTACTCGTACCGAGGGCTCTCCTTCTATTGACTGAGGGTCATCGTTCACTAACGTTATGTCCGGCAGAGTAAATTTTCTACTAATTAAATCTGAAATTATTCGGATTGTTCGTTCGAAGATTTGTAAAAAAAAATATTTTTCTTCTACTATTAGATGATCGCTAATTGGTTTGTATTAAAACTTTAGAACACTTTTAAGTCATTAATTTTGAAATAACTTAAGTTAAAAAGTCTACACGTTCCATAAGGAATATTTAAAGAGAATTTTCAACAATATTGCTGCAAATTGTGCTTAGAAGAAGAAGAAGAAAAAAATTTGTGGTTTTTCTTTATTGAATTTTTTTTCTCTCTAAAATTTTCATTGAAGCTTTTATACCGAATTTTGTTAGTTTTGTAAGGCTTTGTAGTCTTGCCATTTTATATTAGACGATTTTGCAAGAATTACTGAAATACCCCTCCCCCCACTTCCCCTCTCCAAAACTAGTGTCTTATACGAACTCAATTTGAATGTTCATTGATTGCCTATTTTCGTATCGCATCGCAAATTTATATTGTGAAAACCATTTGAGTATAAAATTGTTGTGGTTTTTTTTTTTCATTTGGAATACTCACATTTATAAGATCAAAACACCACATGGAAGTGCCATCAAATTTTTAATAGCAAAGCTGAATACCACGTGGTACGATCGAGGGCAGTTGTGGGGTGCGCCAACTGTTGGTTTTTTTTAAATTTAAACTGTCAGAAAACACAAATTTCGAGAGCACAGATCGGAATTTTTTTTTTTTTATTAAAAATAAAATAGGTTGAACCTATTTCTAATAATGCATGAAAAATTTTATTATTCATTTACCCAACACGACTGCATCCAAAAGTCGAATTTTTCGATCACTTTTCGTAATAAAATTTCGGTCTTGATTTGTCCAACGGTGTGTCAAATGCTAAGATCTTTGGTGGTAAAAAAGTTCAACGGTGTCAAATCCTAAGATCTTTGGCGGTAAATTTTTATTCGATCACTGAATTTAGTGCGCAACAAACCGATGTTTTGAGGTGTTGTGTTGCTTGTAGCGCCGTTTTGTCGAATACGAAGCTCATTCCCATTCAATTCAACCAATTTCGGACACAAAAAGTTCGCCAACGTGTCACGACATTGTTCAGAACTCACTGTAATGACCATAACCTCTTCACGAACATTTTTGAAGAAGGAAGCCGGTCTATCGGTTTTCCGTAATTCACATGATGGTTTTCTGCACCCCAAATTCGACAATTTTGCTTATGAACAAAGCTGTTAAAATGTGCTTCTTTGAGCCGTTAAAATGTGCTAAAGATGATTTTTGATGAAATGTCATTTTTACAGAACGCCTCTTCTCGTAGTATGTTAAGTTTGGATTGTACTACTTTATACTTGACAGTTGTAAAATAAAATTATGACATGTGTGTTTTGACAGATTTTTTGAAAGTTGGAAAAGAAACCTCCTTTAATTTAAGAACGTTTCACTTGGATAAAAGTTTATTAATTAATAGGAAGAAGCCATTAAAAATACCATAATTGTTAACCACAGGATTGACAGATAGAACCAGTTTTAGATTCTGATAATTAATTCCTGCATTCAGAATTGCGTTAATAACGATTAAAAAATGATCCAATTGAATAATTAAACTGGTTTTTATAATATACTTTTACCAATTAACCCGCAATTTTTGAGATTTTTTGAAACTACCATATTTTTTTTTTGAATCAAATTTTTCCGTTGCGATTTTGGATTTGCCATTCGGAATTTGGAATTTGAGCTGTACCATATTGGTTTTATGGCTAAGAATAGTTTTTTTTAAACTGCTTCTGATTCTTAATCAATACAATTTCTTTTGAAGAGCTAAAATGATTATTACTTTTGAATATCTCGAAAATGATAATAAATTTTTCTTTAACTGATACTATCTAAATTAGGCGGTTCCTAATCTCGCCATACTTCCTTTTTTCTTAGGTTTTGACATTTCCTTTTACTATTGACCAAAAGGTCACTTTACCATGTCATTGTTGAGCTATGTTGTGATATTATTGAGCCCGAAATGGTTGTCTTTTATTTTTGTTGTTGTTGAAATTTTCTTTGTAGACATTTGACTGCCTGGGCTAGTAGACTGTTCATGCGGGTCTGAGAGTATTATTATCAATAATCATTCACATACAAGATGTTTTGTGGTCAATTATATATTTGTCCCCTACGATCGATAATAATTCTTTTCTAAAAGTCTAAGTTTGAGGATTATTAGTCATGGTTTGTACTAAATGCATTTTTGGAAAAGTATTCTTCCCGCAGGAATCGAACCATACCACATCATGACTAATGGATATAAGTTTCGATATTCGAAATTTTCTCATCAAATCACAGCTAAATGCGTATTGGGCTAGTAAAGAATGACCAGAAAAAAAATTCGTTAAAAAATATCGAAATTTATCAATTGATTATTATTATTTACGCGGTTTTGTAACTACTTATCTACAAACATAAAAACCATCCCATTTCTTGATATGTTTTCTAGGAATATGGTGGTTAGTATTATAATATTTTTGATATTTTATCATAAACATTATTATTATCTAAATTCTGTTTGTTATGAGTATTAATTTTTAATAAGAATTTAACACAGCTGACTAGGCTGATACTATGACTAGTGTGAGAGGACTGGTAAAGGCAATCGAATTGCTTTCAAAGTCATTTAACGTCCAAAATGGTCTCTGGCAAGCAGAAAAAAATTATTCGTGGTTCGAGCCGTTTCGATCAGAATGAGCCGTACGAGAAGCTTTCAGTAAGATTGAGGCTTCTTGGCAGATAGGAGATTATAGCTTTGAAAGAGTTAAATCATTTTCCTCTTTGGGGTCAAGGGCCGCTATTCTCGTTAAGCCAAAGCCACCAATCAATTATTTGTCAAAATATTGACACAATTATTTGGCGTTCTTGAGCAGTATGGTGATTTTACAAAAGACCATCTTACAATCAGAATGCATTTTATACTTTTCGCATCTTTCCAACCCTTAGATTATAGAAGAACTGGTGGATAGACAGGACTCTACACAAAAATTGTGGCCGAATTTTATTGGCAATACATTCGTAGAACGCAAACACATGCAAAATAGCAGAAACGGCGTAAATCGTTGGGGGCTAATATTAAACTTTGAAGCGGTTCGTTTAAAACCATTTTTCATATGTGATGTCATTTATGCATAAACAAATCGATTTTTTAATATTGCGAGTTTTGTTGTTTGATGGGAATTAGTTTTTGGAAATTTGCAATAAAACACAATATATAATAATAAAATATTATTTATTTATTCCACTATATATTATTTATTAAAACCGAATTATAATTCAACTTAAATATTTAAGTTATTTGATTAAAGTATTTTTTTACACTATTAAAAAAATTCGTTCCCTTAAATTTTCTTACACACATTTTACGTACACCAGCACTGAACTATTTTCTGGTAAACATTGAATTGTTAACATCACATTTGTTTACATTTATTGAAATACGAACTTATCACTTTTTAATCACTTTTTGGACCAAATAAATCATTAAAAGCCATTTAGGTATATCATAAACTAAATTTTTGTTAATTTCTGTAGTAAAAAACTTACCGAAATAAAGAAATTCTCAGCTTTCTCATTCTGTTGAAACAAAAATTCCTATTAAATGTTATCAACAATATAACTATTTATATAAATACTTAAATTTTTCGTAAATACTTCAAAAAAAACAACAAAAGTATGCAAGCATTTCGGTATGCTACCACCACTTTCATGGTGGTAGTATTTACTACAAAATTGAGGCGCTTCATATTTAATTGAATTCCATTTCATATATTTTTGTTTGCAATAAGTGAATTAAAATGAATATTAATTATGCTTATTACGAAAACTAGATGTCAGTGGGTGTCATGTCTACATAAAAAAATCTACACAAAAGTATGCAAGCGTTACGATTTCTCGCCGTTTCTATAATAATTATGCCAGAAGAAAACGTAGTCCATTTGGGTTTGTTAACCCTCGGTCATTTTGCTTAAAATGCATCACCGCCTTATTATGCATTATTTAATTTGGTGTCATTATTTCGTTGCAATGCAGAAGCTATCGGATCGGCATAATTGTCCAACGAAAGTATGCGTGGTTTTTTGCCTTGATGATAATAGATAGCATTGTAATCAAATTTTATTCAATTATTATACAATATTATAATAATTGTGCACTTTGTATGCAGATATGGTCGTATTTTTTCGATTCTAATTATTCTCTAGATTATGGCGCAATTTTATTAAAAAAAAAAAGACTAAAACAAATATAGATGCCAGAGCATTGATTAGGAATTTTTGAAGAATTCCAATAAAACTGAACTGAATTTTTATTTGAACTTTATTTCTGGCTACCACAAAAAGTCGGTATCAAGGAACACAAAAAGTTGCAAAAATCGACTAGATTGAATTTCCTTATTCAATACTTTTTGAAAATTTTCCTTCATTTAAAAACTATTTCTGTAGATAAAAATATTAATTTAATATGATTATCTACATTTTTTTAGAACTTTGTATAAGAGGCACACATGCCATAGAGTTTGTACTGAAAAACGCCTAATAATTATAGAACATCAAAAAATTACTTGAAAAAAACTAAATCTATTGCGATCATTGGAAAATTGGCTTATTTCTCTCAAAAGATATATTGTAAACAAAAAAAATTTGACCGAATCTATCGAATTAAAAAAAAAGGTCTGATTTACAACAACAAAAAAAAAATACCCCAATAAAAAATTTAAGTATCCCCTGAAGGTGGCATGCTTTTCCAAATAAAAAAATATCATTAAACATCGTGAAATAAGATAATTTGGTTTATTTAAAATTTAATTTAGCAATTTTTTTTTAAAAAAAAAACCTTCAAATGACCAGAAAATTGTGAGGTTGCAATATGGCCAGTGGCGTATTGTCTTAGAAACCTTATATACCCCCAAAAAAAGGGAAAAAATTCAATAAAAAATAAAGCAAAAACTTGAAAATAAACAAAAAATTTGCTTATTAGATATTGCCTTTCTTTTTTGAGATCATTTGTTGTATTATGATAGTCGATGAACCCGGGGCAAGAGCGTCATAACTCTGGATTTAATTCAAAATCAGAAATTTTATTGACGACAACTGTTATATTTGAATTGTAATAGAAAATAACAAAACTACATAAATCGGAGGGAGAACTTTTATGCGCCGTCCATTTTGCAATTAAGGGATCAGTTGTAGTGATCTTAAAATTGCGATCATCCCAAGCCCTTTTGGACTTATAATCATAATAAATGCGTTAAGATAATTTTTATTATATAATATTATATCATAATAATTTTATTATTATTTTTAAAATAAAAACATTTCACCCATTAATCCATAACTATTTGCCGTGTTATAAAGAGCGGACGCGTGTTATCAATTCAGATAAAGGTGGCTGATCTGGCGAAACAGCTCAAAAGGAGAACCTGAAGTCGTCTTCAATAAGACGAATGGCTCTGAGAACTAAAAAAAACCAACATATATTTACTATCATACTTACCAGGACTTGGAAACTTGTAGAAATGGAAAACCATTCTTTTTTTTTATTATGTCTAAATTTAATCTAGGCTAATCGGATGAAAAGCAATAAGGTAGGAGAACAGATGCTTAATCGAGGTTTATCAAGGGGACAATGCTGTTGTTTCGTGCTGGGCTTGATTTTCTGAACAACGTATCAGACTAATGCATTGTATAGAAGATATAATGAGATCCTATGGCTACAATACCTCTTAATAATAATTTGAAGGTTTCAACACCACAGAATCCAGATCTAAACCTCATTTTGACATTAAACATACCTCTAAAATGGTAAAAGCTTAGCTCAGAGAGTAAACCAACCACATTTTTAAACTCCCATCACAGGCTCCAAATCTAAACTCCATTGTGAACTTATGGGAATTAAAAAAAAAAGAGTACGAAAAAACCTCTGAAAAAGGAGAAAAATATTTTGGAAGAAATACAAACTCAATGGAAAAATATTCCTGAATAATTTGTGGATAATTTGATCGCTTTAATGACAAAAAGATATGCTTCTGTTATTATTATCATAAGTTCAAATGGGCTCGAAGGGATGATATTAACTGTTTAAATAGAATTTGTCTTTCATGATAAATTGACGACAAAAAATTTTTACATCACTTTACCCAATTTAACAAAAAGAACAAAATATATATTGTAATAATAATGGTGGTTAAATAAATTTCAAATCAATTTAGTCGTTATCAGTCTTTGTTAATCAATTTAGAAATTATTCCACAAGCGCACTTATCGTATGCAACCATTTCAAGATAATAATTGACCTCAAATGCTACTTGGAGATGCCAGCGGCGTTGTTGGTTGCAATAATAGAAATAAATATCTCCTCCTCTTGAATGGGATTGCAACACTAAAATATTATTTCTCCCCCCATTGACCTCGTAAATAACTAATTAAAAATAAAGTATTTTTTTCTTCTGCTTATTTAATGCGTTATTAAAAAACATGAAATGTCGCTGCTGTGCGATAACCTTAACGATGCACATACTTTTCTAGAATAATGTTTTTTTATTACCATTATTATTATTAATAGATTCTATACTAAATATACGCAGCATTAATCGATAAACAGGTTCGAACATAAAAACCGAAAAAAAAACAAAAATTAATCTATGCAAACATTTATTAAAATTAATTCGATAAGAAAATGCAATTTACCGCAGTTTAATTTGAAAGAAAAATAATAATCATATGGAGTACATAAAATTTTTATACTATGGAAAAGGCTCCTTTTTTCTGTGTTTAGAAAAAAAAATTGATATTTGATAGCAAATATCTTTTATTCAATAATTTTTATTGTAAATATTTTCGATAATCCAATTGATTAGCCGTGGAGTAGATTTCTGCCAAAATGTCAGCTTTCTTTTTAAATATTGCAAAAACCACTTATTGTGATTATTTCCAAAAGATGGCTCTTCGAAATTTAAGACAATTTAATCTATTTGAGCTGCTTGGGCAGTTCTTTGTTTACGCAATTTTCTAGCTTAATTATTGTAGAAGCGGCGAGAAATAGTTTATGTAGACATGACACCCACTGACATCTAGTTTTCGTAATAAGCATAATTTATATTCATTTTAATACACTTACGTGTATTCTCAATAAAAATACAACGACAGGCAACGTTTATTTTTTGTATATATTTTTTTGATATGAAATGGAATTATTTATTAAGTAAATATCAATCAAATATGAAGCGCCTCAATTTTTTAGAGTTTCGAAGAGTTTTAAAAAACGCCATTCTCCATGAAAGTGGTGGTAGCATCACGAAATGCTTGCATACTTTTTTTTTTTTTTTTGTCACCTATCGAAAAGTGCAAGTGAAAGAAGAGTGTGGTTTTTAACCTTTTTTGAATTATTTACGCAAAAATTAAGTATTTATATAAATAGTTATATTGTTGATAACATTTAAAACCATTTCACATATCAAAAATGGTTTTAAACGAAAAGTTTAAAATTGGTCCCCATTGATTTACGCCGTTTCTGTTGTTTTGAATGTGTGTACGTTCTATGAATGTGCCACAATTTTTTGTGTAGAAGTCTATGCAGTTCTTTTATAATCTAAGGTTTTTTTCTTCTTCTCAGAATCTACTGTGTTGATAGTAGCACAGTTAAAGAAGAGAATTTCTCTATAATGGTTGGTGACCTCTTACAATTTTGTAGATTTTCGAAGAGTTTTAAAAAACGCCATTCTCCATGAAAGTGGTGGTAGCATCCCGAAATGCTTGCATACTTTTTTTTTTTTTTTTTTTGTCACCTATCGAAAAGTGCAAGTGAAAGAAGAGTGTGGTTTTTAACCTTTTTTGAATTATTTACGCAAAAATTGAGTATTTATATAAATAGTTATATTGTTGATAACATTTAAAACCATTTCACATATCAAAAATGGTTTTAAACGAAAAGTTTAAAATTGGTCCCCATTGATTTACGCCGTTTCTGTTGTTTTGAATGTGTGTACGTTCTATGAATGTGCCACAATTTTTTGTGTAGAAGCCTTTCCAGTCTCCTATAATCTAAGGTTTTTTTCTTCTTCTTTTTCTATAAAAAAATATAAGATTTTTGTGTAGAGAATCTACTGTGTTGATAGTAGCACAGTTAAAGAAAAGAATTTCTCTATGGTGGCGGGTATCCTTTTACAATTTTGTACAGTTTCGGAGAGTTTTAAAAAACGCCATTCTCCATGAAAGTGGAAGCATACCGCAATGCTTGCATACTTTTGTTGTTTTTCAAGTTGTTTTTTTTTTGTCACTTATCGAAAAGTGCAAGTGAAGAAGTGTGATTTTTAACCTTTTTTGAATTATTTACGCAAAAATTAAGTATTTATATAAATAGTTATATTGTTGATAACATTTAAAACCATTTCACATATCAAAAATGGTTTTAAACGAAAAGTTTGAAATTGGCCCCCACTGGTTTACGTCGTTTCTGTTGTTTTGAATGTGTGTACGTTCTATGAATGTGCCACAATTTTTTTGTGTAGAAGCCTATCCAGTTCTTCTATAGTCTAAGGTTTTCTTCTTCTTCTTTTTCTATAAAAAAAATATATGATTTTTGTGTAGAGAATCTACTGTGTTGATAGTAGCACAGTTACAAATAACCTTTGATTCGCAAACGTTAATAATGTATTTATTCAATTTGAATTTGGTTTTTTTTTCTTTCTTTTGTATCTATGGTTATATACCATATGCACAACTGCATTATTGAGTTTCAAAATCACCCGTCAGACTCCTTACTTTTCATTTACAAAATTTAGTTTCGATTGTTACGAGTATCATAAAAATATCGTGCACATATTGAATTGAGATTTTGTCGAGTGTCAATTAGAATATTTATTGAGAACTATTAATATGTAACGAGAGTGGACTATGGAACCTAATAACAATAGCTGAAATGCACTGCACTGTCTAGACAACTGAACGCAAATTGAGTACATTTAATAATTGTGTAAGGCTGCTGTTCATTTCGTTTATGGCTTTACTTACAGTAATATTATCTACAAATATGCATGCACTATTTAAATGCATTCATATTAGTATGGTTGCATAAGCACGATATATGGTCTTGGTATAATTTTCTATAAGGAGGAAATCGACTCTAACAGTACGATAACTTCCGTTCGTCTTTTATTTATGCAGAACTTTTATTACAAAAAATGAGACGTTCACTTGAAACTCAGTATGTGAATAATACCTTCTTCTGGACTTTAGTCAAATGACTTCCGATAGTCGACTATTTAAATATAATATTGCTCAGATATTTATATTCACAAGTATGTGTATGCACAAATTAGTAAGTCGAAATTATAAAATCCATGGGGATGACCCCATCATCGATTATTGTTTTTGGTTGTATAAATTCTACACTGCAACTATTAAGAATGTAACCTTAATTTTAGGACTAATTTAATTTCGAGACTAAAATTTAAATACATTTTCTTTCTGAAGATTATTTATGATCATTTGCAATTATGTACTCTAGACATAATATAGTGTACTCTCTTAACTAATCATTCGAAAAATCATACTATGTGTAGTATCTCTTTGGAGATAAATTGATATCTATTAGTATACAGCACCCACTACACAATATTATTCTTTTCATTCTTTGAATACTATTCGTCCCATCCACCTATTAAACTTATTAAGATCATCAATAAAATGCAAGATGGAAATTTAGAAAATTTTCTCTAGTTTAATTCGTTCAATTATCGATGCTAAATTCATTAATTGATTTAGGATGAGGAGAGTTAAATTTTCATTTTTGTTTTAATAATTCATTTTTCGAAATTGCAGAGCAATTATTTATTTGTTGTTTATTTTTTTTGTGTGTGTAAATTTTTTTCTATAGTTTTTACTCATATAAGACCTGAGAGAGTAAAAAAAATGGAAAAATATGAATTTGTTAGAGAAATATTAACAACTAAAGATTTTCTATCATTTTTAAGATAGAAAATCTTTAGTTGTTAATATTCCTGCATAGAATTATTAAGACTCCATCTGAATAATTTTTTTTTTATTTCGATTTCACCTACTAATAATTTTTTTGAGCTGATATGAAATGTTAAAAAGTGTATTTTTATCAAACTATGAATTTATTCGTTCACCCACAGTCAGTTTGCTCTTAGATATGACCCACAAAATCAAAATCGAAGACGAGCCAAAACACGTGCAAGCAAAGCAGCTGTCAAAAAATTAACTGAACATTAAAAAAAAAATCAAAAATTCAAAATTCGCGATACTTTTTGAACAGACCTTGTATAAGCTTAAATCCGCTGTTTGGTCATAGATGGCGTGAGTGAGCGTATTAAGCTACCATGGGCACGCCATACTTTTTTTTATGCGTTTGACATCTGTCAACATTAATCAGTGCTCATTGTCAGCAATTTCTTACGACATCATACATTTTTCTTTTGGTAATCATGTCTAGTTTATGCCCCAAGAAGAGCATATGCGGGAAGCTCTGATTTTCTGCTTCAATTTGAAGAAATCGGCTGCCGAATCGCATCGAATGCTTATGGAGGTGTATGGTGACAGTGCTTTATCGGAAACAACGTGCCGAGATTGGTTTCGTCGGTTTGACTTGTTCGACAAGAAGCGTGTAAATCGTCCTAGGAAGGTTGAGGACCATCAATTACAGGCTCTTTTGGACGAAGACGATATCCCATCGCAATAAATGCTCGCGGAGCAATTGGGTGATACTCAACCAGCCATGCGTCTACGTGCCATGGGGAAGATTGAAAAGATCGGAAAATGGGTAACGCACGAATTGAACGATAGGCAGATGGAGCGACGCCAAAACACATGCGAAATCTTGTTCGCCAGAAAAAAAAGAAAGTCGTTGCTGCATCGGATTGTGGCAGGCGATGAAAAGTGGAAACGCAAAAAATCGTGGGTTGATCCCGGCCAACCATCAACATCTTCCCCAAGACCAAATCGCTTCGGACGGAAGACGATGCTATGCGTTTGGTAGGATCAGCAAGGGTATCGTCTACTATAAGATGTTGAAACCTGGTGAAACTGTCAATGCCCACCGCTACCACCAACAACTGATCAAATTGCACCGTGCTCTGCGTGAAAAAAGGACGGGTTATCAACAAAGACATGACAAGCTGATTTTCCTCCACGATAACGCACCATCGCACACGTCAAAAATGGTCCGAAAAAACTTGGAGACACTCAACTGGGAGGTGCTACCCCACCCCGCTTATTCACCAGACCTGGCCCTTTTCGACTACCACCTGTTTTCGTTGATGGGCCACGCGCTCGCTGAGCAGCACTTAGATTCTTACGAAGACGTCCGAAAATGGCTTGATGAGTGGTTTGCCTCGAAAGAGAAGGAATTTTTTTTTAGCGAGGGCAAGTACTTTAAATAAATTTGTTTTTGCTTTCTATGAAAAAAAACATGTGTTTTTTTTGACTAAAAAACAGCGGATATAAGCGTATACACCTGATAAGTCCCCTGTTTTAACTGTCGTGTGGTAAGTCGCACCATTCTGTTGAGACTGGATATTGTCTGGGGACAAAAAAAATTGCTATCCTCACTTGATACCTCTTGCCATTAAGAGTTACCGAGGCTCTATAATGCTGCCCGACCAAAATCCGCACCCTGAAAATTTCTCTGGATGCATTTGATGTGGTTACTTTTCATCTCAGATCTGACAATTTTGCTTATTTACGTTGCCATTCAACCTAAATCAAAATGATTTTTTTCACCAAATCTGTAATTTGGTGATATTTCACTAACGCGACGCGTTCTTGAATCGAGTAGTTCGCCATAATTAAATGGTACTTTGAATAAATTTGTTTTTGCTTTCTATTAAAAAAAACTTGTGTTTTTTTTACTCAAAAACAGCGGATTTAAGCTTATACACCTACTATTCCAAGATTGCAAAACGATCCCACACAAGTCCTGCTTAGAGGATGGACAGTTTCCCCGTACTTTTCTATCTAGATGATCCCATAGAACTTCCAACCATGTTTTACGATTTCCAACTACGTGTAGGATCTGTTACAAATTGGACTATATAGTAATCAACTTCTCCATGGCCTTTGCCACGTGGATATACCAGGAATGAGATGATAAATCCATCTTCCTTTAATCGATAAGCCCCAATGCCGCTGCCATCTCGCCACTGTCTCATTTCTTTCCTCCATGCTGAAGGTAGCGTATCATAGAACTGATAACTTTGAACAGAAGTTTGCGTCAGCTTCGTCGCGGACCCTTCGTGTTTAGGCATGGTCCTTGCTAAGGTATTCACATCCCGACTTGACTTTTCAGCAAATATTTTCTGATGTTCGCCAAAGTTCCGAAGTCCTGATGGAATAAGCATTGGTCTCCTAAAAATCTTCGGTATTGGCGTTTTTTTAAAAAATACCATCACTCTATGCGCAGAATAGCAATTCTAAGCTGTAATAAAACTACCGCGTTGCTTAACACGTGGCACAGCTGATTCTGACAAAATTGCTTTGGGCCCAAAGATCCAGAATTTATTTTTACCTCAATTTTTGTGAAATAAAGGCTTATCCAGTATTTTTTTTCCTTTTTCATAGAAGTTTTCGATTTATTATGATTTTATACCAAAGATTTCTAGAGAATATGTTGTTATCAAAATGTGTTCGGATACATTTTGGCCTGCAGTGTACATTCAGACAAACCACCTACGATATTTTTTGAACGCCTGTGATTGACATTTTCTTATATTTTGCGCTAGAAATTTTGTCATTTTATTATTTTATACTATGACATAAGTGAAGAGAAGCTTTTTTTGTGCAGCACTTATTTTTTTTTTTTTTTTAGATCACATCGAATTGGCTTTATATAAATAAAAAAAAATGAAATTTTAGTTAAAAGTCTAAAAAATGTGCAGTAATTATTACTAATTTTTTCTTTTCTTTTCAAATGTGGTAGGCGTGGAGTGTGGAGAATTAATAAATGAATTAGTCAAAAAAAACTTGTTGTTGTTAATTTGGCGCTCAATTCTAATCACAAATTGCAACTATTTCGGATAAGAATTTATAATTTAAGAGAAAAGAATCCAAAAAAAAAAAATGGATTTTCTGAATGTGGGAGGATTAGTTCTTTCTCTCTTCCGCTAATCTATGTACGGGAATGTGTATAAATATTTTTATAATCAGTAAAAAAATGTTTCAATTTTAATGACTAGAAAACAAAATCTAAAGAACGCCTACTTCTTAATCTATTCACTTGGGGAGGAAGTGGAATTAAAAAAAATTTCCCATAATTCTTCCATACATCTGATTCAAGTAAATTGCAATTGGTAATAATTAATTATGTTTACTTAATTGAAAAGTGGACATTTATCAATATCGATTGATTGGGAAGATATCGAAATTGTCTGTAAACATAATATTCGGACACGATTAAGGTGTGTTGTTTGGTTTTCACAAAGAATTTTCACTTGATCCATATACGCTCGGACATAATGCAAACATGGCGATTTCCTTGAATAAATTTTGTCAATATTTACAATAAAAAATTGACCAATATTTTTGAGGTATTCTTTATTTTTGAAAATATTTCGTTCAATTTTATGCTTTTCGTCATTATAGTCTGGATCTAATATTGGAAAATTCATTCCTGGTGTAATGCGATAGTGTAGAGACTATAAATAAAAAGTGGATAATAGTCCGTATCGGGCTCGATAAAGGCTTGGTCAATAGTTATCTAGAGAAGGGCTCAAAGTTATCATGGTTCATATTTGAAGTGGCTACAATAAAAAAATACTACAAATATTTGTAGAGAATTTTTGTTTTCTTTCAAAAATTAGGTAAGACTTTCGTTCTTATCAATTCTGTAGAACTTTAGCAACTAAAAATATTTATTACACTTATCGGGAGATAAAGAATAACGTGAAAATAGAAAGAACACCAACTTGTAATAGTTTCGAATGAGTCAAGTGTGCCTTTACTTGATAGTGTGCCATTCTCGATAGAACATGTTTCTTGAGTGATTCATAGACTAGGTAGATAAGTCAATGGTTGTTATTAGTAAGCCAAAAATTATGCTCATTCTGCCAATGTTGAATAGAGAAACTGTAGTACACAATTCTTGAATAAATCATAACATACTGTATGTTGAGGGTAGATATATTTTTTCCGATTCAGAATAGATCCATCTTGTCCAAAGGTATTCTATGTGATATTTCCTAATAACCCTAAACGGAAAAAAAATTCCCTTTTTCTGCCTCAAAAAGTATCCCCAAATTAGAAAGTTAAATATTTTGTTAATTTTGGCATTTTTCTTTTTATGTCAACAAATTTTTTATGATTAAATATAATCAAAAATTTTCCTTTCCCACCATTAATTATAAAAATTATTTCTGGCGATCAATATTCCTACATAAACTTATTTTAACGAATTATAAGGATTTAATTTTAAGTTCTATGATTTCGAACTCATTTTCATACTTTTATAATTTTTCGATAAATTGGTCTTTATAAAAATGTCTTCTCCTTACAAGATGAAGAAGAATTAAAATGTTCATGATTTCGAAATGAATTATTCCACAATACATCCAAATCTCTCTTTGATAATATTTGCAAAACGATTATCTCCAATAGGAATGGATGACCTACTAAAGATTAATTGCCGCCATATTTGAAATTTGTCGCCATTTTTAATTTTATTTAGAAAAAAAGTTCTTATTTTCTATTTAATCCAAAACTATTTTCCATTGCATTATTGTTTATTTAACAATAAAAATTTAAGGAAATATTTTTTATTCGTTTCAATGTAGGGTCCTTCAGATATGATTCGGAAGCCATTTTACAGCACCGTGACCATGAGATCAATTGGTAACTCCAAGTTTCGTGTGAATTGGCATTATCAATTTCCTAATCGAAACTGATCTGCTTTTAGGAGGTTTGATCAGTTAAAGTAGATTACATTTGTACGTTTCCAGGAGATCGACAATTCTTATATAATATTTATGTCCATGACATGCCATTTGATTCTAGCAGAACGCCGCAGACTTGGAAAATAGGAAAGTTATGAGTGAGAGTATACAAGGTCTGTTCAAAATATATCGCGAATTTTGAATTTTCGCGGGTTATGTATATTCGATTTTCCATTTTTTGTGCCGTTATGTTGGTACTCATGTCTTTCACTTATGCCGACAAGTTCGGCCATTTTGAATGTTCCTGTTTTGGCTCGCGCACAAGCAACGATGCGTGAGCAGGGGCGTTTCTGGCGGATTGCTTCGCGCAACTTGCGCATAACTTGCAGGTAATATTCCTTATAGACCGTCCTACCCTGTGGCAAGAACTCATGATTAACAGTTAACAGCTTTGAGAGTGGCTTGGCTGTCAGCAAAAACTAAGACAACATTTTTAGTTTAATTAACAAATAATTTGCAGATCAATTATTTATAGCCACAAATTTTTTTAGCGGCCTGATTTATCGAAACTCAGCCAAGTGCATCTGGCACGCAGCAGTTTTCAGTTTGAATTCAGCTAACGATAAAACCGGGATGCCCTTTAATTGTCATCAAATGGCATGAGTTGTCGTGGCACTAATAATTTACAATTTCAGCACAAATAGAACAAGAAATTTTATTTAATAAAGAAAAGTAAAAATTTCGTATGGATAACACGCTACTCATTATGGGATCAATGGAATGTCTTACAGAAAAATAACTTGTAATTAGCATTAATACAAACTTACGAGATCGAGAGGACATTACCTGAGGTGTGGCAAAATTTAGTTCCTTTGGCTAGCTAGTCAAAATAGTTCTCTTGGCCAGTTATACATCGGCGGAGGCGTTATTGCTACTCATCGTAGCAGTGCTGGAAGGCTTCAACTGGATTTGTTTTCAGCTTCTCGGTTACACTCCTTTGGATGTTATTGACAGTATCAAGAAAACATCTTTTGAAGCTTTTTTTCAGCTTGGAGAACAACAAAAGGACAATCGGAGTGTGATCAAGTGGGGCTGAGAAATTATGGGAAGCCCGATTTCCAACAAAAACTCTTTAATGAAAATGACCGTGTGATAAAGTAGTGTCATGGTAGAGCATCCAAGTGATGGGAAAATGCCGTTTTCCAAGCCATTTAAAGAGGTTCAATGCCAATAGATGGCGGACCATTAACACATTTTAATCTTGTAAGAAAAATTTGTTAATGGCGTGTCATCACACGGCCATCTTACTCCACATTTTAATCTATTTTCGATGTTGGAGATTTTTACATCTTCCGATGCTTCAGGGCAACACTCACCTCCCCACCTTCCTCACACGTTTTATGCTCACACAAAAAAACGTATTCTCTTGGTTAGAAATGTTCCCCATAGGCTCTTACCACAAATTTTTATGGCCTACATTATTTATCTAAAGCATAACTTCAATAATCAGACTCTATAGAGTCGCTAGTTACCTGAGTTTTCCTGATAATGTTAAGAACATTAATTAATTCTTATGTCATCAACTGTGGGAGACAAGGCCGTTTTGATTTATTTTCCACTATTTTCTTCTTCATTTGAGCACCCCTGAAACCAAACTCATAAGTCATCGTAATTGCCTATTCTTAACACCCCTTAATTTAAGGTAATTTCTGATTTGCTCTGAAATATTAATTGTTGACGTCATGACAACTTAGGCTATTTGCGACTGCTAATGGGGAACACCGGCTATATCACTCTAGCTGAATTAGAACCCAAGATCTCTGTAACTAAAACAGAGAGAAACACGTGGTCATGATCCAATTGGTCTGAGCCAATAAATTTTTAATCTTTAGCTCATAATAACGTTACCAAGTTTAGCAGCATCAATCTAATCTAAAATGTATCTCTATTTTTATCTCTACTGAGGTCTGAAGGTGAGCCGATGGATTTAATTTCCATCTCATATTCGACGATAGATCCTAACCCTATCATCCGCCAAAAACTGCCATTACGTTTCCTGTTTACGTCCGTTGTATTAGCATTTTAAGTACATATTTCATGGTGATTTTTAACGCTCTCATCTCAAGGCTTCTATTTTCTTTTTAAAAACTTATTCTGTCAATCGACTACCACATCTTTTTACATTATAAATTATAAACTTTTTCAAAGATACTTAAAAAATTTGAACCTTCATTCGAAAGAATAAAAATTTAGTTCGAAAAAAAAAATGAACTTAATAACTTTTCGTTGAATCTGATAGGACTTTTGCTGAATTCAAATCAATAGAATTTATTCAAAATCGGATTTTTTCCCCAATTTAGTAGATTTTTGACTTTCGAATTTTTTTTTATAGTCTCCCAAAAATTTATGTTCCTTTATTTCAATAATTTTATAAGTTGACACTTTCTTCAATTAGTTTGTATTCATTTGAAACGAATTAATTACTTTAATGTTTCTTCATTTTCTAAATTTACCTATTTTAACGACAATTAATGCCTTTTCATATGAAACTCTTATGAGATTTCGTTTTATTTCCAATTAAAATTTTTTTCTATTTTCTAACAATTAAGTTGTTTTTATTCAATATAAAAATCGAACTATTTTTTTTTTAATAGCTTATTATTGATCCAATTAATATGTTTTTATCGAATAATTCTAATGCAAAAAAAAAACAACAAACAAACATAATAAATTCTATAAAAGCTTTTTATATTTATATTTAAAAGAAAGAAAAACAAATTATAGCGAGAGTAGTCAAAAATTCACGAAAAAAAAACAAATTCTATACAAAATTGAGATTAGGTAAAAAATTGAAGTGAACATTTTTGAATGGTCATCAAATAAAGAAAAGTGATAGTCAACCAACCAGGTGGGTAATAATATTCAGTTTATTTAATTATTTTTTATAGGTGAATAGAGAATATGTTATTTTTTGGTCTTTTGAATAATTCTTGAAAGGCTATAGAATATTGCCAACAATCAAACTATTTGTGAACGTACACGGAGGCCACATAATTTGATGAGAACAAGTATTAAAAATAATTCTGCAACCAAAGGGAGGGATGTGATGATTTTCACTAGCTTTTCAAACAATCTCGAATTATCTTTACCAGATCCCAATAGTTATTGAATAGTCTTTTTATTCCAAAAAAAATAAAGCTTCTTTTATTCCAAAAATATTAAATTTTTTCTTCTTTTTATTTAAGTCATTTTAAAAATACTGAATATGCAATAAAATGCACCATAAATAATATAACTATTATTAATTTTGGGCTTAATATGATAAAAAATAATTAAAAAATCAAAAATATTGGGTTGCCCGGGAAGTATGGTAATTTTTTTTTTTTTTTTATAAAAATGAAAGACGATTTTCTTATAGTGAATAAATATTTTATTCATTTACATATTGTCCAGTCTGATCCAATACCCTTGGTCATCTTTCTGACAGTAGCATGATTCCACGCTCATAAAATGTTTGTTCTTTGCTGCCAAAAAATTGATCCAAGTGATTTTTGATCTCCTCATTTGAATTAAACGTTTTGTCGTCTAAAAATTTTTTGTACAGAGCGGAACAAATGATGATCGGATGGTGCTAGGTCTGGAGAGTATAGTGGGTGTGACAGTATATCCCATGCAAGCTCTAAAAGCTTTTGCCGAGTGGTCAAACATGTATGTATGTGGTTTCGCATTATCCTGTTGCCCTTTTTTGCTTTAAGTGAATAATTCAATTTGTCCAACTAATGACAGCAC
This sequence comes from Atherix ibis, assembly GCA_958298945.1. Lineage (NCBI taxonomy): Eukaryota > Metazoa > Arthropoda > Insecta > Diptera > Athericidae > Atherix > Atherix ibis. The sequence continues at coordinate 40,657,653 of OY282610.1, forward strand.
ACATTGATCGTTGTGTTGCTCGGTAGAAATTCAAAATAAACGTTTTCCCACCAACAGATAGCATAAACTTTTTTTTTTGATGAATATTGGCTTTCGAAGTCCTTTGATCCGGTTCAACTTTTCTACTCCAGGATAATTTTCTCGTCTCTAGTGATGATACGCTTCAAAAATTGATCATTTTCTTGGCGTTTGAGAAGCAAATCACAAACGTCAATGCGACAGCACAAACCCATATGTCGAGCTTTGAGATTAAACCTAGTCAAATGATTAGAAAAAACGAAATTACTTTCCGGACAGCCCAATATTTTCAATATTTTTAGATTGTTTTTTATATTATTTTTATAACTTTTTTTTTGGGTATTTTTTTTAAAGAAATTGATTTTTAATTTGCCGTTAGTAAGATGAGAAGAAAATTTTGCTTTTCACGACCTCATATAATCGCAGTCGAATGGCCAATGATCTTAAACTTGAATAAAGTGAAAAATATTTTTTAAATAAAAAGTTGTCCATTTTGTGGTTCGAAAAAGTACAGCCCTATCATTTGACACGTGTCAGACTTAAAGTGGAATTTGTTTAATTTGCGTTTTGCTATAATTATCTAAGATTGACCATCAAACAAACTATTTGAATTTAAAAAAACAAACCGTTTTCGTATAAAATGTTCTTCAGCTATTCAGGTTCATTTCTCAATTCGCTAGATGCGTCAATAACAAACAATATATGAGGCTCTTAAAACCCCGAAAGTTATTATAAAGAAGCCATTTTATAGGTGAAAAATTTCGTATTTCTTTCAAAATAAAGATCATTTATAGTTTCAACAAAACGACGCCATAAGCTATGTTTATATTGACACGACAAATTTTTTGCTTTATTATACGAACCGCTCCGAAAACGTGTAATTTCTAAATTTGGTACTATCAGTTGTCCTCCAAGATCGTGCGAGTTGACGCCGTTGAACTTTTTTTTTTATATGGTTACGTAAAAGATTGTTTTCACGCCGGCAATATTCAAATGGAAGAACATAGTCAGAAATGTGTGAAGAGGACATCAAAAATTTCCTCAAAAAATATCGAGTCATACAAGAAGTTGAGGGGCAGACATTTGAATGAAAATAACAACACAAATTGTACAATTGTAAATAAACCTTAACATTCTATAAAAATTGTGTGCCCAATTTTATTTTCTTCCAGTTTCTTCTGGTATAATGTTTTAATGGGATTTTAATTTAGTAGTCTTATAAAATGATGAACTAAACGAATTTTCAATTTTGTGCTCTTAAATAAATGTCACCAAATACTATAATAAAATATAAACAATTTCGAGAAAACTATCAGTCCATTTTCGAAATTGCTCATTTTTCTTTAGTTTATTTAAATATTTTTTGAAAATTAAAGTGCATTTTCAAAGATTGCCAATCACAATCCTTTTTTTTTAATTCTTTTTATTTATTTTGTTTTATAATTTCATAAATTTTTCGGTATATTTTTTTATTTTTATTAATTTGGTTCCAAAGTAAATAGCTCATGAACCTAGATTTGAAGGAATTAATATTAAGATATTTATTAAATTTCTATAACCGCCCTTTCTTTTCAAAATTGTGGTATCATACTTTAACACACTTAAAGTAGGAAAAATAAATTCCGAGTATACTGGCAAAATAATTTTTTTAAAATATTATTTATCAAAACACCCCCTTCCCCTCCCCTTATCAACCAATTTCAAAAGTAACTTTAACACTTAAATAAATAATTATTTAAACAGACTCAAGAAAAAAAATTTACTTAAAAATTCAATTAAAAAAAAAAACAAATTAGTTTTACAACCTTTAAAACAATAAAAAAATATAAATTTGACATCTACCCATTCACCCCTCCCCATTACTTTCCTCATCCTACCACCTCAAACACTAAAAATATTTTTTTTAAAAACTCGTTAAAATCATTTTTTTTAAATTTAGATTTTATATAAATTCTTTGCTAAACATTTCACTTTCAATACAATATACAGACAGATTCATCAGCTTTAAATTATCGTTAATATTTGAAATTATTGTCATTTTTTTGTTTGTTGATAGATTCTTCCAATAATTTGATTAAGAAAAAAAATAAAAATAAATTATAAATTTTTACCAAAAAATAACCAAAAAAATTTTTTTGTAATTAATTTAAATCAAAAAATTCATCATGGGCAAAAGGAAGAGTTTATTTGTTTCCACGAGTATTTTAAGACTAATATATCATCTGCAGGTATTATCGAAATGATTTGTGTTAACCCAAAAACTTATGATAAAAATAAAAATTAAGGAATTTTTGTTGTTGTGGTTTTTAACAAAATATCAATTCTTAGAGTTCGATGAGCAGATAAATAGATAGGCACATAATACTAATTTGTGCACATGTAAAAAAAAAATAATTTGGCAATTGGACCTCCTCTACTGTTGTCAAAAAAAAAACAATAAAAAACCGAAAACCCCAGCAAAAGTACATAAAAGCAACACAACCGAATGCAAATCTATGCAGAAATAAATGCTTTTTTAAGCTAATTTTGAACCAGCAACAAAGCAAGCAATAATAATGAAAGAGAATAGACAAAAAAGTTAAGCAAAACAAATAACAGCAAAAAAAAATTAAATCGGATATTATTTGTCATCCAAAGTTTTTTTTTTTTTTGCTCGAATGTGGTCACCTGTGTGATCATGTTCGTACACGATCATGCAGCCGATTATGACAATCGAGTTGAGGGTATTCCACTGTTATTTTCTCGAAAATCGTGTTTTTACTCTCACCGAAAATAAGCTTGTTCGTTCTTACATTATATCGGGTTTTTCAATAGCAACTTGACACTTTTGAGTATTTTCATATAGGGTTTCTATATTTACAAATACAATACAATTCCGATGACAGACGACAAATGACATGTACTTTCAAAACCCTCACAATCTTATGGGAATGCACAAAATTCCGACGTCAACGATTTTATCGTCCTATTAGACCTTGTTTCTAATTTGATCATTGTTCTATTGCCACACATTTCAGTATTTTATTATATGGGGCAGCCTTAGATTATAGAAGAACTGGATAGGATAGGTGTCTACACAAAAATTTGTAGCACAGCACATACAAAATAACAGAAACGGCGTATCCTTGGGGGGCCAATTTTAAACTTCAGTTATGCGAATGAAGCGGTTCGTTTAAAACCATTTTTGATATGTTATGTCATTTATAGAAAAATATAAATTAAATAGGCATTTTTGCATTTAAATTAAATTAAGAAATAAATCATTAATTACATAAAGTAATAAATTTTTAATGGTGTTGCAATTTAAAATGTGTAAATTTGGTAAAATTGAAAATGAAGTAAAATGGAAAATCTGTCGAAGAAGGTCTACTACTCGTAATTTCGTTAATAAGTATTGAATGTTTTTATTTGTCAGCAGATAGTCCTAAAATTATCTATTTTACCACCATATAGTCAGTTGAAGACAGGTACTTGATGGGTTATTTTTTATTCATATTTTTTTTAATGCCACCAGATGATCCTTAAGTTATCATAAGTTACCATGTGATCTGTAGGTTAGGTTTGGTTGTCCCATCTTTACATATCTTTTTTGTCACTAGATAGTCTATAAGTTCTTTTCATTCATGACCAGATGGCCCACAAGTTACAGGTAGAAATTTTCTCTTACCAACAGGTGGCTTACAGAATGTATTTAGTTGTCACCAGATGTCCCTTAAGTTATCTCCTGTTGGCTTATAAATTATTTAGTATCATTTGGTCTGTACGTAAAGTTTAGCTAGAAGATCATCAGTTGATTTTTTCCCCACCAGACAGCCTTTAGAATGACCTATTTTTATTTTTCACCAGATGGCCTGCAAGTTATTTTATATGTCACCAGATAGACTATAAGTAGTTTTTACAGTTGTCACCAGATGGACTATACGTTATTATATTTTGTCACCCGAATGGCTTATACCTTAGATTATAGAAGAACTGGATAGGCCTCTACACAAAAATTGTGGCCGAATTTTCTTGGCAATATATTCGTAGAACGTTGACATATATAAAAGAACAGAAACGGCGTAAATCAGTGGGGGTCAATTTTTTAACTTCAGTATGCGATTGAAGCGGTGCGTTTAAAATCATTTTTGATATATGATGTCATTTACGCGTAAACAAATCGATTTTTTTAATATTGCGGGTTTTATTGTTTGATGGGAATTAGTTTTTGGATATTTGTAATAAAACACAATATTCGATTTTAAAATATTATTTATTTATTTTATTATATATTTTAATTTTATTTATTTCATTATATATTATTTATTAAATTCAAAATTAGAAAGTGGAAGAGCATAAAATAAATATAAATTGTAAGTTATTTGATTAAAGGATTTTTTGCACTATTAAAAAAATTCGTTTCCTTAAAATTTTTTACACACATTTTACGTACACCAGCACTGAACTATTTTCTGGTAAGCATTGAACTGTCAACATCACATTTGTTTACATTTGTTGAATGCCGAACTTTTCACTTTTTAACCACTTTTTGGACCAAATAAATCACTAAAAGCCAATTGAACACATTGTAAACTAAATTTTTATTAATTTCTCTAGTAAAAATGAAGATTTCAACTTACCGAAAGAAAGAAATTCCCGACTTCCACATTCCGTTAAATTACCACCAACCATTTATAAAACACTTCATTTTTTTAAATAAAAACTTCCTATTAAATGTCATCAACAATAATACTTACTTTTTCGTAAATACTTTAAAAAAACAACATAAAAACTACACTTCTTTCACTTGCACTTTCCGATAAGTGCCAAAAAAAAAACAACTTGAAAAACAACAAAAGTATGCAAGCATTTCGGTATGCTACCACCACTTTCATGGAGAATGGCGTTTTTTCAAACTCTCCAAACGTTGAGGCGCTTGATATTTAATTGAAATTTACTAAATAAATAATTCCATTTCATATCAAAAGATTGTACAAAAAATAAACTTTGCCTGTCTTTTGTTTTTAAATTGTATTTTTGTTTGCAATAAGTAAATTAAAATGAATATAAATTATGCTTATTGCAAAAACTAGATGTCAGTGGGTGTCATGTCTATATAAAAAAATCTACACAAAAGTATGCAAGCAGTACGATTTCTCGCCGCTTCTGCAATAATTAAGCCAGAAAATTGCGTTTGTATATACGAAAATCTGACGTATGGGTTTATTCAGGTATTCTTTAATCTAAGTTCCAACCATAGTCAACATCTTTTCGAAAATTTTTTACCAAGCTCGTACGAGGAAAAGAAGTTATTAATCGTCACGTTCTGTCATTTTAGTAGACCTACCAGAAAAATTTACAACGATTCGCTGGCCTTAACCTATTTTCGCTACAACTCCTGGTTGTTTTCCCAAATAGGGTTGCATTTTCCAAACGTAGTTTTAATCTTTATTTGCTTGGTTTGGTTAGAAAATAGGTCGACCATAGTTCTCTTCGAAAAGCGGCATGGACAGAGAACTGCCCAACCAGCTCAAATAGATTAAATTGTCTTAAATTTTGAAGAGCCATCTTTTGGAAATAATCACAATAAGTGGTTTTTGTAATATTTAAAAAGAATGCTGAAATTTATTAAGGTATTCTTTAATCTAAGATGGTAGCATCTTTTAAATTGACATCAAATACAAAATAAATGCATATATTTAGGCTAAGTAAACTTTTACTCATTGTAAATTGTTTTTAATTTATTGAATTGGGCAAAATTCATTAATTTTTGACAGCAGAATTTGTAGTTAAGTTTTCAGTTCAGTCGGAATTCTGTTCACACCAATACTCAACTGTAAGTACTCACACACATCAGATAGACGCCACATAAACATACCAAACAAGAACATAAGCCACGTTTTAGTACTATTCATTTACATATCTAAGCATATAAACCTATATGTGGGTAAATGAAAGGTGTGCGAAGTTAATGCACTTGTCAGAAATTTTCGCGCCTTGTCATTTCAATTTGATGATCACATTTTTATTTATTGTTGTCAATTTTCTGCCGCCATTACTGTTGATGTTGTTCTGTCTCTTTTTAGCTACAGTTTTTCTCTGTGCTGTGTTCTTGACATTTTCTTGACTGTAATTTTAAGAATTTTTTGCTTTTCTTTTTCTACTTCCTTTGTTTGATTGTTTCTTAATCAGAAATTATGACGTCACTATACTATTAGGAAATATTATTTCTTTCATCTTATAATTTTTTTTTTAGTTTTTTTTTTTTTTTTTTTGGTTTTGAATAAGAAAATAAAAATCAATTTGCATTTTTCGAATTTTTGTTAATAAATCTTCTTTTTGAATATATGTACAACAAGTTTAGACATGTCTGCCGTTTTTTTTTGTATTTTTTTTTTTGAACATTCTAAAATTGACAATGACACGGCGCATGATAAGAAAGAAAGTAACTTGTTTTGTGTACAGTCAATGTCAAAATAGTCAAACCGCAAATATTGAAAATCAGAAAGGGTGACTAAAAAGTAATAAACAAAAAAGTGAAAAATGTGCAAAATATGCCTTGGTTTTTTTTTTTATAAAATACACTTAACTGCCGTATAACACGGTTGTGTTACGTTTTTAAAAAAATGCTGTATTATGAGATTCTATGTTATATGAAACAAAGAAATAGTGGGGAAAAAGGGAGTTAGGCTCACAAAAATTAAAAATGTATACTTTTACAAATTTATAATTAGGAGAAAGGTTTATGCAGTGGCGGGCTAAAACTCTTCTATCACCTTTATTACAACACATTATCTAGAAATCTTTTGTTAAGATCTTATTGAATCGAAAACTTACATACCATATATCATTTTTTAGGATGTATAATACAATATATTGGGTTGTCCGAAAAGTAATTTCGTTGTTTCCCAACAGAGGACTTAATTGTATTTTTTCACAACCAACTTCACACTTAAGTCGCAAAATCATATGTATTTTGACAGCTGTACAGTAGTTTTTGGTTGATACCCTTTTAAATATGGAAAGTGAAAAACCGCATTTTTGGTATATTTGCCTTTTTTTCTATAGAAAAGATAAAAATGCTGCACAAGCAAGAAAAAAATTATCTAATTTGTGCCAAAACTGGTTTGCAAAACTTCGATCCGGTAATTGACGTTTGTGATTTGCTTCTCAAACGCCAAGGAAATGATCCATTTTTAAAGCGTATCATCACTGGGGACGAGAAATGGGTTGTCTACAACAATGTTAAGCGCATAAGATCCTAGAGTAGAAAAGATGAACCGGTTCAAAGCACTTCAAAAGTCAATATGCATCAAAAAAAGGTTATGCTATCTGTTTGGTGGAAAAACGTTTATTTTGAGTTTCTACCGAGCAACACAACGATCAATTCTGAAGTGTACTGTCATCAGTTGGACAAATTGAATGATTCACTTAAAGAAAAAAAGGCCAGAATTGGTCAATAGGAAAGGTATAGTGTTCCAACAGGATAATGCGAAACCACATACAAGTTTGACCATTCGGCAAAAGCTTTTAGAGCTTGAATGGGATATACTGTCACACCCACCATACTGTCCAGAACTAGCATCTTCGGATTATCATTTGTTCCGGTCTCTACAAAAATTTTTAGACGGCAAAACGTTTAATTCAAATGAGGAGGTCAAAAATTACTTAGATCAGTTTTTGCCATCAAAGAAAAAAAATTTTATGAGCATGGAATCATGCTACTACCAGAAAGATGGCAAATGGTATTAGATCAGACTGGACAATATTTAATTGAATAAAATATTAATTCACTATAAGAAAATCATCTTTCATTTTTATAATTAAAAAAAAACGAAATTACTTCCCGGACAACCCAATAATATGGCAAATTAGATTAAATAACAGTTCGATTATTTTTTTTTTGTTGCAATATTAAAAAAAGAAGTATGAATTTCATTGATGTCTCTTCTTTTGCCATAAACAGACCAAGTACAATCATCAAGTTCCCATTCCCAATTCTAACAGGCTAGAATAAATGTCAAACTTTTATCATAATCCTTTTGTTTAGGTAAACGAATGATTAATTTCATCCTGAAAATTTACAACACAAAAAAACATGAAAAAATATGTGAGCTATGCTATTGTTACTGTATTTAATGAAGGTAAATTGAAGCGGAAGTCATCAGAGTTTACCACAGTCTGATGGTAGGCCTAGTTTAAACGAGGATCTGCAAACGACGCAATTTTTCGTACTTCTTTTCCTGCTAAATTCTCTACTTGTTCTCAGGCTAGCGGCGGCGTTTGATTTTGTGAGGGTTTTTGTGTATATTGGCTTCATACGCTGCTTTTTTAAAAGTTGGATACGTCCATTGCTCATCCAACCAACTTGACAAGATAATGTTTTCTCATTGGTTCTCGTTTAAAGTTGTAGTAGTTAAAAATAATAAATAGTTACTGCCGAAAATAAGGGAAACTTTGGGTGCCGACATTTTTTTAGTTTTCATTAAGAATACTAATTTAATCTGCTTGAAATTTACTTAATCGCCAAATAAAGTTCATATTTGTTTTTTAAATTACTTTTTCACCTAAAAATTACCTATAATTATTGATTGGCAAATAATTTCGTGTAGCATTTCTTGATTAACGCTGCACAAAAATACGAAAAAAAAGAAAAAGCCTTTAAAAAAAAAACTAAACAAACTCGCGATTTTCGATTTTTTTGTCGCGTTATGTTGGTACTTAAGTCTCTCACTTATGCCGACAAGTTCGGCCGTTTTGAATGTTCAGTTAATCTTTGACAGCTGCTTTGCTTGCACGTATTTTGGCTCGTCTTCGATTTTTGCCCATTCCAAAAAATGGATCAAAGAATCTGTTTCGGGAACAAGAAAAAGTCACAGGGGGCTAGATCTGGAGAATACGGTGGCTGCGGCATTATTAGTGTGTTGTTTTTGGCCAAAAATTCGCGCACAAGCAACGATGCGTGAGCAGGGGCGTTATCATGGTGCAAAAGCCAATTTTTTTCTTCCACAAATCCGGGCGTTCCTGGCAGATTGATTCGCGCAACTTGCGCATAACTTGCAGGTAATATTCCTTATTGACCGTTCTACCCTGTGGCAAGAATTCATGATGCACCATGCCCCTGCAATCGAAGAAAACTGTAAGCAAAACCTTCACATTCGACCGAACTTCGCGTTTTTTTCGATCTTGGCTCGTGCGGTAGCTTCCATTGGGATGATGTTGGTTTCCACGTCATAACCATAAACCCATGATTCGTCACCAGTTACGACCTTCTGAAGCAAATTTGGGTCGTCGCGGACAGCTCCTTAGTAATGTTAATGCGATGCTGTTATTGGTCGTGCAATAAATTATAAGAGTATACATATTTCTAGTCTCGAAGAAAATCCAATTCAGTAAAATCATACCAAAACCACCTTCCCCCTTTTAGCAAATCTATTCTGTAGAAGAAATCTACTTTTATAATATAAAACCCACATTTTCCTTAGATCCACATTCTTATTGGTGTCTGGGCATCAACTTGATTGAGAGCAAAAATAAGTCAGAAAAAAAACAACACTTTTACTCTAAATGGGATCGAATACCGGAAACCTAATCTGCGTTTTCTGCCGATTGCAAAAATTGAATTGATCTTGATCGCAGATGTACTCGTACATACGAGAGTATGTAGATTGTTGAAAAATCTTAGAAAACAGAAATTATATTTATGGAAAAAAACTCAACAATATAAAAATTACAAGTTGTTCGAAGTTTGCGTTGGTTTTGTTGTGTGATGATGCTGCGCGGAGGATTTAGTGTACTCGCACGGGTTTTGTAGTGTCAATAAACTATCATAAAATGCATGGGTCCTCTTGTTAAAGTATAAAAATAATCTTTTTCCTTTCGGAGGTGTTTGCGTTTGTAGCATGTCCCCACTACATGATGGTTAGGTGTTGGTTTTGGTCGCAATAAATTTGCTCCATAGTCGATTGAAATTTGTAGTAAAGTAAAAGCGTGTGGGGAAAAGCGTCATGTGTGTCCCCCGGAGATTCGCTTCTGTTCTCTTTGGGGTTTTATTTTTTACTTATTCTTGTGCCAGAGACGTTGTCAAATACCTTCTTTTTTTCTTCTTCCTAGACACATCATCATAGAGTTATTAATAATAAAATCGTGTACACTATATTTTTTTCTTCGAACATATGGCATGAGGTGGTTGGTGTTGATGCATTTTTGTTAACAAAGTCACACTTGCACCGACGACAACGGGGCAATGAGTCAATGCAATCGTTTGTCATTTGGTTGGACATTTTCATATCCCCCATAATATGCCCTGTTCTAAAAATAATCACCATAATTATTAGTCTCAGCAATAAATAATGGCAAATTCAATAATAAATGTTTTTTTCTATACGTTATCAGTCGATAGTGTTTCTTTTTTTTTTTTACTTTTTTTGGTAAATTGCATGAAAAATGCCACTATTCACAAGAATTTTATGGAATTTACTTTAGTTAATTATACTTAAAATAAAAATATTTTTTTTTTTTGATTTATGCAGAATTTTTATATACATTTTAAGGCAACTTAAATTTTCATCTAAAATGTTAATTGACGTTTTAGGTGATCATCACACTTTGACCATTAAAAGGCAATTCATTTGTAGCATAGAACAAGTGCTATAAACTTCTTTTTGTAGACTAGCAGTAGTTGTGTAGGATTTATTAAGTTCTTGTTTTTATATTTTTATTAAATTTAAACTTATTTTTAATATGAATTGTTTTATTATTATTTTTTTAAATTATCAATTCGCGTGGGCAAGAAACGGCTTTACACAATAGGTACACTGAATCAGTTTATATTTATTACTTTGGCATTTTAAAATGACAGCGCTGTCATTCTTATACGTTTGTGTTTTTTTGTATGGCGAACTACTCGATTCAATAACGCGTCGCGATAGTGAAATATCACCAAATTACAGATTTGGTGTCAAAAATCATTTTGATTTAGGTTGAATGGCAACGTACGTGTAAATAAGCAAAATTGTCAGATCTGAGATGAAAAGTAACCACATCAAATACATCCAAAGAAATTTTCAGGGTGCCGATTTTGGTCGGGCGGCATTATAGAGCCTCGGTAACTCTTAATGGCAAGAGGTATCAAGTAAGGATAGCAGTTTTTTTTGTCCCCAGACAATGTCCACTCTCAACAGAATGGTGCGATTTACCACACGACAGTTAAAACAGGGGACTTACCAGGTGTATAAGCTTAAATCCGCTTTTTTTTTAGTAAAAAAAAACATGTTTTTTTTATAGAAAGCAAAAACAAATTTATTCAAAGTACTTGCCCTCGTTAGCTACACATTTTTCCCATCTCTCGAGCAATTTGTGGATACCACGCCAAAAAAATTCCTTTATCTCTTTCGAGGCAAACCACTCATCAAGCCATTTTCGGACGTCTTCGTAAGAATCGAAGTGCTGCTCAGCGAGAGCGTGGCCCATCGACGAAAACAGGTGGTAGTCGGAAGGGACCAGGTCTGGTGAATAAGCGGAGTGGGTTAGTAGTTTTCGGACCAGTTGACACCCAGTTGAGTGTCTCCAAGTAGTTTCGGACCATTCTTGACGTGTGCGATGGTGCGTTGTCGTGGAGGAAAATCAGCTTGTCATATCTTTGTTGATAATCCGTCCTTTTTTCATGCAGAGCACGGTGCAATTTGATCAGTTGTTGGTGGTAGCGGTGGGCATTGACAGTTTCACCAGGTTTCAACATTGCATAGTAGACGATACCCTGCTGATCCCACCAAACGCACAGCATCGTCTTCCGTCCGAAGCGATTTGGTCTTGGGGAAAATATTGATGGTTGGCTGGGATTAACCCACGAATTATAGCGTTTAGGATTCTCGAAATATATCCACTTTTCATCGCCTGTTATAATCCGATGCAGGAACGACTTTTTTTTTGTCTGGCGAGCAAGATCTCGGCACCCATTTTCCGATCTTTTCAATCTTCCCCATGGCACGCAGACGCATACAAATGGCTGGTTGAGTAACACCCAATTGCTCCGCGAGCATTTTTTGCGATTGGGTATCGTCTTCGTCCAAAAGAGCCTGCAATTGATGGTCCACAACCTTCCTAGGCCGATTTTCACGCTTCTTGTCCCACAAAGTCAAAATTCCCGTCTTTGAACCGACGAAATCAATCTCGGCACGTTGTTTCCGATAAAGCACTGTCACCATAGGCCTCCATAATCATTCGATGCGATTCGGCAGCCAATTTTTTCAAATTGAAGCAGAAAACCAGAGCTTCCTGCATATGCTCTTTTTCTAGCACAAAACCAGACATGATTGCCAAAGGAAAAATGTTTGTTGTTGTACGAAATTGCTGACAAGGTGCACTTTTGAATGTTGACAGATGTCAAACTCATACAAAAAAAAGTAGACGTGCCCATGGTACCTTAATACGCTCACTCACGCCATCTATGACCAAACAGCGGATTTAAGCTTATACACCTGGTATTGCAGATGAAGTTGTCACGTCCCGCTTATTTAAACTTTTCTTTATGGAGCTACGTTAAGTCTAATGTTCTTAATCAATAAATCGATCGACAACACTTTCCAAGCTAGAGAACAACAACATTCAAACCATCGAGTAGATTCAGCCTAATTTATGCCGAATAGTTATCCAAAATTATATCAGATCACTTCCTACAAACGATTCCGTGAAAGCCATTTTAACAATGTTTTTTTTCTTTCACGGCTTCGTTTTGTAGAAATAATAAATCCATTCACCATAGCTCATACACATTTTTTTTTCTTCTATTGAATTTTAAATATTTAGCGCCTCTAATGCAAAAAACCATTTGCTATAAACTTAAATTAAAAAAAAGAAAAAAATTAATAAAAATAATAGTGATTATTTTAGCACCACTTAGTACAAATATTTTTTATTAAGTTACATATGTGGAAGAAATATAAACAATTACAAAAATTAATAATTTTATCAGAATTGTTGGTAAAGAAGAGGAAGGGGGGGGATGGCAGAGGGGAGAATTTTGAGTTAATTGAAGCCATTCGAGAAAAAAACAAGGTTGAAACGGCTATTTTTTTGGTTATGTTTCTAATTACTTCTAGTACTACAAACTACCCCTCTACTACTGTTAAAAGGGAAGTAATTTAAATTAATTCAATTTTTTTTTATTGTTTTAATATATTTTTTTTTTACTGTTAATTATTAAATAAAATTATTAAAGACCTCCAAAAAAAAAAAACAACGGGCATTAAAATGTTATTTTTTTAGTAATTATTCTAACTACTTCTAGTACTACAAAACTAAGTGAACATTACTACGTTCTTTCACCCTGTGATCTTTTTGTATAAAAAAATTACAATTACGCCAATTGTAAATTTTTTTTTTTTATTGATACTAATTGTAATAGTTTTTATTAAAGAATTTTTGCAAAATCATATAAAAAATACCAAAATTGAAGGAAAAAAAAAAACAAAACAAAACAAAAACAACCAAAACAGAACAGACTCTCTGTTTTAAAGGCACACCTTAGTGGATTCTTAATTAAGGTGTGTGTACATAGGTGCTGCTGTCCATTTATTTTCTTCGATTTTAATTTTTTGTATGTCATTGATTCTTAATTTTATGGAATTCGATTGATTTTTTATTTAACTTTAAAAAAATAATGGTTTTTTTTTTGTTGGTGGCTTCCTTTTTTCAAAGCAGTTATCATTTTGGTGTTTTTGATATTTTTTCACAGTCGATCATACAAGAAGGACCACACACAAGCTAAAGTTAAGATTGTACAAGTACACTTAATAATAACTTATATGCAACGATTCTATAAAAAACATTGGAAAGAAAATATTCTTGAATTTTACTGATTTTAAATGGATTTCGATCCCCCTCTTAGTGGGGGATATTTTTTCACAACATTTCAACTGCGAACGAAATGTGGGGAAAATTGAAATTCGTGCATTTACGAAAAGTGATTTGTTATTAAAGTTTTGTGAACGTTTTTTTTTTATCTTCCCAGATAGCTTTTAAAGTAACAATTCGATTGAGGGGTGGGGAGGGGGGAAGGTAGTAAAGTTTCTGAAATTTTTTATTGTGAATATAAGGTTAATAGAAAGAAAATAAGAATATCAATACAGTTTTTTTAATCAATCGATTAGAACTAATCGTAAGTCATGCTTAATCAAACAGCAATAGTATAATTTATTTTAATTCTTTTTTTTTGTTTGCAATTTGATTTTGGTGGATAAATTTTTGTAGCTTCCCAATCATGCAAACCAATCCAACAACCGACCACCATACGATTATTGTGGGGCCATTAAGAGTGTATCAACAGCCGCAATAATGTGAAAACAATAAAAATCGTGCGCATATAACATCATCAAAAAATCAGTGGAAAAATTCATTGAACTCTTATATTGCCATATATTGTAAAATATATAAAAAAAAAATTTATATATATTGTTGGCAGCAAAATTCAATTTTTTTCTGGAAATTTTGAAATTCCCTATTCGAAAAAAAGAACTGCTTGCTGCTGCTGATTCAACGGATAATGTATGGAATTGGATTTTTTAAAATTTATTTTGTTAATATCTGGTGTCATGTGGGATTTTTCGTACCATCAAGAATTTAAAAAAAAAATGTAGAGTGTTGAAACCAAGTATTAAACGGGGGTGATGCGCCTCATCGAATCACCTAATTTGCACTTGGGTGCTATGTCATACTTCGAGCTGTGTTCGAGCTCGTGCCCAGAGCTTTTTTTTTTGTACTCTATTGTGGACACAAATAATTTTGTAGATGAAATTATTTGAGAGCCTACAGTTCTAATTTACCCATCTCCCCCCTTCTACTTTTTTTCTCTGTTCTGAATTCAAAGCTATTCAAAGAGAACTATTCTATACGAAAATGTTCTGTATTCTCGTTTATATAAGAAAGAAGAAGAAAAAACTCACATAAAAGTAAAAAAAAGAAGAAGAAGACAATGAAGAAAAGAATAAGGTGATTTTTTGTTGTTGTTGAAAAGAGTAAATACTCTTTAAAAAAAAATTATTTTGATTGGAAAAAAGTATTTTGAACTTTAAAAATTCTTTACTTTTACGGGAAAATAACGCATCGTATGAAAATTAACTGATGATTATTATTGAATAAGTAAAATGTTGAATAAAGGCAAAGCAACTAATAGTATAAAAGACAGTGAAACAAATTTCTGCTTTTGATGATGATAGTCAAAATGTGACCGATTAACCGTGAATGAAGTGAGTCATGGATGAATAAACATTTAAGTGTTCTTTACTTTTGTCTTCTTCTTGATTAGTTTCAATATTGGAAAAAAAATTGAATTCCCATCGAATTTGTTCGAACGAAAGCAATAGCCATGATGGAATCAGTCAATATGGAAGTGGCAGAAACAAAACAAAAAAAACCGATATAATTTTAGGTTCCAGAAGAGTGTGATGGAAGCTGATGTAAAAGTAGCAAAAACAGCAACCAAAGATAAAATAAATTAAGATGCTACACAAGTAATAAGAATGTGCGAAATTACATAATAACAGCCACACATTAGTTGTAAAAGAAACAAGAAGTAATATTAAGAGTAGCATTAACGACTACTGTAGCAGATACAATATGATTTTCAATTACTACAGCGGCAAATATAATGTAATCGTCAATAAAAACACTATCAGCTAAAATAAGATTCTTAGTAACAACCGTATTAGCTACAAATTTGATCTACAGTAAAAACAAGATCAGCTGCAATAAAAAAAATTGCAGTAAAAAAACAAGATCAGTCATACACAATAAAAAAAATTATTACCAGCTACATTATGATCCTTAACAACAATATTATTAGCTACAAAATAATTCACAATTACCACATTAGCAGCTAGAATATGATTCACAATAATTGCACTACCGGCAAGAATATGATCTTCAGTAAAAGGAGGATCACCTATAAAATGGCTTATAATAAAAATAGGATCACTTATAAAATGATTCACAATCACTACAGTAGTAGCTAGAATATAATTTACAATAACTGCACTAGCGGCAACAATATGATCTTCAGTAAAAGGAGGATCATCTATAAAATGGCTTATAATAAAAATAGGATCACTTACAAAATGATTCACAATCACTACAGTAGCAGCTAGAATATAATTTACATTAACTGCACTAGCGGCACCAATGTGATCTTCAGTAAAAATAGGATCACCTATTGTATAAAATGGCTTATAATAAAAATAGGATCACTTACAAAATGATTCACAATCACTACAGTAGCAGCTAGAATATAATTTACAATCATGGGCTTGTCCACAATGACTTCATGACGAACCAATGTGATCTTCAGTATAAATAGGATCACCTATTGTATAAAATGGCTTATAATAAAAATAGGATCACTTACAAAATGATTCACAATCACTACAGTAGCAGCTAGAATATAATTTACAATAACTGCACTAGCGGCAACAATATGATCTTCAGTAAAAGGAGGATCACCTATAAAATGGCTTATAATAAAAATAGGATCACTTACAAAATGATTCACAATCATTACAGTAGCAGCTAGAATATAATTTACAATAACTGCACTAGCGGCACCAATATGATCTTCAGTAAAAATAGGATCACCTATAAAATGACTTATAATAAAAACAGGGTCAGCAACAAAATGATTCACAATAACTACAATAGCGGCAATAATATGATCTTCAGTAAAAAGAGGATCAGCTACAAAATGATTCACAATAATGCAGTAGCGGCCACAAAATGATTCTAAATAAAAACAAAGACCAGCTACAAAATTAATTCACAATCGCCACAATATCAACTACTACACAAACAACAAAAAGAGAACCAGCTACAACAAGATCACCACAAATTCACTGACGGCGACGAGATCATTGATCTACTTTGTTGGATGACAGTAAAATCGTTCTGGTCTACTGGCGTATGGATGGATGGACTCAACATTCACAGCATTCAACAGACGATAAAACTTTTAAAATTTAACAAATAATTTCCGTTTGCAATTAGTTACTGGCATTTTCTGTCAATATATAGAATCTGCTAACATTTAAATCGATATTCGGTAAAGTATGAAAAATTCTCAAATTAATGAGAAAATCCAACTCGAATAAGAAAAAGTGCACCCATAAAGGTAAATATTCTGTCTGCATCGGTTATTTTATGGAACGTTTGTAAACTGATTAAGAAAAAAAACCTTTACTGATAATTCCAAAATTCACCTTTTCTTATTTGCTTAATTGCCGAAGAACTTTTAGTGAAAAAAATTGCCGAAGAACTTGCACAAATTTACTTGATCGAAAAACTTTCACCAATAGAGTTTGTGGTAATTTTGTTGAGATCATATTAATATGAAGATTTGGTCAACCAGAAGGAGACGAAGGAGGGAATAGGGCCACAGTATAAACTCTATACGCACTTAGCATAAAATTTCAGAACCAAAAAAAAAAATTACTTTTCAAATGGTCGATAGTGCGTCGTCGGTGCGTTGACTAATTTCAATTGAACTATCAAAATTATTTCGCTGCCAGCAAGATCGATTGTAAAACAAGCAGAGGCAAAAAATTTAATACCTACGCACTGTTTTCGTTTTTCGTTTTGGTTAGATACGTTCACGCATTATTATTATTATTATTATTATTACTGTTTCGGGTTTCCTAATTCAATTGTTTTCACTTTTTATACAGTCTTTATTGCCAAATAGATTCGTACGCACCTGGATGGGATACGCATTTTAATTAGTCTATCGATAATTTTGAACGGAACTATAGGGATTGGATACGCACTTTTTTTTGTCTACCTTTCACTCTCTCTCTCTCTCTCTCTCTCTCTCTCACTGCCACACTGCTATTTTAATTCTTTTGCGTATATTGAATTAAATATAATTTATTTTATCAACATTTGATAGTCTGTTGAAATTTAGTGCAAAGGATTAGGCACGTTTTTGTTCACGCACCGCAGAAATACGGTATGCCAAACGCATGTCCCCAAAAAAAGGTAGCAAGAAAGATTTCAAATATTGTATGTTAACTGTGTATGAGATTTCACCTGTAAATGATGGAAAAAACCTTTTAGAAAATCCTATAAAATGTGAAGCGATCATGGCGCTATCTTGTGGTGAGCATTTCTTCACATAATTAAGAGCTTAAAATTGTTTCCCCTTTTTTTTCTTTTTTTTTTTTAAATATATGAGTTTTTACATTAATAATCTGAATACTAGCGGGTCTATCCTATAAAGAACTTTATTTTTCAATAGGGTTAAAATTGGCTATGTTGACACATTTTTAATTCAGTTTTTTAACATGTTCATAATAAAAAGTTTACCATTTGTTATAATGTTCATAATAAAACATACCAACAACAACAACTGCCTGTACAGGTCGTTTAGCTGAAAATATATTGCTTTAGTTTTATCGGTTTTGTGACGTTCTCAACAATTGGGCTTGTCCACAATGACTTCATGACGAACTTTGCACAAGTATTTGGCTCTTAAGCCTTATAAGATGCAATTGGTACACGAATTAAAGCCATCAATCAGTTTATTTTCAATGTCGAAATTTTAGCTGAGTTAGTTTATCACAAAAAGTCGGCTCGGACGAAGCTCATTTTTACTTAGACGGGGCTATGTTAACAAGCAAAATTGGACCATTGAGGCATCTAAAAATCCAAAAGCACCTATTAATGACGTGTCCCTTTATGGTGTTCTTTATGGGTCATTGGTCCGTATTTTTAAAAAAATAAGGCTGGCACTAAAGTGCGCTACACCAGACATGTTAACCAATTTTGTATGACCTATTTTTAATAACATGACTGTCGACGCTTGTGGATTGAACAGGACGGCGCTACGTGCCACACTGCCAGAGGAACAATCGATTTAATGGAAACTTTATTCAATAGTTACCTTATTTCTCAAAATGGTTATGTTGGACTTCTTCTTGTGAAAGATTTTCATTTATAAGCATAGCCCAGACACAATTCAAGAGCTCAAAAGCTGACATAGAAAAGATAAAAATGATGTTCAAGCAAGCAAAATAGTATCCGATGTGTATGGAGAAGATGTGTTAAGTGAGCGCCAGTGCCAAAACTGTTTTGCAAAATTTCGATCCGGCAATTTTGATCTCGAAGATGCACCACGTTCTGGAAGGCCAGTTGAAGCTGATGAAGACACAATAAAGGCATTAATTGATGCAATTTGGTGAATAACAACTCGTGAGATCGCTGAAAGACTAAATTAATCGAATACGGCCGTTCATGATCATTTGAAACGGCTAAGTTTAATCTCAAAGCTCAACATAAGGGTTCCTCATCTTCTTAGGGAAAAAAAATGTGTGCCGTCGCATTGACGTTTGTGATTTGCTTCTCAAACGCCAAGAAAATGATCCATTTTTGAAGCGTATCATCACTGGGGACGAGAAATGGCAATAGATCCTGAAGTAGAAAAGATGAACCGGCTCAAAGCACATAAAAAAAGGTTATGCTATTTGTTTGGTGAGATTTCAAAGGAATCGTTTATTTTGAGCTTGTACCGAGCAACACAACGATCAATTCTGAAGTGTACTGTCGTCAGTTGGACAAATTGAATGATTCATTTAAAGAAAAAAGGTCAGAATTGGTCAATAGGAAAGGTATAGTGTTCCACATACAATTTTGACCACTCGGCAAAAGCTTTTAGAGCTTAGATGGGATATACTGCCATGCCCACCCAGACTCTCCACAACTAGCACCTACCGATTATCATTTGTTCCGGTCTTTACAACAATTTTTAGACGTTAAAACGTTTAATTCAAATGAGGAGGTCAAAAATCACTTGGATCAGTTTTTTTGCCAGCAAAGAATAAAAATTTTAATGAGCATGGAATCATGCTACTACCAGAAAGATGGCAAAGGGTATTAAATCAGATTGGACAATATTTAATTGAATAAAATATTAATTCACTATAAGAAAATCATCTTTCATTTTTATAATTAAAAAAAACGAAATTACTTTCTTGACAACCCAATATTTTAAAATGGTTACCAGAAAATATTCCTTATCTTAACAATGCTAATTAATAACGTACACCCAAAGAATCGTAAAATAGTTTATTGTGACCCTTACCTTTGGGCACAAGATCTATTTCCGGAAATATAAACTATCAACCATAAAAATAACTAAATTTCCTGTGTGCGATTACTCATTTTGATTGTATTAAATTCATTACCATTTTAGGTGAGTAAATAAATATAATCTCAAAAATGTTCTGTCTTTTTTGTCATTTAACAGCATTTTTGGTTGTTCTTTCATTTTTTTCTTCTTCTTATATTCTCTGTTCAAACTTGCTTGCAATCTACAAAAAGTATTCTAGGTCTAGAAAGTGTTGTACTAGAAATGACTCATACCCATTTACTTACTTACATGCTCACTTTTCTGCTATCTAATGAATATGATAATTTTATTAGGGTAGGAAATTGTTTGGCCTAAATTTAGCATTATTGCGTTTTAAGTTTTTAATTACACACATCCAAGTAGACATTTAATGTTCATATAATTATTTAAAATGACTAAATAATAGTTAAAAGAGAAATGGAAAATGTTGTAGTTAAAATCGCAATCTATGCAATTATGCATATAAATAATGGCTACTGTTTAGTTTCAAAATTACCCAATCGTCGTCAATTGTACATATTCATGTCATCCAAATGGGTAATGTTCAATTATGAGGAATTTACTAGTCTAACGATAATGACAAACTGTCATTGTACTTTTAAGACCTAAATCACTGGCGAACAAATGATCGTCTGTTAACGATCAGTGTACCCATAGCAAAGCAACATATTTTAAACTACAAGTAAAATGGAAATTTTCTCTTAATTCAACTAATTTTTGCTTACTAGTTTTTATTGAAATTTCTTTTATCTTATATAAATTGAAAAGTCTCCAAAAGACTCCCATTTGAATAATAGTACAATATATTATGAATGAATGTAATTTAAATGATATTCTTTAAGAATACGAGTAGTTCAAACAAATTTTTTTATAAGATCAAAAAAAAAAAAGTAACGACTGTTGTTATTGTACAAGAATTTCGAAAAGACATTTATGTAAGTGTAAAAATTTTCAAGAAACGCACGAACTATGAATTTCTTACCTTTCAATGGCGAATCCATCCATCCCCATTTAATTTGTTTCGCCCAAACATTTACTTTTTGGAAAACTTTTTAAGCTAAAAACTTTTGTTTGTTCTCTCAATTTTTCTTTAAATTTATATCTAGAAAAAACGCACATAAAAAAAACCCATTTAATTCTCAAATGTTATTATTTCTCACACGTTTTGCTTAGCAATAATTTTTTGAAGATCTGTTTTTCTTTTTTACTTTTTATTATAAAAATTTAATATTATAAAAGAATATAATTGAATGGAAATAAGTAAAAAATTGTTATCGAAAAATATTCTCAGGCTGAAACAAAATCAAACAATTTCTGCTTGATGATTGTTAACAAATCACAAAAAAAAGTAAACTATTTATATGGAAGTTTAATGGTTGTGCTTTTAAAATATATTGAATAAAAGCGATCTTTTCAATATTGCCGATTGATAGATAATATACAGCCACCAAAATGTATAAAGATTCGTGAGATTTTTCAAAACGGATATTATTCAGCAAGCAGGTTGTGATATTATCCTTTAAAAATAAGTTTTTAATTTATCAACTCGAAGCAGACGCAAATTGATGGAATTGAAATTTCATACAACGCCATCTATGGTGTTAAATTGGAAGCAAAAAAATTCTTCACTATTTTACTAGAAAATAAATTTTAATTTTTTAATGTAAATCGGATAATTTTCTGAATTTAAGTTTGAGCAGCAAATCCGGAAGTCATACCGACGGCGATATCTTAAAGAGGCGTCAAAAAATTCATTGATATTAGATTAAATAATTCCAAAATGATAAATTTAATAAAAATTTTATTAAATTTGAATTTATCGACTAGAAACAGACGCAAATTTGTCGAATTGAAATTTCATATAACGCCATCTATGATATTAAAATGGGAGCAAAAAAAAATTCTTCACTATTTTACTAGAGAATAAATTTTAATTTTTTAATGTAAATCGGATAATTTTCTGAATTTGAGTTCGAACAGCAAATCCGGAAGTCATACCGACGGCGCTATCTTAAAGAGGCGTCAAAAAATTCATCGATATTAGATTAATTAATTCCAAAATGATAAATTTAATAATAATTTTATTAAATTTTAATTTATCAACTAGAAACAGACGCAAATTTGTCGAATTGAAATTTCATACAACGCCATCTATGATATTAAAATGGAAGCAAAAAAATTCTTCACTATTTGACTAGAAAATAAATTTTAATTTTTTAATATAAATCGGATAATTTTCTGACTTTGAGTTCGAACAGCAAATCCGGAAGTCATACCGACGGCGATATCTTAAAGAGGCGTCAAAAAATTCATTGATATTAGATTAAATAATTTCAAAATGATAAATTTAATAATAATTTTATTAAATTTTAATTTATCAACTAGAAACAGACGCAAATTTGTCGAATTGAAATTTCATACAACGCCATCTATGATATTAAAATGGAAGCAAAAAATTCTTCACTATTTTACTAGAAAATAAATTTTAATTTTTTAATGTAAATCGGATAATTTTCTGAATTTGAGTTTGAGCGGCAAATCCGGTAGTCATACCGACGGCGCTATCTTAAAGAGGCGTCAAAAAATTCATCGATATTAGATTAAATAATTCCAAAATGATAAATTTAATAAAAATTTTATTAAATTTGAATTTATCGACTAGAAACAGACGCAAATTTGTCGAATTGAAATTTCATATAACGCCATCTATGATATTAAAATGGAAGCAAAAAAAATTCTTACTATTTTACTAGAAAATAAATTTTAATTTTTTAATGCAAATCGAATAATTTTCTGAATTTGAGTTTGAGCGGCAAATCCGGAAGTCATACCGACGGCGCTATCTTAAAGAGGCGTCAAAAAATTCATCGATATTAGATTAATTAATTCCAAAATGATAAATTTAATAATAATTTTATTAAATTTTAATTTATCAACTAGAAACAGACGCAAATTTGTCGAATTGAAATTTCATATAACGCCATCTATAATATTAAAATGGAAGCAAAAAAAAATTCTTCACTATTTTACTAGAGAATAAATTTTAATTTTTTAATGTAAATCGGATAATTTTCTGAATTTGAGTTCGAGCAGCAAATCCGTAAGTCAGACCGACGGCGATATCTTAAAGAGGCGGCAAAAAATTCATTGATATTAGATTAAATAATTTCAAAATGATAAATTTAATAATAATTTTATTAAATTTGAATTTATCGACTAGAAACAGACGCAAATTTGTCGAATTGAAATTTCATATAACGCCATCTATGATATTAAAATGGAAGCAAAAAAAAATTCTTCACTATTTGACTAGAGAATAAATTTTAATTTTTTAATGTAAATCGGATAATTTTCTGAATTTGAGTTCGAGCAGCAAATCCGTAAGTCAGACCGACGGCGATATCTTAAAGAGGCGGCAAAAAATTCAATGATATTAGATTAAATAATTACAAAATGATAAATTTAATAATAATTCCAAGAAGAAATTTATATTTAAAAAAAAAAACAAATTTTAATATTGTAATTAAAAATAATAAAGAATTCATTTCAATTAAAAGAGACCTGAACAAGCGACAATATTTATATGTAAAAAAAAATCAGTACAGGAACCGTGGGAAAGGAGGGGGGGGGGTAATTGTTCAATAATTCGAAAGCGGAAGTAGACTGTCGTTTTGAACTTAATTTATATTCAACAGGAATCGTATGAGAATTTGTACCTTTCCATTTTGAGCGTACATCTTGGATTATATTGTAGAATTTGAAGGAACAGAAGAAAAAAAAATACCACAAAAATGGACAACGTATCTAAATTCTTTTGGAAATATTAATATGTGCTTGGGTAAGATAAGAGCCATTCATATATTCGTACAGTACGTAATATTGTTTAAGATTTTATTGCAATAATTGAATTTGCCATTAAATAACATTTAGCAAAATTGACCAGAATACTTATCGAGAAGATTGTATTGAGGTATTTTTTAATCGGTCAATAACTTTGGATTAGTAGCTGAACTAGCTTGCGGTAGGTAAGGTGTAATTAGCAATTTCTAGACTAGAGATTATTTTGATTTTAATCGTAGAATAAATAGTACGAACGTGTATAGAAATGAGATTTTATAGAAATTCACATCTTTTAATTATTCTGTAGAGATTGCATCGTTTTAATTTTAATTTTTTTGCATAAAATGTTAGGGATGCTCAGTCACAAATGATACCATTTCCTTAGATATTTTTATTATGGACTAGAAAATGGTCGAAACACAACCCGAGCTGAGCAATTATATTAAATAATTATTATTATTGGATTTATTATTAATCTTGTACTAAATATAATTTTCTTTTGGCTTTAATTATTTTAGTAATGTTGGCTCTAAAATAGATTGAATATTTTTTTTTGATTTTTTAAAGAGTTTTTCTGAAGTTTTCATTGTTATGGAAGAAATACAAAAAATACCTACGTAAAAATGCCGTCATAATTATAGAGTTCTTACTGGAATATAGTTGATAAATATTTTTTTTTAGAAGTTTTGAATCTTATTTTTTGATATTTAAACACTTTTGTACATTGTAAATTTGATATTTAAACACTTTTGTACATTGTAAAGTTTCAATGATGAAAAATTCAATTTAATCGAGAGTTTAATTGTAAAAAATTTGTATGATATAAAATTGAAATTTCATTAAGTGAATTTTTGTCATATAAGTGAAAAATTTGTGATGATCCATTATTTAAATTTAGTGGTAAAAGTTTTTTTTCTAAAATCGAAAATTCAATAGTGAAAAACCCGACAAAAGTCAATTGTCAAAATTCATAATTAAAAATTTTCAAATGACCCAAAATCCAGTAGCATAAATTTCCACAAAAATATATACTCAATGTTGAATGGTTACGTCTATTTCCTATTTTAGGTCTAGACTTAGAAAGAGAACATAGACATAACATTCAGATTTTATGATCTAGAATTGCTTAGTGAAATTCCCACATGGCTAAGAAGTTGGTTGTGAAAAATCCGACATGATCCAAAAATCTGACATGGTAAAAATTCCCGACGATTCGCTAACAGAAATTCCCGCATGGTACACAGTTTAATGGTGATAAATATTTTTAGTTGAAATTTGTAGTTTTCTTTTACTTCATAAATCCTACAATAACATAGTAGATATTAGAATGTGGAAAAAAAACCAAAAAAAACAACAACGTCCATTTGACATAACAAAGAATCTTAGACCTTATAGCCAATTTGACCCAACAAACTATAGTGTATTTATCCAAAACTCTTCCATTATTTCTTTTAAGGAATATTTTCCTTAAATGTGAGGTCCTTAACTTAATTTAACTTAAGGACCTTAGCTTATGAATATTAAAAAAAAAAATTTTCTTCTTTTCTTCAAAATAAAAAATAAAATTTTCCTTTTTTTTGAGGTCCAAAAAGTCTAACTGATGACCACCTAATCGCCTTAAAAGAGTAGTTAGAATAAAAAAAAATTTATATGTGATGTTATTAATAAATTCATATAAATTTGAATAGGTTTTTTTTTTAAATTGGAGGTCTTAAAATATTTAAGTAAATATTGGGTTGTCCGGGAAGTAATTTCGTTTTTTTTTTTTATAAAAACGAAAGACGATTTTCTTATAGTGAATTAATATTTTATTCAATTAAATATTGTCCAGTCTGATTCAATACCCTTTGCCATCTTTCTGGCAGTAGCATGATTCCACGCTCATAAGATTTTTGTTCTTTACTGGCGAAAAACTGATCCAAGTTATTTTTGACCTTGTCATTTGAATTAAACGTTTTAACGTCTAAACAATTTTGTAGAGACCGGAACAAATGATAATCGGAACGTGCTAGATCTGGAGAGCATGGTGGGTGTGGCAGTATATCCCATCTAAGCTCTAAAAGGTTTTGCCGAGTGGTCAAAATTGTATGTGGAACACTATACCTTTCCTATTGACCAATTCTGATCTTTTTTCTTTAAGTCAATCATTTAATTTGTCTAACTGATGACAGTACACTTCAGAATTGATCGTTGTGTTGCTCGGTAGAAGCTCAAAATAAATGTTTTCAAACCAAACCGATAGTATAACCTTTCTTTAATGAATATTGGCTTTCGAAGTGCTTTGATCCGGTTCATCTTTTCTACTCCAGGATCCATTTCTCGTCCCCAGTGATGCTACGCTTCAAAAATGGATCATTTTCTTGGCGTTTGAGAAGCAAATCACAAACGTCAATGCGACGGCACAAATTATTTTTCGTAAGAAGATGAGGAACCCATATGTCGAACTTTGAGATTAAACTTAGCCATTTTAAATGATCACGAGCGGTTGAATTCGATAAATTTAATCTCTCAGCGATCTCACGAGTTGTCATTCGCCGGTTTGCATAAATTAATGCCTTTATTGTGTCTTCATCAGCTTCAACTGAGGTGGATCTTCGAGATCAAAATTGCCGGATCGAAATTTTGCAAACCAGTTTTGTAATTTTTTTGAAAAAATTTTTTTCTTGCTCAGCATTTTTTATCTTTTCTATAGTAAAAAAGTAAAATATGCCGAAAATGCGGTTTTTCACAATTGGAACTACTGTGCAGAATCAATCGATCTTTGCTATGTTAGCTATCAAAATACATATGCAGCTTAAGTATGAAGTTGGTTGTGAAAAAATACAATTACAATAAGTCCTCTGTTGGAAAACAACGAAATTACTTTCCGGACAACCCAATATATTTTCTTGAATATTAAAGAACCCAATATTATAACAATAAAAAAAATAAACCAAATTTACATTTAATTAAATATAGAATATTAAAGATTTAAAAAAAATTTTTTTGTTTAATAATAATATAAAAGAAATTGTGTTCCTGGAAATAAAATGAAATTCCCAATGGGCTGAGAAATGATTCAAAACTAAAATGGCAATTGTGAAAATTCTTTTATAGTCAAAAATTCAACAGTTAAAATTCGCCAGTTATCCGAAAATTCAATGGCATAGATTCCCATAAGATCCCACACGCGCAGTGTCGAACATTTCTTACATGGTCTAGTTTCAAAGGAGAAAATGAACGCAAAAGTCAAAATTCATAGTCTGGAATTCCATAGCGAAATTCCCACATGATCGGTCCGACATGATCCAATAATTTCTATGGTGAAAATTCTTACAGGTTCGAGTATTCGCTGTGTACGCGAATTCAATAGTAAAATTCCCATGTAGCTGAGAATGTAGTTGTAAAAATTCCCACATGCAATGATCGAATATGGAAAATTCAATGGTAAAAATGCCCATAGGTTCGAGTATTCGCTGAGGAAAATTCCCCCACGGTCCAGATTTGAATGGTGAAAATTCCGAAGTAGTCAGAAACTTAGTGAGGGAATTTTTTGCTGTTTGTACAAACCTTACAAATGTCATTGCTTTTCAATGAAAATTTTTATATTTATTTCATTCTCATCTTTTCCATCTCAAATGTCTCCCATGCTCGTATATTTATTATTCCGAATTCGCTTTTGAATCACAACAATTTCAAATGTGATCATCATGTGCATATTTATTGAAAAATTAATGGCAAAACAAAATTGTGTGTACTCATAATAAGATGAGAAAAAAAAAGAAAGGAAAACAACTTAAATTGATTTACGATAAAATGTTATTACCAGAAAAAGTTGACATTTTATTTGAAAATTATTACAATTTAATGTATTGGATAATATCATCGCGTATAGATGTTAATTATTATTATTTATTTTTTTTGTCATTTTGTTATTTTTATCTGATGTCAAATTAATTTTATGATTATATGAATAAGAGTGCTGTGATTATAATCAAAATGATTATCATATAGAGGATTCTGAACTCTTGGCAAGAAATGATATCATTTGAAGGTCTTCACTACCGACGATTCCATACCATAATTGGAATTCCGGCTTTCAGTTGGAATTGGAAATGCGTTCAATTCTTTTCAATGTTGAATTTTTCTTAGAGAAAGTAGGCGGTTCAATGAGGTTTCTTTAAAATGTTTTTATAATTTTTTTTCCTTCTCAATAAACGAACACACACACAAAAAAAAAACCTAATCAATAGTAGACAATTAACTATGTTTTAAAAAAAATAATAATTGTAATTATTTTTTATCAATACGTATGGAAATCGTTACTTTGAAAAAGTTGTGTAGGTTTTGTACGCTTTTTAAATGATTGTAGTTTAAAAATTAGCAAAATTATTTGATTGCTATTTAAGTAGGTTTCTGAATGCTATCTGAGCAAGTATATTTGTGTATGGATGTGGGTGTTGACTAAGAATATAAATACTGTGACTGAGACTAAGGGTATGTAGGAGTTTGTGTACATGTTATCACCAAAAAAAAAAAATAATAATACTAATAAAACATTTGTTTTTTGCTATTTCGAAAGTAAAAATCTTTTTGCTGATCAGTACGATTTGTCAACAATTTGTTGATTCGTTAATAATAAATCCGATTCTATAGAAGAATTCTTTGACCTCCGTGCATTCAATTGCAAAATTTTGTCATATGTCTCGTCTTTGGATGTGGTAAAAATATTGGTTAAGGTGGACAGAGAAATAAAATTTATATTCTGATGAGTCACCACACCTTTTGTTCTGTAAACTTTTTACTTGGTAAAATTTTATTCTTTAAATAAAATTTGCATTTTGTTGAAATTTATTTGGTTGGTAAATTTTAAAAAAAGAAATACAATTTTTTGAAAAAGAAATAAATTTTTTATGGTGTAACAATTTAAAATATGTAAATTTGGTAAAATTGAAAATGTAGTAAAATAGAAAAATTGTCGAAGAAGGTCTACTAATTTCGTTAATAAGTATTGAATGTTTTTATTTGTCAGCAGATAGTCCTAAAGTTATCTATTTTCCCACCATATAGTCTATAAGATATTTTTATTTGTCACGAGATGGCCTATAGTTGCTGACAGGTGTTTGATAGTTGCCGGTCGATGACTTACAAATCATATTTTTTATTGCCACCTGTAGGTTAGCTTTGGTTGCCCCCTCTTTACTGATCTTTTTTGTCACCAGATAGTCTATAAGTTCTTTTCATTCATCACCAGATGGCCCACAAGTTACAGGTTGAAATTTTCCCTTACCGATAGATGGCTTACAGAATGTATTTAGTTGTTACCAGATGTCCCTTAAGTTATCTACTTTCGGCTTAAATTATTTAGTATATTTTGTTATGTACGTAAAGCTTAGCTAGAAGATCATTAGTTGATTTTTTTTCTCACCAGACAGCCTTCAGAATGAGCTATTTTTATTTGTCACGAGATGGTCTATAGTTGCTGATAGGTGATTGATGAGTTATTTTTAGTTACCGGTCGATGGTTTATAAATCATATTTTTTTTGTTGCCACCAGATGACCCTTAAATTATCATAAGTTACCATGTGGCCTGTAGGTTAGGTTTGGTTGCTAGCTTAAGCTATCCCCATCTTCAGTGATCTTTTTTTTCACTAGATAGTCTATAAGTGGTTTTCATTCATCACCAGATGGCCCACAAGTTACAGGTTGAAATTTTCCCTTACCGATAGATGGCTTACAGAATGTATTAAGTTGTCACCAGACGTCTCTTAAGTTATCTCCTTTTGGTTTTATAATTTGTATATTTCAGTTTCCATAAAAAATTGATTTTTATTATTTAGTATCATTTGGTCTGTACGTAAAGTTTAGCTAGAAGATCATTAATTGATTTTTTCCCCACCAGACAGCCTTCAGAATGAGTTATTTTTTATTTACAAGTTATTTAATATGCCACCAGATAGACTACAAGTTATTTAATATGCCATCAGATAGACTATAAATAGTTTTTACAGTTGTCACCAGATGGACTATACGTTATAATTCTTTGTCACCGGATGACTTATATCTTATTTTGTTGGCAATATATTCGTAGAACGCAAACACATACAAAATAACAGAAATGGCGTAAATCAGTGTGGGCCAATTTTTTAACTTCAGTATGCGATTTAAAACCATTTTTGATATGTGATGTCATTTATGCGTAAACAAATAGATTTTTTTAATATTGCGGGTTTTATTGTTTGATGGGAATTATTTTTGAATATTTGTAATAAAACACAGTATTCTATTTATTTATTTAATATATATTTTCATTTTATTTATTTCACTATATATTATTTATTAAATTCAGATTTATAAAATGAAAGAGTACTATTAAAAAAATTCGTTCCCTTAAATTTTCTTACACAAATTTACGTACACCACCACTGCACTATTTTCTGGTAAACATTGAACTGTCAACATCACATTTGTTTACATGTATTGAATGTCGAACTTTTCACTTTTTACCCACTTTTTGGACCAAATAAACCATTTAAAGCTATTTAGGCACATAATAAACAAAATTTTTATTTAATTTCTCTAGTAAAAATTAAGATGTAAACTTTTTACCGAAAGAAAGAAATTCCCCACTTCCACATTCCGTTAAATTACCACCAACCCTTTATAAAACACTTCATTTTTTTTTAAATAAAAACTTCCTATTAAATGTCATCAACAATAATATTTACTTTTTCATAAATACTTCAAAAAAAAGAAAAAAACTACACTTTTTTCACTTGCACTTTCCGATAAGTGCAAAAAAAAAACAACTTGAAAAACAACAAAAGTATGCAAGCATTTCGGTATGCTACACCCACTTTCATGGAGAATGGCGTTTTTTCAAACTCTCCGAAAGCCTACAAAATTGCGGCACTTCATATTTGATTGATATTTACGAAATAAATAATTCCATTTCATATCAAAAGATTGTACAAAAAATAAAAATTGCCTGTCGTTTGTGTTTAAATTGTATTTTTATTTCCAATAAGTAAATTAAAATGTATATAAATTATTCTTATTACGAAAACTAGATGTCAGTGTGTGTCATGTATACATAAAAATATCTATACAAAAGTATGCAAGCGTTACGATTTCTCGCCGCTTCTGCAATAATTTAGCTAGAAAATTGCGTATACATATATCCAGGTATTCTTTAATCTAAGGCTTATAGGTTGTTCATATCAACTTATATTGTTGATGTCATTTGTAGATAATCGTTTTTCACAGTTGTCACCTTAATGGTGACACTATTTTTAGTTCTGATCATCATTCTTTTAAGAATAATATTTTAAAAAAATGTTGTTTAAAATAATTTAAATAAAAAAAAATTCCAAAATTTTATATAATATTTAAAAATTGAAAAATATATAATTAGTTGAACATTTATCTGATTTATTACTGATAATAATAATAATAATATATATGGTACAATAATTTTACATATACAAATCAAGCGCTTATCCGAAACGATGATGGGGGGGTGGGTCTCTCTCACAAGGCAAAATTATACGCGGGAAATTAATTAAAATTAAAAATTTTTTTTGTTTGTATTCATCTGCCATTTATATTTAAAAGAATTTGTATGAGATTTTTGTCGGTAGCCCAGACTGAATTCTAATTAAAGTTTTTGATGGAATGAGAATGTTGACTTTTATGAAATTTTTGGGGAATAATCTTTTTTTCCTCTTCTTTTTTTTCTGGTAATTTTCGTTAATATAAATAAAATGCAGTTGAGTAGAGTTTATGATTTTTTTGAATATTCTGTAAAAGAAAGAGAATAAATCTACAACAAAAAAAAGGAGAAAAAAAAACCATTTATAATAATAATAAGCACTGCACTTAACTAAACTAAATTAATTGCCTCATTAAAATTATCATAATTTTTTTATCCATCCATTCATTCTTTCATTCATTAATTATTCACGTGTTTTCAGGGAATATATTATTTTAATATAAATTTGCTTATTAAATCAGTTTTCAAAAGTAAAGAAAAAGAATTTGTTAACAAAAATAAGAAAATTTTTATCGTGGAATTCATCGTTTCGCTTCCGTTCTATGGCGGATCATGTGTCAAGTGTTGACGAAACTTTCATGAAGTTCATGTGAAAATTAAGCTCGACGGTTGTCTCAACCAGCAGCGGTCATCGATTGGGTTGGGGGGTCAGTGAGAAGGTGAACATTGCAACTGACTTGGCTTTTGTTACTTTCAAAATAAAAATTATTAATAAAATTACAAAATTGCATTCCATTAATTCGTATAAATTTTTCGTAGCAAGATTGCGTAGCTTCTTGGATTTGAAATTGTTTACTCAGTTTAATTGTGGTCTTAGTTCAACAAAATAACAACAACAGCAGCAAAAAATGGACAACAAATATTGACGAGTTGGTCATTTTTTTCTTCTATTGTACATACACATTTAAACACAATGCTGCGCACTGTACACCTTTTAGTTATACCTTTTTCCGGTTTCATATCAAATTTAAAGTTAAAAATTATCACCTTTTTTTTTGTATAAGCATCTGTAAAGAGTGTTTTCTTCTTATTTTTATAATACAATATTTTTTGTATGTTATTCCAAAATGGAAATTGCTAATTGATACAATTTTCATAATTTTTATTTAAAAAAATTATTTTTGCTGATCTTTTGAAAAAGAGTTTTTTTTTTGTGGTGGATATAAGTTGCCTACCATCGTTAATTTTTTTGAAAAATTGTAAATTTTGTAAAATCATAATCGTTCAGAAATTTTCGAAAATATTCTCCCCTAAAAATTTTGAAAATATTCTCCCCTTTTAAACTTCGTTTTCTTAACTTTTTATGTATTAAGTGTCATAAACATAGTTAAGGAAGTTTTTATGAACACCGTCAACATTCTCTAATAACTCTCCGGTGAAATTACCTCCTTCAAATGCTGCTTATCGGTGACAAAGATCACTTCATCCAAAATTCTCCCCTTTTAAACCTAGTTTTCTTAACTTTTTATGTATTAAGTGTCATAAAAATAATTAAGGAAGTTTTTATGAACGCCATGAAATTCTCTAATAACTCTACGGTGAAATTACCTTCTTCATCAAATGTTGCTTATCGGTGACAAAGATCACTTCATCCAAAATTCTCCCCTTTTAAACCTAGTTTTCTTAACTTTTTATGTATTAAGTGTCATAAAAATAATTAAGGAAGTTTTTATGAACGCCATGAAATTCTCTAATAACTCTACGGTGAAATTACCTTCTTCATCAAATGTTGCTTATCGGTGACAAAGATCACTTCATCCAAAATTCTCCCCTTTTAAACTTCGTTTTCTTAACTTTTTATGTATTAAGTGTCATAAACATAGTTAAGGAAGTTTTTATGAACACCGTCAACATTCTCTAATAACTCTCCGGTGAAATTACCTCCTTCAAATGCTGCTTATCGGTGACAAAGATCACTTCATCCAAAATTCTCCCCTTTTAAACCTAGTTTTCTTAACTTTTTATGTATTAAGTGTCATAAAAATAATTAAGGAAGTTTTTATGAACGCCATGAAATTCTCTAATAACTCTACGGTGAAATTACCTTCTTCATCAAATGTTGCTTATCGGTGACAAAGATCACTTCATCCAAAATTCTCCCCTTTTAAACCTAGTTTTCTTAACTTTTTATGTATTAAGTGTCATAAAAATAGTTAAGGAAGTTTTGATGAACGCCGTGAAATTCTCTAATAACTCTACGGTGAAATTACCTCCTTCAAATTCTGTTTATCGATGACAAAGATCACTTCATGTTAGATGTATTTTTTCCTTCTTCTTTCCGCCTGAATTATTTGTCTTAAAAGTTGAAGAATTTTAAAGAATATTTCCCTTTCAATTTTGTTCGAGGAAACGTCATTGAATTATGAAACTTTCTAACGATAGTGCTGTCAAAGGCTTGATCCGAAAATTCTATGTATAGTCCCGCTGTTTTGAGTGCCCCCTACTTAGAACTTCGACCGACTTGATAAGAGATTTAATAAACTTACTCAAGTATTTTTTGGGGTATTCTCCTCTTGAATATTTTCGACAACTCATGTGAAAGTTGTTTACAGTAGAACCCTCTCTGGAAATGAATTTTCTTAAAGTTTAATTTGTTTTCAATCATCCTTAACTAGCTGTTTTTGAATTATTTCTGTGATACCGTTTTTAAGGGGATTCTCCTCTTGAGCATTCATTAAAGAATATTCACCGCTGGAGTCGAATTTTTATCAATTATTTTGTAAATAAAAGAAGAAAAATTATTAAGAATTTAACGTTCGTAATACTAGATGCTTGTTTGTTTGTTTGTTTGTATGTAAGGTCTCTCTGAGACAGATGCAATTTGGTAGCGCCAAGACCATGAGGCCATTTGTCGTTGCGCTTTTTGAAGAAAAAAAAACAGGCTGATAGTTAGTTGGATGATCAGAGATTGTTGAATAATATGTTTAAGAAGGTTAAAAAGAGGACTTGGGAAAGGAGTCGATGGGTGTAGGAGGTCCACAATGGAGGTAATTCTATTCAAAAAGAAATTCTGGTGAGTTGAACACCGCAGGAATGGCGTCAAAGGCGAGGTTGGTTGCTAAAGGTAAATATGGATTCGAAGAAATTTCCATACCCAGAATTTCGTGATGATTGGTGGTTGTTTAGTAATTTG
Source organism: Atherix ibis (assembly GCA_958298945.1). Classification (NCBI taxonomy): domain Eukaryota; kingdom Metazoa; phylum Arthropoda; class Insecta; order Diptera; family Athericidae; genus Atherix; species Atherix ibis. The sequence goes on from OY282610.1 coordinate 40,692,322, forward strand.
TTCGCCAATCTTTCACCATTGGTACAGTCTGTTTGTCCACGCAAGACTAATAATTTTATGTGCCATTTGCTAGCAGGCTAGGTATGTTCGGGATTTCAGTTTGAAAAAAGAATGCCAATATGACCGCGAATCCAATGCAACTCGACGTTTCTACTATTTAACAGATTAAAACAAATCACATTGAGCACAGAATATATATTCTTATTTACGAATAGACTGTCAGAGCTTCGAGGGCTGATAGGCCATCCGTAAATATAAATATATGTTGTTGACTGCGAGGTTGATCACATTTTCAACTGTCATCCTAATTGCCGACAGCTCGGCATAGAAAGAGGAGCTTCTCTTCTCGGTGAAAATTATTCCAATGAAAAGTTCAATACTATACGTTTTTTAAAGCTTGTACATTGTTTGGGATAGTCTCCACTATAATTTTGATGCACTTATAAAAATTATTCCCGTTTACGAAAAAAAAAATCAAAAAAAAAAAACTTTTATTGACAAAATCACTTCTGATTTTTACGACTATACATATTCGTCTTGAATAAATATTTTGTTAAAAGAATTAAAAGGAAAAATAATTTTCAGAACTAAAATAAAATTGATACATTTTGTTTGTGAAACGATTAATTTTGGGGCACCAAAAACTTTCGGCTTTAATTTGCGTTTTATATAAATTTTCCTAATAAACATTTTGTGAACTAAAAAGATTTTTTAACAAATATTTTTATTGTATTTTGTTTTTCGGTTACAGGACTTCAATGAACAATGTCCATATTCACTATCACCTGTTAGTATAAAAAGCCAAAAACTTCTACGATCGCCAAGAAAAGCTACAAGAAAAATTTCCAGAATACCATTTAAGGTAAGCCATTTGAAATTGTTTTTTTTTTTTTTTTTTAAATTCAATTATAATTTTTATTTAAAAACGAATTTTTTTTTTATTATTTTCGACAGGTATTAGATGCACCAGAACTTCAGGATGATTTTTATTTAAATTTGGTTGATTGGTCAGCACAGAATGTTCTTGCTGTTGGATTGGGTAGTTCGGTTTATTTGTGGAGTGCATGTACTAGTCAGGTGAATATAATAATAGCAACAACAACAAAAAAAATTACAATAAAATGATATTAATTAAAAATATTTTATATAAAGGTTACCCGCTTGTGTGACCTTAGTTCAGACACAAATACGGTGACTTCAGTTTCATGGAACGAAAGAGGCAATCTGGTAGCAGTTGGTACACATCATGGTTACGTTACAGTGTGGGATGTCTCTGCAAGCAAACAAGTAAATTTTCAGATGAGATTCTATTCATTTTATTATTTACTGACGATAAACATACTATAATGTGTACAAGAAAATATAAAAATCAAATAAATAAAAATTGAATAAAGGAGAAAAAAATACTTTTCACACAATAAATTTCGAAAAGATGCACATACTATAAGCACTCTAGTCACTGAAGTGAAGAATTACTTTAACGTATATTGACAGAAGTTGGCGGAATGATTGGCAAATTGATGATATATGATAAATATTTGCTCTGGAGATTATGTAATATAAGTATCCGCTCGTGGGTAAGGTTTCTGGTTATTTGTGTGCGGAAGTAACTTCCGATAATCCAAATGCGAAAGTAAATATTGGCAAATTAACAAATATCTTAGCGAAATAAAAAACCTTGATCCGGAAGCAAACTATACGCTAAAATTCTCACTAATTACTTAACTAAATATTGAGTAAACAATAAGGGGAATTGGAAATAAACAAAAGTAAAATTGAATAGTTTCTTTTTGGTAATAAATAAATAACAATTTTTATGTTACCGTCAATGCGTTTATTCATCATTTGTTACCGTTTCATACGTGAATTTTATACATTTAAAAAAAAAAAAATCACTAACAAAATTCACCTTAGTCATCATATTTTTCGTATAAATTTTTCTTAATAAGCTACCAGTGCTTGACGAAAGATGGTGCTGTTCTTTATTCCGGTTTAAAATTTTATAATTCTAAGCTTATTTATTTTTATTGAATAGAAAATCTAATATTTAATAGAAATTTTATGTGCAGCATCAATTTATATATGGAAATTTGATGAAATATTTATCGATGGTGTAAAATGGATTATATAACAATGCCAATAATATTATCAACTCCATATTAATAGTAGTCAATTTACGAATGAATATGATCAAAAATTGAAAGTACAAAAATAATATATACTTAAACAGAACTTAACAGACGAATATATTTATTGTTATATAGCAAACAGATTTGAAAGAATATAATTTTTAACTAATGTAAAAATATTCATTTTAGATAAACAAATTGCTTGGTCATTCTGCTCGCGTAGGTGCGCTGGCATGGAACGGTGATATATTATCGAGCGGGTCTCGAGATCGTTTGATAATGCAGCGAGATACCAGGACACCAGCACAACAATCGGAGCGTCGTCTTTCAGGCCATAGGCAAGAGGTGTGCGGTCTAAAATGGTCGCCCGACAACCAGTATTTAGCTAGTGGCGGTAACGACAATCGATTGTACGTTTGGAATCAGCATTCGGTTAATCCGGTACAATCATATTCAGAGCATATGGCTGCTGTTAAAGCGATAGCGTGGTCACCACATCATCATGGATTGTTAGCGAGCGGCGGTGGTACTGCCGACAGATGTATTCGATTTTGGAATACGTTGACAGGCCAACCGATGCAGTATGTCGACACCGGATCACAAGTTTGCAATTTGGCATGGTCGAAACACTCATCCGAATTGGTATCGACACATGGCTATTCACAGAATCAAATACTAGTCTGGAAGTATCCGTCTCTAACGCAGGTAGCCAAACTTACTGGCCATTCATATCGGGTGCTGTATTTAGCCTTAAGTCCAGATGGAGAGGCAATCGTAACAGGTGCCGGCGACGAGACACTACGTTTCTGGAATGTATTCAGTAAAGCGAGGAGTCAAAAAGAAAACAAAAGTGTTCTCAATCTATTCACAAATATTAGATAAAATTGAATTAACTTCCAACCTTCCTAGTCGATACATACAGAGATGATATTGAAAGAATCCCCCTCATTGCAAAACAATAATTATCAATACCCCACCATTGCCACTTAACACCACCAAAACATCAATTACCAAAATTCCCATTTTTCATCCAAATAAATTGAAATAAGAATTATTAATTATTAATATTATTGGGAAAATGGAAGAAAATTTCCAAATTTTCAATTTGATCTCTCCTCTTTGTTCCAAAACGCTTTGAATAGTGCACGAAACAAAATCACACAAAAATATGACAAAAACACACAGCATTTTATAAATTGTACTATAAAACAAGTTTGTTTTTGATGATTTTTTATTTTTGAATTTCATTATTAATTATTAATATATTTTTTATTTATTTACATATACAAACACTATTGTCACAAACGTTTTATTTAAGGATATAATGATTTTTTTTTATGTAAATATATAATTTTATAGAATTTAATATTTATATTCTTTGAAAAAGCTTTCGATTAAATTCTCTTTTCCAACAAATTTATTTTCCATTTCAATTTAATTTATTAAGAATATTCAGCAAGAAAATTTAGAGTAGTTATTTCAAAGAGGTGGAAATCCTTTTTTTTTTATTAAAATAGATTATATTCATATGTTGAGTATTATTTTTAACTATTATCATAAAAGTAGAAAGGGAAAATTGCTAAGGTAGAAAGGAAAATTTAACTTATCATTAAAATGATACGATTTCTTTCATATAATTTGCAACATTTTTTTTCTTTCAAATAGTAAATTATTAATTTTGAAATGCTACTCAAATTAAATTTTTAGTGTTGAGTTAAGTTTATTATTTTTGAATAAGCTTTTTTTATAAAGGTTTTTTTTTGTTTTATTAAGGACCACGAATTATATGAATTTCCTAAAATAGGACCAGCCAAATTTCTTGATCTCTTGAAATGAACCAAACAAATCGCTTTCAATTTTGTTCAAAATAAATGCACAGTAAATTTGTTTCTCTTGTTTTCTTCAAATTAATATTTAGTCAATAAACTCAATTTTAAGCGGCAATTAAAGACTTTTTTACGAAAATATTTATTTTTAAAACATAGTTATTATAAATTTAAATATAGGGTTTTCCAAAAGGAGTGAACATAAAAACAAGAACTAAAATAAAAAATTCTTTATTTTAGTTCTTGTTTTGAATTGTTTTAAATAGGTTTTTGTGATTAGATTCAATTTAATTTTAACACAAAAACTGTATTAACTTCGCAATCAATATGAATAAAAAGAAATAATTACAATAAATATTTAATTATTATTTTATAATTCTATAATATATTTGTCTCACTATTTTTTTTGGAAAAATAAATTAAATTAAAAACAAATTATTTTATGTTCCTTTAACTACTACTATCCTCTTTCTTCTACAATGATTTTGTTTTTAGTTCTATAAAATAACTAATATAGAAATTATTAGATTTACTATTATTGTTATTGCTACTTTATATACGGTTGTCATTATTAATGTAAAATAATTTTTTTATTTTGGGGAGGGGGTACTGAAATAAAAATAGAATAAAAATAAAAATAAAAATAATTATTTAAAAAAAAAAAATAAGAATTATAATTGATTTATTGTAAAATTGAAAAAAGTATGTTTTCTTTGTGTTTTTCTCTTATGTATACTATGAATTGATAAATTTTAAATTTAATATTAAATATAAAATGCTTGATGAATAAAATAAATTTGTCCATATATATTTTCTTAGTTATATTTTTGAAGTTTTCATTTATATTTTTAAGTTTTGGGAAATATCTAAATTACATTCACATTATATAAAAATAAAATAGTAAATTTTGAAAAGGATATAATTTAAAAATTATTTTCAATTACTTTTATTATCGGTTGTTCTAATATTAAAAACAAGAAAAAAAATAAGGAAAATTTGACATTAAATATAACTGAACAAGCAAGTAGTAACAAAATGTAAAAAACCATATTCTAATTACATTAAAACAATATTAAGAATATTCAGGTTTATTTGAGTTTATTGTATTTTCTTTTGCAAGAATTGTACAATGCTGTGTTGTTCATTATTTTCGTGATATAATAAATGATTATAAGTGAATTAATATAATTTTGTTAGTTTTTTTTCCCTCCAAATGCTTACATATATATATATTAAAATGTAATCACAAAGAAAATAGGTACACATAATATTTTTGTGTTTTAATTTAATTATTATAAATTTTTTTTTGTGTACAAATTTAAACTTATAAACATTATAGGGAAAAATGTTTTAAAATGCTATTTTTACATTATATTATATAACGTATCGAATATTAATAAACGTATTGTAATAACATCAAAATAAATTATTGATGGAAGCATAAAATGAAAAATAGAATTATAATAATAAATAAATCGAATTATAGTAGAGTGTTGCTTTAATAAATATAAAAAATTTTCAAATAGTTTAAATGCAAACATAATAAACAATTATTTGATACAAGGTAAATTTTATTTATTATGAAATTGAATTAATTTAAGAATTTTTATTTAATTACAATAAATAAAATTACACATTAAGTACGGATATATTAAGGTAAATCCTCCTTTTTTTTAATTATTATTATTTCGATTCATTTTTTAAAAAAAAATTTCTTTTCTTTAGATTCGAAAATGGAAAGTAAGTTAATTGATATTTATAATTTCTTTTGTCAAATATTGGGTGTAAAAATGTTTGATTCTCAGTTATATTTGAATATTGTAAAAAAGTATTTTCGAAGTGTCGCTTATTTTGGTTATGTTTTCTTTTTCTTTAAATAATTTGTTTTGGTAAATAATTTCTAATCTTTTAATTAAAGCACATCAAAACTACATCCTCCCTCCCATATACTTATATAAAAACACTACCATTTGTGTGAAAATAAAAAAAATGAGTGTAAAGCAAAAATGAATATTAAGAAACTCAAAAAAAAACAAAATATTTAATAAACGTGTAAAAATATTTAATTAAAATTATATTTATTCGTGTGAAAATTGTTTAATTGATATATAGATCTCTGTCTGTTGGCTGAATTAAATAAAATATAAAATAACACAAAATAACAAATGAATAAAATTAAACATGAAAATAGTTTGTTTTCTTAAAATTATAATAAAAAACAAACCCACAAAACACAAACAAACAAATAACAGTAATAAATAATATGCAGAAGTAAAATAATAATATATTGTAATATATTTCCGTTTCTTTTTAATGTTATTATCAGTATTTATTTTTAGTTATATCAGACGATGAGCTTGAAATATTGACTTTTATTATTGAAATTTACGCCATCTTTTGAGGACTCTGGTAAATCTTCCCAAATTCATATCGAATGTTATGCTATAAATATTTACTTTTATTAAAAATTTTCCGTAATTTTTAATATATTTTTGAGATAAATTAGAAGAAAATACGTACTTGAATTTGCAACATTTTCTTAAAAATTTTTATTAAATTTAAATTTTTCAATAACAATATTATATTGTTGTAATATACGAATATTTTTCATTATTATATGATATATATGAGATATATGAATTCTATAAAAATCAGTTCGTCATTAAAAAATGATTTTTATTTAAATATTAAAAATCTTGTATTAGAAAAATATTAGCCGTATTACATTGGGCACATTTTGCTACTCACAAATACTTCTAGCTAGTCGCAGCTACCTTTGCTCGTACAAATGAGTAGTTTTTAAAATGAAAATAGATGGCTTAGCGGGTTCGTTGGTTATGTTGAAGAGTCATATTTTTGTCATGATTGTTTATGCGTGAATAAACTCAGTTTTTATTGTTTATGTGTGAGTAAACTCAGTATTGTTGTTGACTATTTTGAGGTTATATTTTAGTTGTGTCAGTAAATTTTACGTGCCATTGGGCATCTACTCACAAATACTTGACTTTGTTCAGCTTGTTGTGTAAGGTAATGTGTTAACAAATTTTATTTCCGGAGCCATTTTGTTAATTGACAATTAATGTTGGCTAACTTTATTTCCGGGGCTGTCATTTCTAAATGAAGCGGGCTTACTTTGATACTAAATTGTAATTTGGTTTTATTAAATAAAAATATTAAAAAACTTATCAATTTCCCATATTGTAAAAATATTTATTTGAAAAATGAACGGAAATTTGAATATAAATTTCGGAAAGAATACGGATTACGGTGGTAGTGATGTAAATGAACGCAAATTGTTCTGTGGTATGCTAAGCCATCAAGTTACGGAGGAAATACTTTACGAGTTATTTTTACAGGTTTGTCCATAATTGCTATATAAATAAACATATTTTTAATTTTTAATTTATTTTTAGTGTGGACCAATTGAATCTTTACGATTAATTAAAGGCAATCGTCCTTCCAGCTTTGCCTTTGTAATATTTTCGCATAAATGCAGCGTAATGTACGCTAAACAATTGATGAATGGGATCAAACTATTCAATCGGACAATAAATATTGATATTCCGAGTGGAAGAAATGTATTACCATCGCAATCACCATCTCTACAATGCAATGTTCCATTAACAGCTGAAGCATTTACGGAATCACTTGAACAGTTGAAAACAACTCGCAACAATTATCCTATTTACAATAGGAATAATGATGGGATACAACAAGGCTTTCAAGGCAACCAAAATTTGTCCACTATTTTTGGCAACAATTCTTTGTCGCCATCAATGACGGCGCCTTCATCACGATCGGATAGAATACATTATAGTGGCTCACAGCCATATTCTAGAAGATCCTATAGTAGCTGGCAGCCATATTCTAGAGGAGAAAGAACTTCTAACAGGGATATATATAATAATAGAAGCTTTTCAGTTCGTAATCGATATTTACAGTAAACGAATATAACATTTAAAGTTGCCCCTTCTATGGATTATTTGTTTTATTTATTATTTTTTATACTTAAGTGTACAAAATGGCAAATTATAAGTTTAATTTTTTTCCTATTCAATAAAATTGGACGAAATAAAAATTTCAACTACGCTTTCTGTAATTACAGGAAAATATTCTGATAACTAAACTTAAATTCCGATCATTCTAAATAGTTCAGGATGTATACCTTGTGAGGATTTATTTATTTTACTGAACAAAATTTATTTGATTTTTTTTTTCTATATGTAACATCGATATCTAGTTGAATTTCTGTATTCTATTACTACCTATGCTTATAATAATAGCTATTATTTGGTTTAAGCTTTTGAAAAGCTTGAAATAATTAAAGTTTTATTAAATTTTTATAAATAAATGATTACCAAAATAAACTGAGTAAACGGTTTTATTTAGTGTTTAAAATAGAAAAGGAAAACTTTTTTGTTGTTGATCATTGAGGGTCATTCAACAAGTACTTAGCCTACAAAAGAAAAACGAAAATTTTGGAAAGGTGGCAATTTATTTTTCCACATAATCTCCTTCAAGCTCGATACACTTGGCCCAGCGATGCTCTGACTTTTTTAACCCGTCCAAAAAATACATTTTCTCGAGGTAAGCAAAATAGGCCTCCGTGGCGACGATGACCTCCTCATTCGACCCAAATCTACTCCCGGCGAGTGATCTTTTCAGGTTTGGAAACAAAAAGTAGTCACAGGGGGCCAAATCTGGAGAGTACGGTGGATGGGTGAGCCGGCGCGTTGTCGTGGTGGAACAGCACTTTTTTCTTCGCAAAGCGGGGCCGCTTTTTCTTCAATTCGACGTCAAATCGGCCCAATAAGTCAGCATAGTAGCGCCCCGTGATTGTTTTACCCTTCCCGAGGTAATCGATGTGGATCACACCTTGTGAATACCAGAAAACGGTGGCCATCACCTTTCCGGCCGATCGAACAGTCTTCGCCTTCTTCGGAGCACGTTCGCCGGGTGAAGTACACTGTTTCGACTGTTCCTTGGTCTCTGGTGTGTACCAGTGAATCCATGTTTCGTCGACGGTCACGAAACGACGCAAGAACTCCGCTGGATTGTGCTGAAACAGCGCCAAACACGTCGCCGATGTGGTCTCACGGTTGCGCTTGTTTTCCGGTGTGAGCAAACGCGGCACCCATCGCGCCGACAGCTTTCTCATGCCCAGTTCTTCGTGTAGAATATGATGCACTGTTCCTACTGCGATGCCCACAGTCTCAGCTATCTCGTAAACCTTCAATCGACGGTCTACCAACACGAGATCGTGGACTTTTTTAACGTTTTCCTCCGTAGCAGCCGTTTTCGGTGCACCTGGGCGTGGCTCATCAAAAACCGACGTGCGGCCACGAACAAACTCGTTGAACCAATTCTTGACGGTCGCTGCCGAATAATGTCAAAAAGTGGTGATTTGTACTTTCCTGATTTCTTCGTATGAAGACCACAACGTTGATGCTTAAGGACAACATTCGAAATGAAATTGCTGAAATCACACCAGAAGTCTGGTGCTTAAAAGAGCTTGCCTTTGCGTCGCGGCCAGAGGCGAAGGCATTTGATCGACATCATATTCCATATATAATGCTAAAGATCATATAATTAATCAATAAAATTTATATATATATTGTAAAATTGTGTTTCATTTAAAAGTTATTAAAAAAAATATGCCTGAAAAACATAAAACTCACTTTCTAAATAATCTTCATTCTTGAGACAGATTGCAATTGGTCTGTATCATCTTCGCAATTTGAAAAATTGGAGGACAATAATAATTTTAGAGAAAAAATCTTAGACAATAGTGCTCGAAATTCCCATACATTCGGATTATTTTTATTGCCACCACAGATCTGAATTTTTAAGAAAAAGTTTTCCAAAGCGTCTTGATTGAATTTTTTTTTAATGATATATATTTTAAATTCTCGTATTTTTTTTGGGTACCTTTATTATAGATTTAATTGAAAGTAAAATAACACGGAAACAATATAACTTATCTATTCCGTCCACATGTTTTATTTGAGAAATGTGTGTTTTCATATCTTGAATATGTTGAAAGTAAGTCCGACATAATTTTTAACAAAAACAGGTCTACAATTTAAAATATCAAATAACATGTTAATTTTTTCAATAAATTATGATGCTGAAAGTGAACATTTTGCAATTTCTGAAGGGAATTTGTTTAAAACCATATACTTTAACCACTTTTAGCCAAATGGAAGGTCATTTTTTTTTTAAAATTATGGGGATAAATATGAGTTGGTGATAGCTTCGGATATACTCTAGTTGGATTGTTTTTATCAATATTGAATAAGGATTCAATTAAGGTCAAAATTATTTCTAAATTTTTTTTTAAATAAATGACGGACGTTCAAAGCAGTAATAAGACTTCTATTTACGGATCCTTGATCGCATGGAATTGCTTTGATATTCAACCTTAGATTTTCACACACTTGACAGTATTTTTTTATTTCGCCATATACTGTATGTGTGATGTTCTGGAATTTTAGTCTAAGAAGTTGTAGGTAACGTCTGTTAACTTCAACTCTTTTTAGTCTTGTATATGGGTTCCATGTTAGTCTCTTGTCCAGGTAAAGTCCCAAATAACGTACTTTATCATATTGTGGAGTCATGTTGCTATTAAGGTATAATCATGTTGCATTTACCCTCACTCTCCATCTTTTAAACCAGGTTTGAAGGTTGTGGATATGGAATTGTAAGTTGATGGAGGCTATGTCAGGAATTGTATGGATAGCAAGTATGGTCGTATCGTCTGCATAAGTAGAAATGATAGTATTAGGATCAGATGGGATGTCATGAGTATAATTTTTATATAAAATGGGCCCAATAATACTGCCTTGTGGGACTCCGGTTAGAAGAGGACATATTTCTGAGTATTCTGAGGTAATTGCAACTTTGAAATGACTTTTGGAGAGATATGAATTTACAATATGATAAGGTAGTATGTTGAAGGAAGAAAACTCTTAAGTTTCCATAGTAGTCCAATAGTTTTTCCTCTTAAGAAAGGATGCAATGTGATCAACAATCAGAGATCGGAAGCCAAATTGGCGCTAAGGAATAATTTTTCCATTAACTAGGACTGGGATGGGTAGAGTCATTTTAATAGGAGTTTTTCAAAAATCCTCCCAAGAATTGGTAAGAGGCTAATAGGTCTATAGAAGGAAAGAGAATTGATGGGTTTATTTGGTTAAGGAATCATTTTACTGACAGTAAATTTCCAGAGTAAGAAAAAAATAGGTTGTGCGCAGGATACCATTGAAAATGTATGTAATTAAAGCTAAAGCTTTTCGGAAAATTTACTTCAGAATAGAAGCTGCTATTAGATCACAAGCAGGTGATTTTTTATTAGAAAGCCGCAGAATAGCACATTTAATTTCTGAGGGCTTCAAATTTTTCGGAAGAAGACTTATAGGGACTAGAAACATTATTTCTTCGGTAATTTTGTTAATTTGAGATTTATCTTCTATATCACCAAATGTTTTGCAAATACTTCATCTTTTTCTTTGTCTGTATTTGCTCGGTTACCGTAATTTTGTTTCAGTGGGTGTGATGTTCTTAAGCGATCCCATAAAAAAAATATATTGTCCTTAAGCGATCTTGTATAAATTTCATACCGTTCATTATAGTGATTTCTAATTTCCCAATTCAGTTCACGTTGTAGTCGGTTAAGTTTCCGTTTGTAGCTACGCATTCGTAAGCGTTGCCATTGCGTTCTCATATTTCTTTTTTCGTTAATTAATGTACGTATTTTAGTTGGTAAATTTTGTTGTTGTGGTTGTGTTGTATTGTAACATATTCTGCATGTCGTTTGCTGTTTTTAACGTTCGTTTTAAGTCAATCTGTTGGTCTAATTTGTTTCTAAATATGTTCTAGTCTATTTTGCCATAATATGCTGATAGTCTAGGATGAAGAGTCTTTAAGATTGGTTCAGAATTAACGGTAAGGAGAACATGACTATGATCAGAGTTTAAATCGGAAAGTCTTTCAATACTAGAATTTATTGTAATTGAAGGGCTGCTCATGAAGTAATCGAGAATATCAGGTTGTTATGAACTAGAAGTTAGCCAGTATATTGGATTTGGAGGGGAAGTTATTTGATATGACGTATGGGATAGAGCTTCTTGAAGAATCTTTCTTCGACGCGGCAACCCCATTGAGGGTATTTAGCATTATAATCACCACCCGCAAGGAACGAGACCCCACCAAGTGAGTATCAGAAGGATAACAAGTCGGAACCAATTATGGTTTTGTTAGGATGCTACATTAAGATTAAATAAGAAGGCATCAATAGTTACTAACAACTGTGGATTCAATGGATTTTCTTATAAGGATAGCTATTCCACCATGCGCCGTATTTTTAGCGTGATCGTAGTCTGTATGTTTGGTAGTCTCGTATCGTAAAGTATGACCTGGATGTAAAGTGCGTCTCAGTTAATAGAGAATTTTCAGTAAGAAGTTTTAGTAGAAATTCTTAGTAGGAATTTTCCTTAAAAATTTTTAGTCAATGCGTCTGTCATGTAGGATAATGTCTAGTTCTTGTCGATGGGGGATCAATCCATTTGCGTTCCATAAAAGGATGGAGAGGGAATTTTCGGTGCACGACGACATTTATTTTTGAACAGTGGACGATAAAGCTGACACAATGGACATCAAAGCATTTACAAGTGATGTGTTAGTATTTTGTTTAATTGCTCTATAAGTGTATTTGTTAATTGGAAGGACATTGAGGATATATCTTGGGATAACAAGGACGGAGGGGGAATATAATTCTTACTGATGTTGCTGTTGATGAGGTTCTTGTTGTTTTTGTTGTTGCTGTTATATATTGGAGACTTCTGCCGCGACCGCAGCAAATGCGATACTTTGCTGGACTGGTTGACTATTTATAATAGTTTGTTCGTTGGTTTTTTGTTTTTGTTTTGGGTTGATTTTCTCCTGCAGCTTTTTATAAGTAGAGCAACCGTTGTAGGTTGCGGGATGGCTACCGTCGCAGAGAACGCATTTGGCTAGGGTAGTTTTATTTCTTTTGCATTCCTTGGTAAGGTGCGCTCGGCTGCACATTTGACGCATTTGGGAGTGTGTCGACAATAAGTCTTCGTCTTCTTTAATGACAATATTATCCCATCAAGCAGCAAAGTATACTAATTGGGACTATAAATAGATAAATGACTTCCTCACATGAGTCTTAAAAGACTTGAATTCAGCAGACGTTGTCATCAACTACTACCATAAAAGTAATGAGACTGCTATAAAGCATCATAAGTGAAGTTGTGTCCTTCAAGTGCTTTAAGGAAAAATTGGACAGCGAAATTTGGAACAATTATATGCCATCGAGAAGCAGTACAAAATTATCCTGGCTCAGGGAGGTCTTTAATATCAGAAACTGATGAACATGTGGAACGAGTGAGGGCTTTTGTTAGCTACGATCGTTGACTAATATTGAAGCTGATGAGTGAGCCCTTGATAGTCTCAAAAAAAAAGGAGTTCTTTACGTCAAATCGGATATTGCAGATACTTGGATGCTCCACCACTATCACTACATCCCCTATCACACAGCTATGGTCTTTAAGGATTTTTTTCTTGAAAAAGCAGATTCTTTTAATTACCCAACTTATCAACCCTCCTCCCCTATCTACCTGATCACAATGCTTATTAATATTTTTTGTTCCCCTAAATCAAAAACCACTTAAAGGACATAATGTCGGTATTGTTGATGGCATCCAAAGGAGTGCAACGGAGAAGATGAATGTAATTTTAGTCGAAAGTTTTTTAGTACCACTACAAAAAATGGATAATATTTATATATAAAAAATAAGAAAATTTTTGCGAAAAAAAATCAGTTTCATTAATGTCACAGGTACGCTCGTCGGCTACTAGACTAACGACCGAAACTGACAATAAAGAATAAACTTTTTACACAATAATACAATTTCAAAATGGCGTTCTACTGAATATTTAAATTTCTATCAAATTGAATCTTTTTTATTCAGAATTGTTCAAAAAATCTATATTCAACAGTCATCGTAACTTTAAAATTAATTTTGCTTATAAGGTGTATAAGCTTAAATCCGCTGTTTGGTCATAGACGGCTTGAGTGAGCGTATTAAGCTACTATGGGCACGACATACTTTTTTTTTATGAGTTTGACATCCATCAATATTCATCAGTACAGATTATCAGCAATTTCGTACAACAACATACATTTTTCCTTTGGACATGATTAGTCTAGTTTTGTGCCAGAAAAAGGATATATGCGGAAAGCTCTGCTTTTCTGATTCAATTTGAAGACATCGGCTGCCGAACCACATCGAATGCTTATGGAGGCTTATGGTGACAGTGCTTTATCGGAAACAATGTGCCGAGATTGATTTCGTCGGTTCAAAGACGGGAATTTTGACTTGTGGGACAAGAAGCGTGAAAATCGGCCTACGAAGGTTGAGGACCATCAATTGCAGACTCATTTGGACGAAGACGATACCCAATGGCAAAAAATGCTCGCGGAGCAATTGGGTATAACTCAGCCAGCCATTTCCATGCGTCTGCGTGTCATAGGGAAGATTGAAAAAGATCGTAAAATGGGTGCCGTATGAATTGAACGATAGGCAGATGGAGCCACGTCAAAACACATGCGAAATCTTGCTCGCCAGACAAAAAATAAAGTTGTTCCTGCATCGGATTGTAACAGGTGATGAAAAGTGGATATATTTCGAGAATCCTAAACGCAAGAAATCGTGGGTTGATGCCGGCCAACCATCAACATCTTCCCCAAGACCAAATCGTTTCAGACGGAAGAGGATGCTGTGCGTTTGGTGGGATCAGCAGGGATGAAATGTTGAAACCTGGTGAAACTGTCAATGCCCATCGCTACCATCAACAACTGATCAAACTGAACCGTTCTCTACGTGAACTACATCAAAGACATGACAAGCTGATTTTCCTCCACGACAACGCACCATCGCACACGTCAAAAAAGGTCCTACTTGGAGACACTCAACTGGGAGGTGCTACCCCACCCTGCTTATTCACTAGACCTTTGCCCTTTCGACTACCACCTGTTTTCGTTGATGGGCCACGCGCTCGCTGAGTAGCACTTCAATTCTTACGAAGGTGTCCGAAAATGGCTTGATGAGTGGTTTGCCTCGAAAGAGAAGGATTTTTTTTGGCGTGGTATCTACAAATTGCCCGAGAGATGGGAAAAATGTGTAGCTAGTGAGGGCGAGTACTCTTAATAAATTTGTTTTTACTTTCAATGAAAAAGAAAAACATTTTTTTTGACCAAAAAAACAGCGGATTTAAGCTTATACATCTGTTAAATATTTAATTATTGCTCGTTAAAAAAAAATTGCATTCCCAATTATTGTTTTTCTTGTGTGATTAAAGTATCTCTAGCATAGTATCGCCATGTTTTCTGTAGTTATAACATAGATAGCTAATAAAATTTCATAGATAATTTCTAATATATCGTGTCGAAAATATTGAAAATCGATACAGAATTTTTCTCACAATAATGCTAAATTAATTCAAAAATGCTATTATTAAAAGAAAACAAAAAAAAAGCACCTACAAAATTCAAGCAAAACTAATATTTTGGAATAATTTGATTATCCACTGTTTTATCAATAAACCTATTACAAGCTGCGAGAAAGTTCTTCCGATCTGCACTCTAAATGTGTTAGTTGGCTCTGTGCTTTTGTGATTTCAGAGCGTAAATGATGAACTTTTGAGCGGAGCTTGACCAACAATTTTTGTACACAAATGAATCCTGTATACTTAAACGTGTCCGTACTGTGTCTGTACTATTCAATACAAAATCCCATCCTTAGTAAAACCTCAAACCTTTCAAC
Source organism: Atherix ibis (assembly GCA_958298945.1). Taxonomy (NCBI): domain Eukaryota; kingdom Metazoa; phylum Arthropoda; class Insecta; order Diptera; family Athericidae; genus Atherix; species Atherix ibis. The sequence continues at coordinate 40,708,126 of OY282610.1, forward strand.
TTTAAATGAGGAAAATTCAACTGCCAGTTGAGTTGATAGAATAAATAAAATATGTTTTCTTATAAAAATAGTTTTTATTAAATTAACAATTATCTTATTTAATTTCCTTTTTTTTATTAAATATAATTGGAAAACTATTAAATTTGTTCTGTTGTTCTTATCAGCATTATTGGTAAAATTTGAGTACACATGTTTATAAACATTTTTGCGATTTTATTGGTTTTCATCAACATTTCTTACAGAACTTTTCGATTTTCTCGAAAACAAAATCAATTCAATTCAAAAGTATTTTTTTTTTTTAAATTAAAATAATTTCATTTCTAATATATATAAAAATTTGTTAACACCATTTCTTTTGATTATAAATAAAAAAAAAAAACCAATATTTCATACCCAAAAATATTACTTTTTCAATTAGGTTGAAAAGTCCGGCGCTTATTTAAAATAATTTACTGATGTGGTTTTCGGAAGATTTTTTTTCTTTTTAGAAAATCTAACGATATTCTTAGTAAAAATATTATTGAAGATTTGTAGGTCAGTCTGATAAGTCAAAGAATTCATTTATTCAGCAGAACATTATTTATTCAATTCAACAAAGACTCTAGTTAGCTCGATACACTTCATTCAAAGATATACCACCTTTTGCATACTATTCGTGTAGTGAGATTTGTCAAATTGAAGAAGTTATTTCTTCATGTTTGGAAATACGATGTCTGTTCCGCGGGCTACGTATATTCGATTTTTGATATTTTGTGGCGTTATGTTGGTACTCATGTCTCTCACTTATGCCAACAAGTTCGGCCATTTTGAATGTTCAGTTAATTTTTGACAGCTCCTTTGGTTGCACGTGTTTTGGCACGTCTTCGATTTTTGCCCATTCCAAAAAATGGATCAAATTTTGTGTGAAAAACAAAATTAATTGCGCGGACGAATTCCGAATGTTGACTGTGGCATATGGTGAAGCTACCTTGGACCGAAGCAACGTTTATCGGTGGTACAAAATGTTCTCAGAGGGCCGAGAAGATGTGAACGATGAAAAGCGTGCCGGACGCCCGAGCATGTCAACAACACGACGAAAACATTGATGAAGTGAAGAAAATAGTATTGGCCAATCGTCGAATCACCATTAGAGAAGTTGCTGAGTACTTAAACATATCGATTGGCTCGAGTCACTCGATTTTTACCAATGATTTGGTCGTGAGACGGGTCGCTGCGAAATTTGTACCAAAATTGCTCAATTTCGAGCAAAAACAGCATCGCATTAACATTGCTAAGGAGCTGTTGGACTCTGTCCGCGACTATGCAAATTTGCTCCAGAGGATCATAACTGGTGACGAATCATGGGTTTATGGTTATGACGTGGAAACCAAAACTCAATCATCTAAATGGAAGCTGCCGCACAAGCCAAGACCGAAAAAAGCGCGCCAAGTTCGGTCGAATGTGAAGGTTTTGCTTACAGTTTTCTTCGATTGCAGGGGCGTGGTGTATCATGAGTTCTTGCCACAGGATAGAACCGTCAATAAGAAATATTACCTACAAGTTATGCGCAAGTTGCGCAAACCAATCTGCCAGAAATGCCCGGACTTGTTGAAGACCAAAAATTGGCTTTTACACCATGATAACGCCCCTGCTGCTCACGCATCGTTGTTTGTGCGCGAATTTTTGGCCAAAAACAACACACTAATAATGCCGCAGCCGTCGTATTCCCCAGATCTGGCCCCCTGTGACTTTTTCTTGTTCTCGAAACTGAAGAGCCCCATGAAAGGCAACGCTACGCTACGATTGAGGAGATAAAGACGGCATCGAAGGAGGAGCTGCACAAGATCACAAAAAATGATTTTTTGAAGTGCTCCGAGGATTGCAAGGGGATTACTTTGAAGGGGACAAAATAGATATTCATAAATAAATAAATAATTTTTGAAAAAAAAGCACAAAATTCGTGATACTTTTTGAACAGACCTCGTATGAAAAAATTGAAGAGATGTAAATTTAGTAAAAAAAAAACGGTTGATGGAAAGAAAGCCAATTTTTTGCTATTGCACATAATTCGTATTGTCTTCAATTCATTATCTTCTGTCCTGTTATCATATTTATCCTTTTTCCAAAATAGTTGATGAAGATTATACTATGTGCATTCCAGAAAAGAGCAGCTATAACGTTCTCTAGTAAAAGTTCATTGTTTTAACTAAATTTTAGTTTCTGGTGGATAATGGTGAGTCCATGTTTCATCAACAGTTATGAATAGATGCAAACATTTATTTGGATTATGTTTAAAATGTCCTTTAAAGCCGTGTTAGCAATAGTGCCACCCAAAAATTTAATGTAAGATGTTGCCTACACGTTCTTTTTGAGATATTTACCATGATTGGACGTTCTGGACGTTCAGCGTCACTTGTGCTCATATGACCACAACGAAATTCACTAAACAACTTCTAAATCATTCCATACGATGATGAGAAGTCTTCATAATACTTTTTTAACTTGATTTTCGTATCAGATATAGATTTTTTCCTTAAAAAAAAATAGTGTTCTTTTATCATCCATTTTAACAAAAAGAAAGAAACCACAAACCATGTCTGCTTTTATATGGGATATTTTCAAGAATACCAGATGATAAAAAAAATATTCTTTCACTGATATAAGTTAGGTTTTTTGCATTTATCACTGACTTATCAAACTGCTCTTGCAGTTGCATTAATTTTTTTTTAATTTAAATTTTTTTGCATAACTTTTTAACTTTCCGTTTTATTTTAAGTATTTTTTTTTCAAATGAGAATACTCCAATTTGGATTATAATCGAATATAAATTTTTAATTAAAAATATTTTTTCTTTTGTCAAATGAATTTTTGTATAATTTTTTGTTGTTGTAGTATTTTTTTAATTCGCCTATCAAAGTGGAAGAAACAAAAATATTCTATTAAAATTATGAATGTTTATGAATAATCGAGTCCATAATATGTGTAGACGTTACTCCGATATACGTAAATGATGATGTATCAAGGATTAGGGGGGGGGGGGGGGTATTGGTCTGTTGGATATTGAGGTGTTAAGGAATGGGGATGTATTACTCGTTTTTTATGAGAAAGATTTCAATTCAGTATTCAACGAAATTCAGTAGACAACTTCTAAATCATTCCATACGATGGTTTTTTGAACTTAGTTTTGGTTTCAGATAAAAATTTTGTCCTTAAAAAATAAAAATAGTGTTCTTTTATCACATGAAATTTACTTTTTCCATTTTAACAAAAAGAAAAAAACCACAAACCATGTCTGCTTTTATATGGCATATTTTCAAGAATACCAGATGATAAAAAAAATATTCTTTCACTGATATAAGTTAGGTTTTTTGCAGTTATCACTGACTTATCAGACTGCTCTTGCAGTTGCATTAATTTTTTTTTTAATTTAAATTTTTTGCATAAACTTTTTAACTTTCCGTTTTTTTTTTAGTATTTTTTTTATCAAATAAGAATACTCCAATTTGGATTATAATCGAATATAAATTTTTAATTAAAAATATTTTTTGTTTTGTCAAATGAATTTTTGTATAATTTTTTTTGTTGTAGTATTTTTTTAATTCGCCTATCAAAAAGGAAGAAACAAAAAAAAATTCTATTAAAATTATGAATGTTTATGAATAATCTAGTCCATAATATGTGTAGACGTTACTCCGATATACGTAAATGATGATGTATCAAGGATTAGGGGGGGGGGGGGGTATTGGTCTGTTGGATATTGAGGTGTTAAGGAATGGGGATGTATTACTCGTTTTTTATTAGAAACATTTCAATTCAGTATTCAACGAAATTCTGTAGGCAACTTCTAAATCATTCCATACGATAGTTTTTTGAACTTAGTTTTGGTTTCAGATATAAATTTTTTCCTTAAAAAAAAAATAGTGTTCTTTTATCACATGAAATTTACTTTTTCCATTTTAACAAAAACAAAAAAACCACAAACCATGTCTGCTTTTATATGGCATATTTTCAAGAATACCAGATGATAAAAAAAATATTCTTTCACTGATATAAGTTAGGTTTTTTGCAGTTATCACTGACTTATCAGACTGCTCTTGCAGTTGCATTAATTTTTTTTTTAATTTAAATTTTTTGCATAAACTTTTTAACTTTCCGTTTTTTTTTAGTATTTTTTTTTTCAAATAAGATAACTCCAATTTGGATTATAATCGAATATAAATTTTTAATTAAAAATATTTTTTCTTTTGTCAAATGAATTTTTGTATAATTTTTTTTGTAGTATTTTTTTAATTCGCCTATCAAAAAGGAAGGAAAAAAAAAAATTACGAATGTTTATGAATAATCTAGTCTATAATATGTGTAGACGTTACTCCAATATACGTAAATGAAGATGTATCGGGGATTAGGGGGGGGCGGGGGGTATTGGTCTGTTGGATATTGAGGTGTTAAGGAATGGGGATGTTTTGCTCGTTTGCGATGAGAAAAATTTCAATTCCCTTTTCTTTTTCCTATACCATATCAGATTGGTAAACCCTTGTGGTCATCAAACGATTTACTGAATAATTTGATGAGAATCCATCCGAAAAGTATTACAACGTTAAACGGAAGCTGGAAAGATTATGTTTTATGCATGTCTGTTGGTAGATGGGTGATGAGACGAACGTGGCGAATGGGGGAATGAGGTGAATATGAGGAGCGTACCTGTTCATTGATTTTTCAGTGAGGAGATAGATGAAGATTGCTTATTCACATGCCTAAATAGGGGCGCATCGAAGCAGATTGGAGGATGAGACAAAGATACACAAATCCGGAATTGAGTTATTCTAATTAAATTGAAAGGATTGAATGAATGCGTTGTTCATGTGTGGAGCCGTATGCAGATATATTCATGACGGTGATTGCCGTCGAAAACATTATGGACAGTTGCACGCCCATCGAGTGGATGGAAATCCTTCATATTAAATGGGTTTGAAATTGTGTGAACTCCATTGAATAGATTTCATCCATGTAAGGGATGTGGCCATGGCAAAGGGTTGATGTTGCTCATCGTTGTCGTACAATTGCTAACATTGTTTTTTTTTTTGGGCACAAAATGTACACATATGCAAATAGGATAAATAGGCTGATGATATTGAAAATTGTTTTGCTCATTCGGCTAGTGAAATGGCATTGGAGACTTGGTCGAATTTTAAACCGCATTTATATATGTTCTGATGGTATTATTGGGTCTTTAAGTCCGGAATATGGGGTGCGAAAGATGGTATGGTAATGATGGAAAGTTTGGAAATGCCTGCTCAAATCATTAAAGGGTATCATCATAAAGGGAGAAGGTGACAAAAAAGATTAAACAAAGAGAGAGATTTTATGCAAATTGTTGGTTATTATTGCGGTCAAAGGATTAGGCGAGTATTTACTAATTGGGCGCGATAATCAGTAATTTGTAGGAAATCGGTCATCTTAAGACCATTACTAGAGTCTTTAACTTTAATGTGGAATAATTAAAATTTTATTGTGCAATTTTTAAGAGAACACACTCTTTGTCATATTGCAAAAAAAGTCTGTTCTTATAATAAATTAGTAATTATTAAAAAATTATTTAATTATAAGAGTTTTTTGTTTTGAGTGTGAAAAGTAAGATTTTTTTTTTAGTTTTCTTCTTGTAATTTACCATTTTTATATCAAAAATTTTCGAGACTTATTTACGCAGTAGAAAGTGAAGATAAATGAGCATTAAAGTGTTCATGCTTCCTTCACTGTAAATTGAAAATCACCCATTCCTACATCAAGCAGCAAATTATACTAATTGGGACTATAAATAGATAAATGACTTACGTGGAATCCTCACATAAGTCTTAAAAGACTTGAACTTAGCAGACATTATCAACAATTACTATTAGAAAAGTAATGAGACTGGCATTACTGACAGTGGACTAGCCTTTTTCCCTCTCAAACAAAGCTTATAAATTAGTGAAGTACAAATTTCAACCCAATCTATTAGCTATGCGACCCTATAAAGCATCATAAGTTAAGTTGTTACTTTTAAGTGAAAAATCATTAACGATTTAATTGTTATACCAGGTATATAAGCTTAAATCCGCTGTTTGGTCATAGATGGCGTGAGTGACCGTATTAAGCTACTATGGGCACGACATTGGCAGATGTCAAACTCATAAAACTTTTTTTTATGAGTTTGACATCTGCCAATATTCATCAGTGCACATTGTTAGCAATTTCGTACAACAACATACATTTTTACTTTAGTAATCATGTCTAGTTTTGTGCCAGAAAAAGAGCATATGCGATAAGCTCTGCTTTTCTGCTTCAATTTGAAGAAATCGGCTGCCAAATCGCATCGAATTCTTATGGAAGCTTATGGTGATAGTGCTTTATCGGAAACAACGTGCCGAGATTGATTTCGTCGGTTCAAAGACGGGAATTTTGACTTGTGGGACAAGAAGCGTGAAAATCGTCCTAGGAAGGTTGAGGACTATCAATTGCAGGGTGTTTTTGACGAAGACGATACCTAATCGCAAAAAATTCTCGCGGAGCAATTGGGTGTAACTCAGCCAGCTATTTCCATGCGTCTGCGTGTCATAGGGAAGATTGAAAAAGATCGTAAAATGGGTGCCGCATGAATTGAACGATAGGCAGATGGAGCCACGTCAAAACACATGCGAAATCTTGCTCGCCAGACAAAAAAGAAAGTTGTTCCTGCATCGGATTGTAACAGGTGATGAAAAGTGGATATATTTCGAGAATCCTAAACGCAAGAAATCGTGGGTTGATGCCGGCCAACCATCAACATCTTCCCCAAGACCAAATCGTTTCAGACGGAAGAGGATGCTGTGCGTTTGGTGGGATCAGCAGGGATGAAATGTTGAAACCTGGTGAAACTGTCAATGCCCATCGCTACCATCAACAACTGATCAAATTGCACCATGCTTTACGTGAAAAAATGACGGATTATCATCAAAGACATGATAAGCTGATTTTCCTCCACGTCAACGCACCATCGCACACGTCAAAAATGGTCCGAAACTACTTGGAGATACTCAACTGTGAGGTGCTACTCCACCCCGCTTATTCACTAGACCTGGCCCCTTTCGACTATCACCTGTTTTCGTCGATGGGTCACGCGGTCGCTGAGCAGCACTTCGATTCTTACGAAGACGTCCGAAAATGGCTTGATGAGTGGTTTGCCTCGAAGGAGAAGGAATTTTTTTGGCGTGGTATCCACAAATTGCCCAAGAGATGGGAAAAATGCGTAGCTAGCGAAGGCAGGTACTTTTAAAGAAATTTGTTTTTGCTTTCTATGAAAAAAAACATGTGTTTTTTATTTGACTAAAACACAGTGGTTTAAATTTATAAACCTGGAAGACAAATTAGCCTCGATTCCAAGAGTATGGGAAAAATTTATTGAGAATAGCCAGGCTTGTCATAAACCTGGAGATAACTTAACAGTCGATGAGCAATTGTTCTCAACTAAAGCCAGGTGCCCATTTATTCAATACTTGCTGAATAAACCAGATAAATTTGGCATTAAATTCTGGTTAGCTGCGGATGTTAGAAGTAAGTATCTTCTAAATGGTTTTTCCTATTTGGGCAAGAATGAAGCCCGCGGATCAAATATTTTCTTGAGCGAGTTTGTTGTATATAAAATCACTGAGCCATATTTACGTTGTGGACGAAAGCAGTCGAAAATTATCCTGGCTCAGGGGGGTCTTTAATATCAGAAACTGATGAAAATGTGGAACGAGTGAGGGCTTTTGTTAGGTACGATCGTTGACTAATATTAGAGCTGATGAGTGAGCCCTTGACAGTCTCAAAAAAAGGAGTTCTTTACGTCATATCGGATATTGCAGATACTTGGATGCTCCCACAATATCACTACATCCCCTATCACACAGCTATGGTCTTTAAGGATTTTTTTCTTGAAAAAGCAGATTCTTTTAATTACCCAACTTATCAACCCTCCTCCACTATTTACGTGATCACAACGCTTATTAATAATTTTTGTACCCTAAAATCAAAAACCACTAAAAGGACATAATGTCGGTATTGTTGATGGCATTCAAAGGAGTATAACCGACAGTTTTTTAGTACCACTACAAAAAGTGAATCTACAAAAAATGGATAATATTCATATATAAAAAATAAGAAAATTTTTGCGAAAAAAAAAATCAGTTTCATTAATGTCACAGGTACGCTCGTCGGCTATTAGACTAACAACCGAAACTGACAATTAAGAATAAACTTTTTAACAATAATACAATTTCAAAATGGCGTTCTACTGAATATTTAAATTTCTATCAAATTGAATCTTTTTTATTCAGAATCGTTCAAAAAATCTATATTCAACAGTCATCGTAACTTTAAAATTAATTTTGTTTAAATAATTAATTATTGCTCGTTATAAAAAATTTAATTTCCAATTATTATTTTTCTTCTGTTATTAAAGTGACTCTGTTATAATATCGCCGTATTTTCTGTAGTTGAAGGTAGCTACAAAAGAATTTCTAAAAACGAATTGAAAAAAAAACAAAATATTTTTTTTTACAATTTTTATGAAAACCTGAATAAAATGTTTTTGCAATTAAAACTGAAATCCCACCAGTCATGCATGGGTGATCGTATGACTAAAAAATAAAATTGTTTACAAAATTATTTTGCAACTATACTTGTAGTTAAAAGAAGCTTTATTAAGGAGCTAAGGAGCTGTTAGACTCTGTCCGCGACGACCCAAATTTGCTTCAGAATCATGGGTTTATGGTTATGAGGTGGAAATCCGCACAAGCCAGGATTTTGCTTACAGTTTTCTTCGATTGCAGGTGCGTGGTGCATCATGAGTTCTTGCCACAGGGTAGAACGGTCAATATGGAATATAACCTGCAAGTTGTGTGCAAGTAGCGCGAAGCAATCCACTAGAAACGCCCGGATTTATGGAAAAAAAAATTGGCTTTTGCACCATGACAACGCCCCTGCTCACGCATCGTTGCTTGTGCATGCATTTTTGGCCAAAAAAATACACTAATAATGCCGCAGCCACCGTATTCCCCAGATCTGGCCCTCTGTGCATTTTTCTTGTTCCCGAAACAGATTCTTTGATCGATTACAGATTCTTTTTTGGAATGGGCAAAAATCGAAGACGAGCCAAAACACGTGCAAGCAAAGTAGCTGTCAAAAATTAACTGAACATTCAAAATGGCCGAACTTGTCGGCATAAGTGCGAGACATGAGTACCAACATAACGCCACAAAAATTCGAAAATCTAATTTACAGGGTGGACCATTTCGAAGTTCCATTTTAAAAAGTAAATAAAAAAAAAACTAGTGTATGTTTTTTCAAATTTCCGGTTTTATTAAAAAGATTGAACCTTAGAATTTTGGAATAAAACACAACATCATTTAAATGACTACCACGGCTGGCATTACAGTACCCCATTCGCTCGACCCAATTTTTCAGTACATTTTCGATTATTCGGGCCTGTATCTCTTCAATGGCAACTTTGATTTCGTTTTTAAGGCCTCAATTGTCTCTGGTTGGCTTGCGTAACATTTATACTTAACGGCTCCTTACAGAAAATAATCCAATGGACTCAAATCACAGCTCCGAGGCGGCCAGTTGACATCAGAATTTCGGCTGATTATTCGGTTTTCGAAAGCAATGCCCAAAAGTTGGGTTGTTACGTTGGCTGTGTGGCAAGTGGGCCCGTCCTGTTGAAACCAAATGTCGTCCATGCCATTCACTTCAACTTTTGGAAACAACAATTTGTTGAGCATGCCACGATAGCGCTCACCATTGACCGTAACGGCGGCTCCTTCATCGTTTTCGAAGAAAAACGGGCCAATGATGCCTCCAGTCCAAAATCCGCACAAAACCGTGACTCGTTGTGGATGCATCGGCTTTTCCATGATGACGTGTGGATTTTCTGAGCCCCAGATGCGACAATTTTGTTTGTTGACATACCCACCGAGGTGGAAATGGGCCTCATCCGAAAAAAAGATTTTTCGGTAAAAATGCTCATCTTTGGCCAATTGATCTTGAGCCCATTGGGCAAACCGAAAACGCATCGGATGGTCATGCGGCTTTAGCTGTTGGACTAATTGAACTTTGTAAGCTTTCATACCGAGGTCTTTGTGCAAAATTCTCAACAGAGAAGTGCGAGAAATGTTCAATTCCTGAGAACGGTGACGAGTTGATGTTGATGGATGATCACGGACATTTTCAGCAACGGCGGCAATATTCTCGGTTGTTTTGGCAACCAACAAACCAGTTTCGCGAACTCGCTTCACAAAATTTGCCCACAAATTCACGTGATGGCATTCAGTCTTTACTCATTTTTTTTAAATTTCTCACAGTTTGGGTTGAACACTCACCATTTTGGAAGCCAATTCTCAATATTTCCCATTTTTCTTCAAGCGTATGGATTACTATTTCGTAAAATTCTGACTTTCAACTAACAATCTGTCAATTCGTGTTGACACTTAACACTCTAGTACTTCAAATAAATAGTAGTTCAAAATGGAACCGCTAGATCGACCACCCTATACGTAACCCGCGGAAATTCAAAATTCGCGATACTTTTTGAACAGACCTCGTATTATCACTAAAAATAAAATAATTTTCTTTAAAAAAAAATGCAATTTTGATTTAAAAAAAATGGAGTAGAATTCTTACGCCTTATCCGTGTATGAGCGGAGAGGTAGAATATTTCAGCATTTTCTGATAGTCGAATAACGGTAAAAGGATCACTACAATTATTGAGAATAACCCACCATAATCGTAGTCAAACCTTTTACCGTTATTTCCTATATGATTTTAAATAATTATCACTAAAATCAATAAGATTTTTGTCAGTTGAAAAATTGAACAGTAATAAATAATATTTTTCTTTTCAAACTTGCGTTTTCATAAAGGTTTAAAAATTACAAATTAAATGCAATATTAACAAATTTTCTATACATACACATACTTGTACAAATAATTTTATGGTAGTATTTGTATTTCTTCTCAATAAAAACGGAACATGAAAAAAAAAATTACCCCAAAACTAAATAGTTGCCAAAATAAACGCACGCCGATTGCAAAAAAAAAAAATTCTTCCTTTCATTCTAATTAGACATTTTATGGTATAGAAATTATGATCGTATAATACAATACTTTAAAGAAGTCCTTTTAGTCCGTTCAGGATGAACAAAAATGGATATTGTATTCTTTGACGCATATGAGTTGAACTAAGAAACAAAATAAAAATGAAAACAATTTTTTTTCAACGTTTAGTGGTGTTCTTTTGGAAAAAAAAAGGAGCGGAGAAGAAAAAATTTAGGGAAACTAAAGGACAATAACAAAAAAAAAAAAAAAACTAAAAACAGGAACGAAAAATTACTATTATTTAAGAATGGAAAAAATCCATTGTGTCAGAAATTCGGAAAGGTCGAAAAATCACATTCACTATTGACTCGATTCAGTCAATATCAAGTGAAGTGAAAACAGGCACCGAATTACTACTGTTCGTGTTATAAATAATTCGATGGAATTGATCGCGGAGGGTAAATAGCGGAGTATCCTGCTGAATAGCGTTCAATCCATCTATGTATATTGAGAGTACATTGAAAATCTGTACAGTTGAAATGGTATAGAAAATTTTGGACAATTCCACGTTGTCGATAACCCAGTTTACCATTAATGAATGGTATTCTAGAGTAGAGAGTTAAAATGTCATCAAACTGGCTTTCCGCTAACTAATTATAATTACTGGCAACAATATTGACAAATAAAAAGGAAAAACCACGAGAATTATAACCAATATTTCAGTTCTAAGGACGACTACTTGGATATTATTCAATTATTGTATGCCGATTTTTATATACAAAATTATTTATTTTATATTTTGGAAAATATAGTCCTGTCATTTAACACTTGTAAATTATATTAATTATTAAGGATTAAATTAATTTAGTTTTATTATTGCCATTTTTATAGAATAATTAAAAATATGTTAAAATTGTAAAAATATTTTACAAAAAGTTTTTATTATTCTGTAGAAACGTTTATCAAATAGACTGTATTTATTTGCAAATGAAGAAGGAGAGTTCATTGCTGTGAGATAACCGAATTTTTTCAGCTTAAAATTAAAGATTTTAATCTCACTTAAAGCTATATGTATTTTTATTTAAATGGTACTACAAGCTTGATAATATGAGAAATTTTGGATTTATTATGTCGCAATAACGCGTAAAGGAGGAATTTGGGTTATGTCTATTATTGGCATATGTCAAGATCGTGCGATTTGACGCAATTGAAATATTTTTTTTTTAATTTGTATAGAAAATCCTCAAGCTTTAGAGTATTTAAAAAAACAGCAGAAATTATCAGTTGTTAGAAATTACCTCAAAAGTATCAAGTCCTGCAAGAAATCTGGTGGAAGCTAAAAGGATATTTTCAATTTTAGTACGCGTAAAGGTGAGATTATGGTTATGTTAATTATTGGCCTACAAGATCGTGCGATTTGACGCAACTGGAATATTTTAGTACGCGTAAAGGAGGGATTTTGGTTATATCTATTATTGCATATGTCAAGATCGTGCGATTTGATGCAATTGAAATATTTTTTTTTTAAATTTGTATAGAAAATCCTCAAGCTTTAGAGTATTTAAAAAAACAGCAGAAATTACCTCAAAAGTATCAAATCCTGCAAGAAATCTGGTGGAAGCTAAAAGGATATTTTCAATTTTAGTACGCGTAAAGACGAGATTTTGGTTATGTCTATTACTGGCATATGTCAAGATCGTGCGATTTGACGCAATTGAAATATTTTTTTTTTTAATTTGCATAGAAAATCCTCAAACTTTAGAGTTTTTGAAAAAACATCAGAAATTATAAGTTGTCAGAAATTACCTTAAAAGGATCAAATCCTGCAAGAAATCTGGTGGCAACTAAAAGGATTTTTTCAATTTTAGTACGCGTAAAGACGAGATTTTGGTTATATCTATTACTGGCATATGTCAAGATCGTGCGATTTGACGCAACTAGAATATTTTAGTACGCGTAAAGGCGAGATTTTGGTTATGTCAATTATTGGCCTACAAGATCGTGCGATTTGACGCAATTGAAATATTTTTTTTTTAATTGGCATGGATAATCGTAAAATTTCAGACTATTTAAAAAACCATCTGAAATTATCAGTTATCGGAAATTACCCCAAAAGGATCAAATCCTGCAACAAATCTAGTGGCAGCTAAAAGGATATTTTTCAATTTTATGTACAATATATAAAAATTATATTATATATATAATACGTATATTAGCAATATAATAAATAAAAAGTTTAATTGAAATCTTAATTTGAAATATATTTTATTTAACTTTACTTTCCAAATTGCAAATTGGATAATCCTCCTCTATATGCATAAGCTTTAATGTCCTTTTTAACAGTTTTTTGTAAATATTTTCCTTTTAAGGTTGAATCGAATATATTCTAAATTCGTTTGGTATTTTCATTTTAGAATGGAAGGCTGAGCATTCATGCCACCCAGTCACCTGGTCCAACGAAGGACCAAGGTGATAATATGACGAAGGACTAAAACTGGACGTGCGTCACGATCCAATTCGATCGGATACTTTCCGTTATGGTGAAGGGATTTTCAGGGGCCTACGTCGTATTGTTTTCGTTTTGTACCGTGAACAATGTTCAGTGAAGCGCAAGATAATCGTCTTCAGCAAGAGGGATTCGGATTCCCTTTCCCTTGTCTACATTATTTTATTATTGTATAATGCCGAGAAGTGATTAGGGTCTGTTATATTTGGTATGGTATAGTCTGGTCTGGTCTGATCTGGTCTTTTCTTTATTCCATTTTGCCGATAGCAAATTTCGATTTCTTCTCGTCCTTAATCTCGACTAAATATTTAACTGTTCGTTATTGCTTCAATAGCTAAACACGAGTAACATGTACAACGATTATTATTATTATTTTTATTATTAGTAAAAAAATGGAAATATTTTATTTGATTTTTGTTCATTACTCGTACAATAAGAAAATATATAATATAACGTATTGTATGTGTGTGAGGATGGTAAATGAAAATGTACTTTTTTTTTTGCATTTGGTTGTATAGTTTCTATTGTTATTAACGGTATAATCGTAATCGTCATTGGTCCTTTCTGTACGTCATCGGCGTCATAAATACTGAAATATGCATTTTAATCGAACATTGTTCCCTGGACGTTTGGTAGCCTTCGAATTTGTGCTAGCAAGCAATGTGGAAAGTCAGTGAATTTGGACAATGCAGATTACATGAAATTTAATTGTATTATTACGAACGGCTATTTGCCAATATGTTCCGTAAAGAATTTCGACGATTTCGATATATTGATGAGATTGGTAACACGATGTTGATGGCTGTGGACGCAAAAAACCCCAATTACAACTGGAAATTTTTTTACAAATCGACGAAGACTATTCAGTTTATCGTTATGCGAAATTTATACTAAATTTACTATACAATAAATATGCAAATGTCAATATTTATTTATTAAATCAACATTTGGTTTTTTTTTCCTGTAATTCTTTTTCTTTTTCTTTTGGTTTTTATAATTTGGCATAAGGAAATAAACGAGAGAAAATACCATTTTCAAATATTATGGAAAATATAAAATCGTCCTTTCATAAGGCGGTATTAATTGGATGGAGTTTAAATCCGATTTAAATGAATTTTTTAATACGAGTACAATTCATATAATAATTATCTGGATAGAAGCTATCCAAGTGATCGTATATCCTTTTGAAAGTATCCGAAATAATTTGTAATGGTTTTTGTAATTTAATTATAATTTAAAAAAAATTATTATTATTCTTTTTTTGTAATATAAGAATATATTTACTTAGTGCAGAGTAAAGAATATATAATAAAAGTTTTCAATATATAATTAAAAGGTTTTAATTCGTTTTTAAAAAAAGTTCAAAATTTATACGCGGAAATTAGTCTTTATTATTGTAAATATAAAAATCTGTTTAACAATAACCATATGCACTGCAGAAGTTACGGATCATATCATAAGATTTTCAATAAAGGCGAAAATGATTTAATAAAAAATTTCCATCAATTAAATAAAAATGGAAAGTACGAGTAAAACACTCGTTTAAAAATGATTTTGATGAACAAACTAAAATTTTGAAGAAGAAAATACCTTAAAATTACTGAGAAAAATCTGAAAAAACGCTAATAATTAAATTTGTTTTTTTTCCTTTCAAAAATACAAAGTGCTTAAAATTATTTGCTATAAGTGTATTTTTTTACAAATTACATAAGTATTGATTAGTTTTTACAAAAAAAAAAACACCTTGAATCGTTTGCTCAAAAACAATTGCTAGAAAATTATTCGTAGGAATTCAAAAAATACCTCAAAAATTACTCACCGTTTTCGTTTGAATTTAATTTTATTATAAAAAAAGTTCTAACTAACATTGTTCGTTAAAAAAAATATTTTTTTTAAAAATTATACACTAAAACTCAAAAAGTATACAAATTGTATCATTTTATTATTTTTAAAAAAAAATTATTTTTGGAATTTAAAAAAAAAACAACATTAAAACTGTTGACCCAAAAATATTTGTTTGTAAAATTATTCGCTCCAGTCCAAAAAATTCAAACAATAATTTGCCGTATTGAAATTTTATTTCATTATAAAAAAATCTACAAAGTTTAAATATTTCCTAAAAATTATTCGCAAGTAACGAAAAAAAACCTAAAATATTATTTGCAGTAATTTGGAAAAACTCGCCGATATCCGAAATATTAATAAACTATTCGCTAAAATCTAAAAAAAACGTTTTTATTTATTCGCCTTAATCTTAAAAAAAAAACATAAAAATTATTCTCCGATATTAAAAAAGATATTATTGACAGAAGTCCGACCAAACCTTTTATACAATGAAAAATTGGATATTTGTTTGAATTTTATTTGATTATAAAAAAAGCTCTAATATTTTTCCATAAAAAAACTATTTCCAGAAAATTATTTGCTAATACACTCAAAAAGTATATGAACTATTAAAATTTAGTTCTGGAATTTGAAAAGAAACCTTAAAAACTGGTCGTCCAAAAAATTATTTGCCAATGTCCAAAATATCTAAAGAAGTAATTTACTGCGTTTTGATTTTATTTCATAAAAAAATTTATTCGCCCTAAACCTATTACCTAAAAATTATTTGTCAAAAAAAAATAAAATATTATCTACTACTCACTAGAATGCAACAGTTGGAAAAATTATTCGTCAAAATCCTAATATCATTTTTCGATTTGAATAACACATAAAAAATAATTCGCTGAAATAACAAAAACTAAAAAATCCGAAAAAATTACTCGCCGAAATGCCAAGAAAAAACCTAAAATATTATTTAGCGAAATTTTGAAATCTAATGTCATCCAAAAAACTTATAAATTTACTCGCTAAAATCCAAAAAGACTTTTTAATAATAAAAAAAAACTAATTCGCCTAAAATCATCCCATGAAAACTAGAAATCAAAAACCAAATCTTAAAATTATTTGCCCAAAAACCATTTGTTCACAATTATTTGCTGCAACGCAAAAAGCCCAAAAATCTTTCGCCGTATTTGAATTTCATTCAAAGTATTGCAATTATGGTAATCTAAAAATTATTTCATGAAGCCTTAAAGAATCTTAAAAATTATTTTATTCGCCCTAAAAAATATGTGCTGAAATCCAAAAAAAAAACCTTAAACAAATTATTCGCTCAAGAACCATTTGTTCGAAATTAATTGCTGTTACTAAAAAAGCCGAAAAATCATTCGCCGTATTTAAATTTCATTTAATATATTGCAGTTTTGGTAATCTGAAAAATATTTCCTTTAAAATTATTCGCCCTAAAACCTATATGCTGAAATCAAATAAAAAAAACCTTAAACAAATTGTTCGCTCAAGAATCATTTCTTTGAAATTATTTGCTGTAACTCAAAAAGCCGAAAAATCTTTCGCCGTATTTGAATTTCATTCAATATATTACAATTTCGTTAATCTGAAAAATATTTCCTTTAAAATTATTCGCCCTTAAATCTATATGCTGAAATCCAATAAAAAAAACCTTAAACAAATTGTTCGCTCAAGAACCATTTCTTCGAAATTGATTGCTTCAACCCAGAAAAGCCCAAAAATCTTTCGCCGTATTTGAATTTCATTCAATATTTTGCAATTTTGTTAATCCAAAAATTATTCCCTTCAAAATTATTCGCCCTAAAATCTATATGCTGAAAGCAAATAAAAAAAAACATTAAACAAATTGTTCGCTCCAGAACTATTTCTTCGAAATTATTTGCTTTAACTCAAAAAGCCGAAAAATCTTTCGCCGTATTTGAATTTCATTCAATATATTGCAATTTTGTTAATCTGAAAATTATTTTCTTCAAAATTATTCGCCCTAAAATCTATATGCTGAAATCCAATAAAAAAACATTAAACAGATTGTTCGCCAAGAACCTTTTCTTCGAAATTATTTGCTTTAACTCAAAAAGCCCAAAAATCATTCGCCGTATTTGAATTTCATTCAATATATTGCAATTTTTTTAATCTGAAAATTATTTTCTTCAAAATTATTCGCCCTAAAATCTATATGCTGAAAGCAAATAAAAAAAACATTAAACAAATTGTTCGCTCAAGAACTATTTCTTCGAAATTATTTGCTTTAACTCAAAAAGCCGAAAAATCTTTCGCCGTATTTAAATTTCATTCAATATATTGCAATTTTTTTAATCTAAAAATTATTCCCTTCAAAATTATTCGCCCTAAAATCTATATGCTGAAATCCAATAAAAAGAACCTTAAACAAATTGTTCGCTCAAGAACCATTTCTTTGAAATTATTTGCTTTAATCAAAAAGCCGAAAAATCTTTCGCCGTATTTGAATTTCATTCAATATATTGCAATTTTGTTAATCTGAAAATTATTTTCTTCAAAATTATTCGCCCTAAAATATATATGCTGAAATCAAATAAAAAAAAACCTTAAACAAATTGTTCGCTCAAGAACCATTTCTTCGAAATTGATTGCTTCAACCCAAAAACCCCAAAAATCATTCGCCGTATTTGAATTTCATTTAATATATTGCAATTTTGTTAATCTGAAAATTATTTTCTTCAAAATTATTCGCCCTAAAATCTATATGCTGAAATCAAATAAAAAAACATTAAACAAATTGTTCGCTCAAGAACCATTTCTTCGAAATTATTTTCTTTAACTCAAAAAGCCGACAAATCTTTCGCCGTATTTGAATTTCATTCAATATATTGCAATTTTGGTAATCTGAAAATTATTCGCTTCAAAATTATTCGCCCTAAAATCTATATGCTAAAATCCAATAAAAAAAAACATTAAACAAATTGTTCGCTCAAGAACCATTTCTTCGAAATTATTTGCTGTAACTCAAAATGCCCAAAAATCATTCGCCGTATTTGAATTTCATTTAATATATTGCAATTTTGGTAATCTGAAAATTATTTTCTTCAAAATTATTCGTTCTAAAATCTATATGCTGAAATCCAAAAAAAAAACCTTAAACAAATTATTCGCTCAAGAACCATTTGTTCGAAATTAATTGCTGTTACTAAAAAAGCCGAAAAATCATTCGCCGTATTTGAATTTCATTTAATATATTGCAAATTTGGTAATCTGGAAATTATTCCCTTAAAAATTATTCGCCCTAAAATCTATATGCTGAAATCCAATAAAAAAACATTAAACAAATTGTTCGCTCAAGAACTATTTCTTCGAAATTATTTGCTTTAACTCAAAAAGCCCAAAAATCATTCGCCGTATTTGAATTTCATTCAATATATTGCAATTTTTTTAATCTGAAAATTATTTTCTTCAAAATTATTCGCCCTAAAATCTATATGCTGAAAGCAAATAAAAAAAACATTAAACAAATTGTTCGCTCAAGAACTATTTCTTCGAAATTATTTGCTTTAACTCAAAAAGCCGAAAAATCTTTCGCCGTATTTAAATTTCATTCAATATATTGCAATTTTTTTAATCTAAAAATTATTCCCTTCAAAATTATTCGCCCTAAAATCTATATGCTGAAATCCAATAAAAAAAACCTTAAACAAATTGTTCGCTCAAGAACCATTTCTTTGAAATTATTTGCTTTAATCAAAAAGCCGAAAAATCTTTCGCCGTATTTGAATTTCATTCAATATATTGCAATTTTGTTAATCTGAAAATTATTTTCTTCAAAATTATTCGCCCTAAAATCTATATGCTGAAATCAAATAAAAAAAACCTTAAACAAATTGTTCGCTCATGAACCATTTCTTATAAATTGACAGAGAGGGGAGAGCAAATTGTTTTTGTTAAAATTTATAGATTTTATTAAAACAATTAAATTGAAAAGGAAAATTATTATCTAAAAGAAAAAAATATATTTATTACCAAAACTCAATTTTGTAGACTTTAGAATACTCGTATTTATGATAAGAAAACTATAAACTCCAATTTGTGCATTATTCATTTTTATGTTGGTTAATTTTGTCAAAAAAACAAGGATGAAAAAAAATTTATTCCGCTTCTTCTGGATAATATACTCCCTCATCATTGATAATAATATTAAAAATGAAAATCTCTAGTCGAAAGCTTCAAGAAAATAAAAATGAAAACGAATGAATGGTTATAAATACTTACGTTATCAGCTAACAAAGTTCCATAAAATATGTTTAATATTTTTTCATTGCTGCCTGTTCTTTCTCTTTTAATATTTTTCCAGTTTAAAAGAGAAAATATTCCTTTTTATATGTGTTGCTCCTGTTTTACAGAGCATACAACATAACCAGAAGCCATGTTGGCATTCTTATCAACATTTTGCAAGAATGAGTTTTTCATTATTTTTCCTTTATCCTTGATTTGGTTTTTTTTTTTTGATTGCGCTTTTTCACTTTTAAATTTTCTGATTTTTATTTATTCACTTGCAAAGGATTGTCCATTTTCTTCTCATTTCTTTTCGTATAATACACCCGCTTCGTTAGTACATACTATACCAACGTACATAGATATTCGCTTATAAAGGATATACTTTATCCCTTTTCTGATTGCATTTTTTACGAAATTCTAATTTGGTAATATACGCGAGTAGGTTTAATACAACCAGAAGATGTTTATTGTTCATTTACCATAGCGATCATAATGTTCATATATCAACAAAAATAATGGATACCAAGTACTATGAAATGACTCTAAGGAGATAAAATATATCTAAAAAAGGATATTTTAGTTTAATTTAATAGTAAGTTTGCTTATTGACCAATATGTGGTCTAATATATGGTATTTAAGGTATAGTGCGTTGCTCTATGCAAGTGTCATTATAAATTTTACGTACAAAAACAAATTCTACATGCCATAAAAGCGAAAATTATTTATTGTAGAAAACTCCTAGTTGAGAGAACACCTAATTTATTTTGATATTTTTTATTATTTAAAATTGTTTTTTTTATTTGTTTTAATTTTTTTTAATCAGGAACTACAATTTTATTATAACAAGCAGATTTACATGACATTTTAATATACAATCCTTGTGCTTCATAAAGTGGGAGTAAACACCCATCGGCGTTTCTCCAACTAACGGAAGTTAAACTCCTCTATAAAATCTCTAGGCCATTGTCTCTTAAGTCTCCGATGAGTGTTTCCTGGAAGGGCAGTACAAGACAATTCTCTCACAAGTGGATTATGATGATAGGATAAACGGGAGTGAAATTTTTGATAGCGGGAAATGCTCACAGGTCCTGAACAAATGGAATATTTAGATCACGATGTCTTACGTTGTTACAAATATAAAAGGGGGGGTGGCATCAATAATTTTACAGAAGATCTTGAATTGTAAGGCCTGGACGGGATAAGAGTTGGAACGTTTCGTTGAACCCCAAAGTTCAATTCCATATGTCCAAATAGGTTTTATAATTTTATATTAAAAGTAGTCGAGCGTTTGTCCAGTAGTCTAAAAAATTGTAGGTAACGTCTAGTGGTTTCAACTCTTTTTAGTCTAGTATGTGGATTCCATGTTAATATCTTGTCCTGAGGTAAAATCCCAAATAACGTACACTTTATCATATTGTGGAATTATATTTTTTTTAAGGTATAAAGGCATAGGTCTTAAACCAGGATTGAAGGTTGCCTATATGAAATTGTAAATTTTTGGAAGCTATGTCAGGATTTGTATTGTAGTATTAGGATCAGATAATAGAAGTAGAAAAAGCTATTAAATCTCAAAAAAGAGGCAAAGCACCAGGAGAAGATGGCATATCTAACGAAATTATGATAGGAACATCTGATATTATAGTAGACACTATTACAGATTTATTTAACCAACTTTTTGAGACAGAATGTATACCTCACCAGTGGACCACGTCAACTATAATACTATTACATAAAAAGGAAAATAAAGACAACATAACTAACTACAAACCCATCAGCCTGATGTCGAACGTATATAAAATCCTTTCCAAAATACTGTTGAATCGTTTAACAAAGACTTTGGATGAAAACCAACCCAGAGAACAAGCAGGCTTTCGCAAGGACTTTTCAACAATCGACCACATACACACCATAAAACAAGTTATCCAGAAATGTACAGAATATGGTATCAATTACGATTTGCCGTTTGTAGACTATAATAAAGCTTTCGACTCATTAAAACATACAAAAATATGAGAAGCGCTTACAACACAAGGGGTTGAAAACAAGTACATACAAATTGTTAAAAATATATACAAGAACATGAAAGCGAAAATAAGAACAGAAAGAGTAGGTGTATACTTCCCTATAAAAAGAGGAGTCCGACAGGGAGACCCACTATCACCCAAATTTTTCTCGGCGGTGCTTGAATATATATTTAGACGTCTCGAATGGAGTCAATATGGACTAAACATTAACGGAATGCAACTAAACCATTTAAGATTTGCAGACGATCTAATTCTAATCTCTGAAGACCCGAGAAGTCTGCAAGCAATGCTTGAACAGTTGGTGTCCAACATCGAGAGTCGGACTCTCCATGAATAATACAAAAACCAAAGTAATGACTAATTCCGACAAAATCACCATTACAGTCAACGGCAACAAAATAGAGTACGTCGATGAATATACATACCTAGGACAGATAATATCACCAAAAGACCTTACAACCAAAGAAATAAACAACAGAGTACAATTAGCATGGAAAAGATACTGGTCTCTTAAAGAAATTGTCAAAAACCCGCAGGTACCACTTAAAGCTAAGAAAAAAATATTTGATTCCTGTATTCTACCTATCATGACATACGGATGTCAAACTTGGAGTCTAATAAAACAAAACTTACATAAACTAGAAACCTGTCAACACAGCATGGAGCGAAGTCAAGTTAAGAGACAAAGTAAAACTAGGAACATTACGTAACCAAACTAAAATTAACGACGTAACATACTGCATAAGAAAATTAAAATGGAGTTGGGCAGGTCATATGATGAGGAGTAAACAAGAAAAATGGGCTAACGATGCAACCGAATGGTGTCCAAGACAAAATAAAAGAAAGAATCGGAGGCAGCATCTGAGATGGGAGGACGATATTCGGAAAATAGCTGGTGCTACTTGGAAGAGGACGACTCATGACCGGAAAGTGTGGCAAGCTCTAGGGGAGGCCTTTGCGGAAACGCAAGACAATCTCAAAACCGGTGTCAATTAACATAAGTGATAGTAACTTTTTTCTAAGATTGTTAAATAAAGGCTATTATTATTATTATTATTATTAGGATCAGATGGAATGTCATAGGTATAAATATTATATAACATGGGACCAAGAATACTACCTTGTGGGACTCCGACTAGAAGAGGTTATATTTCCGAGGATTCTGAGTTAATTGTAACTTGGAAATGACGTTGGGAGAGATATGAAATTATGATAAGGTAGATGTTGAAGGAAAAAAGCTCTTGAGTTTCCAGAGGAGTCTAGGATGCCACATACGATCCTCAAGTGAGGATGCAATATGTTCAAGCTAAATTGGTGATCAGTAATATTTTTTTCATTAACTAGGACTGGTTTGGGTAGGGTCGTTTTAATAGAAGTTTTTCAAAAATCTTACCAAGGAATGGTAATAGGCTGATAGGTCTATAGAAGGAAGGAGAATTATCGGGTTTATTTGGTTTAGGAATCATTTTAATGACAGATTAAGGAAAAATAGGTTGTGCATTGAATTAAAAATGTATGTAATTAAAACTAAAGCTTTTCGGAAAATTTGCTTCAGAATAGGAGCTGTTATTAGATCATAAGCAGGAGCTTTTTTATTGGGAAGTCGCAGAATAGTAGATTTAATTTCTGAGGGCTTAAAATTTTTCGGCGAAAGACTCATAGAGACTGGAAGCATTAGTTCTTCGGTAATTTTGTTAGTATGCAATTTTTGTCTTCTATACCATCATGTGAAGCAAAAGTATTTACCAAATGTTTTGCAAATACTTCGGCTTTTTCGTTGTCTGATTTGCCCAGTTACCGTCATTTTGTTTTAGTGGGTGTTATGTTTTTTTGTACGAGAGTATTCATCTACTGGCTTCCCTCAGAAAGAAATATTGTTACTCGGCGATCTGGTATATATTTTAAGCATAATAGCTCTATTAGAATCGGTGGGATCCCAATTTGCGTGTATCATATTTATTTAAAGTTTATTTTCAAAATCTTCCATTCTAATTGTTTATTACTCTGGTCTATGTTACCTTTTTTTTTATATTGGATAAGATCTTGTAACAGTTTTTATTATCATTAGTAAGGTCCTTGAACATACTTAGTATAGGATTCTTATATTTGTTCAAACTTTTGTTTGATTCTGTAGAAAAAAAACGTTTGCATTTTATCGGTACTCTTTTCCGATAAAATGCTGGCATTTATATTTGCTATGCACAGAAACCGATTTTGTTCGAAACCGATCTAATTCTAAGGGCACTCTTTGTTCATTTATTTATCTGAATTTTTGATAGATTTTAAATTTATTTTAATTGTTATTTATTGGAAAAGTTTCTTATAGTCTATTAAGATCTTTTTCGGCGGCATTAGTTTGATAAGTAAGTCTCCAAAGAGGAAAATTAAAAATAAATTTTCAATTATTATATAAAAATAATTAAAATTAAATGGACCAAATAATAATTTGGTCTGCAAATAATATCAATAAAATTTTTTTTTAAAAATGCGGGTAAATTAAAAGGAAGAAATAGGGAAGAATAGAGAAAAATGAGAAAAGGAAAGAAAGCTATCGAATGTGAAGATCTAGAGTAGCACAGCCTGTTACCAGGTGTATAAGCTTAGATGCGCTAAAACACATGTTTTTTTAATAGAAAGCAACAACAAATTTATTCAAAGTACTTACCCTCGCTAGCTACATATTTTTCCCATCTCTCGGGCAATTTGTGGATACCACGCCAAAAAAATTCCTTCTCTTTCGAGGGAAACAACTCATCAAGCCATTTTCAAGCCATTTTCTGATGTCCACGAGCATTTTTTGCGATTGGGTATCGTCTTAGTCCGAAAGAGCCTGAAATTGATGGTTCTCAACATTCCTAGGACGATTTTTACGCTTCTTGTCCCACAAGTCAAAATTGCCGTCTTTGAACTGACGAAACCAATCTCGGCACGTTGTTTCCGATAAAGCACTGTCATCATAGGCCTCCATAGGCATTCAATGTAATTAGGCAGCCGATTTCTTCAAATTGAAGCATAAAAGCAGAGCTTCCCGCATATGCTCTTTTCTGGCACAAAACTAGACATGATTACTAAAGGAAAAATGTATGTTGTTGTACGAAATAGCTGACAATGTGCACTGATGAATATTGGCAGATGTCAAACTCATAAAAAAAAGTATGCGTGCCCATGGTAGCTTAATACGC
The DNA here is from genome assembly GCA_958298945.1 of Atherix ibis. Lineage (NCBI taxonomy): Eukaryota > Metazoa > Arthropoda > Insecta > Diptera > Athericidae > Atherix > Atherix ibis. The sequence continues at coordinate 40,733,011 of OY282610.1, forward strand.
TCACTCACGCCATCTATGACCAAACAGCTTATACACTTGGTACAACCGTACTCAGAGGAGACTTTTTCACTGCCGATGCCATGCTTGCTGTAGTAATGAAAGATGCAGGCAAGAGCGGGGGTTTAAAATTAGAAACCGATAGCATTCTTACGTCCACATAAAAAGAAAAATCATACCAGAAGACACAAAGCTTCACTTAGAGACACTAGATGGTGTTCAGTTTTCTACAGAGGTTTTAAAACGAAAAATAAATTTATCAACAATAATAAATAATTAAAAAGTCACGCGGAAATAAGGAATTATTTTGGAGGACATAAAAATTGGGAAGGGAATGAAATTTGTAAATAACTTAATTTCCGGTAATGAACAAATCTTCGAAACTGAGGCAAAAATTACCATAACAATAATTATTGTATATTTTTTGTGCATTCTTGAATAAGGAAATATAACCTCAATGCAACTGTCAAAAATGACGTCTTCCCATTAAGTACTGCCACAGGAATATTTTCAAATCTTAAGCTTGTCTTTATGTAACAGTTGACTTATATCTTATGTAGTAATTTAATAATTTTTTTGATTTTACTCCATAAGTCTGAAAATAAGCTCTATTAATTCTAAACAAAAGCTTTTGAGCTTTTTTAATGGTTATATTAAAAATAGACATATTTTCTTTGGGTATTGCCACATGAATACTTTTAAATCCTGATCTTAGCTTTATGCGATATTTTGGTCCTTTGATATTTTATTAAAAATTATTTCTTCGATATTATTGTCGGACTTCATTATTTAAAAAATAAGCTATTCCTTTTTTAAATAGTTATGCCAAAAATTATATATTCCGACTAATATCACCGAAATATTTTTACATTCTGCTCACATTTTATTTACTTCTTATTTTTTAATCCTTTTTTAAAAAATAAGAATGCCTTCCATATTATTTTGGGTTTCCATTGTTTTTTAATGATTATGTCAAAAATGACACACACAGCTTACTTTAATTTATGCGAACTTAAATTTGATCTAATATGATATTTTTTGGTCCTTTTTATTGTATATTTTATCAAAAACTTTTCCGATTTCAATTTTGAAATTTAATATTTTGGAAAATACGAAGTTTGTTCAAAAAGTATTGCGAATTTTGAATTTTCGCGGGTTACGTATATTTGATTTTCGATTTTTTGTGGCGTTATGTTGGTACCCATGTCTCTCACTTATGCCGGCAAGTTCGGCCATTTTGAATGTTCAGTTAATTTTCGACCAAAAACAGCATCGCATTAACATTGCTAAGGAGCTGTTGGACTCTGTCCGCGACGACCCAAATTAACTCCAGAGGGTTATAACTAGTGACAAATCATGGGTTTATGGTTATGACGTGGAAACCAAAGCTCAATTATCCCAATGGGAGCTGCCGCACGAGCCAAGACCAAAAAAAAAACGCACCAAGTTCGGTCGAATGTAAAGGTTTTGCTTACAGTTTTCTTCGATTGCAGGAGCGTGGTGCATCATAAGTTCTTGCCGCAGGGTAGAACGGTCAATAAGGAATATTACTTGCAAATTATGTTCAAGTTGCGCGAAGCAATCCGCCAGAAACGCCCGGATTTATGGAAGAACAAAAATTGGCTTTTGCACCATGATAACGCCCCTTCTCACGCATCGTTGCTTGTGCGCGAATTTTGGACAAAAAGAACACACTAATAATGCCGCAGCCACCGTATTCTACAGATCTGGCCTCCTGTGACTTTTTTTTTCCCGGAACAGATTCTTTGATCCATTTTTTGGAATGGGCAAAAATCGAAGACGAGCCAAAACACGTGCAAGCAAAGCAGTTGTCAAAAATTAACTGAATATTCAAAATGGCCGAACTTGTCGGCATAAGTGAGAAACATGAGTACCAACATAACGCCATAAAAATCGAAAATCGAATATACGTAACCCGCGGAAATTCAAAAGGCTTTTGGATTTTTTAAACGGTCTTTTATTAAATAACATATTATGAGACTAATATTTTTAATATCCGAAAATATTTCTATGCGATTAAAGAAAAGTAATTCATTAAATGCGTTTTATATTTTTGCATGCAATTCTAATAATTTGTGCAGATAATAATATTATTAGTATGCCTTGTCTATAAAAATCACATTCCTGTGTACATATTTTATTGTTGATTTGTTAATTTGAATAATTTCACAGCAGGACATCATATAAAGTCTATTACACACTATATTTTGACAAATTGAATTTTGTTCACATCAAATTTTTACTTAGATATTATCCTCGAATACACGAGTATTCATATTCAAGGAGGACAATTTTACTCAATAATGGATCAATCATTGTATGCCGATTTAGAATTTTTGAATTTTAACAAATTTTTTCGATTTCTCATTTTTCTATCACAACAGGGGTCCGGTATTAGGAATAAATTTATTGTGTTGTTGTTATTTTTGCTAATCTTCCGATAGTCCTGAGCTACTGGAAGGACTACTACCAAAGATTTATATTTTCTATGTGAGCTCTTGTATACCTGTCCGATGGTTTTTGTATAACCAAAAATTTGCTTGCAATTTTATGAAATTCTTTTATTAAGGAATTAAGGATTCGAATAGGCAATAATATTACAAGGAATAGATTTTTTTTCTTCATACTAATATGAAATCGAAGATATTGGAAAAAATTTTCAAGTGGGAATTGATGGCGTTTCTTTTATTTTTTTTTTTTTTTTAGTTTCGTTTTCTTTGACTTTTCAAATTATTATTTCTATTATGATCGGTCGTTTTACTTCCTTATCGATGGTAAGGGAGAATTTTATAATGGAAAATATCAGTAAAAATCGAAAATGTAAAGAAAGGACGACATTCTAATCGAGTAGGGATTGTTGATGATTTGAGACGATCATTCCCTGTCGATAAATGTTGGCTTGTCTTCTGTAGTGATTTTTTTTGGTATTCGTACCTCATACAGTGGATTTAGGGTATATCAGAAAAATTATTTAGTTCCTGTTATAAATGTAAGAAGTAAACCAGAAATAAGCATAAAAAAAAAGAAGAAAAATTAGACTTTTGTCGATTATTATTTCGTTGAGTTTTGTTGAACATTTTATATGAGATTGTGTTGATCGGAAACTCTTAGGCTTTTATTTGTTTGGTTCACTTTACTTGGAAGAGATGTATAAGGTCACAATGGCTAACAATGTGAATGAAGGCAATTGTCACGGGGGGTAACGACGTGTGATCGCCGGTCGTTTTGGGTCGTTGTAAATCGTTAGCTACGAAGACGATATTGAAAATCTCTAGTCGACATCAATTGACGAAGGGCGGATACTTTTATTGAATTGAAGTTGGTATTCTGGAATCCCAGACCAGATCCAGACCCCAGACTATTTTCGTGGGAAATAACATGTAATTAATGTAAGTGAGACCACAATTGACTTTTGGCATTTATTTTTCCGCCCTGTCAGCCCTTCTCGCGGCATGTTCGCGCATTGCACAATGCCATTATTTCCATTCTGTACAAGAATGTGTCTGAGTAGAGAATATGTCCTTCTTTTATACAGCCATTACGAGTATTGTCATTATTTCTGTTTACTATAAATTGGTTCTACAGTTCAATAGCATTTGTTTAGATAAGTTTTGGGAATATTTTTTCATTCTTAAAACGAATTGCATTCGATTTAAACAATTAATCGAAGTCTTAAGAAAATACATTTTTTTTTGGCAATTTTTTTCATATTTATTTTTTGTTGGAATTGAAAAAAAAAATTACCATTTATATCGCAGGTTCAATATACTTTTGACTATGACTTTTTGTTTAAAGACAAAAGCGAATGTAAATCAGTTCAAGTATGATATTAATTTTTTTTTTAAATAAATGGGAAAATTTGAGAAATTAATAAAAACTTTTTGAAATAAGTTTGAAACTGAAGTTTGCATTGAGAAGTTTTTAATTTTTTTAAATATTTCAGATTGGCGATTTTATCTTCAGTAAAAATGTTTCAAAATAAATATATTTTTACTACTAATTTTAGTGAGTTTCTAAAAAATATAATAAAGATTTATGGAAATTTGTTAGTATTTATAAGATGCAAAATTAATTTAGAGCCACTTCTAAATTATTAGAAAAAAATTTGACAAAAAATCGTGTTAATTTGACAAAAAATCTTGATTGAGCGGTACTGGGACGTCTGTATCTATTGTAGTACGTAGTGGTCTTGAGTTTGAGTCTAGCTGAGGTGTAGTGTACATAGTTGTTCAAAACAGAAAAAAATTAAGTAACAAAATTAAAAATTAACTAAAAATGATTTCAAATTTGAATAAATATTTTTTCTTCTTTCTAAATTTAAAACAAATTAAAAAAATTGCCAAAAATATATTAATTTTTAGGGAAACATTAGCTAGAAAAATTATATTTTTAAGACAAGAATCTAATTCTTCTATTTTGTGTGTAGGTTATTTAAGGATTTTTATTAAAAATTAATATTATTGTGCTAAAATATTTGGCATTTCTTTCTAGTTGGGTACACCATCTAATTTGGATATTTTATTACCAACAATTCTCAGAGAACAAATTCAATATGAAAATAAATCATGAACTTACTATAAAAATTCTGGAATAAACTTCAGTGAAAAATAAATTTAAGCAGAGGGGTGGAGGGCAGGGTGTTTTTTTCCCATTTTTTTGGGGTTGATAATAAAAGGTAAATTTTAATTAGGAAAAAAATAAATTTTATTTGAAAAATATAGTTTTGCTATAAAAACTCAGAATTTAACTGAGAGGAAAAATTAAGGTATAAGCGGTTGGGAGGGGGGAAAGGGGGGTAGTTGTGAATTTTTTCTTTTCTTTTGAATTTGCATTTATTAGTAGATAACTGAAGCTTAAAAAATTTTCAACTAAAATTTGTTTGAAAAAAATAAATTTTATTTGAAAATAAATGAAAATTTGCTATTAAAATATAGAATTTAATTTAGGGAAAAAATAAAAGCTTGAGTGGGTGGGAGGGGGGAAAAGGGGGTAGTTGTGAATTTGTTCTTTTCTTTTGAATTTGCGTTTATTAGTAAATAACTGGAGCTTAAAAAACAAACTCAACATGAAAATATATAAAAACTTACTATAAAAATTCTGAAGTAAACTTCAGTGAAAAATAAATCCAAGCAGGGTGGCGGGGGGTTTACTTCTTTTTTTTGGGATCGATAATAAGAGTTAATAAAACTTACTATTCTAATAAAAGTTGCAAATTTTAATTAGGAACAAAAATTAATTTTATTTGAAAATAAATGAAAATTTGCTATAAAAACTAAGAATTTAACTTAGGGTAAAAATAAAAGCATGAGCGGGTAGTAGAGGGGAAGAGGGATCGTTGTGAATTTTTTTTTCTTTTGAATTTGCGTTTATTAGTAGATAACTGAACCTTAAAAAATTTTCAACTAAAATTTGTTTGAGAAAAATAAATTTAATTTGAAAAAAAGTAAAAATTTGCTATAAAAATTCAGAATTTAACTGAGATGAAAAATAAAGGCATGAGCGGGTGGGAGGGGTAAGGGGGGATAGTTGTGAATTTTTTATTTTCTTTTGAATTTGCGTTTAATAGTAGATAACTAACTGGAGCTTGAAAAATTTTCAACTAAAATTTGTTTGAAAATAAATGTTATTTGAAAATAAATGAAAATTTGCTATAAAAATTTTGAAATAAACTAAGCAGAAAATTTGAAAGAGTGAAGACGGCCTTCCCAATTATTGATAGATAGTTGAAGTCGATAAAATTATTATTTTTATAAAAGATCAAAATTTCAATTTTCAATAAATATAATTTTTTTGAAAAAGAAAAAAAAATCGCTACAAAAAATGAGAAATAAATTAATAAGATATGCTTAAAAACAATTTAAACAGATAAGATGAAAATTTTTTACTTATTGAGTTTTGTAAATTTGTAAATTTTTGTTTTAATTAAAGAAAAACTATAATAGATATGATTATCCTTTTTTTTGTTGAAGAAATTCTCATATTTATATAATATAGAAAAGGATTTCTTATCTATGTTTTTATGGTAAATTCCTATAAACACTCTAAATTACTGCTTCACTTTTAGTCAAACCAATTTATTTAAAGGAAAAATTATAATTTTTTTGTAACATAAAAACAAAAAAAAATAAAGAATTATATTTTTTAATTATTAAAACTTGTATTTTAATTATACTTAAAAAAAAATTATAATAATTTTAATTTGAAAAACACTTTTATGCGATTGTTAGAATACTCCAAAATTTTTTTCAATAATTAGTTAACGTGTCAAAAGGACCTTATATCCTTTATCAAATTACTAACATAAAATATTTTTTTATTTCAGTTATTTTGTAAAAATAAGCAAAAGGATAATATTTTTTGAATTTGGAAACCTTTTCAAAGAGGGGCATAAGATGTAATTTAGAAATTATTAAATAATCAAAAAAACAAAAATTTCAATAGCTAGTAAACTAGCTCCTTTGGAATATTAATTAGCTATAGTATAAAAGAAAACTAAAATCCTTAAGAACATAAAATATGTAAATAATTGTTATCAACATCATTATTAATAATTTAAACAGGAACATAATAATACGATCTAATTACTTTCAGTTCGTTTTTCTCTCTTGCGCCTCTGATCGATTGGGAATACCCTGGAAATTAAGTAATTCAAATAAGTCTTCTTATAAAAGGATTCTGTTAATAATCAAGTATATATATACATACATATGTGCATGCATTCGTATATATTGTATGATGGCTGTTATATAAGAAAATCTTTAATATTCGAAAGTGCACATATTGATTTTGTCAGCCTTCTCATTTCATATATGAACTCGTTTTTAATAATCAACATATTCATGCTCAGAGGGTGGTCTAAAATTTGTGTACAAGTTTTAAAACCCTTTTTTGTGATGATCTTAATGACATGTTCCGTGTAACAATTGTAAACAACCAGCAACAAATGGCCTATTATGCTTGAATTTTCAACAATATAACTTGAGTATGTGCCTTATTGTAGTACTTGTTGCGCAAACAGGATTCACCAACACTAATATTGTAGTATAACATAGTTAGTAGATGGGTATTATTGCATTTAGATTTTCTCATCATGCCAGTTTTTGTGTGTATGTGTACATAAATACGAATATACATGTAAAAGAATATGAAATTTGTGGATTCTTCTTATAATAGTTAAAGGACGAACACTATTATAATGGGTAAAAGGACGAAAATCAAATTTCTGTTACCAAAAAAAATATTTTTTCGAAATAAAAATATTACCATTTTTCCAATATCCTTTTTTCAGTGAATTTTTTTAGCATTTTGTCCTGATTTTTGTTGATTTTCAAAATATCCAAAGGATTTCGATTTTGAATTGTTTTACACAAAATGAGTAATTTTTACAAGCTGGTCCTCACAGAAGGCTTGTGTATGTATATCAGTTATTGTTTTTTTGTTGTTGATTTAATCAAAACACTTACTAAATTTATCCGTTTCAACCACAATACACTACCCCCCCCCCCTTCTCCCCTACAAATTTTATTAAAAATTTATTACATTTTGAATATTTTTTATATTGACTCTACTAAATGTTAGTAAATATATTTTTTTTTTTTGGATTTTATTTTTTTCAAATGGTTTTTTTTTTTTTTACTTTTTCCATCGTTGATGTCAATTCTTGGCAAATGTTTTATTCAATTTGAGTTTTTGAAGGATTTTTCGCACGATTCACCACAGGATATTGAAATTAATAAAAGGTGTACCTTTCGGTGTTTCGATTGTTTTCCAACCCCGTCAAATAGTGTGTTACATACACGCATTTTTGTGTTTGGTTTTGTTTCTTCTCCATTTTATATATTTTCTTTGATTGCGAGTTTACTTTTGATTTAATTTTTTTTCCCCCGATCGACTATATTGTTATTCGACTATAATATGTAATTTTATAGATTTATATGGTATCCTTGGAAAATGGCTCCAGAAAACATATGGGATCGTATGTGAAAATTCTACCTTCTATTTGATATAAAATTTTTATAAGAATTCTTTTTTTTGTGTTTTTTGTTGTTGTTGTTGTTGTTTTGTTATTGATTGTGTGTATGTACAATCACGGCAAATATTGTAGATTTAATGAGTGTTTATTAAACTGAAGGACATTGACATTTTATGAATTTTATTCAATTGGGAATTGATTTAATTTCATTTGCGGATTAATTTCGTGTTGTCATTGCTTAATAAGAACTTAGAGAGTACGAAAGATATCTTGGATAAAATTGAAATTATTATTAAAAATAGAAGAGCATTTTTATAATTAGAAAGGATGATGAGGTGATTATGGAGGGGATTTTTAATTTTTTTTTTTTTGACACCGGAATATCATTTTTGGTTAAGCAATTATTAATTTGCACTAATTAAGATACGGTCAGTAAAGGTGGGAAAGAGGTCGAATTAACGGTCGGTAGAAAGAATATTTGAGAATTATTTTTTAGAAATTCAAAATAAATTTTTATCTAGTTTTTTAGAATTATTATTTTTTTTCAAAAAATCTAAATTTTTTTAATAAATTTGGTTTTTTTTTGAAAATTTTTCGGCAAACTGCAAATTTTCTTTATTTTCATTTTGAAGTTTTTTTTTTCAACAAATTTTCATCCGATTTGATGCGGTTTTTAGTAATTTCCGCAATTTTAAATATTTTTTTAAAAGTCCAAACGACTCAAAAAATAGTCAACTACCACAAATTAATTTTTCTCCGAAAAATCTGTAATCGTCCTTTACCAACCCCTCCAATCCTTCCTTTGTATAAATTTGTGCAATTTTTTTATAATAAATTTTCATTCAATTTGATGTGGTTTCTTTTAAATTTTCTAAAGTATGCGATTTTTTTTTTACCAAAAAATCGCATACTTTAGAAAATTTCCATTTTTTTTCGCATTTTTCGCACTTTTCGCATTTTTCGCATATTTTGCAATTTTTTAATAATTTAATATTTTTTTAAACAAATTTTCATCCGATTTGATGCGGTTTTTAGTAATTTCCGCAATTTTAAATATTTCTGCATCGTTTGGTCAACTACCACAAATTAATTTCTCGCCGTCTCAAATCTTCCCTTTTCGCATTTTTCGCATTTTTCGCATTTTTCGCATTTTTCGCATTTTTCGCATTTTTCGCATTTTTCGCATTTTTCGCATTTTTCGCATTTTTCGCATTTTTCGCATTTTTCGCATTTTTCGCATTTTTCGCATTTTTCGCATTTTTCGCATTTTTCGCATTTTTCGCATTTTTCGCATTTTTCGCATTTTTCGCATTTTTCGCATTTTTCGCATTTTTCGCATTTTTCGCACTTTTCGCACTTTTCGCATTTTTCGCATTTTTCGCATTTTTCGCATTTTTCGCATTTTTCGCATTTTTCGCATTTTTCGCATTTTTCGCATTTTTCGCATTTTTCGCATTTTTCGCATTTTTCGCATTTTTCTCATTTTTCTCATTTTTCTCATTTTTCTCATTTTTCTCATTTTTCTCATTTTTCTCATTTTTCTCATTTTTCTCATTTTTCTCATTTTTCTCATTTTTCTCATTTTTCTCATTTTTCTCATTTTTCTCATTTTTCTCATTTTTCTCATTTTTCTCATTTTTCTCATTTTTCTCATTTTCAATTTTTTTGCATTTTTCGCATTTTTCGCATCTTTCGCATTTTTTGCAATTTTTTTAATAATTTATTTTTTCAACAATTTTTATCCGATTTGATGCGGTTTTTAGTAATTTTCACAATTTTAATATTTCTACATCGTTTGGTCTCTAAAAATAGTCAACTGCTAAAAATTAATTTCCCGCCGACAAGTCTCAGACCTTCCTTTACCAACCCCTTCCCTACCACCCTAGAAAATTTTTATCTTTTTTGCGGTTTTTTGTTATTTCCGCAATTTTAATATCTTCACTGTTCTTTTTCTTTAAATTTCCAAGATTCATTATTTTCAAGAAAAAGTTTTTAAATTTTTTTTTTACAATGTTCATGTTGACGTCAAATATAAAATTTGAAATGCATAGGATCACGACAATTTTTGCTAGCTAAAATTGAACTTGGCCAAATATAAAAAATTTGGTTTATAAACTTTTTTAAATTTTAACTATTTTTAATTTTTTTTTTTTAAAAACAAAAACAAAAAAGGATTTTTTGCCTGTAAGATTTTTTTGTTATTGTTATTATTCCAAAAAGGTCATTTTAGAAAATAGTTCCGCCTTTCATCTATTTGTGAATAAAGGTAAAATTTGTATGGTTTTTTTTTTTAAAATTTTTTCATTATTTTTGTTGTTGTTGTAAACCAATATTATTATAATAATAGATTTCTTATTGAATTTAAGATCTTACTTATTATTCAATCTAATTTTATCCAATGAATATCAACAAAAGGTTAAAACAACTGATAATAAACGCTTATGGGATTGCCTGTTTATGAGGGTGGTACACTTATAGATTTAGCAAATTAAAGAATGAATTTCCTTAGAGGAAATTACTTCTATACATAAGAATTCTAATTAGGATACATAACAACATCTTAACACAGTTCCATTTGATCATTTAAATGGAAAGGTTGGTTACCTATACCTAAAATTTACTGATACTTTTTCTAATTATAGATAATCGTTATTATCATATTTAAATAAATAAGTATAGGTTCACGCATATGAGTATATATATGTGTATATAAGTCATATAATTATAAAACTCTTTAATTCATATTAAATAAACTTATGTAAATAATCAGATTTGATGAATACTGATAGTGTTTAGATTGTGTTTTATTTTATTTGAATTTAATCAACTGACCATTATTAGATGGAAAAGTTCAAATGATTATGTTTAAATTTAACTAACGACTATAATCATCAGTATGAATTGGGTAAAAGGATAATCATAAGGCGATTGATTGTATTTAGTTCCATTTAGTATATGATCAAAGGCATATCGATAAATAGTAAAACAAAAAATTTTTTTTGTTTACTTGTTGCTCGACTAATTCACTGAAGCGCACGTTTATTAGTGTCCCTAACGTAATGAACCACTTAAATCAATTTCCTAAAAGGAACAAATCCTAGTCACAATCCCCCTATACTTGATGGCCAAATAGAAATTATTCTCGTATACCATTGTAAGCTTTCAGGTTATATAAATATGGGGAATAGAACAAATTTAGTTGGAATGTATCGTAATATTGTACAAGCAAAATAATCGCACAAACAATTATTTCTATAAAAAGGTAAACATTCTATTAGCGAGTATTAAATCTATAAACTTTTGACAGTTACTGTACAATTTCGATTTAAGATATTTTCTGTTGTTTTGTAAACTTTTCTAAAATATTAACAATTTTCATATTAATTAAAAAATAAAACTTTTATCCTTTTTTTTCTCGAATTTACAAAAAAAAACCGTTTTTATTCATAGCTAATATTCAACTATAGATAAATGCATACATACACATATATACTTATAAGTTTTGATAAAAAAAAAAAAATCTGGTCTAAGATAACAAATGCATTATTTTCTATTAGAATAAAACGGATAAGATGGGGGAGGAATACTGAAATGATACTAGAATGAAAAGTGTATGTAAGTGCCATTCAAAATAAATGGCAGTTCCTTTTCGGATATGTTCTTTATGGTTAATCCAGTGTTAGCGAAAGGACATCATTGACAGCCAGTTTGTATATAATAGTACATATACTTGTACAGACGCGGGGATATATCCCTTGTCATTTGGGTGCATAATGGGAAAAACAGCCGAACTCAAATCCGTAGGGGATCGAAAAATACTGTGTTTTATTAGGTGTCAAGTATGTGTTGGTGAGTGTTAATTAATGATTATAAATGGATAGATCTGGGATTTAGGGGTGAATTTTAATTCTTTAACTTTGTTGAACATTCTCTTCAGTTTTGTGCTTACTGTTTTCTATAATATTTTGCACTCGTCTTTTCCATTCAAATTGTATTGTCCCATTCCCCTCTTCCCCTCTGAATATTTATATTTTTCTAATATGCTACTACATATATTAAGAGTATATATAGTCGCTGCTTATTGTTCTTGCATATATATTTATATGAAATCAGAGAGCCTCGGAAAATGTACATCCTTATCCTTACCTAGGTCTATTGCGGTTCAATGATTTTCATATAACATCTGCATTGGCGACAGCAATATGCACCGACCGTATCTTCTGCGGTTAAATTTCCTCCAACTTATAATGAACTTCAATAGTTTTTTTTTTTTATATAATCTTTTTTTTTATTATTATTTTTTCTCCTCTTTAGAAGGTGCATTTCATAATAATAAATATTTCATAGAAAAGGACTTTTTTTGTATATAAAAAAAAAAATGCCAATAAGTATATGTCATATATGAATATGCATTTGGTAGAAGTTTTTTTATTTTTAGATTTTGTAGAGAAAAAATTTAGACAGATCCTTCTTCTTCCTAAGAAGGAAGAAGCTCTACTCATCGAATGAATATTTAAATATATAATAACTTGAATATGAATATTAAAATTAGGTTGAATATTGGAAAGTTTATTTTTTTACCATAAATGGAGAGAAAAATTTTTGTAAATAATGTTTGAAGATAAATAACTGAAATTACCAATGCATCCATTTTGCAGTTTTGAAAATATAACTATATTATGTTATACTTATTATATATAAATATTATTTAAGATAATATTTATTTAAATTTAAATTATGCCATTTAATATTAAGAATGTTTAAACTAAAAAAAAATGTGCTAAAATTCTAGAAATTTTTTTTATAAATTTATAGAAAACTTGGTAGACAAGTCAAAGGCAATAAATTTCTATGTATAGAGTTCTAAATATTGGGTGGACCATTTAAAAGTAAATAAAAAAAAACTAGTACATATTTTTTTAAATTTACGATTTTATTAGAAAGATTAAACCTTGAAATTTAAGAATGAAACACAACATCATCTAAATGACGATTACAGTACCCCATTCGCTGGCATTACAGTACCCCATTCGCTTGACCCAATTTTTCAGTATATTTTCGATTGTCTGGGCCTGTATCTTTTCAATGGCAACTTTGATTTCGTGTTTCAAGGCCTCAATTGTCTCTGGAAAGCTTGCGTAACATTTATCGTTAACGGCTTCCTACAGAAAATAATCCAACGGGCTTAAATCATAGCTCCGAGGCGGCCAATTGACATCAGAATTTCGGCTGATTATTCGGTTTTCGAAAGCAGCGCCGAAAAGTTGAATTGTTACGTTGGCTGTGTGGGAAGTGGCCACGTCCTGTTGAAACCAAATGTCGTCCATGCCATTCTCTTCAACTTTTGGAAACAAAAATTCGTTGAGCATGCCACGATAGCGCTCACCATTGACCGTAACGGCGGCTCCTTCATCGTTTTCGAAGAAAAACGGTCGAATGATGCCTCCAGTCCAAAATCCGCACAAAACCGTGACTCGTTGTGGATGCATCGGCTTTTCCATGCTGACGTATGGATTTTCTGAGCCCCAGATGCGACAATTTTGTTTGTTGACATACCCAATGAGGTGGAAATGGGCCTCATCCGAAAAGATGATTTTTCGGTAAAAATGCTCATCTTCGGCCAATTGATCTTGAGCCCATTGGGCAAACCGAAAACGCATCGGATGGTCATGCGGCTTTAGCTGTTGGACTAATTGAACTTTGTAAGCTTTCATACCGAGGTCGTTGTGCAAAATTCTCAACAGAAAAGTGCGAGAAATGTTCAATTCCTGAGAACGGTGATGAGTTGATGTTGATGGATGATCACGGACATTTTCAGCAACGGCGGCAATATTCTCGGTTGTTTTGGCAACCAACAAACCAGTTTCGCGAACTCGCTTCACAAAATTTGCCCACAAATTCACGTGATGGCAATACTGCTTCAAAATGCAACCGCTAGATGGACATATCTGCAACAAATGACTATCCGATATAAATTTTAGTTTGACCAACAAGGTCCATATTTATTTGAAAATGAAAAAGGAGTCAATTCTGAGCACCGATGATGCTCAATTTTTACTCGATGGATAAGCTTATAAATAAAATTGCCATATGCAAGGCATTAAAATTTAACAATTTTTTTTAATATTTAAATTAAAGATATTAATTTGGTTGTTATGTGATTTTAATAAAAACTACAGATTGGGTGATTTTTAATTGGTCTCCAAAATCATGATATTTGATACCGTTGGATTTTTTAAATAAAATTGTTGAAACGATCATGTTTATGCAGTTTTTATCTTTAAACTTTAGAGCATTTCAAAATCAATATCCAGCAAATAATGACCGAAATACAGCACACAATGTTCAAACAGGTCATCAATAGGATGTAGTCCTGCAAGAAAATTTCTCAACCTTTTTAATAATAATATATTTTATGGTATATATAATGACGAGATATGACAATTATAAAAAATATGATTATAACCAAAATCTGAGCATAAATTCTGTAAGTTAATACAAATGATTTATCGGTGACTATATAATTTTTGAGTAAATGAAATGCTTACTATCAAAAGATTCCTATTAAAATTGTAACTTAATAGAATGAAAATATTGATAATTAGTAGAATAACAATTTATTGATTTTTATCTTTCTTGGAATTTTCTGAAAACAAATTTTCATCCAATTTGATGTGTTTCCTAATTTTTCGTAAAAAACTTTAGAAAATTTCTATTTTTTCGCAATTTTTTAATAATTATTGGGTGTATAACTTAAAAATGCGGGATTGACAACAGATGGCATAACTTTTACACATGGTTTGTGTTAATAATAACTCATATGGCATTTAGGAGGTTAAACATCTATCATTCTTTCTCGATTAGTCATTGAACGAAATAGTGTAAACAACAAAGTTTTTTTTTGTTTCAAAAATGTCGAATTTCGTACCAAAAAAGTCCCATTTGCGGGAAGTGTTGATTTACTTTTTCAATTTGAAAAAAAAAGTGCAGCTGAAGCATATCGATTGCTCACCAAAGCTTATCCTGAATATGTTCCATCGATTTCAACATGCGAGAGATGGTCTGTGCGGTTCAGAAGTGGTGATTTTGACACGGAAGACAAAGAACGACCAGGTCAGCCAAAAAAGTTTGAAGATGAAGATTTGGAGGCATTACTCGACGAAGACTGTTGTCGAACTCAAGAAGAAATTGCAAAATCATTGGGAGTCACTCAAGCAGCCATTTCAAAACGTTTGAAAGCAGCAGGATTCATCCAAAAGCAAGGAAATTGGGTCCCATATGAATTGAAGCCGAGAGACGTTGAAAGGCGATTTTGCATGTCCGAAATGCTGCTTGAACGGCAGAAAAAGAAGTCGTTTTTGAATCGAATCATTACTGGCGACGAAAAATGGATACATTACGACAACCCAAAGCGCAAAAAATCGTATGTGAAGCCCGGCCAACCAGCCAAATCAACGCCAAAGCCAAATATCCATGGCGCCAAGGTAATGCTCTGTATTTGGTGGGATCAGAAGGGTGTGATCTATTATGAGCTATTGAAATCGGGCCAGACGATCACATGCAACCTCTACCGAACACAATTAATCCGTTTGAAGCGAGCATTGGCCGAAAAACTCCCGGAATATGCGACCAGACACGAAGCTATAATTTTCCATCATGACAACGCTCGGCCTCATGTTGCAAGACCGGTTAAAAATTATTTAGAAAACAGTGCAAAACGCCCTCACCGGAATACGCTTCACTTTAGAACAGGGCATCAAAAATTGGCTTGATTCATTCTTGGCCTCAAAACCGGAGCAGTTTTTTTTGGCGCGGAATCCATATGTTGCCAGAAAGATGGGAAAAAGTAGTGGCTTCCGATGGACAATATTTTGAATAAAATATATTGTAACAATTTTTCAAAATAAACACTCAAAGTTTGTCAAAAATCCCGCATTTTTAAGTTATACACCAATTTTTTCAACAAATTTTCATCCGATTTGATGCGGTTTTTAGTACTCGTAATTTCCGTAATTCTAATATTTCTGCATTGTTTGGACTCAAAAAGTAGTCAACTGCCAAAAATTAATTTCTCGCCAACAAGTCTCAAACCTTCCTTTACCAACCCCTCCCCTACTACCCTAGACAATTTTTATCTTTCTTGCAATTTTGTGAAAAAAAAATTTTAATAAATTTTCATTCTTAAAATATGGTATCCAGGACTAAAAAAAACTGCTTTATTAAAAATTAGAAATAACAAATTCATATTTCGAATATGCTGTAAATAATATCAGATATCATATTTTGTTATTATCAAAAATTTCCAAAAAAAAAAAATACATAAATAAGGACCTACTGTGTAAAGGAGATAGTTTCTTTTAAATTACAAAAAGTTTATGTAAAATGAAACTTTTTCAAAGGATTTTTTTTGCACTACTAAATGCACTTATTTTTAAGTTATACTAAAATAACATAAAAGCTTTTCGATTTATCTGCAAGTAAGTTGGTTCTTATATCGATAAGGATATTATAAAATTTTTTTTTTTTTTGTTTATTATCAATAAATAAAAAAAAAATCTTATATTTAATTTTAATTTATTATCAAATGTGACAACATTTCATGAATTTTTTGAAAAGCAAAAGAATTTATGGTATTCGTAAATTTACTGCATTATAAACTTTCGGAATAGTTTGAAAAGTAAAGAGCTATATAAAAAGGACACTGAGAGACGAAGAGAGAAAACAAAATAAATAGTATTTATTACAAAAATAATAAGTCATTCTATTATATCTCCCCTGGTTTTTAGTGATACTAATAGGACAATAAAAAGGACAACAATGCTCCTACAAATAATCGATGCCTATTAACGGGCGAAAGGTGTCAATTTATTATTATTAATAACTAGCTAAACATAAGGGATGAGTGGTTTTTATGACGATTTGTACAAAAATGTGCATCTGTTCGGCTTTTGAGTCCTTTCTAGTATACAAGTATTATATAAATACTTTTCTGTATATAAGCACATATATTAATAAAATCTATTTTAGAAGTTGAAAGACTGCTTGGCTTGAAATTGACTAGCCTAATCCGTGTAGGGATAAATATTATTGCTACTTCATTATTGTGATTTTTTTTTATTGATAGTGTAAGTTTTTGTTGTTGCTTTTTTTAAATTATATCCGTTGAAGAAATTCGTACACTGCGGATTTGGAGATAAGGGTGACTCGATAATGGAGCGCATGGTGAATCTTAAGTATCTAGACTTGAATCTTAAGAAGAACTTCAAATTCAACTTCTTTGTCGGGGTTAAAATTAATATATTGTAGGCTTCTGAGAATGTATCGCTCAAACTCATTATTTATAAGCAATTTATAAGAGTGTATTTATGCTACGGCATTCCCAACTGATCATCCTTTTCCCCAACAGTTGCAACGAAACTGCACAGGATGGAAAGGAAGAATATCCTACGAAAAGCCACAGAACTCGGCAGATCTAGACAGACAAAAAAGTTTATATCAAACAACAGGTTGTACCGGGAGCCAGGCGTTTTCCCATTTCTAGTATAGTGCACAAATGGGTTAAATCATTACCCCATCATCAAAACAGAGAAATAAGGCAGATAACATATTATTGGAGATCTTGAGAAACTCCAAGTACCTGTCACCGTTACTTCTATTAGAGGACACAAAAGAAGCTCTAGAGTAACATATCCAGATCTACAAGAAGAAGCCAAAGGGACTACATTGAGGTTAGCAATTATATCACTCGTGGTCGAGAGCACCGAAAGGAATCAAGAGGAAACAATAAAACACAGAACCGGCAACTTTCAAACATCGAATTTAGTTTTAAGATTAATTTTAAGAATAATTGTATAAAAACGCATGTTTAGTTTATAAGAGTAAATTTAAGGATTATGGTTAGGATTAGGATATAAGCATGTTTTTTTTTCAAAAAAATTTCACATAATAAAGGTAAAAAAAATATTATATGAGGTCTATTCAAAAAGTATTGCGAATTTTGAATTTCCGCCGGTTACGCATATTCGATTTTTGATTTTTTTTGTGGCGTTATATTGATACTCATGTCTCTCGCTTATGCCGATAAAGTCGGCAATTTTAAATGTTAAGTTACTTTTTGACAGCTGATTTGCTTGACCGTGTTTTGGATCGTCTTCGATTTTTGCCCATTACAAAAAATGGATCACGGAATCTTTATCAAATTTTGTGTGAAAAACAAAATTAATTGCGCAGACGCATTCCGAATATTGACTGTGGCATATGGTGAAGCTACCTTAGACCGAAGAAACATTTATCGGTGGTACAAAATGTTCTCAGAGGGCCGAGAAGATGTGAACGACGAAAAGCGTGCCGGACGCCCGAGCATGTCAACAACAGACGAAAACATTGTTGAAGTAAAGAAAATAGTATTGGCCAATCGTCGAATCACCGTTCGGGAAGTTGGTGGGGACTTAAGCATATCGATTGGGTCGTGCCATTCGATTTTTATCAATGATTTGCTCATGATACTGGTCGCTGCGAAATTGGTACCAAAATTGCTCAATTTCGACCAAAAACAGCATCGCATTAAATCGTCCGCGACGACCCAAATTTGCTCCAGAGAGTCATAACTGGTGACGAATTATGGGTTTATGTTTATGACGGGGAAACCAAAGCTCAATCATCCCAATGGACGCTACCGCACGAGCCGATACCGAAAAAAGCGCGCCAATTTCGGTCGAATGTGAAGGTTTTGCTTACAGTTTTCTTCGATTACAGGGTCGTGGTGCATCATGAGTTCTTGCCACAGGGTAGAACGGTCAATATGAAATATTACCTGCAAGTTATGCGCAAGTTGCGTGAAGCAATCCGCCAGAAACGGCCGGATTTGTGGAAGAACGAAAATTGGCTTTTGCACCATGACAACGCCCCTGCTCACGCATCGTTGCTTGTGCGCGAATTGTTTGCCAAAAACAACACACTAATAATGCCGCAGCCACCATATTCCCCAGATCTGGCCCCCTGTGACTTTTTCTTGTTCCCGAAACTGAAGAGCCCCATGAAAGGACGACGCTACGCTACGATTGAGGAGATAAAGACGGCATCGAACGAGGAGCTGAACAAGATCACAAAAAATGATTTTTTGATGTGCTTCGAGGATTGCAGAAAACGTTGGCACAAGTGTATAATATCTGGTGGGGATTACTTTGAAGGGGACAAAATAGATATTCATGAATAAATAAATAATTTTTGAAAAAACACAAAATTTGCGATACTTTTTGAACAGAACTCGTATATGTGTATGTATTCGAAATAGATTCAGGGAAAGGTGAAAGCTAAGAACCAATAAAGACAAAGATTGAGCTAGGATTAAATATTCTTAAGAGAAAATAGTATTAAGATATTGTATTAGAAGAAAAATTAAAATGTCAAGGATATGCAATAGAGTAAACTTGAACTTGAACTCGCTCTAATCTAAAATAGAATAAAAGAATACCAGATGTATAAGCTTAAATACGCTGTTTGGTCATAGATGGCGTGAGTGAGCGTATTAAGCTATCATGGGCACGCCATAATTTTTTTTATGAGTTTGACATATGTCAACATTAATCAGTGCACATTGTCAGCAATTTCGTACAACAACATACATTTTTCCTTTGGTAATAATGTCTAGTTTTGTGCCAGAAAAAGTGCATATGCGGGAACCTCTGCTTTTGTGCTTCAATTTGAATAAACCGGCTCCCGAATCGCATCGAATGCTTATGGAGGCCTATGGTGACAGTGCTTTATCGGAAACAATGTGCCGAGATTGGTCGGTTCAAAGATGGCAAAATTTGGCTTGTGGGACAAGAAGCGTGAAAATCGACCTAGGAAGGTTGAGGACCATCAATTGCAGACTCTTTGGACGAAGACGATACCCATTTTCATCAGCAGGGTATCGTCTACTATGAGATGTTGAAACCTGGTGAAACTGTCAATGCTCACCGCTACCACCAACAACTTATCAAATTGAACCGTGTTCTGCGTGAAAAAAGGACGGATTAACAACAAAGATATGACAAGCTGATTTTCCTCCACGACAAAGCACCATCGCACACGTCAAAAATGGTCCGAAACTACTTGGAGACACTCAACTGTGAGGTGTCACCCCACCCCGCTTATTCACCAGGCCTGGCCCCTTCAGACTATCACCTGTTTTTGTCGATGGGCCACGCGCTCGCTGAGCAGCACTTCGATTCTTACGAAGGCGTCCGAAAATGGCTTGATGAGGGGTTTGCCTCGAAAGAGAAGGAATTTTTTTGGCGTAGTATCCACAAATTGCCCGAGAGATGTGAAAAATTTGTAGCTAGCGAGGGCAAGTACTTTGAATAAATTTGTTTTTGCTTTCTATGAAAAAAAACATGTGTTTTTTGACTTAAAAACAGCGGATTTAAGCTTATACACCTGGTATGAGTTAGAGTGTTTGAAAAAGTTCCAAGTACGCTAATTTTGACGCTAATTGAATTTTTAAGATAATTTTGATCAGAGACATTGGTATATTTAAGGGAGTATAATGTTAAGAGGCATTACGAAAACATAACAAACGGATTATTTGAAGTTCGGATAAAGAAGTGAAGCAATCGAAGCTCATGGAATTTAAATCGTACTCGAAGGATTAACACACAAATATTTGGTGCAGCATTACAGCAACCTTTCAATAATATTGTTTGTGAATAAATATTTGGAAGCTGTTGTAAAGGATATTTGGACTAATAAAAGTAAACTGTTTTCGAACTGAAGCCTATCTCGGCAAATGAAATTATCTTAAAACTGCGCGACAGAATTCGAGGTTTCAAATATTTTTTCTTGGCATTTGACGAAACCACAGATATTTCAGGTTCAGCTTAGCTTATAGTGTAATATTAGGATCAGATGGGATGTCATAAATATACATATTATATAAAATGGGACCAACAATACTGCCTTGTGGGACTTCAGCTAGAATAGAATATATTTCCGAGGATTTTGAGTTAATTGCAACTTGGAAATGACGTATGAAATAATGATAAGGTCGCATGTCTTGAGTTTCCAGAGGAGTCTAGGATGCCATACACGATCAAAAGCTTGAGAGATATCTCTTTCCTTTCAAGAGAGGATGCAATATGTTCAACAATGCGATGGCTAAATTGATGATCAGGAATAATTTTTTCATTAACAAGGACTGGGTTGGATAGGGTCGTTTTAATAGGAGTTTTTCAAAAATCTTACCAAGGTTATTTGGTTTAGGAATCATTTTAATGACAGTAAATTTCCAGAGTAAAAGAAAATAGATTGTGCACAGGATACTATTAAAATTGTTTGTAATTAAAAATAAAGCTTTTCAGGAAATTTGCTTCAGAATAGGTGAAGTAATGTTAAATTTGATAAGTTTTAAAGATACAATAACAGGAAAATATATTTTCCATGCTTATGCGAAAACAACTTGGATTTGGAATATCAACACGGTGGAGCACTTGCTATAATAGGTAAAGAAAAGGAAGCTATAAAATTACTAATCGATAAAATAGAATCCAAAAACAAAACTAACAATCGCTCCAAAAGAAAGAATTTAATTATAATCTACTGTTTAATTCATCAAAAAAAATGTATGCAATTAGTTAGAAAAACAGTGAATTACATTCGATCAGATGCACTTCCACATCGACAATTTAACGAGTTCCTGAAAGAATTCGATTCTGAATATGGGAACGTTGTGTTTACTTCAGTCAAGTCAGATGGTTAAGTTGTGGAAGATGTTTACAGCGGTTTTTGAGTTATGAGAATAAATCAACTTGTTTATCAAAGACCTGTACTAGAATTAAGAAATGATGAGTGGCTTTTTAGTGAATAGAAATTGTTGTTAATTGAATCACAATTGAAAAGTAATAACGCTCACCACTTTTCATTGTTGAAAGAATTTAACAAAATCAAAATGTAACAATTACATCAAATATGCCAAAGAAATAAGAAAACTTACAGCTGCTTTTGAAAGCTAATTCAGTAATTTATGTTAGAGTTAGACAAATACAAAAAAATTTTTTTGAAATACATTTATAGCCCCCTTTTTATGTTGAAATCGAGTCGGCCCCAGAATATCTCCAAATAGGACTTACAGTCAGAAGGAAAAATAAATTTTTATAACACTTACGTCACAAAAGAGAAACTTTCTAATTTAAGAAATCAAGCACGAAAAGTTGTTAGCGCTTTCTTGGTTCAACTTACACCTGCGAATCGTTTTTTTCTCCAAAAATAAAACTGAGCAAACACAAAACAAACATAACGAACGATGTGTAAATACCCAAATTGAGATCGATTTGCAAAAGGTAAGCGAAAGAGTGGATAACTACTCGTACAATAGTAAAATAAATATTTTTTAATGATTTCATATTTTTTATTTCATTTATATTGGGTTGTTCAGAAATAATTTCCTTTTTTCCCAACAGATGACTTAATGGTTTTTTTTTCACAACCAACTTCACACTTAAGCCGCTTGCATAATCATATATATTTTGACAGCTGACATAGCAAGAGTTGCTTGTGAAAAAATTCGATTGATTCTGCATAGTAGTTTTTGGTTGATAGCCTTTTAAATATGGAAAGTGAAAAGCATCATTTTGGCATATTTTACTTTTTTACTAAAGAAAAGATAAAAATGCTGTTCAAACAAGATAAAATTATCCGATGTGTTTGGAGAAGATGTGTTAAGCCAAAACAAAGCTCGACATATGGGTTCCTCATCTTCTTACGGAAAAACATTTGTGCCGTCGCATTGACGTTTGTGATTTGCTTCGCCAT
Source organism: Atherix ibis (assembly GCA_958298945.1). Lineage (NCBI taxonomy): Eukaryota > Metazoa > Arthropoda > Insecta > Diptera > Athericidae > Atherix > Atherix ibis. The sequence continues at coordinate 40,755,791 of OY282610.1, forward strand.
TGGCGTTTGAGAAGCAAAATGGGGATGAGAAATAGGTTGTGTACAACAATGTTAAGCGATGTGCACACGCGCATTGTCCTGATGCAAGAGGATTTTTTTCTTCTTCAGATGGGGGCGTTTCTCTTTGATTTCCTCGCTCAACCGTTGCAATAACGACGCATAATACGCTCCTGTTATTGTTTTTCCTTTTTCCAAGTATTCGATAAAAATGATGCCCTGCGAATCCCAAAAGACCGTGGCCATCACCTTGCCGGCCGATGGCACAGTTTTTGCCTTCTTCGGAGCCCGTTCACACTTGAAAATCCACTGTGATTACTGTCTCTTCGTTTCTGGAGTGTAGTAGTGTATCCAGGTTCTGCTACAGTGACATATCGACGAAGGAATTCGCCAGGATTCCGATGAAAGAGTGCCAACATAGCCTCAGAGTCCACTGCACGATTGCGCTTATTCTCCTCTGAGAGCACCCATCTTGCCGAAATTTTTTTCACAGACAATTTTTCATGCAAAATTGAAGCGACTGTACCTTGTGATATGCCCGTGGCCTCAACTAATTCGCGCACTTTAATTCTCCGATCGTTCAAAATCAGATCGTGGATTTTGTCGATGATTTCAGGAGTAGACACCTCAACTGGGTGTCCTGAACGATGTTCATCTTTTGTGGATGAACGGCCACGTTTAAATTCATTCACCCAATTGTAAACCGTCGCAAACACAGATGCATCCAACTCGGCTTTGATTTCTTTCGGGCTTAAGCCTTTCAAATGGAGATGTTTGATGACAGCCCTAAACTCGCTTTTTTCCATTGTTATGCACAAATAAATGTCGTTAACTTTAATCGACTATGGAAATTGACCTACGCTATGGATCGAGCTGAAAATTTGACAGCTTTCCTGTCGATAATGCTACTTACAAAAAAAAATCTTTACCGACACTACGAACGCAATTTTTCTAAGGACTTATTGAACGACCCTCGTACCTAATCACTAAACCTTGGACTTTTGCAATTCAAAACCATCAGTATCTGTGATACTTTTTATTTTTATTTTCTCATCAGAATAAAGTGTATATGTAGTGCCTATCTATCAATCATTTAATACTATTAAAATAAAAATAATACTATTTTTTTTTAAAGTTCTAAAGTCTTAGTAGTGACTAGTATTACTACTCTTACATTAAGTAAGATGTTTTTGGAAAATTTCTTTGGACTACTAACAAATTTACATCAATTTCCTAATTTAATTTCATGTAAATGGCTTGAGGTATAGTCATAAATGTTCAATAGTTCAAAAGTTAAGGATCCAGAGAAAGTGATAAAGATAGTGTGTGTGTGTGTAAATTTGAAAAAATGTTAATCTAATTTTTATGTCTAGACTACAGACGTCTGAAATGTTTGAATCGCTTTTCTACTCTTTTACCATCTCTCCTAAGAATGGAAACTTTCCCTGAAATTATAGCAATCCTTCCTTCAAAAGCAATCCACTTTCTGTACGGTTGGTGTGGAGCAATGCCTGTTGCAGTATTTGCATATGAACAGTTTGCATCATCATAGATGACATTCCATGATGCGAATGCAAATGCAAATGTAAGTAAATCATGACATTTTTCTTTATTTAAAAAAAAAAATAAACAAAATACCAAAGAGGTTCCACTAAAATTTTTATTACTTGCAACTTTTTCATATGTATTTTCTTGAAAATATTTTACAAAGAATGAAAAAAAAATTGTAGAAAAAAATTCAGTACGTAGTACTCCTCGTCCACCCCCCCCCCAACCCCCAACTACCAATCCAACCACCATTTAACCAATATTAGTTATTTATTAAATTTAATCAAAAATAATAAATTTCAGTATAGTTGAGAATTTAAAAAAAAAAAAAAAATAATTCAGGAGGTTGTATTGAGATTGTGGTGTTATTCTGTAAAATTTTTAAATTTTGATTGGTTCATGGCAATGCACATGTCACGAAATTTTTAAAAGTATTTACGGCGTGTTGAATTTTTGCAATGCGTACGTTTCCATTTTATTTCGTGATATTTACAAGTAAGCCCGCCTCAGTTGGCATCAATGCCCTTGTAGCAATGAAATGTGCTGTGCGCATGCATCCTTACCCACAGAGACGAATATATTGTTGTACTGTTCACTTGCACTGTTTTGCCATTATGAGATTGTTGTTTTTGTGTTCGTTTTTCTTTTGCTATGAAAATCGAAAGTGTCCAAAAATTCGCCGTTTGCCGGAATGAATGATTTTCGAATTTTAGAAGGGGAAACTTTCAGTATGCTCCCATTATCAGTGACCATAAGCACATGACTCTCTATAAGATCTTTTGAATGAAAATTGTGTATGTCTGCAGCTTTTACAAGAATTTACCCCATCAAATTGCGATAATCATAAACGATTTTTCTATAAATAAAAGTAAAGGAGCTTAAAAAAAAACGCACTTTAAAAAAATTCTCTATGACATAATTTAATAAACAGTTTACTAACTATTTTCGAATTCATTCATTTAGTTTTATAATAAAATTCAACGAGATTTCGTCCTTTTGAAGATATTTAATAATAGTCGAATGTCCTTTAAAATACTAACATTCCGACGGCAAAATAATTTTATTTATATTTGGTTTTCTTTATATCGGATCAAGAGTTTTCATAAATTTTTTTATCATCACTTTTTAGTATTTACTTTAGCTTAAGATTTTTTATTTGATTTAAGATTTCTTTTCTGAAAAGCGCAAAAATAAAATATAGCATTTTGGATGTAAAAACAAATCAAATTCTTTAAAAAAAGATATTTTTATAAGATGATAAATTCTACTTAAGTGGTCGATAACTTAAGGATTTTATAGAATTTTTCGTATAGGCAGATTTATTGTTGTTTTCTTTCAAGGTTTATTATCCTTTAACTAATTTGAAAAAAAAACAATTTTTTTTTGGATAAATATTATACTAAGTTGGGGATTTAAAAAAACTCTAAATATAGGTCACTATTCAACTCTGATTCCATTTTGCACCGCTCGACACAGTTTTCCAGGTCCTTCTTCAATATCCGACAATGAGGTTTTTAAATGTACGGAGCCAACGTAGCCTTGATATTTTTATTTCGTAAAATATACAAACCTTCTTAGGGTTTTTTTCTTATTGTCATATCAATAAATAAGGTACATATTTTCCTTCAAAAATTGAACAATAGAAACTTTTTTTCTAAGATCTGCTAGTCATTATTGAATATTTGGAACCATGAGGAAGTCTAATTTTTAGTTTATTTAGTGAAGATTTTCATAAAATTATTATAATTTATTGAATATGTTAAATGTATGAGAAATTCAAATTTATTTAGACCTTAAATGTCTAAAAGTCTATATTTATAAAAAGATTCCAAATCTATAGGATTTCAAAATTTGCAAGAACCCTAAATTTTATGAAGACTGCAGATTTATATAATCTACAGTCTTCATAAAATTAAGCCCATATTTAAGGGCATCTGAATTTATAAAGATCAACAAATCTATACAAATTTCAAAAGTATAAGGACCTTAAGTTTATTGTAGATCTAAGTGTATAAAGATATAAAATAATTAGGGGCCCCGATATCTATAAAGATGACAATAGACAAACACCTTAAAATGCCCAAATCTATTGGGACCCTCAATAAGTGAATACAAAATGGTATCCATTTCTGAAAGACTTTAAATTTATAGAATTCCAAAATTTCTAAATACCAAAAAATCCATAAACACTCCAGAATTATAAGGACCTTAAATCTATTGTAGATCTAAGTGTGTAAAGATATTAAATCTATAAGGGTCCCGGTATCTATACAGATGAAAATAGACAAACACCTTAAAATGCCCAAATCGATTAGGACCTTAAATAAATAAGGTCCCAAATCTATATAAAATTATATCCATTTCTATATAAAATTAAACCACACATTTTCTGAAGACCCCCAATCTTTTGAGACCCTCAATTTAGGCAGGATCCCGATCTATAATATCTACACAGTTTTTTTTATATATCCACTAAATGATAAGACATAAAATTTGAGCAGCTCAACAAAAAAAAATTATGTTTATTTTGCAATTTTTATGCAAAAATCCTTTTTTAGGTATTTTATTTTTATTTAAAATATTACTCACTGTATTTACGAGTGCGTCTATTCACAATTTTCATTTTGAACCATAATTTAATTCGGCAAATAAAGTTCACCAAGTTAAGAAATCAATTCTTACCAATTCCATTTTACAGGTACTGTTCGCTGCTGATTTTTTCATGTAGTAAAATTTTCGTACATTTTTGAAAAGTTTTTGAAGTCGTAAACATAAAATTTAATCGTCCGACTATGGTTTTTTCTCTGCTTTCTACTAAGAATTTTTCCTTGTATTTATAAACTATTTGTATGCACGCTGAATTTTTATATTGTTTTTTTTTGTAGTATTTTTTTTAGTAGTTTTGTCACAGTTTACATTTGCATACATCGAAGAAGGTACATATATCCTTGTTGAAGGTTAGGAAGAATAGTTAAAAGATCGATATCACCTCAATCATATCCAAAATGGTATAAGCCATTTTCAATCTTATATATGAACTGTACAAAAAGGATTATGAATAAAGTTTTCTTATCCCTTTTAAACACGCACATATATATTATGTTGAAGGATAATTTCGTGCGGTAAATGTACCGAAAGACTACGATGGAAAGAAAAAATAAAAGCAAAATTCGAAAAGATCTGAAAAGAATTGCCTCATTTTTATGGAATGGGTTTCATCCTGGTTTTATCCTGAATCACATCATCATACAATTGGTCACTTATGCGAGTTGAACGGGTTCACCTAGGCTCCTATACTTACTGTACGATACGAGGGTGTATGCGAACGATTCTTGAATGGAATATTACAAGAAAGCGAGGGAGGATTAGAAGTTGGCTTTGGACAAAAAAAGAAGATTTCTTCTAGCAAGAAAATGTAAAAAGAACGAATGAAAATAAATTCAAATAGACGAAGGGATGGAATTTTCGGTCATCAAAATATCGACGAATATTTGCTCATTTGTTTTCTGCTTTGAAGAATTCCTTTTTTTTTTTGTTCACCGTCTAGTTTCCTTTCATTTTTCAATAATTTTTCCTTTGTTTTTATTGTATTCTTTTCTAAGGAAATTTCATTCTTATAACGAAGGATTTCTTTTTGCTCTATTTTATTTTTGTACAATTCCAGTCTCCTTTATTATGTTTTCGGTAAATAAAAATTTCTTTCAAACGAAAACAATTACAAAGTAAGTAAATAAACGAGAAACAAAAATGTATAGAGACACGAAGCAGGCATATAAACTCTGATAAAAGTAAAAGTAATGGGCTCACTTGTTGTGAAAGTATTCTCTTTCTTATATATACCATCGCTCGGCTCGTACCGTCCACCAAAGAAATTTTCTGCAGAAATAAATAAATTCATATAAAAGGCATTTATAAAAGTATGTATATTGTGTGTATTTTTTGTTTTATTCTTATTTTAATTTTAAGTTTATTTTCTTTTCTTTTTCTAATAGAATATCATATAAGGGATGATAGTCGAACGATGTTATTTCTTTAAGTAAAAAATTTCTTCTAAGAAGAAGTCAGTTGATTGGGTGGGAATTTTAAATGATTTTTTGGTATTTTATCGGAAATTAAAAAACTTTTCAAACGATTCATTTTAGTTATATATTGGCCCATTTTGCAAATTCATTTATCCAATAATTGAAATATTTCGAAAAGTATGCTTTTAAAAGGTTCATTTTTATCTTATTGTCTTTTTCATTTTCTTTTAAATTGATTGATTTTTAATATTAAAATCAATCAAATATGTATATATAAAAGATATTGTCAAGTTCCCTCGTCTACTCGCTCGCCTTGCTTAACATATTTTTCAAAATAATCATTTAATGAAATTAATTTTCAGGAATATTTACGATATTAAAAATATAAGCGAAAAGAAAATAATAGTTTATAATTAGGGTATTAGGTGTCTATAACACAATCAAATTTAGCTGGAAATTACCAAAGAATGATCATCTTGCAAAAAACTTAATTTGTTAATCAGTAACAGAGATTTAGAAAAATATAAAATCAATTTTTTAAGTCATTGACAACTCATAAGAAAAATAAAGTAGACCAATGGTAAAAACCACATCTTACCAACGTCTTTTACCAAAAGAGTCCAAAATAGTATCAACAACTTGAAAAATTAATTTTAATAGCTTCAGAATTTTTTTAAAAATATTTCTCATTCGTAATTTTATACAGTAAAAATTTTTTGAATGTTTTTAGAACCCATGAGAACCTCATAAAGTTTTTGGTTATAATCTTGAAATATAAAATTTCCTCTATGAGAGTATACACTCATAATAAAGTATATGAAAAACAATATAGTCTTGGGTATATAAATTTAATAATGGAGGTCTTAAATTTAAAAAAAATAACTACATATTGTTGACTATTTCTGTAGGTCTTAAAGCATAATTAAAGCATAATTATCATAATTATTTCTTAAATGTGATTTAAGAAAACTTATATCAATAAATGTTTAAAAAAAAACGTATCAATTATGGCATAAGCAAACTCATCAAATTTGGTCTAAAAAATTTATATCAAGTACGATCCAAAAAAAAAACTCATATCAAGCACGGTCCAAAAAAACTCATATAAAATATGGTCAAAAAAATGCATATCAATTATAACCTAAAAATGCTGATATCAAAAATGGTCTAAAAATTTGTATATCAAATATTGGAGCAAAAAAAGTCGTATTAATATTGTCTGAAAAATAAATATCAAATATGGTCTAAAAAATTCATATCATTTATTGTCTAAAAAAACTAATCAAAATTGGTCTAAAAAACTCATATTAAGGATGGTAAAAAAAAACTCATATTAATTTGGCCCGAAACACAAATATCAACTATGGTCTAAAAAACTCATAATAAAAAGAGTCTAAAAAATATTATTCAGTCTAAAAAAAATCATATTAAAGAATATCTAAAGAATATCAATCAAATGTGATCTAAAAAAAATCATATCAATTATGGTCTTAGAAAACTCATCATAAAAAATTCATATTAAATATGGTCTAAAAAGGCTGATATCAAAAATGGTCTAAAAATTCTTATATCAAATATTGGCGCAAAAAAAGTAATATTTATATGGTCTGAAAAAAAAATCTAATATATTGTTGACTATTTCTGTAGGTCTTAAAGCATAATTATAGTACTACTAGGTATATCTGCAGGTCTCGAAGCATAAGTGAAGCTCCAATGGAATCGATAGTCTCCTTTTAAAATATCAGCTTGTCTTATACATTTTAATTCAAAAGAATATATAATTGTCTACAAATTTTGTAAATAATAGAAATTATATTACTTTTAATTAGATGATATATGAAAAAAAGCGACACATTTTTGTTTCATTTCGATATGATTCTTAAATATTTTGCTACTCGAGAAGCATACCTAATTGAAATGGGAAATATTCGAAATCCAGTTAAATCAGTTAGGGTAATTGCTCAGCTACCTGGAATTGTAAGAAGATTTACTTATGTAGCTGGGTGACAAAACAAAAGCAATAAAGGCATCCTAGCTAAGAATCAAATAAGTCGAACGAGTAATTTCGCATTGAATGTCCAAGGGGGATGAAAATTGGAACTGAAATTTTCAACTTAAGACATGGGGCGTAACGGCGTAGTGAGTTGAATAAATGGATAAACAGCAACTTGAGAATTTTTCAAGAGGGTAAATAAATAAAATCAAAAATAATTTCATTTTGGTTCTATGATTCTGCATTGGTAAAAGTTGAACGGGTCCACGATATTCCCATTCTCGTCTAGATGCTTCTATGTTTTGTACTGCCATCCAATCTGATACCGTGAATTTTTATAATAGAGCTACCGGTACTCTATGGTTTTATGGTTTGTTGTTTTCATGCAATTTTCATTTTAGCTTCTGTTCTTTAAAATTTTGATCACGTTCAATTTATCTAGGATATCTTTTCTTTATTGCATTTGAGAATTGACTAAAATTTTCCTTGTACACGAATAATTCTTTTACCATTTATTCCTTTTATCATATTGAATTTTTTAAAATATTTTCTTTTCTCTAATATTTCTTATTAAAGTATCTGGTTATGATTTTTTTTTTATTATTAAAATGAAATTATTTTTATAATTTTTTTCCCCTGAAAATACATTGCTCAATTTTTTTGAATAAAAAATATCAAATATTCGATTATTGATGGAAATTGAAACTTCGAAACGATATAGTACGAGTCTGTCATCTTTAGATTTTTCTGAAGAAAGAATGTTTTACGTTAGCCAGAATTCACTTGAAATTGATCAGAATCAAAATATTCACAGAAAAATCATATTTTTGTGCTCTTAAATTTCGGGATTGGTCGGCTTAGAAAATTTTGATATTAAAAAAACTTTGTCGTGCCAAGTGTTTTATAGTAAATTTTAAAAAAAACCTTTATATCAAATATTGCCGAAAAAAAACATATAAAATTTGTTTCAAAACAATTGATATTAAATATGATCTAAGATGTTTAAATCAAATATGGTCTAAAAAAATATCAAATAGCTAAAAAAACTCATAACGAATGTGATCTAAAAAAACTTATATCGATTATTGTCTAAAAAACTTATCAAATTTGGTCTAAAAAATTTATATCAAGTATAGTAAAAAAAAACTCATATCAAGTACGGTCCAAAAAAAACTCATACCTAATATGGTCAAAAAAATGCATATAAATTATAACCTAAAAATTCTGATATAAAAAATGGTCTAAAAATTCTTATATCAAATATTGGCGCAAATAAAAGTCATATTAATATTGTCTGAAAAACAAATATCAAATATGATATAAAAAATTCATATCAATTATTGTTTAAAAAAACTCATCAGAATTGGTCTAAAAAACTCATTTACATTGACCCGAAACACAAATGTCAACTATGGTCTAAAAAACTCATAATAAAGAGGGTCTAAAAAATATCATATAGTCCAAAAAATCATATTAAAGAATATCTAAAGAATATCATATCAAATTTGATCTAAAAAAATCATATCAATTATGGTCTAAGAAAACTCATCAAATTTGGTCTAAAAAATTTATATTAAATGAGGTTCAAAAAACTCCTATTAAGTATGGTCCAAAAAAACTCATACCAAATATGGTCAAAAAAATGCCTTATCAATTATGGCCTAAAAATGCTGATATCAAAAATGGTCTAAAAATTCTTATATCAAATATTGGGGCAAAAAAATAATATTTATATGGTCTGAAAAACAAATATCAAATATGATATAAAAAATTCATATCAATTATTGTTTAAAAAAACTCATCAGAATTGGTCTAAAAAACTCATTTACATTGGCCCGAAACACAAATATCAACTATGGTCTAAGAAACTCATAATAAAGAGGGTCTAAAAAATATCATATAGTCGAAAGAATCATATTAAAGAATATCTAAAGAATATCATATCAAATTTGATCTAAAAAAATCATATTAATTATGGTCTAAGAAAACTCATTAAATTTGGTCTAAAAAATTCATATTAAATGAGGTTCAAAAAACTCATATCAAGTATGGTCCAAAAATATCATATCAAATATGGTCAAAAAAATGCTTATCAATTATGGCCTAAAAATGCTGATATCAAAATGGTCTAAATATTCTTATATCAAATATTGGCGCAAATAAAAGTCATATTAATATTGTCTGAAAAGCAAATATCAAATATGGTATAAAAAATTCATATCAATTATAGTCTGACAAAAATCATAAAAATTGGTCTAAAAAATTTATTTTAAAAATCATCAAAATTGGTCTAAAAAATTCATATTAACAATGTTCAAAATTGGTCTAAAAAAATCATATCAATTATAGTTTAAAAAACTTGTCAAAAACTCATAATAATTTGGCCCAAAACACAAATATCAACTATGGTCTAAAAAACTCGTATAAAGTATGGTATAAAAAAACTTATATCAAATATGGTCAAAAAATACTCAGCAAATTTGGTTTTAAAAAGTTATATCGAATATAGTCTTGGAAACACCTAACAAAAATGGACTAAAAAATTTCTTCTCCGAAATCAACTTGGTAGAAATAGTATATTTTTTTCGAAAAAAATATATTTTATTTATATTTTTGTTTGCCATTAAAATAAAGGATCAATAATTTATATTTGAGTCTCTTTATAAATCTAAAGAAAGCTTGAAGTCCACTTAACCGACATCAGTGATGCACTATATTTTTTTGGAATATGATATATTTATTATTGTTTTCTTAATTATACAATAATTCCGTTCGATTTTTTTATTCAATCTATTTGAGTTAATTATACAATAACTCAAATAGATGCAGTGCTAAAAACTAAATTATAATGAACAATTAAAAAATCCAAATTAACTTGCCAGAAAAGGAGAATATAAAATTTAAAAAAAAAATTACTAATAATAATATGTTATGCTTATGGTATGTGTAAAAGTCCAGAGAGTTGAAATTATTCGTTATTCGGGCGTCTAATATGAGTAAACCCAATTCCATCGTGTAAAGTGCATACCTTATTTCGTGTACTATTCTGTTGTCAGATACAGGCTTCATAGTCCTTGCCAGCTCCTGTCATATTACGAGTATTCCGATAGTAACTTTATTGGTAACAACGTTGCAAACATCATCAATTTAAATGGCAAATATCCCCAAGGGATGTGCTTTAACTATACTGTTGCAATGTCGGCAAAATGGTACATAAACGATACCATTTACTTTGTGGCTTTCAGTATAATTCAATTTTGAATGTTATGCCTGTTACTGATAGGATGATGTGTTGTAAATTAAACATTAAACGATATCATATACAGGCATTGTGAGATTTAACTCAATTATGCGCATGTTTAAAAGTGCTACATTCAATCGTACATAAATATCTGATCCCTTTTATCTACTATACATGTAATGTATGTACTCGTTATAAGGATATTTAAAGAATTCAGTTTTTCCTTTTACTTTATTTTATTTGAAATTATTATTTATTTTTATTTGGTATTATTAATATGAAAAGAATTGCAATTTTCGAACATGGTTAAATTTATGTAATCATATACGATAATCTAAAGTGTTTTTTTTTTTTAAATACCACTCAAGAAAAAGGACTCTTCCTTAAAAATCTACACAATTATAATATTCATGTATTCAAGAAAGAATTAAACTATAATAATTATAAAATTATATTTTTGGATCAATATTGCGGAGTCAATCGAATAGAAGTCTATATTGAGGAATTTTCGTAATGGTATTACGGTTGTCGAGTACATGCAAATCATTTCGATTATGGTTGGGAAATGTTTCACTTAACCATTTTTTTTAAATTTAAAATCATTGTCAATTTTATATTTGTATTTTTTTTGATAAAGTTTTATTAAAAAATTATGATTAAATTTCTAAAGCTGATAAGGCGATTATAATTTGACATGTCATTTTACAGCACTTAGGATAAAATTTTACTCCTGATTTCAATTGGTCGATAGCTGTAATACCGATTTAAATTTGGCCCAATTAATAATAAGGTTAGGTTATTATATTGTATAATAAGCTCAAAAATATGTAAATTTAAGGTTTTAGTTTGATTGTTATCATGCCAAGTGACTTTAGTACTGAAATGTGAATTCTAAGCTCCACGACAATAAAGGTAATTTTACCTTTAGTGTCATGGAGCAGAGAATAAAATATATAGTAGTCTAAATTTTAAAATGTTTACCAGCAAAGTGGTGTAATAACAAATAGTCTTATAGAAAAAACTGTTTTTTTTGTTGAAGATTTTGTCTTTCATTTTCAAGAAAATAGGTTTTTAAATTAATACGTTTAATCTATGACGCTATATACTATAGCCTCCATGTAATTATGAAGAACTATACATTCAAAAATATATGGCGATAGTTAAAATTTATTTAAAAAAATTTGTCGTATATTCACTTGATGGTCTGTGAGCTGCGTCGAATTAATGATAACCTTAACGTAAATAAGCAAAATTGTCGGATCCGGAATGGAAAGCAACCTCAACAGTTTGAAGAGCTTTGCATCCTTGCAAATTTGCTGTCTGATATGAATTCAAGTCGGGTAGCATCATCGGACCGTGCTGCTTTTGATGTCAATGGTGAGAGGTATCCTTATTTTTTTGGTCTTAATTATATGATAGGAATTAAACAATATTTTAGTTAAAATGAGGGAAGTTATTATAGGTGAAGTCTTAGCCATTCTATAGTCTTGAACTTCGCCTTCTTCTTATGAGCATATGTAAAATCAATGGTCTATGCTAATAAACCAATAATTAATTGGCATAGACTAGTCGTGGGCATGTAAGAGGTCAATAAGAGCCGCATTCCGGATTTTTATGAATTATACGTAATATTAAATATATAAATTCAAGTTCAACAAAAAGCTACATGTGGCACCGGAAGCCGCATTTGTCTGCCCCTGGTCTATGCCAATAAAGCGACAATACTTTCCGAGCTGGTAAACAATATCATTAAAGCTATTGGCTGAGATTCAGTACAATTTATGCGGAAGAGTTATCCAAAATTAGACCTCTTGAATCACCTAATCCAAAATACAGCCTTGCAGTAACTTTAATCTAAATTAAAGGGCCTATTAACTAAAGGCATAGTATTTTTTTTATTGTAGCGCTTAGAAATGACCATGTTATACTTGAAAATATAAAAAAATACGGTCATAATTGTTATTAAAAAAACCGCAGATAAATATTATGTGACATTTTTGACTACTGTGCTTATTATCATAAATCGGATAAAATTTAACCTATAACATTTCGGGTTAGTGAAATCGTTTAGTAAGAAAGGAAGACAAAACATTCTAGAGGATTGGCCACAAATTGACCTACGATGACCAGACTCTCCTTTTAGGTAATCGTATTTTTTTTAGGCTTCCTATGGCAAATGTGCTCGTATATTTGCAAGTCTAAGGATAATCTGGATTATAAATTCCAATAGACTAATTGTAGTTTTTTTTTTTTTTTTTTTGGGTATTATTAATATTTTTAGCGATTACTACAAGATTTTCACTTAAAATTTTTACCTATTCTGTTATTCTTATTTTTTCTGCATTTCATATGCTGTAATGTTAGCTTAAAAATTTACTTATTTTCGACCAGAAAGACTAATAAAAAATATTGCTGAGCAAATATATATGAGCATATGTACATAACATAGTGCTTGTTAAGGATTTGCCTATTTTTCATTTGGAAATATTGAAAGTTAAGGGAATTTTTTATAGTTTAGAGGATTATGTAACGAAAAAGGATTTATATAATTTTATCGTTTTTTGTTGTTTCTTTATGTTATTATGCAACAGATATTGACGTGAATCGAATCAATCTAGTATGTGTGTATGTGTGTGTATGTGGACCTGAAGACAAAACAAACAAAATCGATCGAATCTCACAAAATCTGTAAAGGGGATTTACTCTCGTAGCAGGTATAATAATATATGTAACTGTTTTTAGTTTGAAAAAAGAAGAAGAAGGAAACAATAAAAGGACGCACTATATTCTATTGAATACAATCTCCGGAAAGGAGGAATCTTTTGGTCAGTTGGAATGGAGATGAATGAACCCATACATATCTATAGAAAAATACAATTTGCAAGTAACCGACACGTGCCAAAAGTCGTATGACAGAAGATTCAGATTTAACGATGCGTAAAACGGACAAGACAAAGACAAGTACCGATGGACGATAGTCTATCCTAAAAGAATTCGGATCATCGTACCAGAATACAAGTTCTTATACATATTTCTAACCCCTCCCGAAGGGATTTTCCCATGGACATGATTAAAGTGTCATTCCGGATATAATCCTCGCACGGTACTTATGCACAAATAGATAGACTATAGACTATATAGACTCATCATCTATTTTATTCGATGTCCTGCTGTTACAGTTCTAAAAAAGGAGACATCCAACAATTTACCTATTCGAGCATACAATTCAAATTTAGACCTAAAAACCTGCTTTAATATAATATCATTTATTGGTATGCATTTTTAAAAGTATAATAATAAAAAAAAAATCTTATCCGAAAGGATTCAACATAGATTGATTAAAAATTACCTTAGTAAATGTAACTGAAAAAGACTTTCACATTGGTTCAAGAAATGATTTTGGTTTTTTTCTTCTCTAACAGTTTTGATGCTAGTTAAGGGTGTCGTCAGTTAAGGGTGTCGAATATTTCTTAATAATTTTCTATAATTATATTGTTTGAGGTCTAAATAAATTTTGATAGATTTATTTACTTGTTTGTTTTGTTATCTGTATGAAGGTCCTGACGACTTGGCAGTCTCTAATAGGCTAAATCAGTGTCTGGTTATATGGTTATACCAGTTAAAAGTGATGAGATTTTGTAGAGTTTGTTTTAAGAAATTACAAACAGGACTTGGAAAGGAGGCCTTGAGGGATCTAAAAGCTCTACAACAGAGGAAATTTCATGGGAAAAGGATTTTTTTGTAAGATTACATTCCATTAGAAGATGAGTGATAGTGAGTTGAATGTCACAGGGGGGGCAAATGGGAAGAGGGTAGTTTCAGAGAAGGCAATTATGATGTTTTATCCCAAATCTGAGTACAGTTTTTTGCCCAAATTTTTAGTAAGGTTATCGAATAGAATGTCGCTGGGTATTAGTTAGTCAATGTTTTGAAAGAAACCTTTCACTACAGGGTCCGTCCACGAATGGGTAAAGATGTTATTTGCCATTTGGTTAGTAGATGCGGTAAGTTAAAAACTGCTATAAACACCGGATGATGAAAATTTTCCTCCCCCAGTCGATCGAGTCGCTGATTGCCCAATATTACTATATAAACTGTAACTGAACGTAATTTAATAACCTCTTGTTAGGCAGGTTATTATGTCAGATTTTTTTATTGTTAACGTTAGCTTCTAATGGTTCAATCAAAGAATATTAAACACATCCTTGTAGAAAGTACTTAAGAAAAGTGTGATTTAACTCCTTCTTGTAGAAAAAGTAGCTATAGGTGTATAAGCTTAAATCCGCTGTTTTTTTATAGAAACCAAAAACAAATTTATTCAAAGAACTTGTCTTTGTCAGCTATACATTTTTCCCATCTCTCGGGCAATTTGTGGATAACACGCCAAACAAAATCCTTCTCTTTCGAGAAGCCATTTTTGGACGTCTTCGTAAGAATCGAAGTGCTGCTCAGCGAGCGCGTGACCCATCGACGAAAACAGGTGGTAGTCGGAAGGGGCTAGGTCTGGTGAATATACGAGGTGGGGTAGCACCTCCCAGTTGAATGTCTACAAGTAGTTTCGGACCATGTTTGACGTGTGCGATGGTGCGTTGTCGTGGAGGAAAATCAGCTTGTCATGTCTTTGTTGATAATCCGTCCTTTTTTCATACAGAGCACGGTGCAAATTGATCTGTTGTTGGTGGTAGCGGTGGGCATTGACAGTTCCACCAGGTTTCAACTTCTCATAGTAGACGATACCGTGCTGATCCCACCAAACGCACAGCTTCGTCTTCCTTCCGAAGATGTTGATGATTAGCCGCGATTCTCGAAATATATCGACTTTTCATCGCCTCTCACGTTCTGATGCAGGAACGACTTTCTTTTTTGTCTTGCGAGCAGGATTTCGCATGTGTTTTCGCGTCGCTCCATCTGCCTATCATTGAATTCATGCGGCACTCATTTTCTGATCTTTTCAATTTTTCCCATGGCGCAAGGACGCATAGAAATGGCTGGTTGAGTAACGCCCAATTGCTCCGCGAGCATTTTTTGCGATTGGGTATCATCTTCGTCCAAAACAGCCTGCAATTGATGGTCCTCAACCTTCCTAGGCCGATTTTCACGCTTTCTGTCCCACAAGTCAAAATTGCCGTTTTTGAACCGACCAATCTCGGCACGTTGTTTCCGATAAAGTACTGTCACTATAGGCCTCCATAAGCATTCGATGCGATTCGGGAGCCGATTTCTTCAAATTGAAGCACAAAAGCAGAGCTTCCCGCATATGCTCTTTTTCTGGCACAAAACTAGACATTATTACCAAAGGAAAAATGTATGTTTGTGTATGAAATTGCTGACAATGTGTACCGATTAATGTTGGCAGATGTCAAACTCATAAGATAAAGTATGGCGTGCCAATAGTAGCTTATTACGCTCACTTACGCCATCTATGATTATAAGCTTATATTTAAGCTTATAATCCAATGGAGTCAATTTTGATAATTTTGCAGATATATTAAAAGCTTTTTGTATGTGGCATATCATATTTCTATTTAAATAATAATTATATGAATGGAAATATATCATAAGAGATATAATAATTAATTAATGTTCTTAACATTACCAGGAAAGCTCAGGTAACTACGCGACTCTATAGAGTCTGATTATTGAAGTTATGCTTTGGATAAATAATATGCTATAAAAATTTATGAGATTATAGGAAACATTTGTAACCAAGGGAATACGTGTTTTTGGGAGCGTAAAACACTTTAGGAAGATGGGGGGAGGGGGTGTTGCTGTGAAGCACCGGAAGATGTAAAAATCTCCAACATCGAAAATAGATTAAAATGTGGAGTAAGATGGCCGTGTGATATCAGACCATTAACAAATTTTTCTTACGGGATTAAAATGTGTTAATGGTCCGCCATCTATTGGCATTGAACCTCTTTAAATGGCTTGGAAAAATGCATTTTCACATTAGATCAGACATTGTAGACACTTGGATGCTCGACCATGACACTACTTTATCATACGGCCATGTTCATTAAAGAGTTTTTGTTGGAAATCGGGCTTCCCATAATTTCTCAGTCCCAATATTTACTTGATTACACTCCGATTGCCCTTTTGTTATTCCCCAAGCTGAAAAAAAGCTTCAAAAGACGTTTTCTTGGTACTAACGATAACATCCAAAAGAGTGTAACCGAGAATCTGAAAGCAACTCCAGTTGAAGCCTTCCAGCACTGCTACGATGAGTAGAAATAACGCCTCCGTTAGGGAACTATTTGGAAAAGCTGGCCAAAGGAACTAATTTCTGCCACACCTCAGGTAATGTCCTCTTGATCTCGTCTAGATTAAGTTTGTGTTAATGCTAATTACAAGTTATTTTTCTGTAAGACATTCCATTAGCGTGTTATCCATACGAAATTTTTACTTTTCTTTATTAAATAAAATTTCTTGTTCCATTTGTGCTGAAATTGTAAATATTTTAGTGCCACAACAACTCATGCCATTTGATGACAATTAAAGGGCATCCCGGTTTAATCGCTAGCTGAATTCAAACTGAAAACTGCTGCGTGCCAGCCGCACATGTCTGAGTTTCGATAAATCAGGGCACTAAAAAATTTGGGGATATAAATAATTGATTTGCAAATTATTTATTAATTCAACTAAAAATATTATGTTAGTTTTTGCTGACAGCCAAGCCACTCTCAAAGCTATTAACGTTGTACGCAACGAGATTCACCATAACCTACTAAACAATAGAAGGATCGAATCTAATTGGTTGCCGAGGCATGTGGGAATTATGGGACGTACTGATCAGATGGATGAAGAAACTCTCTTTTAGTATTTTACTGGCCAACTACCAACAATCCAGTTTGCACAATATTCTTATCGAAATGCTGGGCACGAAAACTGCTCCAAATTTGGATAGAGCATCCACACATACTCACACTGATAACTTTCCTATTTTCCAAGTCTGTGGCGTTCTGCTAGAATCAAATGGGATGTCATGGATATAAATATTATATAAGAATTGACGATCTCCTGGAAACGTACAAATGTAATCTACTTTAACTGATTAAACCTCCTAAAAACAGATCAGTTTCGATTAGGAAATTGATAATGCCAATTCACACGAAACTTGGAGTTACCAATTGATCTCATGGTCACGGTGCTGTAAAATGGCTTCCGAATCATATCTGAAGGACCTTACATTGAAACGAATAAAAAATATTTCCTTAAATTTTTACTGTTAAATAAACAATAATGAAATGGAAAATAATTTTGTATAAAATAGAAAATGTGAACTTTTTTTCTGAATAAAATTAAAAATGGCGACAAATTTCAAATATGGCGGCAATTAATCTTTAGTAGGTCATCCATTCCTATTGGAGATAATCGTTTTTCAAATATTATCAAAGAGAGAATTGGATGTATTGTGGAATAATTCATTTCGAAATAATGGACATTTTAATTCTTTTTCATCTTGTAAGGAGAAGACATTCTTATAAACACTAATTTATCGAAAAATTATGAAAGTTTGAAAATGAGTTCGAAATCGTAGAACTTAACCTTAAATCTTCATAATTCCTTAAAATAAGTTTCCCTTTGCAAATTGAAAAGTTTCTATTCAGCATACATACTTCAAGTTAAACTTTTATTTAATTTCTATTTTCTAGGAATTTATATAGTAGCAATGATGATATCCTTTTAACAATATTTTTGTCATCATCATCATCATCATTATTATCGTTATAGGCGTCGTCGTCGTCGTCATAGTCAATCGTGGTATGGTGGTGATTGTCATCTTTACAAATACTCAAACCAATCCGTATTTAGGCAGTCGATGGATTTTTTCAAATCACCTCTCAACGTACTATTACCATTTAGATTTATTTCTATATTAAATCTATAGAAAATTTCCATCTACTCTCTTTATAGGAACTTATTTAAAATTTTAATTTTCAAAATATTCATATAGTTATATAAATATAGAATTTGTTATGGTATTTGCTCGACAAGTTCTTATGACGATGGAATTTTGTGAATTTTCTCCTATTAAATGGTTTTTGTTGTATTTAATTTCCCGTTGTTATTTTCATAAGATTATAAAGAAGGAGTTAAATCCGCTTGACTAATTTCTCAAACAACTGGAAAATGAGTTTCCTTTCTTGATATTTTATACAATCATAACTGTATATTCATCTATACTTACATCCTTAGATCATATCGGATTGGTTCGACTGTATAATTCTATAAGGATAGGCAGAGTTGTATCTTATAATTTAAAAGTATAATAACCCACCTAACACCCCCCCCCCCCCCCTCCACGCCATATCTAACAAAGTATTAGACATTGTAGGTGAGTAGGTCTTATTTCAATCTAAATAAGAAAATATCATACTTGCTTATGCTCATAGATTATAACAACATAAACGGAAGTGGGTATCTATGAACGTATGGAAATTTTGTTCAACACTATCGGCAGAAAATTTTATACCAAAATTAGGTTGTGTTTTCTATTTTGAAAATATATTCAAATTTTTTGTTTAGTTTTTGTTTTAATTAATACATTTTTGGTTGATTGATGATTGAGCAATATTTGATAGATTTTTTCATATATTTGGTACAATATTATAATTATTTATGTAATATTTTTAATTATAATTATAATTGTGATATTGCAGTTTTATATAAAAAAAATTATGTTATTATGATGCAAAAAATCCACCTTAATAGAGTAAAAAACCCTTTAGGAAAAATATTTTTATTTTATCTACAACTATAATTTTATTTTAATAAGCAGATTTATATAACATTTTAATTTACAATCTTGTGCATCATGAAGTGAGAGTAAACACCCATCGGCATTTCTCCAACTAATGGAAGTTAGATTCCTCTAGAAATTCTCTAGGCCATTGTCTCTTAAGTCTCCGATGAGTGTTACCTGGGAGCGCAGTACAGGATAATTATCTCACAAGTGGATTATGATGATAGGATAAACGGGAGTGAAATTTTTGATAGCGGGAAATGCTCACAGGTCCTGAACAAAGGGGACATTTAGAGCCGGATGTATTGCGTTGTTACGAATATAAATGGGGGGGGGGGGGGTGGGGACATCAACAATTTTATAGAGGATCTTGGATTGTAAGGCCTGTACACGATAGGAGATGGAACGCCAAAGTTCAATTCCATATGTCTAAATAGGTTTTATAATTTTATATTAAAAGTATTCGAGCGTTTGTCCAGTAGTCTAAGAAGTTGTAGGTAACGCCTAGTGGCTTTAACTCTTTTTAGTCTACTATATGGGTTCCATGTTAATCTCTTGTCCAGAGGTAAAGTCACCAATAACGTACTTTAACATATTGTTGAATTATATTGCTATTAAGGTCTAAAGGTGTAGATTTTCCTTGGTAAAGTGTGAAAGTAATGCGAGCACTCTTCTGTTCATTTACCCTCACACTCCATCCCTTAAACTAGGATTGAAAGTTGTGGTTATGAGATTGTAAATTGTTGGAAGCTTTGTCAGGATTTGTATTGGTAGCAAGTATGGCCGTATTGTCTGCATAAGTTGCAATGATAGAATTAGGATCAGATGGGATGTCATGAGTATACATATTATTGGGTTGTTCGGAAAGTAATTTCGTTTGCTGATGAAGAAACAATAACCGGCGAATAAGAACTCGTGAGATTGCTGAGAGATTAAATTTATTGAATTTGACTGTTCATGACCATTTGAAACGGCTAGGTTTAATCTCAAAGCTCGACATGTGGGTTCCTCATCTTCTTACGGAAAAAACTTTGTGCCATCGCATTGACGTTTGTGATTTGCTTCTCAAACACCAAGAAAATGATCCATTTTTGAAACGTATTATCACTAGGGAGGAGAAATGGGTTGTCTATAACAATTTTAAGAGCAAAAGATCCTGGAGTAGAAAAGATGAACCGGCTCAAAGTACTCCGAAAGCCAATATTCATTAAAAAAAATGTTATGCTGTTTGTTTGGTGGGAAAACGTTTATTTTGAGCTTCTACCGAGCAACACAACGATCAATTCTGAAGTGTATTGTCATCAGTTGGACAAATTGAATGATTCACTTAAAGGAAAAAAGGCAGATTTGGTCAATAGGAAAGGTATAGTGTTCCAACAAGATATATCGAAATCACATACACAAGCTTAACCACTTGGCAAAAGCTTTCAGAGCTTGTATGGAATATAGTGCCATATGCTCCTTACCATACTTTCCAAACCTATCACCATCCGATTATTATTTGTTCCGGTCAATACAAAATTTTTTAGACGGTAAAACGTTTAATTCAAATGAGAAGGTCAAAAATTACTTGGATCAGTTTTTTGTCAGCAAAGAAGAAAAATTTTATGAGCAAGGAATCACTATTTAATTGAATAAAATATTAATTCACTATAAAAAAATCATCGTTCATTTTTATTAAAAAAAACGAAATTATTTTCCGGACAACCCAATAAATTATTTCGCTCGACAATCAATCCGAAACTCCTCATTAGAGTCATAAGTCTTGTTAGTCCAGTCATGTGTTCTTTAAAAATTGAGATTCTCAGCAAAAATTATCCGAACTCTAAGCCATATAGTTTGAGAGGGGAATGGAACCAAAAATCCTTGGCACTCTACCTGAGGGTAGGCGGCCCCGAAGTCAGTTTGACGAAGCGCTTACACTACAGCCTGATTGTAGCTGAACTTAACCTAAATTGGCTGCGTTGGGTGAGGAAGACTATGGTCCCAAAAGACAAAGCACACTCTGCCTACCAATAGGCTTACTAGTACTCTAAGAATATGTTGGGATTGTCGAATTGAAACAACGTAAAATTGAGATATTAACTGCGTTCTTTAACTCAGTAAGCCTAGATTGTACTTCTGATTAGAAAATCTTCTTTTATTAGACTTTAGAAATTCAAAATACTTTTTAAAAAAAATACAAAAATTTCTCAAAAATTATTTTTACATAAAAAGAGAAAATATTTTTGCTAGCATAAATTTTTCCTACCTGATTTTTACAAAGTATCTTTTTACGTTACAATAATAATTTGTGTATAAATAAAACTGTCTTCCTCCTAAAGTATTCTATCGTAATTTTATAAGCTCGACTATATATTAAATAGAAAATACAATAAAAAAAAATTTTATAGTGACCGAAAAAATTGTTTTTTTTTATCTTTCAATTTGCATCACGTTTACGAGCACACTTTTACTTATATGGAAACCCCTATTACACATGCTCATAAATACTATAATGTATATTTTTATAATAAATTTTTTCATGCATAAAACGATATAATATTATTATCAATAATAAACTGGTTATCGTATAAAGTATAAAGCTACATATTTGGTTATTGGTATAAAATTTAAGATTTCACTTTGGAAAAGACAACAACCTTCGTTTGAAAGGACAAATTGAAATTCTTCGGAATTCTTCAAATGTATAAGCACTTGAACAAAAATGTTTTTTTGTTGTTGTTGCATTGCGTACTCTTATCAAGAGCCTTTCAGAATGTTCTATAAAAGTCTCTGCATATCGAAACCGTAAATAGGTTCTCAAAGTAGCTACAGGACCTACATTGGTATTTATACGAGTGGAGGCGTATAGTCGTTGGTATATAAGCACATGGAAGGGCTTCGGTAAATTGGAACAGTTTAATGGAAGAATGGGTTTATGGCAACCAATAAACACTCCCGATCCATCAATGTACACGAGTATTTGGAATTTCGTTAGTGGTGTTGGCAATTCAACCCCAATACCGGTGGCCGCTACATTAGCGTGTTAAGAAATCGTTGCTGATGTTTCGGTGGGGAATGACGAAAATGGCATGGGGGCGTTTATGTAATACGCTCTGCTCATTCAATGGTATGATAACTGATTCGGAGCTATAAATAAATCTTAAGTACTGTGCGAAAGGATAAGGCAAAAATCTAAGCGACTACACCGTAAATTTGAATTACGATTGACTAACACCATTCAAGCTAGGAGGCCCAGCTAATACTACCTTATAGCTGAAATCATATACGCTGATGGTATGGGGTAAGATTTTGTAAGTTGGCAGCAATGGTGTCCCCAAACTAGAATATTACTAATTTTGTACCGAACGCTTTAAGTACATTAGTATCGTATGGAATGGGGAACGGTACAGGATTGTTGTTACAACTTAGTGTGCACATCGTACTAAAAAGGGAATACGGATGACAAAATATTGTATTAACTTTAAGATCCGTAAAATATGTGTTCTAATGCGATAAGAATAGAAATCTGCTCCCGAAATACACATCCTTAGATAGAAAATTTATTCGCTTGACAAAATTCATTCATTCAATCAATTTCATTCGATTCTTCGCTATTATCGAATGGTGTGAGTAACGTTTATCTATAAATATTATGGGCTGCTCTTCAATTTAACGAAATATTATAATCCATTTTGATAAATTTTTGAATTGAATACTATTGTCGAGGGTGTATGCAAGATTTATCCTTGTGTCTGGGTAGGTAGTTTCGAAAAATTCTACACTTAATTATATAAAATTAAATTATCTTTTCAATTAAATAGCGAAGATTTTCTGTAATATTATTGATCGATCTCTGATAGCGAATTATTTTTTTATATTTTTTAATTATGAACAGTAAAAAAAATGTTGTTCAAAGAATTTATTTACAAAAAGTGAAGAGTTTTATAAATAAAAATTTATATTTTATTTCCAGGAATTCCATATTATTTCCATTATGATCGACATTATTATCGTCATTTTTCGGGCAGAGCCATGATTCCATTAGTATAGAACTTCTGTTATTTATGGTTAAAAAATTTATTTGAAGTGATTTATATACAGAATTTTACCTACAAGTTATGCGCAAGTTGCGGGAAGCAATCCGCCAGAAATGCCCGGATTTGTGGAAGAACAAAAATTGGCTTTTGCACCATGATAACGCCCCCGCTTAAAAACAATACTCTAATAATGCCGCAGCCACCGTATTTCCCAGATCTGGCCCCCTGTGACTTTTTCTTATTCCCGAAATTGAAGACCTCCATGAAAGGACGACGCTCCACTACGATTGAAGAGATTAAGACGGCATCGAAATGATTTTTTGAAGTGCTTCGAGGATTGGAAAACACGTTGGCACAAGTGTATAAGATCTGGTGGGGATTACTTTGAAGGGAAGAAAATAGATTGAAAAAACACAAAATTCGCGATACTTTTTGAACAGACCTCGTACATGGCATAATTTTATTGGCCATTAATCGTGGCTTTGAAATTGTTTAAGATCGATCATCTCTCTTTTTCTATGATTCCTTTTGAACGATATTCTCGTATTTATCGCCGGTTATGGTTTGCTTCAGAAATGGCACGATTTCATTGCGCTTCAGCAGCAAATCGCAGATGTTAAGTCAGTCCGGTCCATCTTGTTTTTCTCACTAAATTCATGAGGCACACAAACATTGAATTTATTTTTGAGCCCGGTCTTTTGCAAATGGTTTAAAGCGGTTTAATAATGAATAAGCTATGTCATGACTACCAATATGATGAGCTTTGTGAATTTTTTTGAGAATTGTATCATGTTTTTCTGTAATTAGCCCAACAAAATGGAGCTCATCTTTGACATAGAAATTTCTAAAATGAAAGCTAGCGAATTATTTGCGCGCTTCTAATTTTGATACAGAATTTTATACTTCAATAAGCTTTAAGTATTTAAAGGTTCTAGTATTGTTACAATGTAACTAGTAATAAGAGCTATTTTGATTAGCGAATATTTATAAACTTTGACAACTGATCATCATCATCAATGATTTGACAACCGGGGAACCCCAGACATTCCGGCTTCACGCCATAGTCTTTCAGTTGAACACTTCCACCATATTTTGGCATTCTGAGTAACGGTGTTGTTCCACCCAAAGCAGGGCCTACCTCATCTTCTGAGACTATAAATGGTGGCAACGTAGACCATAAATGGTATGGATCTTCCTCATCTATACGGATTAAGTGTTTAGACCACCGCTGAGTATTGAAGCTCATTTAATATCATCGCTGCGTATTAAGGCTAATCAAGATATCATTATTAGATAGGCCCCGGAATCCTCCATCCTTATGTAGGGGACAACAAATTCTTCGAGCGATCCTCCTCACTACTAATACTAATCTTTTTAAATGCTCAAATTCGGAATTTAAGAGCAGATGTTTTTAAGTACTCAAATGAAAAATCTAAAAGCATAGAAGACAGTAAAAATTTCTTGCCCTAAGCAACTAATAAGACTCAAAAGCTTTAGTGTAAGTTTATTTATGAACAAAATTAAAATATTTGAGAAATATTTCATGGAACTGTTACCTAAAATTCTAAATAATTTTTATTTTAATTCCTAAAAAAGAATTAAAGGACATGTAAAGATGCCTGGCATCATGAATGTTTTATAACATCGCAAATAACGGGTTGTCCATTTTGTAGTTTTAAAAGTAGTCCTGCCATTTGACAGCTGTCAAGCATTTATATTATTTTATATTGTATTTATTTAGTTTAACATTATAGATTGCTAAAGAAGTTTAAAAAAGGCGTTAAAACTGTACAAACTTTCTATTAAATTGGTAATTTTGCCGTAGCCACGTGTCATACTTGATTTGAGGTTTATTTCTTGTTTGGTGAATACTTTAATAAGGTAAATTTCCATATATAGGACTTTAAAAATTTACAAACATTTTTACAGTTATTGTGTGAGCAAAAAGTGACTGTCTGGTATTCAATTTGGTTGGAAGATGCCATTTTGTTTTCTTTGAAACTATGGCCGTTTGATAACTGAAAATTTTTGTGTTTTAACTAAAAGATTTTATAGTTTCAATAATCCGGCACCACAAATACGATGAAGTTTGGCTTTATTGTACAAAAACTTTTCAAAGCGTGTGCAATCGAGATTTGGGGACAGCAACTATCTTTTAAGATCATGCGATTTGACGCCATTGAGCTTTTTCCTCAAATATAATGCAAAAAAATGTATTAATGTAGATAGTTTTTAAACTAAAGAGCATTTACTGACCAACATATCTATCATAATCCATTAAATTATAGCCAAAAATGTGTGAAAAATATTATTAAAAATTACCTCGTTAGTGTGGAATCCTGTAAGAAGTATGTTTTTGTATAATGGCAAAATTTAGTTAATTTATTCTTATTTTAAAATAACATTTATTTAGCATTATTTTCAAAATTCAAAAAAAATTACATTTATTTTTTTTATCATCGTTTTTAGTAAAATCTATAAAAAAATAAATAAACTAAGTTTTTTATTTAATTAACGATGAAAATTGTAACTTTTAATTTTATGAAGTGACTAATAGAGGAGAATTTTCATAGAAAACTTATCAAAAATTAATATCGTTCTAATTAAAATTCGATTTTTTAAAATTTAGATTTAATTATCATATTTGAAATGTGAAAATAAATACCAGGGGTATAAGCTTAAATCCGCTGTTTGGTCATAGATGGCGTGAATGATCGTATTAAGCTACCATGGGCACGTCATACTGTTTTTTATGAGTTTGGCATCTGTCAACATTAATCAATGCACATTGTCAGCAATTTCGTACAACAACATACATTTTTCCTTTGGTAATCATGTCTAGTTTTGTGCCAGAAAAAGAGCATATGCGGGAAGCTCTGATTTTCTGCTTCAATTTGAAGAAATCGGCTGCTGAATCGCATCGAATGCTTATGGAGGCCTATATTAACAGTGCTTTATATAAAACAACCTGCCGAGATTTGTTTCGTCGGTTCAAAGGCGGCAATTTTCACTTGTGGGACAAGAAGCGTGAAAATCGGCCTAGGAAGGTTGAGGACCATCAATTGCAGGGACGGGAAAATCGGCCTAGGAAGGTTGAGGACCATCAATTGCAGGTTGGACAAAGAAGATACCCAATCGCAAAAAATGCTCGCGGATCAATAGGGCGTTACTCAACCAGCCATTTCCATACGTCTGCGTGCCATGGGGAAGATTGACAAGGTCGGAATATGGGTGCCGCAACGATAGGCAGATGGAGCGACGCCCAAAATACATGCGAAATCTTGCTCGCCAGAAAAAAATAAAGTTGTTCCTGCATCAGATTGTAACAGGCGATGAAAAGTGGATATATTTCGAGAATGCTAAACGCAAGAAATCGTGGGTTGATCCCGGCCAACCATCAATATCTTCCCCAAGACCAAATCGCTTCGGACGGAAGACGATGCTGTGCGTTTGGTGGGATCAGCAGGGTATCGTCTACTATGAGAAGTTGAAACCTGGTGAAACAGTCAATGCCAACCACTACCACGAACAGCTGATCAAATTGCACCATGCTCTGTGTGAAAAAAGGACGGATTATCAACAAAGACATGCCAACCTGATTTTCCTCCACGACAACGCACCATCGCACACTTCAAAAATGGTCCGAAACAACTTGGAGACACTCAACTAGGAGGTGCTACCCCACTTCGCTTATTCATCAGACCTGGCCGCTTCCAATCTGTTTTCGTCGATGGGCCACGCGCTCGCTGAGCAGCACTTTGATTCTTACGAAGACGTCCGAAAATGGCTTGATGAGTGGTTTGCCTCGAAAGAGAAGGAATTTTTTTACGTGGTATCCACAAATTGCCCGAGATATGGGAAAAATGTGTAGCTAGCGAGGGAAAGTACTTTGAATAAATTTGTTTTTGCTTTCTATGAATTAAGCTTATACACCTGGTAATATACGAACCACTGCATTATCGATATAACCTAATATCAACCGCCATTTTTGTTGACATATGGAACAATTTTGTTTTTCAATATTTTTCCAAAATTCTAATTGTAAAAATAAAGTAACTTTAAATGCATTTTTATTTTTAAAAGAAAATTATTTATGGTATATTGGCACAAAACATGTAATACCGTAAATATTACAGCATCAACCATTTTTACCACAAAATGTTTTGACAAATAAATTGTTGACCCAATTTTGACTATTATTTTTTTTCTTCTATAATTCTTATCACTAAATTACTATTTGTATGTCTTTTCTTAAATGTATTAATTGCAAAAATAAGCTGCAATAAAAAAAAACACGTGCAAAAAATACAATAAAAGATGGGATGCTGTATAAGACGTACCAGTTTAACTTTAAGAGATTATACCGAATGATGAACGCAGTCATTTCAAATTGCCATCCACCAGCTAGTCTAGAAATCTAATATTCAATTGAATTTTATTCATGATGAAAATCACTGATGGTAATAATAAAAGGCAATATTTGCTTAGTCGATATAATATAATAAAGTTTCAAGTGAAGCTGGTACAATCACTTGATTATGATTCCTGTTTATTGTTATTATTTTATTATTGTTGTTGCTGTTGTTATTAATTTAAAGAGAATTTTTTTTTCTTGATTTCATACACTCCCTATCTCTATTAAATATGTTTTATATAAATTTCCCGTCTACCTCTTTATCGTGTTACTCTTGCTCACTATGACCCGTTTGTTAAATATCATAAGAAATATTGTTGAAAAAGAGTCAAATAAACAAATTACAAATTAAAATAAGCACATACTTAAATGATTCGAAAGGACTCTTTGAAAATTTATTATGGGGAGAAACTCGTCCAGATTGAAGTGAGAGTACTTAGATTAAACGCTAAATAAAAGAGAGAAACTGCAAAGGGTGTAACAAGTATGATGGCGTTGTTAGTCGTACTGTATCAAATTCATCCCTAAAATTACATCTAAAAGTACTTATAAATTTATAATTCTATATGAGAAAGGATTTTCGATTAAGCGTATAAGCGTAAAACGAGTCGAAATTGACTAAAACGGATGTATGGCACGGGGATGAATATGATACATGTATGCACATACATAAGTACATGTCCGTATTAAAACTGGGTATATACTGCCCCTCCCGATAAACTGAATAAGAGCTTATTAGAAATTATTAAAATTCAATATTTTGATAGGGTTTATTTTTTTCGCTCTTCAAATTGTATCAGTATCCTTTTGTGTAATTTTTCTTAACTTTAAGGGTATAACATTGACTTAATAAACTATGGATAGTAACATAAAAATTTTAAATGGTTCTTATTTTTTTTTATCGTTTAAAAATTTTTTTTTATCGTTTATTTCATTTAAATTTCAAACTGAATCATATTTTTTACGTATTATCTTAATTTGTAATAAGAGTGATATGATTTCTTTCTAAAAAACACACTAATTGTTAACGAAATTCAAATGTTTTTTATTTAATATGAAGTACAATCGATATAATAAAGTTCTGAATAAAATGTCATTCAAATGGCCTCCACGACTTCTTTTGCAGGAATGAATTCGATGAACCCAATTTTCGAGCACTTTTTCCACTAAATCAAGTCGTATGTCATGAATAGCACGTTAAATATTGACTTTTAAAGCTTGAAGAGAGTGTGGTTTATTGCTAAAGACCAATGACTTCAAATAACCCCACAAGAAATAGTCTAATGGTGTTAAATCACAACTTCTTGGAGGCCATTCAATGTCACAATTTCTTCAAATAATCGAATCTACAAACTTTTCTCGCAACAATTTAGTGGCGCGTAGCCCCGTCTTGTCAGAACCAGATGTTGTCAAGATCAACTTCTTCCAATTTCGGCCATAAAAAGTTGGTTATCATCGATCTATACCGCTCTCCATTGACAGTAACGGTGTTACCAGCTTCATTTCGAAAGAAGTACGGACCGATGATTCTACCAGACCAAAAACCACACCAAACTGTCCATTTAGGTTAATGTAATGGGTGTTCATGAATAATATGTGCATTTTCTTCGCACCAGAATCGACAGTTTTGTTTATTTACCGCACCACTCAGATTAAAGTGAGCCTCATCGGAGAAGATGATTTTCTTAAAAAAATCGTTATCGTTTTCAAGTTGTTCCACGATAAAATCACCAAATTAACGACGTTTACGGTGGTCCAATGACTTCAGTTCTTGAGTGATAACAATTTTATACGGATGCAAGCCCGAATCCTTTCTCAAAATCCGCCAGGTTGTGGTTTGAGATAGTCCCAACTCTTGAGAACGTCTTGGAATCGACAAATTGCGGTCTTCAGTAACACTTGCCTGAACGGCAGCAATATTTTCATTACTTCGAGCGGTTCTTTGTCTTATTGGCACTTGAACATTATGTAAAGAAAATGTACGCTCAAAATTTTTAACAATTCGACGAATAGCGAGCACAGTTGGACGATTATTACGACCATAAAATGGCAAAAGCGCACGAAAAGTTGCAATTGGAGAATGGTTATTTTGATAATAAAATTGAATAATTTATAAATATTATTCTTCCGTATTTCTCTCCATAATAAAATTGTAAATATTATTGAATACAAGAAAAAAAAAGACAGATCAGGACATATTACAAATGGCCGAAACGTCACTTAGAAATCATATTACTCTTATTGGAAAACCCTATCTTATTAATATACGATACAAAAAAACATAAATTTTCCATAATTTTATGGGAAATTTACTTCATTTTTTAAAGAATATTTCTAATAAAACCTATTAAATATAGAAAAATTGGAATTGCTTTTTTGTATGTCAAGTTCCTTCGATATGAGCCAGAAGGTACTTTTTTTGGAAACTTTAAATTTCGTGTGGGTGGGAGTTATCAGTTTCCTAAATGCAGCTGGTCTGTTTTTAGTATGGTAGATCGGACAGTGGTTTGTTCGGAACGACATTGTATTTTTTCCCAACAGAGGAGTTAATTGTATTTTTTTACAACCAACTTCACACTTAAGCTGCATAATCATATACATTTTGATAGCTGACATAGCAAGGGTTGCTTAAGAAAAAATTCAATTAATTTTGCAAAGTACTTTTAAATATGGAAAGTGAAAAACAGCATTTTCGGCATATTTTATTTTTTACTATAGAAAAGATAAAAATGCTGTTCAAGCAAGAAAAAAAAATATCCGATGTGTATGGAGAAGATGTGTTAAGTGAGCGCCGGATTTCGATCCGGCAATTTTGATCTCGAAGATGCACCAAGTTCTGGAAGGCCAGTTGAAGCTCAGATGAACACACAATAAAGGCATTAATTGAAGCAAACCGGCGAATAATACAATAACTCGTGAGATTAAATTTATCGAAAACGACCGTAAATGATCATTTGAAACGGTTAGGTTTAATCTCTAAGGTCGACATATGCGTTCCCCATCTTTTTTTGCTTCTCAAACCCCAAAAAAATGATCCCTTTTTGAAGCGTATCATCACTGGGAATGAAAAATGGGTTGTCTAAAACTATGTTAAGAGCAAAAAATCCTAGAGTAGAAAAGATGAACCGGATCAAAGCACTTCGAAAGCCAATATTCATCAAAAAAAGGTTATGCTATCTATTTGGTGGGATTTCAAAGGAATCGTTTATTTTGAGCTTCTACCGAGCAACCCAACGATCAATTCTGAAGTATACTATTATCAGTTGGAAAAATTGAATAATTCATTTAAAAAAAGGCCAGAATAAAAATATAATTCACTATAAGAAAATCGTCTTTCATTTTTGTAAAAAAAAACAAAATTACTTTCCGAACAACCCAATATTTAGAATAGATAGCACAACGCCACATGATTGGCAGATAGCACCTTTGTTTCTTCCTTAGAGAATGTTTTTGGTGAAAGCAGTATTCTCTATTCGAATTTAGAGGGCAGGACTTTCGTGCCCAGAATTTCGATAAGAATGTTGAGTAGACTGTGAGATACCAAATATTTCACACTATTAGTCCAACATGTTAGTAGCCGGCGAGGATTAGGTATAACTGTAACCACAGGACGCTGGAGAGTTTTTCCAGCAAACTGATCAGCATGTTTATTTTCTAAAATTTCCTCATGACCCAGCACCTTCTTGGTGCAGTTTGAGGACTCCGGTTGCGACGTGATTGCATATGCGGATGATATTCTACTTGGTTTTGAAAGGGGGGGGGGGGGTAGGTATGCAGTAGAGATAGCGGAAAGCCGCTATATGCAAATGGTATCTGAACGGCGGAATAGAATGGGACTGAATGTTTCCGAAAGGAAAACTGTGTGTATGTTGCTGAAGGGCTTTTTGGCGGCGGCCAATATTCGTTAAGAGACGGTCGGGGTCCGATACGCGCGGGAAGTACGGTACCTTGTAGTAAAGGTTGGAGAGAGGCTGAACTTTCGGCTTCACTTGCAATATCTAAGGGGGCGCGTGGCAGGTTTGGTTGGCATGCTGGGGCGAGTATTTCGCAAAGAATGGGGACCTCGATCCAGAGCGGTCAACGTCCTGTACAAGAGTGTGTTAGTTCCATGTGCATTGTAAGCGTCGTGTATGTATGTAGAACCGTTTCAACCAATGCGATGGACGTTCTCGTGGGAGAAATTCCATGGGACCTGGAGGTGCTGTGTGGAAGCATCCACTATCGTCTACGGCGGGGCATCCCGCTTGCTGGTTGTTCAGTTATGAATGAAGAGGTTCAGGATCTTTTTCCACGCCACCGACGTGTGCTAGTCCTGAATCGAATGTATGAAATTTGGCAACGTCGATGGGATGAAAGTGTGAGTGGCAGATGGACGCACATGTTTATTTCGGATGTGTGTTTTGCATCTGCGTATGGATTTGAATTTGGTCTGTACCTTGGGTATTTACTCACGAGACACGGCAGTGTGAATGGGTTCCTGTATAAGCGTGGTCTCGCTGTGGAGGATAGATGCCCTTGTGGGGTGGCGAAAGAGAGAGTCAAGTACCATCTCATTGAGTGTGGCCTGTACGGGGATTTGCGTGATTTAGGTGCATGTGGAATCGTAGTGAATGAAGAGGGTGTGGATATGGGTGGCGTGTTGGGTGTGAGAAAGAGGTTTGAATGCCTTAATAGATTTGCCGTGGCATTGTTTAAGAGGAGAGCGAGAATGGTGCGTGAATTAGTGTGTTCGGTGAAAGACCAAGGTCGATTCCGGTTGTACTTTAGGGTACTGGCGAACCCGCGTACCTGAGCAGGCTTAGCGGTGCCTGGGGATTTACAAGAAGAAGAAGCTTGGAAGTTAAGAGAGAACGTGAAAGGATCTGTCTCTAATGTTGCGATTATTAAAGATAAGCAGGCTGAATTTCTTATAGAGGTGGGGGGTGGTCATAACATTTGCAACGAAATTATGGAAGAGATAATTAGCAAAGCAATGTTTATTATTAAATTAATCTAACTTAAGCTTTGTAAAGCTGCAGACATATAGGTTTCGACGAGTTCCGATTAGGATTGAGCCCACCGGGGCAGTACGATATGAGAGAACTCTTTCATCT
Organism: Atherix ibis; assembly: GCA_958298945.1. Taxonomy (NCBI): domain Eukaryota; kingdom Metazoa; phylum Arthropoda; class Insecta; order Diptera; family Athericidae; genus Atherix; species Atherix ibis. Next base: position 40,788,864 of record OY282610.1, read on the forward strand.
AAAAAAGCATTAGTTACTCTAATTGCCTCACTTTGTCTGACCTGTGCTATTTTTCTTATTGCCAAAACCTTCACTTTGACAATAACACCGCTTATCTTCGAGTATCTTGGAGGTTTATTCAAGCCATTAATCCAAAAATATTATGGGCATCTTGAAAAAATTCATTCGTGAAAAGTATAATATGTGTTATAATTTTACGGTGGAAAGAAGAAATCCTTTTTGTTATGCAAAAAGACGAAAACTGAATGAAATTTGTTTTAATGTGTTGGAGTCAAATTAACCCCCCCCTCTCACTCCGACAGTGGTAAGTTCAATTTATGTGTGCAAATTCTGTGGTATGCCTTTTTGAAAATTCCATAATAATTTGGAATTTATTTCAAACAAAATCATTGATATTAATATTATATCTTAAATTCTTGTGAATAAATAAAATTTACCAAAAAACTTATCAGAAAAAGTTTAAAACCATTAGAAATTGTTCAGATTTCTAGATAATTCGTGTTTTAAAACCAATCTGGACTTACAGTTGTGATCGTGTTTTTTTTGTAATATTCAAAATATTTACGAAAAAAAAATGAAATCTTTTTAAAACTAAGCACCTCAGTTAATATCAATAAATTAATTTTCCTCTAAATTATTATGCCTTCTCTTATTTAAAAAAAAATATTCCAACAAAAGTTATTTTTTTCATTATGAAGTCACAGAGTGATTAAAAAAAGTCTGACACAGCAACAGCAGCAGCAGTAACATCAACAACTACAGCAGCCACAACAGCAACATCAACAAGGTCAAAATTCGAATACTAATATCCCGTCACGAGTCTCCGAAATTCAACAAGAACCAAACCGACAGCAATGTCAGCAGCCAAAAGTACAACAACAACAACAATATAGTAAGAACTATATTCCCCCTCCGTCATTTTCGTCCCACGATATATCCTCAATGTTCTCCCAATTAACTAACTCACTTGTACAAGAATTAAATAAAATCCTAAAACCTCTTGTATGTTAAATGCGTTAATGTCCATTGTGTCAACTTTATCGTCCACCGTTCAGAAATAAATGTCGTCCTGTACTGCAAATTCCCTTACAATCCTCCATTGGAATGCTAATGGACTGAGTTCCAAACGACTAGAACTTGACTTATTACTACATGACAAACGAATAGACGTAGTACTCATTACAGAAACACACTTTACGTCCAGGTCCAACTTCTACATACGCGACTACACAACGTTCAGGACCGACCACCCTGACAATACTGCCCACGGTGGCACCGCTATCCTCATTAGAAATTCTTTATCCTTTTCCTTTCATTCCTTTATTGCAGAAGATTTTCTTCAATCCACCGCAATATCAATTGACTGCTCCCCTGTCCCCTTAACTATTGCCGCAACCTAATGCCCTTCTAATAAACCTATAAACTAACGCAAAACAGAACTTTGTGGACTGCTACAAGACAAATACTATCTTATAGAAAAACAAAGCACCCTTTACGAAAAACTGACGGAACCTGAGCCAAAACGGACAAACATAAAGCAGACGCTTTTGCTGAACACCTTGTACAAACATTTACTCCACATGAGGACATATTAGACAGGAATCATTGCACTACAATCGAGACGGAACTATCCATTCCTTTACCCATGAGTCTTCCCCCTAAGGCAATCACTCCTTCCGAAGTTGCCAATTTAATCAAGCGCATTCCCCAAAATAAAGCTCGTGACTATGATCTGATTACCTCCAATATACGTCAACAACTCCCTAAAAGAGCAATAGTTTTCCTTGCCATAATATATAACTCCATCCTTAGAACAACACATTTCCCAATCCTCTAGAAATTTGCCATCATTAAAATGATCCCTAAGCCCAATAAACTAATAAATCGCCCCACTTCCTACAGGCCAATAAGTCTCCTTCCACTACTCTCAAAAATCTTTGAAAAAATCCTCCTTCGCCGCTTACATCCTCTACACAAATCTTCGAATTTAATTCCTAATCACCAATTTGGTTTCCGCACCGAGCACTCCACTACCCAGCAGTGTCATCGAGTTGTCGATTTCATTGCATCCTCTTTAGAAAGAAAAGAGTACTGTCCTTCTTGATATAAGTCAAGTTTTTGATAGAGTTTGGCACCCGGGTCTACTCTGGAAACTCAAGAGGTTGCTTCCTTCCACCTATTTCCTAGTCCTAAGATCATTCCTTTCCAACCCACACTTCCAAGTAAATGAATCCAACGAACTCTTCAATATCTCTCCGATATTGGCTGGGGTTCCTCAGGGTAGCATACTTGGACCCATCCTCTACAACATTTACACATCCGATATCCCAATTTGCCCTAATATCTTCTTTGCTACATACGCCTTGCATTTAGCAAAAATCCCCAACATCTGGTTTACTAGATGGAGAATAAAAGTCAATGAACGTAAATCTACCCAGGTAACTTTCACATTCCGTCGTGAGTCATGCCCTCCCATATACCTTAATGGCAGTGCCATACTTCAACACACCAAAGCTCGGTACCTAGGACTGTACTTAGACAAACGCTTGACATGGAACCCACATACAAGACTTAAAAGACAAGAACTAAAAAGACGTTACCTAAAACTACGAGTACTTCGACTTCTAGACAAACGTTCCAAACTTACTATAGACAGCAAAGTACTGATATACAATACCTAACTGAAACCCATATGGACATACGGACTAGATCTACTAAGCCTTCTACTTCCCGTCAAATCCAATCCCTTCAATCAAAAATACTCCGTACAATTGTCGATGCCCCCTTTTATGTTCGCAATACTGTTATTCATCGTGACCTTAAAGTCCCATTTGTTTTTGACATGGCTGTATCTCGTTATAAAAAGTTCCGTTCCCGTGTCCTCAATCATAATAATCCTTTTGTTCAAGAACTATCCTCCACTTCCTTCCCTAGAAATACCCATCGAAGACTTAAGCGTCACTGGTCGCGTGATTTACTAAAATACTGAGGCTTAACAGAAACACACGCTAGCAGGAGGAACTTCATTGGATGTTTACTTCCCACAACCTTTCAAGCTAATTAATACTATTGCTCAAATTTGTTTATTACTATATTGTAGTTGTAAATATCTATAAAAAAAAATTATTTATTTATCTTTTATAACACCAATTTGTATTTGTGATTATTTTTATCGTGAAAACACGATAAAAAATATTTTCTATTTGCAATAGATTTGTGATAATTTTTATCGTAAAAACACGATAAAAAATATTTTCCGAGAAATTGCGCTCGTAGTGTCGGTAAAGATTTTTTTTGTAAGTAGCATTATCGACAGGAAAGCTGAATTTAAGCTCGATCCATAGCGTAGGTCAATTTCTATCGTCGATTAAAGTTAACGACATTTATTTGTCATCAAATATCTCCATTTGAAAGGCTTAAGCCCGAAAGAAATCAAAGCCGAGTTGGATGCAGTTCATGGCACATCTGCACCTGTGTTTGCGACGGTTTACAATTGGGTGAATGAATTTAAACGTGGCCGTTCATCCACAAAAGATGAACATCGTTCAGGACACCCAGTTGAGGTGTCTACTACTGAAATCATCGACAAAATCCACGATCTGATTTTGAACGATCGGCGAATTAAAGTGCGCGAATTAGTTGAGGCCACGGGCATATCACAAGGTGTACAGTCGCTTCAATTTTGCATGAAAAATTGTCTGTGAAAAAAATTTCGGCAAGATGGGTGCCGCGTCTGCTTTCAGAGGAGAATAAGCGCAATTGTGCAGTGGACTCTGAGGCTATTTTGGCACTCTTTCATCGCAATCCTGCCGAATTATTTCGTCGATATTTCACTGTGGATGAAACCTGTATACACTACTACACTGCAGAAACGAAGAGACAGGCATCACAGTGGATTTTCAAGGGTGAACGGGCTCCGAAGAAGGCAAAAACTGTGCCATCGGCCGGCAAGGTGATGGCCACGGTCTTTTGGGATTCGTAGGGCATCATTTTTATCGACTACTTGGAAAAAGGAAAAACAATAACAGGAGCGTATTACGCGTCGTTATTGCAACGGTTGAGCGAGGAAATCAAAGAGAAACGCTCTCTCTCTGAAGAAGAAGAAAATCCTCTTGCATCAGGACAATACGCGTGTGCACATCTGCGCTGTTTCCATGGCCAAAATTGTGGAATTGAGAATGGAATTGTTGCAGCATCCCGCTTATTCACCAGATTTGGCCCCGAGTGACTATTTTCTTTTTCCCAATCTGAAGAAATGGGTTGGCGGACGACGGTTCACTTCCAACAAGGACGTCATTGCTCAAACGGATGAGTATTTTGCAGAACTTCGGAAATCCTATTTTTTGGACGGGATAAAAATTTTGGTAAAACGGTTGGATAAGTGTATAGAGCTAAAAGAAGATTATGTTGAAAAATAAAAATTTTTTTTTTAAAAACAGTTTTTTTCCATCTTTTTCTAAGACTTATTGAACGACCTCCGTAGGTACATTTTTATTGAAAATTATTTGAGAATTTCCTTTTTTATTTATATTATAATATAAACTAATTATTTCTCAAATAATACACTTAGTTCATAGAATGAATAAATTAATATTCATTGCATTTTCACTCTTACAAAATGTATATCATCTGTTGAAGTGGAATAATTAGTAAATTTTTATTTTAATATTAAACAATTTGCATTTGTTTATTATTATATGTGAAGAATATCTAAAATATTAGATTAGTTATAAATGTTAACTCATATAATACTATAAGAACTCATAAAGTGGAGATTTACCCCCAATGCCCCTTAAATGAATGTGTGCCATAATTAATTATTCACTCGATTAAATACGAAAACATGGAAATTATTTTAGTTAAGATGGAATGTCAGACTTGTACTTGGCTTACCCTCTTTACTTGCTATTGAATGAAGGTGGCTGCAATTCACTCTTAAAAATCGTATACGAGACTTGTTGGAAATTTGAAAAGAGAAGAAAAAAAAAACTACTCGCAGTAAAACTCATTTCTATGCAAATACGAGTAATCATAATTTTATTTGGTGTTTGCGTTTGCAGTTCTATTCTTATTGCTGAAATTCGAATAAGCCATAAAAATATATTTTTCCCGCTGAATTAAATCGAAATGATGATTTGATTAAGTAACCATTCGGTGCATACTAAAACTTAATATTTGACTATAATACGCGTATATAAGCCGTTGTACTTTTCTAACTATTTATAATATTAGTCATTTCAATTGCTAGTCCAATTGCGTTCAAGCTGTTTGGCTTGCCATTAATTTTTGATAAATGAGCATATTCGTAATGAATTTAATAGTTAAAAATTAATACTATTGAAATAAATTATGTTATTCTGTTGTGAAATTTTTACAATTATTATTTTTCAAAAAAACAATTTATTAAAAGTTTTACTTTCAATAAAACTTAATAAAAACAATTAATCTAAAGGATTAAAGAAGAAGTAATTATACTTTAAGAAATATAAAGGAAAAAAAAACAATTATTGAAAATATATATTGTAAATGGTTTTCGGAATCCGACATTGTAGAGTATATAATACCTTATATTCATAGAAAATATATTCTCTTTTATATAAACTCTTTTTTAAATACGAGGTCTGTTCAAAAAATATAGCGAATTTTGTGTTTTTTTCAAAAATTTCTTATTTATTTATGAATATCTATTTTGTCCCCTTCAAAATAATCCCCTTCCAATCCTCGAAGCACTTCAAAAAATCATTTATTTCTCAATCGTATAGTAGCGTCGTCCTTTCATGGGGTTCTTCAGTTTCGGGAACAAGAAAAAGTCACAGGGGTCCAGATCTGGGGAATACGGTGGCTGCGGCATTATTAGTGTATTGTTTTTGGCCAAAAATTCGCGCACAAGAAACGATGCGTGAACAGGGGCGTTATCATGGTGCAAAAGTAAATTTTTGTTCTTCCACAAATCCGGGCGTTTCTGGCGGATTTCTTCCCGCAACTTACGCATAACTAGCAGATAATATTTCTTATTAACCGTGCTACCCTGTGGCAAGAATTCATGATGCACCACGCCCCTGTAACCGAAGAAAACTGTAAGCAAAACCTTCACATTCGACCGCACTTGGCGCGCTGTTTTCGATCTTGGCTCGTGCGGCAGCTTCCATTTGGATGATTGAGCTTTAGTTTCCATGTCATAACCATAAACCCATGATTCGTCATCAGTTATGACCCTTTGGAGCAAATTTGCATCGTCGCGGACAGAGTCCAACAGCTCCTTAGCAATGTTTAAGCAATGATGTTTTTGGTCGAAATTGAGCAATTTTGGTACGAATTTCGCGGCGACCCGTCTCACGACCAAATCATTGGTAAAAATCGAATGGCACGGGGCAATCGATATGTTTGAGTCCTCAGCAACTTCTCTAACGGTGACTCGACGATTGGCCAATACTATTTTCTTCACTTCATCAATGTTTTCGTTTTGTTAACGTGCTCGGGCGTCCGGCACGCTTTTCGTCGTTCACATTTCTCGGCCCTCTGAGAACATTTTGTACCACCGATAAACGTTGCTTCGGTCTAAGTTAGCTTCACCATATGCCACAGTCAACATTTGGAATGCGTCCGCGCAATTAATTTTGTTTTTCACACAAAATTTGATACAGATTTTATGGAATGGGCAAAAATCGAAGACGAGCCAAAACACGTGCAAGCAAAGGAGCTGTCAAAAATTAACTGAACATTCAAAATGGCCAAACTTGTCGGCATAAATGAGAGACATGAGTACCAACATAAGGCCATAAAAAATTAAAAATTGAATATACGTAACCCGCGGAAATTCAAAATTCGCTATAATTTTTGAACAGACCTCGTATTATAGCATGTCGAGTGTTACAAGAGCTCTTTCTTCGAGGTATGACTGAAAAGTAATGAGACTAGATAATTCGGAAAATTTAAAAGCTGAAGGGACATTAATTTAAAGGATAATCGGATATACATTCAGTTTAATTTTCCGCCACGTTCAACATTTATGAGAAGAAATATGGAATAGCACTGTTTCAGGCAAGTTTGAGTACATGGCCACAGCATCGGCGTTAAAGACGTTAGTTTTCTATATATTTAATGGTTCTATAAGAAATCATGAGATACCTATAGAACCAGTCGCCCACGACTTTTGTGATTGAGATACGCTCAATCGCGCATACCATAATTGAAAATCAGCAGTAAGTAATCGGTTACAAGCTGATCATCTCAACTGCTGGCGACGAGGCCTGCATTAAGCCTCTGCTGTCATCAGCAGTGACAGCACCCGAGATAATTTCAAAGTATTACTACATTTGCCAGTTATCTCCTTCCTGCGATCCGAAGATCGTACCCGCGATATAGGTGTCAACCACAGCCACCACGTAAATGCCTAAGCACCTCACTAATAATCGAGCACAGAACTAGTTCATAGCTTTTATAGTACACAAACAGGTACGACTCCACTCACATTAGCATATACAAGTAAATACTATAAAAGTACTATGCCTGAAAGCTATGCAAAGCTTCAACGCAATAATCCTGAGGGATCCATTTTAACATATATTGAACTTCGTTCTGTGGGGCGTCTCGGTTCCCGTGGTAAATAATTTATTTATTAGAATACTTTAGGTCTGTACCCCGCTCTGTGAGCAACCTTATAAATTCTGACCTTTTCTCTCTTCTTTCCTTTCACAACTTCCTTCTATTCTTCCTCATTCACCTCTTCCTCTTTCTATTGCCATCATTTTTGTTCATGCATTACCTCTCCGTAGGGTTAACTATGTGATTATTAATTTTAATATCACATTTGGAATACATGGCATATCCACTGTCGAACATCTACTTTTGCCCCTTGTTAGCTATTTTACCTTTTTATGCCATCAGTACCAATTACCAGAAGTCCCATACAGATAGGGATTATAGCTTTTAATAATTTAAATTATTTTCCTATTTGGGGTCAAAGATCGCAGCCGATAACAATATGGAGAAAGGTGTCCGAGCCAATAGAGCCTGTGACAGTCAGTCTACATGTATTCTTCGGGGACTTGGGTTCTCAGCAAAAATTAGTGTGAACTCTTGTTTCCTTCGAAGATTTTTTAGAGCATCCTTTGGAAAATTTTTGGCTTTAACATTAAGATGGACGATTTCGGAACCAAAATCCCGGCGCAGTATTAACGATAAGAATTTAAGCGGGTTATGGATAAAATAAAGCTCAATAGGCTGCGGTGGGCTGATCATTTAATCCGTATGGATGAGAAAGATTCTGCCCGAAAAGTCTACATTTCTATTTAGGGTCCCTGTAAACCCTGCCTTCCGTGTATTTGACAGGTTTTTCATTTCTACATTATACATTATAACACATACGTAGGCTACTATATATATTTCTGGCCTAGGCAACACTAAGTGTTGCCAGGTGCGATCTGACATTTCCATTGGAAAGTTTGACATTTTTTAGCATAAACGTACTCAGAACGTTTTGACGTACGACTATCATTTGTGTTGTTTACAGTGACTTGAAAAAATCAATTTGGCAAAAAAATGGAATTAACTCGTGAACATTTTCGTGCGATCATTTTTCACAACTTTCGACGTGGATTATCACGACAAGAGTGCATCGATGAACTTAAATCTTTGTATGGCTATGAAGCACCATCCTATAGCACTGTGAAAAACTGGTACAACGAATTCAATCGTGGCCGACGCTCGCTCAAAGACGAATTCCGTGAAGGTCGTCCAAAAACAGCCGTTGTTCCAGAAAACATCGATGCCGTACGTGAACTGATAATGCAAGACCGTCATGTGACATACCGTGAGATAGAGGCATGCCTAGGCATTTCTCCCACCAGCATACATTCGATATTGCATGAACACCTGGCCGTAAAAAAGGTTTGTTCTCGTTGGATCCCGCACAATTTGACAATCGCTCAAAAAAAGGCTCGTGTGGATTGGTGTAAAGAAATGCTGAAAAAATACGATCGCGGTGCTTCAAAAGACGTTTATAAGATCGTCACAGGTGACGAATCATGGATCTATGCGTATGAGCCCGAAACAAAACAGCAATCGACCGTGTGGGTCTTCCAAGACGAGTCAAATCCAACGAAAGTTGTTCGTGGAAGAAGCACTTCGAAGCAAATGGTCGCTTGTTTCTTTGGCAAAACTGGTCATGTGGCGACTGTTCCGCTTGTGCAACGTAGGACGGTCAATTCTGAGTGGTACACCACCATTTGTTTGCCTGAAGTCTTCGGAGAAATTCGAAAAACGAACAAGAGAAGTCGAATCATTGTGCACCATGACAATGCGAGCTCTCACACATCGGCTCAAACCAGCGCCTTTTTGACCGGACAAAACGTCGAATTGATGGGTCATCCTCCGTACAGCCCTGACTTGGCACCCAATGACTTCCTGGCGATTTTCGTCGCCAGAAGATGCTGTTGAAGCATTCAAAAACCATGTTTTGGAGGTGTCTCAATCGGAGTGGAAAAAGTGCTTCGAAAATTGGTTTGAGCGCATGCAAAAGTGTATAAATCTTGATGGAGAATATTTTGAAAAACAATAAAACCTTTTTCGTTGATAAATATTCGCATTTTCATTATTAGGCCAGAAATATATATAGTAGCCCACGTATACAAATAGTCATGAGACACAGTCGCTCCTATGGAGCATATAGCGGCATAGAGAATACACGTCTCTAGTTGGTGGTAGAAGGCTTCTTTTTTTTGTTGGCGTCATCATCTACTTCGGTTGGGGCATAGCACTGCACGATGGTGATGTTTCGGAACTTCGAGTGGAGCCTGGCTGTCAGAAGGCGGTCCGAGACCGGTTTGTAGCCCATGAGATATCTCTTTGCGTTTGCCGATTGTATCAATCCGACTCCACAGTGGTGGCCGCTGTCGTTGCCGCTGTAGATGAAGTGTTCACCCGTCTGCGTCGTGAGGGCTCCTTGATGTTTCCACCTTGTCTCGGAGATTCCCGAGAACGTTGTGAGGGCTCCTTGATGTTAAGGTTGTAGAGTCGCATTTCGGAGGCAGCTTGCGCCAGTCGAGAAGTTTTGGGAGAGAGTCCGCACGTTCCAGGTACCTATTCGGGTTGTTCGATGAAAGCCAAATGAGGTTTTGCCTGAGGTACGGTCCGGTTGATTCTTCTTGTGCTGTTTCTTGATAAGGTGTTTTTTATAGCCTGCGGCTTATCAGGCCAGCGAAGTAACCCCTAGTGACGTTGGGGACCCTACGGACTACATATAAGGCTTGTAGTCGGCCTCTCACCCCGGCACCAATGCCGAGATGGCGGCAGCGGGAATCGATCCCGCTACCTACCGAGTGTAAGTCAGTCGACACACACACGGTTAAACCTGCGGCACGCGGTTTGCCCAAGCTTTCACCCATCCAAGTACTAACCACGCCCAGTCCTGCTTAACTTCGGTGATCGGACAAGAATCGGTGGATCCAGGACGGCACAGCCGCAGATTGCCTTTCGTGGCGCAACTAAATTTGTCAGAATGCCAAAAAAAAAGTGGAAGATCGCGGCGCAAAGCCGAAAGTCTAGTAGACCTAAACCGTACTCCAGATTAGAGTAACGATGTGCCATCAAATTTTATATTAAGCTTAATAAATCGGAGAGTTTAACCTATGAAAATCAGTCCTTAATAAGAGCCCAAGTTTTTTGGAGGCTTAAAGTATTTTTGGAGGCCCGACAAACTGCGATACATAACAATATCTTTGAGAGACCTTCAACCTCTTCGAAAATTGATGAAAATGTGGAACGAGTGAGTGCTCTTGTGTGGGCTGGTAAGCAATTGTCATTGAAGCTGATAAATAATTCTTGAAAGGCTTAGTGAAAGGGTTTTCCGTGTCAGATTGGATATTGCTGATACTTTGATACTCCATCATAACTAAGCATTTTATCACACGGCCATCTCTATAAATGGGTTTTGGTCGGAATGAATGACCCTTTGTGCATTTGTTTAGTTTCCCAAGATAAAAATAAACTTTTCAATGGATACCATCTTAGTACTGTCGTTGGTATCCAAACGAGTGTAACCGTGGAGCTGAACTCGATATAATGGAATAAGCCATATGGGGTGATACGTTGACTGGACCAATGAAGACACACTTTTGTCATCTATTCAAAATCTATACCGAAATCACGTTTGGTCTTTTAAATGAAATTAGTTAATCGTTTTATCCCGAAAGTTTTTCTCCATCTTAGAAAAATATTTATTCGGACATATTTGTTTTCATTCACAAATTTTTCAAAGAGAACTATTCTACATCTACTTAGAAAATAGATACATTTTTAATGTGGAGTTAAGAATATAATATTTTAAATAGGAATTATGTATGAGTATATAAATAAGTACAATTTAATCAAACAGTTTTCTTTTATAGCAATAAAATTTTTTAAGCGTTAGTATTTTTATAACATCCTGGATTTATCACTAGTTGGAGTTAAAGTTAAGACCACTGTATCCCAACCGCAGACGCCCCAGTATCACTTTATCAATTTTGGGAATAAACTTATTTAAAAAAAAACCTATTTTCTTAGTATTATTTAAATTAATTTCTATGACAAGCAGATTTATATAATTTTAGGCTATATCGAAGCAGCTTTTTAAGGTTTTTCAAATAAAATTGACCTTAAATTTGTAATTTAAAGAAACTCGCAATTATATAAGCTATATGAAAAAGTATTTTTTTTTATTGGTTTGAATACAGTTTTTATCAATCTTTTGAAAAAAACTTAAAAAAATTGAAGATCTTTGGAACAGTTTTTTTTTCAAACTTATAATCATTGATCTTATGATGAAAAGATACTCGACCACATATGGTTTATTTAGAGGTGTACGTGGCTTACTACTCGTATTTTAAGGTTTATAACTTAAAAATGCGAGATTTTTGGCAAACTTTGAGTGTTTATTTTGAAAAATTGTTACAATATATTTTATTCAAAGTATTGTCTATCGGAAGCCACTACTTTCTGGCAACATATGGATTCCGCGCCAAAAAAACTGCTCCGGTTTTGAGGCCAAGAATGAATCGAGCCAATTTTTGATGCCCTGTTCTGAAGTGAAGCGTATTCCGGTGAGTGCGTTTTGCATGGATCTAAACAAATGGTAGTCGGGCGGGGCAAGGTCTGGGCTATAAGGCGGATGAGACAAAACTTCCCAGTCACTGTTTTCTGAATAATTTTTAACCGGTCTTGCAATATGAGGCCGAGCCTTGTCATGATGGAAAATTATGGCTTCGTATCTGGTCGCATATTCCGGGCATTTTTCGGCCAATGCTCGCTTCAAACGAATTAATTGTGTTCGGTAGAGGTCGCTTGTGATCGTCTGGCCCGATTTCAATAGCTCATAATAGATCACACCCTTCTGATCCAACCAAATACAGAGCATTACCTTGGCGCCATGGATATTTGGCTTTGGCGTTGATTTGGCTGGTTGGCCGGGCTTCACATACGATTTTTTGGGCTTTGGGTTGTCGTAATGAATCCATTTTTTGTCGCCAGTAATGATTCGATTCAAAAACGACTTCTTTTTCTGCCGTTCAAGCAGCATTTCGGACATGCAAAATCGCCTTTCAACGTCTCTCGGCTTCAATTCATATGGGACCCAATTTCCTTGCTTTTGGATGAATCCTACTGCTTTCAAACGTTTTGAAATGGCTGCTTGAGTGACTCCCAATGATTTTGCAATTTCTTCTTGAGTTCGACAACAGTCGTCGTCGAGTAATGCCTCCAAATCTTCATCTTCAAACTTTTTTGGCTGACCTGGTCGTTCTTTGTCTTCCGTGTCAAAATCACCACTTCTGAACCGCACAAACCATCTCTCGCACATTGAAATCGATGGAACATATTCAGGATAAGCTTCGGTGAGCAATCGATGTGCTTCAGCTGCACTTTTTTTTCAAATTGAAGAAGTAAATCAACACTTCCCGCAAATGGGACTTTTTTGGTACGAAATTCGACACGCTATTAGAATTTTTTTGTGCATTTATTTTAACGTTTTTTTAAATACTCCAGTATGAAAAGTATCAAACATTACGCTCATAGAAACCTTTTTGGGGGTGGCCTTGATTATTGAGCCTTTAATGATAAGGAAAAAAAGTTAACACCAACCGTCCACTATATCAATCCTGTGGCACTCAGTTCATCATCTGATCAAAATTTTTGGTCACCTGATCAAAAATTACTTCGCTAGCAGGATTCCTCCTACTATGTAGCTCCTAGATCCTTTACACATACTAATCTGCTACACAAAATATAACGAAACTCTTACTACTCTACCGTACTCTCGTTTAGATAACTTCCCATAATGAAGTCGTCAAGTGGCATATGGCCGTGGCCCATTTAACACAAAACTTAGAGTGTTTATGTACAAATAAACAAAATAACATCAATGTTGGAAACTCTCAAGTGTCTGAGGAGTTGGCTGTGTGTCGGATAACGGTTTGATAAGAAAAAAACTTGTATGTAAAATATTTGAAGTTGTCTATCATAAAAAAATTAGAAGTTGGCTGACCATCCGAGAGCCTGACTACTACGTCAGCCATCAACATCCACCGTCAGTCATATTGAAAAAATTGCCTGGCGGTAGCTGAGACTTTTGGATAAATTTGGCTGACGAGTCAATCGTCAGCCAATTTTTTTTTGTCATGTCACGTTGGCTGATGTCAGCCAATATGGCTGATATTCTATTATAACCTTTTATGAGTCAATATATAATAAGCTGTATTCCATTGGACCCATTTTGCTACTACACTAGTTGTGTATCTGTCATCATCTACTTTACCTCGAACAGAGCAGTCATTTTCCGCTGGAGTTACGCATACAATGTACGGTAGGTGGATTGTAGTTGCTACAGTGAAAATAGATAGATTTGCGGGTTCGTTGGTTATGTTGAAATGTTATATTTTTGTTTTTATTGTTTATGTGTGAATAAACTCAGTATTGTTGGTGAGTATTATGTGATTGTATTTTACTGCTGTAGTGATATGTTCATTTTATTGAGAGTCTACAGCGCTGTAGCAAAATTGGTCCAATGGAATACAGCTATAGTTTTTATTTTTTTTATTTAAAAAATTTTATATACTTGGAAAAAAAGAAGAAAATTATTCAATTAATTTATTTAAAAAAAAAATTGAGAATTTACAATATGATTTTTATAATATGTTACGTGTATGAATGGAAAAAGTGGAAATTTACTAGAAAATTTATATTTATGTTTTATGTAAAATGATTATTTTTTCGTTATTCTAGAAATAGTATAGAAATGGAGGCATTAAAACAAAACAAAACAAAAATCCATTATATTTATAAGCCTATACCGTACATAGGTAGTGAGTATCATCTATGGGTTGATGGTGTACGTGTGGGTGCTCTGAATATGAAATTGTTAATGGGGTGGGTGGATGGTGATTGGCGATGTTAAAAAGAAAGGTCGATGGAAGGCGAATTAGTACCCGTGCAGTATTTGGCCTCATTGTGTGGGAGGGATAGTGAGTGGGTAGGTTGGCATTTACGACTGGTTGGTAGGTAGCGTATTTATGCACGTGTAATTATTGTACAGACACAAAACATATCGCCGTACATTTGTTTATAGATTCCCAGATATTGATGCTCGTACATATTACAATATAATTTATGCTCGATATTTCAGTTTAATTTCTTTGAAGAGTTTCAAATATGCTCTGATGAGAGCAGAGACGCCAAAGAGACACATCTAAAAATTACTCTGTATTAGTATATATTTAGGCAGATACTCGTATATTGGCAAATATTATCCGTTTATAGTATCCTTAGTGTCTGTAGAGAATAGGCACTGATACTAAAGCTATGTCAGGATGTACATACGATAGGAGCTATCAAACTCAAAAGGTAATGTACTGTACTAAAATTGTTTTATGTTCATTCATGCGATCATTTGTTTGAAGTGCTATAAAATCAAAGTTTTCTTGTTTTTGTTCAAATCGTTTTTGCTTTGCCTTTTCTTAATACTATGTACAGCTTTCATGTTATTATTATTATTATTATTATTATTATTTATTAGTAATTATTATTATTATAATTATTATTATTATTATTATTATTATTATTAGTCTTATCAGACCTCATCTCCAACTCATTATATTTTCCCATACATAACAACATACTTCAATAGGATAAGATTATGCTACCCTTTCCTAAAATATTTCAATAAAAACACCAGCTCCTATTCTTATCTTTATTACAAATATTAAAAGAAAATATTTATAATAAAAATCATCCCTTAGTGTTTATAATTTTTATCCCTTCGTTCATATTTATTGATTTATTTATTTAAAGAGTATATAATTTTTGTTTAATCCTGTTTTTTTCTTCTGCATTGTATTGACTTAGTATTTTACTATCCTTTTGTCATTTTGTTTGCCAGTAAAATGGTTACTTTAAGAAATGCACACAAAATAGATTTTTTTTTTTTACACTATATGCATTTTTGTTAAAATAGTAAAAGAAAAATTAATACAAAATTGGTATAAATTAGACCAATTTGCATAGAAAAAGACCTCCAATTTTCTTGAATATTAATTTTTTTTAATAATATTTTTAAATTTTAAAATTTATATTTTTTTAAAGCTTCTAAGGTTTTTTTAATTATTTAAGATTATTTTCTTTAAAATACTCTTTTCTCATTTAGACCAATAGATTGGTATAAATTGAAAAAAAAAAACTAATTTTAAGTAAAAAATTTATAAAAAATGAAAGATATTATTTTTTTCTTATAGAAAATAATTAACTGTATTAATTTTTTTTAAAGAAAAGTATTTATTTTTAATTGGTACAAAATAGTTAACATAAAAAGTAGAAACTTTTCCCTTTCATATAATTTTTTTTTGAAATATTACATACAGTAATAAATTTAATTAAAATTGGAAAAAGGAAGAAAAAATAATGAGGAAATGATTTTTACGGCATTTTTTCATGTCGATTGTTTTTAGACCAAATTTAAAAAAAAAAAAAAAAAAAAAATTTTATTAGGAAACGATACATTTTTTTATCGTTAAGCAAAAAAATTTTCTCAAAGGCATTGCTTAAAAAAATTTAATAAATTTAAAAATATATAGAATTTATTAAAAATTTAAGAAAAAAAATAAAACTGGTCTAAAACTTACTAATTGAGCACATTATTTTCCGTGCGAAAAAAAATCTAAATAGTCTATAATATTATTTTCATCGTATATAAAAAGGATACAGAATGGATTTTACTTGAAAAAATTTAACCAAAAATTATTGTTATACATTTTTTTTAATAAAATTTGATTAGTACAGTCTATAACCATTAATCATTCAATTTATTGATTAAAAAAGTATATTTTTCTTTTAAATTTTTATTAAAGATTTTTTATGTACAGAAAAGATTTTTTTATTTTTAAAAGGATATTTTATCTATCAAAGAAAATATCTTTCAATAAAATGGTATACAATTTTTAATAAAAATATTATCGTAAAAGAAAAATCATATGCCATCAGAGTAAATGTATTAATTTTTATTCAATTTATGACAGTACATAATTCGTTTTTTATGATTTCAAATGAAAATGCAATAAAAGTGATTTTTTCATCGTTGTGTAAATTGCATAAACACGTGCCATTAGCAGAAGTTATTAGGATAAAAAAAAATTATAGAAAATGGATAAATTTTTTGGCCAAAAAAATGCAATAAAATGCAGGAAAACCAATAATCGATAGACGATAATTTATTTTGACCTAAAACGGTAGGGGGGGGGGAGGTGGAATAAAAATTATCCCTGGTCCAGTTTTAGTTGTGCAATAATAAATCCTATTTCTGATAGGTACGTAATTCTTAATATTGCTGGATCGATTCACTATTTAAGGAATGATTGGTATAGAGTTGATAATCCTTTTTCTATTAAATTAAATTGTTAACTTTCAATATACACTAACTCGTATTTACAATAAAAATATAAAAAAAACTACCCAAAATTATCATAAAATCTGAATGAGAATTTTTAAATGATTATTTAATAAAAAAATCCCAATTTCATTAGATCTCATATTTTTAATATGAAACATTCGAACAAGAATAGAATATAAACCATCGGCTTTAATGACTCTAACAATTTTGTTAAGGATTTTATTGCATAGCGAAAGGGGCGGAGTGGATAGTACATATTAGAATGAGTTGAACGCGTGTACGCACATTTCATAGTGTAAAATGATTACATCCTTTTCCGGCAACGATTTCATACTTGAACGGTACTTACCCCATCGTTGCATATTGAAGCGAGTCCGTCGGCTCAAACAATGACAATCAAATCCGAGGGTCTCTTCGAACCGTATAAATCAAGCACGTGGCCGATTCGGGAATTTTTTTGAAAATACGGAAATGCGAAGTGATAACATATCTTCATTTGTTAACTGTAGCATTGCTTATTTTTTTATTAATTCACTTTTATTCTCATAGTTGTCACCATCCTATTACGTGTATAATTATTTTAATCCCTTCATATTCTTATGAAGAAAAATGTGCAAATACAAATTGGCTTATTAGACATTTTCCGATTGGATTATAAAAAAAATTTCAGATTGTTTATGATAAATTTTAATACGATTTCATATTTGATAGAAAAAAATAAATAAAAATTCATTGAGCTCTGATATGGTGATATAGAGATCCCTGCCATCTACTATATAGCAGTTTTCAGGCTGAATTCTATCTGAGTTATTATTCTTAAGACCTCATATTTTAGTATAAAAATTACTTAAAATTTACCACAAAAATAAAAAAGTTAAACAAATTTAATTCAGTGGTGCATGACTTATATTTGCCAGGAAACTGTCGGGCTCTTGGAAAAATATTTAATAATTATTCTTTTGGGGCCTAGCAACCTGAGACCATAAAGAATAATTATTAGAATTTAATTAGGGAAAATAAATAGGAAAAATTGGGATCCCACTCATTTATGGGTCTATAATATATCGTGAAAAAACCTCCAATCGAGTAATAGATGTGCTCATAATAAGTACTCCTATTTTGGAGGAAAAAAGGAAGAGGTGTGTTTCCCGACAATCTTTATTAGAAGCAATTAAATCCTTTTTCCCATTTTGCTTCTAGAATTATTGAATTTGTTTATTTCATTTTTTTTTTGCTTAAACAATGGACAAAGATGTCCAAAGTCCACATAATTTATTAAAATTATTTTCACAATAAAATAACTACACATAAAAATATATGCAAAAATGAGATTAATTTTTAACAGATTTTTTGATCTATTTTATGATGTTTTTTTTAAACTCTAAGCATATTTTTTAAAAATATACATATGCAATAATAAAGGAGAAGGCAATCATATTGATATGTAATATTGACAATTGCTAATAAGATGTTTTCGCGCTAAAAGTCTTCAACAGAATTAGTTTTTAGCTCCTCAGCTACACACTTTTAGATATAATCGACAGTATCAATTCTACAATTTTATTATTATCAGCTTCTTAACAGAATTTCTAAAAACTTCGTATAAAATGAACATGATTAGAAAATAAATGAGAAAATATGCATCATTCCTTTTCCATCGGCGCGGTAAAATATTGGAAAATTTTCAAATATTTTCCAATATTTTCCAATATTTTCCAATATTTTCCAATATTTTCCAATATTTTCCAATATTTTCCAATATTTTCCAATATTTTCCAATATTTTCCAATATTTTCCAATATTTTCCAATATTTCATTTACAAATATTTTCCAATATTTTCCAATATTTTCCAATATTTTCCAATATTTTCCAATATTTTCCAATATTTTCCAATATTTTCCAATATTTTCCAATATTTTCCAATATTTTCCAATATTTTCCAATATTTTCCAATATTTTCCAATATTTTCCAATATTTTCCAATATTTTCCAATATTTTCCAATATTTTCCAATATTTTCCAATATTTTCCAATATTTTCCAATATTTTCCAATATTTTCCAATATTTTCCAATATTTTCCAATATTTTCCAATATTTTCCAATATTTTCCAATATTTTCCAATATTTTCCAATATTTTCCAATATTTTCCAATATTTTCCAATATTTTCCAATATTTTCCAATATTTTCCAATATTTTCCAATATTTTCCAATATTTCCAATATTTTCCAATATTTTCCAATATTTTCCAATATTTTCCAATATTTTCCAATATTTTCCAATATTTTCCAATATTTTCCAATATTTTCCAATATTTTCCAATATTTTCCAATATTTTCCAATATTTTCCAATATTTTCCAATATTTTCCAACATTTTCCAATATTTTCCAATATTTTCCAATATTTTCCAATATTTTCCAATATTTTCCAATATTTTCCAATATTTTCCAATATTTTCCAATATTTTCCAATATTTTCCAATATTTTCCAATATTTTCCAATATTTTCCAATATTTTCCAATATTTTCCAATATTTTCCAATATTTTCCAATATTTTCCAATATTTTCCAATATTTTCCAATATTTTCCAATATTTTCCAATATTTTCCAATATTTTCCAATATTTTCCAATATTTTCCAATATTTTCCAATATTTTCCAATATTTTCCAATATTTTCCAATATTTTCCAATATTTTCCAATATTTTCCAATATTTTCCAATATTTTCCAATATTTTCCAATATTTTCCAATATTTTCCAATATTTTCCAATATTTTCCAATATTTTCCAATATTTTCCAATATTTTCCAATATTTTCCAATATTTTCCAATATTTTCCAATATTTTCCAATATTTTCCAATATTTTCCAATATTTTCCAATATTTTCCAATATTTTCCAATATTTTCCAATATTTTCCAATATTTTCCAATATTTTCCAATATTTTCCAATATTTTCCAATATTTTCCAATATTTTCCAATATTTTCCAATATTTTCCAATATTTTCCAATATTTTCCAATATTTTCCAATATTTTCCAATATTTTCCAATATTTTCCAATATTTTCCAATATTTTCCAATATTTTCCAATATTTTCCAATATTTTCCAATATTTTCCAATATTTTCCAATATTTTCCAATATTTTCCAATATTTTCCAATATTTTCCAATATTTTCCAATATTTTCCAATATTTTCCAATATTTTCCAATATTTTCCAATATTTTCCAATATTTTCCAATATTTTCCAATATTTTCCAATATTTTCCAATATTTTCCAATATTTTCCAATATTTTCCAATATTTTCCAATATTTTCCAATATTTTCCAATATTTTCCAATATTTTCCAATATTTTCCAATATTTTCCAATATTTTCCAATATTTTCCAATATTTTCCAATATTTTCCAATATTTTCCAATATTTTCCAATATTTTCCAATATTTTCCAATATTTTCCAATATTTTCCAATATTTTCCAATATTTTCCAATATTTTCCAATATTTTCCAATATTTTCCAATATTTTCCAATATTTTCCAATATTTTCCAATATTTTCCAATATTTTCTGGTCTAGGCCTGCTGAATTAAATAACTCCAGACGTTCCGGCTTTACGCCGCAGTCTTTCAGTTCAACACTTCCAGCATGTTTTTCGTGTCCTGAGTAATGCCGTCATTCCGCCAAAGGCGGCAAAACCTACCTCGTCTTCTGGGGTTATAAATAGAACCATTAATGATCTTTCGGAGAGGATATTCCTTATACATATGAATCAAGTGTCCAGTCCACCATAGCCTAGTGAGTTTAATAGGATACACAACCGGGTGGTCGCGCTAACGCCGCTGGATTTAGTCATTAAATATGTTCCGGAATCGTACATTTTTATGTCAGGGGCAAAGATTCTTCGAAAGATCCTCCTCTCGAATGCGGAATACATAAGGACTGGCAAGGATAGTAATCATCAAAGCTACTGCCGTATGAGACACTTGTTCCACCATTCCTCATGTATTATTGGGGGATGATCTTGGGGAACAAAAAAAATTTTAGTAACGTGGACCGAGATCAGGCAATTGATTTTTCCTACAGAAACCCGTTAATGAAGTTGGCAGTGTGACAGGGGCATTTTTAACATCCAAGTGCGATGCGATGCAAAAAAAAACCTTTTTCTAGTCTTATAATCAATTTTTTTATAAAGAACTCCTTAAAAGGTAGGTTCCACAATTACATAATTTATTGGTGAACATTTTAAAATCATCGATGCTACTTAAAGTAGTTGGGCTTAATTAGACTAACCTTTGATTAGCTCAATGAGTCTTGTGACCCTTGCCTTCTCAAACAACGAGGAGTGTTATTGTAGAGAGTCACTGAGGATAATTCTGGTGGTTAATTAAGCATGCAAGTTTTTATAACGAGAAGGTTTTTGTATTGAAGGATTTTTGTCTGAATTGATTGGATATGACTGGTGTTGAAACGATTGGTAGAATCCCAGATTTTCAGCCCATAAGTCCAAAGATGTTTCAGTACTGTATTATTAATAAGTAATTTGATGTCTGTTGTAAGCTTTTAACGTGTTCGTTTATATCGTCGGTTCACATCGAGAAAGAAGTGAATATTTTTTTTTATTTTCTATAATAAAACCTTTAGGTTTAGTTCTTAACCTTACCAATATAGTGAAAACTATGATTTTTAAAAAGGTTGACCCTATTTCATTTTGGAGTCCAATATTTCATGTGCTTTTGATTATGTATGACACTCTGGTCTGTATACAATAGAAATGGTTATTCGGGCGGATGTTCCTCAGGGTAGTATCCTTGGTCCGATATTGTATAATTTCTTTTCATATGACATTTCTAGCAATAAAAATATCCTTATGACAATGAAACTTACTATATCAACAACAAACTTCTTATTTACAAAACTGTACTGAAAGCAAATTTGGACTAACGGAATTAAACTCTGGGAATGAACCAAGCATTCAAATTCCTACCTTTGATCCAAAATACCGCCCCATTTTATGTGCGCACCATTTGTTCATGAGTTATGATTTTTTTCCATTATAAAAAATTTCCATTCACGCCTATTCGATAATAGGAGCCCTCCTATCCTCTCTAACCCTATGATTAAATACTTATCACCAGTAAAACAAAAGCAGCCTTCATTTCCCCAGGTTATAAATAACAATGTTATATTTATAAAATAATATGTTATAGAAAAATATAGGAGATTTTTATTGTAGACTGTTCACAAGAGGAACGGGTCATTATGCGAGTATATGTTGGTACTCATGTCTCTCACTTATGCCGATAAGTTCGGCCATTTTGAATGTTCAGTTAATTTTTGACAGCTGCTTTGCTTGCACGTGTTTTGGCTCGTCTTCGATTTTTACCCATTTTCGACCAAAAACAGCATCGCATTACCATTGCTAAGGAGCTGTTACACTCTGTCCGCGACGACCCAAATTTACTCCAGAGGGTCAGAACTGGTGACGAATCATGGGTTTATGGTTATGACGTGGAAACCAAAGCTAAATCATCCAAATGGAAGCTGCCGCACGAGCCAAGACCGAAAAAAGCACGCCACGTTCGGTCGAATGTGCTTATAGTTTTCTTGGATTGCAGGGGCGTGGTGCATCATGAGTTCTTGCCACACGGTAGAATGGTCAATAAGGAATATTACCTGCAAGTTATGCGCAAGTTGCGCGAATCAATCTGCCAGGAACGCCCGGATTTGTGGAAGAAAAAAATTGGCTTTTGCACCATGATAACGCCCCTGCTCACGCATCGTTGCTTGTGCGCGAATTTTTGGCCAAAAACAACACACTAATAATGCCGCAGCCACCGTATTCTCCAGATCTGGCCCCCTGTGACTTTTTCTTGTTCCCGAAACAGATTCTTTGATCTATTTTTTGCAATGGGCAAAAATCGAAGACAAGCCAAATACGTGCAAGCAAAGCAGCTGTCAAAAATTAACTGAACATTCAAAATGGCCGAGCTTGTCGGCAAAAGTGAGAGATATGAGTACCAACATAACTCCACAAAAAAATCGAAAATCGAATATACGTAACCCGCGGAAATTCAAAATTCGCGATAATTTTTGAAAAGACCTCGTATTAGGTCGTTATCTTAAAAAATTAAAGATATAAAATTTGAAAAGGTTTCCTAAATATATGAGAATATAAATTTCATAATAATTTATTAAATAATATTATGGTAAATAGGAATTTTATAATAAATTCTTAAATTTTACTATAAAATAAAAAAAAGCCCAATTACTTTTTTACAGGAGATCTGTATTTTTTATAAGAAATTATTATTCCAATTCTCGTATACAAATAATAAGCATTTAAGAAATTTTTTAAGTTTTTTATTATTGTCATCTCTTTTAAAATTTAAAAAAAATATATATATAAAAAAAAAATTATTTGGCTTACTTATATTTATAGATGGTAAGGCGAAATAACAATTAAATCGAGCACACCTTCTTTACTTAGTCCATATTATGCTTCGTTTGTTGGCTCGTGTCTTAATACATAATTTTCTAAGCTTATAAAATATCCAAAATTTTTTTTCATTTAAAATTTTTCAATTCAAGTTTGCCGAAGATTTGAATAAACAAAAAATACAGGGTATCTATTCTAGGTTTTATTGTTTTATTTTTGACTCTCAATTTGATTAATTCTTTATGCGACCTATCAGAGACGCGTTTCGCTTAAGTATAACTAATAACAATTTAATCTATATTCTTCTGGAATTTTTTTTTATTGTCCCAATAATAAAAAGAAGATAAAATAGAAAGGAAAATAAGAGAAAACTATTTACTACCTGCCTTAAAATACAAAAAAGATACAGTGTCAAAAATTTCTTTCAGATTAGACTAGACCTGACGGATAGTCTCGTATATAACCGTGAGAGGAACAATTTTAATCCGTTGACCAAAGCTTATAGGGCTGCACTAGAATCTACAAAAAAAACTAAATCTGAGAAAATTTTGGATACAAAAAAAAAAAATTGTGTTTTTGTATCTAGAACAGAAATTTTGAATCTAGAACAGTTGGCAGATTGACTGTTCACATATGTTGTCATCAGTGTCCCTCGTCATCTTCCGGAGATGATTTTAGTGAGTCAAGCCATCGTCTTGACAATCATTTCAGTAACTTAAGGTGACGTTATATTTTTAAAAAGAATTTAATTTTTTTTTTTTTGGACAATACTTCATATTAGTTACCAAAGAAGATAATTTGGTATCTGTAAAAGATTTAAGTCTTTTACTTTCGAGATTTCTTTTGATTGAATAATTTGTTTTTCCTCAATACTGTATTGTCTTTTGTAGATTGTTTTTAAGAATTGAAAAGTATCGATTACGTATATTTTCCGACAAAAAGAACGTTTTGATAAAAAGAATTATTTTACAGGTAAATTAAAATGAGGATAATAAAAATTTTTTTCTGAATAAAATCAATGTTTTAAATCTCATATACGTAAATGAACGAAATGAAAGACAGTCTCCAGTAAGAAGTAGTTGTTTTTTGAAGATGATAGTTCTAAGAAGAAAAAAAATTAAAAATTTTCAATATCCATTCATGATGAAGATAGTTTGTAAAAAAATTGTAATTTTCAAAAACGATAATTCGAAAATCTTCTAAGCTTGAAGGACAGTAATTATAAAAATATTTTTTTCAAATTGACTGAGAGGCTCATAATGGAATAATTTCATGGGGTTTTTATTCATAGAAATAGAAATTGGAAGATCTTTCAGACAAGGTGTGATAGAAAAAGATTGTAATCTGCATATCTGGATCCTTCTTAGAAGTGTAGTACAAGTTTAAACCTCGTTCGATAGCTAAACGACCCTATTGAGTGTCATAAGTGAAGTCGGATTTTTAGGGTGCGTTACGAAAAATGGAACCGCAAAATTTTCGAGTAACGATGAATCATCAAATTCTGTGTTAAACTGTGGTAAATCTACAATGAGGCTTTGGGAAAATTCCTTATCAAGAGCACAAGTAATGGGATAAAGTATTCTTGGCTGACCCAGAAGCAGTAGAAGATGAACGTGATCTAGAGAGCCCTTTAATATCAAAAACTGATGGACATATGGAACGAGTGAAACAACAAAAGATTTAGAGAAATCGTGTCTTATCAAAACTGGAGAGAAAGTCAATTTAGATTTTAAATTCTAGAAAGCATTCTGGACCTCTTCGGTTCTCACTAATTTTGTGTGTTTTTTTTTAAAGGATATTTTTTATTGGAGCGGAGACAGACGCACAATTTGGAAGTAATCGTCTTTACTATCTAGCCATTCCCATGAATCTACGGATTTGTTGGATTGTCTTGGGCGGAGGATACTTTACTATAGAGGACACCTTCCCAGGGTCTGTCTCGATTCCATTCTCTCCAAATATTTGATTTCTCGGAGGCAAAACTTTCTCTTATGGTTAAATCTGCTCTTAACCAGTGAGATGGAAGTCAGTAGCTTCGGATAAGATCAATAAGTCATCTAGATAGACTAAAATGCTGTCTCGCAGGTAATAGGGTATTTTTTTTCTATCAGACGGCATAGTGTCTGCGGAGCATTACTTAATCCAAACGGTTTGACTCGGTATAGAAAACGTCTTCTCTCGAGATTCCTGTTCCAGTGGTATTTGCAAAAAGGCGTCTTTAAGATCTAAGCTTATGATAAACTCAGTTGGAAGACGCCCCAATACTCCACCTATTTATAGATGCTTCAACATTATAAGGCCCCCTGGTCCCCATTTTACCTGATCTAAGTTCGTGTCATTTTATTTTCTAAGATAAAAAAAAAACCTTTTAAAACGATCTTCATTCTGTCGATAAGGTCCAAAGGAGTGGAACCGAGGAGTTGAAGGTGATACCAGTTGAAACCTATCAGCACTATTAAAAAGTCTGGGCTTTACCGACGTATATTTGTGCAAGGAAACTATTTCGAAGGGAATAATATCCATATATAAAAATAAAATACGGTTACTAATATACTCGTATACTCAAATATCTTACAGCACTCTGACTTTATCTATAATATGATCAATTTGCAAAATTACTAAAAATCATTTTAAACTGCTAGAATTTATTTAAGATAACTACAATAATAAAACTCTTTGCAAACTACTATTAATTTTTTAACGGAAACTGCTAGAAATTATGTCATGTTAAATTGATTGTTTAAAGTATTACAACTTTTTTCAAACTGCTATAATTTATTTAGAACAGTTCGATTTTTTTTAGAGTTATTCAAATCTATTTAAAACTACACGAGAATTTATTTAAAACAATTACAAACATTCAGTCTTACTAGATTCTCCTCAGAACTGTACGAACTTATTCAAACTTACTAGAATATATAAA
Source organism: Atherix ibis (assembly GCA_958298945.1). NCBI lineage: Eukaryota > Metazoa > Arthropoda > Insecta > Diptera > Athericidae > Atherix > Atherix ibis. The sequence continues at coordinate 40,815,137 of OY282610.1, forward strand.
AAACTGCCAACATTTATTAATAGATGACCAAATTTGTTTGGAGAATACAGAAAATTATACTTAATTGCTAGAATTTATTTAGTTTTCAGAGTCTTATTTAGCGAAAAAAAATGCAATCCAACTGGTATTAAAAATAATTTCTTTGAAATTATTAGAAAATATTAATAACTATTAAAATTTATTAAAAGATATCGTAAAAATTTGCTATAATTTATTCAGAACTGCTGTAATTCATGCAAAGTTACTTAAATCTATTTAAAACTGCTGGAATTATTTGAAATCTGCAAGAATTTTTCCAAAACTTGAAACTGCATGAATTTATTTGAAATTGCTATAAAATTTATATTCTATCGTACGATAACTTTTTTGAAACTACCAGAATTTATTCATGTTTGCTAGAAAACTATTGAAAACTGTTTTTAATCATTAAAAAATGCTGCATTTTTTTTAAAGTACAGAAACTTTTTTAAAACTGCTACAATATAATTTATTTAGAGCAGCTAAAATTTATTCAAAGTTATTAAAATCTATATTAAACCACTAGAATTAGTTAAAAACTGCTAGAATTAATTGAAAACTTCTTAGACTTATCAAAAATGTTATTCATTAAATGATGCTGAGATTTTTTTTTAAAACTGCTAGAATTAATTCAGTATTATTAATATTTATTCAATACAACTAGATATTAAACTGTGTGCTTTAAACTATATGAATTTATGTGAAATTGCTATAAAAATTTCATTCTATCATAGCAGAACTTATTGGTAACTACCGGAATTTATTAAAATTTGCAAGAACTTATTTCAAAATTACTGGAATGTATTTAAATCTTCTTGAATTCATCTTAAACAATTTAATTTTATTGTCAGCTATTCGAATTTGTTTAAACATGGTGGGACTTAATTTAAAGACTTTTAAAAATTATTTAAAACTGCTAGAATATTCCTTAAAAGAATTTATAAGAAAACAATTTATTAAAATTAGAACCGTTGGGTCCACTTTTATTTGAAAATATTGGAAATACTTTATTACGAAGAAAAAACCGACTCAAATTTTTTTATTGTAGAAAATTAAAATTATTGTGATTATATTCAATAATTTGGAGTTTTATCAACTGGATTTTTTTCTAGTTTCGGTAATCATTCGAATTTGATTGACATGTTTTTGTTTTTTGCTGTATGATCTTTAAATGGCAACAAACAAAATATATTCACTACAACTATTATGCAATAATAATAATAACAGAATGGGAGGGACGGGGGGGGGGTGTATTATAACAAAAAAAATTAATTAAGTACTTTGAGAAAGTTTTTCGGTGGTACGAAATATTTTTTCATGGATAATGAACCTCTTACAGGGAGTTTATCAACATCAAAAACTTATTCAAATGTGAAACGATTGGGAGGTCCTGTGCCTCCAAGACCAAGTCTGAACCAAATTTTTTATACGTAAAAGTCCTTGGAACTCTCAGTAAATGAATTTTGTTTGCATCTAATCTAAAAAGAAAAAAAAACCAAATTCCTTTCCTTTCGTTAACAAGGGCTTAAGAGTCAGTTTCAGCTACTGAGATACTGAAAGTGGTCTGCAAATTCCGTGACATACTCAAAGAAGTTGTAAACTTTAAAAATCGATCAAATATTAAAATATTAAATTTTTAATTTATTTATTAGAATTTTTCAAGAAATATTATATTTTTCCCTTATTACCTGATACCATTGATAAAGTTAATTTTTAAAATGTAAAATTTTTATTTATCAGCCCTAGGCAGGTGAGGTTCCTTTAAAGAAAAAAAATATTTCTAGAACATTTTTCAGCTTTATTTGCCTTTTCAATTTTTCTAGAATCATTAGTCTTGCTAGTAGGTTATATATCCGTACATATTCGCATCATTATATATAGATCCTGTAGTAGCTGAAAGAACATTAATATAACTGCTCTATACACCCTTAATGTTAATGGATATTTCTTTACATTTTCAGTATTTTTTTAGTATTTTTATTTGGTTTCGTCCTTTTATAAAAAAATTTCGTTTGTTTTAAAAGAATTTGTCATTTTCCTCGAATTTTTATCAGGTTGATTAAACCTCGAAAGGACCTTTAAAAGTTGAATTATACTTTACTATATATTTGCATAAGTATTGTTATTATTACTTCCTCTACCGACTACCCACTTCTCCACTTATATTTTTCTACTTTCCATACATAGGTGACTTTATAGTAAAAGATATTTGCTTTTATTAAAATTATTTCTTAAAATTTTTAATCATGGTTTTTGCCTTTTAACTAATGCTTATATCTAAGTAGTTGATAGACTCTTTAAAATGTAAATAAACTACCTCCTTTTTTTTTAAAAAAAAAAGCACTACTTGGAAAAACAAAGGAAATGGCAAAAAAATATGCTTAAATATTTAGAATTTTGTGTTGTTATTATTTAAAAAAAAAAAGATTTTTCAATTTATTTAAAAAAAAATTATTATTCTATTATTATAAAAAAAAACTGAAATGCAAGCTTCTCTTCCACCACCTCTAAAAAATTATAAACTTTCTATTTAAAATGAAAAAAAAAAACTTTTTTCAATTAAATTATCCTTTTTTTTCTCTGATAATTAATTATTGACTAATAATCGATTACAAAATGCACATTACTACACTGAATATTACTACGCATACGACTATGAAAACTATTACTAATAGTACTGCTTTTGTTCTTCTTCTTATTATTATTATTATTATTATTATTATTAAAGCCACTTTTAAAAAGAGTGTGTATTAAAAGGAGAACCGAACAAATCTGTTCACTCATTCCCAAATGGGATTTTCCCAAGTTATCAATTATCAAAAAGGATACATGCACAAAGTATGTTGTAATATTGTAAGTACATGTGTACGAGCTACATACTCCTACGCTATGGCAAATGGCAGAAGAGAATAAATTCCGAACGAAAAGAAAGAATACAAAACAAAAAATATAAACAAAAATGAATATTTTTTTTTGTTGTAACAAAATTTTCAACTGGAAAATTATTAAAATCTGCGAGCCAAAACAATAAAGTCATGCCGGACGGACAGAAATGTTGTAACTCTTTTCAATCCTTTTGAAAGTCCATCCCTTTTGGTATCTGCTCTTGAAAAGGGGATTCATTTTTATCATGCTTGTGTGCACCCTCAGTCTAAACTGACTAGTGGCTTACCTTCGATTTGAAATATGTACGTTTATCCATCGCCGCATACCGTGTCACCATCCAACCCCATCGCGGATTTTTCAAACATGATCTGCTCCCCACAATATGGCCGAAGTACGCCCTCATGCGTCCTGGCATTTCGCGATACATATTCGCATAAATATTCGCATTTTCCACCATTTGTGATTGTTTTCCATCTGGTTTATTGTATACTGTTTCCGTTGTTCTACTTACTCCTGTTACTCTGTTCTTCAATATTTTTTTTCCGTATTATTTTCATTTTTAAATTTAAAAAAAACAACAACAAATATTTCTGTTTTAGCAATTACGCATAAAAATTTAATGCGATTTAACCATTCCACGTAAGTTGTGTGGGGTTGTTTTTAATCATTTTATCCTATTTTTGCTGTGATTTCATAAAACCAATTCCGTTGTGGTATATTGACAACTTCGCCGATAGCCGATAGATACCTTCTTTGCCACCTCATCAACATATAGATTGTATTGGTTTCTGTTATTTTTATTTTTATTGTTGTTGTTATTATTTTCTCTCATATTTTTATACTCGCAATCGTTTTAGTCGGTATATGATACAGGCGGATTTTTGCTCCTCGAATACTCCCGTACATTGTGTTCAATATGCGTAATTTATGCTTCAATTAACTAAGCGCATGCTAACCAATATAATTGGTTTTGGATATTGTTTCCGTTTATGAACTTATTTAAATGTTTTTGCAAATCCTCCAAAGTTGGAGCTGTCTCAGCTTGATCCATACTGCAGTCATCAGTATTTCTATAAACAAGGGGGAATGTGGTGAATTTATGTCTTGACTAAACAGATTCATATAGGTTAGCTGATTTATGCGTAAATAAATGCGAGCATATGCGCATATAAATATTTAAAAAAAATAGGTTTTACGCGAATTGATTTCTAATCGCTTAGACTTATCGTATTATGTGCGTATACCTCTACGAAAATAATTTTTTCCTTATAAGTATCGAGTGTTCCCACACTCGGAAATAGTATAATAACAATGAGTGGGTATCAATACTACAAATGTTTTCTTTTTAATAAATAAATAATTATGGGATTTTCTTTTAATTGTCTAGTTCAGAATTTCTGTTGTAAGAACTGAAGGTCTCTGAACGTTTTCGTTTATGAAAAGCTGCAGGTATGAACGTTTATGCTTATGAAATAAGGTGTAAACGTCGGAGCTTGCAAAAACTAAATGTGTCAAGGTCTGAGCTTACAAAAAACTGGAGGCATAAACGTTTAGGCTTATGAAATACTAAGGGTCTGGACGTCTAGGCTTACAAAAAATTGAAGGTCTTAATGTATAGGCTTACAGAAACTGGAGACATGAACATTTTATCAAAAACTGAAGGTCTGAACGTCTGGGCTTGCAAAAAACTAAAGGTCTGCACCTTTGGGCTTACAAAAAACTGAAGGTATGAACATTTTGTCCTACAAAAACTGAACGTCTGAATGTCTAGGCTTACAAAAAAGTGAAGGTCTGCACCTCTGGGCTTACAAAAAATTGAAGGTCGGAATGACTGGGCTTACAAAAAATTGAAGGTCTGAACGAATAGGTTTACAAAAAATTGAAGGTCTGAACGTCTGGGCTTACAAAAAACTGAAGGTCTGACCGTCTAGGCTTGCAAAAAACTAAAGGTCTGCACGTTTGGGCTTACAAAAAACTGAAGGTATGAACATTTTGGCTTACAAAAACCAAATGCTGAACATCTAGGCTTACAAAAAATTAAAGGTCTGCACCTCTGGGCTTACAAAAAACTGAAGGTATGGACATTTTGGCTTACAAAAACCAAATGCTGAACATCTATGCTTACAAAAAATTAAAGGTCTGCACCTCTGGGCTTACAAAAAATTGAAGGTCGGAATGACTGGGCTTACAAAAAATTTACGGTCTGAACGAATAGGTTTACAAAAAATTCTGAATTTTAAAAAATTGAGGGTATGAGCAAATAGATTTAGAAAAAATTGAAGGTCTGAACGTCTGGGCTTACAAAAAACAAAAAACTTTAATTGTTTCTAGGCATCTGAAGAGCAAAAGGTCTTCACATTCTGGCTTACAAAAAAGTGAAGGTATGAACGTCTGGGTTTACAAAAAATTTAAGGTCGGAATGACTGGGCTTACAAAAAATTTAAGGTCTGAACGAATAGGTTTACAAAAAATTGAAGGTCTGAACGTCTGGGCTTACAAAAAACTGAAGGTCTGAACGTCTGGGCTTGCAAAAAACTAAAGGTCTGCACCTTTGGGCTTACAAAAAACTGAAGGTATGAACATTTTGGCTTACAAAAACTGAATGCTGAACATCTAGGCGTACAAAAATTAAAGGTCTGCACCTCTGGGCTTACAAAAAATTGAAGGTCGGAATGACTGGGCTTACAAAAAATTTAAGGTCTGAACGAATAGGTTTGCAAAAAATTGAAGGTCTGAACGTCTGAATTTTAAAAAATTGAGGGTATGAGCAAATAGATTTAGAAAAAATTGAAGGTCTGAACGTCTGGGCTTACAAAAAACAAAAAATTTTAATTGTTTCTAAGCATCTGAAGAGCAAAAGGTCTTAACATTCTGGCTTACAAAAAAGTGAAGGTCTGAACGTCTGGGCTTATAAAAATTTAAAAATTTTAACAGTTTCTAGGCATTTGAAATACAAAATGTCTTAACATTTTGGCTTAAGGACCTTCAGGATTTAGTAAACGGCTGAGTTCATCCCTTAAAACGCTGACATCTACGAACATAACACCCTGTTTGAGACATAATAAATGGAACCTAAAAAAAAGTGGCTATTGCAAAATGGCCATAATATACCATCTTTTCTTGGATAATTTTTTTGTCTTCCAAACCACTAGTAATTATTTGGTGGAAAGTTCTATTCGGGTTACTTCGAGATTCCTCTTAGATGTCAATTTCCTGTGTAATCGTAAGAACTTTTTGGTTGTTAAGTGGGCAATTTTCGTAATGTTTGTCCATAGAAATAAGTCCTGCTCAAAGAAATAAGTACACAGAACCTTCAGGTAATTTAATAGTAATCTTTGCATTATTCCTTCAGCATCCATCTATCGACTTTATCTTTTTGCTTAAGGTAGCGTATGGTTTTGATAGGGTGCCTGCCCCTTAATTCCCAATTAATCCTACGTACTTTTTTTCATCCATTATTATAAGTGGCATATGCATTATAGTTAATTGACATATTCTATCATCAGTGCTGAATTGAATAATTATCCTATGATATATGGATTTTTTTATTCCGTATTTATTATGTGATCTAATCCAAAAATTCATCTTGAACTACTGAGATCTTTGTCCCCAAATTCAAATGTCATCCAAGGTTTTAATCCTTCAAATATATTGCTACACCTGCTTTGATATTTTATTAGAGCTATCTTAAAAGTTAGTAATAATGAAAACTTCGTGATCTCTTTCGGTAATCCTTACATGAGTTATACTATCCATAGTCCTTTTTTAAAACAATTAAATTCTGAGTGGAGTACTTTTTTTTTGTCGGACTCCAGTAAGTATTCAGTTGATTGGACTACGGTAAGATATGATAATAACCTTAACATTAAATTGAATGTTTTACTTTTATATGCATTATATTAAATTTAAATATTATTAAAAATTTATGCTCAATATGAAAATAGCATTATTAAAATAAAAGTGTACTTGAAAAAGAAAAATTAATAATAGAATCCAAAAGAGGAAAATCAAGAAATCATTAAAATGCTAAGGGTTGATAGTTCTTCGCGCCATATGACTATATACAAAAATTGATTCTATTTAATTTATTTAAAAATTTGGTAAATTGTTTTATTATTTCGAAGTATTTCTAATTATTTTTAGTTTGATTTTTTATTTATTTTTTAGACAAATTAGTGGCAAATAATTTTTAGGGTAAAAATTTCTGCGCAGTCAGATTTTCCACAATTAAATGGTAATTACAAGGTATTTTTTTCCAAAAAGGTTTTTTTCTTTTTCATTCAAAAAGAAATAAGATGACATCAACAGTTGTTTAAAAAAAAATAACCGTACACATAGAGTAGTTAGTAAAGTTCCATATAAGAATGAAGGGTGATCCTATCGAAATAATGAGTTTCAGTCACGATCTGTTGAACCACAATAGCTGAAGTGAGCATGAAATTTATCGCAATAATCGAATCTCCTCTCATCACAAAACAAATCAGATCTAAAAACAACTCACCGTAACTATATAACGCACTTTAGTTCAATCTACCACTACCCATCCCTAAAATATAATATTTCAAATTGTATTAAAAGATTGAAATATTTCCGGCTGTATTATTCTATATTATCCTCTATAAAATTTTTAGTTTTCGATTGTTGGTTATCCTTGTTGACTTATATTCTGTCACTTGCTTATATGTTTTTCAAAGACAAGAAGAAAGAAAAGGGAAAAAAAATTGCCCAAAACTAAAAATAGATGTAAGGGAAGGACGTAAAAAAAGCAATAGAGAAGATATTCTTCCTTCATTATACAATACGATAGGGAAAAATCTAATAAATATTGAAAGAATTAAAGATCGAAAAGATAAGAAAAAACAAATTCCACCCCTAAAAGCTAGTTGGAAATAAATATAAATACACCATTGAAGAGTGTTTTTGTCGAAGAGTCCAATGTGTAGTAGTTAGATTCGGCAATGTTGATGCTCGACCAAAGGGAATTACAATGGCACATTACAAGGATACATTTGATATCCTCTTATTATTAAAATATCATATTTGAATCATATTTAAAAGGGGATGACATGGACAAGCGTTTTATTTGTGGATTTAGATGTTCTCAATTTTTGACACTCAATCATATAATAAAATAATGACAAACTGAAATCAGTCAGCAAAAACAAAAAAACAAAAAATGGGAAAAGAACAAATCGGAAAGGACAAAACAGATATCGAAAAGAAATTTATCATATTATGGGCTTTTTTCCATCATATTTTTAAGGGTGTCCTTAAACATTTTGAAAGATTCATTTTGGATTTGTTTTAGATAAACAAATTTTACTAGAATATATCTGATTGAATATTTTTTTTTTTATTCCTTTTAAAAAAAAATTATTTCTAGTTAACACCCTGTCAAAAAATAACAAAAATTTAAGCACTTTAAAATTATTTAAAGTTAATTATTTTTTCTTTCAAATTGAAGATTTTCTTTTGCTAAAAAATTAAGAGAAATTGTTAGATTACAAAAAGTTTTTTAAGTTAATTTGATTTATTAAAAACTATAATACTGAATAAAATTTATTTTAACGGGTTCGGCGGGATTTTGTTGCGCTAAGACCATGAGGCCATTTGGCGGTATCATATTATATGCGGTTTGCGATTGCCAGCTTCCTAATGAAACTTGTCGAACATAAGTTGGAGGTACAAAGTACATGGTCTGTTCAAAAAGTATCACAAATTTTAAATTTTTGCCGGTTTTATGGCGTTATATTGGTACTCATGTCTCTCACTTATGCCAATAAGTTCGGCCATTTTGAATATTCAGTTAATTTTTGACAGCTGCTTTGCTTGCACGTGTTTTGGCTCGTCTTCAATTTTTGCACATCCCAAAAAATGGATAGAAAGGATCTGTACAAAATTAATTACGCGGATGCATTACGAATGTTGACTGTGACATATGATAAAGCTACCTTGGACCGAAGCAACATTTATCGGTGGTACAAAATGTTCTCAGAGGACCGAGAAAATGTGAACGACGAAGAGCGTGCCGGACGCCCGAGCACGTCAACAACAGACGAAAATAGTATTGGACAATCGTCGAATCACCGTAAGAGAAGTCTCTGAGGACTTAAATATATCGATTCGCTCGTGCCATTCGAGTTTTACCAATGATTTGGCGTGAGACGAGCCGCCGCGAAATTTGTACCAAAATTGCTCAATTTCGACCAAAAACAGCATCGCTCAAAATATATTGCTAAGGAGCTGTTGGACTCTGTCTGCGATGACCCAAATTTACTCCAGAGGGTCATAACTGGTGACGAATCATGGGTTAATGGTTATGACATGGAAACCAAAGCTCAATCATCCTAATGGAAGCTGCCGTACGAGCCAAGACCGAAAAAAGCGCGCCAAGTTCGGTCGAATTTGAAGGTTTTGCTTACAGTTTTCTTCGATTACAGGGGCGTGATGCATCATGAGTTTATACCACAGGGTAGAACGGTCAATAAGGAATATTACCTGCAAGCAATCCCCCAGAAACGCCCGGATTTGTGGAAAAACAAAAATTGGCTTTTGCACCATGATAACGCCCCTGCTCATGCATCGTTGCTTGGGCGCGAGCCACCATATTCCTCTTTTCTGGCCCCCTGTGACGTTTTCTTATTCCCAATACTGAAGAGCCCCATGAAAGGAAGACGCTACGCTACGATTGAGAAGATAAAGGCGGCATCGAAGAAGGAGCTGAACAAGTTCACAAAAAATGATTTTTTGAAGTACTTCGAGGATTGAAAGAAAACGTTGGCACAAGTGTATAATATCTGGTGGGGATTACTTTGATGGAGACAAATTAGATATTCATGAATAAATAAATAATTTTTAAAAAAACACAAAATTTGCGGCACTTTTTGAACAGACCTCGTAGACGTTGTTAAATTTGTAGAGGAAATTTTTGGCTCTTATGTTAAAGCTCCACAATGCAGGAAGTTCCATTAAAACAGAAATTTTGGGTTAACTGACGTTCACTTAAGGTATGGGGCATGGTGAGGTGTACTCTTTGCAGGAGTAATGGCATGAAGGACGAGATTGGTTACCGATTTGATCAGGAGTAAATTCGATATGCTCTATTCGAATTCTGTAAAGTTTACTGGGGTTTGTCCAATGTGTGAGACAAAATCTGCCACCGTTGGTCCAGTCTATTAGTCTACGCATATCCAAAGCTATTATATGCCATTTGGATAGTAGATGCTGCAAGTATAGAATTTCAGTGGAAAAAGGATGGTGGAGTGTCAGCCTGCATAATCTCGAACCCAACGTATTTCGACGTTTCTGTAGTTTAAAATGGTCCACGAATGGCTTCTAAAGCTGTGAGAGTATCAGTAAAATTAATTATGCTGCGATGTTTCAGGATATTTACTGTATTCTCAACTATCATCTTTTGCAATGGAAAGGAAAACTTCTAGTAGATAGTTGTATGGCCATCGATAACAGCGTCTGTGAACAAAAGTGTGGAATCACCCAATCCATTCACCAATTCAAAAAGAAGATTCCCATAAATGGAAGGATTGCTGTTTGGAACAAACACCAATTCTTCTATCTATGCTTACTTTATAGCGCCATGATCATAAGGACATTGGCGAACCCTTCTCAACTATATTAATTGAGGTTGGAAAAATATTAATGGTGCTCAAAATAATCAACTTTTCTTAATAGATTTCTGAAAAGACACAATCATATTTTTACGTCTAAAAAATATTATTAAAAAATCTGAAATTACACAAATTTTTTTATTATAATTTTGCCGGTTCGGGTGTTAAGGTTGATTTTTCAAATTTCTTCGAGGTGCTGCGTTTCACTTTCGCTTATAAATTTCATAATTAAAAAATATAAGACAGGAACTTTTCACAAGAATCCTAGTTTTCTAAAAATTGTTCATAATTTATTTTAAATAAACAAAAATGTTCAAATTAAAAAAAAAAATCTACAAGAAAAGAGGAGATTTTCTTATGAAATTGACAAAAACATACTAAAATTGATGTACGAGTATTAATAAAAAGTCAATATAAACTTTATAAACAAATGTTCATATGTTATTGTACAAAAAGGATGTAATTTGTGTACTATAGAAAAGAAAATATAATCGAGAAAAAGCACTCGGATAATAATAATATACATTTTTTCTCCCTATTAATAGTATATAATTATTTTACATATGCTATCACCTATCCTATATGCACTTGTATTTTTTTATATATAATAAAGGATACGGAAAAATATGAGAAGATGTCCTTTGAAAAAGCCAAGGTTGTTAAGAAGAGTATTGGGGTATGAATCCAATCCGGATATGACAGGGAAGCTTGCAAGTTAAGAGAAAGTGTAAGTGGACCTCTTTCTATCTCAGACATCATTAAGGAAAGTGGGGACAAATTTCTTTTGGAGCAGAAAAGAAATTTGTCCCCACTTTTTTGCGGAAAGAATAATTTGGGAAGTAAAAGATTTTATACAATATATTAGGGCTATACACGATTTATAAAGATAATATAAGATAGAATTTTGACTAGTTTCAATAAGAATAGAGTCTACCGCAAAAATCCGGTATGGTTCACTATTTTCGATATTTGTTATTAATTAAAAAGGAAGCGTCAATGCATTATATAGAATCGGATGTGGAAGAGAATTAATTCCCCATAAAATTAAAAACATCTTTATCCATTTTATATAATAACATAGAATAGATAATACTAAAACTAGCTGTATGAATATGGCTTTCGGATTGGTTTTAGAGTGATTGTAAATTGAGGAAATTTGATAATATGAAATTATATTTAATGACATAATAAATTTCAAAAGTTTTTAATGAAAATTTATTTAAAAAAAACACTCGCGCCCAAAGGCAATCACCCCTTACGAAGTTGCCAATTTAATCTATTTAAATAAAAAGTCTGGCTATGTTACTATCACATCCAATATACTATTTTTAGTATACTAAAATAATAATAACTCAATGCTACGACCACTCAGACCATTTGGCGACAATTAAAGGGAATCCCCAGCCATGTCAACAGTTGGATACGAACTCAAAACCAATGCGTTTCAGGGTCCTTAAATTAGATTTTTGTTCGTGATATTTTTATTATGAAATTCTTGCACAAAATTATTGTTAAAATTTTTCATAAAAAATATTTATTCGGAATATTCCAAAAAAAAGGTAGCGTAAGAAATTTTTTTGAAAAATAATTAATTTTCTTAAGAGACTTTTAATTGAAATATTATTAAAAGAAATAATAAAGTTCTATAATTTATATCTATTTGACATGCTCTTTTATAGTAACCCAAATTTGTGGTAATATTTTTTTCATAAATAATCTAATATAAAAATTTATAAAATTCAATTTAATTACAATAAAAAAAATATTTTCAATAACATTTTTTATTGGTAGAAATAAAATAAATTATTTTAAAAATATTCTCAGATCTGGTAAAAATTTTACTTAAAAACGTTTTATGTAAAAATTGACATTACCAACTCTTGAAATGATAAGGTTAGGCCATAAAAAAATGGTTATCATAGTGCCATAACCCTTCTAATTAAGGGTAGCAGTCTCTCATTCGTTATTATTAGAGAAATACGGGTTAGATAATCATATACAGTTACAATATAGTGGCTTCTGCATAATCACTTCTTGATTTAAAGGAAAAGCTCGATTTGAACTAGAGACTCCTACGTAAACTTCTCTTTTAAAAATATTCTATTTAAAATTATTTTAGAAAATATGAAGAAAAAAATAATACTTGGTATGCCATCAAGAAAATTAAAGTGCGTAAATTTAACCAAAACTAAAAGAAGAATTAAAATAAATTTTCAGTTTTTCCGAAAATCTGTTTTTGTTAAAATAAGTAAATTATTGATGGAGTAGAAAAAAAAACAAAAAAAAAATATAAAAAAATAATAAAGAAGCAGCTGAATTGAGGGGGTTGGGGGGTGGTGAAGTATTTCGAAAATCATTTTTTCCACACTACAAACAAGTGACGACTACAGTGTCGACAGGGGGCGGGGGGGGGGGGTACAAGTGGAAGGGAAGTTCTATGGAAAATTCTGATCGTTTATCTCCTCAAATAAATCGTTTGTGTGCTCATTCTTTCGTTACAAATCGGCAACATGTGCGTAAGCGTACGCAATTCATTTGACGATAAAATACTCGTATTGAAGCTACTCCTTAAATAGCAGAGATTCCCTATACGCAACTACCCTAAACAGTGTGTACAGTATAAAAAAAAAGAGAGAAAAAGCAGCATTCAAAGTTTTCGAAGTTGCCAAAAACTGTAGCAAGGATACATAAACTCTTAAGTCGCCCTTTTGCAAGTACCGCCAATCTTCATAAGAAGGACTTTCAATCTAAAGTAATTCCAATCTAAGCTAGGCTGTGTGAGCTGAATTGTCTAAAAATCCTAACAACACGCGGTGTATACAAATTTTTTTGTCCTGCCAAAGAACACCATTCTTGGGGGGAGGGGGGGTTTGAGTAGGAGTAAAAGAGCTAAAAACTTTTCGTTTTGATATTTAGATTAGGTACCCGAAACAAGAAAGCGACATACATACACATTCATTCCCATTTTGCTTCCATACAAGCTGTGTGAATATATCTCAATAAGGGATGTAATCTCCTTCATCATTGGACATTTCAAAATACATCCCTTCTCATTATATTGAATTGTTCCTTGTTTCTTTCTTTCTTTGTGTATTCGTCCTTCCTGGCTGAACTTTCTTCTTCTATTAACTTATCCTTGGATGACACTACTAAACATTGAAAAAGGAAATTGCATATCATATAAAGGACTATGGCCACGTGTTTGCTCAGTTGGACGTGCGCTAATCGTCTCTTTAACGCAAGTGTTTAACGATTATTTTATTTACAATCGAATCGGGAAGACAGTCCTTTTCTAGCTTTATTATTAAAAAAAAAAAAAAAGCATATTCAAAATTTCAATAAGGACGAAAGTATTTGAAAATTACTTATTTAAAAGTAAGAAATAGATGAAAAAAAAAACTATTTAATAAAAAGTAACCAAGTCTCAGCCATTGTTGATGTGAGATCTGCTTTCGGGGATGAGGGCGCAAATAAAGAAAATTATTTTCAAGGAAATTTTTTTAAAGATTTTAATGCACAAAAACATCTTAGATAGTCGTTGGAAGTCCTTTTTTTTTTTCATTTCTAAGTCCATTGCATTACTTTAACATACAACGACTAATTCAACCCTTATTCTTATTATTTGTGAGTGATTTTTTTTTTGTCATACCTTCAAAAATAGGTGGTCGGTCGTATGTACTGAAAAAATCAGAATTAATACGCACGAATTACGATCATCTACGCAAGTGTATACGGTGAATATATTGCTAGGAAAAATATGAACTAGAAAAATAAATCCTATTGCATATTTGACTATTTAAAAATCATAACACGTTGCACAAATTTTGTTATATAGAAAATTATAAGGATTTTCTCTTCTATGAAAAATTATCCTTTATCAAATAAAAAGTAAACAATTGCTTTCGGTTTTATTTTCTTCTTCTTTGGTTAAATCGTTTTTATTAAATATTTTATTAATTATGAGATTTATAAGTGTATATACTCGTACATATATGGTCCGAGGGGTTGCTTTGAGGTTCTTTTTAGTTGGAGCCAAGAGGTTCGAATATACAATGAAGATTTTCCAAATTCAGAATTGAAGTAGTTTTTTTTCTTCTTAGAAAATCTAAGAAAAATTATTCCGATAAAGTTTTTTTTTGTTCAAGTATTTTAAATAAACGCATTTATTTATATAGTATCATATTAAAATAAAGTGTACACTATTAAAAAATATCGACAGCAAAATAGTATTAAACCATCTGTATAAAGCTGGATTCAAAAATAAGCTCATCGTTTGGCTGCCACACGAATCGACGCAATGGATCGAATTTCCATATGCGAAGCCTTGGGCAAATTGAACGAAATTAACACATTTCTTAAACGGTTGGTGACAGAGGACGAGGAATATGTGAAAACGATCATCATCAAAAGGCGGCGAAATGGGTCAAACGGTAGCCAAATCAGGAATAATGGCCAGGTAGGTTTTGCTGTATATTTGGTGGAACTGGAAAGGAATCATCGAGTATGAGCTGCTTCTATTGGGTTGTCGGAAAAGTAATTTCGTTGTTTCCCAACAGAGGATTAAATTGTATGTTTTCACAACCAACTTCATACTTAAACCGTATAGTCTATGTATTTTGACAGATGACATAGCAAGGGTTGCTTGTAAAATGAGCATAGTAGTTTTTGTTTGATACCCTTTTAAATATGGAAAGTGAAAAACAGCATTTTCGGCATATTTTACTTTCTTTTCATATAGAAAAGATAAAAATGTTGTTCAAGCAAGAAAAATAGTATCCGATGTGTATGGAGGAGATGTGTTAAGTGAGCGCCAGTACCAAACCTGGTTTAGAAAATTTCGATCCGGCAATTTTGATCTCAAAGGCGCATCACGTTTTGGAAGGTCAGTTGAAGCTAATGAAGACACAATAAAGGCATGAATTGATGCAAACAACTCGTGAGATCGCTGAGAGATTAAATTTATCGAATATGGCCGTTCATGATCATTTAAAACGGCTAGGTTTAATCTAAAAGGTCGACATATGGGTTCCTAATCTTCTTACGGAAAAAAATTTGTGCCGTCGCATTGACGTTTATGATTTGCTTCTCAAACACGAAGAAAATGATCTATTTTTGAAGTGTATAATCACTGAAAACGAGAAATGGGGTTTCTACAAGAATTTTAAGCCCAAAAGATCCTGGAGTAGAAAAGTTGAACCGGATCAAAGCACTTCGAAAGCCAATATTCATCAAAAAAGGTCATATCATCTGTTTCGTAGGAAAACGTTTATTTTGAGCTTCTACCGAGCAACGCAACAATCAATTCTGAAGTGTAATATCATCAGTTGGATAAATTTAACGATTCACTTAAAGAAAAAAGGCCAGAATTGGTCAATAGGAAAGGTATAGTGTTCCACATACAAGTTTGACCACTCGGCAAAAGATTTTAGAGCTTACATGGGATATATTTTCACACCCACCATACTCTCCAGACCTAACACCTTCCGATTATCATTTGTTCTGATCTCTACAAAATTGTTTAGACGTTAAAACGTTTAATTCAAATTGGGAGGTCAAAATTCACTTGGATCAGTTTTTTGCTTGCAAAGAACAACAATTTTATGAGCGTGGAATCATGCTACTGCCAGAAAGATGGCAAAGGGTATTGGATTAGACTGGACAATATTTAATTGAATAAAAAATGAATTCACTATAAGAAAATCGTCTTTAATTTAAAAAAAAAAATTACATCCCGGACAACCCAATATATGGCCAAACACTAAATTAGGACCTCTACTGTCAATAATTGGACCGTTTGAAGCTAGTTAAAATTGGCGAACAGGGAAAACGGTTGGAAAAGTGTATAGAGCTAAAAGGAGATTATGTTGAAAAATAAAATTATTTTTTTTTAAAAAACAGTTTTTTTCCATCTTTTTCTAAGGACTTATTGAACGACCCTCGTATAATGACTTGGCAGAAACTCCGGGAGCTTGGTTGGGAACTTTGAATGCATCTACCTTATAGTTGGGACCTGGCACCATGCGATTACCATCTTTTTTTATCATTGGAAAACTTCCTTAGTGATAAGAAATTGACATCAAAAGAAAATTGTGAAAGTCGATTAGTCGAGTTTTTTTGCCAATTAGGGATCAGGGCGTCTATGAAAGAGGCGTTATGAAATTATCTTTAAGATGGCAACAAATTATAAAAGGAAACGGTGCATATTTGGACCCAAATCGGACAATCCTTGAAATAAATTATAATAATAATGATGATAAATAAAAAAATTTATTTATCACTAAAAAAAATGGTTTTTTTGATTATCATTAAGTTTATTTATTAATTTATTATTATTATTTTTAAGATTATTTAAATATCGGGTTTTTCAATAGCAACTTGACACTTTTGAGTATTTTCATATTGAAAATACTCAAAAGTGTCAAGTTGCTATTGAAAAACCCGATATTTGTTTCAATAATTTCTTGTTGAGGCAGTGTCTTGTTGAGCCAGCGCCTGAACAAGATATTAGATTTATAATTTGATTCTGCATCTATTATTGATTGCTAGCTTTTGATGATGAATTCAACATTATTGACAAGTGATGATGTTGAATTCAGCATCAAAATCTAGCAAACGATAATAGATGGAAGAACAAATCATAAATCTAATATCTTGTACAGACGCTGGATAGAAATAAAATAATTAATAATTAACAATCGAATACTCGAGCGAACGGCAAACATTCAACCCGGCTACTTAGTTTTTGACTGTTTGTTTTCTCATAATAAGATCTAGTCAGTTATGGGAAAATTTATTATCCAATGCACAGATTTATTATCCAATGCACAATTTAAAAAAATAATTGCAATTAAAAAGAAAAGGGCGTAATTTTATTTTAAATGGACACGATGGATACGAGCGCTGCTCACGATGGAGTAGTTTAGTTGAGTTTTAGTTAGTTGAGTCTGAATAGGGTGTGTTGCGAAGCCGTTTCATAATTTTTAGATAATTGAATTATGATTAAATAAAATTTTGTCATCTTGTAATTTGGGGGTCTTTTTATTTTTGTCCTTTACCACTATTATTTGAATCTACAGTGGATCATAACAATATATTGCCCATTGTGCTCGATAACCTTTTGGTATCTTCATAATTTCTCGTTCATAGAAGGACCTGTCTTTATCGGCAAAAAACTGAATAAGGTGCTGATTTAGAGCCTTCTCTGAATAGAATGTCATAACACGCAAGGAGCTTTGAAGAGAGCGAAGCAAGTGGAAGTGTGACGACGCAAATTCAGGCGAGTATAACGTGATAGAACACAAATCCTTTACGATTAACGAGCTCCGGACGTTTGTGAATGAGGAATTCATTTAAACTGTACATTTGCCGATAGTATAATTCTGAATTGATTGTTTGTTTCCTTGGTAGAAGCTCAAAAAACGCGACATATTTAAAATCTCGCCATACTGAGAGTCCGTTTTCTATGTAATTTAAGGTGGATCGATCATCGCGCCGGGACCAAGACCGTTTTCACACCAGTTATCAATCACTTCTAAAAAATGATCGTTTTTCTCACGTTTAATAAAGATGTCGCATATTCTTATGTATTCCGTCAAATGAACTTTTTTGAGTTCATGAGGAATTCAAATATCGAGCTTGCCTATGTATCCCAGCTTCTTCAGATAGTCGTGAACGTTTCAATTATGTATTTTCAATATTCCTACATTCTGTCGTGCCCTGTTACGCTGTTTTGAATTAATTAAAGGTAATTATTTTTTTCTGATCAACCTCGGTTAGCCTTCCTGACTAAGCATCGTCGTTGAGATCAAAATCATCAGCATGGAATTTTGTGAACCATCGTTGCAACTGACAACTTTTCATAATCTTAACGCGCGTTCATACCTTTACGGAAGTAAACGAATAAAAGATGAAGAAAATGCAAAATTTGTTGCAAATCCTTAAAAAATGGAACAAGTTTACTTTAAAAATGACATAACAATAATATAGATGCGAATAACTCTAGTACTTCCAAAAATGAACAAACGCCATCTGTTACAAAAGTGCGTCAACCCAAGAGTTTCATTTAGGCATGTTGGGACTATATGTCTTTCATTTAGACATATTGGGAACTGGATTTCTAGTTTGCCATTGAACATTTTAGTAGTACTTAAAATAGGATCGTTCCTTTTCTATTTAGAGGCGAATCTCTTTGATCGGTCAAATGATTCCCAACGTTGGCTATAGAATTCTACAGTTTAAAAACAAGAAATACTGTTTTTAAGATAATTTTAACTAAAATTATTATTTTTCTTCTTTCTGTTAAATATTATAAAATCCCAAAATAACAACTAAACTGCAGGTTTCTAGCATGCTTATCTGAACGGTTTGAACATCGTAGTAGGCTACCTTCTAAAAATTTAGGTCAATGCCATTTCGACAATTAAAACACAATTTTTCATGGCTAAAATTTTCTTATTACCAGTAATTTAAGTGACTAATTTTCTTTATGTAAAATAAATTACTAAAACACCACCTAAATTGGCCGAAAACTATTTTTTTACTAACTGGTTAACTACAGTCTTTTCCAAAGTCAACTTTTTTGGAAAATTTATAGTTCTTATTTATATAGTTATCCAGATTGAGCTACGGAAAGTAAAAATAAATGTAATACAATCAAAAGTAAGCTTGATATTACTTTAATCTTGCCATTTTATATAAAATTGATTTTTTTTAAAATTAATTTTAATTTTTAAATGCTTCAAATTATATAAACAATATATTTTATTAAATTTGAAGGCACCAATTGATGTCGACAAATCTCGAAATTAGACGTTCTGTGAGCTTTTCGTACAATATATTCTAAATTTATTGTATTTTGTAGCTAAATAGGCTCTTTTTAAAACTACATATAATTTTAATAAAAATCTTTAAATTTTGGCTAAAAAAAAAGTAGATTATAAATTCCAGCATTGACAATTACAGTGTCTCCTACTTAATTTTAAAGCAAATACTGGCCAATGACACCTTCTGATAAAAATGCACACGGATACAATGGCTTCTCCATAGTTATTTATAGATTTTACAGCCTTATATATAATGATTTTAATTATTAATATTTAATATATACGTGTATATATATATATATAGTATATAGTATGAAAATGAGTCTTATCCGCATAAATGAAAAAAAGGCGAAAAATAAAATGTGGCTACGGTAGAATTACGTTTCCTTTACAAAGTTTTTACATTTTTTGTCCCCTCTTTTTGGTATTAAAAAACTAGTTTTTATTAAAAAAATGGCAAACTGTAATTTAAATGATTTTATTATAAATAATTTATATTTAATTAAAAACTATTAAATGACAGAACTATACTTTCCAAATGGCAAAATGAATAATCCGTGGTTGTTCATTTTTAGTTGAAGTGTAAAATTTTAGGAATTCTTTTACAAAAAAAAAAAAAAACTCTTCAAATAAGATTTAGTTGAGGTTCGAAAATGAGAGTCCTTAATGAAAATTTGCAGTTTCAAAGCGTTTTACAGTTAAAAGAAAATTTTACTGAAAAAATAAACCTTTTTTTATTTATTTAAAAATAAACCTTTTTTTATTTTCCTTAAAAATAAACCTTAAGTGGTAGGAATAATAAAATTGTTTATGGTAAATATTTTTTGTTTAAATGTTTTTAGTAACATTTATACTGATATAAAAACCGCATAATGCCATGACCACTCAGACCATTTGGAGACAATTAAAGGGCATACCCAGCCATGTCAACAGTTGGATACGAACTCAAAACCAATGCGTTCAATTCGCCGTCGTTTCAGTATCCTTAAATTGGGATACTTCTTGGATTTTTTTTCATGATATTTTTATTATTACGAAATTCTTGCAAACAATTATTGTTAAAAACTTTTACTAATAAAATATTTTGAAATCTGTTAAAAAAATTTTATTTGAATGAAAATAAATTTTTCGCAAAAAAGACTACATTTCAATGTAAAAAATATAAACTCAATAATAATATTATAAAAAAAAAGAAAAAAAAAGTTATTTCTATATAATTTATAATAAATTTACTTTTAAAATAGACTAATTTAAACATACCTGATTTTTTAGAGTACATCGCACAGTATTAAAGTTCACCAGTTGTCATTTACAATTGCGAATTCATCAATTTATTCTCATCTATTCAAGAGGAAAATTACTTTGATATAAAAGGAATCTTATAGAAAAAAATCCCTTTTTTCAATTGTCGAATTGATTACCAAATGACATATGCGTAAAAATTTTCGTCAACTATTTAATGTAGAGTGTATTGGTTCTGTTCACGAAAGAAAGGAATTATTTCTATTCGAATTATTTTAGCATGTCAAGGAGTCCCAATTAATTATGTATTTCCAAAAATATCTTAAGTATAATTCGTACAATAACGTTTATTTGAAAATTGAAAAAAAAACAATATATTATTATAAGAGAATTGATGGTTTATTGACTCTATTTTTTTCTTCTTCATTAATTTACTCTCACACATAAGTCACATAAAAGGCAATCTAAAAACCTGCAAATGCCTACAGATGCATAATTATTGTAAATCATCCCCTATTTTTCTTTTATAGAGAAACAGAAAAGAATGCTGCTCATAATAGGAATTGTAAGAGAAAAAAAGGACTCGGTCCTGGCAAATGGCATAATTGATTTCACATATAAAAATGATCATCCCTATGGGGCGAAGGTAAAAACAATAATCGACAAGGTTAAAATACTCTAAAATAAATATACCAAAAAAAAAGAAGAAAATATTTTTTTTTTTAAAAACTAACAAAAAAAAAATGTAAAATAAAAATAGTCGTAATAATAAAAATAAAAGCAAATTATAAAAAAAAAATTAAATGAGAAACAAAAAGTCAATAAAGAATTATTCGTAGTAGAGTAAAGGAGGATGGAATTTTTTTTTTTTTTTTTTTGAATAAAATGAACAAATTTTTTAATATAAAACAACAGCGGGTGGTAGGCAATTTAAATTCTGTTTTCGCGGATCCTATTTGAGAATAATTGCAGGGCAGTTGGCTGAGTTACCACCCTGAATTTTTGCTTTACAGCGGCCTTTTTGATTTTCAAATTTTCAATTTTCTCGTCGGCTTTTATTTTCTTATTTAACAAAAGTATTTGTGAAAATTCGAATTGTTTTTAATTATTTTTTTGTAAATCAATATTGTCTAGGTTAGAGATTATTAATTTTTCTATTTGATGGGCTTCTATTTAAGAAGACTTTATTGTTTGTTTTATTTTTTGGTATCGTAAAATTACGATAAACTCAGAATATTACGCTAAACCGTTTTAGACAAAAACAGTCTATAGAAACGTGGTTATTTTTATTTTTTTTACAGAAAAATGGTTTTCGCAAATAAATTACTTAAAAATAAATTAACTACTATATAAGAAAAATATTCTCCATAAAAAATAATAAAGATTTGGAAATTTTTTTTACCAAAAATTATCAATAACAGGTAATTTTTTTCATATTATTTAATTACAGATCCTTATTATAATTTAATTTGAAAAAAAAATCTATTAATTCGAAAATTGTTTCCCCTTATTTTTTCGAGTTTATTGCACTCTAACGAACAGTTTCCTTTTGATCAGAATTTCATTATTATAGCATCCTTTTTAACATTGTTCTTAAATTCGGCAAAAAAATGATTTTTTTATATAAAAGGATCACTTTTCAAAGGTTATATTTTCAAATCTGCCACGTTAAATGATATTATTCCTCTTCAAAAATAATAATTATTGGAACAATTTGGATCAAAAGCTTATTGGTTAATTTTTATTTTCAAAAAATTGGTTAAAATATATAAAATTTAAAAAAAAAAAGTTACTGTATAGATAAAAATACGAGGTCGGTTCAAAAAGTATCGCGAATTTTGAATTTCCGCGGGTAACGTGTATTCGATTTTTTTTGTGCCGTTATGTTGGTACTCATGTCTCTCACTTATGCCAACAAATTTGGCCATTTTGAATATTCAATAAATTTTTGACAGCTGCTTTGTTTGCACGTGTTTTGGCTCGTCTTCGATTTTTGCCCATTCCAAAAAATGGATCAAAGAATCTGTTTCGGGAATAAGGAAAAATCACAGGGGGTCAGATGTGAGGAATACGGTGGTCAAAAATTTGCGCACAAGCAACGATTTTGTCCCCTTCAAAGTAATCCCCACCAGATATTATACACTTGTGCCAACGTTTTTCCCAATCCTCGAAGCACTTCAAAAAATCATATTTTGTGATCTTGTTTAGCTCATCCTTCGATGTCGTCTTTGTCTCCTCAATTGTAGCGTGAAAAAGTCACAGGGGGCTAGATCTGAGGAATATGGTGGCTGCGGCATTATTAGTGTGTTGTTTTTGGCAAACAATTCGCGCACAAGGAACGATGCTTGAGCAGGGGCGTTGTCATGGTGCAAAAGTAAATTTTTGTTCTTCCACATTTCCGGGCGTTTCTAGCGGATTGCTAGGCGCAACTTGCGCATAACTTGCAGGTAACATTCCTTATTAATCGTTCTACCCTGTGAAAAGAACTCATGATGTACCACGCCCCTGCAATCGAAGAAAACTGTAAGCAAAACCTTCACATTCGACCGAACTTGGCGCGCTTTTTTCGGTCTTGGCTAGTGCGGCAGCTTCCACTGGGATGATTGAGCTTTGGTTTCCACATCATAACCATAAATCTCTAGTTGTGACCCTCTGGAGCAAATTTGGGTCCTCGCGGACAGAGTCCAACAGCTACTTAGCAATGTAAATGCGATGCTGTTTTTGGTCGAAATTGAGCAAAAATCGAAGATGAGCCAAAACACGTGCAAGCAAATCAGCTGTCAAAAATTAACTGAACATTCAAAATGGCCGAACTTGTCGGCATAAGTGAGAAATATGAGTACCAACATAACGCCACAAAAAAAATCAAAAATCGAATGTACGTAACCCGCGAAAATTCAAAATTCTCGATACTTTTTGGGCACTCTTCGTACTTCCTCCAATTTTATAAAATTCATTGTACCTTTTGATCACACTGTCATTCCTGTGATATCTTTTTTATTTGCTTCAAAAATATTTTTGTTAACTTTGAACTTTTTCATATCTATTCGAATTTAATATTTACTAATCACTTTTGATGATGTTTTAGTATTTTCTTTGTTCCTTACCTCAATTAGTTATAAATAAGTCATTTTAATGCTTAGAATAAAGTATAAAAATTAACAGAAATGCATCTGAAAAAAATTGGGCTCAAGAGATCCTTTCATTATTATTTTAGAATAAGAACTTTTGTTAAGACAAAAATATTCTTTGAAAATAAAAACACAACCACTATCATACCATTTAAGAAAATAATTCGTATTTTGTATAAAATATCCTGTAAGTAAAATTAAGAAACTCTTTGGGATTAAAACACAACATTATGTCGATAGTTTTATTTCATTTTTCACTCTTTTTTTTTCAATGTAAATCTTAATATATATTTATAGATATATATATATATATATATTAATTTTCTTTTCTTCTTCTAGTATTTACCTTAATATTTATCCATTTATCTATAATCTATTGTTTATTTTTGTTGTTGTTCTTGTTTTTTTATCATTTTTAATTATATTAATTTATATATTTTACCTTGTTTATTAGTACATCAGTTTCAATAATAAATTGAAAATCGATTTAATCTTTTTCATTTTTTATTTTTTATTTTATAATATATATTTTTTTTTCTGATTTTCAAAACTATTTTAAAATTAATAAAATTGATTTTTTTATTTTTTTCATAAATTTTATCTTTAGTTTTGTGATTTTTCTTATTAATAGTAATTTATGTTTCATTTTTTCATTTGATTTTTATTGTGAGTGTTTTTATTTTTGACAATTATTCAAAATAATTGATATTTTAGATATTTTTTTTAAATATGTAATAAAAAAGGTTTTTTTCTGGTTCAGTTTTTAAAGAAATTAGCTTATTATAACATATTTTACAATAATATATATAATAATAAAAATTTGTTTACATTTTTATTTAATCAGCTGGAATTGATAGCTTTTTTTTATAATAAACTTTCTCAAATTTTTGCAAAAAAGTATTTTTTAAAAATATTTAAGATTATCTATTAAAAACATCGATTAAAATTGTGTAAAAAAGGATTTTCTTTTATTAAAAGGAGTTTTTTTTATCTGAAGCTGAAATTGTTGTTAGTTAAACGGTAAGGTTTTGTGCAATCACACTATTCGACCGTCTACTAAAAAAATAAAAATCATTTTCGAGTAGCAAAAAATTTAAAAAAAAAACAATATTTTAAATATATTCTCTTATTATTTTTGTTTGTTTGTTGAAAAGCCTTAAATTTTTTATCAAAACTGAATGTTAATTTTATTATATTTGTAAGAATATAGTTTATTCTTAACATATTCGTCTCGTTAATTAAACCAATTTTGCCTTAGAAAAAATACACGTATTCTTTCTGTAAAGGAGCAATCAATTTGTCGTTCGAACAAAATCAAATCAAACAAAACATTTTATATTCAAATAAAATTTTAATTTTTTATATTTTAAGATATAAAAAATAAATTTTTTTTTCTGAATATAACTTGTTTTTTTTTTGTTTTTTTTTCATTTTGATTTTGTTTAAACTACGATAAGATCTCTTGTTTTTAAATGGCCAGACAGAAAAAAAAATAAAAATTTTAATGGTTTTTTTTTAGATTATGCCAATTTTGTGTTTTTATTTTAATTTCTTTAAAATTCACATTCTAGATTTTGTATTTTATTTGAAGAAAATTGATTAGCAATTTTCACTTACCGACTTTAATGCCCTCTGGATAAGGCTCATCACATTCTATGTTTGAAAAATGATTTTAATAACATAAAAAAATTATGATTTTTTTTTGCCAACAAACTTTATAGAAAATTCTTAAAAATATTTCTTTTTTTATCCAAATAGAAAAAAAATCTCAAAATCAGCCCTTAAGTTTTAATGATATGAATCCTTTTATTAAGATTGTGATTAGTAAGTAGATGATTGCAGAGAGTAAATTTGTTGTTGACATTTGAATAAATTAAAAAAATTTTTTTTTACAATTTTTTATTATAATTATCTATAAATATTATGTCAAAATCTTACCTTTCAAAAAGTATCTGCCTAAAAAACAAATGAAAAGTTATAATTTAGAGAATGCATATTTTTAGTGTATGGATGAATAAAAAGAGATTTTTTTAATCAAAGAAGGGTGCTATTTTCCAGCTGAATTAATTATTATAGAAAGAAATCAACATTTTATGCGTGGATTAAAGAAGGATTCGTAAATCAATTTTCATCTCACCTGGTTTTTTTGTTCCTTTTGGAAATTTTCTATATTATTTTTCTTTTGGTAATAATTTCATCTTGTTATTTATTTTATTTTTTTTTTTTTTGCTATGTTTCTGAGAAATTCATTTTAGTTTTATTTAATTTTTTACATTTTGTATAATTATCTAATACAATAAAAACGATATGTACATATATGTATATATTATATATATATATTTTAAGACTGGATTAGTATATAATTAGTTTTCTTATATGAATGTATTTTTTTTTTGTTGAACCAATTCTCAATTTATACATTTTTTTATAACTCAACTTTTATGTTCTATAACATTTTGAATTTTTGAAATTTTTTTTTTTTTTAAAGAAAAACGTTTTTACAATTAATTCTAATGTGAATTGATATTTACCTAACCCCCCCCCCCAACCCTGCCTTAGTTTTTATATTATTTGTTTCTTTTACGAAAATTATTGTTAATTAACTTTGGGTGATTTTGAAAATTTTAACTAATAATA
This sequence comes from Atherix ibis, assembly GCA_958298945.1. NCBI lineage: Eukaryota > Metazoa > Arthropoda > Insecta > Diptera > Athericidae > Atherix > Atherix ibis. The sequence goes on from OY282610.1 coordinate 40,841,498, forward strand.
TTATTTTTTAAAACTATAAAATGAAAATTTTCTTATATTGAATATATTTGGAAATATTTAATATGTATGGAATTTGATTCGTAATAAAATTTTTATGGATAATAATTTAAAAAAATTCAATATACTTAATAATGTTGCGTAAAATTTAAAAAGAACGATTTTTTTTGTTAGTTTTTATTATAGTTTAAAAAAAAACGTTTAAAAATATATTATTTATACTTACAGAACAGATGTGCATTTTTTTTTTTTTTTAAAAGCGGCGAGTATGTATTTATTTTACTTAAATAACAGAAATTTATATTTGTTAGGAAACCAAAACATGTGATTGCAGATGGTGGCCATTTTAAATGCGGCCATATTGAATTTGAAAAATTATCTCTCTTTTATAATTTGAGTATTTGCACTATTTCCGACTTATTATAATTATTTTTATATTTAATTTTTCAATTTAACAATTAAAGTGGAACATTTTTAACTGATTTATTTAAGGATATTTTTGTAAGTGTTTCAGAAGTTTTCGAAGTTTTTTTCAATGACGCCATTTTTATGTGTTGTTATTTTTTTTTTTAATTTATATACTTTTTTATAGAAACGTAACTGAAGTAGAGTTTTTTTAAGCAAAGCAAATAGAAATTATAGAAAACAAATGAAAGAATTTTGTCATTTTATTGGTGGTTTTTTATTGTACGGTCCGATAGAATGAGGGGGTTTATTATCCTTGCTTATTATCCTTAATTAATGAATGTTTCCATTCATTAATTATTTTCTAAAAATCCAGCAAGTTTTTTTTTGTTTATTAAATTAAAATAATTTTTATTTTAAATATTACTCGTAGAATAAAATACACATACACACATACACAAATGATATATAAATATATATACATATACATTTTTTATATAAGAATTTTCTTTTTTTTTAAATACTATACAATATAATTTATATAATATTGGATATTATTATTTTTTTTTTTTTTGTATTTACATAAATTATTATTAATTAATAAATTCTTTCATTCATTCAGTTAATTTTTAGTTAATTTTTTTTTATACTAGAATTATTATTTATTATTATTATTATTATTATTATTTATAAATATTATTATTATAATTATATCTAATTACTATTATCAATTATAATTATTAGCTATTTTAAACATATATTTTTTATATCTATTTATAAATTTTAAATAATTTCAATACGGACTTTTAACCTTATCGATTTGATAGTACAAATAATATTTATTTTTTTTTTAATAAAAGAAATAAAAATTTAGAATTTTCCTCTTTTATTTTAACAATTTTGAGTCTTGTTTTTTTTGTTAAAAATACGTAATTTCTTAAAAAATTGAATAATTTGTTAAAAAAATGAACAATTCAAAGTTTTCTATTATTAGAAATTTAAATTAAAACTTATTTATTTTTCTTTATTAAAATTAAAACATTTTCTATTCGGTTCTCTTTTGATATTTTCTGAAGAATGTGAATTTTTTAGTTTTATTAAAATAATAGAATTTAATCTACTTTTTATATGAAGAATTTTCATTTTTTTTATTCTTCTATTAAGAAGATGCTAATAAAAGTGTATTTTTTGTCTATTAAAATTTTATTCAAAAAAAAAGAAAATTTGAGAAAATCCTTGTAAAGGCAATTTTTTTGGGATAAATTTAGTAAAAAAGTACTTATTTATTTTTTGAAAATTACTTTTCCTATTGAGAATTTTTCGAAAGGAAAGAAACGTGGCCATTTACGTTCTTTTAAAAAATTCAGTTTTTTTATACAATACCATAAATTTAAGTATTTTAATATTGGGTTGGTGCAAAAGTTATGACGGTTTTTTTATGTGAAGAGCCCTTGTATTTTTTCAAAATGTCGGTCGATAAAGTGCATTAAAGTCATTATTTCCTTTATGAATTCCGTAAAGACAATACCGCGAGTGTGGCAACCAAAAACATTTGCGAAGTGTGTGGAACAGATGTCATCAAAGTTCGACAGGCGCAAAGATGGTTTACAAAATTCCGATCTGGGGATTTTTCACTAATTGATCAACCACGTACCGGGCGGCCATTGAAGTCTGATGAGGACAAGTTAAAAGTCATAATTGACACCAATCCACGTCTTACCACCAGGGAGATCGCGTCGATGGAGTCAACCATACAACCGTATTAAGACATTTGAAGCGTATGGGGATGGTTTCGGGGTACGACGTTTGGATACCTCATCAATTGTCGGCTGCCAATTTATTGGATCGTGTTTCAACGTGCGTTGCTTTGAGTGCGAGACAAAAACATGAACCTTTTTTGCATTATTTGGTAACGGGAGATGAGAAATGGATTGTGTACAACAACGTGACAAAAAAAAGATATTATGCTATACCTGGACAAGCCCCATTAACAACTTCGAAAGCCAAAATCCATCAAAAAAAAGTTATGCTTTGCGTTTGGTGGGATTGCAAGGGTATTGTGTATTTTGAACTCTTGGAACGCAATCAGACAATTACAGCAGAACGATATTGTCAGCAATTATCCAAATTGAACATCGGTCTTCAAAAGGAAAGACCAGAATTGGTAAACAGAAAAGGGGTAGTGTTTCATCACGACAACGCGCGACGACATGTGGCTATGATGACACAATACAAGCTGAATGAGTTGAATTGGGATGTTATCAAACATCCACCGTATTCTCCAGATCTTGCTCCTTCCGATTTTCATTTATTCCGATCACTGCAAAACTTTTTAAATGATAAAACATTTCATACAATAGAGCAGGTAAAAACATCCCTTTCTACATATTTCGCATCAAAATCCAAGGAATTTTACACTAATGGTATTAATAAGTTGATAGAAAGATGGGAGGACGTTATAAGAATGGATGGAAATTATATAATTGCTTAAATAAATAATACAAATTAAAAAAAAAACGTTTAATTGTATATGTATAAAAACGTCATTACTTTTGCACCAACCCAATAGAATATTATTACCGAATATTTTGAGGAAAAACTTTTTTTAAAAATCTTTGAAAAAATTATGTTCACTTGATGAATATTTTTAAGGAAATCAGTAAAATAATTTAACAATTTTAGTTTCGGCAAATTTAAACTCAACTATTGATATGTGATATTAATTATATTTTGAAATTAAATTTAAATTATTTAAAAAAAATTTTCTTTAAAAAATTATATTGTATAATAATTAGCAGAGAAAATTCAATTTTTCATTTAACCTTTTTTAATTCAATACTAAATTTAATTTTTTTCTATTTTTGTATTTATTTATTTTCAAATAATTTTTTTCTAAAACATATTAATTTAATTATGATAAAAATGTTTTATAAGAGACAATATTATGAAATTATTGATTAAATATGTATTTTCGAAGAAACCATTGAGCGCATTGATTTTTGAGCATGTGTCTAGGAACTGCAGCTAATTTTGCACACACAAAAAAAAAAGAAATGTTTGCGATGATTTTTTTATGCGTCATTTTTATAACGAGTATTTTGATTACCCTTAAATTAGTGAACTCATTCGTCACAGTCACATTTCCTATTATTTGCAACGAACATTTTTGCATGCAATTTATATATTTCCTCACACATGCAAACAACACTTAAGGAAATAATTAATTGAGTAGTTTTCAATAATGACGACTAAATCTTAAAATAAATTCAACTTCAACACCAATGTCACTGGAGCCGTGACCAGTATTGTGACGTCATGTCCGGTGGTTGTCCAGGAACGGCTACCGGCACTGATACGCCCGGCGATATTAAACCTGTTGTATACGTTATAAAATAATTTTTAACAATAACAATGGTCTAGGCTATGTTTTAAGGGTGGTCGAACAAGTTTGGGAGAATTAACATAGTTGTTTTTTTTTTTGCAAGATAAAGTGGGTGTTATTAGAAAAAATAGAAAATTTATTTTATATTGTTTTTTTTTTTTAAACGAGATAATCTTAAAGTGAAGGGTTAGGAAAATGTTGAAAAAAAAGGGAAAAATGTTAAGAAAAATAAACACACAAGACTAACCTGTACTGTTATTGTTGTTACTATAGCCGGCACCGTTTACCATTTGGTAGGTTTGATGTGGACTGCAGGGTGAATGGCGTGCTGTCCCCGCTGACGGTGGTGGAGGTGGTGGTGGTCCGTACTGTAAGCCAAGAGGATCGTAAGCGCTGTGGCCGTGCGGCGGCGGTGGTCCACTTCCTGGTCCTGATGGTGGATGATGCCCGAGGGAACCGCCTACAGGTGGAATGGGTCCGCGCGATGACATATGACATTGATATGGCGATGGAGGTGTCAGGTCACGTTGCTGCTGTAAACAATTGGCCGCTGTAACACCGCTTGGCACAATCCCAATATTAGGAGATGATGGCATCGAAGTTAATGAGGGATGAGAAAATGATGACATCGACGTCATTGGGCTGTGAATTATATAAATACAAATTTCCGGTAATATTTTTACAATTTTTTTATTTATTTTTTTTGGTTTTCATATCATTTTTTTTTTGGTTATCATTTAAATTTGTAAATAGGAAAAAATGTCTATGGTATTAAAGGTGTTATTTTTTTTATAGATAATTACCTGTACGAATCGCTTATAGGCATTGGTGGATGATGGATTGATGAATACATTGCACCCATAGTACTGCCGAAACCACTATTTAAGTTAAGACGAGGTGACAGCGATGGTATAGAGGGCAAATGATGGCTACTGCCTACACCGACACCAATACCGCTGCTCAGTAGTGAACCAGTTGTTTGTAGGTCGCCCGCAGAACCTGGCAATGGGGGAGGCGTCAATCCGGATATCGAAGAAGCTGCCATGATTGTTGTTAAGCCTAGGTGTGTGTAATTGTTATTATTTGAACTACCTCCAGTACCGCCACCGTTTCCGCTAGGCGTTCCGGTACCGCCACTTGAGTTCGGTGTCCGCCGTTGATTTCGTAGCTTCTCCTCACGCCGCCATTTGGCACGACGATTAGAGAACCATACCTGTATACGTGCTTCTGGTAGACCAATTTTGGCCGCCAATCTTTCTCTAGCAAATACGTCCGGATAGTGTGTACGTTCAAATTCTAATTCAAATGTAATCATTTTAAATGGTTTGATTTTGTATCTTTTTTTTTGTTCTCTTATAAAACTACCTTTTTCTAAGCTATCGATTTGATCATTTGTAAATGAGGTCCGATTTCTTTGTAATTTCCTTTTCAAACGTAACCGAGCCTGATCATCGTCATTATTGCCAATATTCGAACCGGTATTAGAGTTTTCACCTTCTCCGGATCCAGTTTCATCAGAATGATGGCCATCAAGCTCTGTAGAATCCAAACAAAAGAAAACTAATTCTGCATTATCGAAATTATTTAGATAGTTTGACCTGAAGCTATACTCAAATATTGTATATTCAAATTGAGAAGGTCCTATTTTTGACGAATCTCGAACACGAACATTTTAAGATTTTGTGCTTATAATTCTGAGGTTATAATAATTTTTTAAATAATTATCAAAATAAGATAAGATTAACAAAACCACAATTACGAATAATTATATTTAAAAAAAAAAAAACCTAATAAACGAGGTCTGTTACAAAAGTATCGCGAATTTTGAATTTCCGCGGGTTACGTATATTCGATTTTCGATTTTTTTTGTGGCGTTATGTTGGTACTGATGTCTCTCTTTTATGCCGATAAGTACGGCCATTTTGAATGTTCAGTTAATTTTTGACAGCTGCTTTGCTTGCTCGTGTTTTGGCTCATCTTCGATTTTTATCCATTCCAAAAAATGGATCAAAGAATCTGTATAAAATTTTTTGTGAAAAACAAAATTAATTGCGCGGACGCATTCCGAATCCTTAGATTCTTAGCCAGAATCAAAATTTATATTGATTCAAAATATTCTCAGATGGCCGAGAAGATGTGAACGACAAAAAGTGTGCCGGACGCCCGAGCACGTCAACAACAGACGAAAACATTGATGAAGTGAAGAAAATAGTATTGGCCAATAGTCGAATCACCGTTAGTGAAGTTGCTAAGGACTTAAACATATCGATTGGCTCGTGCCACTCGATTTTTACCAATGATTTCCTCGTGAGACGGGTCGCCGCGAAAATCGTATCAAAATTGCTCAATTTCGACCAAAAACAACATCGCATTGACATTGCTAAGGAGCTGTTGGACTCTATCCGCGACTACCCAAATTTGCTCCAGAGGGTCATAAGTAGTGACGAATCATGGGTTTATGATTATGACGTGGAAACCAAAGCTCAATCATGCCAATGGAAGCTGCCGTACCAACCAAGACCGAAAAAAGCGCGCCAAGTTCGGTCGAATGTGAAGGTTTTGCTTACAGTTTTCTTCGATTACAGGGGCGTGGTGCATCATGAGTTCTTTCCACAGAGTAGCACGGTTAATAAGGAATATTACCTACAAGTTATGCACAAGTTGCACAAAGCAATCTGCCAGAAACGCCCGGATTTGTCGAAGAACAAAAATTGGCTTTTGCACCATGATAACGCCCCTGCTCAGGCATCGTTGCTTGTGCGAGAATTTTTGGCCAAAAACAACACACTAATAATGCCGCAGCCACTGTATTCCCCAGATCTGGCCCCCTGTGACTTTTTCTTGTCCCAGAAACTGAAGAGCCCCATGAAAGGACGACGCTACGCTTCGATTGAGGAGATAAAGACGGCATCGAAGGAGGAGCTGAACAAGATCACAAAAAATGATTTTTTGAAGTGCTTCGAGGATTGCAGAAAAGGTTGGCACAAGTGTATAATATCTGGTGGGGATTACTTTGAAGGGGACAATATAGATATTCATGAATAAATTTGATAATTTTTCGATAAAACACAAAATTCGCGATACTTTTCGAACAGACCTCGCATACACGTTTATTCATTTCCATCAAGAAAGTTTTGCAGCGACCTGAACAGATGATAGTCAGATGGTGCAATATCTGGAGAATATGCTAGCTGAGGTAGAGTTTCCCAACCCAACTCTGAAAATTTTTTGTACGGTTTTCCTTGCCATGTGCGGTCTAGCGTTGTCATGCTGTTGGTCAAATATGGACGTTTACGTTGAATTTTTTTATTCAAAACATCAAGTTGCGAACAGTAACGATCAGCATCGACCATATAATTTTCTTCCAGCAACTCATAGTGGGCAATACCCCTCCGATCCCATCAGCAACACAACATAACATTCATTTGATGCACGCCAGCTTTGGATGTGGTCGGTGGTGTCTCCCCTTTGTAAACATGCGCCTTTTTTCTTACCACATGTTTATAAACTATCCAATTTTCATCACCAGTTACCAAGAGGTCCAAAAATGGTTCCCTTTTGAACTTTGATCCAATTTTTTTCGCTTTATTCGTGTTGCACCTAAACAGAAAGTTTGGACACTAAAGCAAGCCTTTTAATATGCTGTAAAGTGGTAGTATGATAAATTCCAAGCTTGAAGGTCACTTCTGTGGAATTAAATATGGGATTCATCCTGATCATACTGCGTAGGACTTCGTCATTGACATCTGATGATGGTCTTTCTGATCTGGGTTCATCTTTCAAAGAAAAATCACCCAAATGAAATTTTGCAAACCATCTCTGGCATATTCGAGCTGTTACTGGGTCTTCTCCAAACACGTCACACAAGTTTTTCTTTGCCTCCATCGCGTTGTTCTTATTTTGGAACTCATACAACATACAATGTCTTAAGTGCACTTTTTCTTCACACATGTTGACTGTTTATTAAGTTTAAAAAAACTTTGACAAAAATACAAAAAAAAAATGTCTATAAACCATCAATCAAACAGTAATTTAACGGTTGAAATCGATTTCAGTTGAATTAGAATTCTCGCTAAGAATCGACAATGCATAAAAATGCAAGTATTCCAAAACGACAGAACTTTCCCTTACAGCCAATAGATACACGAACTGGACCAGTAGCGAAACCTATCTTTCAAAACATAAGCCAACTATTATCTAAGCAATAACTTTACCAAAATTTTGAGCATGAAAACTGCTTAGAATTCAGATAGGACATTCTGCTCTTATATATAATTTCCTTTTCGGAAACTACCCTTGCCCAAGCTACCCTTCCTGTAAACGTTGAACTCATTATGACACCTCTTTCAGCAGAATATCGCCTTAACCACACTTATTTGATAATGAGCCTCTCTCGCTTTCCTTTTTTAATTTCTCAAAACCATATATTAACTAACCAAAGACCAACTTAAAAACTTATCCTTCTCAATTTCTTTAAAAAAAATATACTTTCTTTTAATTTAAATTAATTATTAAAATTTATTAAAAGTTAAAAATGATAAAAGTTATAAAAAAAATGGTTTTAAATATTTTTTTTTGAAACAAATTAAGTTCTTATATAATAGTTTAAGGATTTAAGAAAAAATGTCCACCTTTAAGTAAATATTTTTATCTAATCTGTTTGGAAATTTGTTGAATTATATTTAATTTAAGAAATGGAAATTTTTTTTATGAACAAGGATAAATACAGAACAAGAAGGAGAAGAGCATTCAACTGTGTGAATTGCATGTGTTTGGGGAAAAGCATTTTTATGTATGAGTACAGATAATAAGTTACTGATTTGATATTTTCATTCGTCTGAGAGCATATATGGCTTTTTTTTATATATATATATATATATTTTTTTTTTAAAGATAAATACGAGTACATAAAATGAGGCGTATGAGAGCGCTGTACGATACGGTTTTGATACGATGCAGTTTGTTACCCACATTATTGAAGAGCTCGCGTCATCCCCAATGAGGCCACGCCACGTTGCGCAAAACATTGTCAAGACATACACCACTCCATGTACCCTCAATAACATAGCCATTGGTGGTGTGCCATGAGCCGGTACCTCGTTCTGAACGGATACGGTTGGTGATATAGTATCTGAATGGTCTGTGTCGTAAACAGAAGGAAGAAAAGTGAATCCAGTCGAGTAGAAAGTTACGATAAGAAAATTCAATGTTTCTCTTTTGGCTTTCCATTTATAATATAGTACAGCATACACGTAGATACAGGTACGAGTATAGGAAACATGCCAGCAGGATCGTATGAATAGTATTCTATTGTATGTATGCTCCTCCAATCTCGATAGTATTCTTCTATGCTCCTCCAATCTGTATGAACTTTAATTTATGATTGCATACTTAAAATGGTTCTATGAATGTTTAGCAAGACTTTATATCTCGTATCCTATGAAAGTATATATGTAGATATATTTTTGCATTAAAATTTTTATCGTAAATTCAAAATAAGAAGAAGAAATTATTTTCTAAAAGAAACTGAAATCGAAAAAAAAAACTATGTAGAAATATGATTTTTGCAAATATTCTATTATCGTTGAAATTTTCCTATTAAAAAATAATCGATTTTTATTTAATTTATTTTTGTGCTTCTTTTTTTAAAATTTACTATTTATATTATAATGAAAAAGAGAATGAGAATTTATACATTAAGGATATTTTAATTAAAAACGAGACATTTTCTGAGGTTTTTCTTTTATATATTCGAAATTTTTTTATTTAAAAATCAGTATTTTCAGACTACAAAAAAATATTTTAAATATAACAAAAAAATTTCATAATGGATTGCGTCAAATACCAAAAGATTATGTAATATTTACTAGTATGCAAAGGACATATTTCAAATGGTCTTAAGTACTGGTAGCACATAGAAATTTATGCTATTAGTTTTAAAAGTATTTAATAATTTTAGGTAAAATCAAATTTTATTTATTATCACCACTCCAATAATAATTGTATACAAAAAACCCTATCAGCAGAGGTAGATAGGTCTATTAAAAATAGTATAAAATTTCTAACAAAAGCAAAAGAAAAAAAATTATTTAGTAAAAATTACAATTTTTCATTTGGAGAAAAAGCAGTAAAATTTGTTTACGAAATACCTACAAACGAAATCACTTACAGGGAGTCTGAGATTTGAAGCAGTTCCACAAAAAAAGTAATATTATTTCATATAATCATCTCACAGTGATATGTCAAGGCAGTATTGGTGACCAACAAGAAAGTAAAGGAGACTATCATTCTCCCCATCGGTGATTGCGATATTATGTCTGGGAGTTCAGATAGACGCCAGTTTGAACTTTGACGAACATCTAGAAATTACTGCTGAAAAGGCAAGTTGGATTTTAAATTCTTCATTGAGGATCATATGTAAGAATAGGAGACCTGATACCTCATCAAGGATCATGCCAAACAATTATGGCTTGACACAGGCTGCTATCCGCTGTTATCAGCTTTATGCTACTCTGACACAGCCCCAACCTTGAAAGAAGTAATGGTGGTGACCCAATCGTATAAGTGTTGGGCGATGATGGCATATCGTCCGAATGCACTTTGAGTCTTGAGAGCATTCCATACTATCTTACATAATGCTGTCTGTCGAGCTTTTTGAGGATGAGAGGGCAAGGGTCTTTCGTCGAGGACGGGAGGAGAGAAAAGAAGTTCATTTGCGCACCGTTTGTAAGGATAGCAACAATATTGGGATTTATTAACTAATGGAAGGTAGACGCATTACCTCATTCCTGGCATAGACACATGGAACAAATGAGGTTATAGAAAAGTAGACCATATGACCTAATTTCTAACGGGATATAAATGCTTAAGGCTATAGGTTAAGTTTGTTTAATTAAGTACGAGGGTCGTTCAATAAGTCCTTAGAAAATGCGAGAAATTGCGCTCGTAGTGTCGGTAAAGATTTTTTTGTAAGTAGCATTATCGACAGGAAAGCTATCAAAATTTCAGCTCGATCCATAGCGTAGGTCAATTTCTATCGTCGATTAAAGTTAACGACATTTATTTGTGCATAACAATGGAAAAAAGCGAGTTTAGTGCTGTCATCAAACATCTCCATTTGAAAGGCTTAAGCCCGAAAGAAATCAAAGCCGAGTTGGATGCAGTTCATGGCACATCTGCACCTGTGTTTGCGACGGTTTACAATTTGGTGAATGAATTTAAACGTGCCCGTTCATCCACAAAAGATGAACATCGTTAAGGACACCCAGTTGAGGTGTCTACCGATGAAATCATCGACAAAATCCACGATCTGATTTTGAACGATCGGTGAATTAAAGTGCGCGAATTAGTTAGGGCCACGGGCATATCACAAGGTCGCTTCAATTTTGCATGAAAAATTGTCTGTGAAAAAAATGTCGGCAAGATGGGTGCCGCGTTTCAAGGGTGAACGGGCTCCCTTTCAAAGGTGAACGGGCAAGATGGGTGCCGCAGTCATCACAGTGGATTTTCAAGGGTGAACGGGCTCCGAAGAAGGCAAAAACTGTGCCATCGGCCGGCAAGGTGATGGCCACGGTCTTTTGGGATTCGCAGGGCATCTTTTTTATCGACTACTTGGAAAAAGGAAAAACAATAACAGAAGCGTATTACGCGTCGTTATTGCAACGGTTGAGCAAGGAAATCAAGGAGAAACGCCCCCATCTGAAGAAGAAAAAAATCCTCTTGCATCAGGACAATGCGCGTGTGCACACCTGCGCTGTTTCCATGGCCAAAATTGTGGAATTGAGAATGGAATTGTTGCAGCATCCCGCTTATTCACCAGATTTGGCCCCGAGTGACTATTTTCTTTTCCCCAATCTGAAGAAATGGCTTGGCGGACGACGGTTCACTTCCAACGAGGCCGTCATCGCTCAAACGGATGAGTATTTTGCAGAACTTCCGAAATCCTATTTTTTGGACGGGATAAAAATTTTGGAAAAACGGTTGGAAAAGTGTATAGAGCTAAAAGGAGATTATATTGAAAAATAAATTATTTTTTTTTTAAAAACAGTGTTTTTTCATCTTTTTCTAAGGACTTATTGAACGACTTTCGTACATTGTGATACCACATAATCATCACGGTCTGAGAACCGATTTGAAGCAAATGGAACCGATTTGTAGCAAATGGAAAAAATATCCATGCACGCAATATCACTAAAATCATTGAAGAAAAAGTCATTGAGCGTTTTTCTTCTGATAGTTGTGAAGATGGGAAATAGCCTCCTCTTCTTCCTCATCCTTACAACTATAACAGAATTCATTCGCAGAGATACGTAGTCGCTAGTGTATGTCCCTAATATGCAATGACCTGTAATGGTCCCGGTCAGCATACTAATTTTAGCTGTTTCTGCCATCAGCAGGCTTTCTGTTCTCTTCTGATCTAGCTTAGGCCAGATCATTCTAGAAATATGGCACGAGTCAAGATTATTCCAGCTGTCGGTTATTCAGCTTTATTCAACTCAGCGAAATGAATTGTGTAACCGCCTTCATATCATATCTGGCTGCTCTGTAACAATTCGGGAAACTAGTCTAGTACCTTTTCTGGGTTTGTAAACCCAGCATAGATTAACATTGCACTGATGGGCAATCTCATTCAAAAATCTGTGACATTGCTTCAATGGGTGATTCCAGCAACTATATTCATTTCAGATATTGCATTGATCGACAGCCATGCTGTGGCCTCGAGAATAGACAGAAACTCTGCATTAAATACACTACACTGGTTTGGGAGTCGTAGGGATATGTTTACATCCAGAGACTCAGACATGAACCGCACCCCCCCCCCTCTCCTGTCTTAATCTATCTGTATATATTTATACAGCCGAAGCTATATTTATATCGCTTTTAGGTAGACGATAATGCGACCTGCTCTACAAGTTGTTCCACAATTGATAGCGTCGATCATGTCAGTTTCCACTGTTACCGCTTTACAAAAGAAAGAAATGAATTATAGAAAATCATGGATCAACGTCTAACCCAGAAGGACATCATTGCAAAAATTCAACTCGCATAATAAAGAAGCTCTGTTATGAGTAAAGAGCAAAAAAAAAGACCACCTTACAATCTAAATAAGTCTGCACTCCATAAGATAATGCCTGGCGATAGTTTCATGGAGAGACATATTTGGCGAATAGAGTAAAAGGTTTTAGTACGTAAAAATCCCACACACTGTACGGTTTGGCACTTTTACAGCGTCCTTAAAACGAGGGTTTGACAAACCATTTTTTATATTCAATGGAAAAAAAGAAGTCGCTGGCATAATTCTACTAGTTTTGCTGCTAGTGGAGTTATGTTGCTAACGAATGAGCTGCTCCATTACCGTGATGACTTCTTTATAAAATGGGAGCGATTCTCTTCAATTCACCATTAAATTATTCCGATAAATTAACATAGTACTACCCAGTGATTATTAAACCCCTCTTCGAATAGTCAGTGAAGACTATCCTTTTGCGCAGCCTTTCTTTAGGGTTGATTTTGTTTCTTTGTTCTACTATATTCCTGATCTTTACCCGGTGGTCAGATAATATTCCAGGCTAGATTTTGTTGAACATATCCTCTATAGTCACCTCAATTGGAGGGATTTTTTTGACTATTTTCTGCTAAACGCTTTTGATCAAAGACTGATATTCAGCCGTACCTGAATGCGTAAAGTCCAATACTAAATTTAAATGGTTTAAAAATTTTTTCTTAATAATATTTATATAGGTTTCATTTAAAAATTAGGAATCGATTTTATTCCTTCAGCATGTTTTAAAAAATAAACAAAATGTCTCAAGATAAGCCGCTGTTACAGCAAAACTTATTAGAGAATCTGTCTGAAATAATGGCAGCAGTCATTTTTAATATGGCGGTCAGTTTTTTAGTCAAAAGCGTCATCTTACCCGTTTTTGACGTTTCTGCCAAAAACGGCGGTAATATGATAAGTAAACGTTTTTGACAGAACCGGTTTTTTATTTACAAACCATAAATTTTGCTTCGGATCATGAACGGAGGAAAATTTGAGCTTTGGAGTAAAAAGGGTATCTAGAAGGGGGTTTTTACTACCAAAAAATATATTTGATTGTGACGCTTAATGGAAGTTTTGTTAAATAATTTTACTTACAACATTAGAAGGGACTATAATGCAAGTCACAAAGGGACTGTTTGTAGTATCAGAAAAGCGATACACATGGAGGAGGGTTATAGGAAATTTTAGAAGAGGCACTGGTACCTGAAATTACCTATAAACAAAATGTTGCACTTTTTTAAGGAAAATTTTAAGATATTTTTTAATGAGCTGTTATCTTTAGTTTGTCTATTACATGACAGAATTGGGATTTTGAATGCCTTAAAATTTAGGGATTATTAATGAAAACGAATTTTTTAAATAATTTTATAAGAAAAAGTCCAATTGATATTACCAAAAGCTCATAATTAGGCATTCTGGGAACATTTTGCTGAATAAAGACAAAATTTGTCGTCGTGTAATACACAATTTTACTGCAACAACATTAAGTATAGATAAAATTGTTAAAGTTTAGGCCAAAAAAAGTGGAATATCATACGGGGGCAATATGATAAGTACCCGATTTTTGACAGAAACGTAAAAAAACGGGTACTTATAATATTGCTCTTCTTATTTTTTATTTACAAACCATAAATTTTACTTCGGATCATGAACGGAGCAAAATTTAAGCTTTGGAGTAAAAAGAGAATCTAGAAGGGGGTTTTTACTACCAATAAATGTATTTGATTGTGACGCATAATGGAAGTTTTGTTAAACAATTTTACTTACAACATTAGAAGGGACTATAATGCAAGTCACAAAGGAACTGTTTGTAGTACCAGAAAAGCGATACACATGGAGGAGGGTTATAAGAAATTTTAGAAGAGGTACTGGTACCTGAAATTACCTATAAAAAACTTTTTTTTGATCAAAAATATATAATTAAAAAAAAATTGTTTTAACTACTTTTGTTCAAATATGAACAAATCTTCTAAGCCAAGCACTCTATCTGCAGCGGACTACGGAGAAGGGGACATTCTATAGAGAAAATAAACATACTGAACAAAAATGAAAATTTAAAATAAAACCAAATGAACATATCTAAGAATAATAGCGTATACAAATCTATAATATATGAAAAGGTTATTGAATTAATGAGAATCACCACCATACTTTGGGCTAGTTATTTGACCCGAATGACTTGTAGAGTTGGCCAGTGGGCACACGCCACCTTTTTAAATCTAATCGCACAACTAACCATAACCGATTTATAACATAATAGCATACTTATTGATATATGAGACCACAAATACCAAAAATTTGTATTACATTTAACGAAAGCGGTTTTTATGGTATATGCACAAGAAGAGAAAAAAATCCAAAAGAAAAAGAAATGAAAAAGTAGAAAAAGAATTGAAATAATCGCCCCCAATTTTCAGTTGGTATTGGACAGAAATGAGCAGAGCAATGTGCGTTTGAAATTTCACGATGTGACCACTACACCTCATCTCTCCTCGTGGGGTTGGGGCATATCTAAATGCGAATTCAATATTCGCATGCGGTATTTATACTATTTATGCTATTCATAAGAAAGCTTGCTTGCCCCTATGTGCATGCATATTCGTCGGAATATTATTTATTTTTTTATATTTGCATTATTCTTTTTTCGAAATACTGTAAACAAGGATAAATACCACCGATATAAGCGGTCAAATTGCCCACAAGTTGACGCTGCTCAGTAATTCGATATTCATTGCTCATTTCATGTTAGAAGTTCTTTTTATTTTTTTGGTTGGTTTTAAACTCTATTTTTTCTTACCTCATTTTTAATATGTACTTTCAATTTAACCTCTCTTAAAAAGTATTATATTCTTAAAATATTACGCAGGAAAAAATAAACAGAATTACAACAATACTTCTCACAAAGTGTACGAATACAATAAATAGTTTTGATTTGTTGCTAAATCATGTATTTGAGTTGTTTTTTGCTACATATTTTCTTCTTAAAGTCATTTTTTGTTATATTTATACTAAAATATCAATTGTTATGATACTAGATGGATTCGAACTTGGAACTGCTCTCAGTGTCGCTAAATTAGGGGACACTTTGTGTTTTCTTCTCTTTATACTTAAATTTAGAAAATTTTTTATTTGAATAAACACGATTCGATTGTGATTTTATAGTAGTAAAAAAAATTTAATATTATATCCAAACGCTAGAATAATATCTAAAAAATTGTCCTTAATTTGGTAGGAGAAATTCTTTTTCTTTTCTTATATAGAAAAATCCTCACTCTTGTAGAAATAAAATAAAAAAATTGCCCCATTACTTTTGCCGACACGAATAAAAATCTTAAAAATATTATCAAAACTCTTAAAAAAAATATTACCTAACCAAAAAAAACTTGTTCACCTTTAATTTGGAAATTATTATAATAATAAAAATAAACAAAATACATCTTATAGCATAAATAATAGACTGGTTGTATCTAGCACATAAAAGGAGGCTATTTGTCTCCTTTGATTAAAACGCCATCACAGTCATTTTGCTGAGCCACTAAAGCATGAACATCAAAGAGATGGTAATCTACTTTTGTTTAACGTGGGTCATATCTATTGGTCCGCCTACAACCATAGCGTTTGGGATACGTCCAATCAGCGCACACAGACCTGCACTTGGTACGGTTTTTGCCAGCCCAACTGACCATATCCAGTTGGTTGTACTCAGCTTTATCATATCTTATATTTATTAGAAGTCTACTCAGTTTCTGCATTACAGTAACTTGCCTCCGCTCAATTCTATCATAGCCCCCCTTTTACTCCTACACTCTTTAAACTCAATTTAGTTTCCTCGTTATGGTAAGTTCCCTTAGCTATACTAACTCTACAATTTCTTTTGTTATATTTGCAAAACTGCCTTCTTGTTCTATACACGAAGCAATAAAGTAATCCGTCCATCAATCCAGTAGACCGTGCACCTCATTTTCTATTCTCCACCTTTTGTACTTCTATCTAACCTCACCCACAGAGCCCGTTCTGACAGTCAGTGAGCAGTTAAAAGATAGTCACTTTAACATATCTAAGCCTCTACTAGCTTCAGGAGTGATAGTGCCCGCGATAACTGGTATCTCTCACCACCAATCCGAAGAATGTAGCTGCGGCTTGGGTATCAACCGCAGCCTCCACTTTTTCGCTAGAGGCACTGCACCTTGATCGGGCATAGCATGACCAATCACAATGGGGTACACAACCCTCGTGGTACCACCCATAGAGCTATAGTAAGAAATTCTGTCAGTTCCATATACTACTAGGCCAGCTCAGGTACGCGGGTTCGTCTGGTATTGATCATAATTTGATCATTCTCCCATAAGTTGCCCTTGCGATATGTCAGAAGTTGTCATTTGCCCGTATTTTTTAAAAAAGAAGAAGAATAGAGCGTTACCTTAAATTCTGAGCGCTTTGGCCGTATGATATCCTACTTTTTTGACCTAAACTTGAGCAAACTTAATGTTGTTTTCAAAAATTTGTGTACCACACGATGACAAATTTTGACTTTATTGAGCGAATGCAAGATCAGCTTTTGGTGATGTCAATTGGATTGCAAGATCAATGCGATTTGACACCGTTTAACGTTTTCTTATAAAATAACATAAAAAGTTTGCTTTCATTAACAATTCCTAAATTTTAAAGCATTAAAAATCCCAATTCTATCATGTAATAGGCGAACTACAGATAACAGCTCATTAAAAATTATCTCAGAGAAAGATCGAGTCCAGCAAAAAATTTCATGATAGCCATTTAAATAATTTTAAATTTTTTTGCAAATATTATAAAATAATAACGAACTACAGGCAATATTATTGTATAAAAAAAAATTTTCATCAAAATTACAATTTAATAAATATGTTTTAATCAATTTTACTTTTCAAAGCGCAATTTTGGGTAGCAGCAACGAATTCTAGCTTCAAAAAATCGAACTGTGGTTTTTATTTTGTGTGCTAGGGCCATCATTTTAATTATATTATTTCACTCGTAAATGGATCTTATTTGTTTTCATGAAAGTTGTTCCTGTTAATGTTTATTCTACGTATTTAACAAAGTCATATTAAAAATATTTCATGCGAAAATTCAATTTTTCTATGTTTTGACAAATTGTATGTAAAAAAAATATACAAGAGCTTTTTTTACGTTAGTGCGTACTGTATATATTAATTATTATTTATATAAATATTAATTATTATATTTTTATTAATAATAAAAAAATAATAATTAATATTTATATAGACAGTGTAGTGTTATTTTTGGTTGAACTTTTTCAATCTATATTATTTTAAATAAAATGTTTGAATTTTTTTTTAAATTTTAATTTATCTTATTTATTAATACCATAAAATTTAAAAAAATATTTATTGTATGTAAAATTTTGAAAGAAAAAGGGAAATATTGTATGACGAAGGTAGACATATCTATATTGATGGTTTCAATGCAAATTATATACGAAGAAAAGTGTTCTCGTTTTATATATTTTTTTCTAATAAAATAAAAAAAAATATTACAAAATCAAATATATGTTGAATAAATAAAATATATAAAAAAAACTTTATACTCGTATTTTATATCAAATATTCTGCCACAAAAACAATGAAATTTATTTTAACAGAGCCCCCTACCTAAAACGCCGTCTCTACAGTTATACTCGTTAATATGGTTGAGTCTTTATGAAAATGTTACTCCTGAAGTGATAAATTTTCATTTTTAAGCTTTCTATAGAGGTCGCTTATGTCTATAGGAAAAATGCCGTACTAGTTGAGGGAAAAGACGTTTTTATTTTGAAGAAACTTTAATTCCATTTGAGTGTTAATATTTAAGAAATTAACAACCCAGAAAATGCTGTAAAAAGTATTACAATAAATTAGAAATTCAAATAGAAAATAAATGAATAGACAGATTTATAACGATAAATAAGGCAAGTATTTAATAAGGGAAGTATAAATTAGTATATTCTCGTTCGAAAAGAAAAGTATTTTTTTTTATAAATTTTGAAAATTTGATTCTAAAACATTATTATTAATTAGAATATTTTAAATAAATATTTTCCTCTCTATACTTAAGATTATTTATAATAAGAAAAATATTTAACTTTAAAGGCATTTTATTCAATAAAAAAAAAACAATTAAAAGAAGTACCCTTATTCAGTGACATACATATATGTATGATGTTTTCTTCTAGAAGCAGTCTTGAGTTCGGAATTAGCTTGGGACAAATGCCGTGAATTATCATAGCACTAGAAAATTATATCTCAGTAAAACAAATGACTTTAAAAACAAAATAATAAAAAAAAAATGTGGTTTTAAAAATAGTCATAGCTTCAAAAAAAAATTTATTTCTATTTTATTTAATCAATAAATTAAGTTGAACTTTTGTAGTGTATTTAAAAAATTGGAGCAAGGACGTGCCATAAAATTGTGTGTTAAACTTAGTAAGTTTATCAAGAGCATACGTTTTTTACTGGTATAAGTATAAGGCACTTTTGAGAAGCATTGGAAGACGCATCTTGTAAGGGCTCTTATGTGGTCAGACAGCCAATTAACTTTAAAGCTAATTGAGAAGTCTTAGACTTCCGTACAGATACGGTCCATCGTGATAATGCCCCTCCTATTACACGGCCATCTCTATGAATAAATTTTTGTTTCCTGTGATTCTCCTCAATAGAAGTATTGTTAACCTGATCTAAGTCCACATGACTTTTTTTAATTTTTCAATATCAAAAATTCCTTGAAAGAATGTAGTATTGGTAATGTTGATAGTATCAAAAGAAGTGTAACCGAGGTCCTGAAGGCGATTTCAGTTGAAACCTTCTAGCACTGCTAAGCCTTCCAGCACTTCAATGTATAGATTTTTTTAAAAAAAAAATAAGATTTTTGCAAAAAAAATTGGACTTATTATTTTTCTGTCATACTTCGTATTCTGAGGACATATGAGATCCTTTTACGTTAACCACAATACAATAGTTTGGAATCTAATGAAACCTCAACAAAAATAAATATTCGACACTGAAGTCCATTTTTTTAATTCTTTGTCGTTTCTTAAATGTTGAGCTTATCGTTTTCTTTCATAAACTTTCATTAAGCCACTAGTCCTTGCTATAAAATGGCAGTTATTTATTTAAAATAATATCGGTTTTTTTTTCTTTTTGAAAGGACTAGAACTTGTTTTGAAGAATAAACTATAATGAAAAATTAAATTTTGGCAAAAAACTTTAGTTTTATTCGAAAAATAATTTCGAAGCTCATCTGATCTGACCTTTTTTTCAACATGTTTTCGAATAAATAAGGCTCCAGCTTCGGTCAATATTGACTTCCCAAGTATTAACTTTTGCTTATTTATCAGCAAGGACCCTACATATCCCTATGGAAAATAATTGTAGCATTTTAGATGGCAATTAGTTATCTTATCAATAAATTGAATGGTTTCGCGAGATGTATGGGCAGTAGTTGCATTTGGTTGGAATCATATGCCGTCTAGGTTTATGGCGAACAGGTTTTTAAGAAAATAATCCTTGATAGTAGTCCGAAAATACTTCCCAACGATTATAAAGCCAGCTCCAACGTAATTTCGGAAGGAATGCCGCCGGAATACATTTTTGTGGATGTAATGGTCTCTCCAATATCTTGTGGATTTACATCACTCTAAAAGCGGCAATTTAGTTTGTTATTAAACATACCAACTGAGTCTTATATGGATGGAGACTGAGATCATTGCAAAAAATTTCCCACAAAACGAACGGATAAAAGTTAAATTGACCGGCGCTTAATGAATAAATTTGAATCTTCATCCAAATTTTTACTTACAGTGGGTATTGTCCCGTCAGTTGGCTCATATTTTCAATGGGTTGATGAACTTATAAAAAAATTGAGTAGAAAAAAACACATGAAGTGCTGCTCAGTAAGAATTCAAGTGCTGCTCAGCGAGCGCGTGGCCCATCGACGAAAACAGGTGGTAGTCGGAAGGGGCCAGGTCTGGTGAATAAGCGGGGTGGGGTAGTTTTGGACGATTTTTGGTAGTAGTTTTGGACCATTTTTTACGTGTGCGAAGAAAATCAGCTTGTTTAGAGCACGGTGCAATTTGATCAGTTGTTGGTGGTAGCGGTAAGCATTGACAGTTTCACCAAGTTTCAACTTCTCATAGTAGACGATACCCTGCTGATCCCACCAAACGCACAGCATCGTCTTCCATCCGAAGCGATTTGGTCTTGGGGAAGATGTTGATGGTTGGCCGGGATCAACCCACGATTTCTCGCGTTTAGTATTCTCGAAATATATCTACCCTTAATCGCCTGTCACAATCCGATGCAGGAACGACTTTCTTTTTTGTCTGGCGAGCAAGATTTCGCATGTGTTTTGGCGTCGCTCTATGTGCCCATCGTTCAATTCATGCGGCACCCATTTTCCGATCTTTTCAATCTTCTCCATGGAACGCAGACGCATAAAAATAGCTGGTTGAGTAACATCCAATTGCTCCGCGAGCATTTTTTGCGATTGGGTATCGTCTTCGTCCAAAAGACCCTGCAATTGATAGTCCTCAACCTTCCTAGGACGATTTTCACACTTCTTGTCCACAAGTCAAAATTGCCGTCTTTAGACCAACGAAACCAATATCGGCATATTGTTTCCGATAAAGCACTGTTACCATAGGCCTCCATAAGCTTTCCATATAGCTGATTTCTTTAAATTGAAGCAGAAAAGCAGAGCTTCCCGCATATGCTCTTTTCTGGCACAAAACTAGACATGATTACCAAAGGAAAAATGTATGTTGTTGTACGAAATTGCCGACAATGTACACTGATTAATGTTGACAGATGTCAAACTCAAAAAAAAATATGGCATGTCCATGGTAGCTTAATACGCTCACTCACGCCATCTATGACCAAACAGCGGATTTAAGCTTATACACCTGTTATTTGGAACAAAATTTACTCACAACACGACTAAAGGCAAACTAAAGGGGAAAATTACCATATATCAATATAAAAAATTCACATATTCTTACGAATAGAGAACTTATTTTCAAAGTAAATTTGGATAATTCGAAAATATTATTCCACTGTGTAAGTCTTCTTGATAAAATATCAAACTATACTGAATAAAAATCATTATAAAAACTATGACAGATAACAGAAATTTTATTAAAATAATTAGAAAAATTTAAAAAAAAAAATTAATTCTTGCCTTTAAAAATAAAATTGTGAAAAAATGAGAAAATTTTCTATTTGATAACTGAAAGCAAATGCTACTCGTAGCATATTAAATCGGTAGCAATCAGATTAATCGAATTACTTATCTTTGAATAGTGTAAATGGTTCAAATTATATTGGCACCCTAATTTTCATCTTTGATATTTATTTGATCTAAAAACGAACCCTTTTCGCTTATCGAAAAATTCAATTCGGTATTATTTTATTCCAAAGAGAATCACACCTCCACCACTAATCCTATAATTCTACAATTAAACGCACACAGTTGAAAATGAAAATACTTATTATCGCCTACCTAATAAGTATGATCTCATCTTCAAATCCTTTAAGTACTCGTATAGTATTTACTCCCAAATAGTACTTCCTCCAACCCCAAAAATTTCTTCTCTATTCTCTATTGTCGTCACCATTGACTGGATAGTGATTGTTACTGTTACAAGGAGTAAAGAGAATTCAACGATAACCGCAGTTGTCATTGTAGTCACCACATCATTAATTAGTTAATTTGAACCATCAGAGCTGACAGCTTTGTGGGTGTATGTGTATTTTGTCTCTGAGCCATTATCAGCTCCACAGTGGCACTGGCATTTGGCGCCCGGTTTGCGGTTTTGTATTTGTGCCGTAAACCTGCCCTGACAAGATTCCTTGATATGATAAACCGCACTAAACCACGTCGAACCGCAAAATAACTAACCCTATTACAACGCATTCAAGATTCACCACAAATACCGCACACACATTACACCCCATAAACACCCTAAACGAAAGCGTTGAAAATTTTACACCCTCTTCAACGTCAATGCTAATAAGGCGGAGAGCAGTGCTTTGACGGAATACAAACATTCACAATAGGTTGCGGCCTCTTCGGAATCGAATTTACGAGTAGTTTCTCCTTTTTGCTTGCGTTTGGATTTTTGGGAAAATGCCTAGAGTGGCAAGTTTAAATAGCCGCGAAAAAGGGGTCTCATCCAACTCTCTATTCGATGTTTTGACTATTTCGTCGGTTATTTACTTAATCTGTTTTTGTCAATCACACGCCAGTTCTACTGTTAAATTTTGTCTCCGCTCCCAATAGACACTATTATGCCCTTGGGGGTAGAGGTACAAATAATCTGTACAGATCAGGGTAGATAGGTACGAGTATTTTATGGCAACTGAATTGATTCATTTTTTTTAAACATTTCATATTTGATATTAAAAAAAAAAAAAAAACTAAAATCAAAGCTGAGTCCTTTTAAGGAGTTTCTCCGCTAATGCCATCACAAATAGTAACTCACTATTTCCCATTGGAATAATTAAGAAAAACCATCCCCAATAAAAAGGTACTCAACTAGAATAGATGAATCCGTTTGTGGCCTACATTTTCAAGGTATTTAACTTATTTTTATGGTAGTTATTTTCGTTTATATATTTTGTTTTATTTGTATTCCATGTTCTTCGGATTTTATGTGATAACGTTTAATTTAAGGACTATTTTCCGCTAACTTCAAAAGTGTAATGCGGCATAAATCCATTAGGTAAACTCCTTTTGATGTGATGATCACTTGTAATCCTATTAATTAAGATACTGAGAATAAAATGAAAAGGAGTAACTGCGATAGTAGACGAGTAAGCGTGCTTAGTTCTTTGTGGTTGTTATTTGGTAGTTAAAAGACTCTAATCCGTACGACGTTATATTGTGTATATAAGGTCGAAAATTCCCTAACACTTGTTGGGAATTTTTTTCTTTGTTTATTTATGAAATTATTTCTGAATTTTAATGTGTTTTTTTTTCTGGAAATTTTTCTGGCATTTGCTTAAAGTAATATTAGGCATACATTCTTGATTTTCTATTTTATGTGCTTTATTTTTTTAGGAATGTAATAGGAGAGGAGTCAGGAGAGCAGGAATATTTTATAAAACAATTTTGATGTAGTCATTAAGGAAAATCAGCATCAAAAATCTTTGAAAGAATTTCGGACTCAAAAAGAAATGAAGAACCGAAATTTAGCAGCACAAGATTTTTAATATTTAAGCTTTTAAAATATTAATAATGCAAAAAATATAATTTTTTTTAGTCCGAAATATAATATATTTTCTTTTTTCTTTTGTCAATTCGGGAGGGTATTAGTTATAGGAAAAAATCAATTAAAAAAAACTTTTTAAAGTTTGCTCAATATCTTAGACTGCATACAAATGAAGGCAAAATAAAAAAAAAATGGTCGAAAACAAAACTACAGAACGTAAGCCTAGAATAGTTAAATTATTTTCAAAGTTGGCATTAAGAGTGCAACTGATAACAGCAGAATCGATCATACCAAATTCAGTTAGTTTTAGTTATTCCGCTTGGAAATTCTGACCATAACATCATGTTTTCTTTGGAAAGTTGGGTTCTCAGTAAAAACCATTGAAAACTCTTATCGGAGAAGAGGATTCTTTGAAAATTTTAAACCCCCTCCATGAGAATGCACGATTCCGGAGCTTATTTAATGATGAGGTTCTGATCTAGTTGTGGTTAAAATAAAGCTCAATAAGCTGCGGTGAGCTGGGACTAGACTCCTAATTGCAATGCCACTTATGATGACTATGAAATTAAGAATATTTAATCGAATATTTCGTTTACCAATAGTCGAAGATTTTTTAATACTAATTTTCTGATGCATAAACCTCAAAATTTAAGTACTTAAAAATTAATAACATCAAAAAAAATAATGCCTAAATAATTCCAATCCATTTAAAGATTTGTTGAGGCTTTTTCTTATAGAAAATATTTTTAATAAAATAAACTGCCTTTTAAAAGTGTAGTAAATTTTAACAATAATACAAAATATAAAGTAAAATAAAATAAATAAAAATTGACTTACCTTTTTTTGTATTGAGATCATCAGCGAGTATTGTGCATGTGGGACCATTTGGACTTAGCGGTTGTAGAGGAAATGGTGAACCACCATTTAACGGAGTTGAATACCATGCGGTCGGTGCTCTTGGCCAACATGCTCCTGGTGGTCCAGTCTGATGATGATGGTGGTGATGATGGCCATTCAATAGTCGTAATTTATCATAGACTGTGTCACCTGAACTGCCACCACTACCGCCACTGCCTAACGGTGTAGCGGTTTGTTGTGCTCCTGTATGCCCGGTCGCTGTATTACCGCCAGATGGCTGCGTTTGCTGTTGTAATTGTTGCTGTTGTTGTTGCTCTTTTTGTGCTGCTAAATTGCGTAAGACACGATTTATAGATGATACCTGAGACAATGATAGAAACAAAATTCCGATATACAAATAAACTCTCATACTCAGCACATTGAAAACAGTAAAAAAGTTTTGTTTTTCTGCTCTTATATTCAGAATTTATTCGTATTATTTATTATGACTAATATTAAAATTTGTTAAATAAAAAAACTGCCATTTACAATAGAATACAGGTGATGAATAAAAAAGAAGAGAAATTTGTTCGATTTTTCTGTAATGAAAAGCGTCACAAAATTTCCACCCTCTTATACTCGTATTGGAATTGTTTGTAGACATTATACAAATTTATATGATTATATTCGTATGTGTATATAGGTGCGTATAATTTTTTATTTGTATTTCTTTTTTTTGGTCTTTATTCTTGAAAATTTTTCTTAGCTTTTCTTTCATTTCATTTTTGTTGTTCGATTCTTTCCACAATCATTTATTTGACTGTAAGTGAAAAGAACAGTCAAAATGGTGTGCAGGAAAAGAAAATTCTTAAATAATACTTAACCGAGGGTAACTAAAAGCTCATGACCGCTGCCATCATCGTTTATAATTCACCGTTCACCATGTACCATTTGGCATAAAAGAAACCAAGAATGAAAAATCATCGGAGCGATCCCAGTTAAGATTCTCCCCCAAGGCACTTCGAAGATGTGCCCATAATGTACGCATGGAAATTTTTATCATACTTCTTTCATTTTTTTTTTGTGCCTCATTATTCGGACAAGCTACATACACGAGGATATCTTAAATGGAGAATGAAAGCAGCCTAGTCAGTTTCGATGAAATTATAGTCATGCCAGCTGGTTTCTTTGAATCTACTATTACTAATGCTAGTGACAGCGAATTAGCCTGTAGTCGTGCTAGTGACAGTGGCAAGCGACCAAAGACGACAGTTCACCATGCAATTGGTAAAATACTCATATCAGACAGACTCCTTTTGGAAATGTGGTGAATAAGAAATGGAAAAAATGAGAGGGTGATAGTGTGATTTTGGGGTAACGTATAACCGACCACCATCGATAGATAACAATGGACCGACAAATCAACCCAAAATTTTTGTCACAATCTAGGACGCAGTTTATACACTCAGTTAGAGGAAATATAAAACGATAACGGAAGGGCGGTAAGTAAGTGTATTCATCTAAGGGGTGAGAGAAAGAGAATTATAGGAAAAATTATTACTAAATATATAGTACAATAGAGAATTGTATAGTAGAATAGTAGAACGGTGCACAGAGCCTAATGGAGTTGAAGAGGCTAGTCTACGTGATGAAGGGTAGAAAAATGAGCTCGGTAATGGAGAGAACTGGAACGGAATATGCGGGAAAAAAATAAACTAAAAATAATATTGTAGATAAACGGAATACGGAAGAGATGTAAGTGTATTTAAGAATATTCACGGTTCCGCACCTCCTACATTCTCTACCACAGTCCCTCCTTTCCGGACTACCAATGAGCAACGATACGTTCGATTCGATTGAAGAGGGATGAAAAAATAATATTGTGAGAATAGCAACAGCAACAGCAACAATACAACAAAGACCGTATCGAATCGGAAAGAAAGAAGTCTTCAAAAGAAATGGAAGTGAATCCCTTGATTATTATTATATAATGATGATTGCGAATGGATGATAAGACAACCATTTTATGATTATATATGTGTGTATCCATGTATGTCTTAACAGGAGAGGGTAAGAAACTGTTTATTCATAGACAATTCTCTAATACATATGAAAATGTCCTTCCAATCATAAGCAAATACTAGCACAATTTCTAAGCGAATTTTTATTCAACACGTCCATATATATAAAAATAATGAACGGCAGGACTTGGGTGTATGCAAGTACGATATCGGTCATATTTAAACCGGTCATATTTGAACACTTTTTACCAAAGGGGAGGAACTACAAATTAAACTACCCTACTAAGGTGGTAGTTTTCTAGTAGAGATTTTTTTTTAAATTTTTGATCAATATTGGAAAATCTTTTAGAAAAAAGAAGATTGCAATCAATAATTTCATAATTATTCCAATTTCAAAAATGTTCTTTTTTTTTAAACTAAAATTTACCTTTTTTTATAAAAGAAAAAAAAATAAATAATGAAAACTATTAAATTTGACCACCTCAACTTACTACGTCTTTTGTTACAGCTGTCAAGTATAACGTAGTAAAATTTACTAAAACTATCAAAAGATACTATGAAAAAGGACTTTCTATAAAAATTATAATAATTTTTGTTTATTTAATTGCCTTGCAATCTTCGGTTCCTAATCCCAAAAAAAAATACTAAATCCTGTATCTTTGTATTAACCTATCAGCTTGTTACTAATTCTTGGAATTTTCTTTTGAAAAACTTCTACTAAAACGCCTTTAATCTATCTCTTGAAGATACCAAAATTATCCCCCATTGCCAATTTGGTTTCTGTACAGAATACTCCATAATCCAGTAAAATGAGTTAACATATCACATGTCTTTGAGCAAGTATGACATTCTGGAGTAATCTGGAAACTTAAAAGTTTCCTACTCTTCGTATGCTTTCTTATTTTAAAGTCATTTTCTCTTACAGTCATTTTCATATTACACTTAACACTGACCATTCTGATATGTCCCCTATTGCCAAAACGATGACTGCTAACTATGCGGATGATATCTTACATTCTAACTCAAAGAGCTTCCAAAAACCTACAATTCCATATCAAAAATCTCCAAGGCTAGTTTAATAGGTGAATAGTGAAATTAAATGTGTTGAAAAGTGTTCATGTTACCTTCACCCTTTGTAAAGATTCCCTTATCCCAGTAAGGGAATCTAAACAGACAACCTACTTGAAATTCTCACACGCTATTAAGAAGATTTGAACATAACAGACATTATCGACTACTACTTAAGCCACAGCACAACCGATCAAAAGTGACAATAAAAAACAAACCTTTAATTTACAATTTACAAGACAATTTTAAAACCAATCTGGGCTTACGGAATGGAACTTTGTCGTTCTACTAAGCATACCAATTCGAAAAATGGTTAATACTCCATTCAACGTTTAGAACAAAGTTATCCATTATGACATAAATATTTTCTTATGAGTTTCTCGTTATAAAAAGTTGCATACTCAAATCTCGTTAGAAAACTCTGCTATGTTACTTTCCTCATAAACAAACACTTATCGACTCGTTAGGTAGAGAAACACCGATGGGTATGTCATAAAATCTGCATGTAACAATGTTTATGTGGTTGTATATATGAAATAAAATTTAGATAAAAACAAAGGCCGGATGCTCGTCCAATTCGTACACGTGAACATATAGTCGCTGCCAGCGAAAGCGTGCGTGAAGAGTCAAGCACATTTACTAGGCATCGTTTAGAGGAACCTTCATTTGCAAACCGTATAAGATCCAAATTACTTAACTCATTGGATTATGTGCAATTGGATGATTGAAAGACCTGACAATTTTTCATCGAATATCATCTTTAGCGACGAAGTCAATTTTCACATCGACAGCTGCGTTAACAAACAAATTGTTTGAATATGGGGCGTAGAAAACCCTTACGTGACTTACGAAAAACCGGTTTATGGGCTGGTCAAATCATTGAGGAACACAAATTGAATATGACTGAGCTTTGATTTTAACAAGACGGGACGCTATGCTTAATCTCACAAAACGTTGATAGTAACAAAGAAAAAAGTCCAGCGGTGTTAAATCGAAATTGCCCGCCAAGATTTTTCGATTTGACACCGCTGGACTTTTTTCTTTGCAGATATTTGAAAGGAAGACAAGGTTCGGTTGCAGATCTGTTTTTTATACAGAATTGTAAAGGATCTACAAATTATAACTCTTTCTTCTGAAAATTTTGAATAAAACGCACATTTTCTATTGAAATATTTTGTAGAGACTGTGTGAATTAAAAACGATTGTTGGGTAAATTCAGCTCTTGAATTTTGTATGAACTATTCTAATAGACTTTATATTTCATCGTCACCTCTTCGCAAAATTTGACGTCCATTGAATTTGCTTTACCATAAATCGATTATTTGTTGGAAAGTGTGGCACTTAGAGCCGCTATGTTTGTCATCAAACGTAGGCCATAAAAAATTGGTTACCATGTCTCTGAAGGAACACTCCATTGATAGTAACTGTAGTACCAGCCTAATTTTTGAAAAAAATATGGACCAATGAAGTTGGTTAATGTAACTGTATAAGCGCACTTTATTAATCGAAAGGTTATGGAATAGCTGCTTTTGGATTTTCAGATGCCTCAATGCTACAATTTTGCCGTCTAAGTGAAATTGAGCTTCGTCTCATGATCCAATCAGAGAAATGTTGACATTGAAAATGAACTGATGGCATTAATTTGTGCACCAATTGGAATTTATAATGCTTAAAAACTAAATCCTTGTGCAAAATTCTTCATGAAGTCATTGTGAACACGCCTGACTGTCATAAGACCGATAAAACTGAAGCAATATTTTCAGCTTAACGAGCTGTACGAGCTCAGTGCACTCAAAATCATCCACCAAATTCTTGATTGGGAGACTCAGATTATTCCGACCAAAAATATCGTGAACTTTCCAGATCGACCATTTTTCATAACGGATTTGAATTATTTTTTTATAACTAATGCAAAAAATACAATATCAGAAAAAGGTCTGAACTCGACGCGGTGCGATGGCCGAATACAAGTTGAGCATTAAGAGCAAAAACCCTACAAATGTTTAGTAGAAAAATTATTCTCGTTCGCCTATGAAGACTTTTTGAATAATTTTTTTTCCCACATTTCTTAATCAACAAAAAAAAATTACTCACCTAATAATGTGAATAGAAATTAATTAATATGAAAATGAATATAATTAGTTATTTTAATAATTTTATTAATTTATTCATATTTGGCAGACATTTCTTTTTTTTTTTTTGCAATCGGAAATTTGTAGTTTTCTATTTAAATTGTGAATTGAAAAAGGAAGGCGATGATGAGATGACATTACATAAAATGGCGACTTGATAGAAAAATTTGGTTTTTTGTTTGTTTTTGGGATTTTGTTTAAAGTTTTAACTTTAAGACATGAATTATTAATATTTGAAGAATACACAACGATAATAAATAAGTGAAAAAATAATTTTGGTTATACAATAAAAAAAAAAAGAAGAGAACTCAAACAGAAATTCAAATTTTTCGAACCGTAAAAATTGATAAATTATCCGCTATGAGTGATTAAAATAAAAAAAAGAATCAGGAAAAATTGACGTAGAATATCAAAAAAATAAGTGTAAATTTACCAATATTCTTAAAGATATTTTTGTCGGTATTGCCTTTTGTATGTGTGTATAGAGGAAATTCTGCTTTTGTGTAGCCGAGAGTGTTAAGTAAATCTGGGGTTGCCTTGTTTAAGCGTTAAACAACTGATTTCTTTTCTTGAATATCTTAGCTGATTTCTTTAAGGGTGCATAAATTATGATCACCCCGTTTTATTTTTCATTTTATTATTATTTACTTTTTTTCCCATTTCTATTTGTTGCCTTCATTTTACGTTTTTTTCCTCTGTCATAGACTATTTTCTTGAAGCTTTGTTCTATTTGGCAAATATATATTCTGAGTTTTATTATTATTTTTACACATTGGTTTTCGTATTTTTTCCTGCTTTTCTTTCTTTTCTTTTTAATAAATATATTTTGTTGATTTACTGTATTTAGATTTGGTATTTACATTTTCTTAATATGGCGTTACAAGGTTTTTTTCTTCTCTCCTTTTCTTTTGTTTTTCTTATATGAACGGTCATAATTCCCCTTTTTTTCTTTTCTTCTTCTTTTAGATAATAAGAAGTTATTAATAAATACATCTTTAAAATGATTCCGTTCTATTTTAATTTTTATAAGAAAAAGTTTCTTATTTTTTTAAAGGTTAGAAGAGATTTTGAAAATTGTTATTGTGCTTTAAAATTTATTATTTATTATTTCATTGAGATTGATTCGGAAATTTCTAGTAGCAAAAAGGAAAAGTAAAAATAATTTTTCCCAAAAGAAAGTTTTCTTTTCAAGAACTTTTAGCCAAATAGTAAATTATTAATTAGAATTTTGTACTCCTCAGACTTAAGAGATAGTGAGTATTTAATTTTTCTTTTAAAATTTTTTGCCATTTTGGATATTTTTTTAAGGCTCATTTACTCAAGCTTAATTTTGCGACGATTAATCGAAAATATTGTGAACTTTTTGTGACTGCAGTAATATAAGTGTCCCTTTTTTTTAATAATCGATAATCTAGTTTCCAGCATTTCTATTGGTGGGCAAAATTAAATACTTTTTTTCTTCAAATTGTAAAGACTCTTTTCACTCTAGATTTCTAAAAGTTTTGAATTGCTTCTTCTTTAAAAATTAATCACAATTTATGACAAAAATAAAATGGAAATGAATACTGAAAAGGATGCCAAAAGCTTCTACCACTTAAGAAATCTACATACTCGTGTACAAGGTATCTAAAATTGAGAATATATTCCTTGAAAGTGTGGGTCTTAAGCGATAATATTCAAATGAATAATATTAAAATGGCCGCCACAACATTTCTTGCAGGATCCTTTTGTTTTGAGGTACCATAATTTTTAAAGACTTTTTCATAGAATTAGTGCTGTAATTTGGCAATTACTTGACGGATGTGTGCGTCTTAAAATCCTCCTAAATATTAGGATTGTTTGTGTAAATACAATATTTTTATAGCTCTACAAGAAAACGCCTAATGGCGTTAAATATCACAATTTTGAAGAAAAATTTTGCAAATCAGTAAATCTTGCAATTGAACGTAATGGAAACTTTTTGAGAAAAAACGTCTAAATTCTTTGTAGTTTGAGGTTTGTGGTGCCGTTATGTTAAAATCACATGTAGCTTAGATTAAAATCTTCAAGTTTTAGGCGAAAAAAAAATGTTTAAAATCATCCATAGCGCTCAGAATTGATGGTAAGTGTTTATTCTCTTTCATTTGCACAAAAAAATCCGCGACAATGACACTCTGAAACCAAATCATGACACCAAACGGTCACTTTCCGCCGATACAAGGGCTCTTTTATCATTAATTATACCCAATATACGAGGTCTGTAAAAAAAATTATCGCAATTTTGAATTTCCGCGGGTTACGTATATTAGATTTTTTTGTGAGGTTATGTTGGTACTCATGTCTCTCACTTATGCCGAAAAGTTCGGCCATTTTGAATGTTCAGTTAATTTGTTGGACTCTATCCAGTTCACTCTTAATGTTCAGTTAATTAACATTGCTAAGTAGCTGTTGGACTCTATCCGCGACCACCCAAATTTGCTCCAAAGGATCATAACTGGTGATGAATCATAGGTTTATGGTTATGATGTGGAAATCAAAGCTCAATCATCCCAATGGGAGCTGCCGTACAAACCAAGACAGAAAAAAACGCGCCAAGTTCGGTCGTATATGAAGGTTTTGCTTATAGTTTTCTTCGATTGCAGGGGCGTGGTGCATTATGAGTTCTTACCACAGGGTAGAACGGTCAATAAGGAATATTACCTGCAAGTAATGCGCTAGTTGCACCATGCAATCCACCAAAAACGCGCGGAAGAAGAAAAATTGGCTTTTGCCATTTATGCCCAACAACAAAACAATAATAATTTCGCAGACACCGTATTCCCCAGATCTGCCCCCCTGTGAATTTTTCTTGTTCCCGAAACAGAAGAGCCTCATGAAAGGACGACGCTACGATACGATTGAGGGGATAAAGACGACATCGAGGAGCTGAACAAGATCACAAAAAATTATTTTTTGAAGTGCTTCGAGGAGGATTACTTTGAAGGGGACAAAATAAATATTCATGAGTAAATAAATAACTTTTGAAAAAAACACAAAATTCGCTTTGAATATTTCTTTTGAACAGCCCTCGTATGGCAATTTTACTTCTACAAAGTTTAAAATGACGGTTCTCAATAGTAATATTTTTTAATACAAAAATAATAAAGCATACTTCTTGGTGTTATTGTAATACAAAAAATGTATTAGATCAAATTTTGTGGAAAAATTATGCTTTGAAAATTTCATTTTCAAATGGATTACAATCACTGTCAACCATGTCAGTTATTCTAAAGAACAATTTTCAGGGTGAACATTCTAAAAAATGCTACGAACTGAAAATTTTCCTTCTATAAAAGTGAAGAAATATTTTAAAGATTTCTTTCTTGAAAAATACCATTCAGAAAAGGGGCACTGAAATAAATCAGTTTTGATGGTTTGTTAAAAATGAAATTAATTCAAAATCGACTTTTTTTGAGTATATAAATAATCATTCTGTTAACACAAAAATTTTCTATTTGTACTTACACTTGGTATATTATCATTAGAGCAGACACCATCCTGTAGTAATCGATCGCGAATCTCCCACGCAAATATGCTAGGACACTCACGCTTGTAATGTGAAATTTTACTAACAACTTCAGCTGTTGCCACTCTTGGCTTAGAGCCTCCAATAGCACGAGGTCGTATACTACCAGTTTCGTAGTATCTGGAAAAAAATGAGAAAAATTTTCATAATAATTTTCCAAAAATATTTTCTCAAAGCTCTTCTGGCAAATCGATGAACCAGAACACATGCACATATTTTCAATTAAAATATTTTATCATTTATGAAATGACAACTATCGATTGAGTAAATTTATAAAAAAAAAAAAAATGTCTTACCTGCCCAAAATTTTACTAACACAACCGTTTGACACTTGAAGTATGCGAGATATATCACAGGGTCTGGCTCCCGAATGTGCTAATTCAACAATTTTCTGTCTAGTTGAATCAGGTAATGGCCGTCCACCCACAAATACACCACCCAACTGGTTTACTCCGCTGTGACCTGGAATTAAAAATCAAATAAAAATTGTTGTAACAAATTTCATTTTTAACAATATTTTTTTATATAAGAAAATTTTACTTTTTCACTAAGAAAGGATTAGTTTTAATTGGTCTAAGAAGTTTAGTTTAGCTTTCTACGTATTTTAAATTTTATCTTATATACCTTGAATAGTCCCATGCAAAAATGATGCCTAACTTTGTGGATGTATCTTTTTACTTTTTATCTCTCTTGTTGGCTAAATCTCTCTTGTTTGCCTTAGAAGAAGAAAAAAACCCCTCTTGGTAACCCTGATTAATATTTCAAAAGTGGTAAGGGATTTTTTTCTTAAAATAAAATTTTTCAAAATGGCTGACATAATCTGATGATAATTGAACTTCCAGTTGAAAATGTCTAATGTTGTTTTTTTTTTTTTTTTGTTTAAGGATTTCCAAGGTTGTGAACACAATTTTTTTAAACCGTCCAAAAATTATTTTTACAATTTTTTGAAAGGAGCATTTTTTTTTTTTTTTTATACAAATTTATAATTTTGACCTAAAGCTAAGGTCTCTATTTTAATAATACATTTTACGTTAAATTTCTCTTAAGACCTAAAATACTAATAAAAAACATATAAAATTTTGTTGTAAACAACTTATTTACTGATATAAGGTCTGTTAGAGTTTTCATTAGGAGCAGGGATTTAATTAGGGAAATTTTATTGGAAATGTTTGTAGATTTTGTAGTTCATAGGTTATACGCAATTCTTAATAAATGTTCGTTACAAAACAATTTTTTTTTAAATTTGCGGAAAATTATAAGCCGGCGCCCCAGTAGCACAATCGCAGCGTGCTGAAGTACCATCCAAGGGGTCATGTGTTCGAATCTCACTGAGGCATGGTCCTACGCTAATTTACAAAAATCAATTTCCTTTGAATTTTAATCTAATTTCCTTATCCCGTTATACCTTTCTCGCCAAATGGCCTTAATTATCATTACCTAAAATGATAATTAACAACAACAACAACAGCAACTATCCAAATTCTTCTTTATTAAAAATTATAATCTTTATAAGATAGTCAAATTGATAAATATAAAAACCATAATATTGATAAGAATATTCCATAAACTAAATTAAGGTTATGGAATATAAATTAAGGTCCTACCAACTACATCATAAATTTTAGGGTCAAGAAATTGTCACTTATTTAGGATTATTTATATTATTGAAATTTTTCGTACTCATTTAATTTTTAAAAAGTTTTATTTTTACTGCGCAAAAAGTTTTTACTAATTCAGGGATCTTAAAATTTTTTTTTAAATTATAAAATTAATCGCCATGTTCTTTTTTGACCATAAAAATTAATTTTTACTAATTTACGAATTCAAACAAATTTATAATTTTATGGTCCAGAATTGTTTGCTTATTTTAACATACACAAATTCTTACTATATTAAGACTTTAAATATTTTTAAGAGGGTTCAAATTCTTATTATCAATTATTTTAGAATTTACAAGTTTGAAATTGTTTTAAAATACAAAATAATTTTCAAAATCCTAAAATGTTTACTTACTTTTGAGACACTACGTTTTAACTTTTTTTTTAGGGTCCTTTTAATAATTTTATAAAACAAATGAATTTTTCGGTTAAAAATTATTTTTACTAATTGTTCGGTTATTAAGTTGTTTTGGTTTTTTTTATTATTTAGAATCTAAAATTCGTACTTATCGTAGGGTTTTTTTTTGGGGTATATAAACTATTATAAATTTGAGGGTCCAAAAGTTCTTATTTAATTTAGAACTTAAAAATTTTCAGTAAAATTCGAGTTCGAAAGTTTTCTGAGAGCTGCCAACAAATTTTTCTGAATATATTTTTTATTAATTTTAAAGTCTATACGTTTTCACTTATTTTAGGACCTTAAATTTCTTTATTCTTTCTAGAACAAGAAAGGTTTTTCTATTTTTTGCATCTAAACGCTACTAATTTGGACATTGTACAATATAAATTAAAGGACTCTTGGTTGTGTAGGGTCCCAATTTTTATTTAAGGTTTAAAATTGTTAGTTTTCTTTTTGGGTCCATAAATTAGAACTTTTTTGGGGTCAAAATGTTCTTATTTAATTTAGAATTCAAAAATTCTCACTGAAGTTCAAGTTCGAAAGCTTTCTGAGAACTGCCAACAAATTTTTCTGAACATATTTTTCATTAATTTTAGAGTCTAAACGTTTTCACTCATTTTAGGACCTTACATTTCTTTATTCTTTCTAGAACAGGAAAGGTTTTGCTATTTTTGCATCTAAAAGCTTCTAATTTGGACATTGTACAATATAAATTAAAGGATTCTTGGTTCTGTAGGATCCCAATTTTTATTTAGGGTTTAAAATTGTTAGTTTTCTTTTTGGGTCCATAAATTATAACGTTTTTGGGGTCAAAATGTTCTTATTTAATTTAGAATTCAAAATTACTCACTGAAGTTCAAGTTCGAAAGCTTTCTGAGAACTGCCAACAAATTTTTCTGAACATATTTTTCATTAATTTTAGAGTCTATACGTTTTCACTTATTTTCGGACCTTAAATTTCTGTATTCTTTCTAGAACAGGAAAGGTTTTGCTATTTTTGCATCTAAAAGCTTCTAATTTGGACATTGTACAATATAAATTAAAGGATTCTTGGTTCTGTAGGATCCCAATTTTTATTTAGGGTTTAAAATTGTTAGTTTTCTTTTTGGGTCCATAAATTATAACGTTTTTGGGGTCAAAATGTTCTTATTTAATTTAGAATTCAAAATTTCTCATTGAAGTTCAAGTTCAAAAGCTTTCTGAGAACTGCCAACAAATTTTTCTGAACATATTTTTCATTAATTTTAGAGTCTATACGTTTTCACTTATTTTAGGACCATAAATTTCTGTATTCTTTCTAGAACAGGAAAGTTTTTGCTATTTTTGCATCTAAAAGCTTCTAGTTTGGACATTGTACAATATAAATTCAAGGATTCTTGGTTCTGTAGGATCCCAATTTTTATTTAGGGTTTAAAATTGTTAGTTTTCTTTTTGGGTCCATAAATTATAACGTTTTTGGGGTCAAAATGTTCTTATTTAATTTAGAATTCAAAATTTCTCACTGAAGTTCAAGTTCGAAAGCTTTCTGAGAACTGCCAACAAATTTTTCTGAACATATTTTTCATTAATTTTAGAGTCTATACGTTTTCACTTATTTTAGGACCTTAAATTTCTGTATTCTTTCTAGAACAGGAAAGGTTTTTCTAGTTTTTGCATCTAAAAGCTTCTAATTTGGACATTGTACAAAATAAATTCAAGGATTCTTGGTTCTGTAGGATCCCAATTTTTATTTAGGGTTTAAAATTGTTAGTTTTCTTTTTGGGTCCATAAATTATAACGTTTTTGGGGTCAAAATGTTCTTATTTAATTTAGAATTCAAAATTTCTCACTGAAGTTCAAGTTCAAAAGCTTTCTGAGAACTGCCAACAAATTTTTTCTGAACATATTTTTCATTAATTTTAGAGTCTATACGTTTTCACTTATTTTAGGACCTTAAATTTCTGTATTCTTTCTAGAACAGGAAAGGTTTTGCTATTTGTTGCATCTAAAAGCTTCTAATTTGGACATTGTACAATATAAATTAAAGGATTCTTGGTTCTGTAGGATCCCAATTTTTATTTAGGGTTTAAAATTGTTAGTTTTCTTTTTGGGTCCATAAATTATAACGTTTTTGGGGTCAAAATGTTCTTATTCAATTTAGAATTCAAAATTTCTCACTGAAGTTGAAGTTCGAATGTTTTCTGAGAGCTGCCAACAAATTTTTCTGAATATATTTTTCATTAATTTTAGAGTCTATACGTTTTCACTTATTTTAGGACCTTAAATTTCTGTATTCTTTCTAGAACAGGAAAGGTTTTGCTATTTTTGCATCTAAAAGCTTCTAATTTGGACATTGTACAATATAAATTAAAGGATTCTTGGTTCTGTAGGATCCCAATTTTATTTAGGGTTTAAAATTGTTAGTTTTCTTTTTGGGTCCATAAATTATAATTTTTTTGGGGTCAAAAAATTCTTATTTAATTTAGAATTAAAATATTCTCACTAAAGTTCGAGTCCGAAGCTTTCTGTTAGCTGGCAAAAAAAAATTTTCTGAATATATTTCATTAATTTTTAAGTCTATACGTTTTCACTTATTTTAGGGTCCTAAATGATTTAATTCTTTCTATAATCCAAAAGGTCTTGCTAGTTTTTGCATCTAAACACTTCTAATTTGGGAATTGCAAAATATAAATTAAAGAATTCATAGTTTTGTAGGGTCCAAATTTTTATTTAGGGTTTCAAATTGTTAGTAAGGTCCATAAATTATAACTTTTTTGGGGTCAAAAAGTTCTTTTTAGTTTTAGAATTGAAAAATTCTTACTTAATTTTCCCTAAAATATTTTACCTATTTTAGAGTCCATAAGTTTTTAATTGGTGTAGGGTGTAAAAACGTTTACTTATTCCAGAATCGCTTTTGCGTTCAAAAAGCTTCTAAATTTTTTGAGTATCTAAAATATTTTTAAAGCGCGATATAAATTTAAGGTTCCTAACTTTTTTGCAATTATTTAGTATTGAAAAATTTTAACAGGACTAAAATTGTTTGAATTTTAGTGCTCCTTAATTTTATTTTATTAATTTTACTATCAAAAATATGTCATGAATTTTATGAGAATTTCAAAAATTCCCATTCAATTTCAGAAGATCTTTAGAATCTTGCTTTTTTATTTCAAGACCCTAAAACTCCTTTAAAACTTTTTAGTTATCCTAGGGTCTAAAAGTTTTAACTTATTTCACAACCAAATACATTTTAAAATGAATTTTTAACGAGCAAAGATTTTGTTATTTAGTTTTTTTTTTTTTTTTTGCAGCTCAAGAGTTTTTAAAGCGAAGTTTTTATAAGGTCAAATGTGTACTCAATTTTGACAAGGAAAACTTAGTTTAAACCAGCCAAAATTATTGGATGTTCCTGATTAAAATTTATTTTCTAAAGAGCATATTTTATTACTTGAGATATTATTGAGGCTAGGCTATATTATCTAACACAATAAATTCAGTAAGTAAATATAATTCTTAAAGATGAAAACATTCGAGTATCTGGACAGATTGGAATAAACTAGAAATGCAATTTCTCGAATCCATCTCAAATTCGAGTACTTATTTTCAGATAATGTGTACGACGAGTAAGTACTGGTGGCATTAAAATACCTTCTGAATCCTCACCGTCTCTAGAGTCTGCCGGCTCCCTCCCAATGGTTGGTACAGGGTCGTTTACCATAATACACACACATACATATATATATGACACACCAATGATGCCTAGAATTCACGTTTGTCATTATTGGTAAGGCCTATGGTAAATGGTGCAGAACCTAACCGAACAGCAGGAATAACAGAGCATAGCATCGTCAGTACGGTGGATGGCTGGATCGATGGACATCATGTCCCTTCGAATGGGCAACGCTGGCACAAATGCATTCCTTACGTAGTCATATGGACGTGCTCGGCCATAGGCATACCTTTTTCCGTGCGCTTACGGACAGGTAATTCTCGGCGATGTTTGTATTTCAACCGTTAACTAATCCGTGTTGACATTTTTTGAAGAATGCCACACCAAATTATCCGGTTGATTGGAAATTACTCTAGCGAAGCACAATACTGGGTGGTTGGTTGGTTGTTGGTTAAGTTGTTTGATATAAAAATTCCCTTTTTTCATAGTATTCCGCCTCACAATTTTTGTTGTGTTTGTTTCTCTTTTTTTTTCGTGGTTCTTTCTTTTATTATAATTTAATTTTGTTGGTTTTTTTCAGGTGGGAGGGGGGGGGGGGGTGTGTTTGGGTTAATTTTGTTTCATATATTTATTACTGTTGATTATATTTTTTTTTTTTTATTAAATATTTAATAAGAGTATCTGAACTATTTTAAATAGAATTGATTTGTCGACACATTTTAAATATAGAATTTTTTGGGGCTTCTTTTTTGTTTGTTTTAATCGATATTTTTATTATTATTGGGCTTTGTTACTTTCTTGTTTTGTTGTTTTTTTTTTGTTTTTTTTTTGGTTTTTCTATTAAGATTGATCGGTTGGAGATTTTTTTCCCCCAAAAGATTATTAATATTTAGTATGGGCTCTATTCATTTTCTTAAAATATTTTCATTTTTGAGCACTGAGGAATAGAATGAGTTTGTATTTTCTGTTTTTATTTTTTTCTCTATAAAGTCTTTTGAATATGAGTGCCACGTTGCGACCATAAGGAGGATATTTATAAAAAAGACCTCATAAACATATTCTACAATATAAAAGAAATGCAAAGAAAAAATCCTTATTCACAAATTTTACTTAAAAAATCATTAAAAAAATTCTCTTTTCCTTCTGCAGAAAGAATATTGCTACTGTAATGATTGGTGGCTTGGAACTTATTTGAACCTATTTACAATTTTTTTTTACTATAAAAGATTTTTGAGCAAATTTCCATCGTATCGATTATGGAATGCGTCATTCTGTTGGAATATTGGAATTAAAAATAATAAAAATTAATAAATAAAACCATCAGCATAGCTTGGCATGTCTATTATCGTGGTCGATCGTTCGGCATTTCTTATGTCGGCCTCATACCCATAGTTAGTCTGTCAACAAGACTGTCATATACTCCTTTTCCAACTTTTATGGGTACTTTTATAGTCGGAATTTTTCTTATGTTCTTTATCGAATCAATAGTTTTTATGACAACTATTCAATCTATTAAATAGTCGGTGATGCTATTGTATCATGATCTCGCCCTGTACTATATGCACAAAAGAGTTCGCATATGCTTAATATATTCAATTTGAGACCCCAAACTTGATATGCTAATACGAGTATCGGAACGGACATGAAATATTTTCAAATCATTTTCAAATTTGCTTCATTTAATTCCTGTCTCAATAGATAGAAATTTTCACATTTATCCGATTTTATTAACACATTTTTAATGTACTGTGTATGTCAGTTAAGTGGAAACATATTTTTTTTTTGGTATTTTTATAAAAAGTTTTTATTTTTTTATTTTATTGAAATTTTCTACTAATTTGGTTATCATTTTACTCTTAATTTATTCTTTTTTTGTAAATTGAAAATTTTCTAATGGAATGCCTAAAAAAATATTCTTTATTGAGGGTCGTCATTTTTAAATTATTTTCTTAGATCTAAATCTAAAGGACTGAAATGTATTGATTAATTTTGTTAAATTGGAAATTTTCTCAAACAAGTATGTTGCAAATATAGGGAAAAGGATTGAGCCGGTGGCGGAAAATATAAATGAAGACAAACCAAACTAATTGTTGGCTTCGAAGACAAAACCAATTAGTACTGGTTGAAGATTCTACGTTTAAAAAAATAAAATAATTTTCCTATTTAGGGTCAAGCATCGCAAGTGATAGCAACATGTAGGCAGAAAACCTCGCATGGCTGCTAGTGTCCAACAGAATTTACGAGGTCTGTTCAAAAAGTATCGCGAATTTTGTGTTTTTTCAAAAATTATTTATATGTTCATGATTATCTATTTTGTCCCCTTCAAAGTAATCCCCAGCAGATATTATACACTTGTGCCAACGTTTTTTCCAATCTTCAAAGCACTTCAAAAAATCACATTTGTGATCTTGTTCAGTTCCTCCTTCGATGCCGTCTTTATCTCCGCAATCGTAGCGGAGCGTCATCCTTTCATGGGGCTCTTCAGTTTCGAGAACAAGAAAAAGTCAAAGGGAGCCAGATCTGGCGAATAAGGTGGCTGCGGCATTATTAGTGAGTTGTTTTTGGCCAAAAATTCACGCACAAGCAAAGATGCGTGTCAATCTTCATGGTGCAAAAGCCAATTTTTGTTCTTCCACAAATCCGGGCGTTTCTGGCGGATTGCTTGGTGCAACTTGCGCGTAACTTGCAGGTAATATTTCTTATTGACGGTTCTACCCTGTGGTATGAACTTATGATGTATCACGCCCATGCAATCGAAGAAAACTGTAAGCACAACCTTCACAGTCGACCGAACTTGGCGCGCTTGTCTTGGGTCATGCGGCAGCTTCCATTGGGATGACTGAGCTTTGGTTTCCACGTCATAACCATAAATTCATGATTCGTCACCAGTTGTGACCCTCTGGAGCAAATTTGGGTCGTAACGGACAGAGTCCAACAGCTCCTTAGCAATGTTAATGCGATGCTGTTTTTGCTCGAAATTGAGCAATTTTGGAACGAGTTTTGTGGCATTCGGTAAAAATCGAATGACACGAGCCAATCGATATGTTTAAGTCCTCAGCAACTTCGCTAACGATGATTCGACGATTGGCCAATACTATTTTCTTGACTTCATCAATGTTTTTGTCTATTGTTGACGTGCTCGGGCGTCCGGCATGGTTTTCATCGTTCACATTCTCTTGGCCCTCTGAGAACATTTCGTTCCACCAATAAACGTTGCTTCTGTCTAAGGTCAACATTCGGAATGCGTCCGCGAAGTTAATTTTATTTTTCACACAAAATTTGATAA
Source organism: Atherix ibis (assembly GCA_958298945.1). Taxonomy (NCBI): domain Eukaryota; kingdom Metazoa; phylum Arthropoda; class Insecta; order Diptera; family Athericidae; genus Atherix; species Atherix ibis. Next base: position 40,884,156 of record OY282610.1, read on the forward strand.
AAATCCTTTGATCCATTTTTTGAAATGGGCAAAAATCGAAGATGAGCCAAAAACACGTGCAAGCAAAGCAGCTGTCAAAAATTAACCAAATATTCAAAATGGTCGAACTTATCGGCATAAGTGAGAGACATGAGTACCCACATAGCGCCAAAAAAAAAATTGAAAATCGAATATACGTAATCCGCGGAATTTGCGATAATTTTTTAACAGACCTCGTATTCTTCGGAAAGTTTGGTTAACAGTAAAAACAATTGAAAACTCTTGTTTGCGATCGAGAAGAAGATACTTTGAAGATTTTTTGGACCCCTATTATTAACGAGTCCATATCTTATTTTATGACGAAATTCTAGCCCGGTTATGGAGCAAATTAATCTCAGTAGGCTAAGATAGGATGAACACTTAATCAAGTCTACAGTGACTAATACCGTCTTCTGTGGTCTCAAAAGATTATCCCTAAAGTCTATGAGGTAGTTTTTGAGCCACTGTAATCATAAATGACGGCGTTAGTCAGGATGGTAAAAACCGGCTTTGCGCTGTGATCGAACTGAAAGGCCGCAACGCAAAGCCGGGATGTCTGTTAATCTTTGATTCAGCATGCTTAGCCAGACTCCTGGTTGATGATGATAACTTTATAAAGTGGATGGAAGGAAGAGAGGAAAATTGATATTGACCTTCTCATACTATAAGTTTTAGGCAAATAATCACCATTTTTCGATGGTAATTAAAAATTTTTTAAACTCTTCAATTTTTACCTTCAAATTAATATGGCTCCTCCATGGTTAATAAAGCAAATATAATTTTTTTCTCTTATCATAGACCTCAGTATAATAATATTTTCTATATAGAATTTTTGAAATTCTTTTATGACTAACTCATCACACTTGGTTCAAATATTTATTTAGGATTGTTCTTATTTAGGTCTTTGGAATTAATTTAATAATAAATAAAATCTTTTTTGTCCATTTTAGTTTTCTGTTTTTAGTTTTTTTTTTGTTTTTTTTATTATTGCTGAATTTATACTATTGACATTTTCTCTAATAAACGAAAGTGAGACACCGTTACAAGTTTTGAAATGTTACCGATCCCAAAAGTAATCATGTGGAATTAAAGTTTCAGTTTTGACATTCGACAACGGTTTGTGCTTTGAAGAATTGGATTAGAAGAACAGAAGAAACCCGACAACTGATCTATCCGACACATATTCTATTCACTCTATAAGTATTTATATATCCTGTATACATATATATATATATATATGATAGGGTTATATTCTCGAATTCATCATATCCGACGAGATGATATCATTTGAGTTTTTGTTAACTTTATCGATTATTTAGAGCCGTCGGCTTAGCGTAAAAGGTTCTAGACTTTGATAGATCTCCATCCTATATGAGAACGGTAACCATAGATACGAATGCATATGTGTACGAGAATACCGATTGGATGCGACTTTGAGACCTTGTATGACGCTGTGATGGGCTCTGACGCTTTTCTATCAATCTACCACCTATCTATCTATTTAAAGAGGGCCTAATTAAAAAGTCTAAGATTATCTGACAAGTGTATTTATATTTAGTTGATATTCTCCCCATTTGACCATAGATGTGGTGGAGCTGTCTTCATATTTAATTTTCACTCTGTTCATCTAAAGACTTGGCTGCCTGCCCCCTCGACTGCGATTTATTAATACCAACAACAACAACAAAAAAAGGTGTCTTTTTATATTTCTTAGCTGTATTGTCTTACTATTATTACTATTGATATTTTCTGTTGCCGAATTAGTGTTTTTGTTCGTTCTCAGTTATCTTAAAACGTCACATCAATATTTGATTCATACCTATTTGAAATATATCAATTACATTGTTTTTTTAGCGCCTGCCTGCTCAGGTAAAATCACTCAACGTTTGGACTTAAACTTTTTTTCTTATTCGTATTTGAAAAATATTTTTTTCCCTCCATTTGTTCGAATCCCCGCATTAATTTATTTGATCTTTCGTTCTATCTCATCTTATCGTATACTTAATCAAGACAAATGACAAATTCATATCAAATATTTTTATGCTTCGGTTTTGTTTTGTTTATATTTTTTTTTGATTGGTTGTAGATTGATTTTTTTCTTCTTCTATTTTTATTAATATTTTATGTATTTAATCAACATGTATTAATTAAAGCTAGTTTGGAATTTATAATGGGGATATTTATAAAATTACTGCCTCTTTTTAGGGATATTTATAAAATTACTGCCACTTTTCTTCAAGTAGAATTTTTATAAGTTTTAAACTTAAGAGGCATTCTGAATGGTTATAAACTGGCAACAAAATAAAAAAGTACCCAAAATAGTGGTTTTTTTTTAGTTCAGACGGAAAAATATCTTGTTTTTTTGGATATTTTAACATAAAAAAAAAATATTCTGGGTACTAATTTATTTCTATTTTTATGCAAAAGATCTTTTTTATATAAAAATAATTTTTTTTTTCAAACATAATTAAAAATATATAAAAATAAAATTGTTTCTTAACTTAAAAGAATGATCTAATTTTTATATTAAAAGTGGTATTATCCTAAAAATGGTCATAATTTTAAAAATGGTCTCAATCTAAAAATGGTTTTAAAATAAAATAGTTTAAATCTAAAAGAGGATACAATTTTGATCTAACAAATGGTCTCAATCTCAAAATTATTATCATATTATTTAAATGTTTTTTACTCAATAAAAGTCTGAATATAAAATGTATTTTAACTGAAAAATGGCCATAATTTACAAATAGTCTAAAGCTTAATATAATTCTGATTTAAAAAGGGGCGCATGATCAAAAAATTATACTAATTTTAAATGGTTGCTAAAGTGAAATTGTTTTAACTGTGTATTAATTCAATAAGGGTCTTAATATAAAATATGTTCTAACTTAAAAATGGTTATAATTTTCAAATGACCTCAGGCTAAAAATGCTCCCAACTTAAAATGGTTTAAAGCTAAAAATGACTCCAAATTAAAAGAGTGCTGATTTAGATAGGGTCTTAATCTTAAAATGGTGCAAACTCAAATAAATTTCCTAATTTTAAATGCATTTAATTTTATTATTAAAGTTTCTTTTTAACTCAATAAGGGTCTTAATGTAAAATGATATTACATACAAATGGTCTTTAATTTAATGGAGTTGTAAATCTTAAAATGCCCTTAAACTAAAACTTATCCTAATTTAAAAAGAAATCTTATCAGAAACTTATCCTTAATTTCAAATTAATTAAACATAGAAAAGAGGGTCCTAACTAAAAATAAAGTATTGTAACCAAACTAAGAATTATTTTAATTAAAAATTTTCTAAAATAAAAAATTATTGAATCTTTAAAATTGTTATAATATAAAAATGATTTTTAATCAATAAGAGTCATAATCTTAAATGCTGTCAACCTTAAAATGGTACTTAACTTAAAAATGGTTTAAAGCTAAAAATGACTCCAAATTAAAAGAGTGCTGATTTAGATAGGGTCTTAATCTTAAAATGGTGTAAATTCAAATAAATTTTCTGATTTTAAATGCGTTTGATTTTATTATTAAAGTTTCTTTTTAACTCAATAAGGGTCTTAATGTAAAATGATATTACATACAAATAATCCTTAATTTAATGGAGTTGTAAATCTTAAAATGCCCGCAATCTAAAAATGATATATTAACTAATTTAAAAAGAAATTTTATCCAAAAAATATCCTTAATTTCAAATTAATTAGACATAAAATAAGGGGTCTTAACTTCAAAAATTAGTATAAATTAAAATAGCCTTAACTAAAATTTATCATAAATAGAAAATTATTGAAGCTTGAAAATGGCTATAATATAAGAGTGATTTTTAATCAATAAGGTTCTTAATTCAAAAACAACCCCGAACTTGAAAATTATCATAATTTTGAAATGTTTTTAAATTTAAACTGGTTTTAACTAAAAATTAAATAAATTTTAATAATAGTCTTAATTCAAATAAGAATTTTAGAAATATATTAATTTAATATTAAGACAATTAAATATTCTTTTAACTTTTAAATCATTTAAGCTTAAAAATAATACTCGGTAAAGAGTGATTTTAAAAATATCAACGGTCTAAACTGTAAAATTGTTTCATTTTAAAATTCGTTTTGTTTTTAAATTGATTTAAATCTAAAAAATAAAAAAAATGTTCGGTTAATGAAAAATGTTCATAATTCAAATAAAGTCTTAGCCTCCATAATAATAGTTCTACTTTTTAAATGGCTTTATTAATAAAACAGATTTTTTTTTTTAAAATGTGATTAAATTAGTTATTATTTTTTAAGTCACAATTTTCCAAATTCAGTTTAATTTTTTTCCATTTACAAATTCTTCTTATATCTCCCATATATGTGTATATAGATATTGTATATAAAATTACTATAATCATATTATTACCATTTACGTAACTATAAAAAATAGGATATTAAATGAATGGTACTTTACCCTTATTCATTAATGAAAAAATTTCTTCTTTTTTTAAAAAAAACATACTAATTGTTAAGGAAATTCAAATGTTTTTTATTTAATGTGAAGTACAATCAATACAATTAAGTTCTGAATAAAACGTCATTCAAATGGCCTCCACGATTTCTTTTGCAGGAACGAATTCGATGAAGCCTAAATCAAGTCGTATATCAAGAATAGCACGTTCAATATTGACTTCTAAAGCTTATAGAGAGTCTGGTTTACTGCTAAAGAGTAATGACTTCAAATAACCCCACAAGAAATAGTCTAATGGAAATTAAATCATAACTTCTTGGAGGCCATTCAATGTCACAATTTCTTGAAATTATCGAATCTCCAAACTTTCCTCGCAATAATTCGTTTGTTGCATGTGCTGTGTGGCACGTAGCCCCGTCTTGTTGAAACCAGATGTTGTCAAGATCAACTTCTTCCAATTTCGGCCATAAAAAGTTAGTTATCATCGATCTATACCGCTCTCCATTGACAGTAACGGTGTTACCAGCTTTATTTCGAAAGAAGTGAGGACCGATGATTCCACCAGACCAAAAACCACACCAAACTGTCAATTGGAAATGAATTTCTTAAAGAAATCGTTATCGTTTTCAAGTTGTTCCAAGACAAAATTAGCAAATTCACGACGTTTACGATGGTCTAATGTCTTCAGTTCTTGAGTAATAACAATTTTATACAGATGCAAGCCCAAATCCTTTCTCAAAATTTGCCAGGTTGTGGTTTGAGACAGTCCCAATTCTTGAGAACGTCTTGGAATCGACAAATTGCGGTTTTCAGCAACACTTGCCTGAACGGCAGCAATACTTTCATTACTTTGGGCGGTTCTTTATCTTACGTAGGCTACTATATATATTTCTGGCCTAGGCAACACTAAGTGTTGCCAGGTGCGATCTGACATTTCCATTGGAAAGTTTGACATTTTTTAGCATAAACGTACTCAGAACGTTTTGACGTACGACTATCATTTGTGTTGTTTACAGTGACTTGAAAAAATCAATTTGGCAAAAAAATGGAATTAACTCGTGAACATTTTCGTGCGATCATTTTTCACAACTTTCGACGTGGATTATCACGACAAGAGTGCATCGATGAACTTAAATCTTTGTATGGCTATGAAGCACCATCCTATAGCACTGTGAAAAACTGGTACAACGAATTCAATCGTGGCCGACGCTCGCTCAAAGACGAATTCCGTGAAGGTCGTCCAAAAACAGCCGTTGTTCCAGAAAACATCGATGCCGTACGTGAACTGATAATGCAAGACCGTCATGTGACATACCGTGAGATAGAGGCATGCCTAGGCATTTCTCCCACCAGCATACATTCGATATTGCATGAACACCTGGCCGTAAAAAAGGTTTGTTCTCGTTGGATCCCGCACAATTTGACAATCGCTCAAAAAAAGGCTCGTGTGGATTGGTGTAAAGAAATGCTGAAAAAATACGATCGCGGTGCTTCAAAAGACGTTTATAAGATCGTCACAGGTGACGAATCATGGATCTATGCGTATGAGCCCGAAACAAAACAGCAATCGACCGTGTGGGTCTTCCAAGACGAGTCAAATCCAACGAAAGTTGTTCGTGGAAGAAGCACTTCGAAGCAAATGGTCGCTTGTTTCTTTGGCAAAACTGGTCATGTGGCGACTGTTCCGCTTGTGCAACGTAGGACGGTCAATTCTGAGTGGTACACCACCATTTGTTTGCTTGAAGTCTTCGGAGAAATTCGAAAAACGAACAAGAGAAGTCGAATCATTGTGCACCATGACAATGCGAGCTCTCACACATCGGCTCAAACCAGCGCCTTTTTGACCGGACAAAACGTCGAATTGATGGGTCATCCTCCGTACAGCCCTGACTTGGCACCCAATGACTTCTTTTTAATTTTCGTCGCCAGAAGATGCTGTTGAAGCATTCAAAAACCATGTTTTGGAGGTGTCTCAATCGGAGTGGAAAAAGTGCTTCGAAAATTGGTTTGAGCGCATGCAAAAGTGTATAAATCTTGATGGAGAATATTTTGAAAAACAATAAAACCTTTTTCGTTGATAAATATTCGCATTTTCATTATTAGGCCAGAAATATATATAGTAGCCCACGTATTGGCACTTGAACATTATGTAAAGAAAATGTAGGCTCCAAATCTTAAACAATTCGACGAATAGCGAGCACAGTTGGACGATTATTACGACCATAAAATGGCAAAGGCGCACGAAAAGTTGCAATTGGAGAACGATTATTTTGATAACAAAATTAAATAATTTGTGAACATTGTTCTTCCGTATATCTCTCTATGATAAAATTGTAAACATTACTGAATACAATAAAAAAAAGCCAGATCATGACATATTCAAAATGGCCGAAATGTCACTTAGAAATCATATAACCCTTTTGGAAAACCCTATATTATAAAAAGGACTTTTTCAATTCAAATCTTCCTTTTTTTATGTAACAAATTAGTTTTATTCTTTATTGGTAGTGTTATTAGCATGCGTTTATATAATTATAAATATTACATATTAAATAATAAAGAATAAAAGCAAAAAAAATATCCTTTTCAATAACTATACGACTACTAGGACCATAGATACGTACTCGTAGTTTAGATTAGGTATATAATCATTTTGCTATAATGTAAATAAATGAAAGTGAATATTTTTGTTCGATCAAAAGGACGATACTTTGTTAGATCGAAAGGACGATATACCTTATCAATGTAGACAGAATGGCTACTTTTTTTGAATGCATTTTAACATAAACAAATAACAAAAAAGGAACTGAAAAATAACAAAAATCACTTCTTTTAAAGATGATCCTGTCAATGCGAACAAAAATTTTCAGACTAGCACAAAAGTAGAATATTAAATGAAATTTAAAAAAAGAGAAGAGAAAAAAACTCCCCAAAAAATAGAATATTCAATGTTTTTCACAAGGATTAGTTTTTATTAAACAAAAAATCGAAGAAAAAAAAATACAAATATTGTTGTAAAAAATGTAGTATAGTAAGTCTCCAGTAAAAAGGAGAAAAGGAAAAGGAATGAGGTGTCGGCCGGTATAAACACAATAGTCGAATGAAAGAGCGAGCGCCGAATGCAATTCCTTCACAGTGGAAATCAATGAATTTACCTTTATTGAAAATGTTCGACGTTCGAAAACAATTTCTCAAGTAGTAACACGGGTCAACTGAACAAAATTGATCTGAACTACAATACAATATAACAAGTAACATCGGCAGAAGATGTTAGAGAGGGACCTCGCAGTGATCATAGGTCCTTCTGTTAGTCCTATTTTCCCTATATTTCTGTTCGGATATTGTAAATAGAATTTTGACAAAAAAACATCAATAAATTCATTTTCGACATAATAACAATCTTCCATAATAGCTTTAGACGACTCTCTTTGCATTGTCATTTGTACTCTTATTCGAGCAAATGTACTCGTCGGTATGGTCATTCGTCCTTTTTGAAAAGTCCCTTTATTATCGAGTTTATTTATTATATTTTTCAATACTCTTCTTTCTAGGACTATTTACGGTTTTTGGTCAAATTATTAATATGATTTTTTTTTTACTTCATATTTTCGTACAATTTCTGCTCCCTTCACCTGGGATCGAGTAATTTGATTTACGATATGTTCAAAATGAGTACATACCATCAGTTGGTACATGGTAGTAAGTAGGTAACAAATAGTTTTATGGATGAGTAGTTGAGTAGTATTGGCAATGGTAATTTTGAATTTTCAATTTGCTTCGTCTCTTCCCTCAATAGTAGGGGTCATTCGTGACTCCAGATTGAAAGTGCTGTACTGTTGGCTAAACTGTATGTTATCCTTATGAGTAAATTTCAAGTCATTGACAACTAGTGAAAGTGCGATCGAGGCATAGTCCAAGTTGGTATGAGCAAATTTTTTCCAATATAACTGGAGAAAAAAAAAAACTCAGCAAAATGTTAGGCGGCACATCGAAAAGGATTTTGCCTTTGTTCGCCTTGAAAGAAACTATACTAAATTGAGCTGTGTCAGCAATTTTGCAGTGGCTCTGTGGATAAATATTTCGAATCGTTCAGAATAGGATAAATGGCGAAAAATCTACCTAAGAGTATGTATGTTATTCTGGTATTCTTTGCCATTATTATCACATTGTTATAATGATTTTGTTTGTGTTTTTTTTCCTTCTTTTTGGCCAAGAATATATACTTTTAGGTTATGTGCAAAAAAAAAGTTGTTGTTTAATTTTTTTCATTTTTTTTTTTTTGGGTCAGAGGTTAGATATAATAGAATGAAGTTATTGCAAATATGAAAAGGACACGATCGATTCGAAGGGTCGATTTGTGTCCATGTTCATGTCCGTGTCATTTGGTAATGTTTGAATGACAGATGAACAGATGGTGACGATATTAACATGTCTCAATTATGTAGTAAATGAGATTTGGAAGTTTCCCATTTAGACAATCTGATAGCTCTACTTAAGCTAATCGTACTGACATACGCACACATAAACTTACAAAAAAAAAAAAAAACTTATATCCTTGCTGGACTATTGCATTTAACCCATTTAACAGAGAATATAATCAGTCAGCTGGTATGATGTAAAACCTCTTATGGATACACACTCTTACATTGGATTCTGAAGGATTTTATTTGTTTGTTATTTTTTTTTTTGCATTGCTCATTGGACGGCAGTAAAAAGGGAGAAGATCACAGAGATTTTGGTAAAGATTCGTTTCAGTTTGTCAAAAAATTTTATGCTATTTAACTGGAAATTCGTGCATGGATTGTGGTTAATTCAATGGTGAATTGTGATTGTCAAAAATCCACATCCAATAAGGATGTTTTCATATATTCTCAATTTGCCAATCATCGCAAAATATGCTATTTTGTAATATTGACAGATTTTTTTGCCTTTAAAAATTATTAAATATTTTGTGAAAATTTCGAAAAAAAAACTATTTTAATTATAAATATTAATAAATTTTTGTAAGAATTTAAAAAAAAAAACTAATTATTTTATTTGTAATTTTCATTTTAATTATAAAAATTAATTTTTTTATTCATAATTTTTTTCATATTAACTTTAGAAATCGTTACTTTTTCTATCATAGAATTAAAAATAAACCGGCCAACTTTATTCTGTTTTAAGTCCTTTTAAGAAATCTTTATAAAATTATATTTTTTTTTTAAATAAATAATATTGAAAAAAACAGAGATTCTTTCCTTTTTCCTATTACATCTAAATTTTTTTTAAAAAAATCTACATTCGGTAACTAAGCTAATTTTTTTGGTCAATTATTTCGGAAACCTGAAAATCACTTTAGATCTCAAAATGATTAAAAATGTTTAAAGGATATTTTATGGCTTATAATCTGCTATAGACATGTATACATACTGTTGATAGTTTTCTAATAAAATCATAGAATATTTGTAATTTGATATTGACCTACTAATTTTGGAATTATTTATTAATCTTTAAAAATTTAATAGAGTATTTTTGAAGACATTTGAGATAAGGTTGATCTGCCGTCTGTCATGGGAAATTACAAAAAAAATGTCGGTTTTTTGTTTTTAGTCTAACATGTTGTGGGGTTCTTTGGCTAATATTTTTTTTCTGTTTTTTGTATTCTTTTCTCAAGGTACGTTGTTGGGTCGTATAAGAATACTTAGATAATAGAACATACATTATAGAGAATTTTTTATTATTATTTTTTTTTATTGCTTCGATGAAGTCAACTGAATTGTGTAAGATTTCACCATACCTGAAATCCGAACTTACTTACTATATATACAGTCAGTATAGGAGTACATGTGGAAAAAATTGTAATCCAAATAGTGACAAGTGATATGAAATACGATCATTGGCTGGTGAAATTAATAAGTTGAAAAAGTTAGGAAGACCAAACAATTTCGATGACAGGGACGGGTCATACTTGAAGGACAAGAAAGTGAAGGGATCTGATAGGTTTGTGGAAGTGGTACTTTCGAAATTAGTCCGGCTGGCCTGATCGTATGTGTAGCTACATGGACACGGACATTGCACAGAGCCAATACGCCAATATGGGACACTTTTTTGATTGATGATGGATCAAATTACTAGGGTACGATGATAAAGGCGATGTACTGAATTGGTTAATATTGGATCTCTTTACTCCGGAATGTGGAGTAGAGGTTTGAATCGACGAATGGCGTCGAAAAAAAAAACCGACATGCTGTCAACTAAACTAATTCAGGAAAAATGATCAGTCCAGTGGTTACCAAAGTGCAGCCCACACGTGAGCTAATGTAACAACAACAACAACAACAACAAAAACAAAATGGAGAAAAACCTTTTGTTTTCTGAAATTTAAACATCTTTTTATCAACTTCAAATCGTGGGGTTTCAACTATCATATTCTAAGCTTTCTTCTTGAGATCTCAAAAATTTTAGACATGTTTGGGAAATTTTTTTTTTTTTTTGTGGAATTTATTTGGTTTTTTTCTTCTTCTTTTTACTTCTGAATCAATCAATTGACTTTGAAAATTAAATCAACGGAATTAATAGGAAATTTGAGTCTGAATTTTTCAAAATCAACCATCATTTCTGCTGCGAGCTTGTTTTTTTTTTTTTTGCTTACAACTTCGTTTAGTATCAGTTAAATTGTATTCTTAGCTAAATATAAAAATTGTTCTTTATATTTATTTTTAGTTATGTTAACAAATTTTTATAATATATTCTGGAAAGAAAATTAAGGAAGAAATAAGAAAAATATGAACTGAACAAATTGAATTAAAGGTTATGAGATTACAGGACTTTAGGAGTAAAATTTAAGAGTGGTTCAAACAAAAATGTCACATTTGCTTATATCAGCGTCCGTTATTTAAATAAAATTATTAGATTTTACCTAAACCAATAAGATTATGTTTACAATTTTTTTTATTTTTAAAAAAATTCTTTCCTATTATCCTTAAAGAGTATCTTTTCCTATTTACATTTGGATGTGAATAATGGCAATTTAAAATTTTTATTTAGAAGAAAAAAAACTATAGAAAAATATATCTACAAATCCATTTTTTTTGTTGAAAAGTTCATAAAATTTTGATTATTTATTACTAATTTTATTTATGTCAATATAGAAAAATAACCAATTTTTAGTATAACGAAAATTTGTAATTTTCCTCTCTGTAAAAAGAGTATAACAATTATAAATTGGGTTGATTGTATAACAGTTAATACAAACGTTTTTGTTATAAAAGCATCAAGTGTACTCGTAGAAAAGTAATAAATCCCCTTTTAACTCAAATACAATTTAAATTTTGGCGCCCTTTCAATATTACAACAAAAAAAAATGGCGGTTGACTTTAAGAAAGTTAATCGCCATTTTGTGTAAATATTGAATGTATTCCAGTTATAAATTGGATGTAATAATCATAATTGTTATAATTCAATTTGAAATCTTCCCTATTTAATATCGAGAGTTTAACAAATAAACTCTTTTTAATAAGATCTTCACAACGATGCGACAACTGAGAGAGTCCGGTCTAGGCCTGATGAATAAAAAAACTGCAGACGTCCCGGGTTCACATCGCGGTTTTTAAATGCGACACGCCCACCATGTTTTTGTTGTCTTGGCTAACGCCATCACTTCGCCAAAAGCACAGCCTACCTCATCGTCTGGGACCATAAATGGCGCTACTTTAGACTTTCCGGGCAGAGTTTTCCTCATTCATATGGATTAAGTGTCCTTCGCACCGCAGCATATTGAGCTTAATTTTATCTACAATCGGGCAGTCATGGTAATGCTCTATTATGCAGAGGCCCAAAAATTCTTCGAAGGATCCTTCTCTAGAACGTGAACAAGAGTTCGCAGTGATTTTTGCTGAAAACTCAAGTGTCCTGTACGGCTCAGAATTTTGGAGAGAAATAATTTAGACTGACTGAAGTAGGTTGTGTTGGCTGCCAGCAGCCATGTGATGATTTTGTCCTCCATATTATTTTCGCTGCTACCCTTGACACCAAATAGGAAAATTATTTAACCCTAGTGCGAATTTGTATTATCTTCAAGGCTTACACTACAACCTTTATTCATATGAAGCCCAATCTTTATGAAGGCTTCTCGTACAACTCTTTCTGATCGACAAATAATGTCGATGTCATCGGGGTATGCTAAAAGCGGGACAGAGTTAATGAGAATGGCACCCCTGAGTCACTTTTTGTAGTGCCACGTTTAATGCAAAATATATGGCACTGAAAGTGCTTCGGCTACTTTTACTGTTCCTCTCACACAAGTCATAGGTTTCCTAGTCAGTCCAATCAATTTTTTAGGCTGCCAAACTCTCCTGTAGATGTGTAGTATTTTACCCTGGCTATGCTATCATTAGCGGCTTGGCCAGATGGAAAACTGCCGATTTCCCTAGATTGAAGCCCCTCTAGTATGGGCCAATAATTTTTTTACTAAGAAAGTGAAGCATATCAGTTATCAGGGATTGATTTGCCTCTCTATACTTGAACCATTAATTGATGAACTGTTTGATAGTTAATTTGTGGTGATTTATTGTAATTTGTGGTTCTTTAATTAACGGGTCACTCGTTGCTTGGAGGCAGCAGCATGTAAATTTTCAGCTGGCGAGACTTCCCTGTTTTTTTGTGTATAATATTTAAATATGATAGAAAATTTGGTTTTTTAAAAGTATCGGAATTAATGTATTCACTACCGTCTACGGCGGGGCATCCGGCTTGCTGGTTGTGCGGTTATGACTGAAGAGGTTTAGGATCTTAGTCTACGCCAAAGGTGTGTACTGCTCTTGAACTGAATGTATAAAATTTGGCAACGTCGATGGGATGAGAGTGTGAATGGCAGATGGACGCACATGTTCATTGGGGATGTGTGCTTTGCGTCTGCGTATGGATTTGAATTTGGTATGTACTTTGGGTGTTTACTCACAGGACATGGCAGTATAAATGGGTTTCTGTACGGGCGTAGTTTGCCTGCGGAGGCTATATGCCCTTGTGGGGCGGCGGAGGTATTCTTATTGAGTATGACCTGTACGGGGATTTGCGTAACTTAGGTGCATGTGGAATCGTGGTGAATGATGAGCGTGTGGATGTGAGTAATGTGTTAGGTGTGAGAGAACGGAATGAATGCCTTAATAGATTTGCCGTGGCCCTTTTTGAGAGAAGAGCGAGAATGGTGCGTGAATAAGTGTTTAAATGACACACAACGTGGCTACAACCGGGTGAAAGACCAAGGTCGATTCCGGTTTTACTTTCGGGTCTTGGCAAACCCGCGTTCCTGAGCTGGCTTATCGGTGCCTAGGGATTGACAAGATTCCTTACCATAGCTCAATGAGCGGAGTATAAACCGAAGTACTCTTAAAAAAAAATTGGTACTACGGGAGTCGGGGTTCTCCATGGTGTTAAGACACACTGGACCCGACAATGGTGAGGCGCCTTAGGCAGCAACGTAATGGCTGTGGTGAATACTCATATCGCGGGTACGATCTCCGGATCGCTGGTGGGAGATACTGGTAATTATCTCGGACGCTGTCACTGCTTATGACAGTAAAGGTTTAGATAGGCCCCGTTACTAACCGTTGGAGTAATCAGCTTGTAACTGGTTACTGAGTGTAAACTGCCAGTAATAGTGGTGCGTTGATTGAGCATAACTCAATCCCTATGGTCATAGGCAAATCATGGTTTTATGTTTAACAATAGTTAAGTCATGTTAAATAATATAATATTACTGTACAATATATTAACTGACCCCTATTTTTTACCAATTTTAAATAATATTCAAAGCTAAATAAATTTACCCCCATTTTTTACTAATTTTAAATAATATTCAAAGATTTTAAATAATATCAAATCTAATAGTGCTTTTAAATAGAATTAAAATTAAAGCAACTATTTCTTTTTTGTATAACAGTAACAGTATAACAACTGATCATATTTTTTTAGTACAATTGATGGCATTTTTTATATGATTTTAAATCTTTTTATTTATGTAAAATAATAATATTAAAACAACTAGTTCTAGTTTCAAACTTAATGGTGAGTTTTCCTTCGCATGCATAATAAATTCAAATATTTTTTGTATAACAGTTATAGTATATGATCCCGTTTGCATATAATATTTATAATAATTCTCGAATAACATTTACTAATCCTGTCTCCATATATTATTTACCTACTATCATATTTGAATATTTAATTATATAATTTATATCGTATTTAATCGATATAAATTTGTATTGATTTGATTAATTTGTTCGAAAGGTCCTTTCATCAATTTGTACATATAAAAATGTACAAAAAAAAAACAATATTTTAATTTATAGTTTGTATAATATTTTTTATATTATTATTATTTTGTTTTTTTTTTTTTTTGTAAGAATATTTAGAAATCATAGAACAACATACATTCATCATCTGTGAGTCGATAGGCTGAGGCAAAGTAAGGTCCCGATTCCACAGCTAATCCTGGATTTCGCATGGTTATGACATTGTCTAAAAATTAAAAAAATTAACTTCGATCACAAATTGAAATAGAAACAATGCCGCATTTCTTAATAAATTTTTTTGTTTTTTTTTGCTGTTTTAATAATATTTTTTTTAATAAGAAAAATATTTCTTAACAATAATACATATGTTTATAATTAATGAAAAGAAAATGTGTTTAATTTTCTCTTAAAATTCAATTAAATTTTTTTTTTAATATTGAAAATTATAGAAGAGTAGAATTTTCATTATTATTATGATTAAAATGAATATGTATATTTAATATGAATTTAAAAAAATGTGCTATTATAAAATATTTACAATAAAATTTTTAGAGAGTTTTTAGTTTGTTAATAGTTCTTAAAGTGTAGTTCGTACTTATTAGCTGTGGAAGAGAGTCCTTTATCAATGGATTATCACTTATTATAATTTGTAGATACTTTACTTAAGTGTATGTAAAATAATTTAAGGAAAATTTTCACTTAAAAATGACAATTATTTCTTGTATCAAGCCATAATGTATTAAAGCGTTTTTTTTTGAAGCAATTCCTTATGGGAAGGGTGCATTTAGTATTATAATAATTTCACCAACAACAAAAACCTATTTATTGATATATTATCGTTTATTAATTTCTCTTCTATAAAAACCATAAACTATAATTTTTTTAACCACATAAATTATTAAGATGATTTGCTCAAAAAGAGCTGTTCGAAAAGTATCCGACCTTATAACATATTTCCGATTTTGTTTCAAAAATTATTTATTATTTGTTATAATTGGTTAAATGTTATAACACAAAAAAAATTTATTGATTCTTATAAAAATATTTCTCTCGTAAGTTTACCCTTAGAAAAAAAAGAGTGCAAGTTGAATCGCGCATACCTGCTTTTGTCGTTATGCTAAAAATTATTTTGTATCTATAAATTTTTCTACTACAATTTTTGTTATATCTTAAAAATGTGAAAATTTCTTTTAAAATTAATGAATTTTATTTTAATTTAAAAAAAAATTGGATTTTCTTTCTTTTTTTTTAAAAAAAAAAATGCAATAGTAAAAATTAAAAATTAAAATTAATTTAAAGATATAAAAAAATTTCTCTGAAATGTTCTTATTGTTTATGAATTTAGTCTTTAAAATAATTTTAATTATAATAAAATTATCTTTAATATTTTATATAAAGCTTGAATAAAAAGGATTCATTATAATTTATTCAAAAAATCTTAATATGCATAAGGAAATGAACTCATTTTTCTTTCTTATTCAAATACTTTATGATATTTTAACATTGAAATTTTACTATTGCATATAATAGACGTCAGTAGATATAAATATTGAATAAGAATTTTTGCAAAACAATCTAAAATTAATAAATTTTCTTAAAAAAAAATTTTTATTATATGAAATTTATAATTCGAAAATTAGAAAAAATTATATATATTATTTACTATATAATCCAAATAGAAGTTTTTTTTTTTTGCAATAAAAATACTATTCTTAAAATACTACACAAAAAAAAAACGCCGGCTAAATTGATTCTCCTTTAAATATCTGATTTTATTACTTTTACTTTAAGGATTTTTTCTTTTAAATTTATTAAAAACAGATTTAATATTATTTCAAAAGCTTTAATTTTAAGAATCTTAATTGACTACTTTTTGTTTCCTTGAATTTTATTCATAAATTTTATTTTAAAAAAAAGTCCCACATTAATCACTATGATTAAATGCATTAAAATATTGTATAATTTTCTAATTAAATTCAAGTGAAAAATAATTATTTATTATCGAAGTAAAAATCAGTTGTAACAAGAGAAGAAGATAACTCAGAATTAGGACATTTGTGAAAACAGTATTTTTAATAATCAAAAGCCTTTGGGTATCCTGTCTTTGTGTACTTCAATTCTAAATTAAATAAAAACTTAAGTTAAAACAATAAATATTTTACAAAACTCTAAAATAAATAAATTTGCTCAATTGTATTTGGAAAATAATTTTTACCATATTTTTATTAATTTTTGAATTATTTAACAATTTATTTTAGAATATTTTTTATTTTATTTTGATTAAAATATTTTTTTTCTTTGTTTTTACTATATTTTTATTGAAAGAATTTTTTTTAAAATTAATCATTAATAAATTTAAATTTCACAAGAAAATTTTTCGAAAATTTCCTCTAAACTCAAAAAAGTTAAGAAGAAACTTTTTTATTTTTACAAAAATATCATTCTAAAATATTGTAATAAATTTAAATTTAAACATAAAATAATATATTATAATCTATTAAATAGAAGCAAAAATATCCCAAATTCTTTTAATTAATCATAAGATGGAGTCCACCTTAATTTGATGACTACAAAAACTAATAGCAAAACATAGTGTCTTACCTAGAAAACCGGATACTATTTAATAAAATTATTTAATAAAATTACTGTACTGAACAGTTTTTCTGATTATTTTTTTCTTTTAACTTTTTTTTTATAATATTAACTTTAATTATGAAAACTTTTAAATGGAATGCAATAAAATTTTTGTGTATATTTGCAAAATTTCTGTATTTTTTTTATTTACTATTTATTTAAAAATATATTTATTGATAACAACGATTAGTGTAAATATTTAAAAAAAAAAGGTATAAACTAAACTTGGGGTATCAGGATGAGAATTGAGAGTACAATGTTGGGTAAAAGTCACCGACGCATACTGTTTGTGATCTGTCGATGGGAAAATATTTGACAAAAAACGACCAAAATGTGACAAGCCGATTGTTACACATCTTCACCTTGAAGGTATGTTTCTCATCCATTCAAGATTATTTCTTTGATTTGATTTTTTTTTTTTTTTGGTTCTGTTATCACCAACTGAGTGAGGTTTTTTGAAGTAGGCACAAAGTGTTACTGTTTGTATTGAATTTTGCCGACGTCCTACCGTTTCATCTAAACATTTCAAGAGGGTGTGCTACCCTCAGGCTTGGATATCATTCTACCCTATCTACTGCTACCTGTGTCCTTTATTATCTATTTACTCAATTCGAATGCATAGAGACATCAAAGACGGATTCCGGTTAAGAGGTATAAATTCAATAAAGATAACAAATCGACTTTGGTCGTCATTCACTATTTACCACGCTACGAATATTTACTACGCAAGTTTTTAAGGATATTCATGCATACCCGCAGGAGTATAGAAAACATAACAAAAAGTCACATATTTGTAGTTGGACATTGAAAATATACCTGAACATATACCATACCATATCAGTAGTCTCAGCACAATTGCACGAGAAAAGGATCAAGGATAGACACCCTGACAAAAGTTTGAATAGAATTTCAGGTTAGATTATTGGATAATAATCGGTGTTACATTTCAGGATTATTGACAATCAATTGTTAAGATTGTGTTACCTTTACGGTATGTTTATTTATTTTGTTAATTTTTTTTTTCTCTTTAAAGAATATTCCATAAATTTTCCATAAAAAATTTTTAATAATAAATTATTAATAATATTTAAAAAGAAAATTTACCGCCAAAAAAACTATTTCTATAAATTTATCCAAATTTGAGATATTTTTGATATACAATAGTTTATTTTTGATATTAAAGTGACTTTTATTTATAAAATATTATCTTTTAAAATTAAAAAAAAAAAAAATAATAGAATTTACAGATAAATACAGGACATTTTGTTATAATTTATTAAGATTAAAGATATTATTTTTAAGAAAGTGAAAATAAAAAAAAAATTCATTGGAGAAATTAGCTTGGAAGAAAATTATTCAGTTTTTTAATCAAGAAAAGGACCTTTTCAACTATTGGAAAGGATAAAATTCTAATAGTTATTGTTTAAATGAAAATTTTCAGAAAAAATTAATTTCAAATGAAATGGAAGAAAATTAATTGTGATCTTCGATTTTTAAGTTGATACGTATATTGTACGAGTAGTAAAAATTATTTTGTTTAAATTTAAAAAAAAGCACAAACATTGTAGACAGTTTTTTGTCAATTTTACAACAAAAAATGCTTAAACACAATTTAAAATTTCGGGGATTTTCATTTTTTTTATTAAATTTTTTTTAAAAGGAAAAGGAAAATTTTATTGTAGAAAAACTCAAACTTTTCTTTTCAATTTGTATTTTAAACTATATTTTTATAGTTTAAAATTTCTTTTAGACGTTTTTTAATTTAAAAGCAAAGATAACAAAAGAAAAACTAAATTCCAACAATATTTATGAAAAACTTAAAAAATTTTAAACTTTTTGGTGTTATTTTCTACCAATTTTCATATTGATCCTTCGGAAAATTACTACAATGTTTTTCAACGTATCTAATATATTAGTTGAGAATTATTAATTTATCCGAAGGATCAATATAAAAATTGGTAAAAATCAGTAAATTCATTGCGTTGAAATATTAGAAATTTTACAAAAAATTGAATAAAAAAAAATTTAAAAAAAATTTTATCAATTTTTACAAAAAAGTTTTCAAACATTTTTGATAAAAACATAATAAAAAAAGGACAATTTTTCTATATGAACTCAGTGAGAAGAGAATTCTACAGAAATTGGGTACTATCCTCGTATGGTGGCACCATGCGTAAATTCAAAGGGACATCTTATAGCTTTTATATAGCAATTATTGTATTCATAAAATTATAAAAAGATAATTTGTCAAATAATAGTAGTCGGTCTCCAAAGAAAGAATTAAACAAAAATATTTATTAAAAGATAATAAAAATAAGCGGCTTTTTTAAATAGGATTAGCTAATAGTGGACATTGTTATAAATTAAGTCTGTATTACCTGAAATGGGAGTCATTTCTCTTTTTTTTCTAATTTCTATTATTTTTTGCTGAGACATTTCCGAATCGAAAGTCCAATTTTTTTATTTGTCATTGTAATTTTTTGGGATTTTATCTAAAAATGTAAGAACTTAAACCCTCCCCCGCCCTCCCCCAAAAAAATTCATACTATATATATATTCATCATCGATTAATTAATATTAAAAAAAAAAAAATATAAGAATTTATCTTCTCAAAAAGAATAAGAATTTATCTTATCGAAATGTAATATTTTGTTGTTGTTGTTGTTGTTGTGTAGAATTGATTGAATCGAAATGAAATAAGATAAATGTCATATGCGAAGAGAGATTCGATTAAAAGTTGTCAAGATAAGAGGCACAGGCACGTGGAAAACCGCAAGGAATTTACACATGGGAACGAAAATATTCCATTGGCAGTAGAACGTGAGCATTGGTAGACCACAAATATGCGTTTTGTACGATTAGGCCTTGTTGTTGGGTGGTGAATTGTGGTGGTCACCAATTGAAGGTCAATGATTAGCGGTCGGTATCGGTTGGGTTGATGGTTGCCAATAGTCGTCTGACAGTTGTCGAGCGACCACATTGGATTATTGTGGGTGAAATGAAGGTGTCGGCAAATTGCACCAAAGAATACCAAATCAGAACGATTCCACAAAGTGGGATCGTCGATCATTGAGTGCAAAAAGAAACGCTTCAAGTGGCAATGGAGTGAATTGTAGCTTTTACGAATGTTTCCAATAAATTTTACACTTTATTGCCATAATCCCTTATGCCCTGCTTCTGTGGTAAATATCTTTAGAATAGGAAAAATTCCATTTCAATATTGGAGAGATGAAAATTCTTATTTGTCAGAATCAATTTTGCATACATGAACATACAAACGAATCAATCAAATCAATCAGCAATCAGCCATTCGTGCATAAATGTTGCATATGTCAAGGATAATCTGATTGACTCACAGATTATTACCTTTACCTTTGTGTGGCATATCGTCCAGAGACGATACTCTGTCCATCATTGAACCTGGCCAGGGAGTCACAGCGGCTCCCATGGTCGGCGTCGGTTGTAACGCGAAAATTTTGCCGATCTTATTATAACTTCACCGTCTCAAAATAATTGAGTTCTTTATTATTGTTCTTGTACTATATTTCTTTCTTTTTTTTAAAAAAAAAAAAAAATCTCTTTTCGAATAATTTCTATTAATTCTGTCCACACTAGCACATATAAAAACCGACGACCGTCGTCACTTATACACACAACACCGGCATAAAATGTCCTTTATTATATTTTTTTTTTTTTTTTATACTCAAAAACTTTTGTCTTTATCAAAAGGATTTCGTTTTATATCAAATTTCTTTTTTTTTGTTTAATCCAAAGTTTCCTTTGGTAATAAAACACTTCTTCTGCTCTTATCAAAATAGTATAACTTTTATAAAAAGAAAAATTATATTAATAAATATGGTCATAATTTAGGAAAACTTAACATAATTTAAATCATTCTAAACTAAGATTTGTTTATTAATTTTAAAAGTATTTTTTTTTAATTATTTGACGTTGGCCCAAATAATTATTTGTTTGACTAATTGTTTTTTCTTTTTTTTTTGCTTCAGACCTTAAACGAATCCTAATAGTTTTTCTGGTTAAATAAACTTTAATAATAGGTTAGCATATGTTATTACATCATTATTTTTAGCACTAGTATAAAATCATAATTTTTGTTGATTTTGTTTTAATTATTATAGTTAATTTTCACACATTTTTACTATTATTACTATTTTAGAAATAGCATCATTAGTTATAAAGGATCATTTTGGATAGCTTGTACTCTCTTACAAAAACTGTAAAAAAAAAACAACAGTTATCATAAAAAAATTTCAATTTCTCAAAATATACTAGTTTTATGGTAAAAATTTAAAGGATTTTTATTTATATAGGAAAGGATATAAAAAAAAGTACAAAATAAATTTTTTTTAAAATTTTCTTAACTTAACAGAAAAGGATTTTTTTTTAATAATTAAAAATAAAATATTATCGAGAAAAAAAATACTGTAAAATTTTATAATTAAAAATAAAAAATTCAGAAAAAAAGCATCAATTTTTTTAAATTTTTTATAAAAGAGATCAAAAACTGTTCTCTAATAAAAAATTCGCAAAAAATTCCCCAAAATTTATCAAAAACTTTCCTAAATGGTCTATTAATTACCATGTGTTTTTATGAGTAAAAAATTACTTTCAATTTATTATTTTTTTTAATTATTTAAAAATAATTTCTTTACGAAGAAAAATTGCGCAAAAATAATTTATGATATATGAAAAATTAAGAGAAATTTTTAAGGACATCTTACAAAATGCTTGTTTATTTTTTTTAAAGACTATAAAAATTGTGATACTTTTTGAGGGTTTTTTTTAAAATGAAATCTTATACTAAGTATATTAGAAAAATATTTGTAATAAAATGTAAAAATAATTAAATTGTTTCTTTCCGTAATAAATTTATTTAAAACTGGAAACTACCAATAATAAGGATAGTGTAGAAAATTCGGTTTTACAATTTTGAAAATAATAATTTGGAGAAATTAGCTTTTTCAGAATATATTAATTATTATAAATTTACAAAAAGTTTCTCTAACTAATATTTTTGACCATTTATCTACACTTGAGACTTTTTGGAAAGTCTTTACTTTTGTTCTAGAAAGTTTTTACAGAAAAAAATTAATTCGTCAATTTTCAAAAATTTTAAGAAAAATATATTTTTTTAATTATTTCTTTATAAAAAATAGTATTCTTTCATATCTGGAAGTTTTTAAAATTACTATATTTTTCAGAGATGATTTAGAAATTTCCCAAAAAAGGCAGCTTTCCTTGCCGTCGCGTCGGCTATTTTTCAACTGAACAACAAAAATAAGGTAGTAACTTAAAAAATAGTAAAAAATTATAAGTTTTCATGACTTTGTAAAAAAAAAAATATTACCTTTAATTACATTAAATTACAATAAATAATAAAATTTTAAAAATAAATTTTTAGATTTTTTTTTGAAACTGAAATAAGGATATTGTCTTCTTCTTTTTGAAATAGCCAAAATTAGTTAAAAAGCGTAATTTTTCCATATATTAATTAAGGTAATTTAAAAAAGAAAATCTATTACGTTTGGTCTTAGTCTTTTATGAGTCTTAATTATTATGTGCCTAAATTTCGGGTGCGAAAATAAAATAATCCTTTACATTCCAACTCAAAAAAACTCAAAAAGTACTCATCATTTAAAAGTAAATATTAGAGAAAGAAAACAATTTTTTTTCTTAAATTTAGTTTTTGTAAAATTTACTAACTTTAAAATTTATTAAAATTAATAAAAGAAATTAGCATTTTATGAAATTTTATATTTATGATGTAGACTATATTTATAAGGACTTTTCTAAATTTTACATTTGAAATTTATAAAAAATTTTCAAGATAACAAAAAATTTAATTTTGTTAAATTTAAAAATTACGTGCATAGAAAAATTTTTGGGTTCTAAATTCAAATTAATTATTATTTACAGAATCAAATTTTAAATAATTTGATTATAAACAAAAATATTAAATTGAAATTTTAAAATTTAACCAAAGTAATTATTTGTTAACAAAATCAATGATAGCATTTTGGTTGCACTATGAAAATTAACGATTATAATATTGGGTCCTTTTGGCTGATTTTTCTTTTCATTTTTAATTAGACCAATTTAACATTGTGTACCTTTATTGATATTAAGAACCTTTTATAGAATTTGGGTATATTTAAGGACTTTATTAGAATAGTCGTAGAAGAATTTTTTTTTTTTTTTGTAATTGGGTTAAATATTGCGAATATTATTAAAAACAACATTTTTTTTTTATTGAGATAAATCAACTAAAATTTAATTATTGGTAAAAATTGTTTAATAATTAGACTATTAGTTAAAATAAGCTATTCAAAATAATAACTTTTAAAAATGGAAAAATGGTATTTTTGAATTCAAAAATTTTAAAATTTTTAAATGGTATTTTTATGTTGAGAAATTTTTTAAAAAGTATTTGAAGGAACACAAAAAAGACCCTGGAATTAAAAGAAAAAAACTTAAAAAAATTAAATTCATTAATATATCCTTTATTTGAAGGAGTAAAGATACTTTTGTTTTTTTTTGTTCATTAAATCCGGTACAAATTAACGCGTACGGATTAATTCATGTGCCGACGTGATTTATGCTTATAACTTGATAAATTGGGTCAAAAAATTTGCAACGTTGTCAGAATCGAAGGAAATTTATTAAGGATATCCTATTTTCTTCTATAATAAACTAGTTTTTTTTTTTTTAGATGAAAATGCAATTTATCAAAATTTAGGAAAAATTGCAAAAAAGAAAATTTAAAAGCAAACACAAAAAATAAACTTGTCCAAATATAAAATTTGAATACTTTTTCAATGAACAAGAAACGATTGCAAAATGTTAAATGAGATGTTCCTCACTATTATTATTAATATACATCTCATAAATTGCATTCAGTTTCTTGTTGATGAAATTATTAATAATCAGATTTTCCCTTAAAACAATACAAAAACAAGGATTCCCTCAACAACAAAAAAAAAAATACTAATCATAAAATGAACTTTTTAAAAAAATAATAAATTTTTAATAAAAAAAAAAATAAAAAAAAATATTAATGAAAATTATATAGGATAAAGGATGAAAGTGTTAATAATAAGGATTTGTTTAAGGGAATTTGTTATAAATAGTATAGAATTGAGAAAAAATATGGAAAATCAAAAAAAGGAAATATTTAATATTTAACAAATTAAACAAAAATTATAAACAACGATTCTTTTCGATATTTGTTTTGTAGAGAATTTGCAACAAAAAAAAAGAGAACAAAAAATAAAAACTATTTTTATAATCCATTTTTGAAATTTTTAAGAGGCCAATAAGTAGAATTGTATAACAATTATTCCTTCAATTAAGTATAATCCTTTGTTAAAAAGTATCTTCGAAATTGGTCCTTTTTTAACTTGATTTCAATAAAAAACTGTTTCAAAATTGTCCTTATTTCAAAATAATTTTTACAAAATGTCTTATTCAATCAAAAACTGATTGTTTTTTAAGTTTCAACAGTAAATAAAGTTTCTTCAACTGTAATTATTTTTATTTTGTAAATAAATTTTAGGATAATATTCACTGTGCATTTTTATGACAGATAACATAAAAATTTAAATATATTCAATTTTAGTATTTCGATTATTTTTTCACTCCTGTTAATGAATAAATTTATTCACATTCGAATAGGAAACTTTTCACATAGAAAATATACTTTTTTTTTTATCATGTAACAGTTAACAATTTTAATATTGACAATAATAGCAACAACAACAACAAAAGCAAAAAAAAAAAAACAAATTAAAAACAAAAATATTTATTTAACAATTTCGAAATTCGATTAGATTATAACTTTTGTCACTGTCATTATTATTTTAAATTGTTTTTTATATTATTTTTAAAAATTCTTAAAAATATAAATAGTATTAATTCTAATTATTATTAGAATTTTTTTTTTTACACAAATTTTATGTTATATTTTATAAAAATTTTGTAAATAATTTTAGCACTTTCAATTCCAATATAATTTTTGGGAAAACTTTTTCTATTTATCGTTTGGAATATAGTAATTCAAGGATTTATTAAGTAAATTAAAATATATTAAAAAAAACAATGATTTCTTTTACAAGATTGTGAATATCACCACTAATTAACTTTAGATAAAATGATCGTTTGTTTAGTACAGTTTTCGTCCTTTTGCTTTAACTCAACGTTCATTTGTATCTGATTTGGATCAGTTTTCCTGCCTAATTATTATTAGTATCAATAAATTTTTCGAAAAAAATTAATTATATTTAAACTGATAGTAAAACGGATAATAATTAATTAAAAAAAATTTTATTTTTTTAAATAAAAATCGGTACTTTTGAAAGTTCTTTTAAGATAAAATATTCTAAAACTAAAAACTGATAATAATAATAGTTATGAACAAAAAGGATAACGAACTAATTGACCGTAATTGAATTGTTTTTGTAATAAGGATTATTTATAGAGGTAAAAAAAAAACAACAAAAAACAAAAGCAAGAAGAGAGAAAAAAACCACCGAAATAAATAAATAGGAAAAATTTAAATGGGAAAAAAATGATTTTTCATCAGATTCTGAAACGATCAACGGAGTACCGATATACCATGTCTTGACAGTACGACAGCTAACAACTAAACTAAGTTCGGATGGTGTAGAGCTCGCGTGTAAGACCCGGACGGATACCCAGGCCCACATTGGCTTTGCGGCGATGAGGCAGGAGTGGCATAACGCGCGTACTATCGCATGTTCCAGCATTGTTCAGCAGCAATCAGCGGCGAATGCTGTCGGTACAGACCGTACCGTAGCGTTGTTGCATACGTGCGGCAGGATGAGACGCACTGAGGCATGCTTGGTGTGCGTTGAGTTACCGTGTCGTAAATTCACAATCAACAACAAAAACAAAGCAAAGCACAGGAAAAAAAAACACAAACGAGAACACAGCACATCGGTCCAATAATATGGAATAGCCTGTATGTGTGCGTGTGCGCGGATGTGTTCGTGTTGTAAATGCCTTTGCTGCCATTCGGCGACAGACGATTTCTGTATCGCATCAGAACACATGAGCATGAACACGAATAAGGCGGTGCGTCCGTATGCGTGCCACACTGTACTAGTCTCTACGCGTTTCCTTCAAACGCAACTGCCTACCTCGTAGCATCGTCCACTCTCCTCCTCACCAGATAGCATGCGATTACTCCCAATCGTCCAGCTTTCCGTACAGTTTAGGCTTAGTTGCCCATAGTCAAGGTAGGTAGGTAGGTACCCTACAATCATATGGAAGGATTTTATGCTTTCGATAAACAAGCAGCACGACGAAAAACAACTGCCGACCTGCAGTGGAGAGGTTTGGTTAAATTTGAACGCACTCAAACACGCACGTCGTTATACACGCACACAGCACACTTGGTGAGCATATACGCTTTGCCAAACACGCACACGTCTGCGTACGCTTAGACACATTCGAATGAACTACGGGCTAAAACGTCGATTGACGACGTTTAAGAGGCCGGCCACATTGTTCGAACCTCATGCGTTTCTGTCCAATCCACCAATCCACGTTGTAATGGACGTGTAAGCATCAACGTTTGATGACATTTGCTATTGTTACCTCGAATAAATAAATACCCATCGCCAAAATATTTCCGAACTACCGGATTTCTTTTCGTTCTTCTTTTCCTTTTTGCACAACGAATTTACGAGTATATGCATTCGAAAAAAAATTTGTTATAATATTAAAAATAAACAAAAAAAAATTACATTTTATAAAAACTTCAATGTTTTTTTAAACGTAAATTTTTTTAATTTTTCTTCTAAAGAGATTCAAAAATATCCTAAAAGATTATTTATTATATTACGAAAAAAATGGCATTTTTTTAATGAATTTCGAATTACAATAAAACCAAATCGGAAAAGTAAAAGATAATTTTCGAATACTGTGGCAGGGGAACTTTTCGAAGTCAATAATTTTCAATTACTCGTATTTATTTCAGCCAAAAATAATTTATTCCTTTATTCCGAAAATTATTATAATTCATTTTATTAAGAATGTTTAAATATAAGAAAATATTTTATTTTTAAAAGTTGGGATTTTCTTTTGAATTTCTTTGACTTAAATTTTATAAGAATAATTTTGGAAAAAAATCTACAATTTCCTTGAAAAGAAACGATTGAAATTTTGATTTGCAAAACAAAATACTTAAAATATTTAAAGATCGTCTGTAAAAAAATATTTCAGAAAAATTAAAAGTTAAAGTTCTTCTTTTTGGATGATTCTTTTCATTTTTTGGATGATTCTTTTAGCGTCCTTTTGAAAGGACGCTAAAAATACCTCTTTCATATA
Organism: Atherix ibis; assembly: GCA_958298945.1. Taxonomy (NCBI): domain Eukaryota; kingdom Metazoa; phylum Arthropoda; class Insecta; order Diptera; family Athericidae; genus Atherix; species Atherix ibis. The sequence continues at coordinate 40,911,900 of OY282610.1, forward strand.
AAGCTGTAAATTTTGTCTCAGCAAAAAAATTATAATTTTTCACTTCGGAAAACAAACAAAATAAAAATACCCTCTCTGTGCAAAAACAATTAAAATTTTTTTTTTGAACAAATATTAAAAAATTATCATTCCAAAAAAAATATATATAAATTTTCTCACAGAAAAATTGAACTAAAATATATTCCGTGCCCAAAAACAACAAAACAAAAATGCAGTATGCGAAAAAAATTAAAATTTTCTCTTCAAAAATAACAAAAATCCTTTTCCGTAAACAGTATAAATTTTCACTCAAAAAAGTTAAATTTTAAACTTCCCCGCCTCAAAAAAAAAAAAAAAAAAAAACAAAAAAATCTCTCTCCGAAGGAAATTAAAATTTCCTCTGAAAAAAATCCTATCGTGCAAAAAATTGTAAATTTCGTTTCAGAAAAAAATTTGAATTCTGCTCGCTCAAAACAAAAATCAAAATAAAGATCACCTTTTCAAAAAATTAAAATTTCCCTTTTGAAAAAAAAACACTAAAAATTCCTACGCTGTAAAAAGTGTAAATTTCCTAACGGAAAAAAAACTAAAATATATTCCGCGCCCAAAAATAACAAAATAAAAATGCAGTATGCGAAAAAAATTAAAATTTCCTCTTCAAAAATAACAAAAATCCTTTTCCGTAAACAGTATAAATTTTCATTCAAAAAAGTTAAATTCTAATATTTCCCGCCTGAAAAAAAAACTAAATAAAAATACTGTCTCCGAAGGAAATAAAAATGTCCTCTGAAAAAAATCCGATCTTGCATAAAATTGTAAATTTCCTTTCAGAAAAAAAATTTGAATTCTGCTCGCTCAAAACAAAAATCAAAATAAAGATCACCTATTCAAAAAATTAAAATTTCCCTTTTGAAAAAAAAAACACTAAAAATTCCTACCCTGTAAAAAGTGTAAATTTTCTCGCAGGAAAAAAAACTAAAATATATTCCGCGCCCAAAAATAACAAAACAAAAATGCAGTATGCGAAAAAAATTAAAATTTCCTCTTCAAAAATAACAAAAATCCTTTTCCGTTAACAGTATAAATTTTCACTCAAAAAAGTTAAATTCTAATCTTTCCCGCCTGAAAAAAAAAAACAAAATAAAAATACTGTCTCCGAAGGAAATTAAAATTTCCTCTGAAAAAACTCCTATCCTGCATAAAATTGTAAATTTCCTTTCAGAAAAAAAAATTTGAATTCTGCTCGCTCAAAACAAAAATCAAAATAAAGATCACCTTTTCAAAAAATTAAAATTTCCCTTTTGAAAAAAAAACACTAAAAATTCCTACCCTGCAAAAAGTGTAAATTTCCTCACAGAAAAATAAAACTAAAATATATTCCGCGGCCAAAAATAACAAAACAAAAATGCAGTATCCGAAAAAAATTAAAATTTCCTCTTCAAAAATAACAAAAATCCTTATCCGTAAACAATATAAATTTTCACTCAAAAAAGTTAAATTCTAATCTTTCCCGCCTGAAAAAAAAAAAACAAAATAAAAATACTGTCTCCGAAGGAAATTAAAATTTCCTCTGAAAAAAATCCTATCCTGCATAAAATTGTAAATTTCCTTTCAGAAAAAAAAATTTGAATTCTGCTCGCTCAAAACAAAAATCAAAATAAAGATCACCTTTTCAAAAAATTAAAATTTCCCTTTTGAAAAAAAAAAACACTAAAAATTCCTACCCTGCAAAAAGTGTAAATTTCCTCACAGAAAAATAAAACTAAAAACAAAAGTGAATGAAAATTAAAAATTAATATTCTGTAAAATGTGTAAATTTTATCTCTGATAAAGTAAAACTAAAAAATTTTGTTTCATAAAAATTCCCTTATCAAAAAATTAAACTTCCCTAACCAAAATAATAAACCAAAAATTATCTACCCGAAAAAAAAAAACAAATCACATAAAAATCCAACAAACTATTTTAGGGTAATTTTCATTTTATCCAATTATTTATGGTACTTAAAAATTATGTTATTTTCACCCCTAAAATTTCGGGAAACTTAACAATATTAAGGTAACTCTTAAAGAGAAATTTATATTTTGTACTAAGAATTATTTATATTGAGATAATTTTCTTTTCTTTGGCCGAATTTGCTAACAAAAATATTTATATAAAAAAATACAAAAAAAACCTATTCAGAAAAATTTATCTAAAATGCGCCCAGCAAAACAAAAAAATGTTTTTAAAAAATTATATCTTTTTTAACGCAGTTTAATTTGTTATTAATTTCAAATGATTTTAAATTGGCATTTCGTATATAGTCAAGTACTATAATTATTACAATAACAATAATAACATTAATAATAGCATAAAAAATTAAAAAAAAAACTATTACTAGAAAAGAGAGGAATATTTTTAAATATTATTATAATAATTATTATTTAATTACTTTTAATTATTACTAAACTCCAAATAGTAATAATTAAAAGTAATTAAATAATAAAATATATTTTCGATTAGAATTTTTTTCAAAAAACTCTCAAGGACCCCACCACGATCTTATCGCGCTGATAAAGTGAGTCTCTTTCTTGGCACCAAAAGAATTTCGAAAAAATTAAATTTTTGAATATTTTTTTTTTAATTAAATTAGTTGTTTTGAAATATTTTTTTGTAAATATGCGAAAAAATTATTATTTAATAGACGGAAAATTTTGATATGTTTTTTTTTTTTTTGTTTTGTGAGGTTACTTTCGTCGATGGAGTTTAATTTTCCTATCGAAACCGTTGAGATTCCAAACGAAATGTTTTCGAATTGCCGTCGGTATTTAGAGACCGGAACATATCCTCTCGCCCAGCATGCTTTTCGGCAGAGCCCCACTTGATTAGAAGAACTTTGCCAACAAACTGATGCGCTCTTGCCGCTGCTGCCACAGAAAATGTGCTAAACAGTGTGCGTAACATTGAAGCTGAATATAACTGCTAGTAGGCGGTATCAACAAACGGAATCCCACCGCAGATGTATTGCTACCTCGCTCAGATGCGCAGTGTTAAGGCGGTATCGATGCTCGAGCTGTACTGCTTTGCCAAAACGACAAGCACGCACACACCAGAACGTAACAGATGCAGGCACTACTGTGTGCGACCAAACGAGAGGCCAGAGAACAAAATGGATGGCAAAGCAACTGCCGTCGCGTCGTGTCGGCAATTGATGTGCTCAAAAGAAGGTTGAAGATTGCGGTGCGCGGCTGTGTACGTGCGAATGCAACGCTCTATCGCCGCCTGCCGTTCGAACGGAAGTGAACGCCCCGTGGCCAATCGGATGTGATATATGAAATTATGATATCGGCGAAAGTGCGTCGCGTCGGCAGATCTCTGCACTGGGGAAATAGTGTTTATGGCGAAGTGGTGCCTATTCCTATCGTTTTTCGTCTGCAGGCAACCGAGCAGAGAAAATATCTTCTTCCATTTACAACTTCGGCCAAAGTAATCTGCCAACAACACGACAAAAAACGTCCTTTTTCGCGGAATTCCGAATCTTTACTATCAGCTCCCAGAATGTTTTTCTTCTTTTTTGTTGTTGTTGATTTTATTGTGGATTTATTTTATTTTTATCCTTTTTTAGTTTTTTAATGCTCTTCAAAATTGTCGAAAGGCTATCATCATCGCAGTTGCCAACTGAACGTAACATTTTTCCGCTCAAGACTTCGACGTTGACGTTGAAAGTCACTTTTTCCTTTTCGCTTTTTTCATAAATTTTTTCCTGAATTTTTTTCTTTTTCTTGGACATTTTTTAGGTCCAGATGAATCCTTTCTGTTTACTTCCATTATTATGGTTTGACAAGAAGGATTTCTTATAGAAGTTGATAGAAATATTTTGAAAATTTTCCTTTTTATTTTCTTTTAACGAAATTTTTATCGTTTTCGTTACAAGAATTATATTTGCGAGGTAAATTTCAAAGGGGAATCATTTGATTTAATTTAAATAAATTTGATTTTCTTAAAAACGAATTTCCAGGATCGAGAATTTCTTAGAATTTGTTAGAAGAGTTTTTTTTTTATATAAGAAAAAGAGAATTATGTTAAGTAAATATATTATTTGGTTGCTTTGGATATTTGCTAAGAAACATGAATAAATTTTCACTTTTTTTTTTTTTTAGAAAATCTTTAGAACTTTCTCATATGGAATTCAACCATTTTATTATTTTTAGAATTCGCAGTAATGATAATATTCATTCTTGTTTTTGTGACCTACTACTTCTTCCCTGAAATCACAAGCTGATTCTTTAAACACGAGGAGTTAGTATCTTTAACTTGGGAAATCTCGTTGCCATTGCCTTTTTCAAGCGTCTATGTATGTTTTCGGAAAAAGAAAGTGAGGACAATGATCTAACAAGAGGATTTTTTATAATGATTACCAGACAATTCACGAATGAAAGGAACATTTAGATCGCAATGGATCGTACTAAAATAGGGCGATTGACAATTGTTCGAAGGATTTTCAATTAAACACATTGGATTCTACGGAAATCTCAAAGCATTGGTTGTCCACCAAAATTCCATTCCATATGTCTATATGGGTCTTATTACTAGAATTGTAAATTAATATTTATGTCTCAACTATCAGTTTCGATAGTTTGTCAAAAAGTTTTTTCAGTTTTATGTCTGTTTTCCATTCCATGTCAAGCGTTGTTCAATGTACATTCCTAATTGTTTCTTGGTAAAAGAGTAAAAGTAGCATGAACACTTTTTTTTTATCGATTGGATTTATTCTTCATTTGCTAGACCAGTTTTAATATATTGGATTTGCCATTTTACATTCCTGTTATTTTAAAACTATCAAAAATAAAATATGTTTTATAAAACATTTGCCATTTAATATTATAGATTATTTATGGATTTATAGAGCTCAAGAAATAATAATATTATAAAATTATTATTTCTTGAGCTCTATAAATCCATAAATAACTATAAAAACTTCATTGTTTCCCATAAAAGTGAGTCATACTGTTACCGCCAATTCTGAATGCAATCGCTGTATTAGAACTGATTTTAATTTGCCCTGAAATTTAAGATTTTAATCTGTATTATATGTGGTTTTAGAAAAATGAACAATACGCCACACAACATGACAAATTTTAGGCATTCTTAAAAGAAATGTTCTCTTTTTTCGAAATTTGGTAATGCCAATTGGCCTCGAAAATTTTGCAATTTAATTAAAACTATTATATTTAAAATAAAACATCTCAAACTTAAGTTATCAATTGCGCTAAATAATATGAACAGTAAAGATTTTTTATATTGTTTTGTTAGTGGAGATTTTTTCTGTAAAATTTTTTTTTTGTAAAAAAAAAGGCAAAAAAATATCATTTTTTATGATACGAAAACAGTCTGATAAGTCAGTGATAAATATAAAATATGTAGCTGATATTAGTAGAGGAATATTTTTTTTTTATCATTTGGCATTCTTCAAAAAATATCATATAAAATTTTATAAACATTTGTTTATTAGTTTAGTTTTGATAGCCATTGAAAAAAAGTTTTTTTTTTTTTAAAAATTGAAAAAAAGTAAAAAGCAGTATTTTTTGTGTTAAAAAAAAAACAATATTTTAAACCAAAACCAAGTTTGAAAAGTATTATAGAGACTTTTTACCATCGTATCGAACGATTCAAAAGTGGTTTATTAAATTCCATTGTGGTCATACGAGCACAAATGTTCTCAAATACCTGACCAAAAACGTGTTCGCCTAAGGATTTTAATAGAGTGTTTGGACATATTTAGATTCACCACCATTTTATATTCGAAACCGAAATTCAGTCAAAAGAATAGACTTCCAGTACCAAACATGCACAAAAGAAGCGAAAGACGATTTCAACGATGCATATGGTAAAATTTTCATTGACTATTTTGAAAAAGATAAAACTATAATAGAACAGTATTATACAAGATTATTAGATCAGTTGAATAATAAATTCAAGACGAAACGATCACATTTGGCAAATAAAAAAGTTGAAGAAAATGCTTGGTTGCGATTTATTGCAAAGTGTTATAAATCGTACTAAAGATATGGCATTAAGAAGTCGGAATATCATTGAACAAAGTATATATAACAATAAGAACACTATTTTAAAAAATTAATCAATTTTTGTTAAATAAATGAATTTTTCTATTTCTCATATCACTGACTTATCAGACTGCACCCGTAATTCATTACTAGTTATTTATTTTAATTTGTATTACTATTTAATAATTATATTAATCGATTCTAGTGATAAGAATTTTATTCAAATTTCAATGCAGAATATTAGGAAATGTTAGTTTTAAGGAAGCCAGTTTACCTTTTACAGGATAAGAAAGTCCTTCGTACGAATATGAGTACCAAGGACGGGTAATTTGCTTAACGTTTATTTTTGTTTTTGCAAATCGATTTCGTAATCAGAAATTGAATACACCACAAAGAAAGGGAACATAAAAAAATTGGGCACATGGGAAAGCATATTGGATATATGAGAAGATGGTGTATTGTGCGCCAACCAATAACTGCCATAAATATGCCTTCGTATGCGAAGAGAACCATAGACTATGGGACAAAATACGCGCTAGTGGTCGACTCCTGTTGGTCGCATGCGTTCATGATTTATTATTGTTATAGACTATGGGGGTATGATGATGTAAGACAGAATAAAATTCATCTCCACTCCCCCACCCCCCCATTTCAGCTAATGTTAGAGCCATGTCCAACCCAATTCTTTCTTTACGATAAAGGGGAGACCGACAACAGTCACTTGTCTTATGTGCAATTTTTTTGTTGGAATAATTCTTTCCGATAAAGGGTAAGATTTAGAAATAACGAAAAAAAAAATACCAAATTCAAAGAAAAGAAAAAAAAGAAGAGTAACCAGAAGAGGGAGGGTACGTTAAAAAAATGTAAAATGAAATTGTGAATATTAGTACGAAAAGGCTCCAAAACGATAACTGAAAATGAGGTGGTAGGTACTCGTATACTTGGTAAGGAGCTAAGCTGAGAATATTTCTTAGAACGATGTTGTGCGGGTAAAATGGAGAGCAGGGGTTGAGGATTGTAAGGAAGCATCGTGTATACCATATATAAAAAGAGGGAGAGCTAAAAATTTCAGAAATATTATTCAAGCCTTATCGGGATCAAATAACAACGAAACTGACTTGGAAAAGCTACCACCACCATCTCCTTGGCGCACAACACTAACAATTTTATGGTTATTTCCGATAAAATAATGTCACCGCAAATCTAACCGCAACAACATGGGGTGAATACGACTATATGCCAAAATGTTTGATGTAAGTTAAAATTTATTAATTTCCATACGATTTACATTATTTTACTATGTCGTTTTTTTTTTGTTTTGGTGTTATTTTTTTTGTCTCCATTTTATTCAATATTTACGAATATTTTAACATTTGCGATTATGTATGAACGGCAGAGGGTACGAGTACATTAACCGAATAAGTGGGGGTGCCAGAAGTACTCAAGCTATTATCGAAATTTTTATTTTTTTGATTTTACTATATTTTTTTTAAAATTTGATTTTTAAATATTAAATCAGAAATTTTGGATTTGATTTTTTTTGTTGGTATTTCACCATACACATAGACGCTATGAGAATGATTTCATTTCTTTTCTCAATTGTTTAAAGAGCAGATAAGAATTTACCAAATATTAAGGATTATTTATTAAAATTACTTACGCAATAAAATAGAAATTAAAACTATTTTTATATTGTAAAATTGTGAATTCATTTCAATTCGTCAGATGGAAGAAGGATAGTATAAAAGAATCGAATTAATTTCAATTTTGTAATGATAATAAAATTCAACTACTTTTAAGAATTTATAGAATTTTTCTTCCAATAGAAAAAGGATAGTAACTAACTTTTATTTAGTATTATTTTTCTTAAAACATATCGAAGAATAATTATATTCTTATCGATGTAAAGGAAAGGATCCATACTAAATTTAATTAAGTCGAAACGTCTTTGTGCCAAAATCTCCTTTTAAGTTTCAGTTACAATGCTGCCTTTAAGAGGTTGACGGGTTTCCTAAAAAAAAAATAAAAAAAAAACTCTTCTTAATTTAAAAATTTCTTTGATGATTTAAAAAACAAATTCACTCATAGTGACTGATCATATTGTTTTTATGATAGTTTTTTATTAAGAAATTTAGAAGATATGTTAAAAAACTGAAGCGATGAATTTTTAACGAATACTCATAACTGGCATTATAACCGGAAGTTCAGTCTAAGTAATTTTGATTTTTTTACTATCATTCAGTTTTGTATCCTTAAAACTTTTGCTAGAGGAAGAGTGTCTACACTGGACATATTTCTTTTTAATGGCACCTTAGAGAATAAACATAGAAAAATTATTATAGAATATTTTAATAATTTAATGACGTATTATTTATGAAATTATGGTAATTAATCAATTACATATTGACGCATAGAAATTTTCGTTAAAAATCCGTTTGGAATAAATTTGCCATTAAATTGTTCCATTTATTATCTATTTAATAGTTTTGAAGAATATGATACAGTATTTGATAGAACTAAGAACCTGAATCTCAACATATAATATTTCTGCGGTGCGTGAAAGAGTAGCTGGAAGTCAGGGAACCTCTAAAGTGTCCATTCACAATTCAAAGATTTTTCCCAAACCGTTATGTGGATTATTTGGCATAAAAATTTACATTAATACCTCAATAAAGCTCAGGTGATATTGAAAATTTAGTATCGGGATCATATGTGCTCCTGGCAATAGAGCAAAATGTTCTGGACTCTATAGACAAGATTCTGTCTTTTAGAGAAAGTCGATATTTAGTGACCCAGCAGTACATTTTGACTTAAGCAACTTCATTAATAAACAAAATAACCACATCTGGAGATATAAAAATTCATAGCCAATTAAGGATAATCTTTATAGCCTATGAGAGTGACTTTGTAGAGAGGTCTTTGGACAGGAAGTATTACTTCTGATCCCCGAGCTATTTGGATGGGAAATATCCTGTCCGGAAAATCTGCAGTGGCTCCATTTATGACCCCACTCGACTTTGGTGAAGCTACAGCATTTGCCAGCATACTTAAAACATGCTGGGGTGTGACGAGTTGGAAAATAGCGGTGCGTAGCAGAGACCTCTGGAGATTTTGGATTCAGCAGGCCTAGACCTGCCGTTGATGACGATTATCGTGAGGTGATCTTGATGCCTTTTCTACATACGAGGTCTCTTCAAAAAGTATCGCGAATTTTGAATTTCCGCGGGTTACGTATATTCGATTTTCGATTTTTTTTGTGGCGTTATGTTGGTACTCATGTCTCTCACTTATGCCGACAAGTTCGGCCATTTTGAATTTTCAGTTAATTTTTGACAGTTGTTTTGTTTGCACGTGTTTTGGCTCGTTCGACCAAAAACAGCATCGCATTAACATCGCTAAGAAGCTGTTGGCTTCTGTCCGTGACTACCCAAATTTGCTCCAGAGGGTCATAACTGATGACGAATCATGGGTTTATGGTTATGACGTGGAAACGAAAGCTCAATTATCCAAATGGAAGCTGCAGCACGAGCCAAGACCGAAAACCAACGCTCCAAGTTCGGTCGAATGTAAAGGTTTTGCTGACAGTTTTCTTCGATTGCAGGGGCGTGGTGCCATATGAGTTCTTTCCACAGGGTAGAACGGTCAATAAGGAATATTACCTGCAAGTAATGCGCAAGGTGCGCGAAGCAATCCGCCACAAACGCGCGGATTTGTGGAAGAACAAAAATTGGCTTTTGTACCATGATAACGCCCCTCCTTATGCATCGTGTCTTGTGTGCGAATTTTTGGCCAAAAACAACACACTAATAATACCACAGCTACCGTATTCACCAGATTTGGCTCCCTGTGATTTTTTCTTGTGTCCCGAAACTGAAGAACCTCATAAAAGGACGACGCTACGCTACGATTGAGGAAATAAAGGCGGCATCAAACGAGGTGCTGAACAAGATCACAAAAAATGATTTTTTGAAGTGCTTCGAGGATTGGGAAAAACGTTGGCACAAGTGTATAATATCTGGCGGGGATTACTTTGAAGGAGACCAAATAGATATTCATGAATAAATAAATAATTTTTGAAAAAAAAACACAAAATTCGCGATACTTTTTGAACAGACCTCGTAGATTAGTAGTGTTTATATCATATTCACATTTTGTTAATTCTTTTTTTATATTTAATAGTAACGTAGCTTATAGTTATTTAATATCCCAAAAAAAAGGAGAATGAAAGGATTCTTAAGAGGTCCTTGTAACCTTAACTGTTAGTGTAAATGCCAAATTAGACAATCGCAAAATGTATCGAGCTATATCCTCACTAATCCTGTTGAAGTCATCAACAAGAGTATGGATGATTTTTTTAATAAGGACTAAAAATATAATTTTATAATATTTCTTTACAGATCAAAAGGATTAGTTGGCATTTGCCAGTATAAAAATAAAAATCTATTAAAATTTCAAACTCTTTATAAAGATAATAACTATTTGTGGGGAAGAATAAGAAAATATAGAGTGACAAAAAAAAATTTAAAGTAAAATAAAACTGACGTAAAACATAAACTGAAAAGGACACTGATTCCATCAAGTATAATAGTTGAAACTTCAGTACAAATGATTTTTGAAAATGCTACTTTGGAATTTATAAACGCATGGTCGGATATTGTGTCATTCCGACTATCGAAGATTATTCCAAACGGACACCCGACAACAATTTGTTGAGTTGGTCGATGGCATCTTCCATTGAAGTGTGCAGCACGTTGACACTTTTCGAGTTTGTTTTGCACCTTTTATAGTCCTTATATACGATTTTCTTTCTTCTCGCCATAATTGATGATAGGATCATTGATCCTGCTGCCATTTATCCATACAATATAAATTGATGTACACTTCATATTTTCAACCCTAATCTTTCCATTATATCCGAATATCAATAGTTCAGTTAATAAATATTACGGAGAATAGAAGACGTTTTGTGGTATTCGTACTTACATTATGAGGATTTCTTAGAAAAGTGTCACTATCAATTTTAAATCTTTTCTGGTATTAAGAATTTTATAAATTAACAATATTTTTTAATGTTTTATTATTTGCTTACAGGTGATAGTAGTTACTTTTATAAATAAAAATATAATGGACATATGGACATATTGGCTGTTTGAAAAAATAAAAAGGTCCTTTAGGCAGGTGATGATAAAAAACTTAGCAAATTAACAATTTAAGAATATTTACTTAACAATAAATATTATTTCAAAATAAAAGTTCTTCAATTTTTTCTTTAACTAACGATGTATTACTAGAAAATCTTTTAAAGGACTTTTAAATGAAAATTATTGACAAACAAAAAATTAAAAAATCACCAAAACATAAAAAAAGGAGATCAGAAAATTGAAATGTCCGCAAAAAAGATGTTGCAGAGCTAAAAGAGGTCCCAAGAGAAAAGCAGAGAGTAAAAGATATCTCAAATACCATGAGACTAGTGAGAAGAAGTTTTTTTAACATTTCGAAAGATTTCCTAATAAAAATATTATCGGTTCGAAATTTCAGAGGTAAACAAACCCACTTGGTAACCGTGGAAAATTTTTTTAAACACTAATTAGGCCTGACACATGCTTTCACCATGAATTTGCGACTAGGTCAGACCGGCAAGATAGGCTTTTTTTTACATTTTAACGATGCCTCTTAATGAGGAATTTATGACTCCCAAATTTAAAAAGTCAACAAATCCACTTGGTGATAGCGAAAACTGTTAGGCCTAACAAATGCATTTACCTTTAATATAAGATTAGGTCAGACTGGTTTGACGATAATTTTTATTTAATTTTTGTAATGGCTCCCAATTAGAATATTTATAGTTAAAAACTTTAAAAGTTAACAAATATATTTGTTTACCGTGAAAATTTTTTCGACATAAAAAAAAAGGTGACACGTGCCTTAAACTTCAATTTGCGATTAGGTCATACCGATTTTTTTATATTTAGGCCATGCTTTTTTCAATATTTTGGCGATGCCTCTCAATAAAAAAATTATGGGTTCAAAATTTTAACAGTAAACAAACCTCCTTTGTGACCATAAAAATTATTTTCAATACAAAATAAGCCAGGCACACGTGCCTTTAGCTGCAATTAACGATTAGGTCAGACTAGAAAGGCGAGAGTTCTTTTGACTTTTTGGCGATGCCTTCATTTTAAGAAACTATTTTTACAGTTTACAGACAAAATTATGACTCCAAAATTGAAAAACTCAACAAATCGACTTGGTGACAGCGAAAACTTTTTTTATCACAAATTAGGCCTAACACGTAACCTTTAATTTAAGATTAAAATCCTTCACCTTCAATTTACGATTAGGTCATACCGACTTTTTTATATTTTGGCGATGTTTTTTTTAATATTTTGGCGATGCCTCTCAATAAAAAAATTATGGGTTCAAAATTTTAACAGTAAACAAACCCTTTTGGTGACTATGCAAATTATTTTCAACACAAAACAAGCCAGGCACACGGGTCTTTAGCTTCTATTAACGATTAGGTCAGACTAGAAAGACGTGAGTTCTTTGGACATTTTGGCGATGTCTTCATTTTGACGAAATTTTTTTGACTTTTTACAAACGGAACTATGAGTCCAAAATTTAAAGAGTCTTGAACATTTTACTTGCTTTGAAACATTTTTTTCGAAACAAAGGAGGACAACACCAATTAAAGATTAGGTCAGACCGGCGAGACCAGATTTTTTTTACATATTGGCGATACCTCCCAATTTACAATTAATATGTGTTCAAAATTTGGGACAACTAGCAGGTCTGTACTTAGTGCGCAAACGTATTTTTTTGTAATTTGGGACAACTAGCAGGTCTGTACTTAGTGCGCAAACGTATATATTGGATTTGGGACAACTAGCAGGTCTGTACTTAGTGCGCAAACGTATTCAACTTTGATTATGGCTTAAGAAATAATATCTATTATTTTCTAAATGATTTTTCACTTAGCTAATAATAAATGATATAATTTTGAATGATTTTTTATAGATTTAGTGGAATTTTTCTTTACTTGTAAAATAACTACCTCAATGCCTGTAATGTTTGAATTTAAAAAAAAAAATATCCTGAAATTTATATTAAATTTAAATATTATTTATTGGAAAAAATAATTTTTACTTAGCAAATAAGATTGGTAAATTGACTAACAAATTTACCAAATCGTTGAGAGCATTTTCAAATAAATATGATAAAAGTCCTTTTGATTAAAAGTGTAAATATATTTTTTTCTCAATGACTTATTCGATTTTAGTTGGTCGAAAAATTCAGTTCAATCAGTTGTAAATTCAGTTAACATTTTGAACAAAACAACTCACTCAGTGGGCATAAAATATTCGTTGTTTAACAGCAAATCAGTTAAAATTTATTGATTTGAATTTTTCTAAAATAAAACCAAACAAAAAATCATCAATAAATATATCGTCGAAATGGAATATTATTAAAGAAGGAAAAAAAAAAAAATGCAAAGCAATGAACATAATTTCAATAATCAACTATGCGCAATAAATCGTAGAGAATCTTATGTGCTTACTCCTTAAAAATAAAAAAAGGAAAAAAGCATTTATTTATTTTATAAGAAACAGTTTGAAGGATTTTTTTTTTAGCAGAATAGAAAAATGCTTGGATAAAAATTAATTCATTTTGAATAAAAATCAATTGAAGAATTTCATCTTAACTCGTACGAGTGTCAATAATTTCATCAGAAATTGTTGACAAAAATGAATTCCAGCGAATTGAATGTGATTAGGAAACTTTTGGAACTTTTATCTAGTCAAGTTGAAATTATATTATATAATAAAATCACAAAAGGATCAATTATCGTCTATTGGACCGAGATCACATGTGCTCGTGGTAGTATTGTTTGAAAGATGGTCCTGTCCAGCCATCTTCGAGATAAAATTATTCGAAAATATTTATAATTAAAATTGATGAATAATCTGTAAAAAGTAAGTATTCACTTTGAAAGTATTATAAATTCCAGGAGGGTATTCCTGTAGTACTTCTCCTTAAGAAGCTAGCATTCATATTTCCATGGATCATTTGTCCGAAAACTTTGAAAACATCTCAAAAATTGCCTATTGACTTAAAGTATTCTTTTACTAAATGAACAGAGGATTTATGTTTCTCTAAAGGACTTCATGGAACTAAATTTCAAGTCCTGTATACTCAAAACTTGATTCAAGAAATTTGAATTTTTATAGTTCGATACTTTAACTGGAAGTTAATCTCTTATAAGGTCTCTATATAAGGTCTCTACTTTAACTACAAGTTAATCTCTAACAGACTATTTAAACTGTGGCCATATTTGATGCTATAGAAAACAGCAGATCATGTTTCTGATGGAGCGATATAATAATATTTGGTTGGTATCCAATTGACGTGCAATTTGAGTATGGAATATTTTTTAAGACCATGCTTTATAAAATTGAAGCTGAGACCTTAATTGCATCATTGTGAACTTGAGATCTTTTTTTACTTGGCATTAATTCTTTCCAGAATCTTCTTGAAGTTTTGGACCTTTAACCAGTGATATATAATCGGTTCTTCTTGAAGTTTTGGACCTTTAATCAAAGGCAGGTTTATTGAGACCTCTTCTAAAAAAGGACGTTCTCATTTCGTATTGGTAAAAAAACTACTTGGTTGGAAATTGGACCCCTTTTGTTTATCAAGGTTACGCTGATACCTTATTTTTATGGAAGACAAATTACAATTTTTTTATTGATTTCGAGACGTTTTGCGGGATCTTTTTATTAACCATAATCAAATTGGGACCCTTTTCGGTATAGACATGGATTTTTTTTTTCAAGATGAGTTTTGGCACTTCCGTTTTCATTATCTGTCCAACAAAAAAAGTTATGTAAAAAAATACAAACAAAAATATTAAAATCTGTAGGGGATTTTCGCAGGATTCAGTCTTTGGCCTATTGTGGTGCGGATGATTTTACGGTGATTATTGTCGATAAATTCATAGATGAGATCGCTTAAAAATCTGAAATGACTCAAGGTAAAGGAGATTTTCACTCTCACCATAGATGGCTACGATATTATTTCAATACATGAAAGCTCAGAAAGACGCCAAGTTGGGCTATGAGTGCCTTAGCTACATCGTGCTTTTTCTAAGTCCTTAGAAAAAGATGGAAAAAAACTGTTTTTTAAAAAAAAACATTTTTATTTTTCAACATAATCTCCTTTTAGCTCTATACACTTTTCCAACCGTTTTTCCAAAATTTTTATCCCATCCAAAAAATAGGATTTCGGAAGTTCTGCAAAATACTCATCCGTTTGAGCAATGACGTCCTCGTTGGAAGTGAACCGTCGTCCACCAAGCCATTTCTTCAGATTGGGGAATAGAAAATAGTCACTCCGGGCCAAATCTGTTGAATAAGCGGGATGCTGCAACAATTCCATTCTCAATTCCACGATTTTGGCCATGGAAACAGCGCAGGTGTACACACGCGCATTGTCCTGATGCAAGAGGATTTTTTTCTTCTTCAGATGGGGGCGTTTCTCTTTGATTTCCTCGCTCAACCGTTGCAATAACGACACGTAATACGCTCTTGTTATTGTTTTTCCTTTTTCCAAGTAGTCGATAAAAATGATGCCCTACGAATCCCAAAAGACCGTGGCCATCACCTTGCTGGCCGATGGCACAGTTTTTGCATTCTTCGGAGCTCGTTCACCCTTGAAAATCCACTGTGATGACTGTCTCTTCGTTCCTGGAGTGTAGCAGTGTATCCAGGTTTCGTTCACAGTGACATATCGACGAAGGAATTCGGCAGGATTGCGATGAAAGCGCGCCAACATAGCCTCAGAGTCCATTACACGATTGCGCTTATTCTCGTCTGAGAGCAAACGCGGCACCCATCTTGCCGAAATTTTTTTCACAGACAATTTTTAATGCAAAATTGAAGCGACTGTACCTTGTGATATGCCCGTGGCCTCAACTAATTCGCGCACTTTAATTCGCCGATCGTTCAAAATCAGATCGTGGATTTTGTCGATGATTTCAGTAGTAGACACCTCAACTGGGCGTCCTGAACGATGATCATCTTTTGTGGATGAACGGCCACGTTTAAATTCATTCACCCAATTGTAAACCGTCGCAAACACAGGTGCAGATGTGCCATGAACTGCATCCAACTCGGCTTTGATTTCTTTCGGGCTTAAGCCTTTCAAATGGAGATGTTTGATGACAGCCCTAAACTCGCTTTTTTCCATTGTTATGCACAAATAAATGTCGTTAACTTTAATCGACGATAGAAATTGACCTACGCTATGGATCGAGCTGACAGCTTTCCTGTTGATAATGCTACTTACAAAAAAAAATCTTTACCGACACTACGAGCGCAATTTCTTGGATTTTCTAAGGACTTATTGAACGACCCTCGTAGCTTTTTCTCCAGCGTTATTAGAAGCTATGGAAGCCGAATTGTGCAATCGCTGAGCGATAGCGCGGTGCCAATCGAGCTTTTGGGAAATTGAAGGGCTAGAATAAATCATCAACAATAGGAGGGGGTGGTGTCTGAAAGAAATCTATTGAAGCATTGTCAGCAAGTAGGAAATAAATGAGCCTTTGGTGAGTTGGCAACAATATTAGGATTTATCGACTAAAGGATTAGAGGAAAATAACTTCATTTCTTACTTTGGCTACATGGAACAAAAGAGGTTATGGAGCAGTGCACTAGAAAATTGCCCTATTTCTAATGCGGCAAAGGGGCTTCAGGGCAAACCACCTTTATCGCGTTAAGCTTCGTCGACGCACAATTTAGGATGCGGATCATATCTTTTTCCCCTGTCTATACTCTACCAAGAAAATAAAATGAACTGAATAAATTCATTAATCAATACCAATACCTACCCCAGAACAGCATCATTCCGAGTAATCAAGAAGCTTCTTCAAGAGAAATGTGTAAGAAGAGGCCAGCTTATAGGCTTAAAGTTAATATCATCATCATCAAAAGCGTGATACTCGTAACTACGAGTCCGATCTAAGCCTGAACAATTCCATACATTGTAGGATACTGTCATCTTTACATCACCATTCCCCCTACTCACATTAAAAAAAAAATAAAAAAAAGTCCTCCCGTATACTCCTTTTAATATTATACAAAATAATAAAGATTTCAAAATTCAAATTAATCATGGTAAATTTTTAATTAATTAATGGAAAATTATATCAAATATTTTACGAAAAATTTGAAATAGAGAAAGCAAAAAAGTTTCTTGAAATTTTTCTTTTCTAACTAAATTAGAAGTGAACCGTTTAGTTATAATCACTTTAAAGTTAAAATATTCGAAAGTTTAGTAAATTAGTAGTTAAATAAAAATGTTAACAAGAAAATGTTCAGTTAATTTTATGAGAAACTCTAAAATGCTGAATACAAAATTTCTAATTTATAAACAAATATAATAGACCCTATTTCGTCCTTAGAGTAAGATACAAAAGTGTACAGTGAAGTAAGTTTATTTTGGTTTTATTATAGTTGAAAATTCATAGTTTTGGAAACTTTGAACTTTTGGCTTAGAATAACTCTTGAGTGTTGCGGTTAACTTTTAACCAAACTACAAATAATAAATTAATGGTAAATAAATGAACTTGTCAAGCTCACATGTTATCTCATTTTTGGTAATATTTTACGAGTGTATAGAGAATTTCCAACACCAAAAAGGGATGATGATGGATAAGCACAGAGACAGTGGCGCTGGTAATAGAGAATAAAGCCATTTTGGTAATAAAATGAAATTAAATCGGTTTGTGTATGAGTTAGTCTATATGTGAAAGGATATTTGCCAAGAACGATGTATATTTGTTTAACTATGAGATTAACGACAAGGATTTATGTTATGTTTAAGAGTATTTATTTATTTCCAATTACATGCTAGATTTTTGCAAAAGGATTTCCAAATTTGGTTTTCGATATTCCAATGTAAGTGCATCAAGTTTAGCCATATACCCTTTTCTGTCTGGCTTAATATCGTTTCTTTCGCTATTTTCACTTTAATCAAATAATATTCGTAGAGTAAAAAGCATTTGAGACAATATTCATAAATAATTTTCCAATGCATATGAAATTTTTTTTATTTTTGTTCTTGATCATATCTCAAAAGTATTGAATGCTTTTAGATAGCTAGGATTGGATTGTATAGTGTCAGAATGACAACTGTCGAATAGTATACCTTTGGCTGAGTGCGTATTTAGCAGGCTTTCGTCAGGCAGGCTTTTGACTACTCATAACCATCCAGTCAGTCAGTCATCGGAGTTATCCATCCATTGATATAGGGTGTCTATAGTACAAGTATACCTCGTTATCGAACCCAAATACATACATGCAAATTTTGGAATAAAGGATTTGTCTGCGTTTTATATTGTACATTCCAGCTGCTGTAGGATACGAGCATCTATCTGTGCATGCTCGTATCAGTGGATTTATTACATCGAGTGTGTGGATGGGTTAAATTCGAAATTTGCGAATCGTTCACGCAGAAAACACTGATAACGGGGGTTGTCAGCTTTCATGTGCACAACATAAATGTATGAACATAATACAAACAGCGCAACATTGCCACAATAACAACATATCCGAAAATCTGTCGGCAGCCGCAGAACCATTCGAATCAATATCGGTACTGACACCTGCCCCAAAACCCAACTTTACCAACCGCTACTATAACGGCTATGGCCGTATAAGAGGAAGGACATCACTCGTATTTGTACCAGCGTAAATGGCAGCCACAATGGCAACCACCAGTAAACATTTTTGCCAATGCGAATACGGTACATTGTTAATATCATTGGATGAGGGGGGGGGGGGTGGTTGGCTGGTTTGGAAGGGGATTATTGAAATCAGATGAGATATTGCAGTTTCTGTTGAATTAGTGTGTGTGTGTGTGTATGTGGCAATATTAATAATTGCATTCATGAACATTTATACGTTCAAGGATATCGTTTCCACGAATAAGTTCGATCGTCTGGCTGTGTTGTTCTCTTGTTTTATGTGTCGTTTAATAGCAAACGGGATGTTATAACATTTCATAAAACGATCGATGGATATATGGTAAAAAAAAATGTTATAAATGTAAATAGTTTTTAAGAATTTAACTTAAATTTCAAGAAAATGGTATCAACAAAAAAAGGATACTGACTGCCAAATTATCAATTACCAAATTTTGGCATCATAAAAAAAGGATGATTGAAAAAAATTTCTAACCTAACCATTCGGCTGTTCACATTGTTCAGATGCGTAGCCTTATTAGCTGTTTAGCCACTAAACTCATTTCGAGTGCACCAACAAGCACACCTTAAACCCTAAACCATTAATTAGTTAAACGTCACCAGTTCTCTTATCTACTCAATAGTGGCAATCGGAATTTTATTTTTTTATTTCTTTTATTATAAAATTTCTCATCATTCACAATAACATTATACCAATGAACACGGAATAAGGGGTTATTAAAAAAAAAATAAAAAGAATAAACAAATGGTTTTTTTTTTTTGTGGACGATTGTATTGGATCTGTTGTGGGTGGATTAGATTACTGAAACCGTATCAGTCACTAACTGCTCACGACAAACCGCCAACCACAAACCGCCAATCATCAACCCCCAATGTTCGTTGGAACGACAACGATTTTCCATAAAATCCTAAAAAGTGTGCGGATGCAAGTTTTGCGTTAAATTTTGTTTTTGTTATCCTTTTTTCATATCCGATTTTATCACATTTTATTTATTCTCTTGTATAGAAATGTTTTCCATACGCACACACTCACATTACCTTTCTAGGACTGAACATTTTATAATAATTTGCCTGGTAACGCGATTATTTATATATAATTTTTTTTTTATTATGAAAAACTCATACACACACACACACACACTTGTATGGTTATTTTCTGCTGATAAGACCATGCCATCATGTTGAAAAGTGTATCTGATTGCGAAAAGAGGGTATATATTTTCAGCTTTTATCATCATGTTTAGGGGATGTTTATAATTGTTTTAAGAGGGTCTTTTTCTATATTTTGCTTAGAGAAAAAAAAGAGATTTCATAAAATTCTCAAGGATCCTATCGATTATTTGAAAAGGAAATGTCGATAAAGTGATCCGAATTCGGATGATCAAGTTTACGATGAGCAATTTTTTTTTTGGTCTCAATAAAATTTCTAAATAAATAATCGAGTTTAAAATGGATTTCACTTAAATTAAAAAAAAAAAATTGTTTCTATTTTATACTTAGAAAAATTAGTTTGAAATAAACTAATTTGTACGTTCGTGATTTGGAGCGTTTTATTGGAGAAGAAATTGTTTGTTTTTTTTGCCCTCTAACCAATCAAGGTATTTATACGAGGTCTGTTCAAAAAGTATCGCGAATTTTGAATTTTCGGGGGTTACGTAAATTCGATTTTCGATTTTTTATGGCGTTATGTTGGTACTCATGTCTTTCACTTATGCCGATAAGTTCGGCCATTTTGAATTTTCAGTTAATTTTTGACAGCTGCTTTGCTTGCACGTGTTTTGGCCAGTCTTCGATTTTTGCCCATTCCAAAAAATGGATCAAAGAATTTGTATCAAATTTTGTTGACTGTGGCTACCCTAGACCGAAGCAACGTTTATCGATGGTACGAAATGTTCTCAGTGGGCCTAGAAGATGTGAACGACGAAAAGCGTGCCGGAGTACGTCAACAACAGACGAAAACATTGACGAAGTGAAGAAAAAAGTCGAATCATCGTTAGCGACGTTACTGCGGACTAAAACATATCGAATGGCTCGTGCCATTCTATTTTTACCAATAATTTGTGCGTGAGACGGGTCGCCGCGAAATTCGTACCAAAATTGCTCAATTTCGACCAAAAACAACATTGCATTTACATTGCTAAGGAGCTGTTGGACTCTGCCCCCGACGATCCAAATTTGCTCCAGAGGGTCGTAACTGGTGATGAATCATAGGTTTATGGTTATGATGTGGAGACCAAAGCTCAATCATCCCAATGGAAGCTGCCGCACGAGCCAAGACCGAATAAAGCGCGCCAAGTTCGGTCGAATGTGACGGTTTTTACTTACAGTTTTCTTCGATTGCAGGGGCGTAGTAGTGCATCGCGCGTTCTTGCCAAAGGGTAGAATTGTCAATAAGGAATATTACCTGGAAGTTATGCGCAAGTTGGGCGAAACAATGCGCAAGAAACGCCAGGAGTTGTGGAAAAACAAAAATTGGCTTTTGCCATTTTTGGCCAAAAACCACACACTAATAATGCCGCAGCCACCGTGTTCCCAGATTAAGCCCCTTGTGACTTTTTCTTGTTCCCGAAACTGAAAAGCCCCATGAAAGGACGTCGCTACGCTTGAGGAGATAGAGACGCCACCGAAGGAGGAGCTGAACAAAATCACAAAAAATGATTTTTTGAAGCGCTTCGAGCATTGGAAAAAATATTGGCACAAGTGAATAATATCTGATGGGGATGACTTTGAAGGGGACAAAATAGATATTCATGAATAAATAAATAACTTTTGAAAAAACACAAAATTCGCGATACTTTTTGAACAGACCTCGGTATATTCAGATTTGAACAAAATTATTTGTAGATATGAGGTAATTTCAAGTGGAATAAGAGAAAATTTAGAATCGTAGGACCTTAAGAGAAATCTTATGACCTAGAGAAATCTTTAGAATCTTAGGATAAGAGAAATCTTTTAAAATCTTAAAGATGGAATTTTTAGAGTTTTCAGTTTATCATCCTTTGAAATTTAAGACCTTATGGAATTAAGACCTTCTACAATAAGAAATATTTGAAAAGTTAAGACATTTTGATATTTAGGAATTTCATAAAATTGGAAAGCTTCTAAAATTGAGA
The DNA here is from genome assembly GCA_958298945.1 of Atherix ibis. Taxonomy (NCBI): domain Eukaryota; kingdom Metazoa; phylum Arthropoda; class Insecta; order Diptera; family Athericidae; genus Atherix; species Atherix ibis. The sequence goes on from OY282610.1 coordinate 40,933,797, forward strand.
ACATAAATTATTCTTGAGTTTAGGACTTTTTGAACTTTAAAATCTTTGCCATTCATAATTTATTGCAACTTTTTGCAATATGAAATATGTTAAAAGTTACCCATCCTGATTGAAAATTAGCTCTCTGAAATTATAAATATCCTTTTTTCTGGAATTTTAAATCTTATACAATTCCGTACCCTGTGGAAATTTGGAATAGTCTTAATTTATTATCTTCTTTAATTTGGCACCTTGAGAAATAACGAGCTACTTCAATAAAAAATATTATTAAATCTAAGAACTTCTGATATTTGGGATCTTTCGAAATTTAGAACCATCTCAAATTTAGGACCTTATAAAATTATTTAACTTATGACCTTCTGTAATTAAAGACATTCTTCTAAAATTGATGTCTTTTCCAAATGTATAGCATTTTGACATTAAGGACATTTTGATATCGAGGTTCTTACAGGATTTAAAACTTTGAAGAATTTATACCTGTTTCCATATTAAATCTTTTAAAATCTAGGAGCTTCTTACATTTGGTACCTTTTGAAATTAAAATCTTATCAAATTTTTAATCTTTTTTCTATATAGAACCTTCTGGAATTAAAGACATTGAAGCATCTAGGATAATTGAAAATTTAGATCTTTATGAAATTCAAGTCCTTCGAAAATTTATAGCATTCTAAAATTGAGGATATTTATTGAAATTCAGAATCTTATAGATATTCTTAAACTTTTATACTTTCTAAAAATTGCTCTCTTAAGAAATAAAGACCTTTGCCAAACATAAAATCTTTTAAATTCTGGTATATTATGATATTTGAGGTAATTTGAAATTAATAACCTTTTGAAATGAAGGACTTTATTCAATTTTAAATACTTTTAAGTACATCCCCTTCTAGAATTTACGATATTTTCGAATCTAGGATCTTTTGATATTAAATGCGCTCTAAAATAAATACGAAAATCCGAGAAATTGCGCTCTTAATTTTTTTTGTAAGTAGCATTATCGACAGGAAAGCTGTCAAAATTTCAGCTCGATCCATAGCGTAGGTCAATTTCTATCGTCGATTAAAGTTAACGACATTTATTTGTGCATAACAATGGAAAAAAGTGAGTTTAGGGCTGTCATCAAACATCTCCATTTGAAAGGCTTAAGCCCGAAAGAAATCAAAGCCGAGTTGGATGCAATTCATGGCACATCTGCACCTGTGTTTGCGATGGTTTACAATTGGTGAATGAATTTAAACGTGGCCGTTCATCCACAAAAGATGAACATAGTTCAGGACGCCCAGTTGAGGTGTCTACTCCTGAAATCATCGACAAAATCCACGATCTGATTTTGAACGATCGGCGAATTAAAGTGCGCGAATTAGTTGAGGCCACGGGCATATCACAAGGTACAGTCGCTTCAATTTTGCATGAAAAATTGTCTGTGAAAAAAATTTCGGCAAGATGGGTGCCGCGTTTGCTCTCAGAGGAGAATAAGCGCAATCGTGTAATGGACTCTGAGGCTATGTTGGCGCGCTTTCATCGCAATCCTGCCGAATTCCTTCGTCGATATGTCACTGTGGACGAAACCTGGATACACTGCTACACTCCAGAAACGAAGAGACAGTCATCACAGTGGATTTTCAAGGGTGAACGAGCTCCGAAGAAGGCAAAAACTGTGCCATCAGCCGGCAAGGTGATGGCCACGGTCTTTTGGGATTCGCAGGGCATCATTTTTATCGACTATTTGGAAAAAGGAAAAACAATAACAAGAGCGTATTACGTGTCGTTATTGCAACGGTTGAGCGAGGAAATCAAAGAGAAACGCCCCCATCTGAAGAAGAAAAAAATCCTCTTGCATCAGGATAATGCGCGTGTGCACACCTGCGCTGTTTCCATGGCCAAAATCGTGGAATTGAGAATGGAATTTTTGCAGCATCCCGCTTATTCACCAGATTTGGCCCCGAGTGGCTATTTTCTTTTCCCCAATCTGAAGAAATAGCTTGGCGGACGACGCTTCACTTCCAACGAGGACGTCATTGCTCAAACGGATGAGTATTTTGCAGAACTTCCGAAATCCTATTTTTTGGACGGGATAAAAATTTTTGAAAAACGGTTGGAAAAGTGTATAGAGCTAAAAGGAGATTATGTTGAAAAGTAAAATTTTTTTATTTTTAAAAAACAGTTTTTTTCCATCTTTTTCTATGGACTTATTGAACGACCCTCGTAGTACTCTAGAAGTAAGAACCCTCAAATATTCAGAATCTTGTGAAACAGAAATTTTATAAATTTTTTATCTTCTATAATTTAAAACTTTGTGGAACTACGACTTTTTCATATTTAAAATATATAAAAAAATTTAGTTTCGCAAATCTAGGAGAACATTCTAAACTTATAACATTCTAAAATTTAGGATCTTATAGAATTTTAAATCTTTAAGATCTGAGCATCTTCTGAAACGGGCGATCTTACAAAATTGAATCTTATGGAACTAAAGTAATTTTGGTATTTTGGATCTTAGATAGTTTTAATCCCTATCGAGTTTAATTGAAAAAAAAATTAATTTATCAGAAACAAAAAGAAGAAAGTATCCAGCGATACCGGATTAATTTAAAACAGCTCTGATATATGAGCAGAGTATGTCCTTATTAATTGTACTTCAGATATTTTAAAACCGGAAAATATCCTCAATAACAACTAGGGTAATAATATTAAAAAGAATTTATTCAAAATAATTTAAACACTAAACAACATTAGTGCAAATTTTTCTTTTGAAAATAATTTTCACACTTCATTTGACAACAAGTTTTTCGGTGAGCGCACTCTCGAACGTCAAGGACTACTTCACAAATGTATCAACAATGAAAATTTAATGCAAACACTTATGGCTTTTACAGGATTTGCACAAGTTTCTAACTGAGACAAAATTATATGGTTTCAACAAAAACGATAGGTGATCTCACATATAATATGAACATTTTTGGTGACACAAAAAGAGTCCACAATATCTGAAGTGTTCATTGACTTTAAACTCTCTGTGCACACATTAAATTAGTTCCTTTTAATTTTCATCAAAACATAAACGAACACTGCTGATGGCAATCCGAATTAAATAAGGACTCAAACTGGAAATTGAAGTGTACTTCTTACTGATGTACAAATTAGAAATGTGGGAGCACAAATTCTATTGGCACGCGTTTATTTTAACTGTTCATTGGCTGTTGCAAAAAAAAAAAAAATTCTCCCTAATTTTCTCATGTTGGAAAAAAAGGAACGCTTTTTTTAGATTCTATTTTTATTTCACGGTAAAATGCTTAACGACAAATCCTTGCACGTGCTTTGAATTTTTAATTGTTTCTTGTTCTTTTTATCCTTATTCAAGTTTTTCTTTTCTTTTCTTTTTTGTCGATTCTATCAATATTGTTGGCTGTTATTAAATTAAAAATAAAAAGGAAGAAAATTATTTAAAAACAAATATTCTGGAATATTTCTGTAAAAATATCAACGTTACCGTTTTGCAAGCTTTTCTATTATTGAAAATATTTAGAAAAAAAATCAATAAACAAAAAAAAAGGATATTCCTTTTGATAGGAAATGAATATATTCCTTACCAAAAACGGAAATTATATTTGAGAAATTCTATCAATTTTACTCTTTGCCATTCTAACTATACACAGTTTAGGGGAAGGGCTAATTCAATCAGTTACGGGTATTACCACCCTTAGAAATGACTGTCAACTAAACAAAAATAGAGAATTTCATTGATATTTACATGGTTAACTATTTGGTAGTGTTAAAAAGCACAGTTCTGTCATTATTTTCTATTAGTTAATGCCATTTCTTATAGTGACATTTTTATAACTCAACAATATTCTGAAATTGTAAGAAATTTTTACAAAAGTAATGTCAGTTCACGCTTTCAATGGAGATCAGTTCACTATGTGGTGGTCATAGTGAACCTCCTTTCTTGCTTGGCGGATACGTCAATAAATAAATTTATTATATTTGGGACTTTTAAAAATCTACAAATAATTATGAAAAAGCCATTGTATCCACGAAAAGTAAATATCTGATGTAGATTTTAGTCTGAGGGTTGGATTTGTCTAAATTTCCTTATTGTCAATTCAGAGCCCTATGGCCACCGACTCTTTTTTTACCAGAACTTGAAGATATCAATATAAATTATAAGTAATCAAAGTTTTGATAAGATAACACTATAAGCCACACAACGCGGCAAACTTTGGCTATATTTCACGAAAAGGGCGATGCCAATTAACCTTTAAGATTATGCCAGAACTTGAAGATTTCAAACTAAACTATAAGTAATTGAAGTTTTGATAAGATAACACTATAAGCCACAAAACGCGGCAAAAATTAGCCACATTGTACCGCCAAAAGTGCCCAAGATGCTTAATTGTGAGATTGGCCGATGCCAATTAACCTTTACGATTATGCCAGAACTTGAAGATTTCAAACTAAACTATAAGTAATTGAAGTTTTGATAAGGTAACACTATAAGCCATACAACAAGGCAAATTTTGGCTACGTTGCCGAAAAGTGCCCATGCCGCCTAATTTTGAGATTGGGCGATGCCAATTAACCTTTAAGATTATGCCAGAACTTGAAGATTTCCAACTAAACTATAAGTAATTGAAGTTTTGATAAGATAACACTATAAGCCATACAACAAGGCAAATTTTGGCTACGTTGCCGAAAAGTGCCCATGACGCCTAATTTCGAGATTGGGCGATGCCAATTAACCTTTAAGACTATGCCAGAACTTGAAGATTTCAAACTAAACTATAAGTAATTGAAGTTTTGATAAGATAACACTATAAGCCATACAACAAGGCAAATTTTGGCTACGTTGCCGAAAAGTGCCCATGACGCCTAATTTCGAGATTGGGCGATGCCAATTAACCTTTAAGATTATGCCAGAACTTGAAGATTTCAAACTAAACTAAAAGTAATTGAAGTTTTGATAAGATAACACTATAAGCCATACAACAAGGCAAATTTTGGCTACATTGCCGAAAAGTGCCCATGACGCCTAATTTCGAGATTGGGCGATGCCAATTAACCTTTAGGACTATGCCAGAACTTGAAGATTTCAAACTAAACTATAAGTAATTGAAGTTTTGATAAGATAACACTATAAGCCACAAAACGCGGCAAAAATTAGCCACATTGTACCGCCAAAAGTGCCCAAGATGCTTAATTGTGAGATTGGCCGATGCCAATTAACCTTTACGATTATGCCAGAACTTGAAGATTTCAAACTAAACTAAAAGTAATTGAAGTTTTGATAAGATAACACTATAAGCCATACAACAAGGCAAATTTTGGCTACGTTGCCGAAAAGTGCCCATGAGGCCTAATTTCGAGATTGGGCGATGCCAATTAACCTTTAAGATTATGCCAGAACTTGAAGATTTCAAACTAAACTAAAAGTAATTGAAGTTTTGATAAGATAACACTATAAGCCATACAACAAGGCAAATTTTGGCTACGTTGCTGAAAAGTGCCCATGACGCCTAACTTCGAGATTGGGCGATGCCAATTAACCTTTAAGATTATGCCAGAACTTGAAGATTTCAAACTAAACTATAAGTAATTGAAGTTTTGATAAGATAACACTATAAGCCATAAAACGAGGCAAACTTTGCCTATGTTGCCGAAAAGTGCCCAGAACGCCTAATTTTGAGATTGGGCGATGCCAATTAACCTTTAAAATTATGCGACTCGACGCCGTTTGAATTTTGCTTTGTAAAATTACGTAAAGAATTATGTTTACGCATATAATTTTTAAGTTTTTAAGCATTTAGAAAGACACACCGGTCAAGTAATGTATAAACTATAGCCTGATATGTGCGAAAAAAGCGCCAAAAAATTAACTCTAAAAGATCGAGTCTTGAAAGAAGTCTATTACAAGTTTTTTTTTTTAAATATATAAAATTTTTAAAAAATGGCCAAATTTATTTAATATAATAAAATAAAAGTTTTATCAAAATTTAAATAAAAAAATATTTTTTATTAACTTTTACTCTCCAAAGCGAAAATTGGATAATTATTTTTATCAAATTTAAGGGATATTAATTTTCTGTTAGAATTTCTTTATTTTAATAGAAAATTTAAAAGAAAATTAATTTAAAAACTAAATTTTACCAAAATATTAATATGTTTTTAATAGAAGCTAATAATCAAAAAAAAAACACAAAATTGTGTAAAAATACTCCCTTACGGACAGTTTTAAAAAGGAAAGTGTTTTTTTTTAAAATGAAAGTGTTAAAATTAACAGATGTCATTGCGAACACGTTTGAATTGGGTCTATTAGAAAAGTTCTAATCAAAAATGTGTGAATAGTAGTACACCTTTGGACCGCTTAGGTTTTCCCCTAAATTAGCAGCATCCCTTCTATATGTTAAAACTTATATCCACATATAAATTCACAGTCGTATTTGTGTATATAAAAATTGATGGAAAATTTTTATTACACACAAAATTTATTATTGTTGTCGTTGTTGCTGTTCGACTATTAACGCTCAACTAAGTAAAAATAAAGCGAAATTAAAAAGAACGATAGATAGTCTGTACCTTTATCTAAAGTACGTGTAAATAATAATAGCCGAGATCAGTTATAAGTGAGGAAGTTTTTACATTTTTTTTAAGGGTGCAAATATCTAAATACGTATAGTCTGGATGTGTGTAAGAAAAGGACCATACCAGAATTAGATGGAAAGAGCTTTACAAAACTAAAATATCCAAAATAAAAGAAGAAGAAAAAAATACAAAATTAAAATGAAAAGGAAAAGGAATAGGAAAATTCATAGTATAAAAATGACAGGCTTTTGTATAGTTGTACACGTAGTTGTATTGTTTCGCTATTGTGTCGCCCTTAAATGTTTTTTATTCGCTGCGAACGTGATCAGAATTATTATACAGACCAACACTATCGGCTCATTTGATTTAAGGTTTGATTTCGTGTTCAAATTTTTAGACAGGGGCCCAGCCACCACAATTGCACATCCGTAGAGATTTCAAAGACTCTATACAGAGTACAGATTGCGTATATCTCCATCAACAAGAAGACTACCCTCACAACAATACATATGTATATAGAGTCTATTCTAAGGGTATGGAATTTTATCATAGTATAGAATTGGTTTTTTTTTCTATCTTCCCAATTCATTTTGTTCTAATATATTTTGTTGTCAGCTTTTTTTTGACGCTATAGAGAATATGAAAGGAAGACTTCGTATATCAAGTATAGGCAATCGTATTCCTGGTAGTTTTCGTCATGAAATATCAGCCGCAATGAGGGTTGACTTAACTAACTTAACGACTGACCCTCTAAGTAACTAATGGAATAATCTGCGTACGCCTGGATGCGACACCTTTCAAAATAACATTTCGCACCCGATTCTCTCTATTGAACCGATAACGGAGGGTGTGGTTAGTTTTGATTTTGTCACTTTAACGGTACTCTTCGTAGCTGAATAGTCCTTTTTAATGAAACTCGATGTCCATTTATCGTACTTCAAAAAATTTACCCTCTGTCAAGCGGCCATTTGTAAAATATTATCACTATTATTACCCCTTTTTTTTTTTAGCAGATCCTATTTTAGACAGTAATTTAAAAAAAGAAAAAAAAACCATAATTTTTTTAATTATTTCGGAATTCTTATTTCATAAAAATCACTTTCTTTTTGACTTTGTTCAATTTTGTTTCATTGTTAAAGGCGAAAAAAGAAGATTTCCAAAAAAACAAAAAAAAAATTATTAATTCAGTGGAGTAAACAGGACATTTCGAAGGGTCCGTCTACCCCTTATACATAAAAACCTTTCCTTCTCAAATTATCCTCTTCGTAATCTTTTCTACAAAATCTGTATTTACATCATCTACTCAAAAAGAAATTCGTCCTTGATTTTCTCAATAATTTCTTAGTTGAAAAGAGACAAATGCAACTTTTGGTTTATCTTCGAAATCTCTCTGCCACAACCGAATTGGAACCCGTAGTTAGGCTTGTCCTTGATTTGCTGGATAAGTTGGGTACTTCAACAATTCTGTTCATAGACGCTACTGTCGATGATCACAAATAATCCTTTGCTTTTACCCAGCTTCTTGATACTGTGGGCAATTAGTTCAGACTCCAGTCAATTTCATCAAACATCACAGACAGTCAATTTGTGGCTCATCAAATAACCCGGTACCCATCGCAATCTATTATATTAAAAATAGAAACGTCCAATTGTGTTGGATTCCCAACCACGCTGGGCTAGTATTCTCGATAATAAGTGGCCGGGGAGACTATTCACCATACAACTCTATCTAAATTTCTAAACTTCCAGGAGGCATATAACCTCTTTGGACATGCGCAGACAAATAGACAGGACCAACGATTGGCCAAGCCTAAACAAACCACTCCGAAATTCTGGGCAAGCAAACTTTACAGCATTCGAATTGGGCATACCGAACTTATACGTGATGTCCTCTTCGGTAACCAAGAATGTCACATGGTCCAGAACTTCAATTATGCAGTTCCTACTCCCAAGTCCTGTCGTTGACTTTCAAATATTCCCCATCAAATTTAACCGTTTATTATTGCTGACTCCAAATAACTATCGACCATTTTCGTTTAGGGCCTCTGGCAATGCCAATACACACGTAACCTCATAGTCGTGGCGCTATAAAATGTCCTCTGACTCTTGTCTCAAGAACGTTAAATACAAATAAATAAACAAACAAAAATTGTTAGTTTATATTGAAAATATTCAAAAACAAAAATTATTCACGATTATTTTGGAAGCTGATCAAAACACTTGAATTTTTAAACGGCACTGCATTATCGACCCACATTCAATATCAGCTGATGGGGTTTTCTGTCTAAAATTTTTTTTTAGTTTTTCTATTTTTCATAAATTTTAGCAGTTTTTTTTAAAAATATTTTCTATTATCGGAAAATTTAAAAATATTCAAAATAATTGATTAGAAATATTTGAAATTGAAAAAGAGGCAATAAAATTTCGGCTGTTCAAATTTTTCTCTAAAATTCACTTTTTTTTTTACACTGCTTTAATAAAAATACTTAATTATTTTAAAAAAAATATTTATTAATTAATGTTGTTATTAAAATATTTAATTCATGATTTGTTTAAAATTGGGCAAAATTTATTTTATTATAAAATTTCCAAAGTACAAACACAAATATTTTTTCTATTTTGAAATTCTTTAAGTTTTTATGGTAATGATTTTTTTTTTTTTTTGCTGATCTATAAATTTATGCTCTTTTTTGTTAAATTATAAAAGAAAATTTTTGAAATCCACTTTAATACAAACATTTTAGAAATACAGGATATTTTTTTTTTGAAGATATTTTAAGAACTTAAAGTTAATTTCAGTTTTTTTTTGTCAATTATTGGCAATATTAAAAATTACATCTTTTTAAGAAATTTTAATAAGTAAATTGTATTTTATATAGAAATAAATTTACTTATTTAGAAAAAAAATCCGCAGGAGAAAAAACCTCCTTCCCATTTTATCAAAAATCCTTGAAAAAATAATCTTAAAATGTCTTAGCTATTATTATGGTCTGTATGGAAATATGGAAAATTTCTTGGGTGTTTGACTAAGGATGAGGAAGGAATGAAAATTGGGAATTTAAAATGTGCGTTAAGCTCAACAGGAACAGTAACAGAAACAGCAACGACAATAGCAACAGCGATAGCAGCATCAACAGCAACAGCAACAGCAGCATCAACAGCAACTGCAATTGCAATAACAACAGCAACATTAACAGCATTAGCAATAGAAGCAACAAAAGAAACAGCAAAAGGAACAGCAACAGCAATAACAACAGCAACAACAACAGCACCAACAACAGCAGCGGCACCAGCAACAACGACAGCAGACAGCAACATTAACAGCATTTGCAATAGAAGCAGCAAAAGGAACAGCAAAAGGAACAGCAACAGCAACAGCAACAGCAATAGCAACAGCAACAACAACAGCACCAACAACAGCAACAGCAACAGCAATAAAGACAGTAACATTAACAGAATTAGTAATAGAAGCAGCAAAAGGAGCAGCAACAGCAACAGCAGCAGCAAATGCAATAGCAACAACAACAGCAACAATAACAGCAGCAGCATCAGCAACAGCAACAGCAATAACAACTGCAACAGCAAAAGGAACAGCAAAAGCAACAGCAACAGCAACATCAACAGCAGCAACAGCAACTGCAAAAGTTACGACCGACAGCAACATTAACATCATTAGCAATCAAAGCAGCAACAGCAACAGCGAAAGTAATAGCAACAGCAACAGCAACATCAGCATTAACAGCAACAGCAACAGCAATAAAGACAGTAATATTAACAGCATTAGCAATAGAAGCAGCAAAAGGAACAGCAACAGCAACAGCAACAGCAGCACCAAATGCAAAAGCAACAACAACAGCAACAATAACAGTAGCAGCAACAGCAACAACAACAGCAAAAACAACAACAACAGCAACAGCAACAGCAGCAACAACAACAGCAACAGCAGCTGCAAAAGTTACGACCGTACTCAGAGAACACCTTGCGTTGCTAGGCATGCTTGCCTCTAGCTTTATACTGTGATTGTGGGGTGATTCGAAGTTTATTGTAAATCTGTGCTCTGACACCCACCATAACAAAAAATATCATACCAAAACATAAGGGGGACAATGGAGACACCTAAAGGTGTAAACTTTTCCATGGGAGGGTGAAAGAAGGAAAAACAAGAGTCAAAACAAATGATTTGAAAAAAAAAACCCGATTAAAGTAAAGTGTGTAGAGCCGCCCATCTACATTGGCGGAAGATAATACGTCTCTCCATGGCCATACCCGAAATCCTCCTATCGGCACTGCTCGGCCAAAGAATTTTAGAGTATCTTTATTTCAGCGACAATGATCACTACTGCAACGCCAAGTAACTCAAAAACATTAGGTTCATCTGACCGGTAGCCTAAAAGAGGAGCAACCCTGATTAATTAAAATTCGTTATAAAAACTTACCCTTTTTATATATTGTATTTGCTTACACTATCCACCAGTGTCATCGCTTAGAAAAAAAGTTATACTGTCCAGGAGTATGTTGCCCTCCTTCGACTGTATCTGGCATGATGAATTTCTTTGGAATCCTATCCTCCTAAAATTCTATTGTACTATTAAGACTGATATTTTTAGTTAGTGTCCCTCAGGGAAGTATCTTAGATCCAATCCTTTACAATATTTGCACCCATGATATTCCTTGTTCTACATCACAAATATATTTTCACAGCTACCACTATTCTTTAGAACCACATCCACTCCTTAGAAGCCTGGTTTAAAAAACCTAATCCTTTAGTTCAGTACTACCCTCCACCCTTCCCCCGTCGATGTCTAAGATGACGATGATCACGAAATTTTTTTAAAAACTATGAATTAAATCTGCCTGTTCTTGAGAAAACATCGATGGGCATTTTCTTCTACATGTCTTCATGTCCTTGTATCTTATCTTAACAAAAAAAATTAGTTGTAAATAGCATTGAAATTTAAAAAAATAATAATAAAAGATAAATTTATTTACCAAAATATCTTCAGATTGTTTACTCTGAACAAAATTTAGAATGCGACGTTTAAGGATGCTCGTTATTAAGAAATAAAAATGAGGAAAATAACAGGAGTGGGAAATTTTTTGATGATTATCGTACTTCCTTAAATTTGTAGATCTAAAAAGTAAAGTTATATAATTTTATTTAAATAACTGCCAAAAATCTTCTGGCAGGACTCGATTTTGAGGCAATTTTTGATGACTTTTTCTATCTTTAATTCGGCTATTACTTTATGGCAAAACTAAAGATATATTATTCGACATTAGATATGGAGTACTTTGACCTTGATTTTATAATTTTTAGTTTAGCTTTTTTTTTGTATTTCCTTTTCTAAAAGTTTTTAAGCACCAATGGCAGTCGTATAAAGTACCTGCAAATATGAATAGTTTGTTAATAATATTTTTTTATTTTTTTATTTGACAGGTTTTTCATTTCTATTGTACGTTATTGTACAATTTTTACATAACACATATATGCATTTATACACATAGACATGTGCAAGAAGGTATCAGCAGTACAGGGCGCGCTTTCGCGGATAATGCCCAATATCGGAGGCCTCAGGCAAATTCTAAGACGACTACTGGCAACTGTAGTTACCTCCGTCCTGCCATACGGAGCACCAGTGTGGGCGAAATCGCTAGAGCTAAAAAGATATCGCAAGACAATCGTTGCTACGATGTGCTCGAAAATGCAGAACACGTGTTCTTCCAATGGCCCTTTTACGAGGGGACACGGGCAGAACTGGAGAAAAATATGGACCGTTCCATCAGTCCAGAAAACATAGTGGAGTGCATGCTGAAGATCCAATTGCAGAGTACGCGGAATCCATTATCAAGGATCTCCACACAACGTGGACCGCGAGGCGTCATAACATCATTATCAATATTTCTGAATTATTTGAAGTTATTACTTTTTTTGATTTAATAGAAAATTCAACATTAATTTTTAATATTCAAAAATTTCTCTAATCAGCAGAATTAATTTTTTGGCGATTTCTGGTGATTAACAAAGACAGTTTCAGCCTTTTTTTGATAATAAGAGAAAATTGTATTGGCAAAACTTTTTGTTTCACTAATCGGTAAAAATAATAGAAAAAAATGTCTTTTTTGCTGATCAGCAAAATATTTTCGCTTTTTTTTTTGGCTAAACAAAACCATTTAAGGGTTTTTTTTTTGATAAAGTAAACAAATTTTTAAATAATTTTTGTTTTGAAGGTTATCGAAAAAACTTTAAAAAATTTGCTTTTTTTTGCTGATCAGCAAAATATTGTATTTTGTTGGGTCTTTTTTACTGATATGGACCGTTCCATCAGTCCAGAAAACATAGTGGAGTGCATGCTGAAGATCCAATTGCAGAGTACGCGGAATCCATTATCAAGGATCTCCACACAACGTGGACCGCGAGGCGTCATAACATCATTATCAAGGCCGCGAGGCGTCATAACATCGGGACAGCAGTAGCATCAAATATGTTAAGAACGCCCCGGCGAAGTAGTATTTACAAAGAGTGCCGCCGGGGAACCATCGTTCCGGGAGCAAGGGTAGAGGTACAGGTTAGATTTTAGCGAGGTTAAAATCTTGCATAACTCGTCTGACAGGTAGAAGGCCTCCCAGTTGAGTACCTTTTGAAGGTTTCCCCCTGTACCTCAATAATCTAAAAAAAAAAAAAAAAAAAACACATAGACATGAGAGCATATAGCGGCGCTAGAGACTCTGTGAAATCTCTCCATCTACTTCTGTCTTGCGCTAGCCTTTTCACTTCCGACTATGACTTGCCAATTTGTTGGTGTTCGCGCTCGACTGATCTTCTCCAAGTGGTCCTTGGTCGTCCTGTGCTGCGATTGCCCTGTGGGTTCCAATCTAGTGCCATCCTTGCTATGTCCGTAGGTGGTTTTCGCAAGGTGTGGCCAATCCAACTCCATTTCCTGCGTTGGATGTCAGCTAGCAGGGGTGTTTGCTTCGTTAAAAGAAGCAGCTCATCGTTCGTTATCCAGTTCGGCCAGAAGATCTTGCCTATACGCCTCAAGCATCTGTTCACAAATTTTTGAGGCTTACGAGTCGTGCTGTCGGTTACTTTCCATGTTTCGCAGCCGTACAGCAGGACTGGCTTAACGTTTGAACTGAATATTCGAAGTTTGAGTGCTATGGAGAGGTGGTCCGGATGCTTCTTCTTGTGCTGTTTCTTGATAAGGTGTTTTTTTTTTATAGCTTGCGGCTTATTAGGCCAGCGATAATAATATTAATATATCCTTATTATGTGTTATAATTAATAGAAAATTTATATAATCATAATATATCAGCTTTATATAAAAAAAATATAAAATAAACCACAAAACCCCCTTCCCCCCCCCCAAAATATTACAAAATACTCTTTTTTTCATATTGTTAAGTGGTGAATTTGCTGACACAAAAATGCAATAAAAATGAAATATTCGGAATTTTTTTTTAATTCAATAAATACGATAATTATTTTTGAAAAGTTAAGGAATTGGCATATTCCTTCCAGAAAAAACGTAAAGACATTAAGCAGACAGTCTATGAAAATGAGTTGATTACAAACCTTGTACTCCTACTGCCTGACCGACTGTTAACCATTTTGAGACCTCAAATATGTTCTTTCCTCTTAAAACTTTTTCAAATACTATCATTTAATATAAACACATCCTTTTTACTTTAGTTTTGAATATTTACATTGATTTCTGTTAATATTTTCTATCCTTAAAGCTATAATTACCCAATTGGAATGAATATATAGAGTTATCCAATTTGTGCTTTAAAAAATAAAATTAAATAAAACATATTAAAAACTAAAATTTTCACAACTATTTATTTTTAGTTATATTAAATAAATTCTGCCATTATATAGTATATTAAATATAATTTTTTTTTTTGAAAAATCTAGACTTTTCCCAGGACTCGATTTCTTCATAAGGTAATTTTTATAACTTTTTCGTATATTTTGTGCTATAATTCGTAGATTACTTGACGGATGTTAGTTTTTCAATGCTCTAAAATTTTAAAATTTAGTTTTTTATTAAGCCTTATTAAAGATTATTGTAAATATGAGCTTTAGTGAAACTTTAGGGGGGCAAATTCTGAGAGCATCAAATCGCACTATCCTAAAAGCTAATTGACATCACCCAATCTAGAAATTATTCGTTCTGGGAACCAAAATTTGTAGTATTATAAGAATTTTGATACCGTTTTATTGAAAAAAACAAATTTTTAAGTTTAAATTTAAAAAAAAATGGTTATCATAGGTACAGGGTAGTTAGAAACGACGGTCTCTCATTTTTCATTTTCATAGAAATACAGTCCAATCACACTTTCAGACCAAAATGCACACCAAGCAGTCACTTCTCATAAATACAATGGATTTTGTATAGATTTCTTAAAAAGTTTTTTGAGTCACAAATTTGGCAATTTTACTTATTGACATATCCACTAAGGAAGAAATGATCCTCTTCGCTAAGAAAAAATACGCGATTTGATAAAAATTCGAATGTAATAAAAAAGCATTTTTGCTCACATTACATCAAATAATGTTCCTGTAAACATTCGTAGAGTCAAAAATATTAAAAAAAACATTTTCGCCAAACAAAATAATTTATCTCATATAAAAAAAAATTACGAAATTTTATTGGACAAAACATCAGCATTTTTACTGATTCTGATGAGTTTCGAGCAAAATTTTACATCAAAAAAATCAGTTTAATTATAAATTTTTTTCCCAATAAATCTCGAATAGAAAAAATACGTAATTTGATAGAAATCGTTTTTGCTCACATAACATCAAATAATGTTCCTGGAAACATTCGTAAACTCGCAAATATAAAGAAAACATTTTTCCCAAATAAAATAATTTATCTCATATAAAAAAAAATTACGAAATTTTATTGGACCAAACATCAGCATTTTTACTGATTCTGATGAGCTTCGAGCAAAATTTTACTTCAAGAAAATCAGTTTAATTATAAATTTTTCCCAATAAATCTCGAATAGAAAAAATACGCGATTTGATAAGAATTCGAATGTAATAAAAAAACATTTTTGCTCACATTACATCAAATAATGTTCCTGTAAACATTCGTAAAGTCAAAAATATTAAAAAAAAACATTTTCGCCAAGCAAAATAATTTATCTTATATAAAAAAATATTACGAAATTTTATTGGACCAAACATCAGCATTTTTACTGATTTTGATGGGTTTCGAGCAAAATTTTACTTCAAGAAAATCAGTTTAATTATAAATTTTTCCCTATAAATCTCGAATAGAAAAAAAACGCAATTTCAAAAAAATCAATTGTAATAAAATTCATTTTTGCTCACATAACATCAAATAATGTTCCTGGAAGCATTCGTAAACTCGCAAATATAAAGAAAACATTTTTTCCAAATAAAAGAATTTATTTAATGTAGAAAAAATTACGAAATTTTATTGGACCAAATGTCAGCGTTTTTACTAATTCTGATGGGTTTCGAGCAAAATTTTACTTTAAGAAAATCAGTTTAATTATGAATTTTTTCCCAATAAATCTCGAATACGCAATTTGATAAAAATTCGAATGTAATAAAAAAGCGTTTTTGCTCACATAACATCAAATAATGTTCCTGTAAACATTTGTAAAGTCAAAAATATTAAGAAAACATTTTCGCCAAATAAAAGAATTTATTTTATGTAGAAAAAATTACGAAATTTTATTTGACCAAACGTCAGCCGTTTTGCTGATTCTGATGAGTTTCCAGCAAAATTTTACTTCAAGAAAACAGTTTAATTATGAATTTTTTTCCAATAAATCTCGAATAGAAAATTCTTAATTCCAATTTGAAAAAATATGAAAATTCGTTGAAAATCTTTTTTTTTTGTTCGTGAAAAATATCCTGTTTTTTAATCTCCATTTGAGCAATTTTGTTATTTCATTTGCTTTCCCCAACACTTTGAACGGTTTTCTGCTCATTCAATTGGAAAATAAATAAAAATAGTTTCTTTTTCCTGGTTATTATTATGACCAAACTGAATAGGTAACAGTTTGCATTATTAATTATGACTACTTAATTGCTTACACTTACTCTTATTGTGTAGTAAAAATTTTGACTCTCCCAATTGAATCCTGAGGGCATTTTCTACAATTCAAGTTTTAATTTTTCAATTTTGCAATCGAATTTTAGACAAATTAAAATGTTTAATAAAATTTCCATACATATTTAAGTGCAGTGAAGTCAACATCCTGTTGTCGTGAGGTGGTCCTTTAGATATATATTTTTATTCATGTACGTGTGTATGTATATGAAGAGTAGGTCAATGCGTAATCGATAAGAGCGTGTGCAAAGGCTTCGTCGTCGAATGGTAACAATGCGAACAAATGCTACAATAACAAATCGAACAATCATAATTGTATACAGTAATTAAACCCTTTGAATGGCTTATTTCCATTCTCATGTCCTTAGAATTAATGTCAACGTACCTGTATACGAATGTACCATATGCACACACAGACGAACACGGGAATAGGTAGTGGAATGGATTGTCGCCCGAGGTGAGCAACAATGCGTTTTCTGAGTGCAAGGAGGTTCCTGCAATAAAAACTAGAAATTAAATTGTACTCAATGACGAAAATGTCTACTAATTGCTGGTAGTTATTGGATGCGAATTGAATATTTTTTCCAACGCGTTTCGGCACAGGGTACTGTGTGAACGGCGGACTGACTCTGAAATAAGTCAACTGGATTTGAAAGAAAATGTCAAACTGTGCTGGCGAGTCAAAACAAACGCCATACAAAGGAGACCAAGTAGACCACTGGTAAAAGACGAGCTCCTTTAGGTACGCTGCGGGACACTACGCACACTACAGACACGAAAAGGAATCGTTCGCTGAATGAAATGTGCCGACGATAAGGGATCGTTTTGAGCTACTCTTTGCCCTCGATCTCCTTCGCAATAACCAAAGCAAATCTTAAAAACCATAATTGCATGTTTTCACACGATAAACTAAAAGCCGACACAATTTTATTGCAAGACCACCAAATTTACCTACTTACGAGTACACTTACTTACCTGCTTTCTTCTCTTGCTGGTTCTCCCAGCCTGCCAATCAATTTTCGGTGCCTCACCTCAAGTCCTTTTTGGAAAATTCCTTTCGTTTTCTGTAAACTATGTACAGCCAGAAGTCGATCTAATCGCTAGAGAAGAGTCGCGGAGTTTCCTTCTCGCGCTTCCTTTTCAACAATCGAATGGATTTCAATTAATTTTCAGCTGTCGGTTGATTTCACGTCAGCACAACGACATTTCGGCTAAGTTTCTTCCTAATACACTAATGCAAAAATAAATCAGAACATTTTTGTGAGTTACTCTCTCTCTCTATCTTTCTCTATTCAAACAAGGACACCTTTTTTTCTTTTATTTAATAGGATTTATATAATTTCAAAGAATATTTTGCATTAATATTTCTGAATTATTTGAAATTATTACTTTTTTTGATTTAATAGAAAATTCAACATTAATTTTTAATATTCAAAAATTTCTCTAATCAGCAGAATTAATTTTTTGGCGGTTTCTGGTGATTAACAAAGACAGTTTCAGCCTTTTTTTGATAATAAGAGAAAATTGTTCTGGCAAAAATTTTTGTTTCACTAATCGGCAAAAATAATAGAAAAAACTGTCTTTTTTGCTGATCAGCAAAAAGTATTTCGCTTTTTTTTTTGGCTAAACAAAACCATTTAAGGGTTTTTTTTTTGATAAAGTAAACAAATTTTTAAATAATTTTTGTTTTGAAGGTTATCGAGAAAACTTTAAAAAATTTGCTTTTTTTTTGCTGATCAGCAAAATTTTGTATTTTATTGGGTCTTTTTATTGATATTTTTAATATTTTTTTAAACTAATTAACAAAAAAAAATTTAGGTTGTTTTGAGAATAAGAGGAAATTGTATTGACAAAAATTCTTGTTTCACTAAGCGGCAAAAATAATTGAAAAAAATATTTTTACTTAATAGAGTAAATGTCTACTCACCCCTCTCCCCAATCACCCTTAAAAAGTATAACAAAAAAACTTCTTATACAAAGTTGAGAGTTTCCCTTTTACGCATAATTGAAAAAAATATTTTTATTGCTGAGCAGCAAAATATGTTCGATTTCTTTTACTGACTAAGGAAGGAAAACTATTTAAGGCTTTTTGTTTTGATAAAGTAAACAAATTTTTAAATAATTTTTGTTTTGAAGGTTATCGAAAAAACTTTAAAAAATTTGCTTTTTTTTTGCTGATCAGCAAAATATTGTATTTTATTGGGTCTTTTTATTGATATTTTTAATATTTTTTTAAACTAATTAACAAAAAAAAATTTAGGTTGTTTTGAGAAAAAGAGAAAATTGTATTGACAAAAATTCTTGTTTCACTAAGCGGCAAAAATAATTGAAAAAAATATTTTTATTGCTGAGCAGCAAAATATGTTCGATTTTTTTTTCTGACTAAAGAAGGAAAAAAATTTTTTTTTAATTCTTCTTCAGTGAAAGAAGAATTTAAAAAAAGTCTGTTGTTATAGAAAAAAAAAAAAAAATTGAGATTGTTTGAGAATAAGAGGAAATCCTATTGAAGAAAATTCTAATTTGACTGATCGGCAAAAATAATTGTACTGTTTGCTGATCAGCAAAACATTTTTACTGGTTTTTCCGATTAAGTTTTCTTCTATAACAAAAGACTTTTTTTTTAATTCTTCTTTCACTGATCAATAAAAATAATTGAACCAAAAAATTAAATATTTTGTTTTAGCTGATCAGCAAAACATTTGAATTTTTGACAGATTAACGAAAGAAATTTATAGTTTTTATGGAAAATAATTAAAACAAATTCCTGTTTTGGCGATCATCGGAAATCATTGAAAAGATTGTATTTTTTTTGTTGATTAGCATATTATTTTGTTAAGAAGAGAAAAAAAATTGTAATTTTGTAAGCCATGAAAATAATTGATAGAAATCATTTCGTTTTGTTGATCAGCAAAATATTTTTGCCGGTTTATATTTACGAGTAAAAATATTTTGCCCTTTCTTTATTGAATAGCAATTATAATTTAGGTTTTTTTTTATTATAAGAAAAAATACTTTCAAAAAAAACTATTGTTCACCTGATTATTGAAATTGATTAAGAAAAAATGGTTTATTTTTTTGCTGACAAGTTAAAATATTTTAGCTTTTTGCTGATAAACAAAAACTATTTAAGGTTTTTTCCATAACAAAATAAAAAATTTAAAAAAAATTTTGTTTTTGCGATCTGTGAAAATAATTGAAAACATTGTTTTTTTGGCTGATCAGCAAAATATTTTGACTTTTTTTTACTGATTAACAAAATCCATTTGAGGATTTGTTTGATTATAAGAGAAAATAATTCCAATACCAATTTCTCAATATGCTGATCAGCGAAAATAATCCGAAAATAATTTTTTTACTGATCAGCGAAAATATTTGGGGTGTTTTTTTTTTGATTAACAACAACAATTTGAGGTTTGTTTAATTATAAGAGAAAATAATTCCAATACCAATTCTCAGTATGCTGATCAGCGAAAATAATTTTTTTACTGATCAGCGAAAATATTTGGGATGTTTTTTTGGATCAACAACAACAATTTGAGGTTTGTTTAATTATAAGAGAAAATAATTTCAAAACAAACTCAATATGCTGATCAGCGAAAATAACACAAAAATAATTTTTTTACTGTTCAGCGAAAATATTTGAGGTGTTTTTTTTGGATTAACAACAACAATTTGAGTTTTTTTTAATTATAAGAGAAAATAATTTCAAAACAAATTCTCAGTATGCTGATCAGCGAAAATAATCCAAAAATATTTTTTTTACTGATCAGCGAAAATATTTGGAGAGTTTTTTTTTGGATTAACAACAACAATTTGAGGTTTGTTTAATTATAAAAGAAAATAATTTCAAAACAAATTCTCAGTATGCTGATCAGCGAAAATAATCCGAAAATAATTTTTTTACTGATCAGCGAAAATATTTGGGGAGTTTTTTTTTGTATTAAAAACAACAATTTGAGGTTTCTTTAATTATAAAAGAAAATAATATAAAACAAATTCTCAATATGCTGATCAGCGAAAATATTTTTTTTACTGATCAGCGAAAATATTTGGGGAGTTTTTTTTTGGATTAAAAACAACAATTTGAGGTTTGTTTAATTATAAAAGAAAATAATATAAAACAAATTCTCAATATGCTGATCAGCGAACATAATACAAAAATAATTTTTTTACTGATCAGCGAAAATATTTGAGGTGTTTTTTTTGGATTAACAACAACAATTTGAGGTTTGTTTAATTATAAGAGAAAATAAGTTCAAAACAAATTCTCAGTATGCTGATCAGCGAAAATAATCCAAAAATAATTTTTTTACTGATCAGCGAAAATATTTGGGGTGTTTTTTTTGGATTAACAACAACAATTTGAAGTTTGTTTAATTATAAGAGAAAAAAATTTCAAAACCAATTCTCAGTATGCTGATCAGCGAAAATAATCCAAAAATAATTTTTTTACTGATCAGCGAAAATATTTGGGGAGTTTTTTTCTGGATTAACAACAACAATTTGAGGCTTGTTTAATTATAAGAGGAAATAATTTCAAAACCAATTCTCAATATGCTGATCAGCGAAAATAATCCAAAAATAATTTTTTTACTGATCAGCGAAAATAATTGGGGTGTTTTTTTTGGATTAACAACAATTTGAGGTTTTTTTAATTATAAGAGAAAATAATTTCAAAACAAATTCTCAATATGCTGATCAGCGAAAATAATCCAAAAATAATTTTTTTACTGATCAGCAAAAATATTTGGGATGTTTTTTTTGGATCAACAACAACAATTTGAGGTTTGTTTAATTATAAGAGAAAATAATTTCAAAACAAATACTCAATATGCTGATCAGCGAAAATAACACAAAAATATTTTTTTTTACTGATCAGCGAAAATATTTAAGTTTTTTTTTTGATTAAAATAAATTTACAAAAAAAATTGTTTGTGTGACATTTTAAAAAATGTCAATTTCATTACGAATGGTAAGAAAATATTTCTCAGAAAATAGAAAATTTTGATTACATTAAATAAAAAAAGGAGGTTTTTTTTTTAAACATTAAATTTTTCTTAAAAATGTCCTTTTAATGCAGTTTAATAGAATTTAAATCATATAAAAATTATACACCATAAGGTAAATAATAAAAAAAAACCACTTAAAATTGTTAGAAATTAATTATGGAAGCTGGAAGGTTGCATAATTTTTTCTTGAAGTGCCTATTTTTACTTTTGACATTTATTAAAATTTCGTAAAATTACCTGAATTTCTGAGGCTCCTATTTTTAAGAAGTTTTATCGATAAGAATTATAAGCTACAAAAAATTTACAAACAAAATTCATTTCGACCAATGTTATTGACCTTTTATGATTATAATATTGAAAATCCTGAATTCAAAATTCTCCTGTTACAAAACTTTAGTAAAAATGATAAACATCGTCAGTAAAGAAATTTTCCCCTATTGTGCATGTGATTGTGAATTTCGATATTTTCCCATTTTTATTCATAATCAATTTTCTGTTCTGTTCGGTATCCTTCCATACTTAATAGAGTAAATGTCTACTCACCCCTCTCCCCAATCACCCTTAAAAAGTATAACAAAAAAACTTCTTATACAAAGTTGAGAGTTTCCCTTTTACGCATCAAATCGACTTTTAAAATGCCTAACGTTGCGCCTATTTAAGCTCTAAAGTGAGCGTAACGAAATTCAATGAATTCGACAAATCATATTTTTTTGCTGTTGCTGCGTTGTCTTTCCAGATCCCATCTTATCCCTGGAATCGATGGTGATTTCCTGTTCCACTCCATTTTGGTTTTGTTGAAAGTACAACCCCTCGAATTTCTGGGGGAGCGCCATCCCTTCTGTCATTGTTCATTGGAGCATGTTCTCTGACCGATACCCACTCTCTTTATCCATTATGATCCCACTCTCCTGGCGGACGGCAAGATTTCCGAAAACAATCAGAGCCGATGTCTGCCTTTGCACATGTTCGCCACCACAGCAATGCGAATCCTATCGATTTGCCAAACGGTTTATCAATAGTTTCCGATACATTCTTCGCTATTAATTTATCAATGTCTGCATTCTATTTAGTAACTGGGCTGACTAGGTCAATACTCTAATAAAAGAGTGTCTAAAGATGATCGTCCTGCCAGGATAATCAAAAGTGTAGGGTACATCGTCGTACAACTACATAAAAACGAAACGAGGACATTCAGTTTTTGGGTTTTTCGTATGGAAAAGCTTGTGTTTGTCTTGTTTGTCGGCTGTGCTATAAAGTGTATAAGACCCAAAAGAATTTCCGAACTTCGACACCATCCCCTTTAGCAGGACTGCACAGTTCAATGTCTGACGTTTAAGCCCACTTAGATATTATGTTATTAATTGTTTGATAATTTTGCTTGTCGACATTGGCGCATTAACAATACAATCGAAGGTAAAGTGTGAAAAATCGCCGAGTTACATTTCAATTGAACGTGAATCTCTCCATTGAAGAGCAGCAACTCATCCTGCATCCCGAATCGTGCCTTCAAAAATCCGATATTGTGTGTCCTTGCATGTTTAACACGACCAAATCATATCGGAGTGTTGAAAATCCATTCGTTCCAAACAAATCAGAATCCTTTTGTAAGTGAAAGGATCTGTGAAATGAAAATTGCCAAACCATCATGGGATGTTTGCCATTCTACGAGTGCTCCGGTTCGCAGAGATCACCACACACACGGTGACTGATGATGACATACCGAGTGTAATAAGTTTTGCAATTCAGTTTGAGAACCATAACAAGGACTTGAATTTATTGCAGTTTGATTTCATAAGGAAAGTGCTATTTAGTCTGATCCTGATCGTCAGCCCATCGCGATATGAAAATTTGTTGCCTGTGCGTCTCTGGCGATGGTATGTTAGGAGAAAAAGGTCCTTGCTTCGATGGTGGATGGTGGAGTGAGCTCGGAGTCAGGGTTCAAATCGTATGCACATTAGACACGCCGTTTACAAAACTGATTGACTTACGAACAATTTAATTTCATTACAGTCCGAATGGGATTTTTTTTTTGTCTCCGATTCTCATATGCAAACTATCCCAGCGGAAATTTGTTGGCGATTTTCGAAAATAAGTGCCATCAACTAACAAACTGAAGCACTTTTATTGCCCATTCAGTCAGTGTATGTTAAATGGATTGGACTCAATACAATTACGAGTGTTCTGTTCGTTATCCTTAGTGATATGGAATCAATAGATTAGTGGGGGTGGCGGTGTGACTGTCGTACAACCCAATATGTCCACTTCGAAGATTGTCTACTCTACGAGGACGAGAGTGAGTTCTTTCTTTTCAGATTCTCATAAAATAATTATTAATAAAAGGAGTTTTTTTTTTTATATATTTTTTTCTCCAATTGAATTCAGTTTTAATCCTTTTGGGAAAAAAATTTTTTTTTTCCAATCCTTTCGGAAGAATACACTTAAAAAAAAAAAATTCCTAAAACTGAACAAATTCGTAAACTAAAAATGAAGTCAAATCATAACAATTCGAAACTTTTTCATATTACCAACAACACACCCCTTCCCCCCCCCCCCCCCAAAATTTGATTGAAAGAAAAAAAATCTTTTACAAGAAAAAAGGACATTTTATTTGAACTTCGCACACTCATCGATGAAAAATAAAAACGAACAAATTTCAAACTTGCAAAATTTTTTTTTTTTTTTTTTTGCACATTTCTGAACAAAACAAATTAAAGATGCCCTTTTTTTTGAATTGGATAAATTTTTAACAACTCCATATACTCCCATTTTTTATCTCTTATCCCAACTTTAAGCCGGATACTAGAGAGAATATAAGAGTTTGTCGGCAGAAGAAGAAAAGAAAAAAAAGAATTTCTTCTTTTTTATGTTGTTGTGTTTCTTAACGAATTTTTGGGGCTTGCCCGTTTCAATTGGACTCTGTGCAAAAGGGATTACTTCCATTTCAGGATAATATGCGATACATATTCCTGTACTGTTAAAAGGATGGATGCCGTTCAAAGCCATATTCAAGCATCGTTCGTTTGATGGCATTACCGAGAATAGAATGTAACTGAATATGATGGAGATACAACAAACGCACGAATCAAAGAAAATTATCACTTGAATGATCTTGAAAGGCTCAAGCAATACAAATACTCGCACGAGCAAGAGTTGGTCTTTTGATGGTCTCGTAACCGTGCTGGCTGGATAAGGATCCAGTGTGGAGACGAAGACGCATTGAAGCATCACTGCGACAGGCCACAAGGATGAGCAGAGTCGTGTGTGCTGTGCCACCCACAAATGTTCAGTTCCACAATATACCAACCAACCCGTCCGGATTAGATTTACGTGAAAACGGCCTAACTTCGAAAGTAAACGAATTCGAAGCTTATCATTTGTGCGCATATAAGGCGGCCCACCACCACCACCACCATCGTCAACGAATACCAACCATTCAATGGCGTTTATGAATTTCATATTTGCCCGCATTCCGACGGTAGAGATTCAAAATCCTCCCGAGAAGATGGAACATTTAAAGGGTCTGAAGGAATTTTATTGATGTAACTTTTATTGTTCGAAAAACCCTATTCTCCAAACGAATGTTTATCTTAACTAATCAAAACGGCATATTTTCATATCAGATTCCATTTTACCTCTCTCTCTCTCTCTCTCTCTCCATCATGTTTATTAAATTATTTAAATTTATTTAAATTCAATTGCAACTCTCAAAACTTATGTACAGATTTTTCTTCTTTTTTTTTTTACTAATCAAAATATTTCTTATTATTTGTCAATTTTACAACACACAAAAAAAAAAAAAACATTGGAAAAAATTAGTTATGCTAGAAATAACATTGGAAAATTATTTTTTTTTTTTTTTTTGTTAAATTTTCTTCTTTGATATTATTTTAGTTTTGAATTTTTCCGATGAAAATTTCTCAATAGTTTATTTACAAAAGAGAGAGAGAGCGACACTTTTGATATCGGAATTTATTTGAATACTTTTTAAAGGACTTTTTACATAACTTTTCGTCGAATTTGTTTTCAAAATGATTCCAAGAGTTTCTTTTTATTAAATTCTAAGAAATTATAATCTCTCAAAAATGTAAGAGATTTTTTATTCAGTTGTTTTATAAAACGTTTTACTTTTTTATCAAATGTATTCGTAATAATATGTTCAAAGTTATATTCTGAGAACGAGGATTATTTTGATGTACTCGTAAAAATTTTTCCAGAATTTTATATTCTATTTTATTAAATTGTCTATAGTTTATGTTATTTGAATTTTCTTTTAAATATCATCGAACAAAATGCAATCCAAACGGCTATAAAGTTTTAAATAAAAAAAATTTTCTAACTCTTCGATCAGACATCTTACCAACACCAAAAAAAAAAGAAAAAATAATTTTAAAAATGTTGCTAGCAACATAGTGTCTTACAAATTTTATTCCAAAATGTTGCGAAACATACGCACTTGATTTTGGTTTGTATTCATACTACAGAATGGTGTATGCATGACTTAAACGTGATAATATTTTGACTGTGTCTTTGATAGCGGAGAAGCTTGATGTGGTTTGTGTCATAGATATAATGAATAGCTGATGTCAACACCATTTCTTTTCAAATTCTCCGAAAGTCTACAAACGTTGATGCGCTTGATATTTACTGGGTTGGTGCAAAAGTTATGACCCCAGGTAAAAAAATTTTTCCTTCAGAAATGATGAATAGAATCTTCTTTTAAATGATTGCATTTTATGAAGGATGCTTTCCCCTTAGATTAAAGAAGTACTGGATAGGCCTCTACACAAAAATTCTGTCCAAATTTTGCTGGCAATACATTCATAGAACGCACACACATGCAATACAACAGAAACGCCGTAAATCATTGGGGGCCAATTTTAAAGTTCAGTATGCGATTGAAGCGGTTCGTTTAACGCCATTTTTCATATGTGATATCATTTATGCGTAAAGAAGCAGATTTTTTAATATTGCGTGTTTTGTTGTTTGATGGAATTAGTTTTGTAAATATGCAATAAAACACAGTATTCTATTTTTAAATATTTATTTATTTATTATGTATTTGCATTTAATTTATTTCACTGTATATTATTTATTAAAACAGAATTTTTAAAGTGGGGAATAGTAAATAAAAATATGAATTGTAAATTATTTGATTATATGAAAGCAATTATGTGCACAATAAGATGTTAATCGTATACAACATTAAAAGAAATGCTTTAAAACAAAAATAGAAAATGAAAAATTTAATGTACTTAAATAATTAATAACTTATATTCTAAAAAAATATGAAAACAATATTATTTTGTAAATGCATTATAATATGGTCTAATAGAGCAATCAAAACAAATTTATTTAAATAATAAGCTTACCGAAGAATAAACTTTATTTATTATAACACAATGAAAACAGCAATGGAAAATAGACAGAAAAATTCGGTCCCTTCAACTTTCTTACACACACTTTATATACACCGGCACTGTACTATTTTATGGTAAACATTGAACTGTCAACATCGGATTCACAAATGACAAAGCTAACCCCCCAAGTCTCCACTTTCATGGAGAATTAAAGTTTTCAAACTCTCCGAAAGTCTACAAAATTGAGGCGGTTTATATTTGATTGATATTTACGAAATGTATAATAAACCTAAAATAGAATTCCATTTCGTATCAAAAGATTGTACAAAAAATAAAAATGACCTATCGTTGTGTTTAAATTGTATTTTTGTTTTCAATAAGTGAATTAAAATAAATATAAATTATGCTTTTGCAATTAAATAAATTTCCATTACGACACATAGATGGCAGTGGGTGTCATGTCTACATAAAAAATTTTTGACAGTCGTATCCCCCTAGTAAATATTTGTACACAAAATTGCGTATGCATATACGGTAGGGGCCTATCCAGTACTTCTTTAATCTAAGATTGACACCAATCCACGTCTTATCACCAAGCAGAGACGGTTATCGGTATGTGCTTTTCATTTTAAATTATTATTTAAGGAATAAGTGTTGTAAATATCGCACTCTTTTAGGTGAATACAGTATGTTTTTGCACCGTCCAAGGCGTGGGGAACGTCCTGCAGTTGGTGCTGATGTTGAAATATATATCAAGTTGTGGTTCCTGGCAAATACTGAAACGTACCGACAAATTGGAGACAGATTTAATGTCACAGGAAGCAGTGTCCATCGGATTTTATACCGTGTCGTAAAATGGGTTGTTGAAGTGAGTCCCAAGTACATAAAATGGCCAACAGCATCCGAAATGCAAAATAACCAGATCCAATTCGCAGCTATTGATGGTTCCCATATTAAAGTCAATCATCCTAAACGTGTCAAACAAGCATACTACAATAGGAAAAAATTTTGTAGTGTGCTTTTGCAGGGAATTGTAAACGCCGAGAAAAAATTTATAGACGTGTACTGTGGTGAACCTGGTTCGATGCACGATGCACGGCTTCTACGAAAATCGGCGTTTGGCAGGCGTATTACTGAGGATGAGTCCATAATTATACCAGGAGGTGTGCTACTTGGAGATTCAGCGTACGGTGCCAGCAGATATTTAGTTCCACCGTTTAAGGACTTCGGAAACTTAACTGAAAAGCAACTAAAATTCAATTACTTGCATTCATCAACAAGAATCGTTGTTGAAAACGCGTTCGGATTGCTGAAAGGTCGATTTCGTCGGTTGAATTTTTTCGAAACTACAAATTTAGGCTTCGTCACCAACTAACTGTATTCTTTCTGCTTGCGTTTTACATAATATATGTATTAGTGAACATGATTTCTGTGATATAGAATATTTAGATGATGAAGTCAACAACACACAGAATTATACAGGATCTGGAGGAATTGACAGCAACAATGGTGCACGTGCGAGGCAGCAAATGTTTAAAAAAATGGATAGTAATGGATTGTTAAATTAATTTAATCTTCAATATTGTTTTTGTGTGAATTCATATTTTTTATTATAGAAAAACGCCTCCTTGGCTTACAAAAACAAAAGTATTTTTTTCTTTAATACTTTAAGCTTCTCTTTTTTTACTTGAAGTTTTTCCTTTTTAAGTTGAAGATTTTCTTTCCTTACTGCTAATTTCTCAGCGTAGTAAGCCTTCTTCATTTCCGTCATTGCCTTACATTGGCATCTGCCCTTTCTCTTCCCTGTGCCATTGCTTTCCGACACACTTGATGTCGACGATTCCGATAAACGTTCCGTTTTTTCCATAAATGCGGCTGTTGTAGAAGTTTCTACTCCGGCAGTGGCTGTATGTGGTGACGATATTCCTACGTCATTGTGGAATATAGCCTCCATGTCCTCCAGGTACATAAACTTGGACGTACTCGTCCCTGTACCTCTGTCCATCGCAGTTTTGAAGGCCCGGTAGAGAGTTCGCCACTTCACTTGAATGTTCTCCGCTGTTGTTGGATTCTCCTTTAAAATAAAAGTAATATGCTTATCTGTACTTGCGTACAATGGAATTCAATTTTTATTAATACATACCAGAACATTTAACGCCTCCAAATCCGTCAAGATATTCTCCCAAAAATGCCTCTTTTTCTTCGTTTTTGGGTATTCCTCCTTTCGGTTGGCATAAACATCTATTAATGCCTTCCCCTCGCTATACGTCCAATTTTTGCTCATTTTAAAACACCCACTCCACTTCACGTTCACAAGCACAATAAGTATTGTCAGATTGTTGCTGACTATTTTGAGGTTATGTTTCTACTACTGTTATAAATTTGGCTTTCCTTTGGTCATCTACCGATTAGTAGCAAAATTGGTCCAAAGGAAAACGCCTATTGTTCAATCAATTTCTGTTTCCAATAAGTGAATTTAAATGAATATAAAAGCTGTATTCCATTGGGCCACCATATTTTGCTACTCGCAATATGGATAATTGGAAAAACTATGGAACCTTTGAAGGACTTATTTATGTAAAAATGTTCTTTAAAGGCTCACAAATAGGATTCTTTTTTCCTTCTCTGCACAGGTATTCGGTTGTTCTTAAATGAGCTGAAAGAGAGACAATCGTCATTGGCACAAAAGGGGCACTTTAGAATTTTTTTGGCCTTGTAGTGCCATAGGGCGATTGGAGCAGGACAGCTAGAGCAACATCTAAGGCTCTCCCAACCCTTCATCCATTTTCTTCCTCCACTTCTTTCTTTTATAGTTTTATAGAACCAAAACAGTTCCTCTGTAACACAATAGCTCTCTTCCATTGGGAAAGTTTTGATACTCAAAAAAGCTTCAACTACTCTTGCTCATACAGATTAGTACTTCGCTGGTGTAGTTGCGCATACAATTTACGGTAGGGAGATTTTAGTTCCAATCCTCGAAGCAATGTTTTTTCCAATCCTCGAAGCAATTCAAAAAATCATTTTTTGTGATCTTGTTCAGCTCCTCCTTCAATGCCGTCTTTATCTCCTCAATCGTAGCGTAGCGTCGTTCCTTTCATGGGGTTCTTCAGTTTCGGGAACAAGAAAAAGTCACAGGGGGCCAGATCTGGGGAATACGATGGCTGCGGCATTATTAATATCTTGTTTTTGGCCAAGATTTCTCGCACAAGCAACGATACGTGAGCAGGGTCGTTATCATGGCGCAAAAGCCAATTTTTGTTCTTCCACAAATCCGGGCGTTTCTGGTGGATTGTTTCGCGCAACTTGTGCATAACTTGCAGGTAATATTTCTTATTGACCGTTCTACCCTGTGGTAAGAATTCATAATGCACCGCGCCCTTGCAATCGAAGAAAACTGTAAGCAAAACCTTCACATTCGACCGAACTTGGCTTTTCGTCGTTCACATCTTCTCGGCCCTCTGAGAACATTTTGTACCATCGATAGACGTTGCTTCGGTCCAAGTTAGCTTCACCATATGCCACAGTCAACATTCGGAATGCGTCCGCACAATTAATTTTGTTTTTCACACAAAATTTAATTCAGATTCTTTGATCCATTTTTTGGAATGGGCAAAAATCGAAGACGAGCCAAAACACGTGCAAGCAAAGCAGCTGTCAAAAATTAACTGAACATTCAAAATGGCCGAGCTTGTCGGTCAAACGAAGTTGATGGACTTTCCCGTCACGATGAAGTGTATTCATTCTGAACCGGCTAAAAAGCTTTAAGTAGGTTGCAGGAACTCTATTTCGAGACAATTACTGTGAAATTTAAGTAGATCGCAGGATCTCTATAACACACGACAATTACTGTGAAATTTTACCTTGTACGATGGAAAAACAAGGATCAATTGACGATGAATGTGGTATTGATTATCCGACGTACGTGTACGGCTAGAAACCATTCCCATAGCATTGGTATCTTATCTAGAACTCGACGCATTTTTTAAACGGATGGTGGTGAATGGGTTACATACGACAATATTATACGAAAATGTCCGGAAGGTTTCGCTGTACATTTGGTGGAACTGGAAAGGACCGTTTGAAGCTGGCCAAAATTGGCCAATAGGAGAAGTGTTGTGTTCTATCAGGACAATGTCAGGCCACATACGTCTATAGTGACTCGGCAGAAACTCCGGGAGCTTGGTTGGAAAGTTTTGATGCATCCTCCTTATAGTTCGGGCCTGGCACCATGCGATTACCATCTTTTTGCATCAATGCAAAACTACCTTAGTGATAAGAAATTGGCATCAAGAAAAGATTCTGAAAGTCGATTAATCGAGTTTTGTGCCAATTAGGGAGCAGGGCTTCTATGAAAGAGGCATTATCAAATTACCTTTAAAATGGCAACAAATTATAAAAGGAAACGGTGCATATTTGACCCAAATCGGACAATCCTTGAAATAAATAATAATAATAATAATAATAAATAATGTATTTATTTATCCCCGAAAAAATATTTTTTTTTATTATCATTAAGTTTATTTATTAATTTATTATTATTATTTTTAAGATTATTTAAATATCGGGTTTTTCAATAGCAACTTGACACTTTTGAGTATTTTCATATTGAAAATACTCAAAAGTGTCAAGTTGCTATTGAAAAACCCGATATTTGTTTCAATAATTTCTTGTTGAGGCAGCGTCTTGTTGAGTCAGCGCCTGAACAAGATATTAGATTTATAATTTGATTCTGCATCTATTATTGATTGCTAGCTTTTGATGATGAATTCAACATTATTGACAAGTGATGATGTTGAATTCAGCATCAAAATCTAGCAAACGATAATAGATGGAAGAACAAATCATAAATCTAATATCTTGTTCAGACGCTGGACAGAAATAAAATAATTAATAATTAACAATCGAATACTCGAGCGACTGGCAAACATTCAACCCGGCTACTTAGTTTTTGACTGTTTGTTTTCTCATAATAAGATCTAGTCAGTTATGGGAAAAGTTATTATCCAATGCACAGTGCACACTGTAGGCTGAATAATCTTTTTTGTAGCTTAAAAAATACAGCCTTGTCATTTTACAATTATTAAGCATATCTGCCCATTGGGATATTATTTGTTTCGCTTAATATTTGCCATTTTGTATTCTAGATTGTTCTGTTAAAAAAAATATATGCCGATTAGAGGTGCTGGAACAATTAACTGGCTATCCATGCTGGATTTTGAGAACTGTTTTTTTTTACATATCTATAATATTTTTTGAACAAAAATTCTGTTACGAATGCGAATACACAGTAGAAAAGTGAAAGTGACCAACAGAACTGTCCTAGATATGTAAAAAAATTATTGGTAAAATTAATACAATTTCTTTATCAAAATTTTAAAAAATAATTGCAATTAAAAAGAAAAGGGCGTAATTTTATTTTAAATGGACACGATGGATACGAGCGCTGCTCACGATGGAGTAGTTTAGTTGAGTTTTAGTTAGTTGAGTCTGAATAGGGTGTGTTGCGTAGCCGCTTCGTAATTTGTAGATAAAGTGTTATCTTCTCGTAATTTGCGTATCATTTTATTTTTGTCTTTTACCCCTATTATTTGAATCTACAGTGGATCGTAACAATATATTGCCCATTTTGCTCGATAACCTTTTGCCATATTTCAGCGAGCTTCATTATTACTTGTTCATAGAAGGACCTGTTCTTATCGGCGGAAAACTGAACAAGGTGCTGATTTACAGCTTTATCTAAATTGAACGCTATACTACGCAAGTAGTGGCAACACACCTCATCCAAGCTTTAATATTATTTAACGGCTGATCAAACTTGTACGTGAGCTTGAAACACAACTCCTTTACGATTAATGCGAGCTCTCGACATTTCTGGATGATGGATTCATTACGCCGCAATGCTGTAAACAATCCACTTCTCATCACCAGTTATCAATCGCTTCAAAAAAAAGGATCGCTTTTCCTTACGTTTAATGAGCATGTCGCAGATGTTTATTTAATCCCTCTTTTTTCCATTTTACAATTATTTTGCTATTTATTAATATTCTTTAATCAAATTACCAAACCACCAAACATATCAAACTATCGTACTCACATTTCTTTAATAAATAAGATCAAATTTTGATACGGAATAATACGAGAGTGGTTCAATAAGTCCTTAGAAAATCCAAGAAATTGCGCTCGTAGTGTCGGTAAAGAAAAATCCAAGAAATTGCGCTCGTAGTGTCGGTTTTTTTGTAAGTAGCATTATCGACAGGAAAGCTGTAGGTCAATTTCTATCGTCGATTAAAGTTAACGACATTTATTTGTGCATAACAATGGAAAAAAGCGAGTTTAGGGCTGTCATCAAACATCTCCATTTGAAAGGCTTAAGCCCGAAAGAAATCAAAGCCGAGTTGGATGCAGTTCATGGCACATCTGCACCTGTGTTTGCGATGGTTTACAATTGGGTGCTTGAATTTAAACGTGGCCGTTCATCCACAAAAGATGAACATCGTTCAGGACGCCCAGTTGAGGTGTCTACTCCTGAAATCATCGACAAAATCCACGATCTGATTTTGAACGATCGGCGAATTAAAGTGCGCGAATTAGTTGAGGCCACGGGCATATCACAAGGTACAGTCGCTTCAATTTTGCATGAAAAATTGTCTGTGAAAAAATTTTCGGCAAGATGGGTGCCGCGTTTGCTCTCAGAGGAGAATAAGCGCAATCGTGTAGTGGACTCTGAGGCTATGATGGCACTCTTTCATCGCAATCCTGCCGAATTCCTTCGTCGATATGTCACTGTGGACGAAACCTGGATACACCACTACACTCCAGAAACGAAGAGACAGTCATCACAGTGGATTTTCAAGGGTGAACGGGCGCCGAAGAAGGCAAAAACTGTGCCATCGGCCAGCAGGTGATGGCCACGGTCTTTTGGGATTCGCAGGGCATCATTTTTATCGACTACTTGGAAAAAGGAAAAACAATAACAGGAGCGTATTATGCGTCGTTATTGCAACGGTTGAGCGAGGAAATCAAAGAGAAACGCCCCCATCTGAAGAAGAAAAAAATCCTCTTGCATCAGGACAATGCGCGTGTGCACATCTGCGCTGTTTCCATGGCCGAAATTGTGGAATTGAGAATGGAATTGTTGCAGCATCTCGCTTATTCACCAGATTTGGCCCCGAGTGACTATTTTCTTTTCCCCAATCTGAAGAAATGGCTTGGCGGACGACGGTTCACTTCCAACGAGGACGTCATTGCTCAAACGGATGAGTATTTTGAAGAACTTCCGAAATCCTATTTTTTGGACGGGATAAAAATTTTGGAAAAACGGTTGGAAAAGTGTATACAGCTAAAAGAAGATTATGTTGAAAAATAAAATTTTTTTTTTTTTTAAAAACAGTTTTTTTCTATCTCTTTTTAAGGACTTATTGTAAAAAAACAGTTTTTTCCATCTTTTCTAAGGACCCTCGTAATATAGTAATAATATAAGTTTCCGATTTGTTAAAAATTTCAACCGATTTCTGGAGAATCTATTGTTATCAAGGTAGTCGCATACTTTTAGCTTGGAGTGTATATCTTGACAGATATGCACTACCACATATTGGACATACGAGGTCTGTTCAAAAAGTATCGCGAAATTTGAATTTTCGCGGGTTACGTATATTCGATTTTCGATTCTTTTGTGGTGTTACGTTGGTCACCATATCTCTCACTTATGCCAACAAGTTCGAACATTTTCAATCTTCAATTAATTTTTGACAGCTGTTTTGCTTGCACGTGTTTTGGCTCGTCTTCGATTTTTGACCATTCCAAAAAATGGATCAAAGAATCTGTATCAAATTTTGTGTGAAAAAACCAAAATTAATTACGCGGACGCATTCGAAATGTTGACTGTGGTATATGCTGAAGCTACCTTGGACCGAAGCAACGTTTATCGGTAATACAAAATGTTCTCAGAGGGCCGAGAAGATCTGAACGACGAAAAGCGTGCCGGACGCCCGAGCACGTCAACAACAGACGAAAACATTGATGAAGCGAAGAAAATAGTATTGGCCAATCGTAGAATCACCGTTAGAGAAGTTGCTGAGGACTTAAACATATCGATTGGCTAGTGCCATTTTTACCAATGATTTGGACGTAAGATGGGTCGCCGCGAAAGTCGTACCAAAATTGCTCAATTTCGACCAAAAACAGCATCGCATTAACATTGCTAAGGAGCTGTTGAACTCTGTCCGCGACAATTCAAATTTACTCCAGAGGGTCATAACTGGTGACGAATCATGGGTTTATGGTTATGACGTGGAAACCAAAGCTCAATCATCCCAATAGAAGCTGTCGCACGAGCCAAGACCGAAAAAAGCGCGCCAAGTTCGGTCGAATGTGAAGGTTTTGCTTACAGTTTTCTTCGATTTCAGAGGCGTGGTGCCTTATGAGTTCTTACCACAGTGTAGAACGGTCAATATGGAATATTACCTGCAAGTTATGTGCAAGTTGCGCCAAGAAATCCGCCAGAAACACCCAGATTTGTGAAAGAAAAAAAATTGGCTTTTGCACTATGATAACGCCCCTGCTCACGCATTGTTGCTTGTGCGCGAATTTTTGGCCAAAAACAACTCACCGTATTCCCCAAATCTGGCTCCCTGTTATTTTTTCTTGGTCCCAAAACTGAAGAGCCCCATGAAAGGACGACACTCCGCTATGATTGAGGAGATAAAAACGGCATTGAAGGAGGAGCTGCACAAGATCACAAAAAATGATTTTTTTAAGTGCTTTGAAGATTGGAAAAAACATTGGCACAGGTGTATAATATCTGGTGGGGGGGGGGGATTACTTTAAAGGGGACAAAATATATATTCATGAATAAATAAATAATTTTTGAAAAAACACAAAATTCGATACTTTTTGAACAGACCTCGTACATCAATGTTATTCCCTTCAAAGTTGTTTCCTTGGGCATCCATACATTGGCGGATCCCCTTCAGCTCCACGATTTCAACTGGAATCGTTGTCAGTTGCTGCTCAATTGTATCACGATAATACTCGTAATTTAAAGTATTTTTCTATCTTGAAAAAGTCACTCGAACTAATATCAGATGAATAGAGAGGCGCTTGCTAACCAAAGGTAACCTTTTTTCCGACAAAATTCTTCCGATCGGGAATGTACAATATTTGGCGACATCTTGGCACACTCCATTCTAATGGCCAAATCTTAAAATTAAAATGTGAATAATGATAAAACGATTTTTATTTTATTTTCATCAGTTTTCGATGTTGATGGTCTCTCTAAGAGAGGCTCCTTTCCCACTCCTTGTCGACCCTCCATAAATGATTTATGCCACCGAGAGCACTCGTGCTCTTATTAAGGAATGTTTCCCATAGGCTCGTTGTAAGTTTTTGGAGGAAAATACAAAATTTGATGGAAAATTTTTTGTCCAAGTTTTGATGTTCCATTTTTCGTAATGAACTATAAAAATCCAAGTTCACTTATCACTCTTTATAAGGTCGCGTAGCTACAGGATGGGGTTGAAACTTATACTATACATCTAGAAGGGATAAACGTATAAGTCTTCAACCACATTTCGTAATATTTTAATAATAACAGCTAGTATTTGAGTTATTTTTTTACCTTTTCTTCTAACAATACTTGTTTTAAGGATTGTCTAGTGGTAATTTTGTTGGTTTTTACTATTTGCTTCAATAAATCCTGTGTTGAATTAACATCTGGGTCAGTAAATTAACTCTCTGAAGTTCTTTCGGCATCACACCATTGTGGAATACGTAATTGTGGCCTGTTGATATTCATTATTTTCGAAATTTATGTTTCTGAAAAGAAAGTTCTCCCACACCCGAACAATTTATTCAGCTCCAAACAATAATATGTGTACTCCCACTCCCTTGTTTTGCAGTTGACACAACGATGTCTCTAGACTGTCATCCTCATTAGCCTATAATAAATACACAAACGTAGTACTGAGACCAAAGACCTATAATAAATATTGTAGAACAAGAACATTTTTCTTAAATATTTCTTATATATTTCTAATAAGTCAAATAATGGACTTTTCAAATGTTTTGTATTAAATTAAATATGGTCGGACCGGACCATATCAACATGTGTAATGGTGCCCGCATCTGAGTGGCTTGGTATTTTTGGGTCTATTTTAGCCGAATTTTCCTATTCTTTTCTTGTCTTGCAACCTTTTAGGCCAGCTTTGAACAGCGTTTTTCTAACAGTTTTTGAAAGAATTGATGTGTTTCCATTTATAATCAAGACGGTAGGGAGCATATTAAAACGGATTCGATTTTGGACATTGTGTTGGGTGGTGTTGCATAAAAATTTGAAATTTAAAATATTAGTTAAGTTCAACAGAAGTACGGCCATATTTTGAGAATACGTTGCTTCGCTAGGTATGCTTATCACTGGCTTGTAGCGGAGATTTTGGTGGGCAAGGGGGGTAGGTTATTTCGAAGTTTGTACATAGTAGTGCTCTCACGAGCCAGCATACCTCACCAGAAGCTAGGGATGATTTGATGATCCGAAAGCGTAGGATAGGAGGATAATATAATGAAAGTCGCAGAGAAATTGAAGCGGTGAGGTAATTATCGTAGGATCATGCTGCAAGGGGTCGATGCATCGGCGAAGCGTGATCGGACAGTATTCCATGGATTCGTTCCGCAGTAAATCGAAATCTATGAAACTGCGGCTGCGGCTAATTGTGACCAATATTCCCATCTAACGG
Source organism: Atherix ibis (assembly GCA_958298945.1). NCBI lineage: Eukaryota > Metazoa > Arthropoda > Insecta > Diptera > Athericidae > Atherix > Atherix ibis. Next base: position 40,971,563 of record OY282610.1, read on the forward strand.
AGCACTACTATTTCTAGAGACAGCCTTGCCGCCCTTAAAGCAATTTATGGCCTATCGAATAACCCAGTACTTAGCGTAATTCGTCATAGCCTACATAGCAATAGGAGTGTCGAGTTGCGATGGGTGCCGGGGCATGTGGAAATTGTGGGCAATGAAAGTGCTGACAAGTTGGCTGAAGTAACACTTCGTCGACCAATGTTCACAGTCATTTCCAATCTGCATCGCCTCTTAACAGAATGTCAACTAACACCATTAGCTACCCGCAGACACGATGACTGGGCCAATCCTATTTACAATTTATTCAACATCCCATACTGCTCTCACTCATAACTTTCCACTTCACTATGAATGCCACATAACCAAGAATTACTTCGCTCCTGGATCCAATAACTCCATTCCCTATTCCCCTATTTAAACTTCTACAACCTACTAATCTGCTCCACAAAATATAACAAAATTCTCAATAATCTATACTACTAACCACAGACCATTCTCTGTCAGATAACTTCCCACACGTAGCCAAATGTCCTCACGGTCGTGGCGCTATGAAGTGGATCTGGAACATTTCTAAAGAGTCCTACAAACAAAGTTGAAGAACAAACTCCGGCTGCGACTACCATAATAACGTCGCGTTCCGTTGTGGATCTTTTCGTTCCTGTCCGTTTTCTACTCATACGAATAGATTTCTGAAAACTCTTAACAGTTGCTTAGACGCCACATGGACAACGTGAACGATTACTTTCCCGGACCTACCTTTTTCCAAGAAAACCCTATTAATTCCCATTAACTCAATTATTTATCTATTCTCATAAAATTTTATAAAATCATACACCGCTTTTAATTAACCAGATTCAAAGATTTTTATTTAAACCAGTTATGCGCTAAAAGCTATGTGAAAAAAATATCTTCTTGCATATGGAAGTTTCCCATGAAGATACAAAATGGAACAGGCCTCTTAAGCTTTTTATAAGCGCCATCTGTTAGTTAAAGTTCTAGTATATAGGTCAAGAAATATTATTTAATTGAAAAATTTTAAGACTGCAACAAAAAGGTTTCGATTTCAGCAAAAAACTTGTGTTTAAGGAATGCCAAATACTATTGGCCAATGTTGTATAACAAAATTTTTAATTGATATTTTTTAATGAAATAATTTCATTTTTAATGTTAATTTAAGGAGTTTCCTTAGTCGAAATCTTGACTGAGCATGTGTGCTATTATTCCATGCTTAATTTTTAGTTACTGGAGTGGCTTAAGAAAATTTAGCTTAACTCTTTATAATAATAAAATTTGCTCTACTTTATGTTATATGTCATATGAAAACTATTTGCTTAAATGATATTTAATGAGAATAAAATTATTGAAAACCTCAAAAGGCTCTATTAATTTAGGATCTAAGTGGATTAGAATTTTTTTTTACTGAAATAGTTTTAAAAGATTCTAATCAATTTATTTTGGGTTTGACAGAATTTTTTACTGTTCTTAAATAAAAAGTATAATAAATTTTATTTTAATGGGAAATTAAAAACAAAGAAGTTTTTTCTAAATTTATTTCGAAACCTAACTTCTGTTCAGTCATAAAGATTTTCACTTTTATTTTTAGAATTAATATTCTATAAAATATTTCATGTCCTTCTTGCAAATCAGAAAGTATTTTTTCTTATAAAATGATTTTCAAAATTTCAGTTTCCTTAAAAATGTTTCTATATTTTTCTGATTTTTTCTGTACTTTTCTTTTTTTCTTATAAAAAATAATACAGGATTTTCTAGAGGAAAGTATGCAAATTTTTAAGATATCATTATTTCAGTGGAGGTATCCAATTTGGCACTGTCCTGTTAAAATCATATATTTAGTATAAAACGGGTAACTACGTGGAGAATTTGCGGATTTTTATTTCTCTGAGTAAGACGCTCGTTTATAAATGGTTTTAATGACTAAAAGTACGTTTATGTGATTGATACTTCTACTTTTTACGAATGCTGAATATAAACTTTCAAAACTATAAATTATAGAAGAAATGCTCTTTGACCTTCTTCAGAATATAAGCGAAATGACAGCGCTGTCATTTAAAATGTTAAATTTACTGGCTGTCAACTATTGAAAACATGAGATCACCGTAAAAAATATGAATTAATTATCACTACATCCAAGCGTGAAGTTCGAATACATTAAGATGACATTTATAAACCAAAGGATTTCAATTAAACTATAAATTATAGAAGAAATGAGTAGGAAAAACTCTTTGTCATCTTATTATTTGGTAGTAGGTCAATTTTAATTTAATAAACAAAATTCGTCGATATTTTCGGGATCTATATTTTTAATTTACTCGTCCCCTAAACACAAATATCATTTCTGACACTGTCATAGTCCAAAATGAAAAACCAAACTCAATATGCAATTATTAAAAATATATAAAGTCATTTCGAATCCATCCTGATTTTCTTCGAAACAAATCGGATGCCCTATAAAAACTTTTATTACTGCAGCATAAAAACAATATTAAAACTTCTTTTTAAGGACTTAAAATCTATTCAAACAAAACCAAGCGAGTATGTTCAAACTTGATTGAAAACTAATTACGATAGGGTCTAAAGTCATTACCATGTCAGATGCCAGGATTGGAATTCACATACTCCTTAAAGTCCCGAACATAATTCCAACAAGAACTAGTAACGTTAAGTAAAATCGTTCAATAATCTCAGCCGATCAGACGAATTAAACACAATTGTGACGGGTCTGATCAGTTCATTATTTATTTTTTATGCACAATTCAATTCTTAAGTTCACCTAACCTCATATCCGCACTTGCCTCCTCACCCTTCGAGTTTAATATTAGTAATGCTGCCACATCACCAAACACTTGAGATGTGTGACAATACTATGTCGAGGACGAAAAATTAGAAAGCAAACTGAAATCGTCAGCCGTTCTGTTTTCATGTACATCGCCGGTGCACAGACCTTTCTTCTCCCTCCCCCCAACACCTCAAAGCCATATTTTGGCTGTAAAATATCTTAGGCCGTCCTATTTTCATAGAACGACCCGGTTCCAAAAATTATAAAGCCGTGCTTGCTATGCTGTAGGCTTGTGCGGCAAATAATCAGGTTCAGTCCATGTCTCTAACTGAGACGGCTTTAAGAGTTAGAGACATGCACTCCAATGTGTGCTTTTCTGTTTTCTTACTTTTTTATGCTTTTGATTATTTGAAAACCTAAAAATTACTTTGGCTTATATTTTCCTGCTTTCATGTCAACGACGCGAATTATAAGCAAAGAAAATTATTTGTACAGTGTGCGAATTTATGTGATTTGATTGAATGTGTGCGAACGGGTGATAAACCCAATAGTTTCTTTCTTTCTACCGTGCTTGCTGCGGTGTTGTAAGCGCCATTCATGCGGAGCTTTTGGTCGACCAGGTATAGTTTCAAAGATCGAAACACATATGCAATACTAGGTAGTAAGAAAGAGAAACGAAGGTGTCGAGTGCAATTGTGTTTTATCACTCTCTGCCTCATTGGAGTTATGTGATTGCGGTTTCTTTTCCTCCTACACATGGTTCCGATCGCTGCCAAGTAACCCTTCACGAGTTCCAGAAGGTAATTTAATTGTTTCAGTTGAACAGAATACCACGACCGATTGCTTATAATCGCAGTGCCTGGTTATGATATTGTGCATTTTAAGAATAAGTTTGTTTATGTGTGTGCGTAGTAGTTTGTCTTTCCTTTCGCCCCTATTGTAATAATGTTTCTATTTCGTTCAACTAACAATAGGAAGGAATTGTGACCGATTTTTATATTTCTCATCTTCACTTTTTGCTATGATTTCGGGTTGAAATCCCGGGTTGAAAATACACTTCTTAGAGCAATTCAAGATTTCGGGTTGAAAATACACTTCTTAGAGCAATTCAACGTGCTCTAAGAAGTGTATTTCTTGATTAGAACAAGGGAACAGGTTGTTTGAATTGTTGGGTTAATATTTTATTTACAGTTATAATTGATAGATAATTCTTTTGTAATTAGTAGTTCTCGAACTTAATTGTTTTTGTATAAAATCTTCGAATAGATAACTGTGAGGGGATTCATAGACGTGAACAATATATTGCATAGTTTTTTTTAGAAAGAGTACCCTGAGAAATATTTGAGGGTAGTTTCTGTCATTAAATAACTCACCTGCTACTAGGTGTATGACTGTTAGTACTTTTAATTGAATCTTTCGACTCTTCGGCGAAAGTTGCTCCAGTAATCCTGTTGCTTTCTACTCTACTTCGAGCAATTGGTCATTATCATGTTCATAATTTGATAAGTTTGAAGAAAATAGTAATCTTAAGGGTTAAAATTGTTGGCAGATTTTTATAAATCAGGATTGCTTTTATTGTAACTATGGTTTCGAATAAGAGAAAAGAAATTTTGTAAAAGACCCTGATTTAAAGCCGTAATAAAATTTATGCAATTTATTTAATCAACACAGTTGATGATGCTTTTATAACCAACTTAATTGAGAATAGGAGACCACGAAAACAAAAGAATTCATATATTCGTTGTTTCCCAACAGATGACTTAAAAGTAATTTCGTTGTTTCCCAACAGATGACTTAATTATATTTTTCACAACCAACTGTACACTTAAGCCGCCTAAATATATCTATTTTAACAGCTGACATAGCAAAGTTTGCTCGATTGATTCTGTAAAGTAGTTTTTGGTTGATACCTTTTTAAATATTGAAAGTGATAAGCAGCATTTTCGGTATATTTTACTTTTTTTTTTGCTATAGAAAAGATAAAAATGTTGTTCAAGCAAGAAAAAAATTAACCGAAGTGAATGGAGAAGATATGTTAAGTGACCGCCAGTGCCAAAACTAGTTTGCAAAATTTCGATCCGGAAATTTTGATCTCGAAGGTGCACCACATTCTGGAAGGCCAGTTGAAGCTGTTGAAGACACAATAAAGGCAATAATTGATGCAAACCAGCGAATAACAACTCGTGAGGTCGCTGAGAGATTAAATTTATCGAATAGGACCGTTCATGATCTTTTGAAGCGGCTAGGTTTAATCTCAAAGCTCGACATATGGGCCGTCGCATTGACGTTTGTGATTTGCTTCTCAAACGCCAAGAAAATGATCCATTTTTGAAGTGTATCATAAATGGGGATGAGAAATGGATTGTCTACAACAATATTAAGCGCAAAATATCCTGGAGTAGAAAAGATGAAGCAGCTCAAAGTACTTCGAAAACCAATATTCATCAAAAAAAGGTTATTCTATCTGTTTGGTGGGAAAACGTTTTTTTTGAGCTTCTACTGAGCAACACAATGATCAATTCTGAAGTGTTCTGTCATGAGTTGGACTAATTGAATGCTTCACTTAAAGAAAAAAAGGTCAGATTTGGTCAATAGGAAAGGGATAGTGTTCCAATAGCATAATAAAACGAAATTACTTTCCGAACAACCCAATATATATAATATATATGGTATAAGCCGTGAGATAGTTTTACTTGCATCTAAACTGGTTCCAAGATAGCTAGACAGAGCACAACTTTTTATAATAAATTGATTTCTATAATCAGATGATGAACTTATTCAGAATATAAGCGTTTAAGAATGACAGCGCTGTCATTTAAAACGTCAAATTTACTGGCTGTCAAACATTAAGCGTACCTATTGAAAACATGAGATCACCATAAAAAATATGATTAAGATGGCATTCATAAAGCAAAGGATTTCAATTATTGTAAATGAATATTTTTTTATCGTTAAATAGTTATAATGCTGAGTAATGGCACGTTTCAAATTGACTTGTTGAAAAATATTGGTATCTTGCCAGGGTAAATTAAATTATGTACTTTAATTAAATTTTATATAAATTGTAAAAAAAATATCAGAATAAAAAGCCGAATTCAAATACGATTTTTAATTGCTCAATATCAGAAGGGGTAGTGCTGTAATGATTAAAAGAAGAGCAATCTCCCAATAATAATTACTGGCAAGGACTAATTGCCTTAAAACTCAACCTAAGTCTGGATTGCGTGGTGAATGCTACAGAATCAATCCGATCATCCCCATAGAAAATTTTTACTATCGTCACTTCCACTATTTTGACTTCCCTACTACAAGACTACAAAGTCCCCATAAACAGCTAGTAGAAGTAATACGAACACATTTTTTTGGTGATTGTTTTCAAAAGCCATATATAATCTAGACAATTTTCATATCGACTCGTAGAGAAAAAAAAAAGCTTGTTTGAATATAAAAAAAGACAACAACTTGACCAAATAAAAATTTCTTAAAAATACTTTTCATTAAAATAATTTATTTATCCATAATATTTTTTTTTTTTTAATAATATTCTTTCTCTTTTTATCTTCCGCTCTTAAATGTTCATTTTTTGTTTGTTTTGGTTTTTATTCAATAATAGATATAATATTTTAGTTCATGATTATTTGATAGTTTTAATTTTTTTTTTGTTGTATTTTCTTTTAATTTAAATTAATTCTCATTAACAGCAGTAAATATAGATATAGTTTTTTTTTTTTCTGTCTTTTGAAATATTTATCTTAATCTTGTATTAAAATTTAATTAATAATATCAATATTTTATGTTCACTTATTATATAATTTTCCTTTTTGCAAGTTTCTCTTCTTTTGCTCTCTGTTCATCTTGTGTACTTATTCTTCCTTTTTCAGGATTTTTCCTCCCATTAATCCTTAAACACTTTTCTATCTATTCGAGATTCCCACTCATCGTTACGAGTTTATAGAGTAATTTTTTGTATATATTCTTTTTTTTTTTTTTATCACAACATGTTAGCAATTTTTGTTTTTTTTTCATTTTTAAATAATTTTTATTATTAATAATAATATTGATTTTCTATCATGTTGCTATAAATATAATTTGATGTATTTCATTTCTTTTTATACAAATTAGCCTAACATTTTAAATCGAATAGTATTAAAAGTAGAATTTTGTAACACTAAAATTTTTGCATTTTATTTATTTTAGTTAGTTTTTCTTTTTATTACTATAAGTTTTTTTGTTATTTATATTTATGATTAATTTTTATAGATTTAATTATATTTCCTTTGGGAAAATATATATTAAAAAAAAAAAATTCCTATATACCAATTCCAGTTGAAAAATAATTCAAACAATTTTCCAAATAGTTAGTTTCGTATTATTTATAAGAGATTCTTTGTTTCTCTCTCAAATTTGAGTTTTCCCCCAAATAAAGATAATAACTTCAGTAAAAATTTCTATAAGCATGCAAATAAATAAAATTCTTATTTGCCATTAAAAAAAAAAAAAAAAAAAAACAACAACCCCCTCTAGTCTGGTATTAAAGCTTTCGTATTGCGAATACATACACACATCCTTAATTTATCAATTCGTATTATTAATTTTCATTTTTATAACGTATTTTATTATAATTTTTTTTAATAATTCTATATTATCAACTTGATCATTTCGATTAGAGTTTTCTTAATAATTAAGGATATTCTTTAATATAGATATTTTTTTCTTATAAATAATCTTGTGCAATTTATTTTAATTTTTTTTTTTTTTTAAGTATTGTAGTTATAATTTTTCTTTCAAACTTTTGTCATTTTAAAAATATTCATTAAAATTATTTTATCTATAATTAATTCTCATTTTTAATTTTGTTTCCTTATAAATTTGAAAGTAATTGATTTTTTTTTTAAAATAATTTATCGCTCATGCGTATATTAACAGTCGTTGAAATTTTATATTAACAATTTTATTTGGTATGAAATTTTAATGGAAAAAGAATACATCTTTTTTTCAAGTGAATTTCCTTTTTTGGCCAAATAAAATATATAAAATTAGTTGAATTAAATGGAATCGATTTAATAGAAAATATTTTAGTACAAGAAGCTTGAGGAAATTTGTAGTTTTCTTCTTTTTTTTTTCGTTGAAAATGCGCATAAAAGTGTTGTAGTATATTTTTTTTGAATAAAAAATTATTTTTAAAAATGATCTCTAGTTTTTTTTTTGATAATATTTTATCAAATTTTTTTCTCTCCTAACTAATTAAATTTTATTAAAGAAAATTGCTCATTTGAAAACAGATCGTTTCCTTTATGGAAAAATGTTTCTGTTTAAATTTGAATTATTTGTAAATTTAAAAAAAAAATTATTTCTTATTTTATGAACAATCATAAATACTACATTGAATGCAAGCAAAATCTTCTTTTTTTTTTTTGTTGTGAAGATCCTTTTTAGTTTTGAATAAGTTTTTTGAAATTTTATTTAAAGTTTATTTTACATACTTGAAAAAATATATTTTTATCATCAATTATTATTATTAATTATATGATAAAACGTCCAGAATTTTTATTTTTAGGCATAGTAATAGAGAAAATTTTTGTTGGAAATATTAATAATAATAATCGAGAGATGTTTTTTTCCCCCCTAAAATAATAGGATATAAAATGGAGGTTGTCCAGACAAAAAATACTTCAATTAATACTAAGATTTTTAAAAAAAAGAGACAAAAACCTTGCAGTAAATTAATAGAAATTTGATTAAACAAAAAATATTTCAAGGGAATTTAATATAAATTAGAAAATGTTGATATTCACGAAAAACAAACGATGAATAAAAAAAGGTTCATCTGAACAAATTTATATGAAATTTAATAATATTATTGAAAGCTTAGCCACTGTAAAAACAGAAAAGAAATGCTTTGGACCAGGTGAAACTTGGAACAAGAACATTTGGTAATTTCTTAAAATATTGAAGAACATCTGGAAATTCCGAAAAAACCTAGCATTCTAATCTAAAATATTTTATTTATTTAATTAAAAGACAAATGGAAATATTGGCTTAAATTTTAAAAAAAAAATTGAATAGAAAAACTATTCACAATGTCGAAAAATATTTTAGGTTATATTTAATGTGGATCGGTAATGCAGTGCACTGTATGATTTTAATTCTGGAAGGAACAGATCATTTAAAAGATTTTGTTAATAGCAGGAATGCATTATCATCCTCGTCTTCTGAGACTATAAATGGAGCCATTATAGATCTTCCTTGTATATACGGATTTGGTAACCAGCCCACCATACCCTATTGAGCATAATTTGATCTACAACTAGGCCAGGATCTCTGGCGGAATCATGCAGGGGCCAAGTATTCTTCGAAGGATTCTTTTCTCGAAAGCAAATTAAAATCAACAAAAGCTAGTACTGAGAACCCATGTTTCTGAAGAATACATGTGGAATGGGAGTATCCTGTACAGCAGTAACTTCGATGTTACGGTCAGAATTTTCAAGCACAATAATTTAAACCAACTGAAATAGGAGCTGTCAGCTACCAATAACAAAAGGATTATGCCTCTTTATGTGTATTATATTTTTTATTATATTTGAATAGTAAATAAATTACTTTGAATTTTGGGCAGATAATATTGTGAAAAGTACTTTATTGTGGTGGGACATTTTCTTTCTTTTTTCTTATTAAAAACAATTGTTTTAATAGAATTTTCTTTATTTCTAAGAGACAATATACATTTTTTTTAGCAGTTTCGTTCTTTTTTATATTAGATAATATAACTATCTTTTATTTATTTATTGAACTATTAACTGTTCATGTTGAAAATTAAAGTCATTATTTCAGAGTTAGTTTCCAAAAAATACAATTTAAATATTTAGGCAATTTTTTTTTTCGTTTTATCTAATATTTAAAAAAATTAATTTCTTAATTTAATAAAATAATCTGCAAAGTTACAATTCTCTACTTAAAAAAAAAACCGCAATAAGTATGTCTGAACGAACCCAGCAATCTTCCTGGATATTGCGTAAGAATTGGACAAGGTGTGACACGAAGATTAGAGATTTTCCAAAAACAATTCTTTGAAGTGATCACTTTATATATTTTACAGAGATAGCTTAGAGTTAGGTTTGGCAGTTAATATTCTGATCTAAAAGAAATAAAAGCAGGGGTACCGCAAGGTTATTGTTATTATATACAAGAGATATATCACAAAATGATGTAATAATAATGGCTATATTTGCAGAAATATCCACAATAATGGCGGTAGATTCATTTATGTTATTGAAAGCGCCACCACCACTAAGAGGATGCAGAAGGCAAGACATAGTGACACCAATTGTCTCCTGTATATATTATATTACTATTAATAAATAAATTGTACCTTAAGCCTAGATAATACAGCTCAATATATATGTATGACCCATTATACCAAACTTAAATGGAAGAAGCATATAAAGAAGAAAAAAGAAGAAATTAATAACAAATATAGAAAATTGTATTGGCTACTGGCAAGGTGCTTTGAACCCTTAAAAGAGAATAAAATTTCAATTAAGTTTTAAGTGCTTCAATCTATTTGGATGTACGGTATCTGGCTAAGAGGTTATTAGTTAAACCTTGAGGTTTATAGTCCTTATCCAGGAAATTAATAAAATTATGTCTGGACAATTATTGGATCTCAATTATTTGCGTAATAATATTTTGAACGGGTTTAGCATGCCATGTGGCATGGGGGTAGCATAATATTTGTTTTGGAAGAGACCCGAACGGGACAGATTTGAACTCAAAGTCTTAACAAATAAATTCTACTTTTTTCTTGGTTTTTTTTTTTTTGTAAGTGACTGTATTAAAATTAATAATTTTGTTTATTTTTTTTTTAGATAATCTAAATTTTAATAAGTAATTATCTTTCAAGTTTTCAAAGTAAGAATAATTTTCTTACAAATAGTTTTCTTGAAAACAAGTGAATTTGTTTTTGTTTTAAAATTTAATACTCTCTATTAATTTATAAAAAATTAAATATTTCAATGATAAAAAAAAAAGAAGAAAATAAGTATTTTTTTTCATTAATTACATCCATTAATGTATATTCTGAAGCATATTATATTAATTTTTATTATTTAATTTACCTAGGGAGATGGTGAAAATAATAAAAATCAACCTTTTTGAATTAAAGATAATTAGTTTATATAAAAAACCCTTTTATTATTCCATTTTGGATAGGATTTTTGGGTAGCAAGTAAAAAAAAAAAAAAACTTAAAACTGAATTTTGTTCAATTGCGAAATTATTTTTAAGAACAATATTTTTTCTAAAAATTCAAATATTTACTCATTATTTAAAAAGAAAAGAATAAAAATCAAATATTTTTTTAAACAAATGGCGTCATGATTATCTATGAGACTTTACCTACTCGTATGAATATTTAAATGAAAGAGAAACAATTTTTTTTTTGGCATTTTGGACACATTCTTCGATTTTTTAAATTTTTTCTAATTTTTATATTTTCTCTGCACTATTTTTTATGTAGCAAAGAAGATCAGCGCCATTTTGTTCCGGCTGACCAATAAGAAAAGAGATCATTACACAAATTTGTATATGGCAACTCAAATCTTAAAAATTAGCCATATTTTTTTTTTCTTCAGAATATTTGTACACATGTACGCATAGTAGTATGTATTTAAAAAAAAAATATTAATAAATAAATTTCTATTGTAGTAATTCTTATAGCACTTTAGTAGTATATCATTTTCATTTTTAGAATTTGTATAATTTTTTTTGTTGATAATAATAATAGTAATATTGTAGCACTTTATATGAAAGCCATTTTATGAACATTTTAACACAATTATTTTTACTATTTTTCTCTTTTAATACTTTAACAAAAAAAACAAGCTTCCCCTTTTGTGGGTCACTAAAACTCATACTTACGTAAATAAAAATGAAAATTCTAAGTACTGAATTTTTTCTTCTGTTCTTCAAATGTTCGAGTGTAAATTAATTAATAAGTTCTTATTATATTTTATATATAAATATTTTTGTTGTTTTAATCTATTTTACCTTTTATTTTATACAATATTTTAACAATTTCCTTTTATATGTATATGTTTATATATGTATAATATTTTAGCAATATTTAAATATTATTTAAGTTTTAGTTAAAAATTTATTCAGTTACTAGTATTTATATGTATTGATTGATTATATTTAATATGTTCTTTTTTTTATTTAATTTCCTTTTCTCTTTCTTACTCTCTTTCCATCTCTTGTATTTATTGCAGTAGTTTTTTTTTGTATTCTTTCCTTGTTTTTTTTTTTTTTTAAATTAGCGTTAAAATTTTTTTTTCAATACATGTTCTTCTTTCTTCTTTTTTATACATTGTATATAATTTATAATATATATTTTTATTTTTAATTGATTTTTTTGCTTTTTTTAAAATATTTTATTTTTGTGCCCAAATTTAATTAAGTTTTAAAACTTATTTCATGTTTTTCATTCTATAGGCATATACAATAATTTTCTGTTTAATTTTCTTCTGTTTTTATACAATTTTGAATAGTTTGTTTTCTTTTTCATTTAATTATTTTCAAATAAATTTTTAAATTTTATTTAATTAAAATTTAGTTTATTTTTTAATGTGATATAATTTTTTTTCACATATTATAAATAAATAATTAATTTCAGTATGCAACTATAAATATTTATTTATATATATACGAGTATTTATTAATAATTATCAATAAGCAAACCAATTGTTCTTTTTTTTTATTTTTTCAAAATTTTCTATTTTTATTAATTTTGTTATAAAAAAAGGGAAATTTCTCAAAACGTTTATTTGCTATAATTTTTTTGATACATTCTTTCAATATGTATATATAGGAATATATTTTTTATCGGACAAAAAGTGTTGTATAAATTTCAGTAAATCTTTTCGTTTTTATTAAATTTTTGCTTATTTTTTTTGTTTTTTTTGATAAATTATTTCTTTTCTTTGCATAAATTCTGGTTTTTTTTAAAAATTTTAAATTAATTAATTATAAATAAAATGAATTTACAATTAGAAAAATAATAGAAAACGATATTAGCAGAACGAAAATTTTGAAAACTGTACAAAAAAAATGCCTTATGGAAAAATGTATAATAAAAGTTGTATTAAAAAAAAATATAATATTATAAAATAATTTACTAATTAACCACCATTTTAATTTATTATATATATTGTATGTATATATATATTAATTAAGAAGCACCTTATATTTAGCAATTGAAGAAAAAAGAAGAAATTTTAATAGAAATTATTTCTTTTCATCATTCCATTATTTTATTTTATTTATTTTCTTATTAATTTTTTTTTTTTATATTTCTTGTTGTTATATTTATATTTCATTGCAAAATAATTCGTTTATTTCGTATTATCTAAAATACATAAATTATAGTTTATTTAAATTATTTAATATCTTCTTCTTATTATTATGTTATTCTCTTTGAGTTAATTTTTAAAAATATTCTTTTCCATTTTTAAGTAATAATTTGCTTTTATATTTAGCTTTCTTTTTTAATATTTAATTTGAATGTTGTTTTTTTTGTCTAAATTATGTAATTTTTATTTTTTATTAAATATTTGTTTTTTTTTTTTGCTACCTTTTCTCAATTAGCACAGATAATAGAATATTTATAGTTATTTCTTTCCATCCCTTTTCTCTCTACTTTTTTTACTCTTTATTTTACTTTTTTATTTTATTTTTAAATACAATATATTTTATACAAGAAAGAACAAAAAAAAAACGCACAGAAGATGTTCGCAATGTCAAATTAAAGATTCCGATCCAGTTTGCACGGTTAGAGGTGAAGGAGAGACCTTATTTGGCGGGCCCACCATTAACACATGACGGACTAGTATTGCCGCATCGGTTACCGAGCGGACTTCGACTGCTGCCGCCGCTGGCATTACTACTGCTGCTCAATGCCATGCGCTGCATTTGACGTATGACGGTGGCTGCGTGGTAAGCTTGCTGCAATCATAAAAAGGGGAAAAAAGAAACGTAATTAATGCGGGGAATTCCCACTACTTTAGTCTATGAAAATCTATTTAATTGGAAATTTATTTTTTTCTATTTAAAAATGCATCTTATTTTTGGAATAAACTCCAAAAATAAGCTGCATTTTTAATATAAAATTAAAAATGCATCTTATTGCAGACTCTGACATGATCAAAATTAAAATAATTTCTTTTTTCCTTATAATAATTTTTGTATTTATTAGGAGAAAAAAAAAGAAATAATTGATATTATTATGAATAGTTGTCTTCCTAAAGGATTCGGTGCGAATTTAATTTTTATAACTAGAGATGCATAGTTCGCCGATGAATAAGAATGCTTTGTAATCAAAAGAGATCATTGACAATTCTGCGAAAGGTTCGAGATTGTAGGGTTTGGATTTTACCAAAGTTTGAGTCTGTATGTCCATATTGGTTTCAGTATCGTATTGTTTAAATAGTAATTTACACTTTATTGTCATTTTTGAACTTTTGTTTAGGAACCGTAGTAGTTGTTTCTATTGTCCAAACTTCCTTTTTGTTTCGTGTGTGGGATCCAAGTTAATTGTTTGTCAGTTATGAGGACTAGATAACGCATATTTCTCCTTTTATCAAAACTAAGTACTCGCACTTGATAATATTTTCAATATCGCACGTGTGGAAAGTGTTATAGAAGACATACAGGATGTCCGTATTCTTGATTGTTTTCAGGTGTTTTCTGTACAGTTTTTGTGAAAGAAACTATAAAGGGATAAGGAAATTAAAGGAGAATGAAAAATGAAGTGGTTTTTGGGAATAAGCGCAAGACCATGCCTCTATAGTTTGTAAAGGAAACTTTAGAGGCATGGTCCTATGCTAGTTTCGATTAATAAATAATTATCCTGAATGGTTAAAATTTTAGTCAGTATCAAAAGTAAGGTAAGACAAAATGAGGCAATTACGAGGGTCAATCAACAAGTACTTAGCCTACAAAAGAAAAACGAACATTTTGGAAAGGTGGCAATTTATTTTTCCACATAATCTCCTTCAAGCTCGATACACTTGGTCCAGCGATGCTCTAACTTTTTTAACCCGTCCAAAAAATACATTTTCTCGAGGGAAGCAAAATAGGCCTCCGTGGCGACGATGACCTCCTCATCCGACCCAAATCTATTCCCGGCAAGTGATTTTTTCAGGTTTGGAAACAAAAAATAGTCACAGGGGGCCAAATCTGGAGAGTACGGTGGATGTAGCAGCAATTCGTAGCGCAATTCGACCAATTTGGCCATGGCGACGGCGGAGATGGCGCGTTGTCGTGGTGGAACAGCACTTTTTTCTTCGCAAAGCGGGGCCGCTTTTTCTTCAATTCGACGTCAAATCGGCCCAATAAGTCAGCATAGTAGCGCCCCGTGATTGTTTTACCCTTCTCGAGGTAATCGATGTGGATCACACCTTGTGAATCCCAGAAAACGTTGGCCATCACCTTTCCGGCCGATCGAACAGTCTTCGCCTTCTTCGGAGCACGTACGCCGGGTGAAGTCCACTGTTTCGACTGTTCCTTGGTCTCTGGTGCGTACCAGTGAATCCATATTTCGTCGACGGTCACAAAACGATGCAAGAACTCCACTGGATTGCGCTGAAACAGCGCCAAACACGTCGCCGATGTGGTCTCACGGTTGCGCTTGCTTTCCGATGTGAGCAAACGCGGCACCCATCGCGCCGACAGCTTTCTCATGCCCAGTTCTTCGTGTAGAATATGATGCACCATTCCTACTGCGATGCCCACAGTCTCAGCTATCTCGTGAACCTTCAATCGATGGTCTGCCAACACGAGATCGTAGACTTTTTTAACGTTTTCCTCCGTAGCAGCCGTTTTCGGGGCACCTGGGCGTGGCTCATCAAAAACCGACGTGCGGCCACGAACAAACTCGTTGAACCAATTCTTGACGGTCACCATCGAAGGAGAAGAATCACCATACATAGCATCCAAGCGATCTTTGATTTCGCTGCGCGTTTTCCCTTCCAAAAATAAGAATCTTATCACCGAACGATATTGTTCTTTTTCCATTTTTGTGCAACCGACCGACACGCTCGCTTTCAAAGGCTCTCAAAACAAAACTAATGAAGGGAATCGACTGAAACTTTGACAGTAGGCTACTAAAAAAATGAACTGCACGATGGGAAATTTCTTTTGTGACTGTAGTTCTATCGGGCGGTGAGGCTAAGTACTTGTTGAATAACCCTCGTAGAGTAACCAACACCCTTTTGAACGGAACCCTACTCTATTTCCTCAATATATGTGTCAGTGTGCCAATAGCAGGGAAAAAGCTAGTCGAGGCAGCGGTAAACCGTTGCATTAGACTAGCCAGTGGAGCACATCGGACATCTCCAGTGGAATCCATACTGATAGAAACTGGTCGAAAACCTATCTATTTCTATCTTCAAAAAGCTCGCCTAAATTTAATTTACAAAAACATATGCCTTTAAAATTACCCCCTCCACACTTTAATCAAAAACATTATCATCTCCCCCAGTTCAAAAAGGAATTCATCATCGCTATTCTTATTAATATCTCACCTTGAAAGCAATTCATCCATTCTCCCCCTCGTTTACCAAACTTCGCTTCCACACCCAGATTGGAAACCGTGGTTGGGAGTAAAGTTGAAAATTACTGCTTCTCTTGATAGGTTCAAGAATGCTAGTACTGATCCGTCCACATATAGGAAACTTTTCCTTGAACAGTTGAACGGATTAAAAGATCATCGACTGTTGTTCACTGATGCCGCCGCTGAAACCGATACTACATCTTTTTCGGTTGTCGAACTTTTTGGCTGCACTAGTGTACTATGTTGTGGAATCTTCCCTTATTGGGTAGCTTCATATTACGGGGAGCTGTGAGCCATCAAAACGGCAATTGAAATTGCGACCAATATTCTCAGCCAACAAAGCGTTATTATTTTAAGCGACAGTCTTGCCGACCTTAAAGCCATTTATAGTCCATCGAGTGACCCGGAATTCGGCGCAATTCGTCGTAGCCTACTTAGCAATAAGAGTGTCGAGTTGCAATGGGATCCGAGGCATGTGGGAATTGTGGGTAATGAAAGGGCTGACAAATTGGTTGGAGAAACACTCCGTCGACCGGTGATCACAGTCATTCCTAATCTGCCTTGCCTATTAACAGAATGGCGAATAACACCATTAGCCATCCGCAGAAACGATGACTGGACCAATAGCGACACATTTTTGTCGAGTCATTGGATAACCACTAATAAACAAGTGTATTCAACATCCATACCAAAATTTTGGGCGCGTAAGCTACTCAGAATGCGGATAGGACATACTGCTCTTACTCATAACTTCCTTTTTGGCAACACAAATCGTCCTTTATGCCAATCCTGTGGCACCCATTTCACTATCATCCATATTCTACAGGAATGCCATATAATCAAGAGTTACTTCGTGAACAGAATTCCTCCCATTATGGAGCTACTGGACCCAACAACTTCATTCCCTAGTCCCCTATTTAAACTTCTACAACATACTAATCTGCTCCACAAAATATAACAAAATTCTAAATATTCTATAGTGTTCTACTAACCACAGACTAGTCTCTCTCAGATGATTTCCCACACGTACACGTAACTACGAAGTTGCCAAATGGCCTCACGGTCGTGGTGCTATGAAGTGGCCCCTGGCACATGTCTAAATGACCTTACAAACAAACAAATAATCGCATGCTAACGACTATGTTAATTGGTCCGCATAAATATATAAACACCATTTATGGTTATATCAGGACCCTTTTCCTGGCAAAGTGCAAAAGTAACATGAACACATTTCTGCTCATTTATTCGCAGTGGATTTGGTTCTGTTAAATAGAGATGACTGTGGAAAGATCTTTATGATGTGTAAGGATGATTGTATAGTCGGCATATGTTGCGATTAGGATATCATTGTGACAAGGAATATCATGGGTGTTAATGGATTGGAGCAAGGATATTTCCCTGCGGCATATCGACGAAGATAGAATAATTATTCTGTTGCGGTTATAAATAAAATAAAATTAACCAAATAATTAATTTTCGTACAAGTTTTTTTTAAAGTTATAAATACATTTTTTTTTAATGACCTAGAATATTTTTTACTTTTAATGGACATTGTTTCTCAAAATTTGTTAAGTTTATTTGTAAAATTACAATACTTTAAGTTTATTAAATTTAAAAGATTTTCTTTAAAAAGTAAGTAACATAAAAAAAGTGAAGTATTAATAGAAAAGTATTATCCAATTTGTAATTTGGAAAGTACAATACTTAATCGGGCTTTGATTAATTCTTTTATTTTGTTTATTATAAAATAAATATAAATTTATTCATATAATTACTACGAGATTTTTTTCCAGGACACGATCTCTTTTATGTAATTTTTGATGACTTTTTTGCTTATTTTGGGCTGTAATTCTGTCATTACTCGACTGCTATTGGTTTTTAAATACTCTAAAGTTAAATTTTAAATATACTCTTCGATTTAAAGATTCTCTACATAAATAGGAGATTTTTCTATAGTCCTATTAAAAAAATGTCAACGGTGTGAAGTCGTATAATTGTGGTGGATAACTGACATATGGGAACTTGTCGCACAATAAAATTTATTATATTCCAGATTAAAATCTTCAAGTTCAGACCAAGAAAACCGCTCATAATTGACGGTAACAGTTCCTTCTTAATAGCAGTCAAGCTAAAATCCACCACAGTCAGTCATTTTTTGCATATACACATAGAATAACTTTTTAATAGGCTCCATATTTGGAAATTTTGCTAATTGCTGTATGGTCCCAGTGAGAAATGAGCCTTATCATTGAAGAGAATTTTGTTTGAAAAATCAGCATCCAAAACCAGTTGCGCTAGCACCTAATCGGTATATCGCCGATTAGGTGATAGCGTAAAGGGCTTTGGATAATGGTAAATTTTGCCATTGGGCTTACATCCCCTTTCATAAAAAGCTCAACTTATGCAAGAATTACAGCCACTTGATGATTTCTTTATCAAGTGGCTCTAATTCTCGCATGAGTTGAACTTTTTATAAATGGGGATGTAAGCCCAAATGCAAAATTTGCCATAATGTGCCGTAAGTCAAGTCTAATCAATAAATTCGAGACTTAGACCACAACTTCGCTAACAGGAGGAATATTTTCAGTTTTTTTTTTTTAAAAAAATGTTTTCACTTTGTAAGAAAATTATGCGCGCAAAATATGACTTTGGAAAAATTACCAACATTTAGAAAGCTTTTACAATTTTAACGCATTGTTTGGTAAATAAATAATTAAAAAAATAAAAAATGGCAATTTGGAAACTAGCTAAATATAAACTGAAATAAAATATTTATTTTATAAATTTTCAATGACAATATTGTACTTTTTAAACCGTACAATGGATAACTCAGTATAGCAGTAGTATTTAGAGAATATTTTCATATTTACAAGAAAATTTTTTGTAATTTTTTATTAAAAAAAAAGATAATATTTAAAAGTGTTTATAAATTTTCCCTTGAAATATTTTTGGAAAAATTAAATCTAAGCTTTTTTTTCTTCAAATTTATGCTTAAAAAAATCTATAGAAAATAATCATTTTTTTCTTATTAGGATTTATGTTGTTACTCGTATGTACTTTTTAACACAAACTATCTAGATAAAATATATTTATCCAAAAAAAAAATTGTGTTATATACGAGGGTCGTTCAATAAGTCCTTAGAAAAATATGGAAAAAACTTTTTTTAAAAAAAAAAAATTTTCATTTTTCAACATAATCTCCTCTTAGCTCTATACACTTTTCCAACCGTTTTTCCAAAATTTTTATCCCGTCCAAAAAATAGGATTTCGGAAGTTCTGCAAAATACTAATCCGTTTGAGCAATGACGTCCTCGTTGGAAGTGAACCGTCGTCCGCTAAGCCATTTCTTCAGATTGGGGAAAAGAAAATAGTCACTCGGGGCCAAATCTGGTGAATAAGCGGGATGCTGCAACAATTCCATTCTCAATTCCACAATTTTGGCCATGGAAACAGTGCAGGTGTGCACACGCACATTGTCCTGATGCAAGAGGATTTTTTTCTTCTTCAGATGATGGCGTATCTCTTTGATTTCCTCGCTCAACCGTTGCAATAACGACGCGTAATACGCTCCTGTTATTGTTTTTCCTTTTTCCAAGTAGTCGATAAAAATGATGCTCTGCGAATCCCAAAAGACCGTGGCCATCACCTTGCCGGCCGATGGCACAGTTTTTGCCTTCTTCGGAGCCCGTTCACCCTTGAAAATCCACTGTGATGACTGTCTCTTCGTTCTGGAGTGTAGTAGTGTATCCAGGTTTTGTCCACAGTGACATATCGACGAAGGAATTCGGCAGGATTGCGATGAAAGAGTGCCAACATAGCCTCAGAGTCCACTACACGATTGCGCTTATTCTCCTCTGAGAGCAAACGCTGCACCCATCTTGCCGAAATTTTTTTCACAGACAATTTTTCATGCAAAATTGAAGTGACTGTACCTTGTGATATGCCCGTGGCCTCAACTAATTCGCGCACTTTAATTCGCCGATCGTTCAAAATCAGATCGTGGATTTTGTCGATGATTTCAGGAGTAGACACCTCAACTGGGCGTCCTGAACGATGTTCATCTTTTGTGGATGAACGGCCACGTTAAAATTCATTCACCCAATTTTAAACCGTCGCAAACACAGGTGCAGATGTGCCATGAACTGCATCCAACTCGGCTTTGATTTCTTTCGGGCTTAAACCTTTCAAATGGAGATGTTTGATGACAGCCCTAAACTCGCTTTTTTCCATTGTTATGCACAAATAAATGTCGTTAACTTTAATCGACGATAGAAATTGACCTACGCTATGGATCGAGCTGAAATTCTGTCGATAATGCTACTTACAAAAAAAAATCTTTACCGACACTACGAGCTCAATTTCTCGGATTTTCTAAGGACTTATTGAACGACCCTCGTATTTTAGGACTTATGATGAATATTACGATGATCTTTTAAATCCATTAATTATTGACAAATTAACGACATATTTAAATTGGGTTGAAGTAGTATTTAAAATACACTTAATATGCTGTGAATTTTTAGAAAAAATAATATCACAAACAGATGCTCGAACTTACCTTTGATAGTTAATTGAATAATTATTTAAAAAATAATTTATAATAAAAAAAGATGAGCTTTATTTTTTTCAATAAGTTTTGCATTAATTTTAATAAGTTTATATAGAAAATATTGAAAAAAATGCAAGATCTATAAAAATATGATTTTATGGGGATAGTTTTGAGAGATAATTTTACTTTATATTGAATGATAACAGGCTACATTAGATAATATTGTATGATAAAAAAAAAAGTCATTTTTACACACCTTCCATCGTGATTTTGCAAAATTCTTTTTGAGTTGTTCAGAAACAGTTCCATGAATATTTTTGTTGCTAGCTGCATTGCCAGATATCCTAAAAGATAACAAAATTTCATATTAAACAATTGGAAATATTATATTTGATATTTTCAATTAACGTAATGGAAAATTTTTTAAATTGATAGAATTTCAATTAACTTACCAAGGATGTGCCAATGCCTGCTTACATGTGTACCGTTTCTCAACATTAACACACATTAAATTTTGTATAAAATCTTTAGCTGACTCGCTAATTTCATCCCAATACGGAGAATCGAATTCAAATTCACCTAAAATAAGATAAAATCATAAAAAAAACACTTAATTATTGGACTTAAAATCTTCCAATGGCTTATGTAATCATATTTTAAGTAGATCAATATAAACGGTAATTAAAAAAAAAGAACCATAAATATGAAAATAATACTTCCCTTATACGGTAAATAAAATTTTATTTATATTTTGCACTTTATTTTATTATTCAATATTCTTAGTTCAAACTAATCGACAGTCGATAGTCACTGAACAATAACATGTCAGCTTGAATATTTCACTTTGATTATTAATAAATAGAAAAATGCTAAGAAAATATCATAAATAAATACGAATATATAATTTTATATTAAGAAATATGACTAGAGGCAAAAAAGTTTGACAAATTCTTGTATAATTTTGTATAATGTTTATAAATGTCTTCATAATCGAAGAAATACAATATGGCGAAAAACCAAAGAAAAAAACTTCTTCATAATCATGTAAAATTAGATAAAGCGTACAATTTTTCCTTCTTGGATAGCCGAAAGCTATTTTATAGCAAATTTTCTATAGCATCTAATAAAAACAATAATTCAAAGAATGTATCTTATAAATGGATTAAAATCAATATTGATCGAAAGGCATTCACGAATAAATAAACCTAAACTTTTATAAAAGCAAGCTGGGTTTTTTCCCTAAACGATAATTCATCTGACAAGAAATCCTAAGAAAATATTTTTATTATAAAAATTTTCTTTAAATTCGACAATATTTAGCAATTGTAACGAGTGACAGGTCATGGTTCTATCGTTTCTGCAGTATTTCTAAAAATGATACCAAATACAAAAACAAGAAAATATGACTTTTACTGAAAAGATAAATAAATTCAATTTGCTTTAAAATATAATTCAAGGAATATAATTTCAAGAATACTAAAAAAATAAGATAAATTTCAAAACACCTACTTTCATGGCAAAAAAAGAAAGGTTTACCTGCCACTTAGGATTGCTTACTCTCAAAAATATTGATCTATGCTAAGTTACTATCGTGTCAAAAAAAAATTATAATATATTTGAAGACATCAATTTATGTTGATCTACTTTCATATCCCAAAAAGTTGCATTATTAAAATATCTCCGTCCGTGACCTAGTTTCGTGCAAAAAAATCTGTCACCTGCCATTTGCACACTATATGATTTTGCGTAAGAAAAAGTTTATATTTAAAAACGTTCATCCCATCTGAACTACTTCTGTATCAGAAAAAATTACCGACCACCAATCCGCCCCTATTTGTGTGTGAAGGTTTGGGTACATTCCGACCTATTTTCGTATCCAAAAAAAATTGTTCGTTAAAAGATCTCATCCGTTCGTGACCTAGTTTCGTGCAAAAAAATCTGTCACCTGCCATTTGCACACTATATGATTTTGCGTAAGAAAAAGTTTATATTTAAAAACGTTCATCCCATCTGAACTACTTCTGTATCAGAAAAAATTTCCGACCAACAATCCGCCCCTATTTGTGTTTGAAGATGTGTGCGATCATTCCGACCTATTTTCGTATCCAAAAAAAATTGTTCGTTAAAAGACCTGTGCGTTCATTCCGACCTATTTTCGTATCCAAAAAAATCCGTTCGTGACCTAGTTTCGTGCAAAAAAGTCTGTCACCTGCCATTTGCACACTATATGATTTTGCGTAAGAAAAAGTTTATATTTAAAAACGGTCATCCCATCTGAACTACTTCTGTATCAGAAAAAATTACCGACCAACAATCCGCCCCTATTTGTGTTTGAAGATGTGTGCATTCATTCCGACCTATTTTCGTATCCAAAAAAAATTGTTCGTTAAAAGATCTCATCCGTTCGTGACCTAGTTTCGTGCAAAAAAATCTGTCACCTGCCATTTGCACACTATATGATTTTGCGTAAGAAAAAGTTTATATTTAAAAACGTTCATCCCATCTGAACTACTTCTGTATCAGAAAAAATTACCGACCACCAATCCGCCCCTATTTGTGTGTGAAGATTTGGGTTCATTCCGACTTATTTTCGTATCTAAAAAAACTTTTTCCTTAAACGATCTTCGTTCGTGACCTAGTTTCGTCCAAAATATCTGCTACATGCCATCTAGCATTGTGTGTGCTCGTATTTAAAAATGTATTTTTAAAGGTGTCTATCCATGCTAACCTACTTCCGTGCCAACCTATCTCTGCCCTTATTTATGCTTTAAGATGTGGATTAATTTCGATCTAACTAACATGTCGAAAAAGAAATTTAATTAAAAGATCTCCGGCCGTGACCTAGTTTCGTGCAGAAAATTCGGTCACCTGTCATCTGGCATTATATGCTTTATAAGATTTTGCATAAAAAAGTGTATATTCAAAAACGTTCATCTCCTCTGACCTACTTCCGCCCCTATTTGTGTTTGAAGATGTGTGCGTTCATTCCGACCTATTTTCATATCCAAAAAAAAATTGTTCGTTAAAAGATCTCCTCCGTTCGTGGCCTAGTTTTGTGCAAAATATCTGCTATCTGGCATTTACCATTGTATGTGTTTAAGCATCTACTTTCGTGTTTAAAAATGTATTTTTTAAAGGCGTCTATCCATGCTAACCTACTTTCGTGCCGACCTATCATCTGCCCTTATTTATGCTTGATATAACTTACTTGTCGGAAAAAAATTTAAATAAAAGATCTCCGTTCGTGACCTACTTTCGTGCCTGCCATTTAGCTTTATATATGTTCAAAAAAATCCCTTCTGTCTATTGCTTACTTAAAATTTCAGCCCATATTAATCTATTTTCGCCTCAGAAAAATATTGTCAACCCTCGCAGATATTTGAAAGTCAGTCTATGCTGATCTACTTTCGTTAAAAAAAAAATTGTTCATTAAAAGATCTTCTTTCATGACCTAATTTCACAATCTACTTTCGTGAAAAAAAGGTTCGTGCTGACCTACTTTCATGTCAAAAAGTGCCAACTTTTACATTTAAAATTTCTTGTATTAGAAATTTAAAAAATTTTAATTAAAAATTATCCGCTTATAACCTAATTTTGTATAAATGAACATTTCGACCAACCGCTTAGCATTGTTTGTATTTAAGGAACTTGGTTTATTCTGACCTAGTTTCGTTTTAAAAAAAATGTCTTAATATTTTTCGGAATGACCTTCAGCTCTTGTCTCAGAGACTTTACAACAATAAAAAAATTTCTTCATTTAATGACGTCTATTCAAGTTTACATTCAAGGATCTCGCTCCCAATTAACTTAGTTTCCTATTTAATTTCGTTTGTTTTTTCAATTTTTGATTTTAAAGAGTAAACAATTTATGATTAGAACATTGGAATAGCTTCAATATTTTTATACGAACATGGTTTATTGAACAGGATTACAAATAGGGTTTAGAAAAAAACCTATTCATAAAGGAAATTAAAATTTTACTTATTCCTAAATTTTAAAAAAATTAAAAATAATCTTAAAAATTAAAGAAAAATTTTCTTTCAAAACAAAAATCTGAACATAATCAAGTAAATCATTAAATTGCTTTGATAAAACTTATTACTAATTACCTTTTAGTATTTGAGCAAACAGATTGGCATCGTTTTCATCGTAGAAAGGTGGATATCCACACAACAAGATATACGATATTACTCCTATGCTCCATACATCGACTGCTTTGCCGTATGGCTTTTGCGCCAGCACCTCTGGAGCAACATAACCAGGTGTACCACACGCTGTCGCCATTATTCCAGAGTCTTCCATTTTTGATAATCCAAAATCGCTAATCATTATTTTACTATCTTCATCTGGACTATAGTAGAGAAGGTTTTCAGGCTATAAAATAGAGAAAATGTGTTAATATTATTTCCTTCAATCAATTTACATGTGCCAAAAAGGTTTTCTTTTGTTGATGAAGTTCAATTTGGATTTTTCAAAAAACTAATTTCAGATATTTTTGGTAAAAGCTCACCTTCAGATCTCTATGTACAACGCCCTGTTCGTGCATATAGTCGACCGCTTCCAGCACCTGACGCATCAGACCTGATGCATCCTTTTCGGTATATGAACCTTTTTCTACAATACGATCGAAAAGCTCTCCGCCAGTTACTCTAGAGTAGACATTTTACAGTAAACACAAAACAATATAAAAATATTGCTAAATTTATTCTATTATTAATTATCTACTAAATATGAAGGAGAAGAGTTCTTGGTAATCATAAAAATGAGAAAATATTTATCGAAAATAATCTCAGAAAACAGTTCAATTATGATGAATAAGAAATTCGATGAACCAAAAAATATTTTCTAAAAAGCCCACTCACAGATAATATTAGGTTGGTAATTATCAGTAGGAGATATTCTTCCTAACTTTATCTTTATAAGGATTAAGTATGTCTGCTTGATGGTTATTTATATAAGACTAATATAGTTCAACAACAACAAAATTGATGGTATTTTATTTTCTTATTTAAAAAGAAAAAAATTATTTCAAAGGTGAAATATTTGTTTGAAAAATAAATGATGTCGATTATTAAAGGGTATAAGGATATAATCTTAATGAGCAAAAAATGGAAAAAAAGTGCATTGTTCAAAGGTAAGTCCTATTATAACAAGAACTGAAAGTCTGCAATATTAATAAAAAGAGATCAGCTCATCGTTGGATAATACGTTAACGATATGTCCTTGCTGATTGGCTAAATGACCTGTTCATATACAATAATATATAATTTTTCTCTGCTAAATCAACTTAAATCTTTTACTAATCAATCGCAACGCTTCAATGTATTGATTTTCGTCCTTTAAAAATATGAAAAGAAATTATGCGCATATCTTCTCAGGAAATTGATTAATTTCACTGATATTAAATTATTTAATGATCGTAGAACAAAATTGAATTATAACGAATACAAATAAAAAGTTATGGAAAAATTAATGAATTGAAATTCCTTCATTTTGAATATAAAAATTTATTTATTATAAGTATTCAAAAGTGAATTGCAATTTCGGTTGAAGTATATCCTGTGAAGTAGTTAAATCTGGGATTAGTTGAAAGGATAATTGGGATTATCATCAAGTGCTCTGAATAAAGAATATTTCGAATTGTTTAATACTTAGTACAATTGATAAAGTACAGATTTACATATATAGTCGTAAATGTTAACTTCAGTTTTGTAAGTTGAGTTGTTGATATTTAATTGAGCGAAAAAGGACATTCTTTTTAATACAATAGTAAAATTATAAAACAAATAAAATAATGTAAATTTTAACCTAAATAGTTCATTTTAATTTATTCTTATTTGTTTTTTTTTTAAAAAAAAAAATATAAAATCTGGATTAGAATTTTATTAAGGCGAAAAAGAATTTCTTTCAATTTTGGTGTTATTTTTTTTGAATTGTGATAAAATAAAAATTATTTAAAAAGAAAAAAAGATATTCTATCAATTTATTTTATTATTTAATTTTGAATACTTTAATACTTGGTATTAATTCCTTTAAATAGGGGTAGGTTGGTAAACTTTTGGGAGTATCTTAATGTCAGCTAAACTGATTGGTTTTAGTTTATGTTCTTATAACCCAAATAATTCAACTAAACAATGAAATTATATCAATGTCATTATTCGTACTTTTTGTATATTTGGTCGTTTTATAGTGTGAATATGTCTTGGCAAGTTTTTTTTCTTCGGTATTGTATTCCAAAGAAGACGAACTAAAACAGAATCTTTGATTTAATGCCAATGCGGCAAGCATTTTACGTACAATATGTCTGAAAAGCAACAGGACGCCCATAATTATATGGCAAATGAGCTTTTATTATTATTATTAGTATTATTGCTGAGACGTTTTTGTCACATTTTCACAATTTGTTCTTTCTTATGCTCTTCTACAAATATAATGTTATCTATTTTATTGATTTTATATATGAGCATACAATGTAAAAGAAGATGAGTATCCATAATTATTTCGAAAATTATAAACGACTAGGACTAGTATTAATAGATCATTATATTTGGTATTGGATATTCGTATTTATTATAAAAGCAATTGTCAACATATTCTATTACATTTTATTATGAAAAGTTGAAAAATATTATGAATCTGCTTATGGAAGGAGTAAAAATAAGGATTTTTAATACTTGAAAAGAAAAATATAAAAAAAGGCAGTATGATATATCTGCGGTATTTGTAATAGTCATTTTAATTGAATGCAGCTATTGCATTTTATTTGTATGTATGTATGGTAGGTCCCTTATTTATGCAATCAAATACCACGTGGTCAAAAATATTAACTAAGGACCGAATCCATTTAATGACTTTTTCAATACCTAAGCAAAATTGGTCGGATGAGAAAACAAGGATTTATGGAAAATAATTATGCCTTTTTCTTTGAAAATTAAATTAAAGGAAAGATTTGGAAATAAATTTGAATAGTGTGAAAGCTTAACAATCGAACAAATCCTACAAGAGATATTCTTTTGAGAAAGCTCAAAAATTCTATTAGAAGTTTCGCACCAATGTTCTCTTTTGTCAAAATTTTTAAATAAAATAGCTTATTTCGGTAATCCTTTTTTGTTTTGTATTTACATAAAGTCAATAATTCCGTATAAATTACCAAATAGCTAAAATTATTACCACGTTAACTATTTCATTAGTCGTAAAGTACAGTCCTCTTATTTTGACAGCTGTCAAAATAGAGAGGACTGTAATTCCCAGAAAATACTCCCATTCAGTGCTTCGAACAAAATCTCCTTCAATGATGAGACTTGCAATAAGCAAACCCGCCCATATAAAGGACTCTGTAAGTCTACAAGCGAAAAAGTATGAATTTTGGTTCTGGAGGTATTATTGACTCATATTTCTATGACTTGCTATGATAGCCATTTTTTTTTTGGTTGAACATAAACATTTTACTCTGCACTATATGAATTATTAACAAAACGATACCACAAGCCACATAACACGATAAATTTTGGATTTATTATATGAAATGTCCCCAGGATGCGTAATTTTGAAACTTGCTGATGTCAGCTGACCTCTAAGATCATTCGATTTGATGCCGTTGCAAATAATCCCTTGAAGCTTTGCTTTGTGTTTACTTGAGAGCATTTAAAAATTAATATCGGTCAAGACAGATCAAAATATTCCAAAATATCATTTTAAAAAATACCTCAAAAGGTTCAAGACTGAGAATATTCTTATAACTCGAGAATTTTCCTTTTTATGCCATTTTTGTAGTTACACTTTTAAAATTCATTTCCGAAAAGTGTGTATTATAAGATCTTTATTGTTCGATATTATTTATTAAGGACTTTACGATCGGAGATTTTTTTGTTGGTCAAATCTATTGTTCTAATAGGGATATCTATAAGAATTTTTTTTTAACAAGAGTATTTTTTTGACAGAGTATTTTTTATCAGGACTATTTTTAAGGAAAACTGTGTATCGAAACTATTGTCTGTTAAAAAAGTATAGCGAATTTTGAATTTCCGCGGGTTACGTATATTAGATTGTCGATTTTTTTGAGGCATTATATTGGTACTCATGTCTCTCACTTATGCCCACAAGCTCGGCCATTTTGATTTGTCAGTTAATTTTTGACAGCTGCTTTGCTTGCACGTGTTTAAGCTCGTCTTCGATTTTTACCCATTCCAAAAAATGGATCAAAGAATCTGTATCAAATTTTGTGTGAAAAACAAAATTAATTGCGCGGACGCATTCCGAATGTTCACTGTGGCATATGGTGAAGCTACCTTGGACCGAAGCAATGTTTATCGGTGGTACAAAATGTTCTCAGAGGGCCGAGAAGATGTGAACGATGAAAAGCGTGCCGGACGCCCGAGCACGTCAACAACAGACAAAAACGTTGATGAAGTGAAGAAAATAGTATTGGCCAATCGTCGAATCACCATTAGAGAAGTGCCATTCGATTTTTACTAATGATTTGGACGTAAGACAGGTCGCCGCGAAATTTGTAGCAAAATTGCTCAATTTCGACCAAAAACAGCATCGCATTAACATTGCTAAGGAGCTGTTGGACTCTGTCCGCGATGACCCAAATTTGCTCCAAAGGGTCATAAGAGGTGACGAATCATGGGTTTATGGTTATGACATAGAAACAAAAGCTCAATCGTCCCAATGGAAGCTGCCGCACGAGCCAAGACCGAAAAAAACGCTCCAAGTTCGGTCGAATGTGAAGGTTTTGCTTACAGTTTTCTTCGATTGCCATAGGGTAGAACGGCCAATAAGCAATATTATCTGTAAGTTATGCGCTAGTTGCGCAAAGCAATCCGCCAGAAACGCCCGGATTTGTGAAAGAACAAAAATTGGCTTTTGCACCATGATAATGCCCTTGCTCAAGCATCGTTGCTTGTGAGCGAATTTTTGGCCAAAAACAGCACACTAATAATAACGCAGTTACCGTATTCCCCTGTGGGTTTTGGCCCCCTGTGGGTTTTTCTTGTTCCCGAAACTGAAGAGAACCATAAAAGGACGACACTACGCTACGATTGAGGAGACAAACACGGCATCGAAGGAGGAGCTGAATAAGATCACAAATAATGATTTTTTGAAGTGCTTCGAGGATTGGAAAAAACATTGGCACAAGTGTATAATATCTGGTAGGGATTACTTTGAAGGGGACAAAATAGATATTCATGAATAAATAAAATTTTTTTGAAAAAATACAAAAATACGACAGACATCAAATATGCGATATTTTGCTATTAAAGCTCAAAGTTATTTTTCTTTCAAGACTATTTTGTGAATATTTTCCGATGAGGGCTAATATTATGATTGTTTTCTATTCATGCTATAACGAAGATATTTTTTTGTTATGGCAATGTTTAAGAACTGTTTTCAAGGATTATTTTCTATAATCTATAATTGTTTTTATCAGTGCTTCTTTTTAAGGATATTTTCTTTTAAACCTTTTTTGAAGAATACTTTTCCGTCAAGACAATTTTTAAGACTTTTTTTTCCAAAAGGGCTATTTTCAAGGTAATTGTTTTTGATTAATTCAAAGTATATTTTTCTTTTAAGAGTATTTTTTAAGATAATTTTTTATCATGATTTTTTCAAAAATAATTTTCTATAAAAACTATTTGCTACGATTTTTTTTACCTGTATTGTTTTTAAGGATAATTTCCTGTGGAGGCTATTTTGAAGCTATTTTCTGCGGTACTGTTTTTGACTATTATCAGGAATATTTTTTTATTGGAACTTTTTATAAGAATAATATTTTTTTGAGAATAATTTTCTATCAAAGCACAAATTTGGATAACTCATCATTTGTCATTTGCTGGTTAAGTTAAGGATATACCATCTGTATATGCTTAAATCCGCTGTTTGGTCATAGATGGCGTGAGTGAACGTATGAAGCTACCATGGGCATGCCATACTTTTATTTTATGAGTTTGACATCTGTCAACATTAATCAGTGCACATTGTCAGCAATTTCGTACAACAACATACATTTTTCCTTTGGTAATCATATCTAGTTTTGTGTCAGAAAAAGAGCATATGCGGGAAATTCTGCTTTTCTGTTTCAATTTGAAGAAATCGGCTGCCGAATCGCATCGAATGCTTATGGAGGCATATGGTGACAGTGCTTTATCGGAAACAACGTGCCGAGATTGGTTTCGACGGTTCAAAGACGGCAATTTTGACTTGTGGGACAAGAAGCGTGAAAATCGGCCTAGGAAAGTTGAGCACCATTATTTGCAGGCTCTTTAGGACGAAGACGATACCCAATCGCCAAAAATGCTCACGGAGCAATTGGGTGTTACTCAACCAGCCATTTCAATGCGTCTGCGTGCCATGGGGAAGATTGAAAAGATCGGAAATGTGTGCCGCATGAATTGAACAATAGGCAGATGGAGCGATGCCAAAACACATGCGAAATCTTGCTCGCCAGACAAAAAAGAAAGTCGTTCTTGCATCGGATTGTGCCAGGCGATGAAAAGTAAATATATTTCGAGAATCCTGAATGCAAGAAATCGTGGGTTGATCCCGGCCAACCATCAACATCTTCCCCAAGACCAAATTACTTCGGATGGAAGACGATGCTGTGCCTTTGGTGGGATCAGCAGGGTATCGTCTACTATGAAATATTAAAACCTGGTGAAACTGTCAATGCCCTCCGCTACCACCAACAACTGACCAAATGGCACCTTGCTCTGTGTGAAAAAACGACGGATTATCAACAAAGACATGGCAAGCTAATTTTTCTCCACGACAACGCACCATCGCAGACGTCAAAAATGGTCCGAAACTACTTGGAGACACTCAACTGGGAGGTGCTACCCTACCCCTCTTATTCACTAGACCTGGCCCCATCCGACTACCAACTGTTTTCGCCGATGAGTCACGCGCTCGCTGAGCAGCACTTCGATTCTTACGAAGACGTCCGAAAATGGCTTGATGAGTGGTTTGTCTTGAAAGAGAAGGCATTTTTTTGGCGTGGTATCCACAAATTACCCGAGTATAAAAAAACAAATTTATTCAAAGCTAGCGAGGGCAAGTACTTTGAATAAATTTGTTTTTGGTTTCTATGAAAAAACAGCGGATTTAAGCTTATACACCTGGTATGTGAATAAAGAATAATAGAAAGCACACCAAAAATCCGGAAAATTATATAATGAATCAATAAATACTAATAAGTATTATTGTTGAAGTATATTTTGTATATTATCTGAAATAAGGGCAGCATATTTGATAATTACCTTTTTTTTGTTGATAGTTTCTTATCTATTTCATATATGAAATTTTTTTCATAAAAATATCTCCTCTCAAATATCATTTATAAAATAATATTAATTTTAAAATATTCCTTATAGTAAAATTTTATAAATTCTATAAATTATTCAACAGTTTTTTTGATGTTTCAATAATTTATTCTGTACATTTTAGTAGGCAGCCATTTTAAAACTAACAGAATTTAATTGAAATTAAAATGGCGGTTAATTTAAATTTAATTTAATAAATTTTTAACCATAATTTTTAAGAAGAAAATAAAAACAATATGAAAATAGAACAATTTCATAACTATTAAAAATATTATTTTATTTATTATTAATTATAGTAATTATAAAATGGGAAAAAAATATAAAAAATTTACTTACAATTCCATAATTAAATAAACTTTCGATTTATCCTCGTATGTTTCCAACAATTGAACTATATTCGGATGTGTTAACCTTTTGGATGGTGGGAAGGAAATTATTAATATTAATAAATATTCCAAATATAAATAATTTTTTTCTTATTAATTAAATTTAAAACTTAATTCAAAATCTTCTTTAAATCAAAAACCCGAAATACTAAAGGAAAAAACCAAATATTTCTTGCCAACAAAAAAAAAAAAAGTGAAAGTATTTGTAAAATTTTAATGATGTACCATAATTTCGAAAAAGATTTTTAAATATTCGTTTTTTACTTAGTTAAACAAAAGTTAATAATAAATTTTCAAATGTAATAAATAAATATATAAAATTGAGTTTAAAAATAAGATAATTAAAAATAATATCATAAAAAATATTAATTATTCCTCATTAACAGTTGTGTTATTGTTGGTTCGCTTCTTGTACTTACAATGTTTCTTAATTCAATTCATTTTTGTTACATTTTAATTTCTACTTACACGATAATAAGTTGTGAGAAATTTCTAATTATAATCCACATTAATTAAAGTAAAATTTTTTTATTTTGCTTTTTCTTTTGTTTTTGACCTTGTATTTTTTTTGACCTTGTATTTTCTTTAGAGATGCAATAATTAAAAGGTAATAGTGGTGAGGTGGTTTTGTTTTTATCATTCCTGTGATTGTAGCTGATGTTGTTTTTTTTTTGTAAAATCATTTTTTTCTTGTTGAATTAAGTATAAAAGGATCTCTATCAATAAAATTTGCATAAATTTTAATCATTGGTATTATTTATCGGTAGTGACGATTATTATTATTATTATTATTTGGAGCAATTTTTGGGAATATATTGAAGACAATTAAATAACTTTTTTACATAAAAAAAAATAACAACACATAAATACCTTAACGAAAATTTTGTAAAATATCAGAATTCGTTTTTTTTTAAATATATAATTTAAAAATATTTAATTTTATTCAATTACATTTTTAGTTTTAATTAGTTACAATAAACAAAAAAAAAATGATATTATTTCAAAAGTGATATCCTAGTAGCTCTTTCCAATTTTTTTTTATTTTAATAATTAATACACTTACATATATAATATTATTATTATCAAGCATACATACAATAATATAAAGTACGATTATATTTATTTATGTTAAGCATAATTAATAAGCAATTATACAGAAAAAAAATAAATATTATCTACACTTTTGTATATTGTGTATTAATACAACCAATAATCAAAAAAAATTATCCAATAAAATAAAATAATCAAATCAGAAAACTAATAATCTAAATTTAAGAAATTAAAAATTCTTAACCGTAAAAGAAAATAACTAAAAAACCCAATGTAAAAAAATAAACTGTGTATTATATTGTATTTAATAAAAATTTTACGTAAATTAGCTTTAGCCAAAAAAAAAACTATACAAAATATATTTTACCTATTTTTTGTGTTAAATATTGTAATATTATAAGAATTTTTTTTTTATTTATAGTGTTTTTATATGTTTATTATAATTAATTGTAATATTTCCAATATAACCGCTTTTAGTTAAATACGAGTACAAAGAAAAAAAGACACACAAAAAAATCTATACTAGCACTGGTTTAGTTCCCTGAAAAGATTTTTTTTCTTCTTTTTTTTATTATTCAAAATAATTATTATCAATTATCTACCTATACTACTAATTATTAAATATAAATAGCCTATAATATTATTACCATATTGTGATTAGATAAATTATTCTAAGAAAAAAAATAAAAAATTTACTTGTAAACGTAATTTATTAAAAATTAAATACTCTTTGATGATAGACCCGAAACTAATAAGAAACTACGATTGATTATGGAGTACAAGTGGTAAGGAGAGACTTTTTCTTTATATTCTGTAGTTTCTGCTTCTTGATTATTATTTTTTGCGCTCGTTCGTTGATAAGATAACTTCACTTGAACAAAACTTACACAAACAGAAAAGAAACTAAAATTAAAGTATTGAATATGAAATGAAAGAGTGAAAAAAAACAGATGAAGAAAAGGAAAAATTAGAATAAAGAAAAAATAAGGAAAAATTAAAAATAAATAGAAATAGTATAGGTAAGTAGGTAGGAAGATGTACACTGTGTGATTATGAGTGTGTACAAATTTATGAGTTTTTATGTATGAATGCGTGTGTTTGTGAATTTTGTGCTTAATATTTTTTAGTAATTTAATAAATAAAAGTGCATATATATTTTTTTTAATAGTGTTGATTTTTGTGTGTAATTACAATGTCGAAAAATAATTATTCTCCTATTTAACTAAAGTACATAATTGTATGCATGTTTGTTGGCTATATAAGTGTATATATATATATATATATATGTGTGTGTCTATTTGAAGGAGGACTACGTGTGTGTGTATGGGAATGGACGCACGTACTCGTATGTATTTGTGTCAAAACTAAAAAACTCACCGGTCTCCACCCGATTGTCCATCACCATCATTCTGATTTGCACTGAACCTAAAGAAGAGAAAGAAGAAAAAATAGAAATAAAAATAAATAATCGAAACAAAGTATTAATATAATTTTTTTTTTTTTTTTTGGTGATGTGTGCAGAAGATGGTTTTTTTTCTCTCTCTAATTTGTACTCTTAACTAATATTAGAGGGGGTGGAGGATGTTCTATGTTTTGTTAATGCGTTTTATTTCTCTTTCTCTTTTCTATTTATGATTATGAGTATCATTTTTCTATGTTGTTCTTTACCAAAAACGTATATATTGCGAAATAGTGTAAATAAATTATATTAGGAAAAAGAAAATCTTTTTGCCAAAAGCGTAAATTAATAAAGAAAAAGAAAACTTGGACGCTCTGTTTGAAAATTTATGAGGAAACTTTAACAAACAAAAAAAAATGTTTAATTAGAACTTTTTTTTTTTTTTTTGCTCATAACAAAACTGCAATTGACGTGATCATTTATGTGTCCGTGTATAAGGTTTTCTGTTTTGTATTTTTTTTTGTAAAAAATATATTTAATATGAGTTTTCGTATTTATTTTGTTTTATATTTCTTATAGAAAAAAAACGAAAGTAAAATAAAATGCAACGGGTTTTTTATTTTAATATACCAGTAGTTCTCAACTTGTCTAATTGTAGAAAAATGTACAAAATTGCATGGGGAAAAAAATATTTGAATTGAAACAAAAAAAAACATATAATGTAATGGTGTTTTTGTTTTTTATTATTGTATATAAGAAAATAATAATAAAATAAAAAGTGAATTTATAATAACAATTATAGTAAAATGTAATTCAAAATTTAGTTTAAAAAAATGAGAAAACACTTTTTCTATGGTAATCGTATTAACACTTATGTAATTGAGTATATTTATGTGTATTTAGAGAAAAGAACGGACAAAAAATATAAAGTACAAAGAACAGAGCATGCTTTTATTTAAAAAAAAAAAATCAACCAAAAAAAAACAACAGGACAACACCTTTAGTTGTGTATAATTTGAGCAATATTAACATTTCCAATTTTTTTACTTTTTTTTAATGAAGTTTAATTATTTTTTTTGCTATTTGAAAGTATTTTTACTTATATTATTGTATATTATTGAAATATTCCGTTTTAATAGAATATTTTGTGAATAAAAAACTGCAAAACCATTGAACTGATTTTATAAAATTTACAGAGAAATTTTGCAGACAAGATAAATAAAATTGACAATTACTGTTTAATATTTTTTATAAAAAAAAAAACAAAAAAAAAAACAGAACAATAAAAGAAAACTAATTTAATTTTTGCTTATTAAAAAAAATTTGGAAATTGTATTTTTAAATGTAATTGAAAAATATTTTGACGGCCATTTTGATCATAGTTGGATCATTTTATATTCGTGGCGGCCATTTTCTTTCTCATACTTGATATTTTGCGGTTTTCTTTTACTTTGGCATTTTGATTTTAATAAATATATATATTTATTGTATATATACAATGAAATGTAAATTTTTAGCGCCATGGCAACTCAGTCTTTTTGACGACAACCCAATGGCACCGCTGTTATCTCACTCAAAATCGCTACGTACTAAATTTTGGGCAAAACATTTTTTTTATAAATATAGAATGGAAAGTATTTACCAATTGCATTTTATTAGTAGGAATTTAAGTAAAAAAATTAAAAACGTTTATGACATTTTATTAACCAAATAATTTTTCATTTATTTTCCCACATAATTTATACGAAATAAAAATTTCTAATCATTTGAATAAATTTTTATTTTATAGACGATTTATACAAGTTTTAAAAAAAAAAATACTCTATTTAAAAAAACTAATAGGATAGCAGTATTTTATTTTAACTGTATTTAAATAAAAAAAAGGTAATTTTTATTAAAAAATAAATATTTAAAAAAATTAAGATGCAACTAATGATATATGGTATATTATAAAATAAATGATGATATGGAAATGGTTTTCCTTTTTTATATCGCATATAATCAATGATAATATATGTGCATGTATATATAATGTATTAAAGAGAAAGAGAAGATTTTAAGTTATATTTTTAATAGGTTTAAATGTAGAATAATAAATAAAATTAAAAATCAGAATAGTAATTAATATAAATATAAGTATTTTTTTTTAAAAATATCTTTAAAAATCTTAAACACTATTTATTATCTATTTATTAGTGGTATTTTGTTACTAAAATATATTATTATTATATATAATAAATTTAATTATGTTATAATATCATAGAAAATTTCCATACATATTTTCTATCAATTTGATTTAAACATAATATAATAAAAAATATTAAAAAAATTTATTAATATAAATACCTTGTAAAAATTAACTAAATAAATACCTGAAAAGAAAACTTCAACATATTTGAAAAGAAGATAATTCTAGCTTCTAATATAATTTTTATAGATACCAAAGCTAAATACTAATTGCCATTAAATTATTTTAAGGTTTTTCTAATCAATACTAAATTTAAATAATTTTCAATCAAATATTTGAGACTAGTTATTTACTATTTTCTATACAATATTTGACTATATTTCTTTTTTAATAGTAACTATATTTTTTTCTATGTTAAAAAAAACTATCTTTATATTCAAATAAGCTGACGTTTTTTAACAAACAAAAATTAACTAAACTTAAGTTACGAGTATTGTTAAAGAAGCTTCCTTAAAAAAAAAAACAAAATGAAAAATAGAGAATTTTTTTATGGATAGGTAACTAATCGATAAAATACAATAAAAAAAAATTATACTGGTAAAATAAAAAAGAAAAAAAATACAATAATTAATACAAAAACTTTAGACTTAAAATTAAAATGTTAAGGTTTTTTGGAAAATTGTCTTAATTATAAATATAAGGACATTTAGTTTGATTTATGTTTTTTTTTTTTTTAAATAAAAACTTTTTTATTCAATAAATTATTCGAGAATAATAACCTTTTTTTCACTAGAATTGCAAAATAAATCAATTATTCAGGGAAATTTCTTAAATTTTCATTTCCACTTAATCTATTACCTATATTTCAAATTTATACTTTATTATAAAAAAACAATAAAAATACAGAGACAAAAATTATCGATCTAAATTAGTGAAATTCTAAGTTTTTCTCTTGCCTATTTTTTTTTTTCTTCAAATTATAAACTTAAAGCATTTTGAATAAAAAACCAAACTTCCCTTTATCATTTAAAAAAAAAAAAAACGAAAATAAAAAATTAAAAATATAAAACGAGTACTTAAATATGTAATGTGAATACGCTACTAACACTAACACTTGTTATTTCCAAATTACTCTGTGTTGTTGTGGGTGTATACAATTATTTATGTACAGAAAATTAATAAAATTAGTGAAATCTATTAGTAAAACATTAAAAAAATAAAATATATATATACGAAACATTTAACATAATTTTATTGCATAAAACTTAACCTATCCAATACCAAAAAAAGGGACTAAACAATAAATAACGCACCAAATAATTACTATACAAAAGCGGCATTCGAATTCGTTTTAATTTAAAGAAAACCACATAAAAAAATTAAAATATTTACATTTACCCTAAATATTCAAATATATTTTCTTTAGTAAAATTTTATTATGATAATTTTAAGGTTTTTTTTGTTGAATATTTTATGCCAATTTTTATTTTTGGAATAATTCTTATTTTCCGTTTTTTTTCTTTTTAAATTCTTGCTTATACATTTTAATATTAATTTCCTTTTTTATATATTTTTTTAAATTTTATTTTGTTTTATATTTAAGAAATTGTTATTAAAAAAATTGAATTCAAAATCTACATTTATGTATTTTTTATACGACATAAATAGAAAAAATAAATAAATCAAAATATTTTATTTTATAAAAAGTTGTAAAAAAAATTTATTTAGTATATAAATAAATAAATAAGTAAATGCTTACCAAGTGATATTTTAGAGGTTTTTTTATGCCTTCAATATATTCCACTTCCAAAAAAAAAAGGAAAAATAAACAAATCCAGTATATTCCTATTTATTCCTTTACCAAAACTTAACCAACCTCAGCCTCCCCCCGCTCCCCTCTACCCCTAAAAATTCTATCATAATATTACTTATTTCTACAATATTTGAATTCGAATTTGTTTAAATGGAATTTTACAAAAAAATATAATATATTATTTTTTTTTTTAAATTATTAATAAATTATTATGTTTTTGATCAATAGTAAAAATTTATTAAAAATTTCTAATAAAAATTAGTTTCCTTTTTATCTTTTTCAATATTTTGAATTTTTCCAATATCATTTCTTAAATTAAAATTAAATGCAAGATTGTATTTAATTTAAAGAAGATTGCTTTTTGTTTTAATTACATAAGTAAAATATTATAAGGACAATCAGTAAAATCTTCAAATTTCCTAAATAAAGCCAAAAAAAAAAAAAACTCTTTGTAAACATATCAAAATCAAATGAACTAATTATTATTATTTTAAAACTATTTAAACTTAAAAAAAATCTGTTTAAATTAATATTTAATTTATTTAATTAAATATTAATAATTACAATTAAACAAACTCAATTGTGATTATTATTTTAACTTAAAATTTTTAACAATTTTCATTTAATATTATTTATAATTTAAATGAAAGAAAATATATACTTTTCTAATAATTAAAAGCAAAATATTTAATCGTAAATCATGCAAATATTATTTAATAAAATAAAATATATTATGTACAATATAATAGTTATTATTTAATTTATTTTTAATGTATTTTCTCAGATATGGTTTTTGAAAAAAAAAAATGGGTTTTTATATAAAAAAATACTTAAAAAAAAATTCTAGACTCTTAATACTGACCACCTATTAGTATAAGAGTAGTATAAGTGTTACAAAATGTGGAACAGGAAAATTTTGAGCAATCTTAAATTTTCTTTTAAGCTTGGTGAATGGCAGAGTTTCACTTACAAAAAGTTGCAACGACCCTATAGGGAAGATTCCTAATTAACAGCATAAGTTTTTCGGTGATTTGAAACATTTTGGAAAGCCGACAAAAATGGGAAAGGAGACCATACTCAGGGAGGACTTCAACATAGAAAACTTATCAAAATGTAAAATCAGTTAGGATCAAACTGTGGATTTACATTGAATCTGATGAGATAATCAACGGTCTGATCTTACAAGAAATTCTTGAAGTCTCATAAAAAGGGTTCTGCACGTCAAATCAGACGTTAGCAGAGATCCTAAACGTACTGTGCAAATTTTAAGCTCGTTCGACAACTGAACATTTCCATAGAGTGTCAGAAGTGAAGTTGGGTTTTTGGGGTGCATTACAAAATATGGAACAGCAAAACTTGAACCTGTGACGCGCGATCGAATTATATGCTCAACATTTGACTTCCGAAAAGTTGCGAAGAGTCTATCAGAAACATTCCTTATTTTGGAGGTATTAAGCATTTTTGGAAGGCCGAGAATCAGTGAATAATGAACTTCGCTCAGAAATGCCTCCAACATCGAAAACTGATGAAAATGTGGAACGAGTAAGAGTGTTTGTGCCTTTAGGACAAATTGTCTATCAAGTTTTAAAATAAAAAAATTCTTGAAAAATGGGCTCTGAACGTCAAATCGGATATTGCAGATAGTTGGGGTTTCCCAGCCCCTCTTTCACGTCATCATACTCCGTGTGGCTATGATTATCTTGGTACTATCAAAAGCATCCAATTAAGCCTTCTAGCACTACTACAAAGTATGAAAGCAACGCTTGCGACGGGGAAAAATTGATGTATCAAAATAAAATAAAATTTTCGGTGGCATAAAGAATTTTTGGAGACCTGATGAAAATATGATCATTCAATAACGAAAACTGATAAAAATATGGAACGAATGAGGTTTCGATTGACATTAAAGTTGATGAGTGATCATGAGAAGCCTTAGAAAAAAGGTTCCTTGCGTCATATCGAACATTGTGGATTTTTGGATGGTTCCCATGGTAACGTCTCCGTCACACGACAATTTTCGTCAGCTTTTCTTGAAGTAAAAGGAAATTAATTTGGTTATCCCAGCTCCTGATCGACATTAACATATTTTTGTCTACAAATGGAATTTTTGTAGTTACTCAGCCGGCCTATTTATCTTTTCTTAGTGTGTATGAATTTATCTTATTTCGCAATTTATATTATATTATTTAACGTGACTTATCTGTTATGAAACATAAAACCACTAGTCGCCTACGACCATAGAGATTGAGTTACGATCAATCAACGCACCACCATTACTGGTAGTTTAAAGTCAGTTACCAGTTACAAGCTGATTACTCCAACTGTTAGTGGCAAGGACTATCTAAACCTCTATTGTCATAAGCAGTGACACCGCCCGAGATAATTACCAGTATCTCCAACCAGCGATCCGGAGATCGTACCCGCGATAGGGGTATCAACCACAGCCACTAAGTTGCTGCCTAAGCCCCTCACCATTGTCGCGCACAGTGTGGTTTAACACCATGAGGCATCCCCGATTCCCGCAGTACCAATTTTTGTTTAAAGAATACTAAAATTTTTTTGTTTTAAGAATACTCCGCTCATTGAGCTACGGTAAGAAATCTTGTAAATCTCTAGGTACCGCTAAGCCAGCTCAGGTACGCGGGTTCGCCAAGATCCGAAAGCACAACCGGAATCGACCTTGGTCTTTCACCCGGTTGAAGTGATTAACACACTCATTCTTGCTCTGCTTTCAAAAATATCCACATCAAATCTATTAAGACATTCATATTTTTCTCTCATACCTAACACATCACTCACAGCCACACTCTCATCATTCACCACGAGTCCACATGGACCTAAGTCACGCAAATCCCCGTACAGGCCACACTCAACGAGAAGATGCTTGGCGCTCTCCTCCACCGCCTTCCAAAAGGGCATCTAGCCTTCGCAGCCAGACCACGCCTGTACAAGAACCCATTCACACTGCCGTGTTCCGTGGAGTAACTACCAAGGTACAGACCAAATTCAAATCCATACGCAAACGCAAAGCGCACATCCATCTGCCTGCCATTCACACTCTCATCCCATCAACGTTGCCAAATTTCATACATTCTATTCAGGACTAGTACAGGCCGCTAAGATCCTGAATCTCTTCATTCATAACCGAACAACTAGCAAGCGGGATGCCCCGCCGTAGATGGTAGTGAACCAGCAAACTAAAAGGAAGTTTTTTTGCCATTAAGAGAGTCAAAAGAAAGTTTAAAAGAGAGCCAAAAGAAATTTTTGTTTTGCCATTAAGAAGGAGCTTTCCTTTTAACTTTTAGTTTTTTTTGTTTGGAGAAAAAATTTTAGTTTTTAAATTTTAGCTTTTTTGTTCGGAGAAAAACTAAACACAAGAAATCCGCAAACTTTATTGGACAAGACACTAGCCCCTCAATGGATTTGATGCTGATAGTGATGTCATTAAATCAGGCGCGTATCTTTAACGGAACGATGCTAGATATTGAAGGATATAATATGAAATTTTTTTTTACAATTATTATTTTAAGTAACGTTAGTACAGAAATGAATAGTCTAAGCGCTATGACACTAAAGACCATTTGGCAACAATGGATATCGAGATAAGAAAATTAAAGAAGACCTCGTGGATAGTCGATGGTAGTCTAGTACGCCGGTAGTCCGGGTCGGTAACGATCATATTTTACAAACTTATTTGTTATTTGAAAGTTCCCAAAATTCTTGTCTCCTCATTGATTGTTTAAAACCTTTTTTACTAGTGCAAAAACTACTTTTTGGATAATTATTTAGTGTCAGTCCAATGACACATCTCTTATTTGTTGTATAATAAAATTGTTTATTTGTGCTGCAATTATTGGTATTTGTCGAAATTACTCAATATGAATTGCAAATTTTTTAAGACGACAATAAATTTTTAAAAACGAAAAAAAACAAATTCAATATTTACATTTACCAGTTATTGGCTCGATAAAAATTACACTATTTTTGTAATTAATGTTGCTGATAAAAAAAGAATATTATTAAAAATTGGGGGTACGAAGACAAACAACACAAATGAAAACAAAACAAAAACTTGTACATTCATTGTGAATATTATATTAATTTTGGAGATATTTGTATGTAATTTGTGAACGATTCTGAATTGATGTTTACACAAATAAAATGACAAGTGTTTTAAGAAATTTTTTGTGAATATTAAAGTGGTAAATATTGTCTTGTCATTGTGAATAAATTGATTGTGAGCGAACACCAAAAAAAAATAATTGTTTTGTGATATTCTCAGGTGCATTTAAATAAAAAGAAATTTAGCCAAAATAGCAAAAATTATGGAATTTTTGCTAAATAAACAAAACAAAAAAAAATTATTGTTTTGTATTTTATTAAATGTTTAATATGGAAATATTCGTAATTACAAGAAGCGAATGAAAATTATACAATTTTTATTCCTTTCTTGCCATTTTATATTTCAGATTAAAATCATAGGCAAAAATATTACGATTTTCGGGTCAATTAAACATCATAAAATGTTTATTTCTCTTCCTCTTCACTGTTTTGTTTTTAATAAAATATTTAATTGCTTAATTGAATTAAACTCTAGTTAAACGGAGAGTGTGATTCCACTTTTCGGCTAGATATGCCATCAAATCACCAGTGGATCTATTGCTACGGAAACCATTGAAAAGTTTCCTTGATTCAAGATATTTCAGCAAATGATAGTTTATCATCGTTTCCATGACCTTAAAAAGAAGGGATGTTATTGTAATGGGTCGTTACGTAGAGCAGGAAGA
Source organism: Atherix ibis (assembly GCA_958298945.1). Classification (NCBI taxonomy): domain Eukaryota; kingdom Metazoa; phylum Arthropoda; class Insecta; order Diptera; family Athericidae; genus Atherix; species Atherix ibis. Next base: position 41,015,455 of record OY282610.1, read on the forward strand.
AGACCTCTTTCTATGCGGACAAATTCCAGACGAATATGATTTGTGGAAAAGCTTACGCAGTAGTTTTCCCAATATATTGGGTTGTCCGGGAAGTAATTTCGTTTTTTTTTTTATAAAAATGAAAGACGATTTTCTTATAGTGATTTAATATTTTAATCAATTAAATATTATCCAGTCTGATCCAATACCCTTTGCCATCTTTCTAGCAGTAATATAATTCCACGCTCATAAAATTTTTGTTCTTTGCTGGCAAAAAACTTATCCAAGTGATTTTTGACCTCCTCATTTGAATGAAACGTTTTAACGTCTAAAATTTTTTTTAAAAACCGTAAGAAATGATAGTCGTAAGGTGCTAGGTCTTTTTTTTATGTTTAGATTAATGAGGTACAGGGGGAAACCTTCGAAAGGTACTCGACTGGGAGGCCTTCTACCTGTCAGACGAGTTATGCGGGATTTTTACCTCGCTAAAACCTAACCTGCACCTCTAACCTTGCTTCCGGAACGATTGTTCCCCGGCGGCACTCTTTGTAAATACTACTTCGCCGGGTCGTTCTTATTTGATGCTACTGCTGTCCCGATGTTATGACGCCTCGCGGCCTATTCTTCGTACGTTGTGTGGAGATCCTTGATAATGGATTCCGCGTACTCTGCAATTGGCTCTTCAGCATGCACTCCACTATGTTTTCTGGACTGATGGAACGGTCCAGATTTCTCTTCAGTTCTGCCCGTGTCCCCTGGTAGAGGGGGCACTGGAAGATCACGTGTTCTGCATCTTCGATCACATCGCGGCAATGATGACAGTTTGGGGAGTCAGTTCTCTTGAATCTGTGCAAGTATGCCCGAAAGCATTCATGCCCAGTAAAGAGTTCGGTGATGTAATACCCAACTTCCCCGTGCAGGCGAGTGACCCATTTGGTAACATCTGGGATCAGCCGATGAGTCCACCGACCCTTCGTCGAGTTGTCCCATCTCTCTTGCCAGAGGCGAAGACTCTCGGGTCTCTCCTCTTCACAGAGGACCTTTCGCCGCTCTTCCTTCTTTCTACGATGTTGGCGTTCCCGCTCTCCTGCCAGGGTGTCGATGGGTGGGCATAATGCCACGACGTTGACCGCATCGTGTGATACCGTTCGGTATGCTGACGCCACTCTGATCGCTGAGAGCCGCTGGACTGATGACATTGTCTTGCGGTAAGGTGCTAGGTCTGGAGAGTATGGTGGGTGTTGCAGTATATTCCATCCAAGCTCTAAAAGCTTTTGCCGAGTGGTTAAATTTCTATGTGGAACACTATACCTTTCCTGGTGACCAATTCTGGGCGTTTCCTTTAAGTGAATTATTCAATTTGTCCAACTGACGAAAGTAGACTTAAGACCGATTCCTTTGAAATCCCACCAAACAGATAACATAACCTTTTTTCGATGGCTTTCGAAGTGCTTTGAGCCGGTTCATCTTTTCGACTCCAGGATCTTTTGCGCTTAACATTGTTTTAGACAACCCATATTTCGTCCCCAGTGATGATACGCTTCAAAAATGAATCATTTTCTTGGCGTTTGAGAAGATGAGGAATGTGACTGCAGAAATTTTTTTCCATAAAAAAGATGAGGAACCCATATGTCGACCTTTGAGATTAAACGTAGCCGTTTCAAATGATCATGAATGGTCGTATTCGATAAATTTAATCTCACGAGTTGTTATTCGACGGTTTGCATCAATTTATGCCTTTATTGTATCTTCATCTGAGCTTCAACTGGCCTTCCAGAACGTGATGCACCTTCGAGATCAAAATTGCCAGATCGAAATTTTGCAAATCAGTTTTGGCACTGGCGCTCACTTAGCACATTTTCTCCGTACACATCGGATGATTTTTTTCTTGCTTGAACAACATTTTTATCTTTTCTTTAGGAAAAAAGTAAAATGCTTTTTTTCACTTTTCATATTTAAAAGGTTATCAGTCAAAAACTACTGTGCCGAATCAATCGATCCTGTCAAAATACATATGATTATGCGGCCTAAGTTTTAAGAATTTTTAATTCATTTTTGTTAAAGTTATTTTTGAAAATTAATCAAAATATTTTCTTTGTGAATATTACTAAGCGAAAAACCGCCTTTCTAATGTCATAATTGCTTAAAAGCTTGCCACTTGATTATAAAATAATTTATCTACCGAAACAGTACGCAAAAGTTGTAAAATCTTTTTTGTAAAATTGGAGAGATTTTTGGGGGCTAATATTTCAAATAAATTTCCTTCGGCGATGAGGTTCACTTCTAGCTCGATGGGTATATGAATAAGCAAAATATCATTAAAAGGGCTCTGAAAGCTCATCAGTAAATATATAGGAGCCATTGTTACTATCTGATGTGCATTTTGGTCTGAAGGTATCTCTTTTTTTATATGGGTTCACTAATACTTTTTTTGGCCTGAACATGAAGATTTTCTTCTGCACAGCATGACAAATTTTGGATTTTTTTTAACAAAAACTTTCCAGGATACGTATTCTTAAACTTTAATGCATTTAAAAGACAACATCCATCTAGTGATGGCCAAGTTACAGCCCGAAATGTGTTCAAGAATCATCAAAAATTACCTCAAATGTATTTAGTTCTAGTAATAATTTGAATGATATTATATTTTATTTGTAATGGCAAAATTAGAATTAAATAAAGGACTTATCCTTACTTTTCGAATCACAAATTGGATAATCGTTTATATATTATACAATATTATCTTGTTTTCTTTTTACGTTGAATAATTTCAAATGAACTAAACTATTTTCGCAATTGATGAAAATTTTAATTTAAGCACTTTTTAAATAAGAGCGAAACATATTTGTGTATGTAGCGAGAAATAAGGCGCATTTGCCAAAGAATATAATCTCTTCTTAAAGAGCTACAAAATGGTAATCTTTCATATTTAAAATATATATTTTGGATGATATTTATTTTTAACAATTGACAAATGACAAAGCTTATTTACAATATATTAAATGGAATCGTATTTTTTTTTTATAAATAATATTAAGCAAATAACAAGCTAGTTAAATTGATAGACTTTCGAAATGTTTTAAAACAACATTCTTCGTGTGTTAATTTTGAGTTTAATTAAATTTAATATTAAAAATAGTTTCGTATGAAAACCAATTTTCAATAAAAGAATTTTTATGTAATTTGAGAAAAGAAAAATATGATTCCGTAATTTTGAATGTATTTTTAATAAATTTCCTTTCTCTTATTTATTATTCCGTAATTTTGAATTCTGTCAACAATTTTAACGCTTAAGATTACTATTTTCTTCAAACTTATCAAATTATGAACATGATAATGACCAACTGCTCGAAGTAGATTAGGAAACAACAGGATTACTGGACTAACTTTGGTCGAAAAGTGGAAATATTTGATTGAAATTAATAACGGACATACACCTAGTAGCAGGTGAAATATTTGATGACAAATACTGCCATCAAATATTTCTCAGGGTACTCTTTCTAAAAAAACTATGCAATATATTTTCAAGTTTGTAAATCCCCTCACAGTTGTCTATTCGAAGATTTTATATAAAAAAATTATGTTCGAGAACTACTAATTACAAAAGAATTATCTATCAATTATTACTGTAAATAAAATATTAACCCAACAATTCAAACAACCTCTTCCCTTGTTCTAATCAAGAAATACACTTCTTAGAGCACGTTGAATTGTGTGAGCAAATCCCTTAATTTTTACTCAATACGAAATCATAGCAAAAAGTGAAGATGAGAAATATAAAAATCGGTCACAATTCCTTCCTATTAATAGTTGAACGAAATAGAAACATTATTACAATAGGGGCGAAAGGAAAGACAAACTACTACGCACACCCATAAACAAACTTATTCTTAAAATGCACAATATCATAACCAGGCATTGCGATTATAAGCAATCGGTCGTGGTATTCTGTTCAACTGAAACAATTAAATTTCCTTTCTTGAACTCGTGAAGGGTCACTTGGCAGTGACCGTATCCATGTGTAGGAGGAAAAGAAACCGCAATCACATAACTGCAATGAGGCAGAGAGTGATAAAACACACTTGCACTCGACACCTTCGTTTTTCTTCCTTACTACCTAGTATTGCATATACGTTTCGATCTTTGAAAATATACTTGGTCGACCAAAAGCTCGAAGCAAGCACGGTAGAAAGAAAGAAACAAACGAAAATATTGGGTTTATCACCCGTTCGCACACATTCAATCAAATCACATAAATTCGCACACTGTACAAATAATTTACTTTGCTTATAATTCGCGTCGTTGACATGAAAGCAGGAAAATATAAGCCAAAGTAATTTTTAGGTTTTCAAATAATCAAAAGCATAAAAAAGTAAGAAAACAGAAAAGCACACATTGGAGTGCATGTCTCTAACTCTTAAAGCCGTCTCAGTTAGAGACATGGACTGAACCTGAGTATTTGCTGCACAAGCCTACAGCATAGCAAGCACGGCTTTATAATTTTTGGAACCGGGTCGTTCTATGAAAATAGGACGGCCTAAGATATTTTACAGCCAAAATATGGCTTTGAGGTGTTGGGGGGAGGGAGAAGAAAGGTCTGTGCACCGGCGATGTACATGAAAACAGAACGGCTGACGATTTCAGTTTGCTTTCTAATTTTTCGTCCTCGACATAGTATTGTCACACATCTCAAGTGTTTGGTGATGTGGCAGCATTACTAATATTAAACTCGAAGGGTGAGGAGGCAAGTGCGGATATGAGGTTAGGTGAACTTTAGAATTGAATTGTGCTTAAAAAATAAATAATGAACTGATCAGACCCGTCACAATTGTGTTTAATTCGTCTGATCGGCTGAGATTCTTGAACGATTTTACTTAACGTTACTAGTTCTTGTTGGAATTATGTTCGGGACTTTAAGGAGTATGTGCATTCCAATCCTATCATCTGACATGCTAACGACTTTAGACCCTGTCGTAATTAGTTTTCAATCAAGTTTGAACATACTCGCTTGGTTTTGTTTGAATTGATTTTAAGTCCTTAAAAACAAGTTTTGATATTGTGTTTATGCTTTAACAATAACAGCAGTGCGGTCCAAGTTCTTATAGGGCATCCGATTTGTTTCGAAGAAAATCAGGATGGATTCGAAATGACTTTATATATTTTTAATAATTGCATATTAAGTTTGGTTTTTCATTTTGGACTATGACAGTGTCGGCGATGATATTTGTGTTTTGGGGAACGAGTAATTTAAAAATATAAATCCGAAAATATCGACGAATTTTGTTTATTAAATTAAAATTGACCTGCTACTAAATAATAAGATGACAAAGAGCTTTTCCTACTCATTTCTTCTATAATTTATAGTTTAATTGAAATCCTTTGGTTTATAAATGTCATCTTAATGTATTCGAACTTCACGCTTGGATGTAGTGATAACTAATTCATATTTTTTACGGTGATCTCATGTTTTCAATAGACACGCTTAATGTTTGACAGCCAGTAAATTTGACATTTTAAATGACAGCTCTGTCATTTTTAAACGCTTATATTCTGAATAAGGTCAAAGAGCTTTTCTTACTCATTTCTTCTTTAATTTATAGTTTTGAAAGTTTATATTCAGCATTCGTAAAGTGTAGAAGTATCAATCACATTACTGTGGTCATCAATAAATAAACGTACTTTTAGTCATTAAAACCATTTATAAACGAGCGTCTTACTCAGAGAAAGTCATTTCTTCATCGAACGGTTATGCTAATAAACAAAATTATCGATTTTGGGCAAATAAAAATCCGCAAATTATGGACGTAGTTACCCGTTTTATACTAAATATATGATTTTAACAGGACAGTGCAAAGATGCATACCTCCACTGAAATAATGAATTCTTAAAAATTTGCATACTTTCCTCTAGAAAATCCTGTATTATTATTTATAAGAAAAAAAAAGTACAGAAAAAATCAGAAAAATACAGAAACATTTTTAAGGAAACTGACATTTTGAAAATCATTTTATAAGAAAAAATACTTTCTGATTTGCAAGAAGGACATAAAATATTTTATAGAATATTAATTCTAAAAATAAAAGTGACTGAATAGAAGGTAGGTTTCGAAATAAATTTAGAAAAAACTTCTTTGTTTTTAATTTCCCATTAAAATAAAATTTATTATACTTTTTATTTAAGAACAGTAAAAAATTCTGTCAAACCCAAAATAAATTGATTAGAATCTTTTAAAACTATTTCAATAAAAAAAATTCTAATCCACTTAGGTCCAAAATTAATAGAGCCTGTTGAGGTTTTCAATAATTTTATTTTCATTAAATATCATTTAAGCAAATAGTTTTCATACGATATATTACATAAAGTAGAGCAAATTTTATTATTATAAAGAGTTAAGCTAAATTTTCTTAAGCCACTCCAGTAACTGAAAATTAAGCATGGAATAGCACACATGCTCAGTCAAGATTTCGACTAAGGAAGCTCCTTAAATTAACATTAAAAATGAAATTATTTCATTAAAAAATATCAATTAAAAATTTTGTTATACAACATTGGCCAATAGTATTTGGCATTCCTTAAACACAAGTTTTTTGCTGAAATCGAAACCTTTTTGTTGCAGTCTTAAAATTTTTCAATTAAATAATATTTCTTGACCTATATACTAGAACTTTAACTAACAGATGGCGCTTATAAAAAGCTTAAGAGGCCTGTTCCATTTTGTATCTTCATGGGAAACTTCCATATGCAAGAAGATATTTTTTTCACATAGCTTTTAGCGCATAACTGGTTTAAATAAAAATCTTTGAATCTGGTTAATTAGAAGCGGTGTATGATTTTATAAAATTTTATAAAAATAGATAAATAATTGAGTTAATGGGAATTAATAGGGTTTTCTTGGAAAAAGGTAGGTCCGGGAAAGTAATCGTTCACGGTGTCCATGTGGCGTCTAAGCAACTGTTAAGAGTTTTCAGAAATCTATTCGTATGAGTAGAAAACGGACAGGAACGAAAAGATCCACAACGGAACGCGACGTTATTATGGTAGTCGCAGCCGGAGTTTGTTCTTCAACTTTGTTTGTAGGACTCTTTAGACATGTTCCAGGTCCACTTCATAGCGCCACGACCGTGAGGACATTTGGCGACGTGTGGGAAGTTATCTGACAGAGAATGGTCTGTGGTTAGTAGTATAGATTATTGAGAATTTTGTTATATTTTGTGGAGCAGATTAGTAGGTTGTAGAAGTTTAAATAGGGGAATAGGGAATGGAGTTATTGGATCCAGGAGCGAAATAATTCTTGGTTATGTGGCATTCATATAGAATGGGGATGATAGTAAAATGGGAAGTTTTGAGTAAGAGCAGTATGGGATGTTGAATAAATTGTAAATTGGATTGGCCCAGTCATCGTGTCTGCGGGTAGCTGATGGTGTTAGTTGACATTCTGTTAGGAGGCGATGCAAATTGGAAATGACTGTGCACATTGGTCGACGAAGTGTTACTTTAGCCAACTTGTCAGCACTATCATTACCCACAATTTCCACATGCCCCGGCACCCATCGCAACTCGACACTCCTATTGCTATGTAGGCTATGACGAATTACGCTAAGTACTGGGTTACTCGATAGGCCATAAATTGCTTTAAGGGCGGCAAGGCTGTCTCTAGAAATAGTAGTGCTCCGTTGGATGGGAATATTGGTCCCAATTAGCCGCAGCCGCAGTTTCATGGATTTCGATTTACTGCGGAACTTCTATTTTTCATCGAACGAATCCATGGAATACTGTCCGATCACGCTTCGCCGATGCCTCGACCCCTTGCGGTATAATTCTACGACAATTACCTCACCGCTTCAATTTCTCTGCGACTTTCATTATATTATCCTCCTATCCTACGCTTTCGGATCATCAAATTATCCCTAGCGTCTGGTGAGGTATGCTGGCTCGTGAGAGCACTACTATGTACAAACTTCGAAATAACCTACCCCCCTTGCCCACCAAAATCTCCGCTACAAGCCAGTGATAAGCATACCTAGCGAAGCAACGTATTCTCAAAATATGGCCGTACTTCTGTTGAACTTAACTAATATTTTAAATTTCAAATTTTTATGCAACACCACCCAACACAATATCCAAAATCGAATCCGTTTTAATATGCTCCCTACCGTCTTGATTATAAATGGAAACACATCAATTCTTTCAAAAACTGTTAGAAAAACGCTGTTCAAAGCTGGCCTAAAAAGTTGCAAGACAAGAAAAGAATAGGAAAATTCGGCTAAAATAGACCCAAAAATACCAAGCCACTCAGATGCGGGCACCATTACACATGTTGATATGGTCCGGTCCGACCATATTTAATTTAATACAAAACATTTGAAAAGTCCATTATTTGACTTATTAGAAATATATAACAAATATTTAAGAAAAATGTTCTTGTTCTACAATATTTATTATAGGTCTTTGGTCTCAGTACTACGTTTGTGTAGTTATTATAGGCTAATGAGGATGACAGTCTAGAGACATCGTTGTGTCAACTGCAAAACAAGGGAGTGGGAGTACACATATTATTGTTTGGAGCTGAATAACTTGTTCGGGTGTGGGAGAACTTTCTCTTCAGAAACATAAATTTCGAAAATAATGAATATCAACAGGCCACAATTTACGTATTCCACAATGGTGTGATGTCGAAAGAACTTTATAGAGTTAATTTACTGACCCAGATGTTAATTCAACACAGGATTTATTGAAGCAAATAGTAAAAACCAACAAAATTACCACTAGACAATCCTTAAAACAAGTATTGTTAGAAGAAAAGGTAAAAAAATAACTCAAATACTAGCTGTTATTATTAAAATATTACGAAATGTGGTTGAAGACTTATACGTTTATCCCTTCTAGATGTATAGTATAAGTTTCAACCCCATCCTGTAGCTACGCGACCTTATAAAGAGTGATAAGTGAACTTGGATTTTTATAGTTCATTACGAAAAATGGAACATCAAAACTTGGACAAAAAATGTTCCATCAAATTTTGTATTTTCCTCCAAAAACTTACAAGGAGCCTATGGGAAACATTCCTTAATAAGAGCACGAGTGCTCTCGGTGGCATAAATCATTTATGGAGGGTCGACAAGGAGTGGGAAACGAGCCTGTCTTTGAGAGACCATCAACATCGAAAACTGATTAAGATGTGGATTCGTTTTATCATTATTCACATTTTAATTTTAAGATTTGGCCATTAGAATGGAGTGTGCCAAGATGACGCCAAATACATTCCCGATCGGAAGAATTTTTTCGGAAAAAAGGTTACCTTTGGTTAGCAAGCGCCTTTCTATTCATCTGATATTAGTTCGAGTGACTTTTTCAAGATTGAAAAATACTTTAAATTACGAGTATTATCGTGATACAAATGAGCAGCAACTGACAACGATTCCAGTTGAAACCGTGGAGCTGAAGGGGATCCGCCAATGTATGGATGCCCAAGGAAAAAACTTTGAAGGGAATAACATTGATGTATAACAATAAGGTTCCCAAAATTATATGATACACTTAATATAAAATGATACACTTAATAAATTATTGTTTTTTTTTTTTTTTTTGTTATATTAAATATATTTAAGATTATTTTACGTTTAACACACTACAAATGTCTGCGCATCAGAGATTTGCTCGTTTAATCCTTACAAATGCTCAAAATTTCAATTCTTCCGTTTGATTTGTTATGAATTGTATTTTTTTTTTTTTTTTTTTTTTTTTTTATCTGCAACTACAATTTTATTGTAACAAGCAAATTTACATAACATTTTAATTACAAACTCGTTCATCATGAAGTGGGAGTAAACACCCATCGGCGTTTCTCCAACTAATGGAAGTTAGATTCCTCTAGAAAATCTCTAGGCCATTGTCTCTTAAGTCTCCGATAAGTGTTTCCGGGGAGGGCTGTACAAGACAATTCTCTCACAAGTGGATTATGGTGATAGGATAAACGGGAATGAAATTTTTGATAGCGGGAAATGCACAGGTTATGAACAAATGGAACATTTAGGTCACGATGTATTACAGTGTTACGAACGTAAAAGGGGGCATCGACAATTTTACGGAGGATCTTGGATTGTAAGGCCTGGATGCGATAGGAATTGGAACGTTTCGTTGAACCCCAAACTTCAAATCCATATGTCCAAATTGGTCTTATAATTGTATTGTAGATTAGAAGTTTACTTTTAATTGTTAGTTTCGAGCGTTTGTCCAGTAGTCTAAGAAGTTGTAGGTAACGTCTGTTAGCTTCAGCTCTTTTTAATCTAGTATGTGGGTTCCATGTTAGTCTCTTGTCCAGCAAAAGTCCCAAATACCGCACTTTATCATATTGCGGTATCATGTTGCTATTAAGGTATAAAGGGGTAGGTTTACCTTGACAAAGTGTGAAAGTAATGTGAGCACTCTTCTGTTCATTTACCTTCACTCTCCATCTCTTACACCAAGATTGAAGGTTGTGGATATGGGATTGTAAATTGTTGGAAGCTATGTCAGGATTTTTATGGGTAGCAAGTATGGCCGTATCATCTGCATAAGTAGCAATGATAGTATTAGGATAAGCTGGGATGTCATGGGTATAAATATTATATAAGATGGGACCAAGGATACTGCCTTGTGGTACTCGGGCGAGAATAGGATATATTTCCGATGATTCTGAGTTGATTGCAACTTGGAAATGTCGTTGAGAGAGATATGAATTTATGATAAGGTAGTATGTTGAAGGAAGAAAGCTCTTGAGTTTCCAAAGGAGTCCAGGATGCCACACACGATCAAAAGCTTGGGAGATATCTAGAAATACTCCTGGGCAATACTCTTTCCTCTCAAGAGAGGATGCAATATGGTCAACAATGCGATGGCATTGCTGGATAGTGGAGTGTTCAGATCGGAAGCCAAATTGGTGATCAGGAATAATTTTTTCGTTAACTAAGACAGGGTAGAGTCGTTTTTATAGCAGTTTTTCGAATATCTTACCAAGAATTGGTAAGAGGCTGATAGGTCTATAGGAGGAAGGAGAATTAATGGATTTATTTGGTTTAGGAATCATTTTAATGACAGAATATTTCCACAGTAAGGGAAAATAGGTTGTACGCAGTATACTATTAAAAATATATGTGATTAAAACTAAACCTTTTCGGGAAATTTGCTTCAGAATAGGAGCTGTTATTAAATCATAACCAGGAGCTTTTTTATTGGGAAGGCGCAGAATTGTAGATTTAATTTCCGAGGGCTTAAAATTTTTGGGAGGAAGACTCATAGGGAGTGGGAACATTAGTTCTTCGATGATTTTGTTAGTGAATTGTATTTAAAAAATTTTTTTTAATTAATTTTCTATTAAACTATAGTTATGTTTTTTTTTTCATTTTCAATTTTTAATATTATTAATCAGTTTATGTTGTAATCAAATATTTTCTAATTATACATATACAAAAAAGTTATTTATATATATTTCGGAATAACATAAACTTATTACAATACAACGATGAATATTCATTTATTGACAGTACAATAACCAAAACTAAAAACAAAAATCATATTTATAAATAATTAAAACGATATTATAGAAATAAGAACAATTACACGGAAAATTTAAAAATAAACAAAAAAAGTAAAAAGACACCGCCACAATATATAAATAATACAATAAAAAGTATCAATTTTGTTTTATTGTTTTTAAGGAATAATATGTTCAAAAGCAAAAAACAAATAAAAATAAAAAATAAAACATAATTTATAAAAAATTATTTTGACTTACCTGCGAAGTACTTTTATTTCATTTTCCAGCGAATCTTCTTTGCCCTTTAAGGCTTTCTTATCGATTATCTTAACAGCAAAATGTTGTCCAACATTTTCTTTACTCTCAGCTAAACGGACTTCTGAAAAGGCACCACTACAAAATGAGAAAAATATTTTGAAAATTTCCTTTATTTTTAATATTCTACATTATTATTATTATTATTATTATTTTTTTACATAAATAAAATATTTAATTATTTATTTATTCATTAACAATATATTATCAGCTGGTGTGGAGTGAAGGAAAATGATTTTTTTTTAAAGGCTCGTACTGATTATACAATATTTTTCTTTTTATTATTATTGTTATTGTTAAATGTTGATAAATGGAATCGAAATAAATTACATGAACATGAAATGTGAGGTGAAATAAAAATCATTACTATCTGAGTTGGGCCCGAAGTGGGTGAATTATTTCAATATCATATGGCCAACAGGCAGTAAGATACTAGGCAGGCCAAAAGTATGCCATCAAGTCAGTTTCGAGTAAAATATTAAAATAAATAAGTGAAATGTAATTTTTATTAATATTTCTTAAAGTATATTAATTTATAACTTAAATATATAAAAAAAAGTACTTATGTATTAATTATTATCAAATTAAAAATACAATATAAAAAAAAATGCTCAAATTGCATTTTCTTTGAAAAAAACTACTCGTATTTTGATTCTAGACATTCGTTCGATTGGTTTTTTTTGTACCTGGTTTATAATCTTAAATATGCTGTTTGGTCATAGATGGCGTGAGTGAGCGAATTAAGCTTCCATGGACACGCCATACTTTTTTTTTATGAGTTTGACATCTGTCAACATTAATCAGTGCACATTGTCAGCAATTTCGTATAAAAACATACATTTTTCCTTTGGTAACCATATCTAGTTTTGTGCCAGAAAAAGAGCATATGCGAGAAGCTTTGCTTTTCTGCTTCAATTTTAAGAAATTGGCTGCCAAATCGCATCGAATGCTTATGGAAGACTATGGTGATAGTGCTTTTTCAAAGACGGCAATTTTGATTTATGGGAAGCGTGAAAATCGGCCTAAGAAGGTTGAGGACCATCAATTGCAGGCTCTTTTGGACGAAGACGATTCCCAATCGCAAAAGATGTTCGCGAAGCAATTGGGTGTTAGTCAACCAGCCATGTAAATACATGCATCTACGTGCAATGGGGAAGATTGAAAAGATCGGAAAATGGGTGCCGCATGAATTGAACGATAGGCAAATGGAGCGACGCCAAAACACATGCAAAATCTTGCTCGCCAGACAAAAAGAAAGTCTTTCCTGCATCGAATTGTGACAGGAGATGAGAAGTGGGTATACGAGTATTTCGATAATCCTAAACGCAAGAAATCGTGGGTTGATCCCGGCCAACCATCAACATCTTCCCCAAGACCAAATTATTTCGGATGGAAGACGATGCTGTGCGTTTGGTGGGATCATCAGGGTACACGTATCGTCTACTATGAAATGTTGAAACCTGATGAAACTTTCAATGCCCACTGCTACCACCAACAACAGATCAAATTGCACCGTGCTCTACGTGAAAAAAGGACGGATTATCAACAAAGACATGACAAGTGGATATTCCTCCACGACAACGCACCATCGCACACGTCAAAAATGGTCCGAAACTACTTGGAGACACTCAACTGGGAGATGCTACCCTACCCCGCTTATTTACCACACCTGACCCCTTCCGACTACCACCTGTTTTGGTCCATGGGCCACGTGCTCACTGAGCAGCATTTCGATTCTTACGAAGACGTCCGAAAATGGCTTGATGAGTGGTTTGCCTCGAAAGAGAAGGATTTTTTTTGGCGTGGTATCCACAAATTGCCCGAGAGATAAGGAAAATGTGTAGCTAGTGAGGGCAAGTTCTTTGAATAATTTTTTTTGCTTTTTATGAAAAAACATGTTTTTTTGACTAAAAAACAGCGGATTTAAGCTTATATATCTGGTATATTGTAATATCCTTTATAAAATAATACATTTTATTTTTTATACAATAATATAATAATGGAGAATATTTTTGCTTTAATTATGAAAAAAATTTCTCTAGCAAGTATTGGTCATTTTCTGCTTTGTGCATTCGTGGTCTTTTAAAAAAAATGTTCCATAACCTATCACAAAATTTCAGGTGTTATGGCGTCGACTTTATTGCGGAATATTGTTCTTATCAAGTACTTTTTTTTCTTTCAAATGTTCCCAAGCAAATCAGTCAAGAGCGGGTAAGTCCGGAAAACTCGGAAACTAATTGAAATCGCTCCTGCGCGAAATAATGTGTTTTGACAGAAACATCATTTAACAGAGCCATTGTATCCCTTGCAGTGTGCGCTGTGGCTCCCTCATGTTGAAACTACAGGTTTTATTAGTTCTTCACAGATTGGCTTAAAAATTGTTTACTACATCGTCTGATATTAAGAACTATTAATGGAAACTGCGATACCGTCTTCATTTTTAAGGAAATATGGTCCACCACCACAAACAGTATACTTAAGTGGGCGAAAATATCGCTGTTCAACTGTTCTTCGATTTTCCGTAGCCTATATTTTGCAGTTTGCTTGTTTACGAAACCATTTGATAGTGGTATTTATCGCTCATTATAAAATTTATGAATTAAATCTAAATTTTCTTCTACATAAATCTGTATGTCAGATTCAATTCTTGCACAAGCTGAAAAAATTCCCTACAGCGATCTTCGTGATATCCCAAGATGTGTCGAATGTCTCCTTGTTGATGTTTCTGAAATTTTCCAGAATACTGTTGGTTCTGAAAGTCCAATTCGCAATTTAAAATATCGACGATATCCTGAATGAAAACGGTTTATTTATTTCAAAATATATTGTTCCATTTCAAATTTTCGTAGTTTTCTTTAAAATATACTGAAATAAAAAAAACCAAAAAAAATTAAAATAAACAAGCTATAAGGAATTCGAACCACAATGTTCATTTTGCGCCATCCTGTGCACTCTTCTGTCTAGCTCACCTCATGGAATTTCTATGGGTTTGAGATTAGATCATTTTTGGGGCCATAATATTTTTCCCATAACGCATTCTTTATCAATTAGCTAAAGACCCGATGAAAGAACACTGATGACGAAAAATATTTGGTACTACTCTTTTCCCCACCAAGTATATTATTACTCCACCCATAAAAAAGCAACCGCAAACCATATTTTAGCCACCGCCTTACTTCACTATTGGCACCACATGTTTCGGTAGTATTTTTTCTCCAGCATTCCGACACATGCAAATTCTTCTTTTTAGACCAAAAAATCCGGAACTTTGGCGCAGTCCACTTTTGATGGAATAAAGCCGAATACAATTAGATTTTTTACTTTTATTTTAAGGCCAGTAGCTCTAAATCGCCTTTTCAACGTTGTTAGTGACGCTGAAGCTTGACAAGGTTTTTATTCAAATCGCAACGAATTTGAAGTGCTGTTAGTTTCCGATTCCTTTAATTAATTATATAAATAAGATAATCCTTACTTAAGCTATTGTTATAGGTGACTGACGAAGATAATAACCCCATTAATACAGAGTCAGCAGCCAAAACCTTCGATGATTTTTACCCTTAATTGTATAATGAAAAACCACCCAATCCTCAAAGTAGTTTTACCCGATCGTTATTAGATAACCTCAGAGAGCAAACGAACATTGGACATACGGTACCACAGACTTACTTCAATATCAACAATAAGGATACTAACCCATCAAGGAAGGGACTATTCATGGGGTTCAGGGAAGTGTTTTCATTAATTAAGCATCTAAATACTAAGAAGTCATCGGGTCCGGATGAAATCCCAAACTGTTTTATGTCGGGCATCAGAGTTTAACAACTGCTTAAGCAATTTCTATTTCCTTACTTCATGGAAGGAGGCTATTATTATAATCCTTCCTAAGAAAAAACTAAAATCAAAAAACAATTTAGAACATAGGCCAATTTCACTACTTTCCGATTTCGGTAAAATCTTAGACAGAAATTCTTCACGACAGGTTGTTACTCCATTTAGAAGACTCAAACATGATTCCAACAAAACAGTTTAGATTCCGCAGAGCGCATTCAACTTTGGATGCTCTTCTTGGTCTTCATACTGATATAACCCAAAGGCTTCAATAATCACACCGTAATACAGTTATATGTCGCCTAGACATAAGTAGAGCATTTGATACGGTATGCTGGAAGAAGAGCATCCAAGGTTGAATGGGATTAATTTTAGTCTCTTTAATATAGACAAATCATTTCTCACTCATAGACATTTCAAAGTAAAGCACAGTGACCAAATGTCGAGTATATATACTCTAAAAAGTGAAGTTCCACAGGGATCAATCTCCGGTCCTCTCCTCTACATGATTTTCTTTGCCGATATTCGTTCTGGTAGTGATTGCAAGAGCATTTACTACGCGGACGACACTCTTGCATACTCAACACATGCAAACCTTAGAATTGCTAAGAAATTGGTAAGGGAGGGAATAGAAAAAATTCTAGAATCCTACAAAAAGTGGACAATGAAGGTAAATAATGCGAAAACCTAACTGATATGTATCAGAAACTCAGCCAAAAGGGGGCCCAGAAGAATGAAAGCATTTCTCGGATTGTCTTTTTTTAATCAAAAGAAAACACTGTCCCTCCCTAAACACTAAAGTACTACTAAAATAAACAATTAATTAGACCAATATGGTTCTCGTGTTTGGTTTTCTATCTCAATACTCTCATATGGTTTTCCTAAATGTGAAAGAAGAATTCTAAGACAGTGCACCAACCTATTTTTCACCGATCAGTGTAAATATTGGGTTGTCCGGAAAGTAATTTCGTTATTTTCCGATAGAGGACTTAATTCTATTTTTTTACAACCAACTATATATTTAAGCCGCATAATCATATGTATTTTGACAGCTGACATAACACAAGGCTTGTTTGTGAAAAAATTCGATTGATTTTTTATTCACTTTCTATATTTAAAAGGCTATCA
Source organism: Atherix ibis (assembly GCA_958298945.1). NCBI lineage: Eukaryota > Metazoa > Arthropoda > Insecta > Diptera > Athericidae > Atherix > Atherix ibis. Next base: position 41,032,220 of record OY282610.1, read on the forward strand.
ACCAAAAACTACACAGTAGTTTTTGGTTGATAGCCTTTTAAATATAGAAAGTGAAAAACAGCATTTTTGGCATATTTTGATTTTTTAACAATAGAAAAGATAAAAATGTTGTTAAAGCAAAAATAATTCATCATATTATTGGAAAGAAATCATTTATTGAACTTTGCACAAGGATTTGGCTCTTAAGCATTATAAGATCCAATTGGTACACGAATTAAAGCCATCAATCAGTTCATTTTCAATGTCGAAATTTTAGCTGGGTTAGTTTATCACAAAAAGTCTTCTCGGACAAAGCCATTTTCACTTAGACGGGGCTATGTTAACAAGCAAAATTGGACCATTGAGGCATCTAAAAATCCAAAAGCAGCTATTCATGACGTGTCCCTTTATGGTGTGCTTTATGGGTCATTGGTCCGTATTTTTTCAAAAATAAGGCTGGCGCTAAAGTGCGCTACACCAGATACACGTATGTTAACCAATTTTTAATGGCCAATTTTTAATAACATGACTGTCGACGCTTGTGGATTGAAGAGGACGGTGCTACGTGCCACACACTGCCAGAGGAACAATCGTTTTAATGAAACCTTATTCAATGGTTGTCTAATTTCGCAAAGTGGTGATGTTGGACTTCTTCTTGTGAAAGATTTTGGTTTATAAGAATAGCACAGACACAATTCATGCGCTCAAAACTAATATCAACCGCGTCATCCGTTAAATAGGATCACAATTATGCAAAAATATAAGTAAACATTTTGTAAAAAGAATCAATGTCCGTAATCGTAGTCGTTTTTTTTTCAAAATTTAAAAAATAAATCTAATTGACAGACCCTGTATAAGATTCTGAAGCCCTACTAGTTCTTCTGTAAAAGGAAGAAAAGTTATGGTGTTCAGTTTTTTTTTCTGAATATAAGTATTTTAAGAGTCTTAGGTGTAACAATCTCAGAATTATAGAGCATAAAAGCTCCCCAATTTGATAAGATTCGATTATGCTGAACTGGAAGGTCTCAACGAAAGTGTCGGATCTCTGAATTAATCACGAAAGGTCTAAGCCGATGATATTGGGTTGTCAAGAAAGTAATTTCGTTGTTTCCAACAGAGGACTTAATTGTATTTTTCACACTTAAGCCGCATAATCATGTTTTTTGACAGCTGACATAGAAAAGATAAAAATGTTGTTAAAGCAAAAAAAAATTAACCAATGCATATAGAGACGATGTGTCAACTGAGCGCCAGTGCTAAAACTGGTTTGCAAAATTTCGATCCGGTAATTTAGATCTCGAAGATGCACCATGTTCTGGAAGGCCAGTTGAAGCTCAGATGAAGACACAATAAAGGCATTAATTTATGTAATAACAACTCGTGAGATCGATCGCTAAGTTGTTATTACATAATTTATCGAATTGGACCGTTCATGATCATTTGAAACGGCTAGGTTTTATCTCAAAGCTCGACAAATGGATTCCTTATCTTCTTACGGAAAAAAATTTGTACAGTTTGAGAAGTAAATCGTTAATGAGCAGTCACATTGATGATTTACTTCTCAAACGCCAAGCAAATTATCCATTTTTGAAGCGTATACGTATGAACACTGGGGACGAGAAATTGGTTGTCTACAACAATGTTTAGTGCAAAAGATCCTGTACTAGAAAAGATGAACTGGCTCAAAGCACTTCGAAAGCCAATATTCATTAAAAAAAGGTTATGCTTTGTGTTTGGTGGTAAAACGTTTATTTTGAGCTTTTACCGAGCAACACATCGATCAATTCTGAAGTGTACTGTCATCAGTGTTCCAACAGGATAATGCGAAATCACATACAAGTTTGACCACTCGGCAGAAGCTTTTAGAACTTGGATGGGATATACTGCTACACCCACCATACTGTCCAGACCTAGCACCTTCCGATTATCATTTGTTCCGGTCTCTACAAAAATTTTTAGACGGTAAAACGTTTAATTCAAATGACGAGGTCAAAAATCACTTGGATCAGTCTTTTGCCAGCAAAGAACAAACATTTTATGAGCGTGGAATCATGCTACTGCCAGAAAGATGGCAAAGGGTATTGGATCAGACTACTCAAACAATTACCTTTATACGAAAGAATATTATAAGAAACATTTCATTAAACTACAATAGACACAAATAGAATAAAATAGTTCCATATATCCAACACCCCTCATCATTATTGACGAGCATTACGAATCACTTTTCGACTGGAACAACGCCAGTACAGGAATGCATTACGGGTATCCAAGTAACTAAGTGCCTTCTTAGTTTAAGTGTTTTCTAATTTATAAGTTACTTTTTATCTAGTTTTTAAAATTAATTAATTCAAAATTTCATTCCACGCATCAATAATATACAAATAAAATATTAAATAACATAATTAGTTACAAAAAATATACTATATAAAAAATATGGTATTGAAATAGGTTTAAATAATAGCCTTAAGACTTAATATTATAGTACGAGCATACTCGTCTGATTAAAACGTTTTATCATTCTAACTGATAATCCATTTTATATTTTTGAAAGTATAGTCCTATCATTTGAAAGTTTTTTTAAAAAAATCCATATTATTAACTATAATATTTATTTAGCATATAATTTGCCATTCATTAATTGTAAAAGAAATTATAAGAATTTTCTACAAAATTGGTTATTCTGCTGTATCGAAATTAGGCTCATTTTCACGTGGTGAATACGTCCTATAAGCAGAATAGTCTGAAAACCTATTACTAACTATGAAAAAATTATTGTATACACAAAAACTGACAATCTGGTATGCATTTTGGTCTAAATTTATTATTGGCCCGTATTTCTTTGATAATAAAGAAGGAGAGACTATTAAACTTCAATTTTTTTAAACCAACTTAACCAAATTCTTTTTTGCCTACATATAATTTTAGGCAAGACATCGCCAAAAGCCCCACAACATAAAAAATTTTAACTTTATTAAACGAAAAGTGCACAGTGTATACGTGCATGTAATTTGTAGATTTGGTGATGCCAATTAGTTTCAAAGATCGTGTGATTTGACACCGTTGGACTTTTTTTTCATAAATCTATGCAAAAACTCATATTTAACCAGATAGTTTTTAAACTTCATTTAAAGATCAACAACATTCAAACGGTTTAATAAAACAAAACTTTTATCGAAATTTGCATTTAAAATGAATTTTATTTAACTTTACTTCATTAAAGTGTAAATTTGATAATGTTTAGACATGTTGAAATATAAAATATTTGGATTTGCCAAAACTGGATCATAAAGATTTGGGTTTAATCGTTACCTGTTACAATAGGTTTAATCGTTACCTGTTACGATTTCCTTTTTCTGAATATTACACCAACTAAGTAAAATATTACTTATGATTTACGAGGGTCGTTCAATAAGTCCTTAGAAAATCCGAGAAATTGCGCTCGTAGTGTCGGTAAAGATTTTTTTTTTGTAAGAAGCATTATCGACAGGAAAGCTCGATCCATAGTGTAGGTCAATTTCTATCTTCGATTAAAGTTAACGACATTTATTTGTGCATAACAATGGAAAAAAGCGAGTTTAGGGCTGTCATTAAACATCTCCATTTGAAAGGTTTAAGCCCGAAAGAAATCAAAGCCGAGTTGGATGCAGTTCATGTCACATCTGCACCTGTGTTTGCGACAGTTTACAATTGGGTAAATGAATTTAAACGTGGCCGTTCATCCACAAAAGATGAACATCGTTCAGGACGCCCAGTTGAGGTGTCTACTCCTGAAATCATCGACAAAATCCACGATCTGATTTTGAACGATCGGCGAATTAAAGTGTGCGAATTAGTTGAGACCACGGGAATATCACAAGGTACAGTCGCTTCAATTTTGCATGAAAAATTGTCTGTGAAAAAAATTTCGGCAAGATGGGTGCGGCAGAGGAGAATAAGCGCAATCGTGTAGTGGACTCTGACGCTATGTTGGCACTCTTTCATCGCAATCCTGCCGAATTCCTTCATCGATATGTCACTGTGGACGAAACCTGGATACACTACTACACTCCAGAACGAAGAGACAGTCATCACAGTGGATTTTCAAGGGTGAACGGGCTCCGAAGAAGGCAAAAACTGTGCCATCGGCCGGGAGGTGATGGCCACGGTCTTTTGGGATTCGCAGGGCATCATTTTTATCGACTACTTGGAAGAAGTAAAAACAATAACAGGAGCGTATTACGCGTCGTTATTGCAACGGTTGAGCGTGGAAATCAAAGAGAAACGCCACCATCTGAAGAAGAAAAAAATCCTCTTGCATCAGAACAATGCGCGTGTGCACACCTGCGCTGTTTCCATGGCCAAAATTGTGGAATTGAGAATGGAATTGTTGCAGCATCCCGCTTATTCACCAGATTTGGCCCCGAGTGACTATTTTCTTTTCCCCAATCTGAAGAAATGGCTTGGCGGATGACGGTTCACTTCCAACGAGGACGTCATTGCTCAAACGGATGAGTATTTTGCAGAACTTCCGAAATCCTATTTTTTGGACGGGATAAAAATTTTGGAAAAACGGTTGGAAAAGTGTATAGAGCTAAAAGGAGATTATGTTGAAAAATAAAAATTATTTTTTTTTAAAACAGTTTTTTTCTTTCTTTTTCTAGAGACTTATTGTAAAAAAACAGTTTTTTCCATCTTTTCTAAGGACCCTCGTAATATAGTAATAATATAAGTTTCCGATTTGTTAAAAATTTCAACCGATTTCTGGAGAATATATTGTAATAAAGGTAGTCGCATACTTTCAGCTTGGAGCGTATATTTTGACAGATATGCACTACCACATATTGGACATACGAGGTCTGTTCAAAAAGTATCACGAATTTTGAATTTCCGCGGGTTACGTGTATTCGATTTTCGATTCTTTTGTGGTGTTACGTTGGTAACCATGTCTCTTACTTATGCCAACAAGTTCGACCATTTTCAATCTTCAATTAATTTTTGACAGCTGCTTTGCTTGCACGTGTTTTGGCTCGTCTTCGATTTTTGACCATTCCAAAAAATGGATCAGAGATTCTGTATCAAATTTTGTGTGAAAAAAACAAAATTAATTGCGCGGACGCATTCTAAATGTTGACTGTAGTATATGGTAAGGCTATCTGGGACCGAAGCAACGATTATCGGTAATACAAAATGTTCTCAGAGGGCCGAGAAAATGTGAACGACGAAAAGCGTGCCGGACGCCCGAGCACGTCAACAACAAACGAAAACATTGATGAAGCGAAGAAAATAGTATTGACCAGTCGTCGAATCATCGCTAGAGAAGTTGCTGAGGACTTAAACATATCGATTGGCTAGTGCCATTCGATTTTTACCAATGATTTGGACGTAAGATGGGTCGCCGCGAAAGTCGTACCAAAATTGCTCAGGAGCTGTTGAACTCTGTCCGCGACAATTCAAATTTACTCCAGAGGGTCATAATTGGTGACGAATCATGGGTTTATGGTTATGACGTGGAAACCAAAGCTCAATCATCCCAATAGAAGCTGTCGCACGAGCCAAGACCGAAAAAAGCGCGCCAAGTTCAGTCGAATGTGAAGGTTTTGCTTACAGTTTTGTTCGATTGCAGGGGCGTGGAACGTCAAGAGTTCTTGCCACAGGGTAGAACGGTCAATAAAGAATATTACCTGCAAGTTATGCGCAAGTTGCGTGAAGCAATCCGGCAGAAACGCCTGGATTTTTGGAAGAACAAAAATTGCCATTTGCACCATGGTAACGCTCCTGCTCACCCATTGTTGCCTGTGCGCGAATTTTTGGCCAAAAACATAAAAATTCCGCAAACACTGTATTCCCCAGATTTGGCCCCCTTTTACTTTTTCTTGTTCCCGAAACTTAAGAGCCCCATGAAAGGACCACGCTGCGCTACGATTGAGGAGATAAAGACGGCATCGAAGGAGGAGCTGAACAAAATCAGAAAAAATGATTTTTTGAAGTGCTTCGAGGACGTACGTAACACGCGGAAACGCAAAATTCCCGATACTTTTTGAACAGACCACGTATATCATTGTATCGGAATATATTTTATTATTTGGTATAAAAGGTTATACTCATAATCGTATATTGGAAGGCAGATACCTAAATTAACCATAGTTCATTTTCTTTTATTCCTCATAAACGATTTTTTCGATTATATCTATTGTATTACGCTACCTATTCAGGTATATACAAATATCAATTTTCCATGAGTATTTTCCGATAGTCCTTTGAATTTTGTCATATAAATATAAATTTTCTGCTTTATATCAAGAAAATTGTACTTATTTTCTTATCACGTATAATCCAAATAAATTGAAATAAAAATTAACAAAAGAAAAATATAACATTTTCTATTTAAATAAATATTGTATAATAAAGAAATTCCCACAATTCTTAAATGTTAATATTTTCGAAAGAAGGTAATAAATTTTCCTTTCTTGAATTTTTATAAAAGCAATTTTTTAAGAAAATACTTATTATTGAATTTAGAAATAATTTTGAAATGAAAAGAAAAAACAAACAAAAAAATAAAATCAAAATCAATGGATTTTCACTTTTTAAAAATTTATTAAATATAAATAAAAGAAATTTAATATACGAGATAATATAAAAAATAAAAATATATTAACTTTTAATTACTCGTATTTTGATACATGTTCGATAGCAAGCATTCCCTATTCTACTCTGTAATATTCTTGGAAAAGATATTGTTTTAAAAAACATCGTAAATAATACTTAGTATTATATAAACCTAAATGAAAGATTTCAACATAAAATAGAATTCATAATCTAATTTTACTAAGAAGGATAATCAATATTCACCTAAAAATTATTATGTAAATCAAACAAATATTAATTAAAATTCTTAGCATATTTTTTGAAGTACTACGAGTAATATAATTTTATCTTAAAACTAATAGAAGCATTGAAAACAAAAAAGAAAAACTTGTACGGTGGTAACAGGTAATAACTAATTTTTTATAGTATTTTATGACATTTCGTACACTTTAATATCCTCACACCTCGGTAAATATATTGAGTATTCTGATATTTATACCATCTCCGTTGGTGTCCCTCAGGGTAGCATCCAACGTCCAATTCTTTACAATATTTATACATATGCTATTGTTTGTTAGAACGACATCTTTACTGGAAATTACGCGGACGACACACCCATCCATTTCTAGCATAAAGATCTTACCACGGCCATCGATATTTTATAGAAACAAATCCACTCCATAGAAGTATGGTTCAAAGGGTGGTAGAAAAAGAGAGAAGAGGGAAGGGTAAATAAGTAAAAATGTCCTCACGTTATTTATATACTCTGTCGAGACCAGACTCCTGATATAACCTCAAATGGCAGTTATATATTCCACAAACGATGAATGTGAGTTACCTTGGACATAGAATTAATAAACGGTTAACCTGCAACCTTCACATAAAAAAAAAAAAAGTAAACTTACCGGACAATACAAACAATTACTACAAATCCAGTCAAAACTGACAAGAAATAGTAAATTATTCCTAGAAAACGCGGTACTGAATCGTTTGAGGGTCGGCCAAGTATTCCAATATTCATCAAATCCAAACCCGGCAGTCCCAAATGATTTAAGATAAGGCCACAAAAAAAGGTCAAAAAGTATTAAGTCAGACCTTGTTGGTGGCCATTGCACATTTGTATATCTTGAAATTATCAACCCACCAAAATTTTCCTGCAATAAATCGATTGTGGGATGGGCTGTGTGGCACGTAGCGGTATCTTGTTAAAACCACATATTCATCAAAGCAATGTCTTCCAATTCAGGCCATATTGATCTGTATCGATCATGAATGATCCTTCCTCATTTTGAAAAAAAAAAATTAAGAATCGATTATGTCACCAAACGGATAGTTTTTTGGAATGCAAAGGTTTCTTCGTGAATAATTTCTAGATTAGATTTAGCCCAGTAATGAAAATTTTGTTCGTTCACCGAGCCAGGAAGATCTGAGAATATGATTTTCCAACAGCTTCAATTCTTGTGTGATAAAAATATCTGATGCAAAAAAGGATTTCTCTAAGCCCTCAAAGGACTTCTTCTCATCTGCTCCAATATTAATCGACGGTCTGACCTTGTAAGAGTCCTAACTCAGTCCCCATTTTTATCAGTTTTCGATGTTTGTCTTCCGCAGATTCTATGCCCTCAAAAAATGCTCAAGGCCTCTAAAACGCTCATACTATTTATAAGGAATATTCCCCATAATTTAGTTGTAGTTTTTTTTGAGTCAAACTTGAAGATTCTTTAAATGTAAGACAGAATTCGATGGCACACCATTGCTCAAAATTTTGCTGTTCAATTTTTCGTAACGCACTACAGAAAAAAAACCACTTCACTTATTGCACTCTATAGGGTCGAGTAGCTATCGAATGAGGTTGAAACTTATACTGAACAGATACAAGGGATACGTGGAAGGGTAGTTTTGCCGGATGGCTCTCAATGATACCAGACTATTCTGCAACACCCCCGTTACTTTGTATTAAAGTGTAAGTTCTGATGTGCTGTAATAATTCAGAATATTTTGCGATAGAGGAAATGTCCTTACATCAGCAAATAAGGATACACCTTTTATATAGCTTTTAAATAGAAAGTTAAAATTCAATTTTTAATTTGTGTAATTTTTATAAATTATAATTCATAGTATACGTAACAGAACTTCTACAAGTAAATAATAAATCGATACACAATATTTAAAATCAATCCAAATGCAATTTTTATATTGTATATTTTTCCAACTTTTTTTTTATTGGGAAAAATATATAAAAATTATTGAAAAATATTATATCTTAAGAGATATTAAAAAAACTAAAAAACAGATTAAAGTTTTGAATTTGATTAAAATTATAAATTTTCGATTGACGGACACGATGAGAGTCGGTTACGGAATATGTAAAATGTTTCTTTTTTTGAATTCGGAGCTAAAGCTTCTGGTTATGATCTAATAACAGCTTTTATTCTAAAGCAAATTTCCCAAAAAACTTTAATTTTAATTACATACATTTTTAATAGTATCCTGTGTACAACCTAATTTTCCCTTACTCTGGAAATTTACTGTCATTAAAATGATTCCTAAACCATATAAACCCACTAATTCTACTTCCTCCTATAGACCTATCAGTCTCTTACCAATTCTTGGTAAGATTTTTGTAAAACTCCTATTAAAACGACTCTACCCAATACAGTCCTAGTTAATGAAAAAAATATTCCTGATCACAAATTTAGCTTCCGATCTGAAGACTTCACTATCTAGGATCCTCTCTTGAGAGGAAAGAGTTTTTAGATATCTCCCAAGCTTTTGATTGTGTGTGGCATCCTGGACACTTTTAGAAACTCAAAAGCTTTCTTCCTTCAACATCTACCTTATCATAAATTCATATCTCTCCCAGCGTCATTTCCAAGTTGAAATTAACTCAGAATCCTCGGAAATATAACCTCTTCTAGCCGGAGTACCACAAGGTAGTTTTGTTGGTCCCATTTTATACAATACGTGTTTATACCCATGACATTCCATCTGATCCGAATACTACTCGTATCATTGCTACTTATGCAGACGATAAGGCCATACTTGCTACCCATACAAATCCTGACATATTGTAGTATCCAACAACTTACAATCCCAATGCCACAACCTTCAATCCTCGTTTAAGAGATGGACAGCGAGGATAAATGAACAAAAGAGTCCTCACATTACTTTCACACTTTGTCAAGGAAAACCTACACCTCTATACCTTAATAGCAACATGATTTCACAATATGATAAAGTGCGTTATTTGTGACTTTACCTAGACCAGAGATTAACTTGGGACTCACATATTAGACTGAAAAGAGTTGAAGCTTACAGGCGTTACCTCCAACTTCTTCGACTACCGGACAAACGCTCGACTACTTTTAATATGCCATACAATTATAAAACCAATTTGGACATATGGAATTGAACTTTAGGGTTCAATGAAACGTTTCAGTTCCTATCCCGTCCAGCCTTATCGGAAACACTCATCGGAGACTTAAGAGACAATGGCCTAGAGATTTTCTAGAGGAATCTAACTTCCATTAGCTGAAAAAATGCCGATGGGTGTTTACTCCCACTTCATGATGCACAAGATTGTTAATTAAAATATTATGTAAATCTGCTTGTTACAGATAAAAAAAAATTTAAAAGAAATTCTGATCTACGAGTATGTATTTTTGTGCTCAGATTTTTCCCCAGGGTTATTAAAGAATTTAACTCAATAAATAAAAGTAATCATATATGTTTATAGATACTAATTTAGCTAGTATTTAACAGTTTGGCTGAAAAGTTTAGAACGTTGACGTCTAGATGGCGCCTCTTGCAAAAAAACAAAGCACCATGCTTCAAATGATTCCTGTCAAAATTTGACAGCAATCGGTCGATTGGTTCGTGAGATATAGCATTTTGAGTGGAGCAACTTTTGTTATTGAAAAAAAATGGATAAAGACGAATTTCGTGTATTGATAAAGCATTGCTTTTTGATGAAAAAAAATACAGTGGAAACCAAAGCATAGTTTGACAAACGTTATCCGGACTCTGCTCCAGCTATTTTAACTGTGGAATATTGGTTTCGTCAATTTCGAACTGGTCGTACGAGCACAGTTGATGCAGAACGCAGTGGACGCCGAAAAGAGGTTGTGACGGCAGAAAACATCAAAAAAATCCACAAAATAATATTAAATGACCGTAAAGTGAAGTTGAGCGAGATAGCTGAGACTCTGAAGATATCGAGAGAGCGTGTTGGACATATCGTGCATGAATATTTGGGCATGCGAAAGCTGTGTGCAAAGTGGGTGCCGCGTGAGCTCACTGTGGACCAAAAACAACAACGTGTTGATGATTCTGAGCAGTGTTTGGAGCTGTTCAAGCGCAATAAACCCGAATTTTTGCGTCGATATGTGACAATGGATGAAACATAGCTCCGTCACTACACTCCATAGTCCAATCGGAAGTCGGCAGACTGGAGAGCGAGCGACGAACCGAATCCAAAGCGTGGAAAGACGCAACAGTCGGCTGGCAAAGTGATGGCGTCTGTATTTTGGGATGCGCATGGTATAATATTCATTGACTATCTCCAGAAGGGGCAGACGATGAACAGCGACTATTATATAGCGTTATTGGATCGTTTGAAGAAAGCAATCGCTAAGAAACGGCCTCGTATGAAGAAGAAAAATGTGTTGTTTCACCAAGACAATGCACCGTGTCACAAGTCGATGAAAACGATGGTCAAACTCAATGAATTGGGCTACGAATTGCTGCCCCATCCACCGTATTCTCCAGATCTGGCCCCCAGCGATTTTTTCCTGTTTGCAGACCTCAAGAGAATGCTCGCTGGCAAGAAATTTAAGACCGATGATGAAACTGAGGCCTATTTTGAGGCAAAACCAAAAGAGTACTGTAAAAATGGTATCGAAAAGTTGGAAGATCGGTATAATCGCTGTATCGCCCTCAAATTTTGAGGGTTGAATAATAAAAAATGAATTTTGTTGAATAATAAAAATGAATTTTGCAAAAAAAAATATTTCTACTGTGTTACGTTCTAAACTTTTCAGCCGAACTGTTATATTTGTTTTTCTATTAAAAAGCATTGGATTGTTTGGATTTCAAGATACTTTTGGCTTCTCAGTGATCAAATTTGGTTCAGTAAAATTATTGCAATTCTGAAGTTTTAATTTTATATCAATTTCTGATATATGAAAAAATCTCATATAAAACTCCAAGGACGATATACCCAGAAAAGTTTTTTTGTTTTTTCTTTTTTAAATTAGAAGCAGTAATAAATTCTGAAAAGTGAATCTACAGTCGTACCCATAAATTATCATACACGTATTACGTAAATGCTTGGAAAATATTCGGTTTCTATTTTAATGTAATACAAAAGCTATATTATAGGAGTTGACTAACAACTAACTAAGGGATTACAGGATCGATGAGAAAGTTCATTATTCTTCGCAGAGTCCTTTTTACTATTATCCCAACCAATGAACTATTACGAATACTTCAAGAACGAAAGCCCAGATAATTTAAAACCGCTTTTTCCTTTTCTCAAATGAAAAATGCACATCGCAGCATTGTCTGTCTTATCCTTGATAATATATTAAAATATTTTCCAAGCGTATACAAAAGTAAATGTCATCGTATTGGTATGCCACTAAAGATAGAGGTGTGCATTCATTTTTATCAGGTTTACACGGAGAATCAAGTTTCATAAATTTTTGTTCGCTAATTTTTTTTTCACCTGTTGTCTGTATTTGAATAACATTTACCTTGTCAGTAGATAACATTAAAATGCGAATAGCTTAACAATTCCATTCTGGCTTTGTTTGTGCGTCTCGAATTTATAAGCGAGTATACACGTTGTTATGAACAGAAATTACCGTGCATGAACAAAAAATCCACAGGTGACCTAATCGAATTTGACAATCAATTTGATTGCATAAGATGTGATGATAAACAACATTTTATCTTGTCGAAGGATTCAATTTGAATAGAATTACAATTCGGTTGTATTGAAAAATGGTATCCTTGAGTAAGTATTTATTGATAAAAAATTTTATGCATTTATAAATTGAAATCGTACTGAATTTATACATAATTCAGATTTCAAAAAATTAAAGGTAAAATATATTAAATGTCGAAGTAATACCTTCAAAAAAAATTTAAAAAAAAAAATTGTTGAACAAAGAATTTAAGGTTTACTTTTACAGGAATTGATTTTTGGTGTGAAATGACAGCAGAGCTTTCAGAAGATTTCCGTTCTCGCAAAAATAAATTCATATTTCCAGGAAAATCTATTAAAAAATCCATGAATGTGAATAATAAAATAATATCGGATGTTTTTTTGGAAGAGGGTTAAGATATTTTTTAACAAAAACAAAACAACAAAAAATTAAATTTTGGCAAAAATTTGACGGAGTTCATACGATTTTTGATAGTTTTTTTTAAGTAAATCCCGTCAATTCTCGAAAACTGTTTTGTTTTTGACGAAATTTTATTGTATTGGACGTGCTTTTAGAAGGATTAAGACTTTGTCTTAGCTGACTTGGTAGCACAGTCGTTAGAATCCAAGAAGTCGTGGGTTCTCGAATTCCTCTGAGGCATGGTTCTATGCTAATTCTTAAAAAATCTCTTTACTTTTCATTCTACTTCAATTTAATTATATCCCGTTATCATTTCTTTAACAAAGCAAATATGGAAAAAATACCAGAGAAAGACATTAGCCATCCAGAAATATGAAAATATTAAATCAGCTTTCAGAAATAAAAACCAATCGTAGATAAGCACCCTTATTGGTCAAAGACAACAACCCGAAATTGACATAATGGCTGCCCCTTCGACTGGACAAAAGCATGGCACGAAAAAGTAGCAGAAGGCGATAGCTACAACGGACCGATTATCTGCTTATTTGAACATTTTTGAAAAGATACCCACGTTCCGAAAATAATGCTCAAATGGAAATAGTAGTTCTAGAACCATTGATTAGAGGCACTTCCGGACAGCGTTATTTGTGGTATATTGGAGAGTTGGTTTGCTTCATTTCCTTGACAATACCAGTCTGTACAGAATGATTTTTATATTATGGTGTTCACAAAAAAGGTTGTAGCTTAATTTTTATCAATTATGGCTTACGGTACATTGGTTTTGTAATAGCTTGACAGTTTTTGTATATATACCAGGTGTATAAGCTTAAATTCGCTGTTTTTCAGTCAAAAAGACACATTTTTTTTTCATAGAAAGCCAAGACAAATTTATTCAAAGTACTTGCCCTCGCTAGCTACACATTTTTCCCATCTCTCGGGCAATTTGTGGATACCACGCCAAAAAAATTCCTTCTCTTTCGAGGCAAATCCACTCATCAAGCCATTTTCGGACGTCTTCGTAAGAATCGAAGTTCTGCTCAGCGAGCACGTGGCCCATCGACGAACACATGTAGTAGTCGGAAGGGGCCAGGTCTGATGAATAAGCGGGGTGGGGTAGGATCTCTCAGTTGAGTGTCTCCAAGTAGTTTCGGACTATTTTTGACGTGTGCGATGGTGCGTTGTCGTGGAGGAAAATCAGCTTGTCATGTGTTTGTTGATAATCCATCCTTTTTTCACGCAGAGCACGGTGCAATTTAATCAGTTGTTGGTGGTAGCAGTGGGCATTAACAGTTTCACCAAGTTTCAACATCTCATAGTAGGCGATACCCTGCTGATCCCACCAAACGCACAGCATCGTCTTCCGTCCGAAACGATTTGGTCTTGGAAAAGATGTTGATGGTTGGCCGGGATCAACGCACGATTTCTTGCATTTAGGATTATCGAAATACTCGTGTATCTATTTTTCATCGCCTGTCACAATCCGATGCAGGAGCGACTTTCTTTTTTGTCTGGCGAGCAAGATTTCGCATTTGTTTTGGCGTCGCTCAATCTGCCTATCGTTCAATTCATGCGGCAGCCATTATCCGATCTTTTGGACCTTCCCCATTGCACGCAGACGCATGGAAATGGCTGGTTGCATAACACCCAATTGGTCCGCGAGCATTTTTTACGATTGCGTATCCTCTTCTTCCAAAAGAGCATGCTATTGCTAGTCCTCAACCTTCCTAGGCCGATTTTCAATCTTCTTGTCCCACAAATCAAAATTGCCGTCTTTGAACCGACGAAACTAATATCGGCACGTTGTTTCCGATAAAGCACTGTCACCTTCATAAGCATTCGATACGATTCGGCAGCCGATTTCTTCAAATTGAAGCAGAAAAGCAGAGCTTCACGCATATGCTTTTTTTCTGGCACAAAACTAGAAATGATTACCAAAGGAAAAATGTATGTTTTTGTACGAAATTGCTGACAATGTGCACTGATTAATGTTGACAGATGTCAAACTCATAAAAAAAAGTATGGCGTGTCCATGGTAGGTTAAATTCGCTTACTCACGCCATCTATGGCCAAAGACCGGATTTAAGCTTATACTTTATTAACAAATGCCAGTATCTACTTCTAGTTCTTTAAGCTAAGTTATAAGTCTTATCCTATGGACACACTTTTGGTATTTAAGGAGCAGATTTACATAATATTTTAATTAACAATCTTATGCATTATGAAGTGGGAGTAAACACCCATCAGCATTTCTGCTACTAATGGAAGTTAGATTCCTCTAGAAAATCTCTAGGCCATTGTCTCTTAGCTCTCCGATGAGTGTTTCTGGGGAGGGCAGTACACGACAATTCTCTCACAAGTCTACATAAGTAGCAATGATAGTATTAGGATTAGATGGAATGTCATGGGTATAAATATTCTATAAAATCGGACCAAGGATACTGCCTTGTGAGACTCCGGCTAGAATAGGATATATTTCCGAGGATTCTGAGTTAATAACAATTTGGGAATGACATTGGGATACATATGAGTTTATGATAAGGTAGTATATTGAAGAAAGAAAGCTTTTGAGGTTCCAGAGGAGTCCAGGATTCCACACACAATCGAAAGCTTTGGAGATATCCAAAAATACTCCTGGGGAATATTCTTTCCTCTCAAGAGAAGATGGCAATATGATCAACAATGCGATGGCATTACTGGATTGTAGAGTGTTCATATCGAAAGCTAAATTGGTGATCAGGAATAATTTTTTCATTAAGTAGGACTGGGTTGGGTAGAATCGTTTTAATAAGAGTTTTTCAAAAATCTTACCAAAGATTGGTAAGAGGCTGATAGGTCTATAGGAGGAAGTAGAATTATCGGGTTTATTTGATTTAGGAATTATTTTTAAGACAGTAAATTTCCACAGTAAAAGAAAATAGGTTGTGCGCAAGATACTATTAAAAATGTATGTAATTAAAAGCAAAGCTTTTCGAGAAATTTGCTTCAGAATAGGAGCTGCTATTAGATCATAACCAAGAGCATTTTTTATTGGGAAGACGCAAAGTAGTAGATTTAATTTCCGAGGGCTTAAAATTTTTGGAAGGAAGACTCATAGAGACTGGTAACATAAGTTCTTCGGTAATTTTGTTAATTTGAGATTTGTCTTCTATATCATCATGTGGAGCAAAAGTATTTACCAAGTGTTTAGCAAATACTTCGGCTTTCCCTTTGTCTGTTTTTGCCCAGTTACCGCCATTTTGTTTCAGTGGATGTGATGTTCTTTTGTACGAGAGTATTCGTCTAGTGGCTTCTCCTATAAAGAAATATTAACACTAATCGATCTTGTGTAAATTTCCTGCCGTTTATTATATTTCCAGTCTATTTTGCCATTTATCAGCCTAGATTGGCTTAGAATTAAGGGTAAGGAGAATAGGACTATGATCAGAGTTTAAATGGGAAAGAGTTTTAATACTAGAATTTATGGTAATTAAAGGAGTGCTAATGAAGCAATCGAGGATATCAGGTCGTTTCGAACTAGAAGTTGGCCAGTATATTGAATTTGGAGGGGATAGAGCTTCCTGAATAATCTTTCCTGGAGGGTTAGCAACGCGCAACCCCATTGAGGGTATTTAGCATTATAATCACCACCCGCAAAGAACGAAACTTCTCTAAGTGAGTATCGGAAGGATAAAAAGTCGGAACCAGATATGGTTTTGTTGGGAGGACATTATACGTATATGAAAATACGTGTATGATGTCAATCGATCGGTAAGTTGTATATAGAATAGAAGGTATTGAATTAACTATAATATATTTAATACATAATAGCTAGTAATAAATTATAGAAAGGGGGGGGGGAGATAACATTTGAAAAATGTCCATACTATTCCTGTACAAAGAATTCTTTAGTGACTAAAATTGAGTTCCACGTTAAACACTTGAAAATAATTACCTTGCAGACATGAAAATGACCAAACACGCAATATGAATTTTTCCTTTTTTACCTCCTTTACTTTTTTACTTTTACAATACATTTTTCTTTTTTACTTTTTACTAAAACTAGTTATTATTGTTTAGCTAAACGTTTCACTAAATCCTTAAAGTGAAGCTAGGAAGCAACAAATTGTTTTTTGTTGTTTTTTTTTGGAACTATGAGTAAATAGAATAACAACAGTTGTTTATTTGCGTTTTGATTTAAGGATAACAACTTGTAGATTTGTTGTAATTTAATTTATATTTAATATCACCTGTACAAATCCTACACTGAGTATATAATTTTCGACTTTTGCATGTATATATAACATATAACACAGTCTATCTGCATACATTCATACTTTGTAAAAAGACGAATATTATTTGGTAAATACACGTATACGAGCATTTATGGTATATTAAAATTAGTGAAGTTTCCATAATTGTTTATTTCTTCTATCATAATAGGACTTAATTAATTATGAAAAAAAGTATTCGAAATTTGCAAGTTTTATGAATTTATCGGATAAATTAGGTTATCTTTGCAGATATTACAGTACTTTAGATAAATTATTACAGAGATATCCTTCTGCTTATACAGTAGTCCTTTTTTAAGTATTTTTTCCGCATTTTCTTTGTTAAAAAATGGATAATGGTATATAAGGAAATTAAAGTAGAATAGAAAGTATAGGGGTTTTTGGGAATCAGAAGGATTCGAACCCACAACCTCTTGGATAAGCCAGAACTCATTGATCAAAATTTGAATCCACAACCACTTGTGCTATCGAGCCAGAACTTACTCATCAAACAACCGAGGCAGTACTGGTGACCAATAGAAAAGTTTTCTATTTTTTTTTTGAATTCTAAGAGTTCAGGTACTCGTCAAGTAAAAATTTGGCGAACATCTGAAAATCGCTGCTAAAAAGGAAATGTGAATGTCTCAGCAAGAATCATTCCCAACAATAGAGGGCCCAGACAGAACTGGTTCAGTATCTCCTATTCACGTACGAGTATTTAATCAGAGACTATGGCGACCTAATTGTTCAAGCGTTGGACAATGGCGGTATATTGTCGGAGCTTATTTAAGTTTTAAGAGCATTCCATACCTTCTTGTGTAACACTGGATTTTTTGCGGATAAAAAGGAGGCGGAGAAACACAGAAACTTGACAGATGATGAAGATATTAGGATTTATCGACTGAAAGAAAATGAGCGCTTCTCCCTGTTCTTGGCATAGTCACGTGGAACGGAAGAGGTCATGGAACTGTAGACCACTATATGGCCACACTTGTCAGCCCACAATTCAGGACTGGGATCATATCTTTTTTTCACTTTATCGAAAAAATAAAGAAACTACAATAAATCAATGACTAACCTCTATCTCAATCTCAGGACAGAGATGGAAAGGCGGTTCCAAAAAGTATTGTCTCATTGTCACCCTGGACATCAAAAATGCTTTTAACTCGGCCCGCTGCGATCGAGTTCTGGAGGCTCTTAAGAACATGGGGGTGCCCTACTACCTACGGAGGATGGTCAGATCATACTTCAGTGATCGACTACTAAACTACGAAACGGAGGATGGACCAGCAGAGTATGGGGTCACGGGTGGGGTACCTCAGGGCTCTGTCCTGGCGCCACTCTTGTGGAACGTCATGTACGACGGCCTTATCCATCTGGAATTACCGACGAACACAACGCTCGTAGCCTTTGCGGACGACGTAGCGGTTGTCCTTGTAGCCAAATAACTGGAAGATCTGGAAGCGGCATTCTCCACCACCATCCAGAGGATAAGACAGTGGATGACATCGCCAGACCTGTCATGGGCGGAACATAAGACCGAAGCACTCCTTGTGAGTAGCCGGAAGAAAATGGAGACCATTACCATAAGAGTAGGCGACCACGACATCCAGTCGCTACCCTACATAAGGTATCTAGGAGTGGTTTTGGATGCCAGACTCAACTACAAGAAGCACATCTCCAGCGCCAGCAAGAAGGCATCAGCAGTACAGGGCGCACTTTCGCGGATAATGCTCAATATCGGAGGCCCCAGGCAAATTCGAAGAGGACTACTGGCAACTGTAGTTACCTCCGTCCTGCTATACGGAGCACCAGTGTGGGCGAAATCGCTAGAGCTAACAACATACCGCAAGACAATGTCATCAGTCCAGCGGCTCTCAGCGATCAGAGTGGCATCAGCATACCGAACGGTATCACACGATGCGGTCAACGTTGTGGCATCATGCCCACCCATCGACATCCTGGCAGGAGAGCGAGAACGCCAATATCGTAGGAAGAAGGAAGAGCGGCGAAACGTCCTCTGTGAAGAGGAGAGACCCGAGAGTCTTTGCCTCTGGCAAGAAAGATGGGACAGCTCGACGAAGGGTCGGTGGACCCATCGACTGATCCCAGATGTCACCAAATGGGTCACTCGCCTGCACGGGGAAGTCGGGTATTACATCACCCAACTCTTGACTGGACATGGATGCTTTCGGGCGTACTTGCACAGATTCAAGAGAACAGATTCCCCAAACTGTCATCGCTGCTACGATGTGCTGGAAGATGCCGAACACGTGTTATTCCAATGCCCCTTTTACGAGGGGATACGGGCAGAACTGGAGAAAAATCTGGACCGTTCCATCAGTCCAGAAAACATAGTGGAGTGCATGCTGAAGAACCAATCGGCTTGGAACAAAGTTGTAGAGTACGCGGAATGTATCATCAAGGATCTTCACACCACGTACGAAGAATACACCACGTACGAAGAATAGGCCACGAGGCGTCATAACATCGGGACAGCAGTAAAATATAATAAATAGTAAATTATTATAAGAACGCCCCGGCTAAGTAGTATTTACAAAGAGTGCCACCGGGGAACCATCGTTCCGGGAGCAAGGGTACAGGTACAGGTTAAGTTTTAGTGAGGTAAAAATCCCGCATAACTCGTCTGACAGACAGAAGGCCTCCCAGTCGAGTACCTTTTGAAGGTTTCCCCCTGTACCTCAACAATCTAAAAAAAAAAATAAAAAAAATAAAAAAAATAACCTCTATCTCAGGAGATCATAACAACAAAAATTATAGCATCGCAGGCTTAATAGGCACCATAAATAATCAAGAACCCCGTTCACCAAAAAATATTAGGAAAAGTATAGCTTCCAGAGGCTACATGAGATACCGACTAAAACCCACTAAAACCTATTTCTAATGGGATTACGATGATCCCATTAGAAGTAGGTTTTAGTGGGTAAAACACCCACACCCTGTGAAATTTGATGCTTTTACAGCCTCTTTAAAAGATTTCCCCTACCAACGTTGAAAAAAAAATTAATTTTTATCCAACATTGCTCAAAAATTCTCTAAATTCTCCAAAAACACAAGATAGTAAAGAGATTTGAAAATCTCCCACATTCAGCTCGTTATAAAAAGCTCGTATAAATACCCTTCAACAACTAAACCGTCAAATTGGAAGTATCTCAAGTTCTTGTCAAACGGACAGGAAAACATGAATGAACCTTTAATCTTCAAATCCTTTGAAATTATCTTATATCCAGTAAGTAATAGAAAATCTCCTTTCTTCTATTTCTTTATTGTATGTGTCTGTAAATTATTTCAATTTCTTATCATTTAAAAACTATTGATGGCACCCGGGATAAGAATTGGTTTCCATTAGGAGTTGTGCGAAAACTTTACCTGCAATGTAGCTATTAACCACAGATACCACTTTTTAGCCAAAGGCTTTTCACCTTAGCAGTGGAACCAACTACCGTACTGTACCCGAACCCCTTGGTACAACTTTTTATTTCAAGATCACTTTGGTAGGGACTTCCACTAATAAAGCCACAGTAAAAAACCTTGTAAATTGTAGGCACTGCAAGGTCGGGTCAAGATCGCGGGTATGCCAATATCCGAAGGCACTTGTGCTGTTGAATCGCAAAGTGCCTTTGGATAGAATTAACCCCGCGAGAATTTATGAAGTAACAAGGCGTAGTTAGTTTTTGATGAGACGCAAAATTAAAAAGGGAAATAATGAGCGGTAAAAGCGATATAAGAACTTACCGGACTATGGAGCTTTCCCATTGAGTACTTATTATCGTAAAATGCCACTAACTTCATCAATATTATGAACAATATCAAAAGTAATGCTAACTATGTGAAAGAAAAAATATAAAATGCTTTAAAGACCTTTTTCGATTTTTTTGGGAATATAATGTGTCATTTAAACAAATCAGCTAAAAATGGATTGATATCGAATAACGCCTTAATATCCGACAACGAGTTTTGACTTTTAATCCTAATAAAATTTTATTTTGAATTGGAAAAACGCAAAAACAAATTTATTCCGACCACCGAAGTTAAGCATGACTGGGCGTGGTTAGTACTTGGATGGGTGACCGCTTGGGAACACCGCGTGCCGCAGGTTTAACCGAGTGTGTGTCGACCAACTCACACTCGGTAGGTAGCGGGTTCGATTCCCGCTGCCTCCATCTCGGCATGGTGCCGGGGTGAGAGGCCAACTGCAAGCCTTATATGTAGTCCGTAGAGTCCCCCAACGTCACTGGAGGTTAGTTCGCTGGCCTGATAAGCCGCAAGCTATAAAAACCACCTTATCAAGAAACAGCACAAGAAGAAGCATCCGGACCGTACCTCAGGCAAAAAACTCATCTGGTTTTCATCGAACAGCCCGAATAGGTACCTGGAACGTGCGGGACTCTCTCCCAAAACTTCTCGACAGGCTTCTCTCCCAAAAACGCTTACAACCTCGACATCCTGGGAATCTCCGAGACAAGGTGAACACTTCATCTACAGCGACAACGACAGCGGCCACCACTGTGGAGTCGGATTGATCCTATCGGCCAACGCAAAAAGAGATCTCTTATGGGCTACACCGGTATCCGACCGCCTTCTGACAGCCAGGCTCCACTCGAAGTTCCGAAACATCACCATCGTGCAGTGCTATGCCCCAACCAAAGTAGATGATGACGCCAACAAAAAAGAAGCCTTCTACCACCAACTAGAGACGTGTATTCTCTGTGCCGCTATATGCTCCATAAGAGCGACTGTGTCTCATGACTATGTGTATATGTGTTATAATGTAGAAATGAAACCTGTCAAATTTATTCAAAGTACTTGCCCTCGCTAGCTACACATTTTTCCCATCTCTCGGGCAATTTGTGGATACCACGTCAAAAAAATTCCTTCTCTTTCGAAGCAAACCACTCATCAAGCCATTTTCGGACGTCTTCGTAAGAATCGAAGTTGCTGCTTACCAAACGCATGGCCCATCGATGAAAACAGGTGGTAGTCGGAACGGGCCAGGTCTGATGAATAAGCGGGGTTAGGATAGCACCTCCCAGAGTATCTTTGACGTGTGCGATGGTGAGTTGTCGTGGAGGAAAATCAGCTTGTCATGTCTTTGCTGATAATTCGTCCTTTTTTCACACAGAGCACTGTGCAATTTGATCAGTGGTTGGAGGTAGTGGTGGGCATTGACAGTTTCACCAGGTTTCAACATTTCATCCCTGCTGATCCCATCAAACGCACAGCATCCTCTTCCGTCCGAAAAGATTTGGTCTTGGGGAAGATGTTGATTGTTGGTCGGGGTCAACCCACGATTTCTTGCGTTCAGGATTCTCGAAATATATCCACTTGCAGGAACGACTTTCTTTTTTGTCTGGCGAGCAAGATTTCGCATGTGTTTTAGTGTCGCTCCATATGCCTATCGTTCAGTTCATGCGGCACCCATTTTCCGATCTTTTCAATCTTCCCCATGGCAAGCAGACGCATGAAAATGGCTGGTTGAGGAACACCCAATTGGTCCGCGAGCATTTTTTGCGATTGGGTATCGTCTTGGTCCAAAATAACCTGCAATTGATAGTCCTCAACCTTCCTAGACCGATTTTCACGCTACTTCTCCCACAAGTCAAAATTTCCGTCTTTGAACCGACGAAACCAATCTCGGTATATTGATTCCGATAGAGCACTGTTACCATAGGCCTCCATAAGCATTCGATGCGATTCGGCAGTCGATTTCTTCAAATTGAAGCAGAAAAGCAGAGCTTCCCGCATATGCTCTTTTTCTGGCACAAAACTAGACATGATTACCAAAGGAAAAATGTATGTTGTTGTACGAAATTGCTGACAGTGTGCACTAATTAATATTGACAGATGTCGAACTCATAAAAAAATAGTATGGCGTGCCCATGGTAGCTTAATACGTTCACTCACGCCATCTATGACCAAACAGCGGATTTAAGCTTATACACCTAGTAAATTTTTTAACTTTTTTATTTTGCAGATTATAGAGGATTTTATAAATTTTTATTATATCCTCATACTCAGTACAAGAATGTGTTGAATTTTATTTTTCTTTTGTATGATCTATTGTTATAATACTCGCACAAAGAAAATATCGTCAGCATTTTAATACTGCCACAGTTCTCAGTGCAAAGATGATAAGAAACTTAATAATCCGTTTTGAGGAGCGAGGTGCCGTATTTGATGAGCCACAAAGCTGTGGAGACTGTACGCAAAAGTTTCAACGATGATCCAGTCGATTGGACATCTCCAGAACATACGTGTAGTTACGACGCATTTTGAAACTTATCTTCAGATCTATTTCCATACAAAATTCAATTGGTTCAAGAATATTTGCCAACAGATGCATTGGATTAAATTTAAAAAAAAATATATTTATTCATATTCGTAAGCTTTTACAAAATTTACGGAAATACAATATTTTTGATTAAGAATTAATTATCTACGCAAATATGTAGAAATAAGAATTTTCTAATGTATTTTTCTTGTATAAAATCTACTTGAATTAAATTAAACAAGAGTGAATTTTGGTTGCTGTTCTTGTTTGCCAAAAAAAAAATTGTAATTTCAAAGAATTTTGTTAAAAAGGGAAATTTTATGATTTTTTTAATTATTTTTATTTGATTGTAAATGAAAATTTTCTTTATTTTTCAAAGAAAATTACTTACGTGTCCTATCATCATGTATCTGAGAGAACTTACCATGGTAGATATTGAAAAATTTACATAAATTTACGTTAATAACCAGTTAGATAATTTGTTTACAAATAACAAAAATTAAATAAAATAAATTCAATAAAATACAAACAAACAGAAATTTCTAATCTAGATTTAAATAATTAGAAAATCGTTGCTTTAAATTTTTTGATTTGAGATTTAGTAAAACCCAGAGACTTGGAATGAGAGGAGATTAATGGTCTTAATTTAATGCGAAAAGGCATAAAAGCACTCATATGAGCTCTTCAATATTATTCTATAAGATAATATTTACTTAATTACCATTAATAAGTAATGGAGAGATATTACTTGTCTGGTAATATAATTTTAAATTGATTAATTATGAGTGCCAGTTAACTATTTAGTATATAATATTTTTCAAGATTATAACGTAGCCTGAATATTAAAACTTATACCAAATCAGAACGAAAAATTATTTATTTTAATGTCTGAGTTTAATTTTAGTTTCAAATTTTTTGATGCTCATAATGTCAAAAATTTAAATATTGTAAAATAGAGGAAATGACAATCTAAAATGCTTATGATTATGAGTAAAAATTAGTAAAAATTCTAGTGTAGGAAAAATTATTTTACAGAAAACGATCATGAATCTGATCTACCAATTGTGGGAAATTGGAACAAGTAAACTATCAACGGACGATCTAACGAATACCAAATGGATTGTTGTTGTACCCAAACTTTGCCAGATTACGATTTTTTGGGAATCGAATGATGCAGAGATTATTAAAATATGAAAATTATTAAAAACCGCATCAAAACGGATGAAAATTCGTGGAAAAAATGCGGAAAAATGCGAAAAAAATTTAACATTGAAATAAAAATGACTGAAATTTGCTAATTTTTAGAAAAAGTCTGGATCCTTAAAATTAGGCTGTGGCAGGTGTTAAAGTCAAGACCTTTGAGCAATATGTTTCTAGACTTTTAAAAGTATATAATTACAGATGATAAAGTTGATATATTTTTCTACCTCAAACCCTTGCGGGAACAATTGGAGGGTTGTTCGCCAGATGGTGCGTGGCTGCCCACATGGATCTGTGGTCGGCCTCGTCATCTGGAATATGATGAAGAATGGCCTCTTGGTGTAGTTGGAGGAGACCAGTTGCGGTTTGATCGCATATGCGGATGATGTTCTACTTCTGATTAAGGGGAGAGGGGGGGGGGGGTGGGTCTTCAGTAGAGATAGCCAGAAGCCGCTATATGCAGATAGTGTCTGAATGGGGGAATAGAATGGGAATGAATGTTTCCGAAAGGAAAACTGTGTGTATGTTGTTGAAGAAATTTTTGGCGTGCAGTAGGCCACCCAATATTCGTTTAAGGGCGGTCGGGGTCCGATACGTGCCAGAAGTAAGGTACCTTGGAGTAAAGGTTGGAGAGAGGCTGAACTTTTGGCCTCACTTGCAACATGTAAGGTAGCGCGTGACCGCTTTGGTTGGTATGCTGGTGCAAGTATTTCGCAAAGAATGGGGACTTCGATCCTGAGCGGCAAAAGTCCTGTACAAGACTGTCTTTGTTCCGTGTGCAGTGAATGCGTCATGTGTATGGGATGATATTGTGCGCCACCAGTATGCAAGGATGGGCATAAATTCAGTTCAGCGTCTGACTTTGTATGCATGTTTAAATGTATGTAGAACCCTGTCAACCGATGCGATGCACGTTCTAATGGGAGAAATTCCATGGGACCTGGAGGTGCTGTGTGGAAGCATCCACTACCGCCGACGGTGGGGCATCCCGCTTGCTGGTTGTTCGGTTATGAATGAAGAGGTTCAGGATCTTAGTCCACGCCAGTGGCGTGTATTGGTCCTGAACAAAATGTATGAAATTTGGCAACGTCGATGGGATGAAAGTATGAATGGCAGATGGACGCACATGTTCATTTTGGATGGGGGCTTTACATCTGCGTATGGATTTGAATTTGGTTTGTACCTTGGGTATTTACTCACGGGACACGGCAGTATGAATGGGTTTCTGTACATGCGTGGTCTAGCTGCGGAGGCTAGATGCCCTTGTGGGGCGGTGGAAGAGAGTGCCAAGCACCTTCTCATTGAGTGTGGCCTGTACGGGGATTTACGTGACTTAGGTGCATGTGGAATCGTAGTATATGATGAGAGTGTGGATGTAAGTGGTGTGTTAGGTATGGGAGAACGGAATGAATGTCTTAATAACATAGATTTGCCGTAGCCCTTTTTGAGAGGAGAGCGAGAATAGTACGTGAATGAGTGTGTAGCACTTTTTGAGAGGAGAGCGAGAATGGTGTGTGAATGAGTATGTGAATGACATGCAAGGTTGGCTACAACCGGGTGAAAGACCAAGGTCGATTTCGGTTATACTTTCAGGTCTTGACGAACCCGCGGACCTGAGCTGGCTTAGTGGTGCCTAGGGATTTACAAGATTCTTGACCGTAGCTCAATGAGCGGAGTATAAACCGAAGTACTCTTAAAACAAAAATTTTTACTACGGGAGTCGGTGTGCCCCACAGTGTTGGAACACACTGTGCCCGATATAAGTGAGGCGCTTTAGTGGCTGTGGTTAATACCCATATCGCTGGTACAATCTACGAATCACTAGTGGGAGATACTATTAATTATCTCGGGCACTATCTCTGCTTATGACAGTAAAGGTTAAGATAGTTCTCGCTACTAATAGTTGGAGTAATCAGCTTGTAACTGGTTACTGACTCTAAACTGCCAGTAATGGTGGTGCGTTGATTGAGCGTAACTGAATCCCTATAGTCGTAGGCGACACGTGGTTTTAAGTTGAAAGACAACTAAGTCACGTTAAATAATATATTATAACTACCCCAAACCCTATCAGTCCAGACATTTAAATTTATACTTTGCTCGATTTTCCTGTACCTTAAATCAAGGGAACATGTTCGTTAGACTTGAAATATTTTGTGCACCTAAAGTCAAGTCAATACGTGTCTGGACCATTAAAGTTAGCCTAAGCAAGATGGTCAGATGGTGGTCAGTTTGCAGTTTAAACCAACTATAAATTTTTATTTTACCAAAAAGTCTCCGTGCAAATTAATCAGTTTTCTTGCTTATCATTTTATTTTATATACGAAAAAAAAGGTTTTCTAACTAAAATTTTTAACGGTGCAAATAATTTTTTAACGTCAGTTATTTTAGTTGAAATATTTTCTATTAACAGAATTTTACTGTTAACGTATCCGAATACGATTAATAAAATTGCCCATAAAAATGTAATGAAAAATTAAATTTTAATGGATTTTTTTCCATAAAAGAAAAAATTCTTCCAATCAACTATAATATTTTATTTTTGGCTATCATCTCTCAAGAGTAGGATTTTTAAAAAAATAAAAGATATTAAAGCACACTCGATCTGGACTATTCGAATGATTGATTACCGACTTCCACGTGTTTTATTCAAGAAAATGTATTTGAAAAGTTCGTGTCTTCGGTTGATTGATAAGCTGTTCATTTGCGTATTTGAATTTGTTTTTTAGTTCAAAACACCAGGTGTGAATTACCAACCTGTCACTTAGCTATTCGTGCATTTTATACCAACGAAATCTTTGTTAACGTAGACTTCTAATCCGGAACAGGTGCGCTTAAACATGATCTGAATACACTTGTACTTTGGGTAGCATTGATACTATTTTAAAAGTTAGAAGCTGTCGAAGTTGATTTTCACAATCGAATAGCTTAAATTGCCATTTTAGAGGCTTCATTACCAAGTAATTTTCATTTCAACAAATTCCATTTTAAGCATTTAGCTCTTTTCATTAACTTTCTTTTCATGTCTTTTTGCTTTCTTTTGTTTTATGTCATTAGTTTCTGTTCATAAATTTATGCGGTAATGTTATTACATAAAATTTGTATGCGAATGAAATAAATTTTGTTAAATATTCACATCAAATTAAATTGATCGTGTATGATTAAATTTCATTTATTTTCTTTTAAATTTAATTATAACCAATTTTAAGGGTTTTTTTTTTTAAATTTATTTTGAGTAATTTTATTAAAAGTGATAGAGTGAAATGTAATGAAACTTTTGGTTTTTTGATAAATTCGGATGCAAGCTAGTGCTGAAAAGTCATAAATGCCAGGACGTACAAGTTGTTTGCGACGAGACATACGCAATCACTCCATCGAGCGAATACTCAATTTACCACCGTCACTGATACGGTTCTGGATTGCGTCATTGCCACATTTAAAGTACTTTACTAAAAGAAAAACCTTTAAGTTTATGAACATTTTCTATTTAGATTTTAATAAAAAATATTTCTATGTTGGAAATTTTACTAATATGATGAATAGTTCTAGTGAAAAATCCCCAAAAGAACATTTGATTTTGTTACCAGTTTCACTGTAAGAAGAAAGTGGTTTTTTTTTCATTTTGGATAATACTTAAAAAAATAAATATCGGCTGCAATAAAGTTTATAGCAAATATTTTGTGATACTAGAACATTTATAAAAAAAGGACATAAGCAGCTGCTCGAAAAAATTATAGCAATTCTTGGTATAAAAAGTTCATGGGCTAGAATAAAAAATGTATATTTCTGATCATTGCGTAAGAAAAATAAAAAAAAAATTGTTTTTAGGAAAGTAAAGTTAAATAAAATACCTAATAAATTTTAATTATATTATAATACGAGGGTCGTTCAATGAGTCCTTAGAAAAAGATGGTAAAAAACTTTTTTTTAAAAAAATATCCTTTTAGCTCTATACACTTTTCCAACCGTTTTTCCAAAATTTTTATCCCGTCCAAAATATAGGATTTCGGAAGTTCTGTAAAATACTCATCCGTTTGAGCAATGACGTCCTCGTTGGAAGTGAACCGTCGTCCGCCAAGCCATTGGGGAAAAGAAAATAGTCACTCGGGGCCAAATCTGGTGAATAAGCGGGATGCTGCAACAATTCCATTCTCAATTCCACGATTTTGGCCATGGAAACAGCGCAGGTGTGAACACGCGTATTGTCCTGATGCAAGAGGATTTTTTTCTTCTTCAGATGGGGGCGTTTCTCTTTGATTTCCTCGCTCAACCGTTGCAATAACGACGCGTAATACGCTCCTGTTATTGTTTTTCCTTTTTCCAAGTAGTCGATAAAAATGATGCCCTGCGAATCCCAAAAGACCGTGGCCATCACCTTGCCGGCCGATGGCACAGTTTTTGCCTTCTTCGGAGCCCGTTCACCCTTGAAAATCCACTGTGATGACTGCGGCACCCATCTTGCCCGTTCACCCTTGAAAGGGAGCCCGTTCACCCTTGAAACGCGGCACCCATCTTGCCGAAATTTTTTTCACAGACAATTTTTCATGCAAAATTGAAGCGACCTTGTGATATGCCCGTGGCCTCAACTAATTCGCGCACTTTAATTCGCCGATCGTTCAAAATCAGATCGTGGATTTTGTTGATGATTTCAGGAGTAGACACCTCAACTGGGCGTCCTGAACGATGTTCATCTTTTGTGGATGAACGGCCACGTTTAAATTCATTCACCCAATTGTAAACCGTCGCAAACACAGGTGCAGATGTGCCATGAACTGCATCCAACTCGGCTTTGATTTCTTTCGGGCTTAAGCCTTTCAAATGGAGATGTTTGATGACAGCCCTAAACTCGCTTTTTTCCATTGTTATGCAAAAATAAATGTCGTTAATTTTAATCGACGATAGAAATTGACATACGCTATGGATCGAGCTTTTGACAGCTTTCCTGTCGATAATGCTACTTACAAATAAAAAATCTTTACCGACACTACGAGCGCAATTTCTCGGTTTTTCTAAGGACTTATTGAACGACCCTCGTAATTTGACCTTGCCATTATAATATTTAATTTTACTTTTTGAATGAATATAGTGATCGTCATAATACCTCTTACATGGTTCGATCATTTTGAGGTAATTTTTTATAATTTTTTCATACACTCCGAACTGTAATCTGGTCATTTCTAGATGGATGCTCAAATATTTGACGACTGTCTGTGTAAAGACGATCTTTTGCATAGTTTTACCAAAAAAAAGAAGATCAATGCTTCAAATCGCACGGCCCTTTGTGAACCACTGATTTCAAAATTAGACATCTTCAAAACTTATCGTACAATAAAGTCAAAATTATTCATGTTGCCTGGCTTCAAGTTCAACCAAAAATAGTACGATTATTTCAAAGACGCGCCAATTTAACATACACGTACATACCAAACGACGTCAGTCTGAGAAGTGGGTGATAAATGAAACAAAGAATTATGTCTAAAAAGAGATCACATAGTCTTTTTTTAGCTCAAAAAATCCTAATATGAAAGATATAATTATTATTTTCGTAGTAATTTTGCTATTGCAATTGCCGATAAATGTTCAAGTGCATTGTCATGATGAAACCAAACAATTTACTTTGCTAAATACGGTATTCTTGTTTATAATAATAATTTCATTATTATTTCATCACAATAACAGAACAGTATTATAAAAATACAATTTTTTATAATACTGTCCTGTTATTGTTTTGCCTTTTACCATCCAAATCCTCGGTAACAGTAGCTATAAGCTTTTCTGCCGACAAAACCATTTTCGCTTTCTTTGGCACACGTCATTTATTTTGACTGAACTTTGGTTTCTGGTTTGTAATGGTGAATCTATGTTTTATCAACAGTTATGAATTGACGTAAAAATTTATTTGATTTACGCTTAAAATTGTCCTTTAAAGTCAGGTGTTAGCAAATGCGGCCGATAGCTCTATCATAACCAAAATCTTATCTAAGGTATTGCCTACACGTTTTTTGATATATTTACCATTTACTCGATGGCTTTCTAAGACAGTATTTTTATTATTCATCTCCTCGATGGTCACCTAAACTGAACGTTCTGGAAATTCACTATCACTTGTGCTCGTATGACTACGACAAAATTCTGTAAACCACTTTTAAATCATTCTATATGATGGTAAGGAGTCTACATAATATTTTTTAAACTTGTTTCTGGTATATTATTAACATACGAAATTCCTATTTTTTTCCATGTTTAACCTTGTCTAATTTCAATTGCTGCCTAAATTAAACTAATGAACAGATGGTTATAAACTTTGGTATGCCGTTTTTTTAAGGATGTTAAATGATAAAAAAATATCGCTTTCCTAATATTAGCCATATTTCTTGCATATTTCACTGACTTATCAGACTGACCTAGTAGACAATCACTTTTTGCGGATACAATGACTTTTTCACAATTACTCGTCTTCAGATATTTAAAGTCCCGTATATGTTAAGTTTGCCCATTGACTTATCCACTAGCCCATAAATGAGCCGCACTGCTGACGAGCGTAAGCGTTTCTCGAAGGGCGCTATCATAGTATCACCACTTTTATAGAAATTGTAATTGAATTCTTGCCAAAAAAAAAAGTATTGTACTTTTTAAACTACAAAATTGTACACAAAAAGTTTCAATAAAATTAATTAATTTTGGTTTTATTTCAAAAAGATTTTAATATATAAATTTTTGTTAAATCCTTTTAAGAAATTAGTCCGAATATTTATCAATTTAAATTAACACAATTTATTGCCTACAAAATTTAAAAAAAAAAAAAATTTATTTTAAAAAAATTATCTAAATTTGTAAATATTTTTTTTTCTTTTAAAATTAACTTATTTTAATAAGAAATCTTATATAATAAAAAGCTAAAACTTAAATTTATTTTCATACAAAAAGTAATCCAATATTTATCAAAAGTATTATTATGGCTTAAAATTACCTAGTAGAGAGTCCATCTATAAAAAAATAAACCAACTAACCGAAAATCAACTTTTCTTTGACAATTTTATTATCAAAATAATCGTTCTCCAATTGCAACTTTTCGTACGCTTTTGCCATTTTATGGTCGTAATAATCGTCCAACTGCTCGCTATTCGTCGAATTGTTAAAAATTTCGAGCGTCCATTTTCTTTACATAATGTTCAAGTGCCAATAAGATAAAGAACCGCTCGAAATAATAAAAATATTGCTGCCGTTCAGGCAAATGTTGCTGAAGACCGCAATTTGTCGATTCCAAGACATTCTCAAGAATTGGGCCTGTCTCAAACTACAACTTGGCGGATTTTGAGAAAGGATTTGGACTTGCATCCGTATAAAATTGTTATCACTCAAAAACTGAAGCCATTGGACCACCGTAAACGTCGTGAATTTGCTGATTTTGTCTTTGAACAACTTGAAAACGATAACGATTTTTTTACGAAAATCATCTTCTCCGATGAGGCTCACTTTAATCTGAGTGGTGCGGTAAATAAACAAAACTGTCGATTCTGGTGCGAAGAAAATCAACAAATTATTCATGAACACCCATTACATTCACCTAAATGACAGTTTGGTGTGGTTTTTGGTTTGGTGGAATCATCGGTCCCTACTTCTTTCGAAATGAAGCTGGTAACACCGTTACTATCGATGATAACCAACTTTTTATGACCGAAATTGGAAGAAGTCGATCTTAACAACATCTGGTTCTAACAAGACGGGGCTACGTGCCACACAGCACGTGCAACAACCGAATTATTGCGAGAAAAGTTTGGAGATTCAATTATTTCAAGAAATTGTGACATTGAATGGCCTCCAAGAAGTTGTGATTTAACACTATTAGACTATTTCTTGTAGGGTTATTTGAAGTCATTGGTCTTTAGCAATAAACCAGACTCTCTTTAGGCTTTAGAAGTCAATATTGAACATGCTATTCATGACATACGACTTGATTTAGTGTAAAAAGTGCTCGAAAATTAGGTTTATCGAATTCGTTCCTGCAAAAGAAGTCGTGGAAGCCATTTGAATGACGTTTTATTTAGAACTTAATTGTATCAATTGTACTTCACATTAAATAGAAAACATTTGAATTTCCTTAACAATTAGTGTGTTTTTTTAAAAAGAAATCATATCACTCTTATTAAAAAATCCTTTATATACAAGGGTCGTTCAATAAGTCCTTAGAAAAAGGTGGGAAAAAACTATTTTTTAAAAAAAAAATATCCTTTTAGCTCTAAACACTTTTCTAACTGTTTTTCCAAAATTTTTATCCCGTCCAAAAAATAGGATTTCGGAAATTCTGCAAAATACTCATCCGTTTGAGCAATGACGTCCTCGTTGGAAGTGAACCGTCGTCCGCCAAGCCATTTCTTCAGATTGGGGAAAAGAAAATAGTCACTCGGGGCCAAATCTGGTGAATAAGCGGGATGCTGCAACAATTCCATTCTCAATTCCACAATTTTGGCCACGGAAACAGCGCAGGTGTGTACACGCGCATTGTCCTGATGCAAGAGGATTTTTTTCTTCTTCAGATGGGGGCGTTTCTCTTTGATTTCCTCGCTCAACCGTTGCAATAACGACGCGAAATACGCTCCTGTTATTGTTTTTCCTTTTTCCAAGTAGTCGATAAAAATGATGCCCTGCGAATCCCAAAAGACCGTGGCCATCACCACGGTAGTGGTGTAGTAGTATATCCAGGTTTCGTGCACAGTGACATATTGACGAAGGAATTTGGCAGGATTGCGATGAAAGAGTGCCAACATGGCCTCAGAGTCCACTACACGATTCCGCTTATTCTCCTCTGAGAGCAAACGCGGCACCCATCTTGCCGAAATTTTTTTCACAGACAAATTTTTCATGCAAAATGACTGTACCTTGTGATATGTCCATGGCCTCAACTAATTCGCGCACTTTAATTCGCCGATCGTTCAAAATCAGATCGTGGATTTTGTCGATGATTTCAGGAGTAGACACCTCAACTGGGCGTCCTGAACGATGTTCATCTTTTGTGGATGAACGGGCACGTTTAAATTCATTCACCCAATTGTAAACCATCGCAAACACAGGTGCAGATGTGCCATGAACTGCATCCAACTCGGCTTTGATTTCTTTCGGGCTTAAGCCTTTCAAATGGAGATGTTTGATGACAGCCCTAAACTCGCTTTTTTCCATTGTTATGCACAAATAAATGTCGTTAACTTTAATCGACGATAGAAATTGACCTACGCTATGGATCGAGCTGAAATTTTGACAGCTTTCCTGTTGATAATGCTACTTACAAAAAAATCATTACCGACACAACGAGCACAATTTCTTGGATTTTCTAAGGACTTATTGAACGACCCTCGTAATATCAGACAGCCCAGCTGCATAGAAAGCTCTTCTCTTATCTGACGTCCAATCCAAGCTAGTTTGAGATACACTCACGGTCCTAAAT
Organism: Atherix ibis; assembly: GCA_958298945.1. Lineage (NCBI taxonomy): Eukaryota > Metazoa > Arthropoda > Insecta > Diptera > Athericidae > Atherix > Atherix ibis. The sequence continues at coordinate 41,066,294 of OY282610.1, forward strand.
TAACTGGCTAAATACAACTAGCAGACAAACTTGTCAAAAGGGGAGCAACTACTCCGTTCATTGGACTACAACCCTTCTGTGGCTAATACGGGACTAAAAGCGCATACTGGAGCATGAATCAATCTGAAAAATTCATCACCTTTTCTAAAAAAAAGAAGGCAACAAAGGTCCTTAAATTCAAAAAACAGTTCTAAGGCTATTGACTGGCTGCTGCCTATTAAAATGTTCTAAAAGAAAATTCAAACTTTTCTTTTTTCTCATTTTTTTCTATCTTCAATATTTAAACGGTACAAAAAAAAAGAAGACACAAAATGGGGGAGAATTTAATATTAAAAACGGATGAAAATATAGAAAATAATTATAATCCGCCTGAAGTTGGGTGGTAAAAATTATTTTTTTTTTTATTAATCCACAAGAATACAATTTGGTGAAACTTCAGTTATAAACCACTTTTGCTTATCTTAATAAGATGGCCAAATCTGACGGAACAAAATCTATCGTTTTTGCTCCGAAGAGGATAAAATATCGAAGCATCAACTCAGCTATTACAATGCCATTCCGCGCCAGAGACTTCGGCATCTTGATTTGCTATACTATCTTCAGTAAAAACCTTATTGGCCTGCTATAATATCTTCAGTATACACTGCAGATCGATGTCTACAATGTATACTGAAGATAAAATAAACGGTAGCGTATCGATACACTGTACTCGAAGAACCAAAATAAATATGATCAATTTTTTTTAAAATCTAGTTGCCTGCGATATGAACGAAATAGTTTACGTTAGATTGTGAATTAGTTATTTTTTCCATTTATTGCTGCTGTATTGGAGTAGAATGAACTTTTGCTGTTGTTATTGGTGAGCATCTAGTTGCTAATGCAAGCTGTGCAATGGTACCTATAAGCTCAGCAATTTCAACAATAAAAGTTCAGTCGACTCTAATACAGCAGCAACAATCACAACTCCAATCAAAGCATCAAAATCATTTACAGTAGATTAATGTCTATTAATGTGCAACATTCCTGCTACCATGTATACATGTATACTTAGTTTTGCCTTTGAGAGACCTTTATCAAGTTTGAGACACAGCTTTTTATCACAAGACCTTTATCAAGAGTTACGGGTTATTCACCACAAAACACCTTATTGGCAGAAGTGGTTTTGAGACCATGTGCTTCTTGCTAATTTCCTTATATTATTATTATTATTATTATTATTATAATTATTATTATCCTCGATAAAAAGGAATGCAAAAAAAAAAATTATATTCAGAAAGTTTATATTATCTTCAATCATTTTCACGAGTAATAACGCTACGCTAAACTTAATTTCTATACTTAAAAAGGATAAGAAATATATTATTCAGTTTTATATAATTCTAAAAGTATAAATAACTAACTTTATAGAAATTGTCATAAAACATTTCCTAATATAGGGTAATAACATAGACTATAATATTTATTATTTATAAATTCTTTTAGATTTTCAGTTTTTCCATAAATTTCTACTTCTGATAAGGCCAAATTCAGCACATTTAAATAATTATTTTTATGCTTTCCTTTTTAAATATTTACTTAGTAAGCTTTTTCATAACAATAATGCACATGTGTTTCCATCGAAAAGAGTAAATTCCTAGTCAGGTACTTTGAAAATGAACATTCCAAGATTACCAACAAAACAAACAAAAAAATAAGAGAAAACAATAAAACTAAAGCGTTGGCAAATAACGAAGATAATCAGCTATTTGTAAAATTAATGATAAATAAACCATATTAAAATATGAATATTCATGCACCGAGTAATTTTTCATATTTGCTTCTTAAGTTGAAAGGATTTTACACTTATATAAAAAATTTTACACATTTTCTGTATATTTGTTTGAAATGGAAAATAAGAAAACGAAGAATATTTTATATATTTGGAATTTTCTCAGAAATTGTTTTAATTTTATTAATTTTTATCTTCAACACTAAGTCAAATAACTGTCATTATGAATTATTGGATGATAAGCGCCATCTTTGAGAAATTAAAATAAACTGTTTTATTCTCGTTGTATTTTAATGATATTATATTGTGATTATTGTTTAAATTTATTTATTTTGATTTTTTTATTATAAAACTATTTTCCTAGAAATAAATAGATGGACAAATATAAATTTATATTAAATAAATATAAAACCGTAAAGAGAAAAAAAAACTAATAATAAAACTACAGCAATTTTGTTAGAAAAAAATAAAGTCTAAAAATATAAACATTTTATTAAAAAGTCCTTTTGAAAATGGGATTTTGCATACAAATAAACGAGTACTGAGTGGTTGTAGAGGGGCAACTAAAGTTTTCCGAATGGAATGCCTAAAATAAAGAAACTTTAGGAATGTGGAGATTATGTCTGAAATGCCTGAAACGGAGCAATTTATTGTTCATTGTGTACGTAAATGTACACCCCTTAAATTACCCCTTTCGAGATGGATTCGACTTCTTGTACCTTATTTGAACTTGGACTGAGGATACAACTACTCGTAAGTAAACTGTTTACCTTCTAACCGAGTGTATAAGAGCACTTGTGTGCCAGCCGATATACTCGTTCGTTTTTGTATTTGTACATTTGTAAACTATGTATTGATATGACTGCCATTAAATAGGATAGGGTGGATTACAATAGGGTATTTAGCCTTTTTTCCCTTATTTTAATCGGTTGTCAAATATTTGCATATCTAAAAAGCTCAACAGCTCTCCTTTTACTATTCAATCGAAGTTTGTTGTTTTATTATGTGACCTTTTTCTCTCTTGTTTAACTTGGTCTTCTATACGATTAAAAGTCTTTCTTTATTTTTCTGATTTCTTTTCATTTTAGTACAAGTCCTCAAAATCTACACATTCTCTTACAATTTATTTATACAGATTGTAAATATGACTAACTTCTTATGAATAGTGCTACCAAAAACCAGAAATATTCTGGGATATATTTAACGTTTATAGTCTGGTATCAGAATTGAATGTATTCCTCGTAAAAGCCAAGCCCTCAACAATAGCCGATAATTTATTTATAAAAGTGCTGGCGTCATTCGGTTATGTTGCTGATGAAACGTCGCTGAGAACGTCCATATTTACGAGTAAGCCATAATTTTTTTATATTCAGAGAATGTATATACGAATTTCGCCTTTGATTATTTTCTTTTCGATAATTTTACAACACTGGTTAATAATTATGGTCACGAAAAACCGAATGGAATTGTGGGTAGTGTCTGGTATCATTTGAATAGTAATTGGTAGCTAAAGTGATCCATCTATTCGGCTGTTCTAATGGCAATATTGTAAAAGGCGAAAAAGAAATCAAATAGGAATATTTGGAAAAATTAAGTCAGCATATTTTTGGAAAATGTAGCCTTTCAATAATGAAATAGAGTGACTGGAAAAACTTATTAGAAAGGCAACCCCGATATTGGGTTGAGTCTCTAAGGGTGTGTACGGGACATCATCAGTTCATTTTCACAGACATCAAAGAATATTATTTTGGGTATATTAAAAATTCATATAAATTTCAAGGCGAAAAGATTTTTTTCATATTCCTTAACTATTCGATACTCTGGCATAAAAAATTTACATTTTTAATGTCATGATTTTCCTGCGGCATTGATATAATAAATTTTTCCCAATAATAAATTTCAATATAAATTATTTTTATAGTAAAATGTTGCTAGTTTTTACAGTAAATAAAATTCCCTACCTCATGGCTAGGCAACTTACTCTTTAGATATTAGTTGGTCGAAAAAGTAAGTGGTGGTTTCCGGCAGATGGAGTTAAAAGCAAATAGTGTATCAAAAATTATTCAAGTTCGAAAATTGACCAGAATAAAGAGAAAATTAACTATATTTAATAATATAAATTCGACCGATGTGACAATATATCGCAAAGGTGCATATTTTCGTTTAGAAAATTTCAATGTTAAAGATCAGGTCCGTTTTTGGTGTGCCAATTACCGAGAAATATCATGAAATTCTTGATAAAAAAACCGAGAATATCAACAGTCATGACAAAGCTTATGAATTAAAAATTCATTATGAAACCGTTTGTGAAAGGCTTTGTTCTAAAAGAAACTCTTTATTTGAACGTCTCATGAACTGAGTGTGAAAAATAAGATAAACCTACTTAACATCTGAGATACGCTGCTGAAGCGCAGTAAAATCGAGCCATTTCTAACCATAACTGACGTTGACTACGATAATATTGTTCGAAAGAGAAAAAATAATGAAATTCCTTAAAAAAATCGAGTAAGACCAGCATGCCAGTAGTTATGACATAGCTTATGAATTAAATATTCATTATAGAACTATTTTAAACTATTTGCGAAAGGTTTTAGGCGTCTCATGAATTGATTATGAAAAACATAGTTGAGCTGCTGAAGCACAACAAAATCGAGCCATTTTTAAAACTAATCATATTCGGTAATAAAGAGATGGATAAAATATGAGAATATCGTTCGAAAAAGATTATGGAAAAAGAAATATTAATGATCACAAACGATTTTAAAGCTAGGATTAATGGCTAATAAGGTTATGCCATGTGTATGGTGGGATTGGAAGGGAATCGTTCATTATGAACTGTTACTATTCGGTCAAACTGTTAACTTAGTGCTGTAGATTACGCCAAATAATTGAGATAAATCGGCTAGAGTTGACTTTTCCGACAATCGAATATTATAACGATATTTTTGCACACTAGTCTACTCAACGCCGTTTAACTGTGGCAACAGCTTCAGAAAAATCGTGTACTGTGGGTAAACTTAAACCCTGTAGCTTATTGTCAAGCACGTTTTCAAATTGTTTTAGAACACATCTTAATACCAATGACGATTTGTGCAATACTGAATTCAATAACAGTTGAAGGTTCATACCTCTTGGTGCAGGTTTCCATAGGTCGGTGGGATCATCTCCTTTTTATGTACGAAAATGCAAATGCTTACTCCGCTCAAACCATAAAAGAATATCGTTAGAATTAAAATTATGAAGTTGAGAACCCAAAAACCAGATATTAACCCATCTGAATCTAATAATATCAATGTCAAATTAACCACAATATATTATTAGAAATACAATATTAGAACTAAAAATCTATTAAAAATTTCATCAGTTTTTTTTAAATAAATTTTCATAAAATTCTCTAAACTAATATTAAATTTTTCATATCCTAAAATTATAGAGATAATAAAAAAAGTACATTCAATTTAAAGGCAATAAAATTATCTGTCTAATAATCTATGACATATTTGGAAATACAAGCTAAAATATAGAAAATATGCCTTTAAATGTGAAAGTACTACTACTCAACATTCCGTTCTGTTTTCACAAAGTGTAGTTTAACCCAAACAAAAATCCATATTAGAAATATGCAAAATTTCTAAAATTCCTGGTTAAAAAAAAAAAAAACATTATATAAAATAGAGAATCCATTATGGAATATTTTCCAAGAAACCTCCTTCAAAAGATAACCTAAGAAAAGCTTAGAGGAATTCGCATCGAAACAGTTTAAGTCAAAATAAATACTCTTCAAAATTTGGTGAAGATTTCCCCTTATTTTTCGGATTAGTTAGTAGATAATTATAAATAATAATACCACAAAATAGAGGACAAAATTTTGCCATCTGATTTATCCAATTCTAATCAGATTTATTGTCATTAAACTTCCAAACTTTTATCTAATCTGTAAATTGAAATTTCTCGTTTGGCGAATAAATGTGAATTTACGTCATTTTGGCTATTTTTGTATCAGTTTAAGACCCCTCCAGTTATATTAATTTAAATAAAATTTTAGATACAATAATTTCGGAGGAAATGTTTTGAATTTATGAAAAAGTTTATTCTCAGATAAGGGATGTTAATATAAATAATTTGTAAGATTTCAACTTTTTCGCCCCCATATTTAATTAGAAATTTTCAGACAATAATTCTATTGACGCATAAGTAATGCTCGTGTTTAGTTGATATGGAAATGGAAAAGACTTTACTGAAAATATCATTTTTTATACGAAACCTTAATAAAAAATTCAATTTTATTCGATATTAAATAGAAATGGGCATTTTTTAATAAAAATACTATGAAATGTGAAACCATATGTGTATAAGCGATTATATTAGTGCTATTTACCAATCGATAGAAGGAGGCATTAACTTTTGCAATCCTCACCAAACCTTAGACGGATACAGGGTGTGTCCGATTTGATAAAAGTCACCATCATCATCTGCATTTCCAACAGAAGTCACCATCCAATCCCAGGTGTCTCGACATGTCATTTGACGTTTTTCATAATATGAACTAAGGAATCACCACCAACCTAGGGAATAATCTTTCAAACTGAGGATTTTTCGGATACCCTCTTTATATCAATACCGGCTATTTTTATATGTGGACCAGCGAATGAGGTAGAACGATCACAAATGTTAGGAGGGAGGTATTGGTTGAATCCTTTGCACTTCCTTTTCTCAATGTTAGAGAGAGGTAAGCTTTGGGGCACTCTTCCAATGGGAAGAGAGCCTACGGAATATCCCTCACGAGACTGCCCCTTTTATTCTTCGGATACGGTGGAGAAGATCATGGAGACCTTATCCAGCGAAGAGGAAGGATAATACAATACATCAAAGGGTATTGCCTGAGTCGTTCGCTGTTTTTTCCCAACTTTTCCAATTTTTCCAATTTTTCCAATTTTTCCAATTTTTCCAATTTTTCCAATTTTTCCAATTTTTCCAATTTTTCCAATTTTTCCAATTTTTCCAATTTTTCCAATTTTTCCAATTTTTCCAATTTTTCCAATTTTTCCAATTTTTCCAATTTTTCCAATTTTTCCAATTTTTCCAATTTTTCCAATTTTTCCAATTTTTCCAATTTTTCCAATTTTTCCAATTTTTCCAATTTTTCCAATTTTTCCAATTTTTCCAATTTTTCCAATTTTTCCAATTTTTCCAATTTTTCCAATTTTTCCAATTTTTCCAATTTTTCCAATTTTTCCAATTTTTCCAATTTTTCCAATTTTTCCAATTTTTCCAATTTTTCCAATTTTTCCAATTTTTCCATTTTTTCCATTTTTTCCAATTTTTCCAATTTTTCCAATTTTTCCAATTTTCCAATTTTTCCAATTTTTCCAATTTTTCCAATTTTTCCAATTTTTCCAATTTTTCCAATTTTTCCAATTTTTCCAATTTTTCCAATTTTTCCAATTTTTCCAATTTTTCCAATTTTTCCAATTTTTCCAATTTTTCCAATTTTTCCAATTTTTCCAATTTTTCCAATTTTTCCAATTTTTCCAATTTTTCCAATTTTTCCAATTTTTCCAATTTTTCCAATTTTTCCAATTTTTCCAATTTTTCCAATTTTTCCAATTTTTCCAATTTTTCCAATTTTTCCAATTTTTCCAATTTTTCCAATTTTTCCAATTTTTCCAATTTTTCCAATTTTTCCAATTTTTCCAATTTTTCCAATTTTTCCAATTTTTCCAATTTTTCCAATTTTTCCAATTTTTCCAATTTTTCCAATTTTTCCAATTTTTCCAATTTTTCCAATTTTTCCAATTTTTCCAATTTTTCCAATTTTTCCAATTTTTCCAATTTTTCCAATTTTTCCAATTTTTCCAATTTTTCCAATTTTTCCAATTTTTCCAATTTTTCCAATTTTTCCAATTTTTCCAATTTTTCCAATTTTTCCAATTTTTCCAATTTTTCCAATTTTTCCAATTTTTCCAATTTTTCCAATTTTTCCAATTTTTCCAATTTTTCCAATTTTTCCAATTTTTCCAATTTTTCCAATTTTTCCAATTTTTCCAATTTTTCCAATTTTTCCAATTTTTCCAATTTTTCCAATTTTTCCAATTTTTCCAATTTTTCCAATTTTTCCAATTTTTCCAATTTTTCCAATTTTTCCAATTTTTCCAATTTTTCCAATTTTTCCAATTTTTCCAATTTTTCCAATTTTTCCAATTTTTCCAATTTTTCCAATTTTTCCAATTTTTCCAATTTTTCCAATTTTTCCAATTTTTCCAATTTTTCCAATTTTTCCAATTTTTCCAATTTTTCCAATTTTTCCAATTTTTCCAATTTTTCCAATTTTTCCAATTTTTCCAATTTTTCCAATTTTTCCAATTTTTCCAATTTTTCCAATTTTTCCAATTTTTCCAATTTTTCCAATTTTTCCAATTTTTCCAATTTTTCCAATTTTTCCAATTTTTCCAATTTTTCCAATTTTTCCAATTTTTCCAATTTTTCCAATTTTTCCAATTTTTCCAATTTTTCCAATTTTTCCAATTTTTCCAATTTTTCCAATTTTTCCAATTTTTCCAATTTTTCCAATTTTTCCAATTTTTCCAATTTTTCCAATTTTTCCAATTTTTCCAATTTTTCCAATTTTTCCAATTTTTCCAATTTTTCCAATTTTTCCAATTTTTCCAATTTTTCCAATTTTTCCAATTTTTCCAATTTTTCCAATTTTTCCAATTTTTCCAATTTTTCCAATTTTTCCAATTTTTCCAATTTTTCCAATTTTTCCAATTTTTCCAATTTTTCCAATTTTTCCAATTTTTCCAATTTTTCCAATTTTTCCAATTTTTCCAATTTTTCCAATTTTTCCAATTTTTCCAATTTTTCCAATTTTTCCAATTTTTCCAATTTTTCCAATTTTTCCAATTTTTCCAATTTTTCCAATTTTTCCAATTTTTCCAATTTTTCCAATTTTTCCAATTTTTCCAATTTTTCCAATTTTTCCAATTTTTCCAATTTTTCCAATTTTTCCAATTTTTCCAATTTTTCCAATTTTTCCAATTTTTCCAATTTTTCCAATTTTTCCAATTTTTCCAATTTTTCCAATTTTTCCAATTTTTCCAATTTTTCCAATTTTTCCAATTTTTCCAATTTTTCCAATTTTTCCAATTTTTCCAATTTTTCCAATTTTTCCAATTTTTCCAATTTTTCCAATTTTTCCAATTTTTCCAATTTTTCCAATTTTTCCAATTTTTCCAATTTTTCCAATTTTTCCAATTTTTCCAATTTTTCCAATTTTTCCAATTTTTCCAATTTTTCCAATTTTTCCAATTTTTCCAATTTTTCCAATTTTTCCAATTTTTCCAATTTTTCCAATTTTTCCAATTTTTCCAATTTTTCCAATTTTTCCAATTTTTCCAATTTTTCCAATTTTTCCAATTTTTCCAATTTTTCCAATTTTTCCAATTTTTTCAATTTTTTCAATTTTTCCAATTTTTCCAATTTTTCCAATTTTTCCAATTTTTCCAATTTTTCCAATTTTTCCAATTTTTCCAATTTTTCCAATTTTTCCAATTTTTCCAATTTTTCCAATTTTTCCAATTTTTCCAATTTTTCCAATTTTTCCAATTTTTCCAATTTTTCCAATTTTTCCAATTTTTCCAATTTTTCCAATTTTTCCAATTTTTCCAATTTTTCCAATTTTTCCAATTTTTCCAATTTTCAAAGGGAAGATATCAATTTTCCTGCAGAACGCAGAGTGGAAGACGTCGAACGGTTTTAATATGACCGACTCGACCAATATAGCGTATAGGAGAGAAAGGCATGTTCAATTTAAGATGCTAGTCTTCTGTTGTTGTTGTTGTTTGTAAGGTCCCTTAGACATGTACCAGGGGCCACTTCATAGCGCCACGACCGTGAGGCCATTTGGCGACTTCATAGTACGTATGGGAAGTTATCTGAGAGAGACTGGTCTGTGGTTAGTAGTATAGAATACTAAGAATTTTGTTATATTTTGTGGAGCAAATTAGTATGTTGTAGAAGTTTTAATGGGAGACTAGGGAATGGAGTTGTTGCGTCCAGCAGCTCCATAATGGGAGGAATCCTGCACACGAAGTAATTCTTTGTTATGTTGCATTCCTGTAGAGTAGGATTGGCATAAAGACCGATTGGTGTTGCCAAACAGGTAGTTATGAGTAAGAGCTGTATGTTCAATCCGGATTCTGAGGAGCTTCCGCACCCAGAATTTCGATATGGATGTTGAATAGACTGGTTTATTAGTGGTTGTCCAATGATGTGTCACTATTGGTCCAGTCATCGTGTCTGCGGGTAGCTAATGGTGTTAGTTGACATTCTGTTAGTAGGCGAGGCAGATTGGAAAAGACTGTGATCACTGGCCGACGGAGTGTCGTTCCAGCCACTTGTCAGCACTTTCATTACCCACAATTCCTATATGCCTCGGCATCCATTGCAACTCTACACTCCTATTGCTAAGTAGGCTATGACGAATTGCGCTAAATACTGGATCACTCGATGAGCCACAAATGGCTTTAAGGGTGGCAAGACCCACAGCTCACCGTAATATGGAGCTGCCCTATAAAAGAGGATTCCACAACATAGTGCGCGGGTGCTGCAGGCAAAAGCTCGATGACCGAAAAGATGTAGTATCGGTGTCAGCGGCGGCATCCGTGAATAGCAGTCGATGATCTTTTAATCCGTGCAACTGCTCAAGGAAAAGTTTCCTATATACCTGTTAAGAGAAGCAGTCACTTTCAACTTTGCTCCCAACCACGTTTTTCAATCTGAGTGTGGATGGGAAGTTTTGAAAACGAGAAGGAGGTTGGATGAATTGCTTTCAAGGTGGGATATTAATCTGGATAACGATGATGAGTTCCTTTTTGAACTAGGGGAGATGATAATGTTTTTGATTAAAGTGTGGAGAGGGTAATTTGGAAGGCATAGATTTTTGTAATTTAAATTTAGACGAGCTTTTTTAAGATAGAAAAAGATAGGTTTTCGACCAGTTTCTATCAGTATGGATTTCGACCAGTTTCAAGACTGCTGCACTGGCTAGTCTTTTTCCCTGCTATGGGCATACTCTAATTACTTCAGTTTGTCTTACCTTACTTTTGCTGCTGACTAAAATTTTTACCATTCGGAGAATGGTGTTAACTATGTCAAGAGCATTTTTAATCTGAAGATTCCATTTTCCTCCACGGGCAATTGAGATACCCAGAATCTTTTGGGTGGGGAGGGAAGGGGCTCAGTGACGAATAAGATATACTACTTTTTTTTACAAATATAAAGGCAAGGTGGGTTTGATGTACAGATCACCGCATCGTTTATGCTGCTCCAAGTGTTGATGTTGCGAATGGCGTTATTAGTTTGATATTGAAGATCAGCATCAATACAAGTATAAAAATATTGTCAGCGTATAAAGGAGTGAATATACATATTGAATAGGATCGTTTCCATTTCGCGTTTTGACGAAAAATGACCGTTGGCGCGTACCGTGAAGGTTCTACCAGTTAGGAAGGAACGTACAAGTGGAAGCTAGAGTTTTTATCATACGACCCTATTGGGTAAGAGGATAATAAAGAAAAACAATTAAATACTGCGCGGTCATTATTACTAGAGTCAAGAGTGCCAACATCTCGGCAAGATGAACTTGTATTCTTAATGCTCAAGACTTAATTGATATTTCAGAGTACATCATACGAATTACAGCAGTATAGCCCTACTGGACAAGACGAATGATAGGTGTGGGGTCCTAAAAGATCATGGAGAGGTCCTTTTCTGTGGATTACGATGCAGGATAAAATTTTCAAGCCACATATTCCCGAAAAAATAGTATACCGAACGAATCTATAATATTCCTGTATGAGAAATATTCAGAGCCTTATTAAGGATATCGAGTAATTCAATAACTGACGGTTACTGAACTTTTAAATTGCTGTTCAAATTTTCCGGTTACTTTCATATCCACATGAGAAATAACCCAGAATTTGTTGGTAAATTTTATACTTAAATATCCAATGTCTTGCAATCGATATTATGCTTTTCGGGTAACAAATATGGTTTCTTTTTTATTCTGTATTGTAATTTTACTCTTAAATTATAGTAAACCATTTTCTCTTTATGATAACACCCTCACTTATTTGCAAAAATACGTTCAGCTCTTATAGGATTGGTGTATGAAATTTTACATTAAATTTAAAATAAAAAAGAACATTAAAAAAATTTACTAATAACAGTTCGGCTGAAAAGTTTATAAGGTTGACGTCTAGATGGCGCCTCTTGCAAAAATCTACTTAATTATCACAAAGCACCATGCTTCAAATGATTCCTGTCAAAATTTGATTGGTTCGTGAGATATAGCATTTTGAGTGGAGCAACTTTTGTTATTGAAAAAAAAATGGATAAAGACGAATTTCGTGTATTGATAAAGCATTGCTTTTTGATGAAAAAAAATACAGTGGAAACCAAAGCATGGTTTGACAAACGTTATCCGGACTCTGCTCCAGCTATTTCAAGTGTGGAATATTGGTTTCGTCAATTTCGAACTGGTCGTACGAGCACAGTTGATGCAGAACGCAGTGGACGCCCAAAAGAGGTGGTTACGGCAGAAAACATCAAAAAAATCCACAAAATAATTTTAAATGACAGTAAAGTGAAGTTGAGCGAGATAGCTGAGACTCTGAAGATATCGAAAGAGCGTGTTGGACATATCGTTCATGAATATTTGGGCATGCGAAAGCTGTGTGCAAAATGGGTGCCGCGTGAGCTCACTGTGGACCGAAAACAACAACGTGTTGATGATTCTGAGCAGTGTTTGGAGCTGTTAAAGCGCAATAAACCCGAATTTTTGCGTCGATATGTGACAATGGATGAAACATGGCTCCGTCACTACACTCCAGAGTCCAATCGGCAGTCGGCAGAGTGGAAAGCGAGCGACGAACCGAATCCAAAGCGTGGAAAGACGCAACAGTCGGCTGGCAAGGTGATGGCGTCTGTATTTTGGGATGCGCATGGTATAATATTCATTGACTATCTCCAGAAGGGACAGACGATCAACAGCGACTATTATATAGCGTTATTGGATGGTTTGAAGAAAGAAATCGCTAAGAAATGGCCTCATTTGAAGAAGAAAAAAGTGTTGTTTCACCAAGACAATGCACCGTGTCACAAGTCGATGAAAACGATGGTCAAACTCAATGACTTGGGCTACGAATTGCTTCCCCATCCACCGTATTCTCCAGATCTTGCCCCAGCGACTTTTTCCTGTTTGCAGACCTCAAGAGAATGCTCGCTGGCAAGAAATTTAAGACCGATGATGAAGTGATTGCCGAAACTGAGGCCTATTTTGAGGCAAAACCGAAAGAGTACTATAAAAATGGTATCGAAAAGTTGGAAGATCGCTATAATCGCTGTATCGCCCTCGAAGGCAACTATGTTGAATAATTAAAATGAATTTTGCAAAAAAAAATATTTTTGCTGTGTTATCTTATAAACTTTTCAGCCGAACTGTTACTAGGAGACGTATTCTTATAACTGAAAGTGTTTAACTAAAAATAATTTATTAATTCTTTATTTTTTAATTTAATATTTTCAATTTTTCTTTGACGAATTCCTTATTTGATCATTTAGATATTTATGTTCAGTGGAGAAACTACAGAATCATTTCGATAAACTAAAAAGTAGCATGAGTTGTTAATTATAAATATTCGAAAAATTTCATTATAACTTAAATCAAAAAAAGATATTTTAGAACCTTCTACTTCTATGCAAAAATAGATAAATTTCTGATAGTAAGATATACAAAACCAAACACGACTACTACTACTAATAATAATAATAATAATAATAATGATGGTAAATATGGATATTTTCTTTAACAAAAAAATATGATAAATCCAATAAGGGATATATCATAGTTCAAGTGATCCTATACAGAAAGGAAAGGATAAAAATCATCTTAAAATAGGGAAATATTATATCTTAAAAGAGAATATAAAACTTTTAGTAAAGCTCTTAAAACTTAAGTAAGATATCCAGTTTTATAGGAAACCATTTGGAAGATATTTGAAAATTATTCAATGAAAAATAACGAAATTTTCCATTTCCTTTTATGACTTGCTAGAATCTCCTCTACTATACGAGTACACACTTGTACGTAATGGGAATATTTTTTATGATATTATTATTACTATTATTATAATTATTATTATTATGATTATTGTATATAGTATTCGTATTCATACTTGTGTTTTGTATGTTTCCTATGTGTAACATATTATAGCAAAGTTTATAGCATTTCATAATAGCAAAATTATGAGTTTTTCCATTGTGAAAATAAAAAGGTCAATAGAATCCTGCACTGTTGCTATTATCACGATTACAATAATACTCATAGTGGATAAATGCAGAGAAATCGCTGAGCTAAGGGATTTATTATTAAAAAAAAAAAAAAACAGAAAAGAACTTGAACATTAAAAGCACAAACTGTTGGATAAAACCACTTGAACTCATTCTAAATAGGAGAAATTTTCCAAAACTGATAAAAACTAAAAACTCTGATATTTTTTTAAGGTCTTCTGATATTGTAAGATTTACAATTTGAACACATTGTTTTTCATTTTATTTTTAGCTATAAATGCAATGTGAAAATGTCCAAAGTTTGGTGAAAATTTCTTATAAAACTTTTTCAAGTACTAGAACGTGTACGAGAAAAATATTTGTTTTTAATATTAACTATTGCAAATTATACATTTATACATGTGTGTCTATTATTTTTTTAAAAGTTTTCATACAAAACGAAAATTTAAGAAAATATAGATTTAAGAAAAAACAGCCCTAAATTCAAATGAGGTTTAGGAAAAAATTCCAATTTTTATGTTGTAAATTATTTCTAAGTCGTTTGCTTGGAATTTTATTTATGCTTCAATAAAGTAAATGTTTGAGGATGACCAATTTGAACTTATAGACTTACATTAAAATATAAATCATACTCAAAAATTTGTAAAAACTAAATTTCATTGAAAAAGTAACTCGTATAGATACCAATATAATATTGTACGTTTTAAAATTTTCTACAATTGGAAATTTTTTTTAAAATTTATAAGAAAAAAAGGTGGTATCCATTTTATATTTGTTTGGACGTACGAGAGAGAAAAACTAGCTTAAATTGCATTGAACAAACTATTTTGTTATATTTTGTTGTTAACTCGGATTTTGCTTTGATTTCTTTTCGAATTTGCCAATTTATTTTGGAATTAATCGAATTTTTTTCGATTTTTTCAATGTTTCCAATTTTTGACTTTTCACATATTTTTTTATTTTGGATTTTTCCAAGTTTTCTAATTTTTCTGCTTTTTGTATTATTTTTCTAAAGATTTCTTTGATTGTTTTCCATTTTTTTTCTCTTTTTTTCATATTTCCCCCTTTCCGCATTTGATCTTTGTTCCATTTTGCCATTTCCACCCTCATTCCCATTTTTACGATTTATTGCGATTTTCTGTAATTTTTTCCATTTTTCCCGATTTTCAATTTTTTTATTTTGCATTTTTACGATTTTAATTTTATTTTTAGCATATTGTTTTTCTAATTTTCTAATTTTCTAATTTTCCAATTTTCCAATTTTCCAGTTTTCCAATTTTTCCAATTTTTCCAATTTTTCCAATTTTTCCAATTTTTCCAATTTTTCCAATTTTTCCAATTTTTCCAATTTTTCCAATTTTTCCAATTTTTCCAATTTTTCCAATTTTTCCAATTTTTCCAATTTTTCCAATTTTTCCAATTTTTCCAATTTTTCCAATTTTTCCAATTTTTCCAATTTTTCCAATTTTTCCAATTTTTCCAATTTTTCCAATTTTTCCAATTTTTCCAATTTTTCCAATTTTTCCAATTTTTCCAATTTTTCCAATTTTTCCAATTTTTCCAATTTTTCCAATTTTTCCAATTTTTCCAATTTTTCCAATTTTTCCAATTTTTCCAATTTTTCCAATTTTTCCAATTTTTCCAATTTTTCCAATTTTTCCAATTTTTCCAATTTTTCCAATTTTTCCAATTTTTCCAATTTTTCCAATTTTTCCAATTTTTCCAATTTTTCCAATTTTTCCAATTTTTCCAATTTTTCCAATTTTTCCAATTTTTCCAATTTTTCCAATTTTTCCAATTTTTCCAAATTTTCCAATTTCTCCAATTTCTCCAATTTTTCCAATTTTTCCAATTTTTCCAATTTTTCCAATTTTTCCAATTTTTCCAATTTTTCCAATTTTTCCAATTTTTCCAATTTTTCCAATTTTTCCAATTTTTCCAATTTTTCCAATTTTTCCAATTTTTCCAATTTTTCCAATTTTTCCAATTTTTCCAATTTTTCCAATTTTTCCAATTTTTCCAATTTTTCCAATTTTTCCAATTTTTCCAATTTTTCCAATTTTTCCAATTTTTCCAATTTTTCCAATTTTTCCAATTTTTCCAATTTTTCCAATTTTTCCAATTTTTCCAATTTTTCCAATTTTTCCAATTTTTGCAATTTTTGCAATTTTTGCAATTTTTGCAATTTTTGCAATTTTTGCAATTTTTGCAATTTTTGCAATTTTTGCAATTTTTGCAATTTTTGCAATTTTTGCAATTTTTGCAATTTTTGCAATTTTTGCAATTTTTGCAATTTTTGCAATTTTTGCAATTTTTGCAATTTTTGCAATTTTTGCAATTTTTGCAATTTTTGCAATTTTTGCAATTTTTGCAATTTTTGCAATTTTTGCAATTTTTGCAATTTTTGCAATTTTTGCAATTTTTGCAATTTTTGCAATTTTTGCAATTTTTGCAATTTTTGCAATTTTTGCAATTTTTGCAATTTTTGCAATTTTTGCAACTTTTCGAATTTTTCGAATTTTTCGAATTTTTCGAATTTTTCGAATTTTTCGAATTTTTCGAATTTTTCGAATTTTTCGAATTTTTCGAATTTTTCGAATTTTTCGAATTTTTCGAATTTTTCGAATTTTTCGAATTTTTCGAATTTTTCGAATTTTTCGAATTTTTCGAATTTTTCGAATTTTTCGAATTTTTCGAATTTTTCGAATTTTTCGAATTTTTCGAATTTTTCCAATTTATCCAATTTATCCAATTTATCCAATTTTTCCAATTTTTCCAATTTTTCCAATTTTTCCAATTTTTCCAATTTTTCCAATTTTTCCAATTTTTCCAATTTTTCCAATTTTTCCAATTTTTCCAATTTTTCCAATTTTTCCAATTTTTCCAATTTTTCCAATTTTTCCAATTTTTCCAATTTTTCCAATTTTTCCAATTTTTCCAATTTTTCCAATTTTTCCAATTTTTCCAATTTTTCCAATTTTTCCAATTTTTCCAATTTTTCCAATTTTTCCAATTTTTCCAATTTTTCCAATTTTTCGAATTTTTCGAATTTTTCGAATTTTTCGAATTTTTCGAATTTTTCGAATTTTTCGAATTTTTCGAAGTTTTCGAATTTTTCCAGTTTTTCCAGTTTTTCCAGTTTTTCCAGTTTTTCCAGTTTTTCCAGTTTTTCCAGTTTTTCCAGTTTTTCCAGTTTTTCCAGTTTTTCCAGTTTTTCCAGTTTTTCCAGTTTTTCCAGTTTTTCCAGTTTTTCCAGTTTTTCCAATTTTTCCAATTTTTCCAATTTTTCCAATTTTGCCAATTTTGCCAATTTTGCCAATTTTGCCAATTTTGCCAATTTTGCCAATTTTTCCAATTTTTCCAATTTTTCCAATTTTTCCAATTTTTCCAATTTTTCCAATTTTTCCAATTTTTCCAATTTTTCCAATTTTTCCAATTTTTCCAATTTTTCCAATTTTTCGAATTTTTCGAATTTTTCGAATTTTTCAAATTTTTCGAATTTTTCGAATTTTTCGAATTTTTCGAATTTTTCGAATTTTTCGAATTTTTCGAAGTTTTCGAATTTTTCCAGTTTTTCCAGTTTTTCCAGTTTTTCCAGTTTTTCCAGTTTTTCCAGTTTTTCCAGTTTTTCCAGTTTTTCCAGTTTTTCCAGTTTTTCCAGTTTTTCCAGTTTTTCCAGTTTTTCCAATTTTTCCAATTTTTCCAATTTTTCCAATTTTTCCAATTTTTCCAATTTTTCCAATTTTTCCAATTTTTCCAATTTTTCCAATTTTTCCAATTTTTCCAATTTTTCCAATTTTTCCAATTTTTCCAATTTTTCCAATTTTTCCAATTTTTCCAATTTTTCCAATTTTTCCAATTTTTCCAATTTTTCCAATTTTTCCAATTTTTCCAATTTTTCCAATTTTTCCAATTTTTCCAATTTTTCCAATTTTTCCAATTTTTCCAATTTTTCCAATTTTTCCAATTTTTCCAATTTTTCCAATTTTTCCAATTTTTCAAATTTCTTCAATTTCTTTAATTTCTCCAATTTCTCCAATTTTCCCAATGGAGCGCAATAATTTAGACTAACTGAAGTAGGCTTTGTTGTTATCGGCTGTGATACTTGATAACAAAAGGATAATGATTTTACCTCTTTACGAGCTATGATCTCCTATTTGTATGTGGCTAGTGCTAATTGGTTTTATATTCGACGCCGATGCTTCCACCATGTACTTTATGCTGCCTTAATTTATGTGCAGCTCAATATTTTTCGCTGTTGACTAAATTTTGATGAAGGCCTCTCGTACAGCTCTTCCTGCTAGATACATAATGTCGATGTCATCGGCGTCAGGTGAAAGTTGGGCAGACTTTATAAGGATGGCACCCCTCATGCTTATTCCTGAGTATCGAATCACTTTTTCCAATGCCAGATTAAAGGGAACGCATCCTGAGTATCGAATCACTCTTACACTAGGCATGGTCAGCCTAGTCATGCTACGAGCATAAGCAGATTTTCCATCGATTGTCACAGAGAGAATATCTGAACTGTTGCCGATTTCCCTAGTGTAAAGCTGCTCTGGTATGGGCCAATAATTTTTGGGTAACTGAGACAAAATAATATATTTAATATATCCTTTTAAATACTGTACAAAAAAAAAGAAAAAAAAGAAAGACTTCAACAATATTGTCCCTATATCATCATTACTAATACAATAATTTTTTTTAAATTACTTCAAAAGGTTCTTTTCTATTTCTTAACATTAAAAATAAATTTAATCTTAATAACAAGTGTACAAGACTAATACCAAAAATAAATTTAATCTTAATTAGAAACATATGAGATGAGATTCTAAGAAAATAGATTCTGAAAAAAGGACATTTTTTCAAAGCAAAAAAAAAATTTACAGAAACAAACGATGCACAAATTATAGAGTTTTCTGATTGATAGATTTCGAAAATCCTTTTTCAGTTAATTGAATTTAGTATTTTCTTACTTTTATCAATGTGCTGATTCATTTCCAATTAATTGCAAATATATAAAAGTTGATTGAACTATCGACCATTATATCCATCCAATAATATAGCAAATGTACAGGTGGAGTTTTCAAGTTCTGCGCTTTGTACACATTGTGCATCAGCAGGATGAGGTTTATACAATAATTTTCATTGAATAGTATGGACCAGCTTATCAGATGTTATCATTCCAAAGGATTAGCCAGATATATTGCTATATAGGATTTCTCTGCTACAAAGATTCTCTTACATGCACTTACATATGGAAATGTTCATACGGTATACAATGCAATCTAGATCATCATCGATTGCTTCCATTACCGCACGTATTTTCACAAAATAACCAACCAATTCAGTTCTCTGTCGATTAATAGTGTAACGTTAAGTGCTCATATTGATCCAATGAAAGGAATAGCCTTTTCTTCGGCCACAAATGATATATTCTATAATATTTCCTATTCAATATTTTCAATTATAGAGTTTTTTATAAAAAAAAATAAATACAAATAATGCGTAAAAGAAAAAGGAAAATAAGACGAGGATTTTTCACGTGACTTTTCTGAATTGTCAACCAAACACTTGTTTTTAGACTAAGAACTTTAAGTGTGACAGTTATAATATATTATTTAACGTGACTAAGTTGTCTTTAAACGTAAAACTACGAGTCGCCTTCTTCCATGGGGATTGAGTTACGCTCAATCAACGCACCACCATTACTGGCAGTTAACAGTCAGTAATTAGCTGACTACTTAACCTGTTGGTGGCGAGGACTAATTAAACTTCTACTGTCATTAGCAGTGATAGCGCCCGAGATAATTACCAGTATCTCCAACCAGCGATCTGGAGACCATACCCCCGATATGGGTGTTAACCACAGCCACTACGTTGCTGTCTAAAGTGCTTCACTATTGTCGGGCATAGTGTGGTCCAACACTGTGGGCCAACCCTACTCCCATAGTACCAATTTTTGTTTTAAGAGTACTTCGGTTTGTACTCCGCTCATTCAGCTACGGTAAGGAATCTTGTAAATCCCTAAGCAACGCTAAACCAGCTCAGATAAGCGGGTTCGCCAAGACCCGAAAGTACAACCGGAATCGATCTTGGTCTTTCACCCGGTTGTAGCCACGCTGCCTGTCATTCACACACTCATTCACGCACAATTATCACTCTCCTCTCAAAAAGTTCGACGGCAAATCTATTAGGGCATTCATACTTTTCTCTCATACGTAGCACACTACTTATATCTACACTCTCATCATTCACCACGATTCTATATGCACCGCAGTCACGTAAATCCTCGTACAGGCCACATTAAATAAGAAGATGCTTGGTACTCTCTTCCACCGCTCCGCAAGGGCATCTAGCCTTCGCAACCAGACCACGCCTGTGTAGGAACCCATTCATACTGCCGTGTCCCGTGAGTAAATACCCAAGGTATAGACCAAATTCAAATCCATACGCAGATGCAAAGCGCACATCCGAAATGAACATGTGCGTCCATCTGCCATTCACACTCTCATCCCATCGACGTTGCCAAATTTCATTCATTCTGTTCAGGACCAGTACACGCCGCTGGCGTGGACTAAGATCCTGAACCTCTTCATTCATAACCGAACAACCAGCAAGCGGTTGCTTCCACACAGCACCTCCAGGTTCCAAGGAATTTCTCCGATGAGAACCTGCATCGCATCGGTTGAAATGGTTCTACATACATTTAAACATGCATAAAAAGTCAGACGCTGAACTGAATTTATGCCCATCCTTGCATACTGGTGGCATACAATATCACCCCATACACACGACGCATACATTGCACACGGAAAAAACACACTCTTGTACAGGACTTTCACCGCCCTGGATCGAAGTCCCCATTCTTTGCGAAATACTCGAACCAGGATGCCAACCAAACCGGCCACGCGCCTCCTTAGATGTTGCAAGTGAAGCCAAAAATTCAGCCTCTCTCCAACCTTTACTCCAAGGTACCGTTTTTCCCGCGCGTATCGGACCACGACCGCCCCTAAACGAATATTGGGCGGCCTACTGGCCGCCAACAAACCCTTTAGCAACATACACACAGTTTTCCTTTCGGAAACATTCACTCCCATTCTACTCCCCCATTCAGACACTATCTGCATATAGCAGCTTCCTGCTATCTCTACTGTAGACCTACTCCACTTACCAGAAGGTCATCCGCATATGGTATCACACCGCAACCGGTCTCCTCCAACTACACCAAGAGACCGTTCATCATTATATTCCAGATGGCCGGACCACCCACAGATCCCTGTGGACAGCCACGGACCATCTGCTGAACAACCCTCCCATTGTTACCGTAAATCCATACTGAGAGCCGGATACATTGAACTTTGAGTGTGACAATTCCCTTTTAACTAAAAAAAACCTCTTTAAAGTAGTATCCTTGAACCGCTATAAATTGGTGGAGGCGTTATTTTTACTCTTCGAAGCAGTGTTGGAAAGCTTCAACTGAAATCGCAATTTTAATTCGGTTGTTACACTCTTTTGATTATTATCGACAGTACCAAAATGATATGCTTGAAATTAGTTTTTTGAGCTTTTGGCAATAAAATAAGAGTAATAAAGGGGCTAAAAAACCATTTTTTTTAAAAAATTCGTTGGCCGTAGGAATGATGCCGTTGTCATAATGGACCATCTGACGGAAAGAACCCATTTTTTTTAAAAACACCTTTTTTCTGATATCAAGATATACGTCCTTTTAAGCATTTTTGATATTTGGGAACAAAAAAAGTCACAAGAACAATGGTCAGATGAACAGAGGGGTTAGGGACACACAGAAATCCCTTCTTCGACAAAAAATTGTTAATGGTTGTAGACCGAGTTTTTCTGAACCTTATTAGGATTCACAGATTGTCTTAGAGGTACAAATGTCCGTGTTCGGTCTACATTTACATAAATTTTTGATATTGAAAACCTACCTAAGCAAGTTTAATCTTTCACTGCATGTTGGTCATCAAAAATGCTTTGTGCCACCGAAAATGTTCCCCATAGACTCGATACAAGTTTAGATAAGTCAAACTTTGCCGATCCATCAAGCTGAACGTAACAGGCATTACAGAAAGAAGTTACACAGACTTTGTATTAAGGTAAATAGTAGAAGTGAGGGCTGCGGAATCAGCGGAGTTCTTTTTCGGACAAAATCTTTTTGATGGGAATAACCGTCTGACAGAACGTGTAGCCCTAGTGGAACATCCAAATATCCGATCGAACTCGCAGAACCCCTGTTTCAGACCCCTTCAAGGACAACTTTTCTCACTTCAGTGTTAATCGATGATCTAACCTTAAAATAGACATCACTCGTTTTAAATTTTCAGCAATTTCGTTAATAGAAAAATTACTCCAATTTTAATCGATAATCTGACCTCACCAAAGGCCTAACTCATTCGAAATTTTTATCCTTGAGAACGTACTACAAAACACAACTTCACTTATCAGGGGCTCTTGTACCAATTCGTAGGAAGTTGAAACATGAAAGTCCACAATGCTGCCAGATCACCTTCAGTAATACCAGACTTTACATCTTATCTTTATATAGAATTGTAAGGTCTTAAGTAGATAATACAATATATTTTACGAAAATTGAAGCTTTTCCTATTTAGAATTATTGAAAATTGATTTATTTTTACAGAAAAAAATTTAACTATTAGGTGTATAACTTAATAATGCGGGAGTTTTGGCAAACTTTGAGTGTTTATTTTGAAAAACTGTTACAATATATTTTATTCAAAGTATTGTCCATCGGAAGCCACTACTTTTTCCCATCTTTCTGGCAACATATGGATTCCGCGCCAAAAAAACTGCTCCGGTTTTGAGGCCAAGAATGAATCAAGCCAATTTTTGATGCCCTGTTCTGAAGTGAAGCGTATTCCGGTGAGGGCGTTTTGCATGGATCTAAACAAATGGTAGTCGGACGGAGCAAGGTCTGGGCTATAAGGCGGGTGAGGCAAAACTTTCCAGCCACTGTTTTCTAAATATTTTTTTACCGGTCTTGCAACATGAGGCCGAGCGTTGTCATGATGGAAAATTATGGCTTCTTGTCTGGTCGCATATTCCGGGCGTTTTTCGGCCAATGCTCGCTTCAAACGGA
Source organism: Atherix ibis (assembly GCA_958298945.1). Taxonomy (NCBI): domain Eukaryota; kingdom Metazoa; phylum Arthropoda; class Insecta; order Diptera; family Athericidae; genus Atherix; species Atherix ibis. Next base: position 41,089,531 of record OY282610.1, read on the forward strand.
TTAAATGTGTTCGGTAGAGGTCGCCTGTGATCGTCTGGCCCGATTTCAATAGCTCATAATAGATCACAACCTTCTGATCCCACCAAATACAGAGCATTATCTTGGCGCCATGGATATTTGGCTTTGGCGTTGATTTGGCTGGTTGGCCGGGCTTCACATACGATTTTTTTCGCTTTGGGTTGCATTTCGGACATGCAAAATCGCCTTTCAACGTCTCTCGGCTTCAATTCATATGGGACCCAATTTCCTTGCTTTTGGATGAATCCTGCTGCTTTCAAACGTTTTGAAATGGCTGCTTGAGTGACTCCCAATGATTTTGCAATTTCTTCTTGAGTTCGACAACAGTCTTCGTCGAGTAATGCCTCCAAATCTGCATCTTCAAACTTTTTTGGCTGACCTGGTCGTTCTTTGTTTTCCGTGTCAAAATCACCACTTCTGAACCGCACAGACCATCTCTCGCACGTTGATGGAACATATTCAGGATAAGCTTCGGTGAGCAATCGATGTGCTTCAGCTGCACTTTTTTTTCAAATTGAAGAAGTAAATCAACACTTCCCGCAAATGGGACTTTTTTGGTACGAAATTCGACATTTTTGAAGCAAAAAAAAAACTTTGTTGTTTACACTATTTCGTTCAATGACTATTCGAGAATGAATGACAGATGTTTAACCTCCAAAATGCCATATGAGTTATTATTAACACAAACCATGTGTAAAAGTTATGCCATCTGTTGTCAATCCCGCATTTTTAAGTTATACACCCAATATTTAAAAGAAGATTTTGCTAAATTAATATTATTTTTACAATGAAATATCTAAGAAATAAAATTAAGTCAATACCGATTCTAAAGTCTTCCAATATTTTAGTATAAGTTGACTTCAGAATCCGTCAATAATTGGAAGCAGACCCTAAGAAGAAAATTTTCCCACAACTTTATTTACAGTTAAATAAAAAAACTCAATGTCTAGCTAGCTAAGTTATCTTAAATCGTTTATATAAAAAAAAATACCAATTTTTCAATAACAAAAATACCATTTAAACAATATTTGAATTTAAGATAAAAGTACTTCAGTTCTGGGTAAACATTATCTGGCAAGCATATTTCTAGGAAAATGATCATCCAATTTGTAGAGGAAATATTGTTCAAATTATATTGTATTTCCATGAAATTATGTTGTTCTTCTTCAATAAAAACTTACAAGCTTTCGCAAAAATATTCACCATTATTTGTAATTGATCTTAAATATAAATAATAATTGAAATTTAATTTAAAAGTACTCAATCGGATGATACGAGTACTCTACCAAACTCTTAGTTTCTTGGAATTATTTTCAATACTTATAACATCTTATCTTATTCGTTCATCTTCTACTGTTCTTTAATAATAATTCATTTCTTATTTATTATATGAACTTTTACAATATTTAATATTCTAGCAATTGAAAAATTAATACTGTAATTTAAGATATTATATCCTCTTACTATTATTGAAAGGACATTAAGTGTTCTTGCAAATATTTACCAAATTAATATGGTAACGATTATTATTTTTTTTTGTCAAGTATAATTTTTTTTTACAAATATCCTTTTTCACTTTAGTATTTATGTAAGAAAAGTTTTCATAACAATTTAGATTTAAATTTTTAATGATAATAATTCCAATTGGTACAGTGATCAAACTCCTGGAATCGGCTATTGAAATTAGAAAACAAAATCTGAGATTTGATGATTTTATTAACGACGGTAAAATATAATTATTTATAAAATTATACATAAATTTTTATATATGATAGATACAGATCATAATTTTCTTTTAGCTCTATACACTTTTCCAACCGTTTTTCCAACATTTTTATCCTGTCCAAAAAATAGGATTTCGGAAGTTCTGCAAAATACTCATCCGTTTGAGCAATGACGTCCTCGTTGGAAGTGAACCGTCGTCCGCCAAGCCATTTCTTCAGATTGGGAAAAAGAAAATAGACACTCGGGGCCAAATCTGGTGAATAAGCGGGATGCTGCAACAATTCCATTCTCAATTCCACAATTTTGGCCATGGAAACAGCGCAGGTGTGCACACGCGCATTGTCCTGATGCAAGAGGATTTTTTTCTTCTTCAGATGGGCGCGTTTCTCTTTGATTTTCTCGCTCAACCGTTGCAATAACGACGCGTAATACGCTCCTGTTATTGTTTTTCCTTTTTCCAAGTAGTCGATAAACATGATTCCCCCGCGAATCCCAAAAGACCGTGGCCATCACCTTGCCGGCCGATGGCACAGTTTTTGCCTTCTTCGGAGTCGATGATTTCAGGAGTAGACACCTCAACTGGGCGTCCTGAACGATTTTCATCTTTTGTGGATGAACGGCCACGTTTAAATTCATTCACCCAATTGTAAACCGTCGCAAACACAGGTGCAGATGTGCCATGAACTGCATCCAACTCGACTTTGATTTCTTTCGGGCTTAAGCCTTTCAAATGGAGATGTTTGATGACAGCCCTAAACTAGCTTTTTTCCATTGCTATGCACAAATAAATGTCGTTAAATTTAATCGACGATTGAAATTGACCTACGCTATGGATCGAGCTGAAATTTTGACAGCTTTCCTGTCGATACTGCTACTTACAAAAAAAAATCTTTACCGACACGACGAGCGCAATTTCTTGGATTTTTTAAGGACTTATTGAACGACCCTCATACTTAATACATGCATTGTCTTAGAAGCGTTAGAAAATTTTGCATTAACGTTGAAAGAAGTTTTTCGTGCTTTGATATTTAACACATTCCATAAAGTACTTAAAAAATCCGGTATTCACTCACTTTTATAAACATAATTTATACTTTAATTATTTATTATATTGCATTAAAAACATTTTTAGTTAGCAGCAATGTGGTCATACACTACTAAATATTTCAAAATGTTTTGGCTATAACGACATACCTACCGGGTCTTATTAATGGATTCTCAAATTATACGTGGTCTGGTCAAAAAGTATCGTGAATTTTGAATTTCCGCGGGTTACGTATATTCGATTTTCGATTTTTTTTGTGGCGCTATGTTGGTACTCATGCCAATGAGTTTGGCCATTTCGAATATTCAGTTCATTTTTGACAGCTGCTTTACTTGCATGTGTTTTGGCTCATCTTCGATTTTTGCCCATTCCAAAAAATGAATCAAAGAATCTGCATCAAATTTTGTGTGAAAAACAAAATTAATTGCGCGGACGCATTCCGAATATTGACTGTGGCATATGGTGAAGCTCCCTTGGACCGAAGAAACGTTTATCGGTCATAGAAAATATTATCAGAGGGCCGAGAAGATGTGAACGATGAAAAGCGTGCCAGACGCCCGATCACGTCAACAACAGGCGAAAACATTGATAAAGTGAAGAAAATAGTATTGGCCAATCGTCGAATCACCGTTAGAGAAGTTGCTGAGGACTTAAACATATCGATTGGTTTGTGCCATTCGATTTTTACCAATGATTTGGTTGTGAGACGGGTCGCCGCAAAATTCGTACCAAAATTGGTCAATTTCGAACAAAAACAGCATTGCATTAACATTTCTAAGGAGCGGTTGGACTCTGTCCGCGACGACCCAAATTTGCTACAGAGGGTTATAACTGATGACGAATCATGGGTTTATAGTTATGAGGTGGAAACCAAAGCTCAATCATTCCAATGAAAGCTGCCGCACGAGTCAAGAACGAAAAAAGCACGCCAAGTTCGGTCGAATGTGAAGGTTTTGCTTACAGTTTTCTTCAATTGCAGGGGCGTGGTGCATCATGAGTTCTTACCACAGGGTAGAACGGTCAATAAGAAATATTACCTGCCAATTACGGCCAAGTTGCGCTAAGCAATCCGCCAGAAACGCCCGGATTTGTGGAAGAACAAAAATTGGCTTTTACACCATGATAACGCCCCTGCTCAAGCATCGTTGCTTATGCGCGAATGTTTGGCCAAAAACAATACACTAATAAAACCGTAGCTACCGTATTCCCCAGATCTGACCCCCTGTGACTTTTTCTTATTCCCGAAACAGATTCTTTGATCCATTTTCTGGAATGGACAAAAATCGAAGAAGAGCCAAAACACGTGCAAGCAAAGCAGCTGTCAGAAATTAACTGAACATTCAAAATGGCCGAACTTGTCGGCATAAGTGAGAGACATGAGTACCAACATAACGCCATAAAAAATCGAAAATCGAATTTACGTAATCAGCGGAAATATGAGACTGATATGTAGACCTCGTATATGAGACTACTACTTGTACACTACTAAATATATCAAAATGTTTTGGCTATAACGACATACCGGGTCTTATTAATGCATTTTCAAATTATACATCATTTCACATAAATGTTAAATTGAAAAAGGTATATTTTTGTTCAAATTCTTATTGATCTCGATAATTGAAAGGTTGATGTTGATGAGTCTGCTTTTGATATGTTGAGTGTTTACATTGAAAATATTTTAGAAACAATTATTAATCAGTGTACTCAAATTAAACATGGCAACAAAGTTGCATTTTTTTAAATTTTTCATATATTTTTTGTAACCGTTAAAAAATGGTTGGATAGAGAAAATGTTTTTAATATTGTAAGTCCAGTTACAGAAGCACTCAAACCCAAAAACAGCATTTTCGATAGGTGGTTAGAGATTATAGAAAAAGAAATGTTCTTGAACAGCAGGTGAAAATACAGACAAAGTCAATGGCTAAGAAATTGACTAATTTAAGATTGTTAGTAAATGCGGTTCATTTAATAGTGCGGATCTACTTTAAATTATTCTTCGCGTGTTTTTATTATTAGTGAAGTGATTACACAATGCCCAAGATTGACAGTGTGACTGATTCAGTGTTACAATTAATCAATTTGGCATTTTCACAATTAAATCCAAAAGATTAAACTTAAATGAACAGTTAATCGTAAACATGGCAGATGGTTGTAGAAGTATCGTAAAATTCCTCGACAATAAAAATTCTGATTACCATACGTACCAACCTAAGGAGGAGAAAGCCTATAAGGTAGTCATCAGATACCCACACCACTCTACTCTGGTAAAAGATATTAAAAATGAACTAGAAATTCTAGGACACCAAGTAATTGGTGTGTCCAATGTAAAGCAAAAAAGGAGCCTTCTTCTGGGACAATAATTTAAAAGGACTATGCCAGAAAGATTATAGGTATTAGCGGATTTGCGTCCTGAGCTGGCCCAGTAGAGCCTATCTCCTAATCGTATGAGGGGGATCTTTATGATGAGTGAATCATTGGAAACTATGCCACAAAGTGTCTAAGGGTATGACAAACCTGCGGACTTTAGCTGGCTTAGCAGTGCCAAAAGAATTTAGACAGTAGCTTTTTTAGAGCCCGGCGCACTTACCGGGTGTCTTTAATGATAAAATCTGATACCACGGTGGTCGGCAACCCCCACAGTGGTTCGTCGGCCGTGCCAGGCCAACGGTAAGAAGTTTTTAGCTAAACGTGGTAGCTGTGGTTTAATACCTACATCGCGGGTACAGTCTTAGGGCTGAAGATGAAGGGCTTGTAACTGGTTACTGACTGTTAGCAAATGGACCTATCTACTATGATGGATGTAGCTGACCTTGTGCCGGGACCAGGTAGTTGTATAAATCTGTGTGGGATAATAAGGAATTGTACGGATGGATTGAATATTTGTCTGCTTTATACGGGAAATTCGACAGATGGCTTAAAAGAGGTATAACGAAAGATTGTGATTGCCGTACCTGGTATAAAATAATGTGTCAAATGAGGTATTTTGAACTGGAATATGAGAAGAGCTGATACACTTCTCATAGGAAGGTAGTCATAGTGAGTGTTTTTTACATGATGCATTCCAAGCAGGAAATTCAATAAATGCGTTTAAAGACAGTGAGCTGGGTTGATAATGCGTTGGTAGTTAGCTGGGTTCCAATTGACATACCTGCTGAATCTAGTTGGCTAAGTTGGCGAAATCCATTATAGACAGGTCTGTGAGCGCGTTAATTGGGCATACGTATCTCAATCCCGACGGTCGTAGGAGATATCTTAATATCTCATAATTCCAGTAATACTTCCAAAAATACACTTTTTCATCTGAATTCTGATCATTTACCGGTTTTCCTTACGCTAGACGCTTTTCAGATTTTAAAATCTTTCCCTTCTAGACTTATAAATGGGAAAGTTGATTTGGATATTTTTCGACAGAACTTGTACCATCGGATTAATTTACAAAGTAGCCTTACGAATGAACAAGAAATAGACTTAACTTTTTACATACAAAATGAGCACTAATATTGAGACCATATTCCTTAAGTTGACAGAACACTTTTTTCTAATGGTCACGTTCGTTTTTATTATGAACCAGGGCCAACCAAGGTCTTAAGATTATTTTATGTTTTTTTTGTGAGGATCTGACTCCACCAATGAATTTAAAGGTGTAGTCATCTAATTCAAGATATCTCCTTAAACTATGCAGATGGTTTGGGTAGTTTCTCTTGGCTTCAGGTTTTTGTCAACAAAAAAAAACGGCATTAAATTATATAATTTTAATATTTCGCACGTTTGTGTTTTAAAAATTGTTTGTTCGATTTGCAGTAACGTTCTTATTTAGCGTGTTCAGTTTCAATCATGTCTAACGATTAACAAAGAGAACAGTTCCAAAAGGTGACTGCACAATTTATGCTTAAAGTGATCACCGCTGTGAAGTTCCGACAATAACTTTCTATAAACAAAAAAACACAAAAAAGAACACAATTGAAAAGCATTCATAAAAACGAAACAAATGCCAAATGTCAAATAGGTAAAGATAAAAAGCATAGTTTGTACCAATTTCTGACTGCGCGAACTTTGATCGAGGTAATGTGCGAATATTGTTCGAGAGTTCGAGCATGTGCTCGAGACATTTTAATTTCACCTCTAAAGCTGAGCCAATAATTTATTTATTACTCGAATGGTGTGATTGGTATTAAAAATTTCGCCCAAATGGACAAATTTGAGATGAACATTTGGCTCAAATAATTCGGGCATTTTCCAAAGAGTGCAATTGTAGCATTAGTAAATAGTATATCTTCTGGAGACAATTGTATCGAACCTTATTTTTTTTTTATACACATTTTTTATATTCGATTATTATTTTTTAAGGAATTTTTCTTATACACTATATGTAATAAAAATCAATTATAATAAATCCTTCACCTTGTTTGAAGGGGATATATTGCTGGTAAATCATGATTTTTCAAAGTTAAGTGTCACCATAAGCCGCAGACATTTCTGTCCTGTGTGGTTATTGCTATTATTTTGCTGACGCATTTGACCAATTTTTTTTTCAGTTTGAAAATTCCCCCTTAGTCTGAATTGGTTTTGCAAATAGAAAAAGTCCTTAAGACAGCATTGACAGAAATCTTAAAATTGGCAATAATTTAAAGATAAATAATGTAATTGGGATTTTATTTGATACAAATACACCAATTCCCCATGTGCTTATATTTGTACGTGGATTTGAAGAAATTCATAGCCATTATTTGTTCGATATGTCCATGAGAGTATGTATGCACAAACAGCATAAAAGCGGTATTAATGAGGTTCTTGTTAGGTAAAAATAATCGTACACATGCATTCCGTTGAGGATAATTTCCGCTTTAAAGCAATTTTCTCAAAAGGATAAACGACAATGGTTTGCGTGACTTTACAACATTTTCGTAATGCACTTTTTATGCAAAAAAACTTCTGAAAATGATTGCAATAAAAGATCTTGAATAAGATTGATGACAATTCCGACTTGTTTTCAAATCCAATATTTTCTTCTTTTTACTCCGATTTTCTTCCTTTTCCGTTTCAATTCAATTCGCTTCCGTTCCATTTCAGTTTTTCTACTATCATTAATTTTTATTACTAATAACGTGTACACCCATTATAGCCTTCAAGGAAATTATAGGAAAATCCTAATTTTCTCTTAGATTTTCATTGAATAAAAAGCGAATAAATTGAAATCCACCTAAACTGCCAACTTTTAATCACTTTAAAAACATTGGCTTTATTTTATTTTCAAATCTATTTATTCGCATTTGCTTTTAGGGGTGTATCGTATCTGTTCCATTTTCATTCATTATTTATTCTCTATCATATAAATTAATTAATTGAGATAAATGATTCCATTTCACTTACCTTCAATTTTCTTTCCATTATCGTTTTATGTATTGTTATAATTCACCTATACTTCTATTATAGTATATTATGAATTTCTCTTAGGTATTCATAAAATCCTGCCCTTATTAAGGAAATTTATCAAAATTCGTATCTTTTTCTTTCATTTTTCATAAGTAATTTCGGTTTTCTTCTTATTAAGGAACTATTGGGAATTAGAAAGTGTTTTCTTACAAAAATTAAATACGTGAAAAGTCACTCTTCTAACTAACTATTGTGTATAATTAAAATTAATCGTAAAAGAAAAAATTTACTACACAAAAAAGGAATAATTTAGAAATTTTTTGAAAATCGTAACTGAAGTTTTGTAGTTTGGAAAGTTCAACCTTGTTATTTAACAGCTGTCAAAAAAATATGTCATTAATTTTAAAATTGGATTAGATAAAAATCCATATAATATTTTGAATTACTTAACTAGCTATAAAATACACAGAAGATACGCCTGTTGGGTTGCGGTACAATAGGTTTAGGGTCCTCAACTTTTCTTGAACGTATATCTTCATACTTATAATATGGGGATCTGAAAGCTCACAACTTACAGTAGAAAAACCGTTGTGTCTGCAAAAAGTGACCATTTGGTGCGTATATTATTAGTATGCAGGTATCATTGGGCCATTATTTTTTTTGTCGAACGACACCTTCTTTTTAATTTTTCTTTTAAGAATAAGCAAATTTAAAATAAACGAGGTCTGTTCAAAAAGTATCGCGAACTTAACAGCTCTCCTCCATACACATCGGATAATTTGATCAGCATTTTTATCTTTTCTATAGTAAAAAAGTAAAATATGCCGAAAATGCAGTTTTTTAGTTTCCATATGTAAAAGGGTATCAACCAAAAACTACTATGCATAATCAATCGAATTTATTTACAAGCAAGCCTTGCTATGACAGCTGTCAAAATACAAGGTATGTTCAAAAAGTATTGCGAATTTTGAATTTCCTCTGGTTACGTATATTTCATTTTCGATTTTTTGTGGCGTTATGTTGGTACTCATACCTCTCACTTATGGCGATAAGTTTGGCAATTTTGAATGTTCAGTTAATTTTTGACTGCTGCTTTGCTTGCACGTGTTTTTGCTCGTTTTCGATTTTTGCCCATTTTCGACCAAAACCAACATCGCATTAACATTGCTAAGGAGCTGTTGGACTCTGTCTGCGACGACCCAAATTTACTCCAGAGGGTCATAACTAGTGACGAATCATGGGTTTATGGTTATGACGTGGAAACCAAACCTCAATAATTCCAATGGAAGCTGCCGTACGAGCCAAGGTTTTCCTTCCAGTTTTCTCCAATTGCAGGAGTGTGGTGCATCATGAGTTCTTGCCACAGGGTAGAATGATCAATAAGGAATATTACCTGCAAGTTATGTGCAAGGGGCGTGAAACAATTCGCCAAAAACGCCCGGATTTGTGAAAGAACAAAAATTGGCATCGTTGCTTGTGGGCAAATTTTTGGCCAAAAACAACACACTAAAAATGCCACAGCCACCGTATTCCCCAGATCTGGTACCCTGCGATTTTTTCTTCTTCCCGAAACAGATTCTTTGATCCATTTTCTGGAATGGGCAAAAATCGAAGAAGATCCAAAACACGTGCAAGCAAAGAAGCTGTAAAAAATTAACTGAACATTCAAAATGGCCGAACTTGTTGGCATAAGTAAGAGACATGAGTACCAACATAACGCCACAAAACAAATCGAAAATCGAATATACATACGTAACCCGCGGAAATTTAAAATTCTCGATACTTTTTGAACAGATCTCGTATAGGGCTCCGAAATAACTTTTTTTAAATGACTGTCTGGTGTATATATTGATCTGAAGTTATTACTGACCCGTAGAAAATTAGTGAAAATAAATAGAAAACAATTTTTTGTGGCATGAACTTAGAAATTTTAATCCGTCACAAAACGAATAAATATTGGCTTTATTGAGCAAAAAGTTCCCAGGACGCGTAATTTCAATATTTTCGAAAATTGATGTCCAATTTTCTAGTCTTAAAAAGAAAATTGGCAGTCAATTGATGTCCTATTTTCTTTGTAAGATTAGACGAAAAGAATTATTAACACTAGATATTTTCAAAACTTTAGAGTATTTGAAAACTACCATCGATTAAGTAATGGCTGAATTAACATTTCGAAATGTACGAAAAAGTCATTCAAAATTATCTCAAACGAATCGCATTCTATAAAGAGTCTTTCAAAAACCTTTTAATAAATAATTATATATCTTATATAATGGCAAGTTTTAGAATATTTAATTAAAGAAAAATCCAATATACATTTTAATTTTAAATATATTTTATGCAACTTTACTTTCCGAACTACAAATTAGATATAAATGTATTTCAAAAGGATTTTTTTACCTAAAACAAAAAAATTTATTGGAAAAATGTGATTTTCAAGAAGAAACATGGAATATTTTATCTAAAAAGATGGGTAGATAAACTAATTTTGATTAAAGTGTAGGTATCAGCAAAGGACTCTCTCTGGCTACTCACAACAACAATCATACTTGATAACAGAATTCACTTTTCACAATTTTTTTCTCCTTTGATTTCAACCACCAATTGAATATTTATTTGGATTTTTCCCAACTTTGAATATAACCTGGAAGAAATTTTCTTTCAAGTTATATTCAAAGCGGTTCAAATAAAAAATAAATTAATAAATAAATATCCTTTTATCAAAAGAAACGTCATAAAAAATTTATACCAAGCAATTTAAATAATATTAGAGGTAAAAAAAAAGGACAATTTACAAATTTTATTAAATTAAATCCAGTAAAAACTTTTACTAAACTTCTTAGTAGAAAATAAACCAAAAAAAAAAAATATTAATGAAATTCAAAATAATTTGAAATTGAGAAGTAGACAACTTCAAGGATCACCCACCACAAGGGATAGAAAATTCATAAAACTTTCACGAATAAAACTTGTTTACCAATCTTTGCAGGGACGGCATGGCAAGGCCATGAAAGCGTTTCTGGGTGTATCCAAATTCTTTGAGGATATTTTTTTTATTTTTGTTTTGTTGTTTTGAATTTTAATTTTATTTTCATATATTATATAATCACGTATTTGGTAAAGAAAATCAAAAGAGTTCTGTGGTGGAAAGGTAGATAATTGGAAGCGTAAAAAACCAATGATGATGAATACTCATAAAATGTCCATAAAAAAACGTGTCCTTTTATGGTATATAGTATAAGCAGCTCTTAAAAATATTATTTTGGCTATGACGTGAGCTTAAATTATGCAATCACAATTCGGATAATTCAGTAGTCTCATAAACAGAAGAATTCTGGATAAAATCATTTGTGTATGTTAAGTCTAAGTGAAGATGTTATTCCCCAGGAAAACATAAAATTTTATAAAAATGATTTTTTTGCGATTCCATACTTCTGTTCACAGACGCTACTGTTGATAGCAATACAACAAACACCCTCTGCTTGTTGGCGGTGAATATCCCGAGATTAAGTATGGAATCTTGCCAAATAGAAGTTTCCTTTTCCATGTGCGAACTGGCAGTTGAGACTGCAAATAATCTTCTTAAATGTCGGAGCTTTTAAAACCATACATGGCTCACTGCAAATCCGAACTCGGAACCACCTCCGGGTCGATATAGCGGTTTATGATAAAGAATTTTTACATCCGGTAATTTCGAACAATCCTGACAAGTAATTCCAGCAGCATGGTACTACAGCGCATATTGCGGGGGTGACAACGGAGATTCTTCAAGAACTTCTAAGTAGACAAATAATTTTAAAAATTCAGCTTTCATATTTCCCAGTTGTAACGATGCCAGTTATTTTTTTAAGAGTCACTCAAATATCCACCGATACTTTTCCACCTGACAAGATATATTCTAGTTTCGAGGGCTCTCTTGGCAAATTTCTCTTTAAACGCCAATGAGTGTAAGTAGTAAAGGTAAAGGAGAAAAGTTTTTTCTAAACATGAAGATTATAGTTATACGATAATTGGGAATGAAACTTTTTATAACGAGGAATATAAAAATTTAGAATAAAGGTAATATTTAAGTCACATCGAATAATGGTATAATGATTTTTTATTGTCAGGCATACTCCAAGGCTCATTAACTGGTCCTTTACATTGCAGATACTATATACGAGGTCTGTTCAAAAAGTATCGCGAATTTTGAATTTCCGCGGGTTACGTATATACGATTTTTGATTTTTTTTGTGGCGTTATGTTTTGGTTTTTTAGACATATAAAAAAGTAAAATATGGCGAAAATGCAGTTTTTTAGTTCCCATATTTAAAAGGGTGTCAACCAAAAACTACTATGCATAATCAATGGAATTTATTTTCAAGCAAGCCTTGCTATGACAGCTGTCAAAATATGAGGTATGTTCAAAAAGTATTGCGAATTTTGAATTTCCTCTGGTTACGTCTATTTCATTTTCGATTTTTTGTGGCGTTATGTTGGTACTCATATCTCTCAATTATGCCGATAAGTTTGGCCATTTTGAATGTTCAGTTAATTTTTGACAGCTGCTTTGTTTGCATGTATTTTTTCCCATTTTCGACCAAAAACGGCATCGCATTAACATTGCTAGGGAGTTGTAGGACTCTGTCTGCGATGATCCTAATTTGCTCCAGAGGGTCATAATTGGTGACGAATCATGGTTATGATGTGGAAACCAAAGCTCAATCATCCCAATGGAAGCTGCCACACGAGCCAAGGTTCTGCTTACAGTTTTCTTCGATTGCAGGGGCGTGGTGCATCATGAGTTCTTGCCACAGGGTAAAACGGTTGATAAAGAATATTGCCTGGAAGTGATGCGGAAGGTGTGCGAAGTAATCCGCCAGAAACGCCCGGATTTGTTGAAGAACAAAAATTGACTTTTGCACCATGATAACGCCCCTGCTCAAGCATCGTTCCTTGTGGGCAAATTTTTTGCCAAAAACAACACACTAATAATGCCGCAGTCACCGTATTCTCCAGATTTAGCCCCCTGCGATTTTTTCTTGTACCCGAAACAGATTCTCTGATCCATTTTTTTGGAATGGGCAAAAATCGAAGACGAGCCAAAATACGTGCAAGCAAAGCAGCTGTCAAAAATTAACTGAACATTCAAAATGGCCGAACTTGTTGGCATAAGTGGGAGACATGAGTACCAACATAACGCCATAAAACAAATCGAAAATCGAATATACGTAGCCCGCGGAAATTCAAAATTTGCGATACTTTTTGAACAGACCTCGTATGTAAGGTCTAATTAAGCGAAAATACTCATACCATATGCTATTATACGCCGATGACACTCTAGTTTATATTGCTTCAATGCGACCTATGAAGTTATCAGTCAATAAACTGACAGAATACTATAAGGAATGGGGTCTTCAAGTAAACATTCCAAAGTCAGAGTGCTTGAGGCTCACGCCGAGAGGGAAGAAGTAATTCATAGACTGCGGATTTAGAGATAAGGATGACTCGGTAATGAGGCACGTGGTGAATGTTAAGTATCTAGGCTTGAATCTTAGCAAGAACCTCAAATTCAACTCCTTTGTTAGGGATAAAATTAAAAAGGCCAACGGCATATATTGTAGGCTTCTGAGAGTGTATCAAACTCATTATTTATAAGCAATTTATAAGAGCGTCTGATCATCCTTTTCTCCAACAGTAGCAACAGAACTGCACAGGATAAAAAAGTTTATATCAAACGACAGGTTATACCGGGAAGCAGGCGTTTCCCCATTTGTAGTATGGCAAATGGGAATAATGCACAAATGGGTGAAATCGTTACCCCATCATCAAAACAGTGAAGTAAGGCAGCTAATGGATAACATATTATTGGAAATCTTAAGAAACTCCAAGTACCTGCCACCGTTACTTCGATTAGAGGACACAAAAGAAGCTCCTCTACAAGAAGAAGCCAAAGGGACAACATCGAGGTTAGCAATTACATTACTCGTGGTCGGGAGCACCAAAGGGACTCAAGAGGACACAACAAACACAGAAGTTGCCGAGTTTTAAGAATAAATGCATGTGTTTAAGGGTTAAGGTTAGGTTTAGAATGTAAGCAGGTTTTTTTTTTAAATGTCATAGTCCTCATTAAAATTCAAGGATAGCAGAAAGCTAAGAACCAATAAAGACAAAGATTGAGCTAGGATTAAATATTCTTAAAAGAAAATAATATTAAGAGATTGTATTAGAAGAAAAATGTTAAATGTCATGGATATGCAATAGAGTAATTGAAGGACTGGATAGGACAGGAATTTGAACGTTTGGTTGATTCTCAACTATTGATTCTGTAAGTTCAAAAAGGTTTTACAATTTCATTGTACAATATATTAAAAGTTTACTATTTATTATTAGTTAAGTACGAGTCTAAGTAGAAGTAGTTTTGACTATTGTGAGTGCAATTGCGAATGACTCTTGTGAGCGGCCAATTTGAGTGACCGTTTTAGGTGAATGATGTGAGTGATCGTTATGAGTGACAGTTATGAGTGCTTCTTGGGAGTGATCACTGTAAGTGATTGTTATGTCGTTGTTTTTAAGCCACTCCACGTAAAGTGAGGCAGTTTACAGGGATTATTCCACGAAATATCTCTTAACGCATATCTAACTAAATTCTGTTGAATCGAGTCACAGTGAGGCGACCAAACCACACAAGCATATTCCACTATAGGCCTCACTAAGGAACAGCATACGGAAGTTAAAACATGTATATTAGTTAGTAAATTAACTAACTAACCCAAAATAAGTATACTTTTTTTAGAGAGATATAATTTATCAAGCTTAATTCTCAAATCTATAACTGAGTAAACACGTTTAATACTAGTTTATGCAAACTTTTAACCAAACATAAGTGGAGAAAGACCTCTAAAAAATTTCATAATACGAGGGTCGTTCAATAAGTCCTTAGAATATCCGAGAAATTGCGCCCGTAGTGTCGGAAAGTTTTTTTTGTAACTAGCATTATAGACAGGAAAGCTGTCAAAATTTCAGCTCGATCCATAGCGTAGGTCAATTTCTATCGTCGATTAAAGCTAACGACATTTATTTGTGCATAACAATGGAAAAAAGCGAGTTTAGGGCTGTCATCAAACATCTCCATTTGAAAGGCTTAAGCCCGAAAGGAATCAAAGCCGAGTTGGATGCAGTTCATGGCACATCTGCACCTGTGTTTGCGACGGTTTACAATTGGGTGAATGAATTTAAACGTGGCCGTTCATCCACAAAAGATGAACATCGTTCAGGACGTCCAGTTGAGGTGTCTACTCCTGAAATCATCGACAAAATCTACGATGCGCGAATTAGTTGAGGCCACGGGCATATTATCAAATTATATTATCATTACTATTTTCTTTAAACTTATCAAATTGTGAACATGATAATGACCAACTGCTCGAAGTAGATTAGGAAGAAACAGGATTACTGCAGGAACTTTGGTCGAAAAGTGGAAATATTTGATTGAACTTAATAACGGACATACACCTAGTAGCAGGTGAAATATTTGATGACAAATACTGCCATCAAATATTTCTCAGGGTACTCTTTCTAAAAAAAACTATGCAATATATTGTTCACGTCTATGAATCCCCTCACAGTTGTCTATTCGAAGATTTAATAACAAAAAATTAAGTTCGAGAACTACTAATTACAATAGAATTATTTATCAATTATTACTGTAAATAAAATATTAACCCAACAATGCAAACAACCTGTTCCCTTGTTCTAATCAAGAAATACACTTCTTAGAGCACGTTGAATTGTCTGAGCAAATCCCTTAATTTTTACTCAACCCGAAATCATAGCAAAAAGAAGGAAGATGACAAATATAAAAATTGGTCACAATTCCTTCCTATTGTTAGTTGAACGAAATAGAAACATTATTACAATAGGGGTGAAAGGAAACAAAAACTACTACGCACACCCATAAACACACTTATTCTTAAAATGCACAATATCATAACCATCCATTGCGATTATAAGCAATCTGTCGTGATATTCTGTTCAACTGAAACAATTAAATTACCTTCTGGAACTCGTGAAGGGTTACTTGGCAGTGATCGTACCGATGTGTAGGAGGAAAAGAAACCGCAATCACATAACTGCAACGAGGCAGAGAGTGATAAAACACACTTGCACTCGACACCTTCGTTTCTCTTTCTTACTACCTAGTATTGCATATGCGTTTCGATCTTTGAAAATATACTTGGTCGACCAAAAGCTTCGGATGAGTGGCGCTTACGAGTACAACATCGCAGCGAGCACGGTAGAAAGAAAGAAACAAACGAAAATATTGGGTTTATCACCCGTTCGCACACATTCAATCAAATCACATAAATTCGCACACCGTACAAATAATTTTCTTTGCTTATAATTCGCGTTGTTGACATGAATGCAGGAAAATATAAGCCAAAGTATTTTTTAGGGTTTCAAATAATCAAAAGCATAAAAACTAAGAATACAGAGAAGCACACATTGGAGTGCATGTCTCTAACTCTTAAAGCCGTCCCAGTTAGGGACATGGACTGAACCTGAGTATTTGCCGCAGATAAGCCTCAGTACAACAAGGACGGCTTTATAATTTTTGGAAACGGGTCGTCCTATGAAAATAGGATGGCCCAAGTTATTTTATAGCCAAAAAAAATGGCTTGGGGTGTTGGGGAGGTAGAAGAAAGGTATGTATACCGGTGGGTATACATTAAAGGAGAACGACTAACGATTTAAGTTTGCTTTCTAATTTTTCATCCTAGACGTAGTATTGTTACACATGATGTGGTACTCGTAGCATTACTGAAAATAAAGTCGAAGGTGAGATAAATGCGCATTAGAAGTATATGTAAGATTTCATAGATTCCAACTACAATTTATTGGCGCTTATTTTACTGTATTTGCTTAATTAGGAGAAATTTCTTTTCTCAAAAACTTCCGAATTTGAAGTAATGAACAGTGATTCGGGTGACAAAAATCGTTTATAGACGTGGTGTGGCCGAAAAGTAGTGAGACTGGAATCACTGTCCGGTAAATACTCGTGCCTATAAAGCGTAATAAATGAAGCTGTTAATAGGCAGTGGTAAGTAACAAATGTTGGTATCCTAATTGTTGGTAATAAGACCTACCAGAACTTCTACTATGTACTATACGTTTATGTTAGCAGTTGTGCGAAGACTGTACTTTTTTTGGAAGATATTGTACGAGAGTCGTTCAATAAGTCCTTAGAAAATCTGAAAAATTGCGCTCGTAGTGTCGGTAAAGATTTTTTTGTTGTAAGTAGAATTATCGACAGGAAAGCTGTCCATAGCGTTGGTCAATTTCTATCGTCGATTAAAATTAACGACATTTATTTGTGCATAACAATGGAAAAAAGCGAGTTTAGGGCTGGTATCAAACATCTCCATTTGAAAGGCTTAAGCACGAAAGAAATCAAAGCCGAGTTGGATGCAGTTCATGGCACATCTGCACCTGTGTTTGCGACGGTTTACAAGTGGGTGAATGAATTTAAACGTGGCCGTTCGTCTACAAAAGATGAACATCGTTCAGGACGCCCAGTTGAGGTGTCTAGTCCTGTAATCATCGACAAAATCCACGATCTGATTTTGAACGATCAGCGAATTAAAGTGCGCGAATTAGTTGAGGCCACGGGCATATCACAAGGTACAGTCGCTTCAATTTTGCATGAAAAATTGTCTGTGAAAAAAATTTCGGCAAGATGGGTGCCGCGTTTGCTCTCAGAGGAGAATAAGCGCAATCGTGTAGTGGACTCTGAGGCTATGATGGCACTCTTTCATCGCAATCCTACCGAATTCCTTCGTCGATATGTCACTGTGGACGAAACCTGGATACACTACTACACTCCAGAAACGAAGAGACAGTCATCACAGTGGATTTTCAAGGGTGAACGGGCTCCGAAGAAGGCAAAAACTGTGCCATCGGCCGGCAAGGTGATGGCCACGGTCTTTTGGGATTCGCAGGGCATCATTTTTATCGACTACTTGGAAAAAGGAAAAACAATAACATGAGCGTATTACGCGTCGTTATTGCAACGGTTGAGCGAGGAAATCAAAGAGAAACGCCCCCATCTGAAGAAGAAAAAAATCCTCTTGCATCAGGACAATGCGCGTGTGCACACCTGCGCTGTTTCCATTGCCAAAATTGTGGAATTGAGAATGGAATTGTTGCAGCATCCCGCTTATTCACCAGATTTGGCCCCGAGTGACTATTTTCTTTTCCCCAATCTGAAGAAATGGCTTGGCAGACGACGGTTCACTTCCAACGAGGACGTCATTGCTCAAACGGATGAGTATTTTGCAGAACTTCCGAAATCCTATTTTTTGGACGGGATAAAAATTTTGGAAAAACGGTTGGAAAAGTGTATAGAGCTAAAAGGACATTATGTTGAAAAAAAAAAAAATTTTTTTTTAAAAAAAGTTTTTTTCCATGTTTTTCTAAGGACTAATTGAACGACCCTCGTATTTCCTGGTTAATGTGTAGGCCGTTAGAATAGCAACAGTTATAAAATATATTCAAAACGTGCTGAATGTGGGAGTAATCCATCATATCTCCAACAAAGAAAAATATTTACATATCATCATCATAAATTAGGATGTTACAGTGTTTCATTACTGTAGAAATGTCATTAATGGCAAGAATAAACAATAAAGGGACGAGATAACTACCTTGTGGTACACCAGATGTTTCCATAAGATAGGAATTAAATCAATCAAGTACCATTATTGGAAAACCATTTTTCTGAATAGTCAGAGGGTGGGGAGAACTTTTGGGTAAACTTTGAGGATCTTCTATAAAATACATCCAAAATTAATTTATTTAATAATATATATATCGATTTTGTCCATTTTTCAAATTTTAATTTCGAAAATTGATTGAAAATAAATTTAAAATATGTTTCCCAGAAGAAAATTGTACCTTATATTTTTTGAAAAAATTCCCTTGATAAGTAAAAATTTCCCTTTTTATCTCTTTATAAATTTATATATTTTTTATAGAAAATTTGTCCAAAAAGCATTTTATTTATTACAATTTTTTTTAATTGTCCAATACAAAAATATTCATACTCTAGAATAAAAAATACCTAAAATTTCTTACCAACAATACGAGTAGTACTTATCAAAAAAAAAGATGATAATTCTCTGGAATTTTCTATTTTCAATTGCTGACTTTTAAATAAAAAATAATCCTTATTTTCTTGGACAGCTTTATAAATAAAAAATCGTATTTTCCGAAAAACGAAACAGTTATGAAATAAAAATTCTCATTTCCGGCTTAACGTTGATGAAAACCCTTCAACAAAAAAAAAATTCCCTACCGGTTCGGACATTTTTTAACTTTTTGCTAAAAAATTATTTTATTTATAGTTTTTTTCTTACAACTTTTTTTTGGATTTTCTCAATAAAACGACTCAAGTCAATTTCCGGCTTAGAGGAAGCTTTTTTTTCACTTTGAGTGATCTTCCATTACCGTTGACCGTATTTTTCACGAGGATAATTTCCTTTTTTTAAACACTCCTCCAAAAATTATCTTACATTGCGTTATTCTATAATTCACATTCCATATATTACACGTATTACGAAGAGATTGAAAGAAACTCTGAAGTAATACTAAGCTTTTAATTTATATAATATTAGTTATTGGGATTTTTCTATCTTACAGTATCCTTTAGTCATCTTGAAGATATCAGTTTTGTGCTTTTATTTAAATTAAATTTTAATTTTGTTTTTAAACTAAAAAAAAAAAACACAAAATATTTTCTGTCAAAAATGGATCAAGGGAATTATGGTGTGAGAGGTGCTGAAAGTGGTTGGAAAAAAGCTGCAGGTAATAAAGTTGAATGGGAATGTATGTTATGCACGAGTGTGTTCTTGTTTTGCTAAAACAAAACTTTTTAGCCATATTGAATTTGCCGAAGGTTGTTTGCGACGTAAACACCTGCCAGCTGCTTAAACAAAAAACATTCATACGTAGAATTAACCTTAAGTAAAGTAAAGACCATGCACATCATACATATTCGTATTGTACATTTTGAGTACACTTCGAATATCTATGTATGCACATATGCTGGCATTCCTGTGTAGAGGAGAGGACACAACGGATATCAGAATGTGAAATTTTTTCAGATTAGAACAAAACAGCAAAGTCAAAGTACTTATACAAATATTGATATTATACCATAGAGAAAAATGTAAAATGAAAAATTCACCTTCACCCTCAAGACGGTATCAGCTTCGGAATCATTCTCTAGTCTAGCTAGCCGCCCTTTAAAGGCTAAAAGTTTGTATACCTTATACTATGGAAAGGTGTTATTGTAAATTATGAACTTTTTACATATATTACGATACTAAATAAGCTAAATATTCAAGTGCCCTCGTATATATAATATTTTGGTTTATATTTTTCTGCTCTCTTTCTAAAAGTAATTTTCCATATTTTCCAATTTTCACAAACAGACAAAAATAAGAGTAAAAAAAAAAATGTACGTTGTATATAAAAGTAGAGCGATTTTACTCGTATAAAAAATTACGAATGCTCTTATATAAAAATATATCTTTTTTAACCACCCCATTATTTCTACTTCTGAATGGTCATATTTTCATTGAAAAAATAACAAGAAAAATTATATAATACAAAAAAGAAGCAGGCAAAAACAGGCAAAATTTCCTGTGATTTAATTATTTTTTAAATTTTTTATGTTGGTTAAATAGTAAATAAGTTTGATTTGCTGTGCACATTTTTTAATCAAGTACTCGCATATTAAGTAATTATCCTTTTAAGTATTGAATTTATAATGTGTTTTACCATTTCTGTTAAAAATTTCTACCACTTCAATCATGATTTTTAAGCATATTTAAAAAAATCTTCCACAAGTCCGGGCGTTTCTGGCGGATTGCTTAGCGCAACTTGCGCATAACTAGCAGGTAATATTCCTTATCGACCATTCTACCCTGTGGTAAGAACTCATGATGCACCACGCTCCTGCAATGGAGCCATTTTTTGGTCTTGGTTCGTGCGACAGCTTCCATTGGGATGAGTGAGCTTTGATTCCACGTCATAACCATAAACTTATGATTTGTCACCAGTTATGACCCTCTGGAGTAAATTTGGGTCACCGCGGACAGAGTCCAACAGCTCCTTAGCAATGTGAATGCGTTTGCTGTTCTTGGTCGAAAATGGGCCAAAATCGAAGACGAGCCAAAACACGTGCAAGCTAATCAGCTGTCAAAAATTAAATGAACATTCAAAATAGCCGAACTTGTCGGCATACGTGAGAGACATGAGTATAAACCTAACGCCACAAAAAATCGAAAATCGAAAATACGTAACCCTCGGAAATTCAAAATTCGTGATATTTTTTGAACAGACCTTGTATAAGATAAGGAGTAAACATCCATTGACAACTTTCGTTATCGTGAAATTTACTCTAGGTTTTATTTCATAAAGTTAGGAAAGCTCGTGTCAATCACCTTTTCAAACGTCTATGTGTATGTTTTCGGGGAGAGAAAGCGAGGAGAGCAGCTCTCTTACAAAATAATTGTTATAGAATGACAGTCGACTATGAAATTTTTTGTAACGACTAACGGACAATTCACGAACGTAAGGATGTTGAGAAGCACTGGTGGATCAGCTGTATTGAGCCTGAATTGTTTTAAAGTTTATGCAGCGACCTACCAAAAAAGAGGCGAGAACTGAAAAACGGCATGGTTGAAAAGTGGCTTGGGTCGTGTAGGAAGAGAGTCGTGTGGTGGCAGCGCAAAGTGCTGGTTTTGAAAAATTGTGAAAGAAGAAGCATCATGATAGGACATTGATCAAGAGCGGTTTTGGGAATCTTCAGAAAGAAGCAAGTAACATCAAGACTCGTTCCAAAATTGCTTTCTCTCTTCAATCGTTATCCCGAATTTTTTTTTCTCTTCCCATGTTCTTTCGATCTTCCCATTCCCTAGCCTACCTCCTTTCCCCCTGTCACCAGTCTGAATAAACTTCGGCATGAATAATTATTTTTGTTATGTATGGGTGCGAAGGCGATTATGACTTGTTAAAGAACAACAACCCCCTCCCCACCACTTAAATCCCGTAAAGGTAGACTGCAAGCATGCTCTGCCCTCGTCTTCTGGAGGATTGGGTTGCATTATCCCTCTAGGAATTCATGTCCGCATTTTTAAAAATATTTTTTTAAATGATTTTCACCCACCACCCAACAACTTCTCGGAGAATTTTTGATTGCAGAGATTAGATTCGAATGGAATTGGAACGCTTGGTTGACCTACGAAGATATATTTCGTATGGCCATATAGGTCTGATAACTGTATTGTATGGAAGTACTTTTTTGTCAACTGTCAGTCTTGATCGTTTATCTAAAAGTTTGCGTAGTTGTCTGTAGCGTCTGTTCGTTTCAGTTCTTTTCAGTTTTGCATGTGCGTTCCTGGAATAATATGGCCATTAATTATTATGGAAATGGATGGTTCTTGGCAAAGAGTTAAAGTAACATGAACACTCCACTTTCTGAATCAGTTTTCAAAGGAATCAATATGGTTTTTTAAATGGTGGGAGGCAATATTTCGGCTATTAAAAAGTTGTCGTTGGAAGGAATATCGTGGGATACCGGCAAGGACAATGAACACATCGGAAAATTCGACAATTTTAATTATTTGAAAATATCTTTCGTATAGGTAGGATTAGATGATGAAAATATAATTGGGGAGAAAAATGTGCTTGAACTTCCAGTGAAGTACAGGGCGTCATACTCGGATTAATACAATATTCTTTCTCCTTAAGAGAAGATGCTATTAAGTCTACAACATAATGACACTGTTGAATTGTGGAATGTTCAGTTCTAAATTTGAAATTAAATTTAAAAACATATTTTTTAACTATACAACAATATAGAAATAAAAAGAAAACCTTATTAATTATTCTTAATGTAAGAATATTTTCTTAATTTAGCAATTAAGATTTTTTTTTGCTGCAGAAATTCACAAAAAAAAACCCTTTTACTAAGAAAACTATTTATTGTAGTTTCATTTAGTTTTTCTATGAAATTAGAAAAAAAAAATTTTATTATAGAAAAATATAAAAAATGTTTTTGTTTTTCTTAAATAATTTTTATTTTTTATAAAATATAATTTTTCCTAATTAAAAAATATGTTTCGCTTTTTGTACAATAGAATTTTCCCTGGCCAAGATAAACATTTTGTTTCGGTTGGTTTTTCTTCCGCCGATTGAACAATTTAATTACCTTCTGGAACTCGTGAAGGGTTATTTGGCAGTGATCGTAACCATGTGTAGGAGGAAAAGAAACCGCAATCACATAACTGCAACGAGGCAGAGAGTGATAAAACACACTTGCACTCGACACCTTCGTTTCTCTTCCTTACTACCTAGTATTGCATATGCGTTTCGATCTTTGAAAATATACTTGGTCGACCAAAAGCTTCGGATGAGTGGCGCTTACGAGTACAACATCGCAGCAAGCACGGTAGAAAGAAAGAAACAAACGAAAATATTGGGTTTATCACCCGTTCGCACACATTCAATCAAATCACATAAATTCGCACACCGTACAAATAATTTTCTTTCTTATAATTCGCGTCGTTGACATGAAAGCAGGAAAATATAAGCCGAAGTATTTTTTAGGGTTTCAAATAATCAAAATCATAAAAAAGTAAGAATACAGAGAAGCACACATTGGAGTGCATGTCTCTAACTCTTAAAGCCGTCTCAGTTAGAGACATGGACTGAACCTGAGTATTTGCCACAGATAGTCCTCACTACAACAAGCACGGCTTTATAATTTTTGGAAACGGGTTGTCCTATGAAAATAGGATGGCCTAAGATATTTTATAATGTCTTGGGGTGTTGGGGAGGTAGAAGGAAGGTATGTATACCGGTGGGTATACATTAAAGGAGAATGACTAACGATTTAAGTTTGCTTTCTAATTTTTCATCCTAGATGTAGTATTGTTACACATGATGTGGTACTCGTAGCATTACTGAAATTAAAGTCGAAGGTGAGATAAATGTAAGATTTCATAGATTACAACTACAATTTATTGGCGCTTATTTTACTGTATTTGCTTAATTAGGAGAAATTTCTTTTCTCAAAAACTTCCGAATTTGAAGTAATGAACAGTGATTCGGGTGACAAAAATCGTTTATAGACGAGGTGTGGCCGAAAAGTAATGAGACTGGAATCACTGTCCGGTAAATACTCGTGCCTGTAAAGCGTACTAATGAAGCGGTTAATAGGCAGTGGTAAGTAACAAATGTTGGTATCCTAATTGTTGGTAATAAGACCTACCAGAACTTCTACTATGTACTATACGTTTATGTTAGCAGTTGTGCGAAGACTGTACTTTTTTTGGAAGATATTGTACGAGAGTCGTTCAATAAGTCCTTAGAAAATCAGAGAAATTGCGCTCGTAATGTCGGTAAAGATTTTTTTGTTGTAAGTAGCATTATCGACAGGAAAGCTGTCCATAGCGTAGGTCAATTTCTATCGTCGATTAAAGTTAACGACATTTATTTGTGCATAACAATGGAAAAAAGCGAGTTTAGGGCTGTCATCAAACATCTCCATTTGAAAGGCTTAAGCACGAAAGAAATCAAAGCCGAGTTGGATGCAGTTCATGGCACATCTGCACCTGTGTTTGCGACGGTTTACAAGTGGGTGAATGAATTTAAACGTGGCCGTTCGTCCACAAAAGATGAACATCGTTCAGTTGAGGTGTCTACTCCTGAAATCATCGACAAAATCCACGATCTGATTTTGAACGATCGGCGAATTAAAGTGCGCGAATTAGTTGAGGCCACGGGCATATCACAAGGTACAGCGCTTCAATTTTGCATGAAAAATTGTCTGTGAAAAAAATTTCGGCAAGATGGGTTGCGCTTATTCTCCTCTCAGAGGAGAATAAGCGCAATCGTGTAGTGGACTCTGAGGCTATGTTGGCACTCTTTCATCGCAATCCTGCTGGATTCCTTCGTCGATATGTCACTGTGGACGAAACCTGGATATACTAATACACTCCAGAAATGAAGAGACAGTCATCACAGTGGATTTTCAAGGGTGAACGGGCTCCGAAGAAGGCAAAAACTGTGCCATCGGCCGGCAAGGTGATGGCCACGGTCTTTTGGGATTCGCAGGGCATCATTTTTATCGACTACTTGGAAAAAGGAAAAACAATAACAGGAGCGTATTACGCGTCGTTATTCCAACGGTTGAGCGAGGAAATCAAAGAGGAACGCCCCCATCTGAAGAAGAAAAAATCCTCTTGCATCAGGACAATGCGCGTGTGCACACCTGCGCTGTTTCCATGGCCAATATTGTGGAATTGAGAATGGAATTGTTGCAGCATCCCGCTTATTCACCAGATTTGGCCCCGAGTGACTATTTTCTTTTCCCCAATCTGAAGAAATGGCTTGGCGGACGACGGTTCACTTCCAACGAGGACGTCATTGCTCAAACGGATGAGTATTTTGCAGAACTTCCGAAATCCTATTTTTTGGACGGCATAAAAATTTTGGAAAAATGGTTGGAAAAGTGTATAGAGCCTAAAGGCGATTATGTTGAAAAATAAAATTTTTTTTTTTTAAAAAAAACAGTTTTTTTCCATCTTTTTCTAAGGACTTATTGAACGACCCTCGTACCAAAAGTTTAATAATTTTGTTGGTTAAAAATTCACACGTTCTGTCGTTGTAAAATGTTCTTAAATTAAATTTTATATTTTCAATATAAAAATTCCCATAGACATAAATTTTTTTTAAAAATATAAAGCAAAAAATTTATTTATATCTTTACGAAAATTGCTTATACTGGAATTTTCCTTTTTCATTCGATTTTGTTGAATGAAAACATTGAAATATCCTTGATTAAAAGTTAGTTTTTTTTTTTTGTTTAAAAATTATAGACTTGAAATTTATGGAAATATTGAACCAATATTTGTATTTTTTGTCCTATAAAAATACTATCAAATAAAATTTTCCTTTTTTGCAAAACACACAACATTTAAAAGTGTTTTTTTTTATTTAAAAAATTTGACTGATCAAAATTTGGCTGATCAATATTTCCATTTTATTTTTATAAATGAAACGAAGACAAAAATTTCTCTTTTTTACAATTTTTTTTTTTGTTTTTGTAATTTTAACATTTTATTTTCGTGAAAACATTTATTCGATTAAACGTATTTTTTTTTCTCTTAAAAACTAAGATTTAAAATTTATGAAAAATTGTTATATATATTGGGTGTATAACTTAAAAATGCGGGATTGACAACAGATGGCATAATTTTACACATGGTTTGTGTTAATAATAGCTCATATGGCATTTTGGAGGTTAAACATCTGTCATTCATTCTCGATAGTCATTGAACGAAATAGTGTAAACAACAAAGTTTTTTGTTGCTTCAAAAATGTCGAATTTCGTACCAAAAAAGTCCCATTTGCGGGAAGTGTTGATTTACTTCTTCAATTTGAAAGAAAGTGCAGCTGAAGCACATCGATTGCTCACCGAAGCTTATCCTGAATATGTTCCATCGATTTCAATATGCGAGAGATGGTTTGTGCGGTTCAGAAGTGGTGATTTTGACACGGAAGACAAAGAACGACCAGGTCAGCCAAAAAAGTTTGAAGATGAAGATTTGGAGGCATTACTCGACGAAGACTGTTGTCGAACTCAAGAAGAAATTGCAAAATCATTGGGAGTCACTCAAGCAGCCATTTCAAAACGTTTGAAAGCAGCAGGATTCATCCAAAAGCAAGGAAATTGGGTCACATATGAATTGAAGCCGAGAGACGTTGAAAGGCGATTTTGCATGTCCGAAATGCTGCTTGAACGGCAGAAAAAGAAGTCGTTTTTGAATCGAATCATTACTGGCGACGAAAAATGGATTCATTACGACAACCAAAAGCGCAAAAAATCGTATGTGAAGCCCGGCCAACCAGCCAAATCAACGTCAAAGCCAAATATCCATGGCGCCAAGATAATGCTCTGTATTTGATGGGATCAGAAGGGTGTGATCTATTATGAGCTATTGAAATTGGGCCAGACGATCACAAGCGACCTCTACCGAACACATTTAATCCGTTTGAAGCGAGCATTGGCCGAAAAACGCCCGGAATATGCGACCAGACAAGAAGCCATAATTTTCCATCATGACAAAGCTCGGCCTCATGTTGCAAGATCGGTTAAAAATTATTTAGAAAACAGTGGCTGGGAAGTTTTGTCTCACCCGCCTTATAGCCCAGACCTTGCCCCGTCCGACTACCATTTGTTTAGATCCATGCAAAACGCCCTCACCGGAATACGCTTCACTTCAGAACAGGGCATCAAAAATTGGCTCGATTCATTCTTGGCCTCAAAACCGGAGCAGTTTTTTTGGCGCGGAATCCATATGTTACCAGAAAGATGGGAAAAAGTAGTCGCTTCCGATGGACAATACTTTGAATAAAATATATTGTAACAATTTTTCAAAATAAACACTCAAAGTTTGCCACAAATCCCGCATTTTTAAGTTATATTTAAAAACTTAAAATGTTTGAGTTAAAAACACTCAAAATTTGCCAAAAATCCCATATTTTTAAGTGCAGTAAAATTTTCTCTTTTGTAGAATTTTTCTTATTCGATAAAAAAAAATTCATATAAGTTAGTGAGTCATTTTGAATAATATCCCATTTTACAGACTTTATTATTATTTTTCAACTAAATTTCATATAAAAATATAGAAGACAAAATATAATATAAAAATATTTGGAAATTTTCAAATAAATTTCAAAGGCCTAAAAATTAATACAATAAAAAATTTGTTAGAAATTGAATAAAATATATTGCATGTAATTTGAAGATATTACTTTGCCAGTTGGTTTGCTAACCCTTCAGTTAGGAATTATGTAAATGAATATGTTTCTCAGAAAATTATCTAAATTCCGTTTTTTTTTTAAATTAATATATCCTTATTGTTACTTTGAAATATTCACTATAAAAATTTTAATAAAAAGACCATAAAATCTTCCTCAAATACGTTCGATATCAAGTATCTGATAATAATTTTTCAGATTAAAGGAATTTCCTTAAGAAGCTTATACCAACAATAAGAAACTAAGTTTTGGAAAATGATTTGTTGATTAAACATTTTTTTTAAAGAAACTCTTCATATAAAAATATTATTAATGACCTCTTATTAAGATTAAAACTACTGAAAGCGTCGGCCAGGCAGCTTAGTCATGAGCGTTCTGGATTGCCATGGAAAGGCTCGTGGTCCTATGCGTATTCCTAGATACGAGGGTCGTTCAATAAGTCCTTAGAAAAAAATGGAAAAAAACTAAATTTAAAAAAAAAAAAATTATTTTTCAACATAATTTCCTTTTAGCTCTATACACTTTTCCAACCGTTTTTCCAAAATTTTTATCCCGTCCAAAAAATAGGATTTCGGAAGTTCTGCAAAGTACTCATCCGTTTGAGCAATGACGTCCTCGTTGGAAGTGAACCGTCGTGCGCCAAGCCATTTCTTCAGATTGGGGAAAAGAAAATAGTCACTCGGGGCCATATCTGGTGAATAAGCGGGATGCTGCAACAATTCCATTCTCAATTCCACAATTTTGGCCATGGAAACAGCGCAGGTGTGCACACGCGCAATGTCCTGATGCAAGAGGATTTTTTTCTTATTCAGATGGGGGCGTTTCTCTTTGATTTCCTCGCTCAGCCGTTGCAATAAAGACGCGTAATACACTCATGTTATTGTTTTTCGTTTTTCCAAGTAGTCGATAAAAATGATGCCCTGCGAATCCCAAAAGACCGTGGCCATCACCTTGCCGGCCGATGGCACAGTTTTTGCCTTCTTCGGAGCCCGTTCACCCTTGAAAATCCACTGTGATGACTGTCTCTTCGTTTCTGGAGTGTAGTAGTGTATCCAGGTTTCGTCCACAGTGATATATCGACGAAGGAATTCGGCAGGATTGCGATGAAAGAGTGCCAACATAGCCTCAGAGTCCACTACACGATTGCGCTTATTCTCCTCTGAGAGCAAACGCGGCACCCATCTTGCCGAAATTTTTTTCTCAGACAATTTTTCATGCAAAATTGAAGCGACTGTACCTTGTGATATGCCCGTGGCCTCAACTAATTCGCGCACTTTAATTCGCCGATCGTTCAAAATCAGATCGTGGATTTTGTCGATGATTTCAGGAGTAGACACCTCAACTGGGCGTCCTGAACGATGTTCATCTTTTGTGGATGAACGGCCACGTTTAAATTCATTCACCCAATTGTAAACCGTCGCAAACACAGGTGCAGATGTGCCATGAACTGCATCCAACTCGGCTTTGATTTCTTTCGGGCTTAAGCCTTTCAAATGGAGATTTTTGATGACAGCCCTAAACTAGCTTTTTTCCATTGTTATGCACAAATAAATGTCGTTAACTTTAATCGACTATAGAAATTGACCTACGCTATGGATCGTGCTGAAAGACAGCTTTCCGGTCGATAATGCTACTTACAAAAAAAATCTTTACCGACACTACGAGCACAATTTCTCGGATTTTCTAAGGACTTATTAAACGACCCTCGTACAATACTTTTCATTCTATTCTATTTTAATTTCCTTATGTTATTGTCCTTTATCGCCAAATGTCCTTTATTATCATAGTGCTTAGAATATACATAAACAACAACCAAACAATATCTGTGATCAAAAAAATATCCCACGAAAATGAAATTTTCGTTGTTTTGAAATTTTTCTTAAATTTTAACAGAATTTTTCATGTTCACCTGTAAGAACTTTTCCAAAACTTTACAATTCTATTATTCAAAAAAATATTTTTTTTTTTTTTGTTATCACAATTCACAATTTTTGTCTGTGCAAAAACTTTTTTTGATTAGAACAATTTTTTATCTTATTGTAAAAACTTTTCCTACCAAGTGCTACAAATTTTTGCTACTAAAAAACTTTTCCTTATCACGATTTGATTTTTTTGTTTTACTAAAAAAAATTTCTCAAAAACAATAATTACAAATTTTTGCATTTTCTTATAATCAAAAATTCCCATATGCAAATTTACTTTTATTGTTTTGCCACAAATTTTATTAACTACAATACAATAGCAACTTTACTCAATCTTGATTAGAAAATAATAAATTTTTTTAAATAAATTTTCATCTACATTCACGTCGTCTTCTATATTAGAACAGTTATTATTTTTCTTCATGTAAAATATTTACCTTTTCAGTCACTTTCAAAAAGAAATTATATGAAAAAAAAAATTTATTCACTGCCCTAAACAGAAAGAAAAAAAAGTTACACCATTTTTTTTTTTGAAGATTTTTCTGAAAAATGGTTTGTTCTTTTCCTCATGAAAATTAACTTAAGCATTATTTTCTTTATCACTTAATGACTTTAGATGTAAATTTTTATAAAATTATACTTTTTAAATATTTTTCCCATTAAAACTTTTATACTTAATTATTTTTTAATGATTATTATATGTTTTTAATCTTAACGGAAAAATGTTAGCTGATAGTATACGATATCGAAGTAACATTAAAAGTATGATTAAAGCAGAGAGTAAGATTTATATTTATATTCTTGGAATAATTTTGTAATTTTTCTTCAAATTCAGAACGGTTAGAAAAATACATCTGCTATTATCTAATATCAAAAAGGACAATTACTGTAATTTGAGTGGATGGATCCAAGGAAAAAACAAACCAAAAAAAATTGATTTGATATTTTTTTAACCTTATAAAAATATTGGTTTAATAATAAAAGTACTCTGCCATATATATGAACATCAAATAATCATAAAGTAGAATAAGCTAATTTGCAATAGTCTGGAAAATATTTTGCTCAGCTTTTATTGGTAATATGGCTTATGAAATTTACTATAATTATTTGTATGAAAAGTCAACTCAATTTTAGTAGGTCTTTTCCATAGTGGATTGCTTTTGATAAGCCAATACTCACTATAGTATTAATAGCGATAAATTATAATTACAGTACATAAACAGCATATTATTAAACGTCTAAATTTGCAATATTTTCACGATGCACTGTTTATGCAAAAATGGCACGTTTATACGGCCTTACCGATATGCAAAATAACAAAAATATTATTTATTTACAGTTGTCGGTGCCAGCTACAGTTGCTAGTTTTACGAGTTATTATATAATAACCCTTCACGTTTAAATTATTTTCCATATTTTCCACTTGCCTTCTCAGCTCAGCTGTTTTAGACTTTCGATTCAGACTTTTTTTCACTAACAACTTCGTTAAGTAAACACAGCAATGCCATATAAAATTTGCATTGTTTGTGAAAATTTCTCAAAGTTAAAGAAAATTCTAGTTAAATTTACGTTCAGAAATATGTTCTTTAGTTTCTTAGAAAATAAGAATTTTTTTCTTCTTATACAATAAAAAATTATTGTATACAATAATTAACATAGTTCGAAGAAAGAATGTGGCAGAATATATTATCGTCAATTAGTAATTTTTATTTAGTTTATTGAGTAATGAAAATAAATTCGAATTTAATACATTAATTAATTTTGCAGTAATTTTTATCTTCTTTTTTTTACAATTCATTTCATATTTTAAATTATAGATTTTTTTGGCGAAAATTTAATGAATAATTAATTGCAATCCAGTTTTTTAAATTGATATTTTGTTTACATATATGGTATATGACAACAGACCTTAATGCCTTGAACTCTATGCAAAATGTGACTTCAATTTAATCATTTTTGCATTATTTAGAGGAAATATTATCTAAATGATAATAGAGGGTCATTCAACAAGTACTTAGCCTACAAAAGAAAAACGAAAATTTTGGAAAGGTGGCAATTTATTTTTCTACATAATCTCTTTTAAGCTCGATACACTTGGCCCAGCGATGCTCTAACTTTTTTAACCCGTCCCAAAAATACATTTTCTCGAGGGAAGCAAAATAGGCCTCCGTGGCGACGATGACCTCCTCATTCGACCCAAATCTATTCCCGGCGAGTGAATTTTTCATGTTTGGAAACAAAAAGTAGTCACAGGGGGCCAAATCTGGAGAGTACGGTGGATGGGGCAGCAATTCGTAGCGCAATTCGACCAATTTGGCCATGGCGACGGCGGAGGTGTGAGCCGGCGCGTTGTCGTGGTGGAACAGCACTTTTTTCTTCGCAAAGCGGGGCCGCTTTTTCTTCAATTCGATGTCAAATCGGCCCAATAAGTCAGCATAGTAGCGCCCCGTGATTGTTTTACCCTTCTCGAGGTAATCGATGTGGATCACACCTTGTGAATCCCAGAAAACGTTGGCCATCACCTTTCCGGCCGATCGAACAGTCTTCGCCTTCTTCGGAGCACGTACGCCGGGTGAAGTCCACTGTTTCGACTGTTCCTTGGTCTCTGGTGTGTACCAGTGAATCCATGTTTCGTCGACGGTCACGAAACGACGCAAGAACTCCGCTGGATTGCGCTGAAACAGCGCCAAACACGTCGCCGATGTGGTCTCACGGTTGCGCTTGTTTTCCGGTGTAAGCAAACGCGGCACCCATCGCGCCGACAGCTTTCTTATGCCCAGTTCTTCGTGTAGAATATGATGCACCGTTCCTACTGCGATGCCCACAGTCTCAGCTATCTCGTGAACCTTCAATCGACGGTCTGCCAACACGAGATCGTGGACTTTTTTAACGTTTGCCTCCGTAGCAGCCGTTTTCAGGGCACCTGGGCGTGGCTCATCAAAAACCGACGTGCGGCCACGAACAAACTCGTTGAACCAATTCTTGACAGTCGCCATCGAAGGAGAAGAGTTAGCATACACAGCATCCAAGCGATCTTTGATTTCGCTGCGCGTTTTCCCTTCCAAAAACAAGAATCTAATCACCGAACGATATTGTTCTTTTTCCATTTTTGTGCAACCGACCGACACGCTCGCTTTCAAAGGCTCTCAAAACAAAACTAATGAAGGGAATCGACTGAAACTTTGACAGTAGGCTACTAAAAGAATGTACTGCACGATGATAAATTTCCTTTGTGACAGCAGTTCCATCGGGCGGTGAGGCAACAAGTACTTGTTGAATGACCCTGTAGGAAACAGATTTCATATAACATTATTATTAATTTCGACGTGGAACTGTCAAGGAGTTTGCTGGGTTGCTGATAAATGTTTTTTAAATCGCACAGGGCTAAACCGATTGGCGTTTTGTAAACTGAATTCAACTAAATAAGAGGTCTGTTCAAAAAGTATCGCGAATTTTGAATTTCTCTCTCACTTATGCCGACAAATTCGGCCATTTTGAATGTTCAGTTAATTTTTGACAGCTGCTTTGCTTACACGTGTTTTCGATTTTTGGCCATTCCAAAAAATGGATCAAAGAATTTGTATCAAATTTTGTGTGAAAAATAAAATTAATTACGCGGACGCATTCCGAATGTTGACTGTGTGATATGGTGAAGCTACCTTGGACCAAAGCAACATTTATCGGTGGTACAAAATTTTCTCAGATGGCCGAGAAGATGTGAACGACAAAAAGCGTGCCGGACGCCCGAGCACGTCAACAACAGACGGAAACATTAATGAAGTGAAGAAAATAGTATTGGCCAATCGTCGAATCACCGTTAGAGAAATTGCTCAGGACTTAAGCATATCGATTGACTCGTGCCAATCGATTTTTACCAATGATTTGCCGTGAGACGGATCGCCGCGAAATTCGTACCAAAATTGCTCAATTTCGACAAAAAACTGCATCGCATTAACATTACTAAGGAGCTGTTGGACTCTGTCCGCGATGACCCAAATTTGCTCCAGATGATCATAACTAGTGACGAATCATAGGTTTATGATTATGACATGGAAACCAAAGCTCAATCATCCCAATAGAAGCTGCCGCACGAGTCAAGACCGAAAAAAGCGCGCCAAGTTCGGTCGAATGTGAAGGTTTTGCTTACAGTTTTCTTTGATTGCAGGGGCGTGGTGCATCATGAGTTCTTGCCACAGGGTAGAACGGTCAATAAGGAATATTACCTACAAGTTATGCGTAAGTTGCGTGAAGTAATCCGCCAGAAATGCCCGGATTTGTGGAAGAACAAAAATTGGCTTTTGCACCATTATAACGCCCCTGCTAACGCATCGTTGCTTGTGCGCAAATTTTTGGCCAAAAACAATACACTAATAATGCGGAAGCCATCATATTCCCCAGATCTGGTCCGCTGTAACTTTTTCTTGCGTCCGAAACTGAACAGCCCCATGAAAGGACGGCGCTACGCTACGATTGAGGAGATAAAGACGGCATCGAAGGAGGAACTGAACAAGATCACAAAAAATGATTTGTTGAAGTGCTTCGAGGATTGGAAAAAACGTTGGCACAAGTATATAATATCTGGTGGGGATTACTTTGAAGGGGACAAAATAGATATTCATGAATAAATAAATAATTTTTGAAAAAACACAAAATTCGCGATACTCTTTGAGCAAACCTCGTATATACTAAAAATTCCGATTTTCATAAAATCATATTTTTTAATTGTATAGTTTTCTGAGAGGCTTCAAAAATTAATTTTATAATTTATAAATTTATTGAAAAAATTATCATAAAAGTTTCTTGCAAGATCTTTATTTTAAGGTTATTTTGCACCTTTCAGCCTGTAAATCGACCAGTAATTGGCCAATGTTGGTTTTTAAAGAAAGCAAAATTCAAAAATTATTACGTCATGTAAACTTTTCGTGCAATAAAGCAAAAATTCATCATGTTTTGTGGTAAAAAAAGAAAAAAAATTTTACGGTTTACTGCATAAATAATAAGTTTTAGCTTTCTCTACTATGTATAATTAATAACACTATTTTAAAAGTTGCCACCAATTTTCTTGAAGGACTTCATACTTTTCAGGTAATTTTTGATCACTTTTTTCAGTTTCTAATTCGGCTATTAGTGGACGGATGTTGATTTTCAAATGCGCTAAAGTTTATTGATTGCTTCCGTAAAAACGACTTTTTAAGGCTTGGGAATGGCCAATTTCAAAATTACGTATTCTGAGATATTTTCAGGTATGAAAAGTAAAATTTATTGTGTTGTATGGATTGTGGTGTCATTTCGTTGAAACATCATATGATCCAGATTCAAAATTTGACCTCAGACCCAAAAAAAATTCGTAATCACGTGGTATATTGCTCAAAACTTTTTTTTTTTTATAAAGAAAAATGTGTCAATGACATTTTTAGACCAAAATGCAGTTACTTTATGCGGATAACATGGTTTCCCTTAGACATATGTGGGTTTTTAGAGCCCCATATACGGTATTATTCATTATTTCGCAGCAAAGTTTCGATTTTAAAACACATAAAACGCTTAAAGGGTCAGGAAACAAATTTGCTAATTTACATATAATCTCTCTTATTGGAGACCTAGAACCACCTTTTTAAAAGTAGGGTAAAACGTGCCAACGACAGAACTAGCACTTTTACAGAAAGTTTTCACAATGCAAACAAACTGTAAAAAAAATTCATCCATAATGGTTTGTGGCTTGTGGAGTCGTTTTATAAAAATTATATATGGTCCGGATTAAAATTTTTAACTTTATGCTTAAAAGAAGTTAACGGTAATCAACCGTCTTCTTAATTTTTCTAAGATATACTGGTCGATGTTACCTTCAGACAAGGTAATATACAGTCACTTTTCATAGATACAGTACAATAGCATTCTTATATAAGGTGTAGAAAAGTAATCCATTATTTTGCCAATAGATGGCTTTAGGAGTCTGTATCTCCAGTTTAAAAAGTGCGCGTTAGAAAGATAAGATTTCGTACTACAAGAGCTTCTCATACAGTTTTGTGATTACTTGACTCAGTATTTTTTTAGCACGCGTCAAAGATGGACACCAACAAAGAGAAAATACGCCATATTTTACAGTTTTTCTTCGATAAAGGCGAAAACGCAAGCCAGGCAGCTGAAAATGTGAATAGTGTTTATGGTCCTGATCCTGTAACAGCCAATCATGCGCAATTTTGGTTTCGTCGATTCCGTTCCGGTAATTTTGATGTCAAAGATGCACCACGCTCTGGAAGGCCAATTGTCGAAAATGTCGATAAAATAATGAAAATCGTCGAGTCCGACCGTCACGTAAGTACTGTTTCGATTGCCCAGGAGCTAAACATTGCACAAAAAACCGTTTGGAACCACTTAAATAAGGCTGGATATAAAAAGAAGCTCGATGTATGGGTGCCACACGAGTTATCGCAAAAAAACCTCATGGACCGAATTTCCATCTGCGAATCGCTGCTGAATCGCAACAATATCGATCCATTTCTGAAGCGGATGATTACTGGTGATGAAAAGTGGGTCACTTACGACAACGTCAAGCGACAACGGTCGTGGTCAAATCGCGGTCACCCGACGCAAACGGTGGTCAAGCCAGGATTGACAGGCAGGAAGGTTTTGCTGTGTGTTTGGTGGGACTGGCAGGGAATCATCTACTATGAGCTGCTCCCCTACGGCCGAACTCTTAATTCGGACCTATACTGTCAACAATTGGACCGTCTGAAAGAAGCAATCGCCCAGAAGCGGCCAGCTTTGGCCAATAGGAGAGGAATTGTGTTCCATCAGGACAACGCCAGGCCGCATACATCGATAGTGACTCGCCAGAAGTTCCGGGACCTTGGTTGGGATGTTCTTATGCATCCACCTTATAGTCCGGACCTGGCACCAAGTGATTACCACCTCTTCCTATCTATGACGAATGATTTTGCAGGTGAAAAATTCGCCTCAAGAGAAGATTGTGAAAATCGACTGACCCAGTTTTTTGCCAATAGGGACGAGGGTTTCTATGAGAGAGGCATTATGAAATTACCTACAAAATGGCAACAAGTTATCGAACAAAACGGTGTGCATATTTGACCTAAATCGTATCATTCTATCTATGCTAAATAAAACCTTCAATTTAATGCAAAAATAATGGATTTTTTTTTACTACAACTTATATTTAGTTTCTTGTAGATTTTTAAAGACCCATATATGAAATTTCTATAATTATCGTATACAGCAAGCGAGAAATAGGCCTCATCATTGAAGAAAATTTCTTCGAAAAATCATCACTCCAAACCTGTTTTTCCACCACCAAATCACGATATCTTCGGTAAAAGCTTGAAGAGAGTCTGGTTTATTGCTAAAGACCAATGACTTCAAATAACCCCACAAGAAATAGTCTAATGGTGTTAAATCACAACTTCTTGGAGGCCATTCAATGTCACAATTTCTTGAAATAATCGAATTTCCAAACTTTTCTCGCAATAATTCGGTTGTTGCACGTGCTGTGTGGCACGTAGCCCCGTCTTGTTGGAACCAGATGTTGTCAAGATCAACTTCTTCCAATTTCGGCCATAAAAAGTTGGTTATCATCGATCCATTCACAGTAATGGTGTTACCAGCTTCATTTAGAAAAAAGTACAGACCGATGATTCCACCAGACCAAAAACCACACCAAACTGTCAATTTAGGTGAATGTAATGGGTGTTCATGAATACGTGAACCACGTAATTTGTGGATTTTCTCCTCATCGGAGAAGATGATTTTCTTAAAAAATCGTTATCGTTTTCAAGTTGTTCCAAGACAAAATCAGCAAATTCACAATGTTTACGGTGGTCCAATGGCTTCAGTTTTTGAGTGATAACAATTTTATACGGATGCAAGTCCAAATCCTTTCTCAAAATCCGCCAGGTTGTCGTTTAAGACAGTCCCAATTCTGGAGAACGTCTTTGAATCGGCAAATTTCGGTCTTCAGCAACACTTGCCTGAACGGCAGCAATATTTTCATTACTTCGAGCGGTTCTTTGTTTTATTGACAATTTTTAACAATTCCACGAATAACGAGCACAGTTGGACGATTATTACGATCATAAAATGGCAAAATGGCACGAAAAGTTGCAATTAAAGAACGATTATTTTGATAATAAAATTGAATAATTTGCAAACGTTGTTCTCGAGTATATCTCTCCACGATGAAATTGTAAACATTACTGAATACAATGGGAAAACAAATGACAGATCATAACATATTACAAATGGCCGAAACGTCACCTCTTAAAGGATCTTAAAAAGTTCATAATAATTTTGAAAGTTATTTGAGAAAAAACCGAGAAGTTTAAAATTTATGACTACAAAATTCGAAAAGAAAAATTTACTCTTAAAAAATTTTAAAATTTTGGTATTTTAGTTTTTCATTTTTAAATATTATTATTTTAAATTAAAAAAAATTATACAATTAAATAAAATGCTTTGGCAAAAATTTATTTTAATTTGCCGAGTTATTAGGCTTAAAGGTTATACCTACCTATAAGAGTCATCAAAAGAAAACTAAATGTTTGACAGCTGTCAAATGACAGGTCGTGACTATTAAAACCATTTAATCGATAACCTTTCACATCTCTTTGTCTATGCAATAACCAGAAACACTTTTCTAAACAGTGATGAAAATATTTTGAGTATTAATAGATGGCGCTAAATAAAGATGAACGTCTGCCAGGAACGGTCTCAATACAGTCTGTAAGAGGAGAAACTGTGTAGAAGGTATGCTCTTACAGAGTAGTGTGAGTGAAGAGTAAAAGCAGCCGAATCACTTTCAGAGGCATATCACAACCGCAATGTGCGTTCTCTTTAACCTAGCGCTAGAAAAAATTATCCGTAAATTAAAAGTAAGCATGCGGGATACTATCCGTGAATTAAGTCTGCCCAACATTATATGTTGTGAATTAAAAATTATCCGTGAATTAAGTCTGCCCAACATTATATGTCAATCAGAAAGAGTTGTACAAAAGTGGAGGTCTCCATCAAGGTAGCGATAATATTTGGGCTTCACATATATGAGGGCAAAACAGATCACATCGAGTGGCAACGTCGACATAAAAGACAAGACCAATTAGTCGTATAACGATAAAAGACTGAAGTTTTAAAAGACTTAAATCATTTTACAATTGTAGCCGATAATAATATACAGAGAAGAATAGGCTCTATTTTAGTTAGTCTAAATTATGGTATTTTGTCCGAAAATTCATACTATACCCTCGAAATTACTGCTGTGCGAGATGCTAGTATTGCCAGTACTTATGTATTCTACGGAAGCTTGGGTTTTCAGGAAAAACTTTTGCAAAATTTCGTCCGCGTTCGAGGAGACCATCCTTCGGAGAAATATTTGCTGCTTACATGAGGATGGATGATTCCGGAATCTATTTATGACGGGATCCTTGTCCAGTTATGGATTAAATTAGGCTCAAAAGACTACGGTAGATATTTAATCGGAATGAATAAGGAAGATACTTTCCGAAAATTTAACAGTGGCATCATTTATGGTTCCAAAAGACCAAGTTGGTCCTGCCTCTGATGGTGGGATAGTCTTTGATTCAGCAGGCCCAGACAGGATTTCCAGTTATCTCGACGTTGATTATGGCGCTATACTATGCTGGCAAATAAACAGATTTAAAAGCATATGATCAGCGCAACTCTCACAGTTGTTATTTGATCTTCTTTTGAACGTGGAACAGGAAAATTGTCTTCATTTTATCATCATTCGGAAAAACGCCATCTCTGAGAAATAATTGAAAACTCAAATTTCTTTTCCAATTGAAAGTTATTTTGGTCAAATTGAAAGTAATTTTGTTTCTATGGATTATTTAAGATAAAATTCTAAATTTTTATCAAATACAAATTTAAACAAAAAAAGTATTTTTTTTATCAAAAGAAAACTAATTTCAACAACAAATTATAAATATACAAATTTAAATAAATTAATTATATGACAAATAAAAATTCTCTCTTATAGAAATGAAAAACAAAAAATGAAAATATTTTTTTAACAATTTGTCCAGCATTAAAAATAATTACTATAATCACAGATTGCTATAAAATTATTTTGAATAGCTTAATTATCTAAAAGAGGGAAAATATTTAAAACTTTTCTCAAATTGAAACTGTGAATTTGTACATAAATCGTACCAAAAGTAAAATAATGACAGACATTTTAACAAAAATAAGAACACATTATTTTCTAGGCAAGTTTTAGAAAAAGTTTGAAACATTTTAAAAATATTGAAAAAGTTTTCATGTTCTTTTCTAAGTATTTCCCTAAATTGTAGAGTTTTCACTCATCTCCATCTGGGGAGAGTGACTGTGAATGGTTTAGGATAAGTAGTGAAAATTTTTCTTTTCTTTTTTTGCATTTGAAATCCCATGTGTATAATAGTAGCTATGGATTTTCCTCTACTAGTACGCAAATATGTGCATGTCCTTTTCTAAATGTCATATTTTACTCACAGGAATAGAACTCATTAATTTATGGATCATGCCGAATGGGTTGGGCTATGGAAATCATTAGAAAGGTTCAAAGCATCTTTCTGGATATTAACCAAAATTCTCGGTGAAAGAAAATTTATATACGCCTACTAATATTTACCTTAAAACCAATTGAGATATAACAAATCTACTCATACATATGAAATATTAATTAGTTTTTACGTCAAATCATGCAAGGCAATATAAATACTTGTAGAATTATGTGATATATATTATAGAGAGTCAGTTTGAAAGGAAATAGCGAATATATTTAAATTGGCAAGGATCCTTTTTGGTATGGAATTTCTGTATTTTGCGTTCAATA
Organism: Atherix ibis; assembly: GCA_958298945.1. NCBI lineage: Eukaryota > Metazoa > Arthropoda > Insecta > Diptera > Athericidae > Atherix > Atherix ibis. Next base: position 41,130,326 of record OY282610.1, read on the forward strand.
TTTTGAAAATTAATTTCAACTAATTCCGTTTTAATATTTATCTGAGGGATACTAATGGTGAAATCTTTTGAAAACTATATAATAACGGGTGCTACTGTGATTATTATTATCCTTTTTCTTATATTGTAGAATATAACCTGAAGTAAAATTTTCATATGCAAATATTTTATTAGATATTCTTGAGTTTGCTTTTGAGATAGGAAAATATGAGTTGTCCTTAATTGTTAAATCATATATTATGTTTATATTATTGGTAGAGTATTTCCTCAAAAGTTGGTTGCGCAATATTTAATATTTAAAATTAATGCAAAATATATTTATCATCTCTAGATTGTATGGAATATGTTTTTATTTTTCTTAAAATAAGCCAATAGTCCGATTAAATTTATAAGCCCAGTATAGAATTATAACGATTCCAGTCTGATAAGTAAGTGATAAATGTGTGATATATACATGCTATCAGTAAAACAAATCTTTTTTTTTTCCTATTTAGAATTTTTTAAAAGAGGTAATATAAAATTTTATAAATATAAAATTATTAGTTCAGTTTTCATAGCCAATGGAAGTAGACAGGTTTTTTTAAAAAAAAAATATTATGAAAAAGGCGAATTTTGTGTTTTAAGGCAACAAACCATATCTGAAATCAGAAACAAATTTGAAAAGTATAATGGAGATCTCTGTTACCATTGTATGGAATGACTTAGAGGTGGTTTACTAAATTTCATTATGATTATACGAGCACAAGTAACGCTAAGGGCCCAGGACATCGAATTTACACCATCAATGAAGAAATCATTAATATAATCAATGAACTCATTTTCAAAAACTGTCGATTAAAAGTGTATAAGATAGATGACATGGTGAACATATCCAAAAAATAATTTATATAAAATTTTGATTATAAGGAAGCTATCGGCGAGTTAGGTGCCACCGTTGCTGACCAAAAACGCGTTCGGGGTAATAACTTCAATAGTGTGCTTGGACATTTTTAAGCGTTATCCAAATTAATTTTAGCATCGATTCTTCATATTAATGGATTCACCATTATACACTAGAAACCAAAGTTATATCAAAATAATGAACTTCTAATAGTGAACGTACACCAAAGAAGGTCTTAATGGTTCGATCGGCAATAAAGATGATGACTACTATTTTCTGCATTGCAGAAGACATTATACAGTATTATTAGATCAGTTTAATAACCAAATCGAGACCGCATTTGGTAAAGAAAAAATGTGTGTCGCTTCGTTAAAATGCACCTTCACATTCATTGGGAATAACAATAGCAAAATTAATAGACCTACATTAATAATTGCTTCCCCACCCACCACCATACAACTTTTACCCATTTCTAAATGTGAAGAAATATGGCTTGGTGGAAAGAAGTTTTCGTCCAATTTTGAAGTTATCACTAAAACTGATATCTATTTTATAGAATTTGACAAATCTTATTACACGAATGATACAATATAAAGAAGTTACAATGTTGAAAAATAAATCAATTTAATTTATTCTTTGTTTCGTTTATCACTGACTTGTCAGACGGCCTCATAGACACAAGCGATGGATGATCCAATACAAAAACAGTTTTTTGGTAATATTGCGGATTTTTTTTTTATTTCTAAAAATTAAATTAAAAAATCTTAAAAGCTCATAGAGGGTAATCAATAAAAAAAAACGTACTGCTAGATTGGAAGATATCATCAGCAGAAATAAATTCAAATTCAAAATAATTTATTAATTGTCCAAGGATATTATATTCAATTAATATTATTATATTTTTATTTGGTACTGAAGTTATAAAAATCAATGATGATAAAAATTTAATAAATAATTTATTCTTCGTAAAATGAAATTAAATAAAATTCATATTTTTACGAATATATTATTAGCTTTTTAAAATGTTTCCACTATGTAGAATTAATAAAACTATTTGAAAAGTTGCCACCAAATTTCTTGTAGGCCTTCATACTTTTCAGATAATTTTTGATCACTTTTTTCAGTTTCTAATTCGGCTATTGGTGGACGGATATTAATTTTCAAATGCTTTAAAGTTTATTGATTGCCTCCGTAAATACAACTTTTTGAGTCCTGAGAATGGCCAATTTAAAAATAACGCGTCCTGAGCAATGTTCAGATACGAAAAATAAAATATATTGTGTTGTATAGATTGTGGTGTCGTTTCGTTGAAACCACATATGATCCAGATTAAAATTTTGAGCTCAGAAATTTGAGACCAAAATGGAATTAGCTTACGCGGATAACATGGCTTGACTTCGACATTTGTGGGTTTTTACAGCCCCGTATACGGTATTATCCCTTATTTCGCAGCAAAAGTTTTGATTTCAAATTATATAAAACGCTTAAAGAGTCAGGACATAATTTCCTTATTGATATATAATCTCTCTTATTGGATGCTCAGGATTAACCTCCTCTTAAAGGGTAATACGTAGCTACGATAGAACCAGGCACTTTTACAGAAAGTTTTCACAATTAAAAAAAACTGTTTGGTAGAAAAATGGGAAATTTTATACAAAATAAATGAGAAATTTATTCGATAACTGCCAAATATGAGGGTCGTTCAATAAGTCCTTAGAAAATCCAAGAAATTGCGCTCGTAGTGTCGGTAAAGATTTTTTTTTGTAAGTAGAATTATCGACAGGAAAGCTGTTTCAGCTCGATCCATAGCGTAGGTCAATTTCTATCGTCGATTAAAGTTAACGACATTTATTTGTGCATAACAATGGAAAAAAGCGAGTTTACGGCTGTCATCAAACATCTCCATTTGAAAGGCTTAAGCCCGAAAGAAATCAAAGCCGAGTTGGATGCAGTTCATGGCACATCTGCACCTGTATTTGCGACGGTTTACAATTGGGTTAATGAATTTAAACGTGGCCATTCATCCACAAAAGATGAACATCATTCAGGACGCCCAGTTGAGGTGTCTACTCCTGAAATCATCGGCAAAATCCACGATCTGATTTTGAACGATCGGCGAATTAAAGTGCGCCAATTAGTTGAGGCCACGGGCATATCATAAGGTACAGTCGCTTAAATTTTGCATGAAAAATTGTCTGTGAAAAAAATTTCGGCAAGATGGGTGCCGCGTTTCAAGGGTGAACGGGCTCCCTTTCAAGGGTGAACGGGCAAGATGGGCGCCGCAGTCATCACAGTGGATTTTCAAGGTTGAACGGGCTCCGGAGAAGGCAAAAACTGTGCCATCGGCCGGCAAGGTGATGGCCACGGTCTTTTGGGATTCGCAGGGCATCATTTTTATCGACTACTTGGAAAAAGGAACAACAATAACAGGAGCGTATTACGCATCGTTATTGCAACGGTTGAGCAAGGAAATCAAAGAGAAACGCCCCCATCTGAAGAAAAAAAAAATCCGCTTGCATCAGGACAATGCGCGTGTGCACACCTCCATGGCCAAAATTGTGGAATTGAGAATGGAATTGTTGCAGCATCCCGCTTATTCACCAGATTTGGCCCCGAGTGACTATTTTCTTTTCCCCAATCTGAAGAAATGGCTTGGCGGACAACGGTTCACTTCAAACGAGGACGTCATTGCTCAAACGGATGAGTATTTTGCAGAACTTCCGAAATCCTATTTTTTGGACAGGATAAAATTTTTGGAAAAACTTTTTTCGATTATGTTGAAAAATAAAAATTTTTTTCCATCTTTTTGTAAGGACTTATTGAACGACCCTCGTAACACGACTATCATTTCCAAACTGCAAAAACGAATAAAAATTTAATTTTGATCTTGTCATAAAAATTATTAATTTCAGTTAAACTTGCAATATTATTGAAAATGATATTATTTGCGATACAATTGATTTTTATATAAAGCATTATGATAAACATTATTAAATTTTAATATTTTAATAGACAATTAAAATTTTATTATATTGACTTTTGAGAAATTTTGGGGAAAAAACTAAGATGGCCATTAGCGGAATTGTTTTATTAAATATTTTTGATTTGTTTTTAATAGGCGCGCCTAAAAAATTGAAAGTTTGCGAATTTCACGTGCAATATTATCGATGAGTACGAAAGTCAGTTTAAATATTACTGATAGTAAGATACATACCCCAACAAAAAAAATTATTTATATATGACTATATATAGCAAATACATATGTAGATACACGTATATGAGTGAAGATTAGTTAAAGGAATTTGTTCCATTATAAACGGCTAATCCTCTATGAAAATAATAGGCGCTTAACGCTCCCGAATATCGAATTTCTGCGGCTAAAGCAATTTCCGGTATGATTTTTCTGAACAATTCAATAAATATTTACTTCCTGTTGGAATAAAGTGGTGTATGAATTGTACCAATATAGCTGCATAGTTCAGGGATAGCCATGTCCTCATACATATTTACCTGTCGGAGGGTAAATTTATATGTAGCTTGGTACGTGCTTGGACTACGATAATGTACGATATCCGATAGATTTTCCCTAACGATCCATTCACTATGTTTCTGGTAACAAATCCAGTGGGGGAGGGGGGGGGTGGAGGTAAGTGGAGCAAAAGTGATAAAAATTCCGTTTTACTTTTTACAGGAGTGGGTGTCTCACAGGAAGATAATACAAAAATGCTACAGCAAATGTCTGACATACACGCTTTTATTAGATGTAAATTTGGAGATAAGGTTAAACGAATAAAGGATATTTTTTTCCGGTATACTCGTATCAATTTATTCAGCATGTTTACAAAATTTAATCCTTGTACCTTTCTTTCAATTTATTCAATTCTTTTTGCATATTTTTTTTTGTTTCTCTTTCATCGCAAGATGTTTTGTTTTTTTTTATTTTATATAAAAGAACACAATCTATATTTATCTTTGACAAATATTTAAATGAAAATATTAGAAATTTAAGAATTATAAAGGTTATTTTTAAGGTATATTAATTTTAAAATAAAAAACCTATCGTAGTATTAACCGAAAATTTAAAAAAAAAAAAACGTTAAGATTTGTTTTTAGAACAAAAAGTTAATTTCTTTTTAGAAAATTTGTATATTCAAAATAATTATTATACAATAATTTGATAAAAACAAGCTTTGCAGAAAAATGTAAAAAATATTTTTTATATTTGTAAAAAGTTCACGACTTTTTTTTTATGAAAATTGCATGTGAATTTTTTTTTTGGAAATTTCAACAAGTTTTTATACAAACAAATTTAATATAAAAATACTTAAATTGTTTTATGTAAATTTTCATCTAAAAATTTTAATAATTTTTTTGTTAAAATTTTCAAAAATTCTCCTCAAAAAAAAAAAAATTCACATAATTCTTATTGGTAAACAAATTGCCAAATTTTATGTGTTTTTCAATTGAAACTTTTGCTGCAATAATTTACAAAATTTTTGTGTAAAAATAAAAAATTAAAAATTTTCTTTTTAACAAAATCTGCGTGCTAATGCTTAAAAATATTACGCAAATTTAACTTTAAAAAATTCCACAAACAAAACTTAAAAGAAAACAACTCAAAAGACGATACTTACAATTAGACAAACGTTCTAAGCTTGCAGTGTCAATTCTAAGCACTTACGGACTAGAACTCTGGGGCTCCTGGGTTTTCAGGCCTCTTCTGCAGACCCCCGTATTTATACTTGTTTTGAGGGGGGAGAAAAAAATACTTTTGGCAATATATGTCGATGATATAATCATTGCAAGTAAAAACAAGCATAAAATAAAAAACCTCAAAAATGATTTAATGTCAACATTTGAAATGAGAGACCTGGGAAACTTAACACACAGCTTTAGTATTGAATTTGTTTGCGAACAAGGAAAAATAAGGGCGTCCCAATCCAGATATATTGATGAAATTTCAGAAAGATTTAATATGACCATTAATGTACCTCTCTATAGCGGCCAGACCTGATATATGTCATGCAATAAGTTATTTAAGCCAGTATAACTCTTGTTTTAATGAAAGTCACTGGCTAGCTGCAAAGAGGGTGCTGCGTTACCTGAAGGGTACACGGGACTTATGTTTGATATATGAAAAGTCAGGACAACCACTAATGGGGTTTACAGATGCAGACTGGGGATCTTGTCTGGATAATCGCCGCTCATACACCGGCTATTGTTTCAAAATGGCTGGAGCTGTAATTTGATGGGAATCACGTAAACAACGAACTATTGTCATATCAACTCAGGACGCACAGTACATGGCTCTAACTGATGCAGCTAAGGAGGCAATGCACATCAGCTCAAAATCTAGCGAGGAATCCAATTGTCAGCTCTCGCTCCAAACATATCAATATAAAAGAGCACTTTATTCGTGAAAAAGTGCAGGAGAGAGAGATCAATGTATTACATATACCAACAAGTAAGATGGAGGCTGGTAAAACTGCCCTACTTTTATAACATGTTATAGTAATAAAAGGCCACGCCATCTTGTATTAATGTCGTCTTAATCTTTAAATATATTAATTTACCTTAAATTGTTGAGCTTCTTTCATTTAAAATACAAAAGTAACCAATATCGAACTAAGCAAAAGTGGTGCTGCAGGCAATATTGAACCAAGCAAAAGTGGTGCTGTAACCATTATCCAACCAAGCAAAAATGGTACTGCAGGCAATATTGAACCAAGCAAAAGTGGTACTGCAGCCAATATTGAACCAAGCAAAAGTGGTACTATAACCAATATCAAACGAAGCAAAAGTGGTACTGCAGGCAATATTGAACCAAAAGTGTTATTGCAGCCAATATTGAACCAAGCAAAAGTGGTACTGTACCCAATATTGAATCAATCAAAAGTGGTACTGCAAGCAAATCCAGCAAAAGTGGTACAATATTGAACCAAGCAAAAGTGGTACTGTAGGCAATAGTGAATCAAGCAAAAGTGGTACCGTTTGCAATATTGAACCAACCGAAAGTGTTACTGTAGGTAATATTAAACCAAGCAAAAGTGTTACTGTAACCAAAATCAAACCAAGCAAAAGTGGTACTGCAAGCAATATCGAATCCAGCAAAAGTGGTAGAATATTGAACTAAAAAAAGTGGCACTACAGCCAATATTAAACCAAGCAAAAGTGGTATTGCAGCCAATATTGAACGAAGCAAAAGTGGTACTGTAACCAATATCGCACCAAGCAAAAGTGGTACTGCAAGTAATATAGAATCCAGCAAAAGTGGTAGAATACTGAACCAAGAAAAAGTGGTACTGCAGCCAATATTAAGCCAAGTGAAAGTTGTACCGAAGGCAATATTGAACCAACCGAAAGTGTTACTGTAGGTAATATTGAACGAAGCAAAAGTGGTACTGTAACCAATATCGAACCAAGCAAAAGTGGTACTGCAAGTAATATCGAATCCAGCAAAAGTGGTAGAATATTGAACCTAGAAAAAGTGGTACTGCAGCCAATATTAAACCAAGTGAAAGTGGTACCGAGGCAATATTGAACCAGAGAAAGTGGTTCTGCAGCAAATATTGAACCAAGCAGAAGTGGTATTGTAACCAATATAGAACTAAGAAAAAGTGGTACTGCAGGCAATATTTACTCAAGCAAAAGTGGTACTGCAGCCATCTATTTTTTAACACAAACTTTTAATAAAATTCAATTGAAATTGCTAAAAATACTCAAAAATTTTACCCAAAAACTCCAAAAATTCTCAGTTGAACATTTAAATAAAAATTTTCATAATTTTCATCTAAAAATTTCTGACATTTGATTTGTTTTTCTTACAACGACAGTTTAAAAAAATTTCAAGAAAAATTTGACAACAATTTTTATAAATCGTAAACATTTAAAAAAAAATTGTTCAAAAAAAATTTCAACATTTTTCGTGTAAAATTGGAAAAAAAATTATTTTCAACAATATTTTTATCTAATATTGTTTTAGTTGAAAAATTATCTTTTTTTAAAAAAATCTCAATATCTCCTATGGTTTCTCTAACTTTGTTTTGAGAATTTAGAAAATTTCCATAGCAAAATTAAAAAAAAAACATTTTTCAAAATATTAAAAAATATTAATGTGAAAATTTAAGTAATTATGTGAAAAACTAACTAATTTTTTACAGCATTTATTTTGGTAAGATTTCCAAAAACTTGCATCTAAAAATGTAAATAATTTATTGAAAAATTATTTTTATTATTAAAAATTATTATAAATAAATAAATTATTTACATTTTTCGATGAAATTGTTTTGGAATTTGCATGAATTTTTTTGCTAAAATTTCACTCAATTTTAGGTTCAAAGAAGTTCATTTCTGTTAAAAGTTCAATAAAAGTTCTTTTATTGATTTAAAAAATATTTTTATCTAAATTAGAAAAAAAAACATATTCGATATTTTTTCGTAGTTATTACGAGTATTTCACTAACTTTTAACAAAATTATTAACAATAAATTGTTTAACAAAATTCCATCAAATTTTAATAAAAAAAATCTCAATGATTTTCTTGTTAAAATACGTAAAATATTAAAAATTATTCATGAGAAAATGTCAATGATTTTTATATGCAAAATTACACATTTTTTTGTTAGCAATTATTTCAAAAACTTTTATGTGAACTTTTCCAAAAAAAAATATCAACTATTTCTAACAATAAATTATTAATAAATTTTCTATGATCATGTTAAAAATGTATATGGGAAAATTTCATCAAAAAATCTAAAATAATTTCACATGAAAAGTTCAATAATATTAAAGTAATAATAAAAAAAATTTTATGTGTTTTTCAAGAATTCTTTTTTAAATTTAAATTGTTCATGACAAAAAAATTAATTTGGGAATAATTCCAACTATTTCCTTATGACAAACCCATTAATTTTCATTCGAATGAAAATTTCCTATTCTAAAAATATGAAATTTTTTTCTTACTCTATATTCCAATAGATTTTATGTGAAAAAAAATTAAACTATTTATTGAAAATATTAAAAATATCTCATTTAAAAATTGGAAAAATTTTCTAGCAAAATAAAAAAAAAATCATTTTTTTTAAAGCAAAAATTCCATAATTTTTACAGAAAAATTTCAATAACTTAAAATGTGACATTTCCAAAAAGTAACCACACAGCAAATCTGAAAAGTAAAATTTATTAACGAAAAATTCTTAAGATTGTATTAAAAAAAAAATATATAGTATAAAGCTTAATTAAAATCTTAAGATTCCAATTAAGCTTTATTGTATTTTTTCCCAATAAAGATTAATTAAAAATCATCTGAAAAAGTAACAATTTGCAAATTATTTACGGTCTCGGTCTTATTTAGATTATGAACACTTCTGAAGTCCATCAAATATCATAAAAAGAATTTTAAAAATTTCTTTTTTTTTTTATAGAATATACAGAAAATTTGCCTATTAAAATTTTCTTATAGCAAAAGAAAAAAAATGCAGTAGTTTTTATCGACTAAGTGATAATTCGATTAAGAAAATATAAAATTATACGCATTCAATTCGACCAGACTTACCACCAGAATGAAAATGGCATAACAGATTCCAAGTGTTATTAAGACGAATAAAAATTAACCCAATTTATATGCTCATCACGATTGGGTTTATTTAAAAATAAATTTTTAAAATCTGTTACCAAAAATTTCCCGATCATAAACGAATAAACAACTGAGATTTTTTTTTGGCACAATGTTGCTTTTACTGAAAGATTTCAATATTTTCATCCAAGCAATATCCAAGAATGATTATTTTTTTTACATATTTTCAATTCGACGAGTGATTGGAAACATCTGTGGATATATTGTAGTAGCCACACTGTTCTTTTTTTCTTCTTGTATCTAAAGTAATGGTTTTGTATCTTATAAAATAGTAAACGATGATGTAACTAAAATTTAAACCTTACTAAAATTATTCTAGTCAATTTGCATACTAAAAAATTCCATTTACATAGTTCGATTTGGAAAATAAATGAAATATTCTAAACGAAGTAACGCACAAGTGTAATTATTGGAAAAATTGTGCAAAACTTTCTTAATTTTACCAACAACAAAAAAATTAATAAACTAGAATTTTTTCATTTTCTCTCACGAATTTTTTTTGTCTTCTATCAAGTTTAACAAAAAATCTAAAAGATGGCGTAGCATTCATATGGTGTACATTTTTTTCGAAATTATAAAAAATAATAAAAATCTTTTGTTTTTTACTAGCTTACTTGATATTTCAGGTTTATGAATTTATAAATTATCAGTTAATTCAGAATTTTCAGATATATATTTTTTTTCAGCTGGAGTACCACAAGGTACGATGCTCGTTTAATAAGTCCTTAGAAAAATATGGAAAAAACTATTTTTTTAAAAATAAAAAAATTATTTTTCAACATAATCTTCTTTTAGCTCTATACACTTTTCCAACCGTTTTTCCAAAATTTTTATCCCGTCCAACAAACAGGATTTCGGAAGTTCTGCAAAATACTCATTCGTTTGAGCAATGACGTCCTCGTTGGAAGTGAACCGTCGTCCGCCAAGCCATTTCTTCAGATTGGGGAAAAGAAAATAGTCCCTCGGGGCCAAATCTGGTGAATAAGCGGGATGCTGCAACAATTCCATTCTCAATTCCATAATTTTGGCCATGGAGGTGTGCACACGCGCATTGTCCTGATGCAAGAGGATTTTTTTCTTCTTCAGATGGGGGCGTTTCTCTTTGATTTCCTCGCTCAACCGTTGCAATAACGACGCGTAATACGCTCCTGTTATTGTTTTTCCTTTTTCCAAGTAGTCGATAAAAATGATGCCATGCGAATCCCAAAAAAACGTGGCCATCACCTTGCCGGCCGATGGCACAGTTTTTGCCTACTTCGGAGCCCGTTCACCCTTGAAAATCCACTGTGATGACTGTCTCTTCGTTTCTGGAGTGTAGTAGTGTATCCAGGTTTCGTCCACAGTGACATATCGACGAAGGAATTCGGCAGGATTGTGATGAAAGAGTGCCAACATAGCCTCAGAGTCCACTACACGATTGCGCTTATTCTCCTCTGAGAGCAAACGCGGCACCCATCTTGCCGAAATTTTTTTCACAGACAATTTTTCATGCAAAATTGAAGCGCTGTACCTTGTGATATGCCCGTGGCCTCAACTAATTTGCGAACTTTAATTCGCCGATCGTTCAAAATCAGATCGTGGATTTTGTCGATGATTTCAGGAGTAGACACCTCAACTGGGCGTCCTGAACGATGTTCATCTTTTGTGGATGAACGGCCACGTTTGAATTCATTAACCCAATTGTAAACCGTCGCAAACACAGGTGCAGATGTGCCATGAACTGCATCCAACTCGGCTTTGATTTCTTTCGGGCTTAAGCCTTTCAAATGGAGATGTTTGATGATAGCCCTAAACTCGCTTTTTTCCATTGTTATGCACAAATAAATGCCGTTAACTTTAATCGACGATAGAAATTGACCTACGCTATGGATCGAGCTTTTGACTGCTTTCCTGTCGATAATGCTACTTGCAAAAAAAAATCTTTACCGACACTACGAGCGCCATTTCTCGGATTTTTTTAAGGACTTATTGAACGACCCTCGTATTTCAGGTTTATGAATTTATAAATTATCAGTTAATTCAGAATTTTCAGATATAATTTTTTTTTCAGCTGGAGTACCACAAGGTAGTAATTCTTGTTCCAATTTTATATAAAACTTATACTCGTAACATTCCTTCTGATTTTAAGATCACTTGTGCGTATGACATAATCTTCAATCCTAGTTTTTTGTGGCGATATGTTGGTACTCATATCTGTCACTTATGCCGACAAGTTCGGCAATTTTGAATGTTCAGTTAATTTTTGACAGCTGCTTTGCTTGCACGTGTTTTGGCTCGTCTTCGATTTTTGCCCAATTTCGACCAAAAACAGCATCGCATTAACATTGCTAAGGAGCTCTTGGACTCTGTCCGCGATGACCCAAATTTGCTCCAGATGATCATAACTAGTGACGAATCATATGTTTATGGTTATGACATGGAAACCAAAGCTCAATCATCCCAATGGAAGCTGCCGCATGAGCCAAGACCGAAAAAAGCGCGCCAAGTGCGGTCGAATGTGAAGGTTTTTTCTTACAGTTTTCTTCGATTACAGAGGCGTGGTGCATCATGAGTTCTTGCCACAGGGTAGAACGGTCAATAAGGAATACTACCTGCACGTAATGCATAAGTTGCGCAAAGCAGTCCGCCAGAAACGCACGGATTTGTGGAATAACAAAAATTGGCTTTTGCACCATGATAACGACCCTGCTCACGCATCATTGCTTGTGCGCAAATTTTTGGCCAAAAACAACGCACTAATAATGCCGCAGCCACCATATTCCCTTACGTAAATTTGGCCTTCTGTGACTTTTTCTTGTTCCCGGAACTGAAGCGCCCGATGAAAGGACGACGCCACGCTACGATTGAGAAGATAAAGACGCCATCGAAGGAGGAGCTGAACAAGATCACAAAAAATGAAGTGCTTCGAGGATCGAAAACAACGTTGGCACAAGTGTTTAATATCTGGTGGGGATTGCTTTGAAGGAGACAAAATAGATATTCATGAATAAATAAATAATTTTTGAAAAAACACAAAATTCGCGATACTTTTTGAACAGACCTCGTACAAGATAGAGAGTGAAGGTAAGTGAAAAGAAGAGTCATCACTACTTTCACTCTTTGCCAAACATAATTTCACAATGTGATGATGTCCGTTACTACTAGACAACTGTTCGAAACTAATAATAATTGGTAAACTTTTGATATTCTTATAACAAAAGTAATTGGATTTTGGAAACATTCCAATTCCCATCGGATCCACTCTTTACAATTGAACATGATCTGGAAAATTATCCTTGCTCACTTGTATATTCATAATAATGTAAGAGAATCAAAGGGGAATTTTTACTTTTTCATCTTATTTTGAGAAATTTTTTCCACGTGTGCTTTTCAACTTAACGAAGATGGAATTCACCCATTTTCCGAATTTCCCTATCTCTTCTGAATTTAACCTCAAATAACCGAAGATATCATCTTCAGTGTCATCAGTTAGCTTAAAAATCATTTTGCTTATGGTCCAGATGATATCTCTTCGGCTTTCGTTAAATCATGTTTCAAGGCATGACCTTTTTCAAAAACTCAACTAAAAATTGTAAATTTCCTAACTTATAGAAAATATCCTACATACTACAAGTAATACCCATTCTTAAAAAAGGATCAAAATGTGAGGTTATATGGTAAATTACAGGCTAAATGCAAAGTTTATATGAAAGGCATCTATCAACATTGAGGTGGGGGCAAAAAATCTTGGGCTGCACATGAAAGAAACCAAAACAAAGTTTATGGTGGCAGCGTCAGCACCAAAGACAAGACTTATTAGCACTATTCGCATAAATAAAGAAGATCATAGATCCGAAAGAGTTAAATAATTTTCTTATTTTGGGGTCAAGAGTCGGAGCCAATATAATGAATTCAGTCGGTCTAAATTATTTCGTTCGAAAATTCTGCTCATAACATCATAGCCAGTCCTTATGTATTCTTTGAAAGCTTGCATTATCATTTAAAACCATTGCTAACTCTTGCCCACATTAGAGAGGAGGATTCGTCGTAGAACCCACTTTATGAGAATTAACTGTTCGGGAGCCTATTTCACGACGAGAACCTAAAGCGGTAGGCTGGTCATTTAATCCGTATGGATGCAAAGTCTACAGTGGGTCCGTTTAAGGTCTAAGAAGACGAGGTAGGCCTGAGCTTCGATGAAGCGACGGCGTTAGTCAGGACGCCAAAAACATGCTGGGAGTGTCGAACTGAAAGATTGCTGCGCAAAGCTGGAACGTCTAGAGTTCTTTGAGTCAGCAGCCTTAGACCGAACTCCCCCCATCAATCTCCATTGATGATGATGAACTTAACGGACGATAAGAAACAGTAAATTATTGCTAGAAAACATGGTACTGGAACCGACATGGGCTCGAACCTAAGGGTTCGACTAACCATTCCATTTGCTATCCAATCCAAACCCTACAATTCCGAGTCCTGTACCACTCCCTTTCATGTACGAAACAATTTTATCAATTCGCGTCTATCCTTTGGTAAGAAAACTGTTTACTACTACGCCCAGCCCCATCCCATCATACACTCATTCATCGGCCTTTAAAATAAGATTTTTTTTAAAACGCCGATGGGTGTTTTGCCCTTCATGTCTTCATGTCCTTGAATTTTCGTTTGAAAAAAAAATCTCCTCGTTACATATTATTTGTAAAAATAAGAAAATTTTGTAAAAAAATGTACCTTTAAGCAGAACGGTATTTTCCATTAAAACAATTATAATAGAGCAAATCTGTAAAAAGGATGTTTTTATTTTATTACAATAAAAAAGGATGAGTTTATCTGCACAATTTTGTGTATTTGCCCAATAAATAATTTTTGTTACTGATTTTAGGTTTTGGTTATTTTTTTTTTTTTGGGATCACCAAAGGATTCTCTTCAACAAATATTTTATTACGTGCCATACTAAATCCTTTTTGGCTAGCTAAAGATTCAATAAAAACATTTTTTCAACTCTTCAACATCTTATTTTTATTTGCAATTTTTCTTAGTAGATACTTACATTTATTATTGGTATTTTCGCTCATAATAATGCGAGAATATCAAGAGTCTCTTGAGACAAAAAAAGGATTACTCTGTGACAGCACTTGAGTCCATGATGGGAAAAAAATCTTGCTAAAATGGTATGCGACTTTTCATTCTAGTAAAGGGTTAGGTTTGTTTGGGCGGATCCTAAACAGGCTCGGCGATTGAAAATTGATGTGGGAAAAAACGTAAATAAATAAACAACAAAAATAAAACTCCCAATTATATATGATTGTCCTCGTTTCTGGTAAAATAGTAAAAATTTTTTATATTTTTTTACAAATAATTTCATTGCTTCAAAGTTTATTGAATTAATTTGTATTTTTGATTAAATTGATACTCAAATTTTCTCAAATGGGATAAGGACTCTTTTTTTTTGTTTAGTCTATCCTATAAAGCCACTTTAAAATATCTGAAAAACCAGAGTCCTTATTTCATTACCAACGTTCATATGGTATGAAAAAAAAAAAGACCAGTAATTGATAATCGAGCAACTAATAAAGGGTTATCAAATTTGTGGTTAGGAAAAAAAACAGCTCCGTCATTTGACAGTTGTCAAAATAATATATTATTCAAGATATAATTTAATTTTATATGCAGATTATTTAATTATCAAAGAATGCGTTAAGATTGCTTCAAATATTGAGTTAATAAGCAATATTGCCATATAAGAGGTCCGTTCGAAAAATATCGCGAATTTTGAATTTTTGCGGGTTACGTATATTTTTTGTGGCGTTATGTTGGTACTCATGTCTATCACTTTTGCCATTTTTAATGTTCAGTTAATTTTTGACAGCTGCTTTGCTTGCACGTGTTTTGGCTCGTCTTCGATTTTTGCCCAAAGGAGCTGTTGGACTCTGTCCGCGATGACCCAAATTTGCTCCAGAGGGTTATAACTAGTGTCGAATCATGGGTTTATAGTTATGACGTGGAAACCAAAGCTGAATCATCCCAATGGAAGCTGCCGCATGAGCCAAGACCGAAAAAAGCGCGGCAAGTGCGGTCGAATGTGAAGGTTTTGCTTACAGTTTTCTTCGATTTCAGGGGCGTGGTGTATCAAGAGTTCTTGCCACAGGATAGAACGGTCAATAAGGGATACCACCTGCAAGTAATGCATAAGTTGCACGAAGCAATCCGCCAGAAACGCACGGATTTGTGGAATAACAAAAATTAGATTTGTTGATAACGCTTTTGCTCACGCATCGTTATTAGTGTGTTGTTTTTGGCCAAATTTTTGGCCAAAACCAACACAATAATAATGCCGCAGCCACCGTATTCCCCAGATCTGGCCACCTGTGACTTTTTCTTATTCCCGAAACAGATTCTTTGATCTATTCGAAGACGAGCCAAAACACGTGCAAGCAAAGCAGCTGTCAAAAATTAACTGAACATTCAAAATGGCCGAACTTGTCGGCATAAGTGAGAGACATGAGTACCAACATAACGCTACAAAAAATCGAAAATCGAATATACGTAACCAGCGGAAATGCAAATTTCGCGATACTTTTTGAACATACCTCGTATAAGGTTCTGAAAACTTACAAATAATAATGGAGGAGCCATTGTATCCGCGTGGTGTGCATTTTATTCTAACGGTTTCATTGGCCCATATTTCTTTGAAACATCAATTTTGAGCACTATTACCATATGATAGCTATCTTTTTTCTTTGCTTAAACTTACACATTTTAATTTATATTACATGTGGTTTTAAGAAGATGATACGACAAGTAGTATAACCTGGCTAGTTTTGGCTTTATTGCTCGAGTAGTGTCCATAGCCTCCAATGTCGTTGTGCAATTTGAAACGGTCATAAATTTACTCAGAAAACTATATAATATAAATTAGATTATTTTTAAATTTTAGAGTATTTAAAAAACAAAACATCCTTCAAATTCTGGCCGAATGTCATAAAATTTTTTTTCTCGAAATTACCAAGTCCTGCATAAAGTGTTATGGAATATATTGAAAAATTTATATTTATTGTATAATGGCAATATCTATTCCAATATAATAAAATATAATTTCTATCAAAATCAAACTTTTCATATATCTTAATTAAAATTTTCTTTCCGAAACGAAAATTGAATAAGCCATGTAGTTCTAACCTTTCCCACTCTGGAGCTGAACCAACTAGAAAGGCAAAATTTTTTTTTAACTAAAATTTCTAATTAAAATATAAAATTCTTTTAGTTTTTCCAATAGATAATTATTAATTAAAAAGTTTTTATGTAATTTAAAAAACAACAAAAAACAAGTTTAAACAAATAAAAATAAAAATAAATTTTTTTTCATGACGATGTAAATATTCAATAAAATATCATCGACATCAATATCATTTTATAACAAAACAAAAAGGATAATTAATATTAATTTTAATTAATAATAAAATATATAAAAAAAAAAATAAAAAATTATTTTTTCTTAATTTTTTTATTATATAATTTTATTAAAAATTGTAAAAATATTTTATAAGTAAAGAAAATTGTACAAATTTAAATGTAAGCAATTGTACTTTTATTAATGTATACACGTAATTATATTTGAAAGAGTATAATTGAAAATAACTTAATTATGGTAGTTGTACTATTAAAAAAAAAACCTTACTTTCTATTTTAATTAGAAAATATATGCAAAAAAACGTATGCAAAAAAGGTCTTTGCTAGATAATAATTTGCAAATAAAAAATAAGCATGCTTGTGACCTTTTTGTTACGGTTTATATTGTATATGTTTGGTCTACGAGCATAAGTATAATATTATGGTATTTTTCAAAATTGCCATTCCATTTTTATTATAATTAAAATCAAGTCGATAAAAACCTTGAATATGCGCATATTTAAGGGCGTCTCATAATATCTGACCCCGTAAATGGATGACAATATGGCCAAGAGGGATTTATCGGTATTGGCAAAAGGATATGCATATTTATAAGAATTTCACTCATTGTCAGATTAAATATGAGAAATGGATAAAAGAACAAACTCTTAAACATTATAATTGCATATCTCCATTCCATACATAATAAAATAAGGATACATAAGAGCGTACACGTGAAACTGCTTCCATATGAATAGCTGCACAAAAGCTTATATTTTATTTATAATTGAAGCCTAAAGCATTTCAAGAGAAATTCTTTTCAGTTATAGACATAAAAAAATATGTAAGAGACACTCTTTAAACAATTTTGCAAATGAATTTTTTGATAGACTCACTTTTGCATAAGAAGATAAAAAGCTCGAAGATAATAGTAAAATGTCTATGCAGAATTAATATATACTTTTAATCGGCATGTATTATATATCCATATTATATTATATATTCATTGGTAAATTGAAAATATACTTTATACGAGTAGAAATGGTTTTGTGTAAAAATTTCTGCAAAATGCAATTAACTAATGGATTATGAGCAGCTTTAAGTGAAAATAAGAATAGGATCATAGGAAGAGCGAGTGTACCTTTTGTGTGGAAAATGTGGAAATTTTATTTTGTAAAAGTTCGTCATGGGAAAAGTATCAACCCATCTGTGGAAATAAAACATGCACGCTAAAATAGTGTTTAAAGGATTCGACTCCGCCAAGTCTAGTTAATAGAAAAATAAGAGCACGAAAAAATTATGAAAAATAACAAATGTTAGCGTCTAACTCCACAAAACCAATTTCGAATGCATTAAAATTGCTCCTTCGTGATACGATTGTTTATGGCTGCTAGATACATGAAGGAGACAACATTTCATTTCTCAATAGCAAAAATAAATACTGTGTCAATGCTCTGAAAATTGGACAACAACAAAAAAAAATGAATTAAACCCAAACAACCTTGGACAGGTGAATTTTTCACCACAGAATTACTTCCCATAATTGAAATGAGATCCGCTTGATAAAATTTCTTTTTATGTTTTTATATCCTTCACCCTATCATTGGTAAATATTGTAATAAAATTTACAGATGAAAATTACGCATTATTCTGTATTCCATTTCACAGATGAAAGAATATTTAAATTCCTGATTAATGCTTAGGAACGTTTACTGTACCAAAAAATGTCATGGATACTTAAAACGATTGGGCACTTATTTAAAAATTGTGATCCCAACTGACTAAGACATCAATATTAAGATAAAAATTTGTGTTTACACTTGATAGCTAATAGCTTGTGAAACGTTTGCACTAATTTAAAATGGTAGTCATCCACCCACATCAGAAGGCGTTCAAAATTCTAAGGCAAAGGTAACTCTTCAGGAAAAATCACTCAACCAAGAATAAAAATTACCAAAAGTGCTAAAGAATTTGTATCCTTATTTCGTGTTTTCCGGACTAAATTTACTGAAACCAGTAAATTTATAAAGAAAATATACCAACCAACATTTTACAACTATTGTATCTACATGTTGTGGTAGAAAATAAATGAGATTTACATCGCCAAGTTATTAGGAATTATCAAAGGTGAGTTAAAAACTTGCAAATTAAAACAAAGTAACGAGGTGTGGCAGAATCGATCTGGCTCATCCGATTATTACGCGACCCTATAATGCATCAACGGTGAAGTTGAATTTTTAAGATGCTTCACGAAAATTGAAACAGCAAAATTTTTGAGTAATGTTATAATGATTCTATTATAGACACAAAGCGCAAAATGCATTTTCGGAGGTCCGAGAAACAATGGAAGATGAACTAAAAACTGATATGAAAATGTGAAACGATTGACGGGTCTTCTGTGCTCGGACTATTGATTAGCATTGAAGCTACGAGTAATATGACCCAGATTGCTTCAGTCGCATGATTATATATCATGGATTTTCTAGGATGATCGCCAAAACAAATTTGTCAAAAGTGAAGGGTCAATCGAAGAAAGCTCAAATGAACTAATCAAAAATCAAGTGCCTACTCTTTTGGTTTTTTTTTTAACAGAAAAGTTATCGTTCACAAAGAGTTTATCCTGTCAAATAAGTTTTCTATAAAGAAGTTTTTAAAGGACTTAGAAAAAGGGTTTTTAAAGCCTCCATTGCAAATACCCGCTGCCATACTAACATTTCCATTAATGAGTTATTGACGAAAAAAAAGAATTCTAACCGAAGTCCGTATGACATTTTTTTGAGTTCTTAAAAATTAAAAAACCTATGACAGGGCATTATCTTAGAAGCCGAAATCCGTTCCAGTTGAAGCCTTTCAGCATAATTAATACTTTTAAAGAATACCCTTATGGATGTATAGCAGCCCAAAGAGGGGATAAGCTACATTTACCAGGTATATAAGCTTAAATCCGCTGTTTTTAAGTCAAAAAATAGAAAAAACAACTTTATTCAAAGTACTTGCCCTCGCTAGCTACACATTTTTTCCATCTCTCGGGCAATTTGTGGATACCACGACAAAAAAACTCCTTCTCTTTCGAGGCGAACCCCTCATCTAGCAATTTTCGGACGTCTACGTAAGAATCAAATTGCTGCTCAGCGAGCGTGTTGCCCATCGTTGAAAAAAGGGGGTTGTTGGAACGGGCCAGGTCTGGTGAATAAGCGGAGTGGGGTAGCACCTCCCAGTTGAGTGTCTTCAAGTAGATTCAGACCATTTTTGACGTGTGCGATGGTGCGTTGTCGAGGAGGAAGATCAGCTTGTCATGTCTTTGTTGATAATCCGTCCTTTTTTCACGCAGAGCACGGTGCAATTTGATCAGTTGTTGGTGGTAGCGGTGGGCATTGACAGTTTCACCAGGTTTCAACATTTCATCTCTGCTGATCCCACCAAACGCACACCAGCCTCTTCCGCCTGAACCGATTTGGTCTTGGGGAAGATGTTGATGGTTGGCCGGCATCAACCCACGATTTCTTGCGTTTAGGATTCTCGAAATATATCAAGTTTTTATCGCCTGTCACAATCCGATGCAGGAACGACTTTTTTTTTTGTCTGGCGAGCAAGATTTCGTATGTGTTTTGGCGTCGCTCCATCTGCCTATCGTTCAATTCATGCGGCACCCAATTTCCGATCTTTTTCAATCTTCCGCATGGCACGCAAACGCATGGAAATGGCTGGTTGAGTAACACCCAATTGCTCCGTGAGCATTTTTTGAGATTGGGTATCGTCTTCGTCCAAAAGAGCCTGCAATTGATGGTCCTCAACTTTCCTAGCCGAATTTCACGTGTTTGAACCGAGGAAATCAATCTCGGCACGTTTTTTTCCGATAAAGCACTGTCACCATAGGCCTCCGTAAGTATTCGATGCGATTCGGCAACCGATTTCTTCAAATTGAAGCAGAAAAGCAGACCATCCCGCATATGCTCTAGACATGATTACCAAAGGAAAAATGTATATTATTGTACGAAATTGCTGACAATGTACACTGATTAATGTTGACAGATGTCAAACTCATAAAAAAAAAGTATGGCGTGCCTATGGTACCTAATACGCTGACTCACGCCATCTATGACCAAACAGCGGATTTAAGGTTCTACACCTGGCATAAAAATAAAAAACCAGTTAATTATATGTGAAGATATATAAAAATACTCTATGAGCGTTGCTGCCCTAGTTTTTGGAATCAGTTATTGATTTGAAAAGGATCCGCTCATATGGCAACAATTATAATTTCCATTTTTATGGACATTTTCCTTAATAGAATTGCTCTTCAATCCAAATGAAACACTAGCATTTATCACTACCATATAGACTCATCAGTCCAATGTCTTTATTATATAAAATACACGTAAGAAAATTTAATTAAAACATCTTTATCGCATTCATGAGCTCTTTCGATATTATTCCCGATCATCATTGTGTTATCGATTATCATCAACAAATGCTATAATTATTCCGATATTACCTTTATTAAAGCTGGCATACCACAGGATAGTATCGTTTATCCCATTTCTTATAATAATATTCCTGTCTTCACATATAATATTGATACAGCAAGTCTAACAACTAGCAAAGACCCTAAGCTTACATTCAAAATTCCAAGAAACATAACTCCTGGCCACATGTTGGCCGCCATTTTGTTACATTTTTAAGAAAAATATGACGGATGGCGGTTGGTTTGGGAGGAAGAAGGAGAAGAGAAAGCCGAAGAAGTGAAGGATGTTGATGAACGGGCAGTTCTAGACAGTACTTAGAGAGTATTTTTCGCTGTTATTAATGTGCTTGTAAGGTAGTGGTGCCGTAGAGATTAATGGAGGAGGTGGGCTAGTCAGTTAAGGGTCGAGAGAGAGCAGAGAACCATAAATTCACCAAGGAATGGGATAATACAGGATAGCATGTAGACGAAATTAAAGAATGGTTGTCGAAGTTAAAAAAAATGGAAGAAGGGTAGAATTTTGAAAGAAAAAATCATAATCCAAATTAATAGAACATCGAAGAAACTGAAAGAAGAAAATGAAATGTTGTATTAGACCCCGACTAATCAAAAGAGAAAAAATATGTAACAAAGAGCTTAGGTTATTCCTTAAGGGAGTTTAGCATAAACCGAAGTGCATTATTTAGGACCCTACATTAACAGACTAATAAATTAGGATCCATACACACCACTTGAACTCTTATGGAGTTACGACCTCCAGCTGAATTCAATTCATTATTGTGATCGACCGCAACTAATATTATACGTGAATTATTTGTGTATCCTCCAAAATAAAATTTAAAAAGAAAATTTTTTTATTGAATTTTACTAACGAAAAACAAAATTGTTTGCCCATAAAAATCCTTACACAAATTTTTTAATATAAAAATCCCAACTTTCTGAAATATGACGCTTCCGTTAATGTTGAGTTTTGGCAGATATCTGAGTTGTTTCTTGTCAATTTTAGTATAATAACTTTTTGGTAATATTTTTTAACATTTTTAAATTATTATAAAAATATCAACAACAAAAAAATCAATAATGGAATTTAAAGTAAGAAAAACCTTGCAATAAATTTTTAAACTCATGCTCAGGGCTTATGAAAAAAAATATTTCCCCTTAAAAAAACTTATTAGCATTTTAATTAATGTAAAAATATTCAATTTTTCGATTATAATAATTTGCCAATAATAATTAAAGGGTGTCTCAAAAATAACGCAAGAAGTTTATGACTCATGTATTAATTGAATTGTTTCTCGGGCTGTATGGCATGCAGTACCGTCTTATTGAAACCACATATCATCCACATCCATATCTTGCAATTTAGATACAAAAAACTATATTATCGTGCAGCATTACGTGTTGTTGCCAGGACCAGATGTATTTTCGAAGATGCAGTTATTTCTCAACAATTACTCGTGGATTTTCTGAACACCAAGTGCGACAATTTTGTGGATTAACCAAGCCATTAAGATGAAAATGAGCCTCATCGCTGATGATGATTTGTTTGAGTTGTTGTTCTCCATAATCCATTTTACGAACTCCATTCGCTGTGCTTGGTCGGAAGGCTTCAGCTCTTGACTCAATTGAACTTTGTAAATCTTTCTTGACAATACGCTGTAGAGAGCTCCTTTCATGACTACGGTACCGTCATGACTACTTATTAAAAGACGACCGGAGTGTTTAAGATCACTAATTGATACACAGTCTCTCTAAATTTTTTTAATTAATCTCTTCACAGTTGATGAAGCTAAATCACTATTCCAACCATATTTTGTACGAAAATTACGAACTTTACCTGCCAAATCTTCATTATTTTCAAAATATTGCTTAACAATAAAAACGGGTTGTTCTTTCGTATTGACACGCCATCTTTGAGTAACCTTGACACGCCAACTTTATCAGCTGTCACATGCAATACTTTACCGCACAAATGGCGCAAAATTCAAATCTTACATAATTGTTTAGGGCACCCTATATACATGAAAAAATTAATAAATTTTGAATAAACTCATTAAAAAAAACCGACGTTAACAATTTACATAAATTTCGGAATTATAAAAATACGAGGTCTGTTCAAAAAGTATCGCGAATTTTGAATTTCCGCGAGTTACGTATATTGGATTTTCGATTTTTTTGTGGCGTTATGTTGGTACTCATGTCTCTCACTTATGCCGACAAGTTCGGCCATTTGGAATGATCAGTTTATTTTTGACAGCTGCTTTGCTTGCACGTGTTTTGGTGCGTTTTCGATTTTTGCCCATTTTTGACGAAAAACAGCATCGCATTAACATTGCTTCGGAGCTGTTGGACTCTCTCCGCGATGACCCAAATTTGCTCCAAAGGGTCATAACTGGTGATGAATCAAGGGGTTTATGGTTATGACGTGGAAATCAAAGCTCAATCATCCCAATGGAAGCTGACGCATGAGCCAAGACCGAAAAAAGCGCGCCAAGTGCGGTCGAAAGTGAAGGTTTTACTTACAGTTTTCTTCGATTGCAGGGTCGTGGTGCATCATGAGTTCTTGCCAAAGGGTAGAACGGTCAATAAGGAATATTAACTGCAAGTTAGGCGCAAGAAACGCCCGGATTTGTGGAAGAATAAAAATTGGCTTTTCTACCATGATAACGCCCTTGCCTACGCATCGTTGCTTGTGCGAGAATTTTTGGCTAAAAACAGCACACTAATAATACCGCAGCCACCGTATTCCCCAGATCTGGCCCCCTGTGACTTTTTTTTGTCCCCAAAACAGATTCTTTGATCCATTTTTTGGAATGGGCAAAAATCGAAGACGCGCCAAAACACGTGCAAGCAAAGCAGCTGTCAAAAATTAACTGTAAGAAATAAGTGAGAGACATAAGTACCAACATAACGCCAGAAAAAAATCGAGAATAAAATATACGTTACCCGCGGAAGCTCAAAATTTGCGATACATTTTGAATAGACCTCGTATTCCAAAAATAAATATTAAAATGGTCATCAATAATGGTAAAATGTCTGAATAACCCCTTGTAAGATGATTTTTATATCTTTAGACATATTTCTTAGTGGGGGGGATATTTAAAAGGAATCAGACTATAGCAAAACCATTTAAAAAAACTGAGAACCTAAGGGAAGAATTCAATAAATAACATGAAGCACATGCTGTTGGGTTACATCAAAAAAAAAACTCGACGTGTATGGCCTCTTTCAGCTAAGACAAATAGAAAAGAACACTTCACCAGAATAAGCTCTGAGTCCTTAATTAAATTTTTAAATCATTGATGTTCTAAGAAAACATAAAAATACTGGGGACTCAGAACGAATGCAATACAAAAAATTATTGTGAACAAGTCCATAAAAAACCTTCAAAAGTGTACCTTTTTTTCAGTATATTTTTCGTTATCAGCAAAATTCTGAAATATTTAAAAATATCCTTTTTCATATATATATATATATATAGATTGTTAAGTATTTTTATAGATTATTTAGTAAAAGATATAACAAACGAAAAAAGAACATTGATGTATTTTTGTTATACCAGACATGGTAGGCCATAAAAAATATCTTCAGTATTTTTATAACATTCCATAAAATGGGTCTGAACAACCCAAAACGTTTATGTTCAATTGGACATTTTCGGCCTATCAATTGTATAGCATTTTTGTTTTTCGTTTATTTTGAAGAAAAAAAAATGAAAATTTTTTATTTTATATTACGATAATTGTATTATTAAAAAAAACAAAATTTCAAATCGATTTAGAATTGGATGAGCACTAAAGATTGCTTTCCTTTGAGCTGTAAATTATGCAATTGGCATTCTTTTGAAGTGACTGTAGTGAAAATAATTGCAAAAAAAAATTTCTATAAAAGCAGTTAAAAAAAAAAATAAATAAATAATTGAAATAAAGTATTAGCATAGTTATGGGAATTTTCTTTAGAAGAAAAATTTTATAAAAGTCAAACTTTTCTAAAAACTAATTAAAATTGAATGCTGGCAACAACAAAAAATCCACAAACAAAATTTGGCAACTTTTTCCCATTTCCACTCCTATAATGAATACAAAATATATCCTTTGATACTATTGCAATTATTTTCATAAAACATACAACTCATTTATGGAATAAAATTAATATTCCAAAATAATCAATTGATTTGAATACTAAAAGCTTTCGATAAATCTGAAAATTTCCCATATTAATATTTGCCATAAATCGATTGACTGTGAAAATTGTTTGCCTCAACAAAAAAACAGAAATTATTAAAAGTTTTTTTTTAAATATTATTATTAATTTTAGCCATAAATAATAGTAATAATAATAATAATAAGAGTAGAATTTTTATGTATCAATCTAAGAAGTATTGGTATAGTATGCACTCCATTTATTTATTTACTCGTACAATATGCCTAGTCATATACGATATTATAGGTTCTTGTGGTTCTGATCAATAATTTGTCAATAAATTTTCATAGTAAATCATATAGAAATGATGAAAATGAAATCTTTTATATGTACGTATGTCAATTTGATAAATTTATGATTAGAAAATAAAACATTTAAGCAATTCGTAAAATATTCCACCTTCACATAAAATCTTAATGATTTTATTATCATTTCATTAACTCCTTTCATTTAGTATATTAAATTATTTCTATATAAGGAATGAAGTGCCTTAAAAATGCTATTAAATTATATAAATTTTATTTATATATTTTTATATATTGAAATTAGTAAAAAAAAAAAAAATCCGAGCAGAGAAGTTTTTAAAAGTACCAGATGTATAAGCTTAAATCCGCTGTTTGGTCATAGATGGCGTGAGTGAGCGTATTAAGCTACTATGGGCACGCCATACTTTTTTTTATGAGTTTGACATCTGTCAACATTAATCAGTGTACATTGTCAGCAATTTCGTACAACAACATACATTTTTCATTTGGTAATCATGTCTAGTTTTGTGCCAGAAAAAGAGCATATGCGGGAAGCTCTACTTTTCTGCTTCAATTTGAAGAAATGGGTTGCCGAATTGCATCGAAAGATATTGGAGGCCTATGATAGCAGTGCTTTATCAGAAGCAATGTGCCGAGATTGGTTTCGTCGGTTCAAAGACGACAATTTTGACTTGTGGGACAAGAAGCGTGAAAATCGGCCTAGGAAGGTTGAGGACCATCAATTGCAGGGTCTTTTGGATGAAGACGATACCCAATCGCAAAAAATCCTCGCGCAGCAATTGGGTATTACTCAACCAGCCACTTCCATGCGTCTGCGTGCCATGGGCAAGATTGAAAAGATCGGAAAATGGGTGCCGCATGAATTGAACGATAGGCAGATGGAACGACGCCAAAACACATACGAAATCTTGCTCGCCAAACAAAAAAGAAAGTTGTTCCTGCATCGAATTGTGACAAGCGATAAAAGTGGATATATTTCGAGAATCCTAAACGCAAGAAATCGTGGGTTGCTCCCGGCCAACCATCAACATCTTCCTTAAGACCAAATCGCTTCGGGTGGAAGAGGATGCTGTGCGTTTGGTGGGATCAGCAGGGTATCGTCTACTATGAGATGTTAAAACCTGGTGAAACTGTCAATGCCCACCGTTACGACCAACAACGTCGATGGGCCACGCGCTCGCTGAGCAGCACTTTGATTCTTACGAAGACGTCCGAAAATGGCTTGAGGATTGGTTTGCCTCAAAAGAGAAGGAATTTTTTTGGCATGGTGTCCACAAATTGCCCGAGAGGTGGGAAAAATGTATAGCTAGCGAGGGCAAGTACTTTGAATAAATTTGTTTTTGCTTTCTATGAAAATATAATAACATGTGTTTTTTTGAATAAAAAACAGCGGACTTAAGCTTATACACCTGGCAATGTTAAATAAAATTTTAAAAAACTTTGATGATATAAAATTAAATTTCTTTGTATAGGGCAGTATGATAAGTTAATGAAAAATTAAAGAATTGTAGCTGATATGAGCGAAATAATATTTTTTTTATTATTAATCATTCTTCAAAAGTTTAGTTAATATGGTAGGCATCTGAAAAAATATGTAGAGAAAATCTTATGTAAAATTTAGGGTATGAGAAAGCTATTGTTTTCTAATACCTGAACAAAAACTTGTTCCTCTAATGGCTTCAAAAGAGTGTTTAGACTACGATTCATTCATTATTTTTGATGCAAAATTGATCTACCATTACACACCAGAAGTGCAATTACAGTCAAAGCAATGAACTTCTACTTTCAGTACCAAAGAAGATAAAGAGGGTTCAATCGGTAAGAAAGGTTGTAGCTTTTGTTTTCTACGAAGCATATGGTATAATCTTCATCAAATATTTTAATAAAAGGAAAAACAATAACATGACAATAATATACAGAATTACTAGACCAGTTCAATGATGAAATAAAACATGTTCTATTTCATCATGGCAATGCATTTGCAAGTTTATCGGCAAATTGTAATAGGAAAATAAGTGAAATTACTTTATGAATTGTTTCCATTCCCACCGTGTTCTTCACATTCGACTCCCTGCGGCTTTTTTTTCTGCATACCAAATACGAAGAAATGGGTTGGTAGAAAGCAATTTCCATACAATTCCGAAGTTATAGCTAAAACTGAAGTATATTTGGTAGAGTAGAAATCGTTTTATACAGATGGTATAAAGAAGTTTGGATATTGTTGAAGAAAGTCTATTAAGCTAAATTGAGAATATATTGAAACATAAATCAATTTTTGTTGAATAAATTAATTTATAGATTCACTTATCACTGACTTA
The DNA here is from genome assembly GCA_958298945.1 of Atherix ibis. NCBI lineage: Eukaryota > Metazoa > Arthropoda > Insecta > Diptera > Athericidae > Atherix > Atherix ibis. The sequence goes on from OY282610.1 coordinate 41,158,457, forward strand.
TCATACTGCCTTTGTAATAATTGGCAATAATTCTTGCAGAATTTGATCGTTTTAAGGTAATTTTTTCGTACATTTTTGGTTTTAATTCGACCTTTACTTGGCCGATCTTTGTTTTAAAATACTTTTTAGTTTTTTTAACATAATTTTTTAAGAAGTCCTATAAGAAAATATCTATAGACGTTAAATGGCACAATCTTGAATACAAATGACGTGTCATTGAAACTTCTCACGCAATAAAGCAAAAATCTGTTTTGTTGTGTGGCTTGTGGCATTTTTTGTTGTTGAAACCACAAAAAGGCCAGATTATTATCATACAGCCATAACATTCAGGATTAACGATAACGGTCTCTTCTTCAAAAAAATACGGGCTAATGCACACCAGACAGTCATTTTTCTTGTATTAAAAAGTTTTTATCAGTCATTTACGAGTTTTATAGCCTTTTATATATAGTAAATTTGCTTGCTGCAATATCTACCAACGGTGGAATGAGCCACATCGGTGAAGAAAATTTCAGAAAATTAATGTATTGATCCCAAAAAAAAATCGTAATGTAAAAAAGTTCATTTTAAACAAACCAATTTCTTACCATAAACGACATTAATGTTTAACAATTATCAATTGACGAGGATGTACTTTTTAAATTAGGAAATGGATATTCCTTTGTCTTAAACTCACAACGAGTAGGAGGATTCGTGAATATAAAAAAAGTATGTTTAGAAATTTTATAGAAAAAATAAAAATAAATAAATAACCCTCCCCCATAGAGGTACATGCCTACGGTTCCATCACACACAATATAGCCCCAAATAATGTGCGTACTCTGCTAATGTTATTTTCTTTTGTTACTGAAATATCTTCTAATATTTACAAAGTTGAAAAACTTTTGATATTTGTTCATCTATTATATTCTCATATTACCATAAAAGTTTTTATTCCAAAAACATTGTTCAATAATCGATTTTATATGAATTATAACCTTTTATAGTCAACATGTTAATAGATTCAATTTAAGCAAACTGGGTTTTTTTTTTTGTATATCTTATGTAGTATATATTCAGAAAATTCATTGAAGAAAATAGAAAATTTCCAAATGATAAAAATATAATTTCCTATAAATTGCAGCTGTTTTTAAAAGTTACCATAAATTAAGAAAAGTCATATTGCGAAAAAAAAATCCATTCACTCATTATTAATGTGACTATCTAAATCGGTATTACGATTGTCGAGCGTGTCGAAAATTTTCTGTTTTCTTCAATCTTATAATAATATTTTGGAAGATCTTATAAGAATATCTTGGAAGGTTCATTTAAATTAAAATCTCCAATTGAAAAAATCCAAATCAAAAATAAAACTTAAAGTTTAAAAAAGAAAAAAATTCTACATTCGAAAAGCCTACGTTCAATTACAGTTTGTACTCTAAAAAAAAAGAAAAAAAAGACGCACTTTCGCTTTCCAAGCAAAAAATTTCAATCGATTTAATATCAATGAATTTCTTTTCCATTTATCTTATCCTTTTTGGGACTGCAAATTCCTGAATTCATAATAATAAAGATTTAAATAATAGATGGCAGGAACGAGAAGTGTACACAAAAGAAAAAAATCTCAGACTCAACTTTAATCAATATTATAAAATTTATAAAAGTTGAAAATGTGAAAAACGAATAAGAAAAATTATTTTACACTCTTTTTTTGCTTCTTTTTATTATAGTAGACGCTATTTTTATGCGGGTGGGTGGATGCCACAAAAAAAAAACACTTCTATCATCATTGAAAAAAATAATTCAAAATGTATTGTGAAGCGTTAATGCGCACATTTGTGATATTTTTTTCACACTTTCACAATGAAAAGGATACACAAATAAAATAGGAAGATAACTGTAGATTATAGATAGTTATGGAAAAGTAAAAAAATCCACCATCAGAATGTCATTTTGTTGGTATATGCGTATGTGTAACAACATGAATATTGTATGTAAATTACATCGAAGCAAAAACTACCCTTGTCAGAGTCATTTATAAACATTTTTTAAATAGCAAGAGAAAAAAGACAGGAAAATACACTTCCTTTTAGTAGTACAGTTAATACGATAAATTATTCAAAAACTATTCACTACGACGGTAACTCGATTTAAATTTCAAAAGCTTTACGAGCCCTATAAGTGCTCGAAAAAATGAATCGACAACAACTATCGATGGTATTCAGACTGAAGCGAACCTATTTACGAGGTTAATAAAAACGAACATCGACCCCTTGTATCTGTACGAGTAAATGTCTTAAATACACATTTGAACAATTCCCTACAATTCCCTGATAGATGCCATGCCATACCCTCGACGATGGGTTTTCTTTTTCTATCCGATTCTATCAATTTCTGAGCACCCGATGTGGCGTAAATAAATTTTTATCCGTGGATCATTTCCTGTTTCACGAAGTGTGATTTCCTTCAAATGCGCCACAGCTCTAGTTTAAATTTCGTATTTCGTAAAATTTCCTATATTCCGTTTTTCTTCCTTTACGTTATTTCGAGCAATTTTTTTTCTACCCTCCTACACGATTCAGTTCATCTACAATAGTAATCATATAGTTCTGCCATAGCTTTTTTCCTGCTATTTTACCCATGAGAATGTCTCCTGCCTGTAGAGTATTGTGAATGATATTGAGTTAAATTTAAAAAGACGATACGATACGTCTTTAATTTTAAAAGCAAATTCCATAGAAAATGTCATTACTAAACGTATACAGATTCCTCAAAAAGTTCTCATTCAAGTTCAATACCAACTTTACGAGAATAGACATATTCCTTTTTGATATATCATAACAAAATATTCATTTTTTTTTTTGCAATTACATTATCTCCACAAAAAAATTGAAAAATAAAGTTTTTTCAATATGAAAAAAAAAAACAAGAAAAGGAAAATATAATAGAAAAAACGTATATGATCAATTTGAAAATATATCAATAAATATCCTTTTCAAATCCATAGTCAACTTAATTCAAAATTACTTAATAATAATAATATTTTATAGATTATATAAGAAGATTTTTAGGTCCCCAGTAAATAGTAAATTCTCTTTAGTTTAAAGGCTTAGTTATTTAAAACAGATTTTTCATAATGATCCTTTTCAATTGAAAGGATTTAACGTCAAGTTCCATTAAATATTGCAAAAAAAATTGTATGTAAGTTAATTCTATGAATTCTTCAGTTTAAAGCAGTAACAAATAAGGGTTAAAAACATCCTTTCTCATAATAGAACATCATAGATTAAAAACAAAATTAACTGGTAAACTCAGACCAATTTCTAAAAATTCAACTTCAGCTGTCAATTTTTTTCGATATTGTCAAAATTTCCAGAAAGTAAATTTTTTTTTTAGCAAATGTCGCAATTCTATTATAAAAAATATGCTAGTTTCTTAGAAAAGTTGCCAGTTTGTTCATAGACGGTCAGGCGATTTATTTAATAAATTTAAAAATTTAACATTTTAATAAAGAGTGTTTATATAAATGAAAAGTAATTATTTTGATAAAAATTGATCGTTTTGTTAAAAAGACGCCATTTTGAAATATGTCAAACTTTTACGAAACGTGGCCATTTTGACGAAAAATTAAGATTTTGTTTAAAAGTACTCATCTTTACTAAAAGTCCAAAAAATTATCAATTTATTAGAAAGTCGCTTTTTTCTAAAAAAAAAAACAAAAAAGTGATCACATTTGGCGAAAAATTCCCATTTCGGAAAAGTGCCTATTTCTTCCGAGAAATTGATCATTTTATTAAAAATTTATGAACTTATTAAAAAATTATTTTATTATTAATAAAAATAAAGTTGTTTTTTTCTGTTAAGGTGATAAATTCATTCTACTATAAATCGCCATCTTGATAATTTTGTTAAAAAGTCGCTTTATTCATTTTGGCAAAAAGTTAACATTTAGAAAAAGCAGTCATTTTTACTCAAAGTAGACATTTAACGTTAGGAAAATTATAATTTTAAAGAAAAAGGGCCAAATTGATAAACCTGCCCACTTTAAAAATATAAGCAATTTTAATGAAAAGTTACCATTTTGAGAAAAATTGTGTGGTGTTGTTAGAAAATCGGCCATTTTGAAAAAAAATTGATGGTGCTGTTAGGGAGTGGTCATTTCGAAAAAAAAAATTGCGAATTTTTACCAAAAGTTGCCATTTTAGAAAAGTGATAATTGTTATAAAAAGTTACAATTTTAAGAAAAATTAATGGTTTTATTAGAAAGATTCCGTTTCGCTAAAGTAAATTTTCACCAAACGTGGTCATTTTTTTTAAAAAAATTTTTCACCAAACTTGGTCATTTTTTTTAAAAAAACAGTAGCTATTTTGAAAAAAAAAATGTGAATTTTTACCAAACGTTGCCATTTTGTGAATAATCTGTCGTTTTTACAAAAGCACACATTTTTAACAATTGTCAATTTTATTATAAAAAAATTATTATTTTTTATTATAAAATAAAAGCCAATTTTTTAATAAGCGACCATTTTGATAAAAAGTGTCCATTTTCAAAAGAAGGTTGATTTGATTATTTCAATGGAAAAGCCGTCAAAAAAAAAGTTGATTTACTCTAATTCACTTTGATGAAAAAATGTCAATGTTCAAATTTTAATCGAAAGTGCCCATTTTCTTAAAAAGTAGTAATTTTTATATGGATTATTTTGATGAAAAAAGCGTCAACGTTAATAAAAGTATTTTTGTTCACTTATTTTGATTTATAAAACGTCAAACTTTAAATTTTAACTGAAAGTGGCATTTTTTTTAAAAGTGGCGATTTTGTGAATAAAAGTGGTCAATTTTATAAAAGCACACATATTTAACAATTCTCCATTTTATTATTGAAAAAATTATAATCTGAATGGAAAAGACATAAAAGTTTATAAAAAATTTATTTACTCTAATTCACTTTGATGAAAAAACGTCAAAGTTCAAATTTTAACCGAAAGTGGCCATTTTCTTAAAAAGTAGCCATTTTTTTAAAACGTGGCCACTTTTTTAACAATAACCACTTTGACAGAAAGTGGCCCTTTTCTTAAAAAGTAGTAATTTTTATGTGGATTATTTTGATGAAAAAAGCGTCAACGTTGATAAAAGTAATTTTTTATCACTCATTTTGATTTATAAAATGTGAAAGTTCAAATTTTTACCGAAAATGACACGTGGTCATTTTTTTAAACAGTTACCATTTTGGTTTTTATTTCAAACTAAATTAACGCCATATAATTATTTTATTTTATTTATTGAACTCTTTTAAAATTATAAGTTAAATAATTAAAAATAAATTATTTGTCAACAAAGTAAGGGGTTTTCTTATGGAGTAAATATGTTTTCAAAAGAATACCGTACGGCCATTTTTAAAATTTTAAAATCTTATGTCACTGTCAGTTGTATTTAGTGATATTTTCAATATATTCATGGAAAGATGTACGTCTCAATTATCCAATTTTTTAATCAAAATAATCGTCAACGTTGATAAAAGTTTTTTTTTCACTCATTTTGATTTATAAAATGTCAAAGTTTAAATTTTAACCGAAAATGACACGTGCTCATTTTTATAAACAGTTACCATTTTGGTTTTTATTTCAAACTAAATTAACGCCATATAATTATTTTATTTTATTTATTGAACTCTTTTAAAATTATAAGTTAACTAATTAAAAATAAATTATTTGTCAACAAAGTAAGGGGTTTTCTCATGGAGTAAATATGTTTTCAAAAGAATACCGTACGGCCATTTTTAAAATTTCCAAATCTTATGTCACTGTCAGTTGTATTTAGTGATATTTTCAATATATTCATGGAAAGATGTACGTCTCAATTATCCAATTTTTTAATCAAAATAATCGTCAACGTTGATAAAAGTTTTTTTTTCACTCATTTTGATTTATAAAATGTCAAAGTTTAAATTTTAACCGAAAATGACACGTGCTCATTTTTATAAACAGTTACCATTTTGGTTTTTATTTCAAACTAAATTAACGCCATATAATTATTTTATTTTATTTATTGAACTCTTTTAAAATTATAAGTTAAATAATTAAAAATAAATTATTTGTCAACAAAGTAAGGGGTTTTCTTATGGAGTAAATATGTTTTCAAAAGAATACCGTACGGCCATTTTTAAAATTTCAAAATCTTATGTCACTGTCAGTTGTATTTAGTGATATTTTCAATATATTCATGGAAAGATGTACGTCTCAATTATCCAATTTTTTAATCAAAATAATCGTCAACGTTGATAAAAGTTTTTTTTTCACTCATTTTGATTTATAAAATGTCAAAGTTTAAATTTTAACCGAAAATGACACGTGCTCATTTTTATAAACAGTTACCATTTTGGTTTTTATTTCAAACTAAATTAACGCCATATAATTATTTTATTTTATTTATTGAACTCTTTTAAAATTATAAGTTAACTAATTAAAAATAAATTATTTGTCAACAAAGTAAGGGGTTTTCTCATGGAGTAAATATGTTTTCAAAAGAATACCGTACGGCCATTTTTAAAATTTCAAAATCTTATGTCACTGTCAGTTGTATTTAGTGATATTTTCAATATATTCATGGAAAGATGTACGTCTCAATTATCCAATTTTTTAATCAAAATAATCGTCAACGTTGATAAAAGTTTTTTTTTCACTCATTTTGATTTATAAAATGTCAAAGTTTAAATTTTAACCGAAAATGACACGTGCTCATTTTTATAAACAGTTACCATTTTGGTTTTTATTTCAAACTAAATAACACCATTTAATTATTTTATTTTTGTTTATTGAACTCTTGAAAAATATATTGTATATAAATTAAATAATTAAAAATAATTTGATAAAAGATCGTAATAAAAATTAAATAAATTTTATTTTATGAAAATAATAACTCACGTTCCAAGCAATTCTTTAAGATGATATTTATCTTCTATCGATGTTTGTTTGTCGGGATCTTTTGTATCCTTTTTCGATTTCTTACCCGAATCCTTTTTACCAAAAAGTGGCATATTTAATTTTTACTTTTTTTATTCGTTTAAAAAATATTTCTCTATTCTTTATATTATTCTTTTTTGCTCAGAAGAAAATACACTTTTTTTCTATAAAAAAAAAAACGCCTAACAATTTATATTAACACTAATATTATAAAATTGTTGAAAATTTTTTTTTCACTTAATTTGAACGTTTTTCTTTTAAATTTTTTTTATGGTTTTTTTTTTCAATTAATATTAAAGAAATATTTTTAATACTAAGAAAGAAATTATTTAAATTATAATTTAAAAATAAATCAATTCAGATTCGAATTAAATTAAAAGAGAAATTTAGAAAAACTCTTATTATAATAATTATTTAGCCTGCGACATTATGTTCACGAAAATTTCTATCCAAAATTCAAAAATCGAAATAAAAAGAAAACAAATTATAAAATTTTTCACCAACAAAGTTCACTTTGAGTTTTTTTTCATAAATCACTTTACTCTAATTGAGATTTTGCTTAATTAAATAAAATGAATTTGTTTATTACGTTTATTAATTATGATTACGAATATTTTGAATTTATTTATTGGAAAATTTCACTTAAACGAGAAGGAAATATGTCGTTGAAAGTTTATGAAAACTTATTTGCATTGTCACCACCAGTTTTCATCTGGTTCTTTTTGTTGCTTTTTGTTGTTGTTGTGTCCAATTATAGTTTTACCAACAAGAATAATATCTGAAATCAAAAGAAAATAAATTTAATTGATTAGAAAATATCGAAAAACGAAGTTGTATCATATTACAATCAAATGAATAAATAGTAAACATTGAAATTGTCCAAGTTATTTTCACAATCGAATTCAACTTCCCACTCAGAATCAATTTTCTTAAATTAACGCTGAAAACTTTTCCGAAGATTCTACTTGTATCTTATACTCCTACTAACTATCTTCTTTTGTTTTTTTTAAAAAAAAAAAAACAATAAACTTCTATTCAATAAATTAAAGTTGAAATTAAATTATTTGTTTTATTTTTTCCAATGGTTCTTTCTTATTTTTTATTTTTACGAATAGTATTTGTTATAAAATACTAACTTTTGGTAAAAAAAACGAAGTCTTGTCTTTTTTAATTTAATTAGATTTTAACTAAAAAAAAAAATACCATTTACATTACTTAAAAAAAGTCCTTTATTCTATAGAATTATTTATTTCTGATGAGGGTCAATTATTTTTCAAAGATTTTTCGAAATAACATCTCAAGGAGAAGTACCAACAGAAAAGTCTATTAAGTAAAAGAATATTGAGGATTTTTATTATACTTATATAATATTTTGCTTTAACAAAAAATTATTATAAACTAATGGTTGAGAAATATAGTTAAAAATTAATTCAGAATCATTTGTTTTTATATTGAAAAATTAACCATTTTTTTAGGAATTTCTAAAGTGAATATCCTTATCACTTTTTATTATAAAAAAAAAAATTAGATTGTTTCAATGCCTGTTATTGAAATTGAAATTTGAAAAAGCTTTCAATAAAACTTTTCAACACAATGAAAATTTTAATTTTTTTGCTTTGTCAATTTTTTTCAATTACAAAAAAAAAAATATTTCTTTCTGAAAAAAGCTTCCATTAATTTAAAAAAAAAAAAACTCATTAGTGTACCCACACTTAAAATTATAGTCGCTAAAGTACTGACTTTTACACTGCTGTTATTTTAACTACTGTACCGACATCTATTCGGTAACCGGCAGATTGAAAAAGTATAATTCTTCATAAAATTTTGCGTTTTTACAGAATAAAATTTGTTTAAAAAAATCAGACATCACTTCTAATTGAAATATTTAATTTACTAAGAAAAATCTATTCGAGTACATATACTGAACAATATTGCCAACAAAGTAGGTAAGAGGTTTTCCCGTGGAGTAAATATGTTTTCAAAAGGACACTGTACGGCCATTTTTAAAATGTCAAAAACTTCTGTCACTGTCAATTTGTATTAAGTAATATTTTCAATTTATTCAATGGAAAGATGCACGTCTCAATTATCCAATTTTTTAATCAAAATAATCGTTCTTTTATTGCAACTTATCGTACACGGCCTAGTGTGCTCGCTATTCATCGAACTGTGAAAAGTTTTAAACGCAATCTTTCTTCGCGTAATGTTCGCGTGCTAGTAAGATATATTGGGTTGTCCGGAAAGTAATTTTTAAAGACGATTTTCTTATAGTAAATTAATATTTTATTCAATTAAATATTGTCCAGTCTGATCAAATACCCTTTGTCATCTTTCTGGAAGTTTTACATGCTCGTAAAATTTTTGTTCTTTTCTGATCAAAAACTGATCCAAGTGATTTTTAACCTCCTCATTTTAATTAAACGTTTTTACCATCTAAAAATTTTTGTAGAGACCGGAACAAATAATAATTGGAAGGTGCTAGATCTGGAGAGTATTGTGGGTATGGCAGTATATCACATTCAAGCTCTAAAAGCTTTTGCCGAGTGGTTAAATTTATATGTGGAACACTATACCTTTCCTGTTGATCAATTCTGGGCTTTACCTTTAAGTGAATCATTCAATTTGTCCAACTGATGAAAGTAGACTTAAGACCGAATCCTTCGAAATACCACCAAACATATACGGTTCATCTTTTCTACTCCAGGATCTTTTGCGCTTAACATTGTTTAAGACAACCCATATTTCGTCCCCAGTGATGATACACTTCAAAAATGGATCATTTTCTTGGCGTTTGAGAAGCAAATCGCAAACGTCAATGCGACGGCACACATTTTTTCCGGAAGAAGATGAGGAACCCATTTGTCAAGCTTTGAGATAAAACCTAGCCGTTTCAAATGACCATGAACGGTTCTATTCGATAAATTTAATCTCTCAGTGATCTCACGAGTTGTTAGTTACCTGTTTGCATAGAACTTGGTGCATCTTCGTGATCAAAATTAGCGGATCGAAATTTTGCAAAACAGTCTTGGTACTGGTACTCACTTGACACATCTTCTCCATACACATCCGATAATATTTTTCTTGCTAGAACAACACTTTTATCTTTTCTACAGTAAAAAAGTAAAATATGCCGAAAATTCTATTTTTCACTTTCCATATTTAAAAGGGTATCAACCAAAAACTACTTTGCAGAATGTAACGAGCAAGCCTATGTATTTTGACATGTTACATTCTACTTTGCAGAATGTAACATGTCAAAATACATATGATTATGCGGCTTAAGTGTGAAGTTAGTTGAAAAAAAATACAATTAAGTCCTCTGTTAGGAAACAACGAAATTACTTTCCGTACAACTCAATAGATCCGGTCGAAGTACCGTGAATTTTGCTGTCGTACAGGCAAATGTTCATGCAGACCAAAATTTATCGATTTCAAGGCGTTTTCAACTGTCTGCCACAATACCATAGCATATTTAACGGTTGGATTTTAGCTTACATCCTTAAAAAAATTCTTATCACACACGAATTAAAGCCGTTTGACCCTCAAAAACAACGTGAATTTGCTAATTTTGCTCTGGAACAACTTCAAAATGATACTGATTTTTCTCAGCATATCATCTTCTCCGATGACGCACCTCTTCATCTCTGTGGCTTGGTGAACGATTTACAAGGAATATTTATATTCCAGAAAAGTGACCGTTTGGTGTCATCATCGATCCTTATTTTTTTCAAAAAAATTAAATTATTTTAATGCCTGTTATTGAAATTTAAATAATAAAAAATTGTCAATGCAAAATGAAATACAAATAATAAAAATTGAATTGCAAATAGCGCCGGCGTTATTCGCAATTATTTTCGAAAATATTTCTCAAATAGTGACAGAAGCTTGGGCTTCTTAGTACTAAAGGAAAATTCTGTCAAGTTTCTAAAAATGTCAACAATTTTTTATGTTTAGAGTATTTTTTGCTCCTAAGCATATAAAAGAGACGTCATATATAGTAGGCTTTGGTCAGATGAATAGAGGGGATAGGAAACTACCAGAATCTCTTTTTCTAACAAAAACTCGTTGGTGGAGATAGTCGTGTGATAGGAGGATCTTGGAAATTACGCGTCCCGGAAACTTTTCACGCAATAAAGCGAAAATTTGTCATATTGTGTGGCTTGCAGTTTAGAAAAAGTCCTTATCATACGGGCATAGTGCTTACGGTTAACCGTTACAGTCTCTCATTTTTTATTTTCATGTATGATAGTAGGATTGTTATGGTTGAAGCTTCCAAGTGTCATTTGCTAAACCATTAATAACTTATTTAAAATAAATTCGTTTTTATATGCCGCGACAACTGGAAGTCCGGTCTAGGCTTGCGTTCGACACTCCCAGCATGTTTTTGGCGTCCTGGCTTATGCCGTCACCCTACCTCGTCTTTTGGGACCATAATTTAAGCCACAGTAGACTTTCTGGCCAGGATCTTGGTCATCTATACGTATTAAGTGTCCAGTCCATTTTAACCTCTTCAGCTTAGTCTTATCAACAATCGGGCTATGGCGGTACTTTTTTCTTATTGAGTATTTTAGGATATTTTTTAACTATGTGCACATGTTTTTCCCTGCTATTTAATATTATTTTCCATCCTTTTATTTTATAATCTAAGGGATTACTTTTCTGTTTTGAAGAAAAAACATCATCTAACCGACAGTATAAGCACTCCTAATTACGAATGAGTTCATCTGAATTTGAAAATAACTATCACGACTAAAAAAAAGTGATCGAAATGGAATATGAGCTGTGATTAAAATCATCCTCCTTCCACTACCCCCCCTCCCCCCTTACTGTTTAGTAATAGTTTTACTAAAGTAAAATATCAGGATTCATATAAAGTTATTATTTACTTTGATATTCAATTTATTTATTATGAAAATTAAATAAAATTATTTTGTAAGTGATTTTCGAATTCATTACAAGGTAAATTCTTTTTTTAGGTGGTTTTTTTTTATTTATACATTGTACATAAAGTAAACTGGTTAAAAATGGTAAACTTTAAATAGTAAACTTTCTTAATATGGTTAAATTTTATTGGCTTTTTTTTTATTAGGTTTCATAATACATATTATTATATATTCAACATGATAAAAACGCGTGAGACAACCAATGTTGAGAACTATTGTATTATAAAGGCTTGTTCGCTTGGTGCTTTAGAAAGTAAAAAAATTAAGTAAAATATTTTTTCAATTTCGATTTTTGTAAAAACTTTCATTTATCATATTGGAAGTATTTTGCCATTTTCTATTTAAAATATAATATTTTTTAAATAGTTGCGAAAAAAATTTCTTGCAAGTCTCGATGTTTGTGAGGTTGTTTTCGTTGATTGGTTTTTAAATACTCTAAAATTTACAAATTATTTGCGTTAATATAATTAATTTTCTTGGTATACAATTGACATCATATAAATTGAAATTATACGTCCCGGCAACTTTTCGCGCAATAAAGCAAAAATAAAAAAACCTTAAGACCTCAAGAAAAAGCCCTTATTTCAGGGGAAAAAAAAACTATATTCCAACGTTGTATTTAACAAAATTTATAATTGATATTTTTTTTAGATAATTTTTAATGAAATAATTTTATTTTTATGATACTGGAACTACTTTAAAAAAATTAGAATTCTTTGTAGTCATAAAATTACTTTACTTAAGTTATATATTATATTAAAACTATTTGTTTAATAATATTTAATCAAAATAAAACATTTGGAAATCTTAAAAGGATCTATTAATTTAGGATATTTTCCGTACAAGATTTACTATATCACTTCGTTCTAAGGTATTTTCAAAGATGTACGATCATTAATTGTTTTGTCACTATTCGATGATCCTTTTTTAGAATATATTATTTTCCTGAAATACTGAAATGGTTTTAAAAGATTCTAATCCACTTTTTTTGGATTTGACAGAATTTTTTGGTGTTCTTAAATAAAGAGTATGATAGATTTTACTTTCCTGAGAAATGAAAAAAAAGAAGTTTTTTTAAAAATTTATTTCAAAGCCAAAAAACTCCTGTTTAATCACAAAGATTATCACTTTTATTTTTAGATTTCATGTCCTTCTTGTAAATCAGTTTTTTTATTTAGATAAAAGACCTTACAGAAAGCATTATTTTATAAAATGATTTTCAAAATTTCAGTTTGCTTAAAAGTGTTTCTGTATTTTTTTAGATTTTTTCTGTACTTTTCTTTTTTTCTTATAAAATATAATACAGGATTTTCTAAAGTGAAGTATGCACATCATTATTTTAGTATATGTATGCAACTTGGCACTGTCCTGTTAAAATCATATATTTAGTATAGAATGGGTAACTCATTCTATACTAAATATATGATTTTAACAGGACAGTGCCAAGTTGCATACATATACTATGTTGTAATCCATAATTTGCGGATTTTCATTTGCCCGAAACCGATGATTTTGTTTATTAGCATAAACGTTCGATGAAGAAATGAGTTTCTTCACTCGTGCAAGTTTATTCATAAATATTATGACTCTCGTTTATAAACGGTTTTAATGACTAAAAGTACGTTAATTTATTGACGACCACTCCACAGTAAATTTGATACTTCTACACCTTAGATTAAAGAAGAACTGGATAGGCCTCTACACAAGAATTTTGACCGAATTTTGTAGCAATACATTCGTAGAACGCACACACATGCAATACAACAGATACGGCGAAACACTTCATTTTCTGAAATAAAAAATTCGTATTAAGTTCTAACAACAATAAAACTATTTATAAAAATACTTACTTTTTCGTAAATACTTGAAAATAGATACAAACTACAAATTTCACTTTTTAATGTGACCAAATAACAATTTCAGAAATGACAAAGCTATCCCCTAAGTCTCCACTTTCATGGAGTATTAAAGTTTTAAAACTCTCCGAAAGTCTACAAAATTGAGCCGGTTTATATTTGATTGGTATTTACGAAAAGTATAATAAACTTTAAATAGAATTCCATTTCGTATCAAAAGATTGTGCAAAAAATTAAAATGACCTATCGTTGTATTTAAATTGTATTTTTGTTTCCAATAAGAGAATTAAAATAAATATAAATTATGCTTTTGCAATTAAATAAATTTCCATTACGACACATAGATGGCAGTGGGTATCATGTCTACATAAAAAATTTTTGACAGTCATATCCCCTTCGTAAAAATTCTTACACAAAATTGCATATACATATACGGTAGGGGCCTATCCAGGTATTCTTTAATCTAAGTTCGATACTGTACGAACGCTGAATACAAACTTTCAAAAGTATGCACATAGATTATAGAAGAACTGAATAGAAAAAGCTGTCAAGATGGTTTACTTATTTTCAAAACACAGCATAAAAAATAATTAGCGTTAGTAAAGTTTTGTACGGGCTTTTATTGGTCATTTGTAATATTGAATAACAAAAAAATTTAAAATAAGTGCTTTTATTCAAACTTTCAAAGCACTATTCTTGTCATCTTATTATTATCCAGTAGCTTAATTTTAATTTAATATATAAAAATCGTCGATATTTTCGGCTTTATATTTTTAATTTACTCGTTCCACAAAACACAAATATCATCGCCGACACTGTCATATACCAAGAGAGAAAACCAAACTTAATATGCAATTATTAAAAATAAATAAAGTCATTTTGAATCCATTCTGACTTTCGTCGAAGCAAATCGGATGCCCTATAAAAACTTAGACAACACTGCTGTTATTGCTGCAGCATAAAAACAATATCAAAACTTATTTTAAAGGACTTAAAAACTATTCAAACAAAACCAACCCAGTATGTTCATACTTGATTTAAAACTAATTACGATAGGGTCTAAAGTCCTTACCTTATTAGATGTCAGGATTAGAATGGACATGGCCCTTAAAAACCGAACATAATTCCAACAAGAACTAGTAACGTTAACTAAAATCGTTCAAGAATCCCAGCCGATTCGACGAATTAAACGCAATTGTGATGGGTCTGATCAGTTCATTATTTATTTTTATGCACAATTCAATTCTTAAGTTCACCTAACCTCATATCCGCACTTGTCTCCTCACCCTACGACTTTAATATTAGTAATGCTGCCACATCACCAAACACATGTGATGTGTGACAATACTACGACGGGGACGAAAAATTAGAAAGCAAACTTAAATCGTCAGCCGTTCTCTTTTCATGTATATGGCCGCTGCGCAAACCTTTCTTCTCCCTTCCCCCAACACCCCAAGCCATTTTTTTTGGCTATAAAATATCTTAGGCCGTCCAATTTTCATAGGACGACCCGTTTCCAAAAATTTGCAGCCGTAATAAAGCCATGTTAACTGCAGTGCTGAATGATTTTTTACTCAGGTTCAGTCCATGCCTCCAACTCAAAACACGGCTTTAAGAGTTAGAGACATGGACTCCAATGTGTGTTTTTTTGTTTTCTGACTTTTTATGCTTTTGATTATTTGAAAACCTAAAAAATACTTCGGCTTATATTTTTCTGCTTTCATGTCAACGATGCGAATTATAAGCAAAGAAAATTATTTGTACGGTGTGCGAATTTATGTGATTTGATTGAATGTGTGCGAACGGGTGATAAACCCAATATTTTCGTTTGTTTCTTTCTTTCTACCGTGCTTGCTTCGAGCTTTTGGTCGACCAAGTATATTTTCAAAGATCGAAACGCATATGCAATACTAGGTAGTAAGAAAGAGAAACGAAGGTGTCGAGTGCAATTGTGTTTTATCACTCTCTGCCTCATTGGAGTTATGTGATTGCGGTTTCTTTTCCTCCTACACATGGTTCCGATCGCTGCCAAGTAACCCTTCACGAGTTCCAGAAGGTAATTTAATTGTTTCAGTTGAACAGAATACCACGACCGATTGCTTATAATCGCAGTGCCTGGTTATGATATTGTGCATTTTAAGAATAAGTTTGTTTATGTGTGTGCGTAGTAGTTTGTCTTTCCTTTCGCCCCTATTGTAATAATGTTTCTATTTCGTTCAACTAACAATAGGAACGAATTGCGACCAATTTTTATATTTCTCATCTTCACTTTTTGCTATGATTTCGGCTTGAGTAAAAATTAAGGGATTTGCTCACACAATTCAACGTGCTCTAAGAAGTGTATTTCTTGATTAGAATAAGGGAAGCGGTTGTTTGAATTGTTGGGTTAATATTTTATTTACAGTAATAATTGATAAATAATTCTATTGTAATTAGTAGTTCTCGAACTTAATTTTTTTTGTATAAAATCTTCGAAAAGAGAACTATGAGGGGATTTACAAACTTGAACAATATATTGCATAGTTTTTTAGAAAGAGTACTCTGAGAAATATTTGAAAGCAGTATGTGTCATCAAATATTTCACCTGCTTCTAGGTGTGTGACCGTTAGTATTTTCAATCGAATCTTTCGACTCGTCGACCAAAGTTGCTCCAGTAATCCTGTTGCTTTCTAATCTACTTCGAGCAGTTGGTCATTATCATATTCACAATTTTATAAGTTTGAAGAAAATAGTAATCTTAAGGGTTAAAATTGCTTCAAAATTTTCATAAATCGGGATTGCTTTTATTGCAACTACGGCTTCGCATAAGAGAAAGGAAATTTTGCAGATTATGTCAACTTTACAAAAATGTTTGTCAAGTTATTTTAAAAATACCTTTAATATTACGGAATAATATTTTTTTTGCAAATTACGTAATAAATTCTTTTAATATAGTTTACGAATAAAACTATTAATTAAAAATTGATAAACTTTACACTTACTTGTGTGAAAATATTTTTTATATTATTTTAAGTCATAATTTTACCAAATTTAAAGTCTACCGAAAGTCTCCCATAATATAAAGTTAATAAATAATTTACACACTATTTATTAACTTTATATTATTTAGAAGAAAAAAACCCAAAAAATACGATTCGATTTAATATAAGTAAGGACTGTCGTTATGTTAATTTTATGGTTTGAAAAGTACAGCGTCCTCATTTGCCAGTTGTTAAAAATAAATATATCTTTTTAATATCAAAGATTGCCATTTTGTAATATCATAAAAACAACTATAATATTTTAAATTGTGTTAAAATTGAAAAAAAAACTTATAAAAACTTAGCTCTTTAAGAAAAGAGCTAAGTTTCGATATTTTTTGAAAAGTGCTTAATTGAAGGTAAAAAAAGGCAAAGTAAACGATTTGTGCTTTGGAAATTAACGACAAAAAACAATCAAGTCGTTTTAGTTAATTTCAATTTTGATTTAATATTTATTTAATTATGTTATATAAACTTTGTCATTAGAAATAAAATATAATATTATTAAAATAAGTACTTGGACTGGATCATTTTGAGGTAATTTTTGATGACTCTTGCGAAAATTTCGGCCTTTTAAATACTCTAAAGTTTATGAATAAGTAAAAAATATTAATTTTGTCATATTGTGTAGGCTGTAGCATCGTATATTTAAAGCCTTATATAATGCAGATTAAAATCTTCATATTCAAGACAAAAACAAGTTTTTGGAGAAGACATAAAAAATGATACCTTCCGACAGTAATTCTTCACGAATACAATGGCTTTCGGACATTCACTTATGATAATTCAGAGTTTGTTTTATGGCAATTTTGCTTATTCACATATTTAGCGATCGGAAAATGAGTCTAATTGCTCAAAGTGAAGAAAATTTCCAAAGCCTGTTGTTCCAGCACTCAATCGTGATCTATACTGATTTATATGTTTGACAGATGTTTTATGACAGAACTATTGTATTTAAACCACAAAATAGATAATCTGTTAGTGACTAAAATTTTTTCAACATTCCATCAACAACGTGTCTTTTTGATCAAATTTATAACAGACTTAATAATTAAAATTAACTTGACTATTAATAAATGGTTGTAAAAATAAAGTTTTGTCAATTTTGAAAATGTTTACTAACAAACCTATTGAAATTTATAAAATGAGAATAAGGAAAAGTTTCACTATCTTAATTAATGATTCAACATACTAACTTTAATTATTACTTTAAACTCATTATTAGTTCTTTATCAAATTGTTCCCTAAAGTTCCGATAAATAATTTTAATACTTTTTTGTTAAAATTAAACTACAATATAAATTATTGTAGTTTATTAATATTTTCCAAAGTAAAATTGTTGAAAAGATCAAAATAAAAAATGGATAAAAAATAATTAATTAATTTTGCTTACATGAAAACGTTTTAATTAATTAAAAATTATAAAATAAAGTAAACATTTTTGTTGTTAATATTTTAATTATTAACATTTTTACAGTTTATATTAATTAAGTTTTGATTTCATTTCGTAGGGAATCAGGATAGAAATCTATTTTCTATGATATATAAAAAATATATTGGATTGTCCGAAAAGTAATTTCGTTTTTTTCCAACAGAGGACTTAATTTTATTTTTTCACAACCAACTTCACACTAAAGCCGCATAATCATGTGTATTTTCAAAGCTGACATAGCAAGGCTTGCTCGTTTCATTCTGCAAAGTAGTTTTTGCTTGATACCCTTTTAAATATGGAAAGTGAAAAACAGAATTTTCGGCATATTTTACTTTTTTACTGTAGAAAAGATAAAAATGCTGTTCAAGGAAGAAAAAAATTATCCGATGTGTATGGAGAAAATGTGTTAATTGAACACCAGTGCCAAAACTGGTGCAAACTTTCGATCCGGCAATTTTGATCACGAAGATGCACCAAGTTCTGGAAGGCCAGTTGAAGTTGATGAAGACACAATAAATAATAAGTCAGCGAATAACAACTCGTGAGATCGCTGAGAGATTAAATTTATCGAATAGAACCGTTCATGATCATTTGAACCGGCTAGGTTTAATCTCAAAGCTCGACATATGGGCTCCTCATGTTCTTATGGAAAAAAATTTGTGTCGTCATATTGACGTTTGTGATTTGCTTCTCAAACACCAAGAAAATAATGCATCATCACTGGGGACCAGAAATGGGTTGTCTAAAACAATGTTAAGTGACAAAAATCCTGGTGTATAAAGATTTTGTGGGATCTCAAAAAAATCGTTTATTTAAAAGGTTTTGTGGGATTTCGAAAAAATCGTTTATTTTGAGTTTCTAGCGAGCAATACAACGATCAATTCTGAAGTGTACTGTTATCAGTTAGACAAATTGAATGATTCACTTTAAGGAAAAAGACCAGAATTGGTCAATAGGAAAGGTATAGTATTCCAAAAGGATAATGCGAAACCACATACAAGTTTGACCACTTGGCAAAAGCTTTTAGAGCTTGAATGGGATATACTACCCCACTCACCATACTCTCTAGACCTAGCACCTTCTGACTATTATTTGTTCCGGTCTCTACAAAATTTTTGAGATGGTAAAACGTTTAATTCAAATGAAGAGGTCAAAAATCACTTGGATCAGTTTTTTGCCAGCAAAGAATAAAAATTTTACGAGCGTGGAATCATGCTACTGCCAGAAAGATGGCAAAGAGTACTGGATCAGACTTGACAATATTTAATTGAATAAAATATTAATTCACTATAAGAAAATCGTCTTTCATTTTTACAATATAAAAAACAACGAAATTACTTTCCGTACAACCCAATAGATTCGGTCGAAGTGCCGTAAATTTTGCTGCCGTTCAGGCAAATATTGATGCAGACTAAAATTTATCTATTTCAAAGCATTCTCAACTGTCTGCCACAATACCATAGCGTATTTAACGATTCGATTTTAGCTTACATCCTTAAAAAATTCTTATCACACACGAATTAAAGCCGTTTGACCCTCGAAAACACCGTGAATTTGCTAATTTTCCTCTGGAACAACTTCAAAATGATAATGGTTTTTCTCAGCAAATCATCTTCTCCGATGAAGCGCCTCCTAATCTCTCTGGCTCGGTGAACAAACAAAATTGGCATTACTGGACTATAGCCAATCTACAAACTATTTACAAGGAATATTTTTATTCCAGAAAAGTGACCATTTGGTGTGGCCTGAATTGTAAGTTATTCAATCTGAGGTTTCAACGTGCCACACAGCCCCTGCCACAATCGATTTAATACGGAAAATGTTTGGCAAGTCGATAATTTCAAGAAATGCAGATGTCCAATAGCCGCCAAGCAGTTGTGAGTTAACTCTTTTCGACTTCTTCTTGTAGAGTTATTTGTAGTCATTAGTCTGTGACAATAAACCAGCAATCATTGATGAATTAAAATTGAATATTGAATGCCAAATATATAAAATAAGACCGGATTTATTGAACAAGGTTGTCGAAAATTGGCATCATCGTATTCGGTTCTATAAACGGAGGAGAGGCAGCCATTTGAATGAGGTTATTTTCAGATCATAATTACATCGATTATAATTGTTTTGTTTAAAGAAAAAAAATCACACTTAGTGAAAACCCCTGAATTCAACAATATAAGACACGACACAGCACCAAATGTGACATTTTAATATGTGGATTTAGTGTGATTACCTATTTACATATTAGTTAGATGGATCAATAATAAGTGACTTTATTTATACAGCAGAACACTTTAATTTTTGTTTGCTCCATAATGCAGCAAATCTTGTTAGTGAAGACATTTCGAGTCAGGTGCCAAAAGTGCAGATGAATTAAGAGTTTTTATATCTCTGATATATCTACTTATAAATATATTGCCTGCAAGGCCTTCCTACAAATAAACAAACTCGAAAAATTCTTATAAAAATATTGCCCCATAAGGCGAGGTAATATTTGGAGAAAAAAAAATACATATCACTATTATTAAAAAGCCATTTACATTATTTTACTCTCCTGACCTGTTAACTATTGCACTGCCATCTATTGGGCTAGAAAACAAATTAATAAAACTCCTGACCTCTTAACTATTGCACTGCCATCTATTGCGTAAGAAAACAAATGAATAAAATTCAACTTGTTAACATATTTTCTTTTTATATATTTATCCTTATTTATCATAATTTCGATAATGTTTAGAAATAATTTTTCAGTATTCGAACGATTTCCGCCATAAAACGATATGCATACAATATGATTAATTCAAATAAAAAATAAAACATATTACGTAATACAAATTTTAACATATTTTCTTCGTATTTATTAATCAAGAAAAAATATCCTTATAAATACGAGTAAACAGAATTAAAATGAACATGATAAGATATTGAATATTAACTACAATCAGTGATAGATGAACAAAAGTCCATTCTCTAATTATGATAAAAAAGTACATGTATACTATAATGAAAAATTGCAAGGACTTTTCTTTTACTTATCTATCTATCACTGATATATTATATAAAACAACCCAAAAAAAAAAAATATTTTAGGCATAATGATATGTTGAAATAATAAGGATCAAGCAAATATCTGTGCACTCATAGCAGAACATATGCGTACAACAAATTGTAACAAAAAAAAAACTTAAATTATTTATAAAAATACCTTTTTAGATGTAAGCTAATTAGTATCAAGATAAAATGTATTAACAAACTATGTATCTTAAAAATATATGAGCCGGAATTTTAGTTTATTTGTACGACCTTATAATTATTATATGAGTACGAGTATAGATACGCATTTTTGTTATTATGTCTAATGGGGAAGAAGAAAAAAATTGTTATAATAATAAAAATAAAATAAAAAATATCTACAATGAGCTTTCATAGTGGAACAGATGTGAATAAAAGAGTTTTAGGAAATAAGGACGCCTGGGATACAAAAATAAGTGCCATTCAGGATTATAGATGGCCGGCAAAACATCACGTTAAGAGTATATTGTGTTTAGTATATTGTACGAATATGTGCGTAAAGATACCAAAGATACTTGTACCAACCAGTAAGTACGAATATATATCAACTTATGGTAATATACCCGATGGAATACTGTTTCCTTTTTATAGTATAGTTGTTGTTGTTATTGTAGTTGCTATTGGCATTGACGTTGTCGTTGTTAGTTTCATGACGTCTAACATCAAATGTATTCGAAATGGAGAAAAATCGATAAAATTTTCCCAGCTGAAATGAAAACTTTCTGGAGCAGGAATAGAAGGGCTAAGGATACTCGTGTTTGACGTCGAATATGGCATAGGAAGCAAAGTAAAAAAAAAAAAAAATTATAGTTAAAGAGGTAAGGAAGCATCAAGTGAAAGGGCAGCAGAAAAAACAAGAGGGAAAGAAAGTTCTTCGTCAAGAAAACCATTTATTACATTTGGGGTAGATTTTTCTTCTAAATTTTCATTCTTTTTATTTCGTCCGCTTTTTTCCTATTTTTTCCCAATCCATTTTCACAAATACTAAGTGTGAATGTGTAAAATTTTCAAAGCCATTGTACGTGCGCGTTAAAATCATACAAATACATAGACACCTTTTATAATATATATAGAGATGTGCATAGGGATAAAAGGATGTATATTCAAGGATGTTAGGATGTATGGTGTGAATGAATTCTGTTGATTTGTTAATATGCTCATATTCGAAAGGAATATGCCAAAAAAAAAAAAAAAAAACCAAACAAAACTAAAACAGGTGAGTATTTTTGTTGTTTCCTTTTTTTGGCAAATAATTTCTATTCTTGTTTTTTTTTTTTTTTGTTCACATTTAGAATACTCTTTTATAAAGTAACTTCTACATTTTTGAAAATCTAAACACAGCCGCATTCACGTATCTACAAATTTGCACATTTATTGGCATAATATTTTTTATAATATTTAATAGAAGCACAAAAGAACCATATGAACGAACAGCTGATTTATACAAGGAAAATATTATAAAATATAGAAATACTACTATCAAGGATTCAACAATATTTTGAGAAAAGAAAAACAATAAATAAAACAACCACCAAAGAAATATGGTAATAAGTCTATCCGAAAAGCTCACCCACGCAAAAAGCTATGAATACACGTGAACGTACAAAAACTCTCAAACGCGCGCAAACACACACATACACACACACACACACACTCATATAATAATGAATATAGATTTGTATAGGATATCAAAAAAAAAAAAAAAACCTGCCGAAAATAACCAATTTTGCATACATTCACAATGGTTGAAAATAATTCAGTCAGCTCGATAGGCAAATAAGCTGAAGAAACCTACAAGAACGAAGAAGGAAAAACCAACAACTTAAGGGGATTGTTCTATACTAATTTACAACCCCTTCACTTCATATTTATTTATTCATACGCCTGTTCATTTCATTTATTTTGCTTATTCATTTGACAATTTTTCAAGAACAAACACAACGACCAAACACTCTCTAAATGGATTTTCATTTTCTCCTGGAGACATTGGTCTTTTCCCGGACCCGGTTAAACGGTCACCATCTGCTTTTTCCACCCACATGGATTCATTCATTTATCCTCGACAGGTTTGTTCATTTATCCGTTAGTACTATTAGAGTCGACTATGTTTGTCCATCTACGAAACATTCATTTTAGCTCTATTTACGAGCAGATGATATTCATGACGTGCTGGCTTGGCATTCACCGTAGTCATTTGCCGAGCATAATTCTTTAGCAAACGATCCAGTATTTATTGTACGTATATAAATTTCCATTTGAAATGGTAGTGATACAGAAAGAAATCTTTTCTAGTTCTAGATTTTTATTCTAAAGTGCAACGTTGTCCTTTATGGTCGTATTCTTATATTGGAATCGCTCAAGTATTCATTTAAATAATGCATCATACTCTCATACATGCACACAGGAATCTGATTTCTTCCATTAAAGTTTTGTATAGAAAATTGTTAAATCTTGCTTGTTTTTTATATAATTTTTCCATATTCATAGATTTAGAGTTTGTCTTTATTTATCTTAAATTAGTTGGAATACATTTTTTAGGCTTAAATTAATGTTAAATATGATTTCTGCTTTAAATATGATTGATTTAGTTTAAAATTGAGCTAAAATTATGCTTCATATAAAAACCTTCATTTAACTCAGCTGAGAAAAGATAAAATTTTTTTTTAAAGAATCAGAAGCTTAATACTCAAAATAATTTAGTTCTAGCTAAAATGTTCTTGATCTGAAAGATTAGGTCAGCAAAGTTCAGCTTTGCCAAAATTTATTCTGCTTCATTTTTTTGAATAAACTTTGATTAGCTCTAAAATAATTTTAGCTCAAGAATAACCGAAAATTTGCAGTATCTCAAAATAGGCTTAGCTCAAAATTTAGCAAGAGTAACAATTTTTTCCACCTCTAAATTTAACTAAACGTTGACTTAGGAGAATATGTTTACCACAATAGAGGTCTGTTTAGGTTTAACTAAGCTTCAAATCTGTTTCAATTTGAAGTTTTTTTCACAAATATTCTGAGATAAATTTTCAGACTTAAAGTTTTTTTCACAAATATTCTGAGATAAATTTTGAGCAAAAATTTAGCTCAGTTTCTAAATTTGTTGACTTAAAAACGAGCACAAATATGCCATATCTCAAAAATAGTCTTACCAGAGTAAGACTTAACTTCAATTTAACTTTTTCAACTCAAAAACGCTTAGCTCAAGAATAAGCAAATATTTATAATAGCTCAAAATAGTTTTAGCTCAAAATTTGAGCAGAGGAAGACCCAATTTCAATTTAACTTTAACAAATATTAGTCCACGACAGTCTCAGCTCTGAATTTAACATATCTTCCTAGACCTCAAATGAGCTTCAGCTCAAAACCGTTTAGATCAAATAAGCATCAACTCAATAAAACTCTTTTAGAGCCAGGCTAACTTTAAAATATGTTGTAAATCAGTTTCAACTGAAAATCAGTATGGACTAAATTTTCAACTAAAAAACGCTAATCTTTAAAATGGTCTTAGCTCAGGAATAAGCAAATATTTACAATAGCTCAAAATTTAACCTGAGTAAGACTCAACTTCAATTTAACTTTAACAAATATTAGTACACGGCAGCCTCAGCTATGAATTTATATTCCCAGACTTAGATGAAAGCTAAACTCAAATTAGTGTCAGCTCAAAACTTTTATTCTGAATTAGTCGAATCTCAATGTTTAGATCAAATTAGGCTCAACTCAATAAAACTCTTTTAGAGCAAGACTAACTTTAAAATATGTTGTAAATCAGTTTCAATTGAAAATCAGTCTGGACTAAATTTTCAACTAAAAAACGCTAATCTTTAAAATGGTCTTAGCTCAAGAATAAGCAAATATTTACAATAGCTCAAAATTTAACCTGAGTAAGACTCAACTTCAATTTAACTTTAACAAATATTAGTTCACGGCAGCCTCAGCTCTGAATTTATATTCCCAGACTTAGATGAAAGCTTAACTCAAATTAGTGTCAGCTCAAAACTTTTATTCTGAATTAGTCAAATCTCAATGTTTAGATCAAATTAGGCTCAACTCAATAAAACTCTTTTAGAGCAAGACTAACTTTAAAATATGTTATAAATCAGTTTCAATTGTAAATCAGTCTGGACTAAATTGTAAAACTCAAAAATGCTAAGCTCTAAAATGGTCTTAGCTCAAGAAAAAGTAAATATTTACAATAGATCAAAATAGTTTTAGCTCAAAATTTAACCAGAGTACAAATCAACTCTAATTTGATCTGTAATACGTATCTATCTTAATTTATCTTAACATAGACTAAGATGGCTCAGCTCAAAGTTGTTTTTATAATAATCACAGATTAATTTTTAGCTCGAATTGATCTTTCTTCAATAAGGCTGTATTTACCTAAGATAGAGCTCAAAAGTTGTTCCAAATCAGTCTCAACAGTGAGCATATTTTCGGTTCTAATTAAAATTAGTTCTAGCGCACAAGTTTGCGCAAATTTACAATATCTCAAAAAAAGCGTCACATCAAAATTTGATGAGGCTAATATTCTTCTAAATTTTGAGTCGTGTAAATATCTCAATTTTCAGCTTATATTGGGAATACCGGAAACATTTTTAAGCTAAAAGTTTGATGAGACGACAACTACATTAAATCTGAATTCGTATAAGTATGAATCTATAACAACCTCAGCTTCAAATTTAGCATACCATAGATTTGGGTGAACACCTTCCTCAAAATAGGCTCAGCTCAAAGTTTTCTTAAAATAATTCGGAGCAAATAAGCCTCAGCTCATTAAAGATCTGTTACAGTTTAATTTAGTTAAAAAATTTATTCCAAATTGGTCTCAAGTAAAATTTGTTTTCAAACCTTTTCAGACCTAAATTTTGAACGTAAATAAAGCTCAGCTCCAAATAGAATCCGCTTTAAGATGAGCAAAACTTTACAATACCTCAAAATAGACTCAACTCAAAATGTTAAATATCTTTAATTTTTACTAAAATTAGTATCAGTTCACAAAATTTAGCTTAGTATATTCTTAAAACGAAATTGATCTCAAATTATTGCTAACCAAAAATAGTCTAGGTTCAAAATGAATCTTCAATTTAGCTATGCCAAAAATAATAAAACCGAAATTTATGCCAATTCAAAATTTATCTCCAATAAAAGATTCAAGATCTAAAAATATTTCATAATAATTTTTTCATTTCAAATATTATTCAGCTTTTGATTCACCATGAAAAAATGTCAAATTTAATGTACACTGCAAAAGTAGATATTGAACAGACTGGAAAAATCGACGACAATTTATGGACACATCATCGTAATATGGAACAGGATAATTATGTGTATTTATCCTTGACATCCATAATGGATGAAGCTACTGAAGTGTGGCACATATTTTCTAATATAAATAAATAGGAAACATTTGAGGGTGAATTTATATATTAGGGATACTTAATTCAGTTAATTGACATGATGTCATTTCGAAAGTAACATTCTGCAGAGCTCATTACTGTCATAAATAATATTCGAAAATGAAAATTTCGAATAACAAATAAGTTTGAATAAGTACGTAAATATCTATAAATGTGAATTTTTTATATATTATATCTTTAAATATTTCTCATATTCAACTAAATATATTGTATTTTTTTAAGTTCTATTTTTTTACTCCTTTTTTTATAGAGCAGAATTGATTATTTTTTGCAGAGTTCATATAATAAAATTGGTAACCTGAAGGATCATATATTATTTTAAGGTTTTTTCTGCTACAAATATTTACATAGAAGAGTAATTTTTTTAGATAATATAAAATTTGATGATAAAAATATCGCTAACACATATAAGAAATCCTATTTATCATGGTATTTTCATACCACCATGAGCATGAGACAGTTTGGTGACTGCAAGAGCGGTACCAGCTTCCTAAGCAAAGATAGTCTGTTCTTAGTAGAATAGGAAATTTTGTGGAGCATGTTAAGTTAAAAAGTGGACCTGTAAATAAAATTTTTGGATCTAGGAGCTCCACAATAGGAGGAACCCTACACACAGAGAAATTCTTAGTTTGCTAACATTCGCTAATATATGTGGAAAAGTCACCGGATTGGAAGATTGGACTTGTGTTTCGATTTTTTTTATGACGCTATGTTGGTACTCATGTCTCTCACTTATGCCTACAAGTTCGGCCATTTTGAATGTTCAGTTAATTTTTGACAGCTGATCAAAAAAATGGATCAAAAAATCTGTATTAAACTTTGTGTGAACAACAAAATTAATTGTGCGGACGCATTCCGAATGTTGACTGTGTCATATGGTGAAGTTACCTTGGACTGATGCAACGTATATCGGTGGTACAAAATGTTCTCAGAGGGCCGAGAAGATTTGAACGACGAAAAGCCTAGTTCGGTCGAATATGAAGGTTGTGCTTACAGTTTTCTTCGATTGCTGGGGCGTGGTGCATCATGATTTCTTACCACAGGGTAGAACGGTCAATAAGGAATATTACCTGCAAGTTATGCGCGAGTTGCGTGAAGCAATCCATCAGAAACGCCCGGATTTTTGGAAGAACAAAAATTGGCTTTTGCACCATGCTAACGCCCCTGCTGCTCACGCACCGTTGCTTGTGCCCGATTTTTTGGTCAAAAAGAACACACTAATAATGCCGCAGCCACCGAATTCCCCAGATCTGGCCCCCTGTGACTTTTTCTTGTTCCCGAAACTGAAGAGCCCCATGAAAGGACGACGCTACGCTACGATTGAGGAGATAAAGACGGCATCGAAGGAGAAGCTGAACAAGATCACAAAAAAATGATTTTTTGAAGTGCTTCGAGGATTGGGAAAAACGTTGGCACAAGTGTATAATATCTGGTGGGGATTACTTTGATGGGGACAAAATAGATATTCATGAATAAGTAAATAATTTTTGAAAAAAACACAAAATTCGTGATACTTTTTGAACAGACCTCGTATGTTATTAGGACGAAGATTTGTTTAGACATTCGGTTAAGTATTTCCGAAGTCATCAGGTCATATCCTGTGGCTTTTTTGTTGGATAGGTTTTATATTATGAATTAAGGAGGTGGACTTACTGTGTTGATATTTGTCGATATTTATTTTTGTCATTCTGAATGTTTTCGTATAGTTTAAAGATATAAGCTAGATATTTTCCGAAGAGGTCTGCTATATGTTGAACTGTTTATGACCAGATACCATCGGTATTACGTAGCAGATGTGTAGCTGTTTTGTATTGAAGTAGTCATCTGGTTACTATCCAGAATCACTTATTAGTTGGTGTTGGAATTCTAAGATTTTTATTCTATTCCAGAAACCAAACAAATAGAAAGTCAAGTTAACCTAATCTGTCATTGATGACTGAATTCTTACTAAAAGTATTTTTTGCTAATAGAATTTAAATCTATTACTTACAGAAAAATATACTTAAAATAATTGAATTTAACAATTTTTATTTCTCTAAGAAATATCAAAAATATCGATAGTCTGTTCAAAAAGTTTGATTCACTCTAAAGCTTAACAATCTATAAAAAAATAATTATTGTAAATTTTCTTAAAATTGTTTTCTACAAGAAAATCCGATTATTAACACTTCAAAAAAAGCTACTTGAGGTTGGCCATCAATCAATAACGATAAAACGTATTAATTTTTTTTTCTCTCCTCTAGAATCGCAAAGATTCATATAAAAAAATAATAAATAGTATTATTTATTAGTAGCAACGCCAACACGAGAATGAAAATAATTGCACTTTTACAAAATATTGTTCTCAATTAATTATAAGATTTCTAAAGGTTTCTGAAAAAATACTCATCGAATTTTAGTTAAATTTAAGGTATTATGGGAACAATGTTTTATTGTAATATTAAAGGGGGAAGGGGGGCTAGGTAATGTGCTATTCCTAATCAGAAAAAAAATTTAAATAATTTTTTCATAGTAGGACGATACTTAAAATTATTTAATAAAAAGCACAATTGCAAAATTTTTCATGTTATACCAAATGAACGTTTTTTATCTACCCACCTCGAAAAGTGAAGAGATTTAAACATCCCTTCCCATATGCCAGTCAATATACATATTTATAATTCACTTTTATATTAAATAAAATATGGAAACAAATCGATCGCATTCTCAATCGTACATTATATTTTATACTAGATTTAATATTGAACGTAAAAATATATTTCGAATATTTTATGGTAGATAATCGGAAATTGGATTCAATATTTATGCGATGCACATGTAAAGCGGTGAATTCAATATTTTTCTGATGACATTTTTAAATAAATATAATTTAATTTCAATCATTCTTTTTGTTTATTTACCTATTTGTAAAAAAAAAAAAAAAAAAAAACAATTTCAATTTCATCTAAAATTTTACATTGTATTTTTAAATAATATTTTTCATATACTCTAAAAAAAAATTTGCTTATTTGAGTTTTAAATTTAATAAAAAAAAAGTTTTATTTTTATTTACGATTATTACCGTTCTAGTCACACGGTTCAGATTGAAAAGACGTTTAATGATTTTTCTTTTATATTGTAGCAAATTTTCTGAATGTTTTCTTAGGTGATCAATATTTTTACAAACTTTTATAAAATTACATAAATTATAAGTAACCAACAAAGTCTTCTGACTATAAAATCATATTTACTATCTGAGGTCAAAGAATCATAGCTGATAATATGGAGGGAAAAAAAATATACGCTCACCTGCTGATTATCAAAAGAGCATAGGACCTCAGTCTTACCAGCTATCATATATTCTTCGAAAACTTGGGTTCTCAGCAAAAGTGATTTCGAACTCTGAGCCGCGTTCGAGCTGAGGATCCTCAGACGAATCTTTGGCTTCATATATGAAGATAGACGATTCTGTATCCTATTTGATGATGAGATCGTAAAGCACAATCACCATCACTCGGTTTTAACATTTTATAACTATCGTTAGACATAATACCACGGGTCGCCTAGTCCCATAAAGACTGCGTTCATAGGCTCCTACTTGTAATGAATTCCGCCAGCATAGCTGACTAGATCCAAATAGTTGCATTCAGCATGTTCGTTTTCCACCATTATTACTTAAATGGCATTCTGTCTAACCTTTACGTCTTTCACTACCACTCGTGCACTCCTTCCATTTATCTCTTATAGCAAGTAGACTCAGCTGCCAACTCTATCATTCTCAGAATTCAGAAAACTTACTGACCTGTTCACTCTTTCATCACCACTGTTTCTTCTTATGAGCCTCATTCTGTCTTCTTGTTATGGTAAGTGGCCTTGCTTCTTGTTCTATGTTTATCTATTTATAAATTCGTTTACGATGAGCAGTCTAACATGTAGATCGCTCACCTAGCCTTCAACTCACCATAACTTGTGCTTCTTCTAGTCCAGTCCCTGACCAACTCCCTCCACCATAAATACAGCCGTGCTTCCAGTCAGTAACCAGTTACAAGCAGTGGTAGCACTCACGATCATGCTATCTCCAACTTCCAGCCCTAAGACTGTACTCGCAATGTAGGTATTAAACCACAGCCACCATATTTTCGCCAAAGGCAACTCATGTCTCAGATCAGGCTCAGTGTGTTTGAACACCGCGGGACACTCGATCCCCGCGGTACCAGTTTTGTTTAAACAGTACATCGTCGATACTTCCCCTACAAAGACCTGCACTAAAAAATCCTTATAAATTTCTTGACTAGGTCCTATCAGGTACCGCGAATTTGCCAAGGCTTAGAGTATTGATAATAGTTTGTTCGCTCTCCCAGAAGAGGTCCCTGGCAAGTGGGTTGAGCAGTTAAAATATATTATTTAACTTGCCTTATCTGTCGTTTAACATAAAACCACGAGTCGCCTACGACCATAGCGATTGAGTTACGGTCAATCAACGCATAACCATTACTGGCAGTTTACAGTCAGTAACCAGTTACAAGCTGATTACTCCAACTGTTAGTGCCAAGGCCTATGTAAACCTCTACTGTCATAAGCAATGACAGCGCCCGAGATAATTATCAGTATCTCCCACCAGCGATCTGTAGACCGTACCCGCGACATGCTTCCACGCTGCACCTCCAGGTCCCATGTAATTTCACCGCTCTGGATCGAAGTCCCCATTCTTTTCGAAAAATTCGCACCAGCATGCCAACCAACCCGGCTACGCGCCCCCTCAGATGTTACAAGTTAGGCCAAAAGTTCAGCCTCTCTCCAACCTTCACTCCAAGGTACCATACATCCCGCGCGTATCGGACCCCGACGAGTGGGTTGAACAATTTATCCAAATACGCGGTCTGTTCAAAAAGTATCACGAATTTTGAATTTCCGCGGGTTACGTATATTAGATTTTCGATTTTTTGTGGCGTTATGATGGTACTCATGTCTCTCACTTATGCCGATAGGTTCAGCCATTTTGAAGTTCAGTTAATTTTTGACAGCTGCTTTGCTTGCACGTGTTTTGTCTCGTCTTCGATTTTTGCCCATTTTCGACCAAGAACAGCATCGCATTAACATTGCTAAGGAGCTGTTGGACTCTGGCCGCGACGATACAAATTTGCTCCAGAGGGTCATAACTGGTGACGAATCATAGGTTTATCGTTATGACGTGGAAACCAAAGCTCAATCATCCCAATGGAAGCTGCCGCACGAGCCAAGACCGAAAAAAGTGCGCCAAGTTCGGTCGAATGTGAAGGTTTTGCTTACAGTTTTGTTCGATTGCAGGGGCGTGGAACATCAAGAGTTCTTGCCATAGGGTAGAACGGTCAATAAGGAATATTACCTGTAAGTTATGCGCAAGTTCCGCAAAGCAATCCGCCAGAAATTGGCTTTTCAAAATTCGTGATACTTTTCAAACAGACCTCATAGATGAGGAAGATGCTGCCAATATAGTATAGAGTGTTATTATTTATGGTTCCATGAGGTTAAGGCAAGCCCCGCCAGTCGATTAGACAACGATATTAACCATCCGATTATGAAACCGAGAGGTCCGACTCCCGATAAATATTAGTTCAATCATCTTTGAACAAGAAAAATGTATTCCTTTAAAATAACTTAAATTTGGATTTAATTTTTGTGCATATAACAAAATATAATTTGAATTGAAATATTTTCAGTATCTCTTTGAAGGATATAAAAGCAAAGTTTCTAAATCAAGAATGTCCTTGAAGTATGAGCTCCAACATATCTCTTATGTCTGTAACAATTTTAAATGCACTATACTCAAATATGGCTGAAATATAAAGAATATGCAAATTACGAATGACATTGTAAAATATCATTGGAAAAATAAAGGACAATTTGTCATGCATGTCAATTAGTATCCTTTAAAATCTTCTCAAATTTGCATATACTCGTACGCTTGCATATGAATATTTTATACATAAAACAAAGTTTTATCCTTTCGTTATTTTTAGATGAAATAATTTCATTTACTCTTTTCAAAAATATTTTCTTTTAAATACGAACACATTTATAAATTTTCTTCCATAACACATTTATGCCATTAAAAAAGTCCAACAATTTTTTCACATAAATTATACATCAGTAAATTCGGCAGACGTAAACTTTTTAAATTTTAATCAACAATTTTTCATGAAATTTTTAATTTTCTACTAATTTGTAAATTTTACTTGTCACCAGTGCGCTGATATCTACCTAATAAAAGGTAGATCAATTCGGTCCCAATACATTTTTAATAAGCCAAATTTTCCATTCATATATTATGTATAATATAAAATTTGTATTTTATTTCGTACCATTAAAAAATTAAATTTTGAATTTTAAGAAATTCTTATAAAAAATATTACTCATTAAAGTATTTTGTGGGGTAATTTTTTTTTAATTAAGACTGTTTATAAAGGTAAATTTGAGCATTAACGATGAGGGCTTTTTTTTTATTGATTTCTCATTTTCATCACAATTAAATCCAATAAAACAATTAATGAAAAAATTAAAATTGAATAAATTTATGTCGTAATTAAGTTGCACATAAATTACGAAAAAATGTGACTTTTCGAATGTGTGTCCAGCTAATTTATCGCAAATAGTTTTGCAATAAATTTTGTAATTTTCTTAAATTATTGAAGAAAAATTTAAAGAAAATTGAGTTTTTTTTGAATTTTCTAAATTAAAAAAAAAACCACACATAAATATAAAATTTTTTGATTGTGAGTCGATAATGCAGTTTTAAGGGGTAATTCAGTCGGTTCGAAGCGTCTTATTTTACGAGCAGCATGGTTTTTTTTGCTCAACTGAACAGGCCATTTGAGATAGCAATTTGTAGAGATTCAAAAGAAATTCTTGGAAATTTGTAGGATTTTCAGAAGAAATTGTCCATCGATGCAAAAAGTGGTAAAGATGCTCGGCCGAAAATATTACTACTGCGGAAGATAGTGTGGCTCCGGCCATAACGGCCTGATTTCGTCGTCGGACACATCAATTGGATAACTTCATATTTTCAAAATTTAATGAAAACTATATATTTGAATAGAAAAATTTTCTGTATAACATTATGGGTACTTAAGATTTGATATTATTTGGAAAGAAATCTTCTTATGCTGATTAATCTGAGTTCGATTTCAAATTTCCAAATAAATAAAAATACTAATCAACTTAGATTAAAAACAGAACATAAAACTTTGCTTAATATTTATTTATTAACAATCAACTGATGATAAAATTTAATACGAAATACGAGCGAGCACAAATCAACAAGCGTATAAATGAACAATCGAATAAATGTGAAATACATGCGAATAAGGAAAATATACTGACGTAAGGGAAAAGGACTTAATAGAATCCATGTACGAGTAGATCAAATTGCCATTTATTCTCCTGACATATTCGGAGCAGAACAGCACAGCCTAATTGAAAATAATCAAAGCGTAATTGGACGCTTGAAGCATACGAGCCAAATTAGTTCCATTTTAATATACCATATATCTATCCATGCTGCACTGAAGCTTAAGAAAATCAATACTCAACGGTGAAAATGTTTTACACGAGATTCTATTCAAACAGAAAGTGGGACACGACTGCTAGACCAGAAAGAATTAAAGTTCTCCTACACGAGTATGGATGTATGAAAATTTTTGAAATGTATTTGTTCAATTATCACTGTAACATCATAAAAAAAATTAGTAAATGCTTATCAAGATAACAGTTTGAAAATCAATGCCCATAAAAGTTATATTTAATGTATACAACACCTACAAGCAATGCGATAAGTTTGATATTTAGACACGTAGCCTCGTAATCAATCAACTGACCATCTGCTTCATAGCCACCCATTTGAAAATTATCCTGTTTACATGGAATTACATAATTTGAATTGTGGCATTACTGAGTATGATCTGGCAATACTACTACTTATAGGACAGTCTCTTCTAAATGTGCAGTACAAGTTTGAACAGCATCCGGTAGCTACGTGACCGTCTAGACCGTGATAAGTGACGCTCGATTTTTATAGTTCATTATGAAAAATAGAACAGAAAAATTTCCAGTAGCGGTCCACCATCATATTTTGTGTGAAGATTGGTGAATTTGTGAGTTTTGGCCAGAGCATATTAGAAGCATTGTCTACTAAGAGCAAACATTTCCAGAAGGATTAGACGATAAACTCCACTCAGACAGCCATTCAATATAAGAAACATGAAAATATATAATGCGTGAATGCTCTTGCGAGGCCAAGAAGTACCGGAAAGGCTAAGAATTCGTCAACCACACCTGCTTTAAACTCCAAGAGTGCTTTACAAAATGGTGAATAAAGGTAAATGAGGGGGGAAATTTACAGTTACTTTGGGTACCCTGCCATGAACCGTCTATCCCACTGTTGCTTAATAGCCGCATACGAGTTGTGGCAGAAAACAAAAAGCAATCTGGCAACAATGCAGAGTTTCCATTCACATATATTATACGTTAGTCCCTCTCACACGTGCAGTATAAATTCGTTCGGTAACTACGCCATCACCCTATAGAGCGTGATACTCGTAAGTAAAGTTGTGTTTTAGCAATGCGTTACAGTAAATGGAACAGATATGCTACAATAAAACGTATGCTCTTTAAAACAATTTTTTTTTATTATTTAAAATTAATGTAAAAAAATTAGTTGTAAACTGATCTAAAAAAAACACCTTGTATAACAATATATATTGACAAGTATATGCATCCACCATTTTGTTTCTACAAAAAAAAATTTCAATAAGTTTCCATTTTTGATATTTGATTAGTTAGAGGTGATTTTGAAACAACTCTATGTCACGACGCCATCTTCTTTATATAGAAAATTTCTTATGAAGAGCATACGTTTTTGCGTATCATACAGCCTCTTCCTAGAGAGGCTTTCAAAATCAAGAACTGATTTAAATGTGGAATGAGTAGGAATTTCTGCGCCTCCGGGAGAAACTGTCCACCAAATTCTTTTATAAATAAATCTCTGAAAAAAAAAGTGATCGGACATTGAATACATTTCGATACTCGATCATGATAGTATCATGGACCATGCAGACCTAAATTTCTCTTCATATTTAAACATTAAAAAATATTAGTAAATTTTTAAAGTTTTAAAAATTGTTGAATTTCTGTTACGAGTTTGAGTTGGAAAAAAAAGTTTCCTATGGTTCGCTCAGTCCTTAATCTACGTCAACAAGTTTTTTTCCTTAAAAACGAATTTCTACTGTTCCACAGTCTCCCTATTTATCTGACCACAGTATGTATGAATTTTACTTTATTGAAGTATATTAAAAAAAAATACTTAAAACAATGTCATCTTAGCAGTGTTGACAGTTGTAGTCTTCCAGCATTGCCAAAAAAGAAGTAGCAACGCATATGGTGATGTTAATGCTGCCCAAAAGATCTAGTATATTGTCAAGGGGGGAAAGTTATGTATAAAAATAAAATAATATTGTTGGTGGTGTAAAGCATTTTTAGAGACCGACAAGCAGTGGCAGACTATTTTTGAAAATATGGAATGAGTGAAATAAATGGACAGTAGCACCTAAATTAAGAATCCACTAATGTGGGCCTTTAACACAGGGAGTCTTCTCTGTTTTGGTTGTTTTTGTTTGTTTTTTTTCTTTCAATTTTAGTATTTTTTATTTGATTTTGCAAAAATTCTTTAATACAACCTATTACAATTATTATCAGCAAAAAAAATTTACAATTGGCAAAGTCATACAATAAACAAAAACTGTACTAAAAGGATCAGGGTGAAAGAACGTAATGTTCACTGAGTTTTGTAGTACTAGAAGTAGTTAGAAATACGAGTATAACTAAAAAATAACATTTTAATGCCCGTTTTTTTTTTGTTGAGGTCTTTAATAATATTTTTTAATATTTAACAGTAAAAAAAATATACTAAAACAATAAAAAAAATTAATTTATTTAAATTGCTTCCCTTTTAACAGTAGTAGAGGGGTAGTTTGTAGTACTAGAAGTAAAGGGTTTTCGAATAAGAGTGATATGATTTATTTTCAACAAAAAAAAACACACTCTAATTGTTAAGGAAGTTCAAATGTTTTTTTATTTATTGTGAAGTACAATCGATACAATTAAGTTCTGAATAAAACGTTATTCAAATGGCCTCCACGACTTCTTTTGCAGGAACGAATTCGATGAACCCAATTTTCGAGCACTTTTTCCACTAAATCAAGTCGTATGTTATGAATAACATTATTAACTTCTAAAGCTTGAAGAGAGTCTGGTTTATTGTTAAATACCAATAACTTCAAATAACCCCACAAGAAATAGTCTAATGGTATTAAATCATAACTTCTTGGAGGCCATTCAGTGTCACAATTTCT
The DNA here is from genome assembly GCA_958298945.1 of Atherix ibis. Lineage (NCBI taxonomy): Eukaryota > Metazoa > Arthropoda > Insecta > Diptera > Athericidae > Atherix > Atherix ibis. The sequence goes on from OY282610.1 coordinate 41,195,493, forward strand.
TGAAATAATCGAATCTCCAAACTTTTCTCGCAATAATTCGGTTATTGCACGTGCTGTGTGGCACGTAGCCCCGTCTTATTAGAACCAGATGTTGTTAATATCAACTTCTTCCAATTCCGGTCATAAAAAGTTGGTTATCATCGATCTATACCGCTCTCCATTGATAGTAACGGTGTTACCAGCTTCATTTCGAAAGAAGTACAGACCGATGATTCCACCAGACCAAAAGCCACACCAAACTGTCAATTTAGGTGAATAATTTGTCGATTTTCTTCGCACCAGAATCGACAGTTTTGTTTATTTACCGCATCACTCAGATGAAAGTAAGCCTCATCGGAGAAGATGATTTTCTTAAAAAAATCGTTATCGTTTTCAAGTTGTTCCAAGACAAAATCAGCAAATTCACGACGTTTACGGTGGTCCAATGGCTTCAGTTTTTGAGTGATAACAATTTTATACGGATGCAAGCCCAAATCCTTTTCCAAAATCCGCCAGGTTGTGGTTTGAGACAGTCCCAATTCTTGAGAACGTCTTGGAATCGACAAATTGCGGTCTTCAACAACACTTGCCTGAACGGCAGCAATATTTTCATTACTTCGAGCGGTTCTTTGTCTTATTGGCACTTGAACATTATGTAAAGAAAATGAACGCTCGAAATTTTTAACAATTCGACGAATAGCGAGCACAGTTGGACGATTATAACGACCATAAAATGGCAAAAGCGCATGGAAAGTTGCAATTGAAGAACGATTATTTTGATAATAAAATTGAATAATTTGTAAACGTTGTTCTTGAGTATATCACTCCACGATGAAATTGTAAACATTACTGAATACAACGAAAAAAAATGACAGATCCATTATATTCAGTAATGAACAAATGGCCAAAAAGTCACTTAGAAATTATATCACTCTTATTGGAAAACCCTATAGTTAGAAACATAACCAAAAAAATAGCCGTTTCAACCTTGTTTTTTTTTCGAATGGCTACAATTAACTCAAATTTCTCCCCTCTGCCCCCCCCCCCCCTTTCCTTTCTTAACCATCAATTCTGATAAAATTATTATTTTTGTAATTGTTAATATTTCTTTCGCATAGCTTTAATAATACCAACTTAATAAAAATATTTGTACAAGTGGTTATAAAATAATCACTATTATTTTTATCAGTTTTTTTAAAATTTAAGTTTATAGTAAATGGTTTTTTACATTAGAGGCGCTCAATATTTAAAATTAAATAAAAAAGTTGTGAAAATATTTATTGTAGATTTTTTATTTCTACAAACGAAGCCGTGACAAAAAAAGCATTGTTAAAATGGCTTTCACGGTTTCGTTTGTAAGAAGTGATCCGATATGTATAATTTTGGATAACTATTCGGCATAAATCAGGCTGAATCTCGTAAATGGATTGAACGACGTTGTTGTCAATCGATTTATTAATTTAAAATATTGACTTAACGTAGCTCCATAAAGAAAAGTTTAAAGATGTTAAATCGGACGATCTAGCATGTTTCAAAATAGCGGGACGTAACAACTTCATCTTCAACAAGTCCCCTATTTTAACTGTCGTGTGGTAAGTGGTGCCATTCTGTTGGGACTGGATATTATCTAGGGACAAAAAAAACGGCTATCCTCACTCGATACCTCACGCCATTAAGAGCTACCGTTGCTCGCGCCACCTTTATTTCGAAAGCACTAGGGGCTCGGTAATGCCACCCGACCAAAAGTCACACCTGAAAATTTCTCTGTATGCAACTGATGTGGTTACTTTTCATCTCAGATCTGACAATTTTGCTTATTTACATTGTCATTCAAACTAAATCAAAATGATTCAAGCTAAGTAGTATTCCTAAATATGCTCAGAAAAATAGTTATTCGCGTCTGATCGGACATTACTGATACTTGGATGCCTCACAATTACAACGCCCACTATAACACGGCTATCATCGTCAAGGAGTTTTTGCCAAACAAATGAATTTATATAATTTACTAGTAAATTACTATATTTTGGGTCCATGTGACTTCTTTCTGAACCCCCCCCCCCCCCCCCCCCCCCAATTAAAACGGTAGTTTCTTTCTGTCCCCCAAAATTAAGAAATACAGTCATCTGAATACGGTCGATAACATTTTAAAGAGTGTAACCAAGGAGCTGACGGTGAGTCCAGTTAAAGCCTTTAAGTACTCCGAACAACACCTCCGCTGATGTATAGCTACCCAAGGAATTTTTTTTTGAAGGGGATAACATCTCATTACTTTCTTGGAACATCTCGTAACGCTTATACTATGATAATAATGTTACCAGAAAGCATTTATCATGATAGAGAGAAATTGATTCATTAGCGACATCTATGAACTATTGCCCGCAAATTGAATACATTTCAAATTTAAGACTATACTTCGCCTAACAACAAAAAAAAGATTTGCAGCTAGATAGAAAAAATAAGTCGCCGTGAACCATCCAAAAGAAAAGCTGCTTTTCATCTGGAAATATTGGAGAGAAACAACACAACTCCGCAATAGGTTTTATATCAAAACGGAACGATACTGGATATTGCCTAAAAACGGAACAATACTGGATATTGCCGGATATTTGTTATTGATAATAAACAAAATTCAAATATAAAATATTTTTAATTTTAATAATAGCAATAACAAAAAATAATATAAAAAAGCCTTAAACTTCTAATTAAGTTAGATTGCTGATAAATTTGTATATGAAATATTAATTTGGAAAAATATAAGAGCAAAAAAAAAATTGTTGACTTATTAATCTAAATTATAAATATTCTCATAATAAAAAGGCTAAAGATCACAAATGCAAGTGCAGCGGATTAATTATTGCAATTTTAAGACCTCAGAGAGCTTTATGATAACCTAATTAGTTTCAATATGATCTTCTCATAATTATCTGTCCATATTAAAAACTTGCTTTATTATTAATAATCTTAGCTAATATTATTTTTTTTTAAATAGTTTATAGTAATTTTCAATGAATGATAAGACCTTCTGCCTTGGCACTAATAATACTACAATATTTTTAAAACGAATGTGTTTTTAACTTTAAAAAAAATTTTAATTATAACAATGCAATATGAAGAATGTTTGTTGTTCGATAAACTAATAACAATTTCCGAAGTCGCAAACTATTATTAATATTTAAATACAATCGAATGCAAAAATATTTTAATTTTCACTTGTTTAAATATGGAAAATACTATGATTTAATTACACAATTCAATGGATGCTGTAAAAGGTACAGAATTTTCTTCTTTGTTTTTTAAAACTAAAGTCAATAAGTTGTCGCTATTTATTTTTGCAAATGATAAACCCTTTCTACGAGTATAATAAAAAAAATTACTCATCACAAATCAATGAAAAATAAATAAGACTAACATATATAAGTAAATATGATAATACGAGCTAGTAAATAATTAAATTTGAAATGAAATCATTTATTTTCTTGACATCAAATGAAAATAATAAAACTAATGGAAAAGAGCTTTGACAAAAAACAATAATAATAGCGATTTTTTAAAATAAAAATAACATAATAAATACATAAATAAAAATAGGATATAAATAATGCTATAAAAGATTTGGAAAATAATAAAACTCCTTAAAACTGAATATCTGAAAAGAATAAACTCTTCAATGTTGGCGGCTTATTTGAATGATAAATTTCACAACAATCGATTCTGAGTAATTAATGGAGAGATAGTTTGACGGGTGAGGCTCTATAATGTCCTGTGCTTATTGATATTCTGAAATTAACCAGGCTGACAAACAAATTGGCACAGATTCCTTTTTACACATTGGGCAAACAGCGGCAAAGCAGTCCACTCAATTATGGGCACAGAATCCGGAGTGGGCATACTGCACTTGTCAGCTTGTGCAGTATGCCCATCCGGAGTGGGCATACTGCACAAGCTGACAAACAAAATGGCACAGATTCCTTTTTACACATTGGGCAAACAGCGGCAAAAACAGTCCACTCAATAAATTCACAGAATCCGGAGTGGGCATACTGCACGTACCCATTATTACCTCTTTGGGTTAAATAACCTCGCCCTTCATGGCATTCTAGCGGCGTCCAACTAACTATATCTTATATCCTAAATTAATATAACATAACCTAAAATTTCTTTTTGAAAAGGCCACAAAAAGAAATTTTAGGTTAAGTTAAATATATTAATTTAGGATATACGAGGTCTGTTAAAAAAATATCGCGAATTTTGAATTTCCGCGGGTTACGTATATTCGATTTTCGATTTTTTGTGGCGTTATGTTGGTGTTCATGTCTCTCACTTACGCCGGCCATTATTGAATGTTCAGTTAATTTTTGACAGATGCTTTGCTTGCACATGTTTTGGCTCGTCTTCGATTTTTGCCCATTCCAAAAAAAGGATCAAAGTATCTGTTTCGGGAACAAAAAAAAGTCACAAGGGGCCAGATCTAGGGAATACGGTGGCTGCGGCAGTATTAGTGTGTTGCGCACAAGCAACGATGTGTGAGCAGGGGCTTTATCATGGTGTAAAAGCCAATTTTTCTTCTTCCACAAATCAGAGCGTTTCTGGCGGATTTCTTCGTGTAACTTGCGCATAACTTGCAGGTAATATTCCTTATTGACCATTCTATCCTGTGGCAAGAACTCATGTAAGAAAACTGTAAGCAAAACATTCAAATTCGACCGAACTTGGTGCGTTTTTTTCGGTCTTAGCTCATGCGGCAGCTTCCATTGGAATGATTGAGCTTTGGTTTCCATGTCATAACCATAAACCAATGTTAATGCGATGCTGTTTTTGGTGGAAAATGGTCAAAATCGAAGACAAGCCAAAACACGTGCAAGCAAAGCAGCTGTCAAAAATTAACTGAACATTCAAAATGGCCAATCTTGTTGGCATAAGTAATAGACATGAGTACCAATATAACGCCATAAAAAATCGAAAATCGAATTTACGTAACCCGCGGAAATTCAAAATTCGCGATACTTTTTGTATGGATGTCCCGTACCTCGTAAGTATAAGTTTATTATGGATTTCCCGGACATAATCATTCAATGATTTCCAATTTAAATATTTAAATTTGCCCATCAAAATTTAACAATCTTTGACTGTTCCCTTCAAATAACTATCGACCAGTATCTTTAAGGAAGATGACGTCGCAAACCTACACGTGACATACAGTTGATTCAAAATGGCCTCTAACTGATCAAATACCAAACATGGAAATTTATGGATTTTTTTTTTTGTAGAAACAAAATGGTGGATGCATATGTTTGTCAATATATATTTTTATACAGGGTGTTCTTTAGATAAGTTTACAACTTTTTTCTTTTTTAAATTAATTTTAAATAATAATAAAAAGTAGTTTGGTTAGCAACAAAAATTTTTTTATACAAACTTGAAAATATTCTGACCCTTTGTAGTAAATATTTTCTCTTTTGATGCTATTTTTCAATACGTTTTCACAAATTTTTGAATTAGTTTCATTTAAAGACAATATCAATTTTGTCGGATCGGTTAATGTGGATTTTTCCATTTAATTGGAACTTCATCAAGAATTCGAAAGCGGTTAAATCAAGCAATCGAGAAGAAAAGACATTAAATATCACCACTTTTCGATATAATTCCATCAGAAAACATCAGTCGTAGAGTCTCCATAATAGCGCTAGCAATCTGTGACGTGGCACCCTTCTCTTAGAACTACATTTCGCCCAACCACAATTGATCCAAATCAGGGCTCACCAGTCAACAAAATTTGGACTAATGACACCTCCGGTCTTCACCCCATATCAACATGAATGTAAAGGTCGTTCCAAAAATGCGTTCGGATTTCTACATCTCCAGAAGCGGCTGTTTAATTTATAAATAAAGCAACTGAAGTTAAAACGCCTTTCGTCATTAATAATCTGTGAAAGGTTGACTTTTATGTATAGTGTCTAAAACGTTTATTGTTGACGGCGCGTAGGATCTCTGAGCTGAAATTTCGGTATCATCTAAATTTTGTGGGAATCCTTATGCAAAATATTCCATACACAACAGTTTGTGAAAGATTAAATTATCTTAGATTTCTGGAGAGAATCATAAAGAGTTTCTCAGACTTTCAGGTATACTTCCATGTACCGCAGCAATGTTGATGCTTGAGGATCCGGTTCTAAGATGGCTATGTCAGCTTATGGGTTCTTCAAAATTATTAACTGCTGATAAAAATTTTAAGGGTTCTTATTTCGATAAAAAAATTTATTTAATTTTTTGTGGTTTACGGTAATTGATGAATTGAATGATAGCTAACCAATGTGGCATCAATACTGAATTAATTGATTCTGATTAAAAAATATTAAATTTTATACATGATTAAATGAAGCAATGCTCGCAAGTCTAAATTGTTTGCACACATGCACAGTGTTCAAGGGTTTAATTTGAAATATTAATAATAAATATTAGCAAATAAATATTATCTTAGAATACGTTTACACAATAAAAAAAATATGTTTTTGTACAAACTTGAAATAAAAGGAAGAAAACAATTCGATATTAACTATAATCATTTTATTGTTTTCTTATCAAATAATCACTTAACTCCCATAAATTATCATTAATTAATATGCATAAATATTAAATAAATATTTATGTTTGCTTATAGAAGATCAGCATAATTTTACTGACGATTAAATTTCAATAGTATTGCAAATAGACAAATATCATTAATTCAAAACGTTTGAATATACTACATTTATTGGTGTAATTTATGTCCTTTCTGGATGATATAATTGCTGTTTACATGTAGAGTCCCATATAAACATAACACAAAAGGTGAATCCTTACTTACATTATTGAAATCGAAACTAAATACACATATTAAACTATAACAGAAGATACGTGCAATTGTCAATATTATAAGAATTTTCCCTTTTCCATAAGGGCTTTTGACCCTTGAAGACAAACAATGGAAATTTGTCTATTAGAAAATTAGGTTATACCAATAGGAATGTTTTTTTTTTTTTGAAAGTTTTAAACAAAATACATATTTAGGATGAAAATTAGATTATTCTTTATTAAAATATATTGTAGAGACTTTATCAATAATAAATGAGAAACAATGTTGAAAAATTGCTCAACACGACTACATTTACAAACATCCATAATTGTGGCTCTGCTTCACGAATTACTCAGCTGATATTGGTTATAAGCTATTAACTTGTATATAACCTTTATATTTCACATAGCCCCACAAGAAGAAGTCAAACGGCGTCAAATCACATAATCTTGGTTGCCAATTGACATTACCTCTTCGCAAAATTAGGCGTCCATTGAATTGGATTTTCAATAAATCGAACGTTCTGTCTGTCATCAAAAATGGACCATAACAAGAAATTCCGATTACGTCGCTAGAACCGTCCATTATAAGATCGAGGCATCCGAAGCACTACGCAGATCTATGGGTGAGATTGCCAATCAGTGCAATGTTAATCTATACTGGATTTCCGTACAAAGTGACATTTCAGAAAACTGTAAAGCAGACGATTAGTCGTAAATCGTACCAGAATAAATACCCCCACTATTGCAGAGGAGGCATACATGCTATGAAGGAGGCTAAACATTTCGCTGAGTTAAATAAAGGTGGCGAACGAGAGGTGGACAAATATTGACTCGTGTCACATCTCTAGAATAATCTGGCATAAATTAGAAAGCTTACTGACGGCAGGTGGGGCTCACATTAGTATACTGACCGGGATCATTGCAGGTCATTGCATATTAGGGAGACACGCGACCCGCAAATGACTTCTATACAACGCGAATATCTTGCATGGAAATTTACCAAATAAATTAAATTATCAATTTGAATGAATAGATTTTCTATGATCTAAACAACGAATCCTGACCCCCTAGGAGAATCTACGAGTATCAACAAAAATATATAAGTACGGTATATAAGCTTAAATCCGCTTTTTTTATTAAAAAAAATACATTTTTTTTTCATAGAAAGCAAAAACAAATTTATTCAAAGTACTTGCCCTCGCTTTCCCATCTCTCGGGCCATTTGTGGATACCATGCCAAAAAAATTCCTGCTCTAACGAGGCAAAACCCTCATCAAGCCATTTGAAGAATCGAAGTGCTGCTCAGCGAGCACGTGGCCCATCGACGAAAACAGGTAGTAATCGGCAGGGGCCAGGTCTCGTGAATAAGCGGGGTGGGGTATCATCTCCCAGTTGAGTGTCTCCAAGTAGTTTCGGACCATTGTTGACGTCTGCGATGGTGCGTTGTCATTGAGGAAAATCAGCTTGTCATGTCTTTGTTGATAATCCGTCCTTTTCAAGTGCAGAGCACGGTTCAATTTGATCAGTAGTTGCTGGTAGCGGTGGACATTGACAATTTTACCAGGTTTCAACATCTCATAATAGACGATATCCTACTGACCCCACCAAACGCACAGCATCGTCTTCCGTCCGGAGCGATTTGGTCTTGGGGAAGATGTTAATGGTTGGCCGTGATCAATCCACGATTTCTTGCGTTTAGGATTCTCGAAATATATCCACTTTTCATCGCCTGTCACAATCTGATGCAGGAACTACTTTCTTTTTTGTCTGGCGAGCAAGATTTCGCATGTGTTTTGGCGTCGCTCCGTCTGCCTATCATTCCGTCTTCGTCCAAAAGAGCCTGCAATTGATGGTCCTCAACCATCTTGGGCCGATTTTCACGCTTCTTGACCCACAAGTCAAAATTGCCGTCTTTGAACGGACGAAATCAATCTCGGCACGTTGTTTCCGATAAAGCAATGTCACCCTAGGCCTCCCTAAGCATTCGATGCGATTCGGCAGCCCATTTCTTCAAATTGAAGCAGAAAAGCAGAGCTTCCCGCATATGCTCTTTTTCTGGTACAAACTAGACATGATTACCAAAGGAAAAATGTATGTTCTTGTACGAAATTGATGTCAAACTCATAAAAAAAAAGTATAGCGTGCCCATGGTAGCTTAATACGCTCACTCACGCCATCTATGATCAAACAGCGGAGTTAAGCTTATACCCTTGAAAAAAATACCTATCAATTTTTCTACAATATAAAATAATTCTTTAAATTAATAATTATTTCTATTATTTTTACTATGAAATAATTTAATTATCAATTTTTTTATATAAAAATAAGAAAAATGGCAATGAACCAAAAAAAAAAAAAAAATAGGAAAAGCTAAAAAAGAAGTTTTAATATCCTTAAAAATTCCTGTTCATGGAATAATTATAATACTTGATTCTATTTTATACTATATAAAATATTTTTGTATTATTAGTTTTTCATATTCCTGCACTTTCAGTAATTATAATAATACACTAAGGATTAAATAATGTAGCACAAGCACATGTAATTACAATATTTGTTGTTTAGAATTATACAAAATAATGAACACTTTCTTATAATTAAAGAAGATAAGAAAGATAAATTACCATAAGAGCTTTACAGGTATTCTTAATAAGAAGGAGTTCGTAATGAAAAGAAAAATATACCAGTGGCTTCCAAAGTGCAATAAAGGTAAAATTCATGAAATGTAGTTGATTTTTAAATATTTTTTAAATAATAAATTTTAGATTTTAGCTCAACTATTGAGATATTTGAAATTCGTTCAATTATCGCCAAGATGTCTAATCTGTCATGATGCCCAGGACTTACCTCAAAAATACTGTCGAAGTAGTTTGCAAGTAAAATTATAAGAAAACCTTGTACAGAAAAATGTTATGTATCTTATTATATAATGACAGCTGATAATATACGGTGTCATTATATAAAAAGAGAGCAGGCTGATAAGTCAGTGATAACTGAAACCAAAAATTTATTTATTCAACAAAAATTTATTTATGTTTCAACAGTGTTTTTTTTTAGATCGAAAAACTTTGTCTAACATTATTCCGTATACTGTGATTTATCAAACTCTGGAAAATATGCCTTAGATTCGGCTATAAGTTCAGAATTAGATTTTGTCTCACTAAGCCATTTGTTGAGTGGCCACTAATTTTGCTATTGTAATTTACGATGAATCTGCAGATGCATTGTCATGGTTAAACTGAACTTTTTTCATTGCCAAACGCGTCTTAGTTTAATTACTTAACTGAATTGACTGGCCTATTATTATTCTTTTTATTAAAAGATAGGGAATGAAGATTATATTGTATGCGTCTCAAAATAGTAGATATAACCCTTAATGCTAATGGAATCGTTTTTGCGTTCTTTGGCGCACATTTGTTAGTAGAAATTCATTGTTTTGACTGAACTTGTACTTCTGGTGTGTAATGGTGAATTCATTTATTATCAAATAATATGAATCGATAGAAAATTGTATTTGGATTACGCTTAAAAATGTCCAAACACTCCATTAAAGTCGTTATACGAACACGTTTTTGTTTAGTTGTTCGAAAACGTTGTATCCACCTCGCCAAAATTTCATGTAAGATTTTCCCTACACATTCTTTTAAGATGTTTACCATATCTTTCTTTATATTATATCATATGGTTTTTATTATTCATTTATACAGTGGTAACATTAATTTATGACCAGCATCACTTGTGCTCATACGACCTCATTGAAATACAATAAATCATTTATAAATTATTTCCATAAAACGTTTTAAGCTTAATTTTGATTTTTTAGAAATTGTTTTTTTTTCAAAGTTTACTTTTTTACTTTTTTCCAAATTAATAAAAAACACAAAATTTTGTGTGTTTTCAATGGCTCTCAAAATTAAACTAATCAATAAAAATGTATGTAACTTTGTACATAGTATTTTTAAAAATGGCAAATCATAAAAAAAATATTTTTTTGCTAATATTAACCAGAAATATTGCATTTATCACTGACTTATTAGACTGCCCTCCTACTCGGAATTGCTATTAAAATATTACTTAATAATATGCTTTATATCACAACATATTGTGCAATTTATCATGACTCTAGTATATTTATTATGGATGAGAATAGTATTGTCATGATGAGATAAATGAATTTATATAATCCAATATGTAAATATATTGAAAAATTGGAAAACTTCTTAAAAATTAAATTTGATTAAAACGTTGAAAGTCAGGTGCGTGGCTGTCTGGCTCTACGGTTTTCAAAGTGGCAAACGAATATTTCTTCTTTTTCTTCTCATTTTCTTTTTGTTCGTTTTATACAAGAGCCCATCGTCTTTTCTTTTTCACAATAAAATAATTTTTTCCCATGTTTTTTTAATATGCTTTAGGAAGTGTCAAATCTAAAATCAATGCCATTTAAAAGGTAGGCCAGCAAACAAGTCCTTTTTCTAAGAATCATACAACTTCGAACCGATGACACGGACAAACCGCCATAGCCTTAGTTGACCAAAGTAAGCTTTTTCTATGCAATATTATTAGATTCTTCTAGGATTACGAAAATTGCCAAGAAAATTGAATTCGAAGAAATTATACTTAATATAAGGCCACATACGACCATATCAGTATATGTAGCAGTATTTTAAAAAAACTGTGTAATATTTACTTTTATTGATTCAAAGATATTTGTCATTCAGCTCAAAATACTCATAAAATTGGTAAAATATTAATTTTTTTTCTCTTTTCTGCGATAATTATTTTTCTACTTTTTGCCTTTTTTATGACAGATAAATCCATTTTCCATTTCTTATATGAAAATTCTTTTCGGCTATGATTCTACAAAATCAACTTGAATAGCTTTACTTAAAAGCAGACGAGAGTAAGCCCTGCAAACGTTATTAATAATCAGGATAATTCGGGGATTAAAAAGCATCCCAATAACATATGAAATTTTCCAATTTAGCAAAAAAAAAAATATTTTTAATATCTGCAATAACTTTTAAAAAAATTTAAGGACTTTTACTTTCTTTTAAGGACATTTACTTTATTTGTAGTTATATTTAGTTCAGTTTATGTTATTAAATAGTTTGATTTATATGTTTTGCTTTTTTTTTTACAAAATATCAGTTTCATAAACAGAAAATTTTAGGTGAATTATTTTCTAAAAAAAATATAAATTTTATATCCTTGAATGGCGGAAACTAAATGATTATTTATCTATTCTAAAAGAACTGCACTTTTCACCAGATTTTTATCGATCACAATATTTTTTTACAATAATGCCAACATTACGAATTGAAAAGTTATAACAACTAAAACACAAACACTAATTGTTAAGGAAATTCAAATGTTTTTTATTTAATGTGAAGTACAATCGATACAATTAAGTTCTGAATAAAACGTTATACAAATGGCCTCCACGACTCCTTTTGCAGGAACGAATTCGATGAACCCAATTTTCGAGCACTTTTTCCACTAAATCAAGTCGTATGTCAAGAATAGCACGTTCAATATTGACTTCTAAAGCTTGAAGAAGATCTGCTTTATGGCTAAAGACCAATGACTTCAAATAACCCCACAAGAAATAGTCTAATGATGTTAAATCATAACTTCTTGGAGGCCAATCAATGTCACAATTTCTTGAAATAATCGAATCTCCAAACTTTTCTCGCAATAATTCGGTTGTTGCACGTGCTGTGTGGCACGTAGCCCCGTCTTGTTGGAACCAGATGTTGTCAGGATCAACTTCTTCCAATTTCGGCCATAAAAAGTTGGTTATCATCGATCTATACCGCTCTCCATTGGCAGTAACGGTGTTACCAGCTTCATTTCGAAAGAAGTACAGACCGATGATTCCACCAGACCAAAAGCCACACCAAACTGTCAATTTAGGTGAATAATTTGTCGATTTTCTTCGCACCAGAATCGACAGTTTTGTTTATTTACCGCATCACTCAGATGAAAGTAAGCCTCATCGGAGAAGATGATTTTCTTAAAAAATCGTTATCGTTTTCAAGTTGTTCCAAGACAAAATCAGCAAATTCACGACGTTTACGGTGTTCCAATGGCTTCAGTTCTTGAGTGATAACAATTTTATACGGATGCAAGCCCAAATCCTTTCTCAAAATGCGCCAGATTATGGTTTGAGACAGTCCCAATTATTGAGAACGTCTTGGAATCGACAAATTGCAGTCTTCAGCAACACTTGCCTGAACGGCAGCAATATTTTCATTACTTCGAGCGGTTCTTTGTCTTATTGGAACTTGAACATGATGTAAAGAAAATGAACGCTCGAAATTTTTAACAATTCGACGAATAGCGAGCACAGTTGGACGATTATTACGACCATAAAATGGCAAAAGCGCACGAAAAGTTGCAAATGGAGAACGATTATTTTGATAATAAAATTGAATAATTTGTAAACGTTGTTCTTGAGTATATCTCTCCATGATAAAATTGTAAACATTACTGAATACAATGGGGAAAAAATGACAGATCATGACATATTACAAACGGCCGACATATCACTCTTATTGGAAAACCCTACACATAAAAAATGATCAGTTATTGTAAATCTGCACTAGTGATTTTAATGTAGTCCTTTACAGGTTATTGTAAGGGTAGGCTTACAATTTGATTTAATGCCATTTTTTTTGTTACTCATAGAGAGTAGACAACACAAATTTTTTTTAAATTATCGCAACCTTAAATATTTTTTAATTGTTGTAAAAATATTTTACGAAAATAATTCATCTTTTACTGTGAAACCCAAAAAATTACATAGACAATTTCATCGGAATAACAACATCTTGAATTTTATCAGCAAATTGATAATGAAGCGTATGTTAGACTTCAGTTGCTTCGTTTATAAATGAAACAGCCTCTTCTGGAGACGTCGAAATCCGGACGCATTTCTGGAATGACTTTTATATTTTTGTTAGTACGAGGTGAAGACCGGAAGTTGTCATTGGTCCAAATTTTGTTGATGTGTCTTCCGGCAATGCTGTTACGGTGACTGGTGAGCCGTGCTTTGGACCAATTGTGGTTGGGCGAAATGTAGTCCTAAGAGGAGGGTGCCATGTCACAGAATGCTGGCGCTACTATGGAGACTCTGTGACCGATGTTTTCTGACGGAATTATATCGAAAAGTGGTGATGTTTAATGTTCCTTCTTTTTTTTGGATATCCGACAATCTAGGAAATACGGTGACTGCGGCAACAAAAAAGCCACAGGATATGACCTGATTACTTCGGAAATACTTAACCGAATATCCAAAAAAATCTTCGTCCCCTTCAAAGTAATCCCCACCAGATATTATACACTTGTGCCAACGTTTTTCCCAATCCTCGAAGCACTTCAAAAAATTATTTTTAGTGATCTTGTTCAGCTCCTCCTTCGATGCCGTCTTTATCTCCTCAATCAAAGCGTAGCGTCGTCTTTTCATGGGGCTATTCAGTTTCGGGAATAAGAACATGTCACAATATGCCAAATCTAGGAAATACGGTGGCTGCGGCATTATTAGTGTGTTGTTTTGGCCAAAAATGGCAAAAGCCAATTTTTGTTCTTCCACAAATCCGGGCATTTCTAGTGGATTGCTTTGCGCAACTTCCGCATAACTTGCAGGTAATATTCCTTATTAACCATTCCACCCTGTGACAAGAAGTCATAATGCACCATGCCCCTGCTATCGAAGAAAACTGTAAGCAAAACCTTCACATCCAACCGAACTTGGCACTTTTTTCGGTCTTGGCTCGTGGGGCAGTTTCTATTGGGATGATTGAGCTTTGGTCTCCAGGTCATAACCATAAACCCATGATTCGTCCCCAGTTATGACCCTCTGGAGCAAATTTGGATTGTCGCGAAAAGATTCCAACAGTTTGTGCAAAATTGAGTAAAAATCGAAAACGAGCCAAAACACGTGCAAGCAAAGCAACTGTCAAAAATTAACTGAACATTCAAAATGGCCGAACTTATCGGCATAAGTGAGAGACATGAGTACCAACATGACGCCACAAAAAATCGAAAATCGAATATACGTAACCCGCGGAAATTCAAAATTCCCAAGTTTTTTTTAATTACTATTTAAAAAAAATTTAAAACTTATTTTTTAACAACATGAATTGTTTCGATGAATTATTAAAAACCAATCATCTAAATAGACTTAAAATATTTAAAAAAATTTTACATATAATTATTTAATTGAAAGTGTTTTTTTTTTTATTAAAAGTAATTGCGTTCTTTCTGCATCATGAATTTTACATTTTTTTTAGTAAATAATTTGGCAAACTGCTACTCGATAGAAACAAAAATACTTTGAAAAACCAAACAGCAGCCATTAAAAAAAATTATAGTTTTACATCATTCTGTAATAATATTGGTAAAAATAATAATAAGTGCAATCTATAATTAACTACACCTAATAAAAACAAATGTACCAATAAATGACACTTTAGCATCTGAAAATAATAATTTATAAATTTTCTGAAAAGCATATTAACAAATTGAAAATATCCTAAAATATTTCATAAATTTTAAATATAATATCTAAATTTTAAATGGCATAATCTATGGTATGACTAAAAACTATCCCCAATTAATTAGTTACATCCTCAGTGGATTATAATTTTTGATTATAACTCTAGTAACGATTAAGCTTTGCTTTCATTTTTTTTTAAATTACATATAAACAATTGAATAATGTTTTTAACTGAATATTTTAGCACATAATTCCTGGTAATCATCGTTATTCATTTTACCTGGAATAGAATTTCCTCAGAAATTCGAAATAAATGCTTAAATATTTCGAAAAATTCATTAAAATAGAATTAAAACTACTGCCATGCCAATACTAACAAAAAAACACATATTTTAGTCCTTCTTGAATCAATATTCAAACCGCACCAAGACCACACACAGCACCCCAGCCTCTCAATCAACTAATTTCAGGTTTTCAAAATTCATTTGATGTTAAATTTTCATAGCTATCACATCTGTGTCGGGTTATGTTTTTCTTTTCCGCTACTTATTTATCTTCTATCAGGATCACTATCAGCATCAGCATCCCCTAATCCTAAGCAAATTTTAATTAAATTTATATTTTATCAGATTTTCACCACCGAAAAACCTTGTAGACAAGCAGAACATATTTTATGGAGACGAGATATTAAGAATTTTTCTGAGTTTTTTTTTAGCCTCCTTGATACCATAATTATTAGTTTTCCTTTTTAATTTTAATATATTTTTTTTTCTTTTGCTTTTAATTATAAATATTTTTGCCCTTTTGTATTTACTTTCATTTCATCATAGCTAAAAATGGTAGACTAAGATTCTCTCTTAAGTAAATTTGCATAAAATTTAAATATTACGTAAGATTTTGTTTGTTGGCAGTCGATACCATTTAGTACATTGAGTATTTATAAACTGATAATTTTATTCAGAATTATCATTATTTGTTTTTCCCTTTTTTTGTATTTTTTATAATTAAAAGATGAACATTTTATTAACATTTTTATGTATATTTTTTTTTTGATGTTATAACGGAAAATATTTTTAGAAGAAAACTTATTACAATGGAAGTAAACCTGATCATAGATTCATTTTGCATAATCCTTCACTAAAATAACAGACTTTATAGTTATTAGTATGTAATAGTATATATTTTGTAAATAACTTAAATAGTTTTAAATAAGTTTAAATAAATTTTTTAATTATTTTTATAGAAAATTGAAAATGTCTTATCTTAACAAGAAAACTATTTCTGAAATTATGGAAAATGTGTATTAATTGGGAACATTTTCATAATTGAAAATATTTTCTTCCTGGTTTAAACTTCTAAAAACGCCTGGTATTTCGCAGGATAGAAAATCTTCTGAAATTATGGAAAATGTGTATTAATTGGGAACATTTTCATAATTGAAAATATTTTCTTCCTGGTTTAAACTTCTAAAAACGCCTGGTATTTCATTTTTTCATATTCGAGGATAGAAAATAACCACTAAGGGCTAAATCTGGCGAATATAGTGGATGCTGAGGCAATTCGTATCCTAACTTATGAACTTTTACCATGGTGATGACACAAGTGTCGGTGCATATACCAGGAGTATAAGCTTAAATCCGCTGTTTTTTAGTCAAAAAAACCCTTGTTTTTTTTATAGAAAGCAAAAACAAATTTATTCAAAGTACTTGCCCTCGCTAGCTACACATTTATCCCATCTCTTGGGCAATTTGTGGATACCACGCCAAAAAAATTCCTTCTCTTTCGAGACAAACCACCCATCAAGCCATTTTCGGATGTCTTCGTAAGAATCGAACTGCTGCTCAGCGAGCGCGTGGCTCATCGACGAAAATAGGTGGTAGTCAGAAGCGACCGGTTCTGGTGAATAACCGGAGTAGGGTAGTACCTCCCAGTTGAGTGGATCCAAGTAGTTTCGGACCATTTTTAACGTGTGCGATGGTGTGTTGTCGTGGAAGCAAATCAGCTTGTCATGTCTTTGTTGATAATCCGTCCTTTTCTCGTTCAGAGCACGACGCAATTTGATCAGTTGTTGGTGGTAGTGGTGAGCATTGACAGTTTCACCAGGTTTCAACATCTCATAGTAGACGATATCTTACTTATCCCACCAAACGCACAGCATCGTCTTCCGTCCGGAGCGATTTGGTCTTGGGGAAGATGTTGATGGTTGGCCGTGATCAATCCACGATTTCTTGCTTTTAGGATTCTCGAAATATATCCACTTTTCATCGCCTGTCACAATCCGATGCAGGAACGACTTTCTTTTTTGTCCGGCGAGGAAGATTTCGAATGTGTTTTGGTGTCGCTCCATCTGCCTATCGTTGAATTCATGCGGCACCCATTTTCCGATCTTTTCAATCTTCCCCATGACACCCAGACGCATGGAAATGGCTGGTTAAGTAACACCTAATTGCTCCGCGAGCATTTTCTGCGATTGGGTATCGTCTTCGTCCAAAAGAGCCTGCAATTGATGGTCCTCAACCTTCCTAGGCCGATTTTCACGCTTCTTGTCCCACAAGTCAAAAGTTCCATCTTTGAACCGACGAAACCAATTTCGGCACGTTGTTTCCGATAAAGCACTGCTATCAAAGGCCTCCATAAGCATTCGATGCAATTCGCCAGCCGATTTCTTCAAATTGAAGCAGAAAAGCAGAGCTTCCCGCATGCTATGCTCTTTTTCTGGCACAAAACTAGACATGATTACCAAAGGAAAAATGTATGTTCTTGTACGAAATTGCTGACAATATACACTGATTAATGTTGACAGATGTCAAACTCATAAAAAAAAAGTATGGCGTGCCCATGGAAGCTTAATACGTTTACTCACGCCATCTATGACCAAACAGCGGATTTAAGATTATTCACCTGTTATTGTCTTTTTCATTTAGCCAAATGCGGATGTTTTTCTATGACAGTTGGTATAATTTTTGCCCTTTTCAAGGTAATCGACGTGGATTAGGACGCGTGCATCGCAAAACAGTGTGGCTAAGACATTGTTAGCCAATAAAACTCTCCTTGACCTTATTTGACGACAGTTACTTTTATGAATCGACGTAAAAAATTATTTGAATTACACTTTAATATTGCCAAACTTTCTTTTGAAGTTGATACACATGCGTGATAATGGTCAATTGTATGCAGTCAGGCCACTCTTATTGTGGAAAGCTTTTCCGAAATATTTTGCACCCGTTCAACTGAGAAATGTCTTCGAGGTAAAAACCTAAAAGATTGAAACTTTTAGAAAAAAAAAAGTTTTTAATTAAAGAAAATAACAAAAAAAAAAGATTAAATAGAAGAAAAAAGGCAAAATTATTTTTAAAAAAGTTTCACAGATAAATTTTTGGATAAATTCAATTATTATTAATTTTATTAGCACTTAAAAGATCTTTAAAATAATTAATAATTGAATGGTTATTGCAGATTTTTTATAGCAATTATTTCCAAGATTTTTGTAATTCTTTGTTAGTAAAAGATCTTTGGTAAAAAGCTCTGTAAACAAAAATTCGCAAACGATAAAATGTTAAAAAAATAGATATGATATTTTTCAGTATTTAATTGCTTCCACAGAAGCTCGAGTATTGTTTGATATAAAAATAAGGACATTTTCTGATAATTTAATTAAATTAAATTTTATTATAATTAAAATACGTGTAGTAAATTTTCAAACGTGCTAACAACGAGTTAATTATCGTAAATAGTTTTGCATAAATTTTGCAATTTACAAATTATTAAAGAAAAAATCAAAAATTAATACTTTTTTTTTTATTTTAAAAATTTAAAAACCGATAAAAAAATTATTTCCATAATAAAAATTTTTTTCAAATAAAAATAATTTGAAATGCAAGAAATGCATCATCAGCGGATTTTGAATGTCAGTCGATAATGCAGTCTTAAATGGTGATTCAATGGTAATGAAAATTATTGTCAGCAATTATTTCTAAGATGTTTTTGGTTGTTTTTTTTTTAGTAAAACTGCTTCCTAAAGCCTTTGCCAAATTTTCTTATTGCACGACAAACAGTTGAACAGCGTGTAAAAGTATTCCGAACGTCTTATAAAAATTATCGTGTTGCAATAAATTCATTTTTTACGCCGCATGGGTTTTTGCCCAACTTAACAGGCTATATGATATAACAATTTATAGAAATTTTGAAAAAATCTGCTTTTGGTGTAAAACATGGAAATATTTGATAAAACAGACCATCTTAATGAAGGACACTCAGTTGAAAATATTGCTCTTGTGGAAGATAGGGTCGCCTAGGCTTTGTAGGCCATTGCAAATTTTTAATTAACAGACCTTTATGCCTGCGAAAATTTAGGATCTAAAGATTTGCGACGATTTAAAATCCATCTGTCGGTCATTTTAAAACCACCTGTGCACCCGGTAAATGTTATCTTGCCAAAATAATAGACTTTTTATGATCTAAATTAGATAACGTGGTATTGAGACTACACAAACATTAATGTGTATTTCGATAAGTTCATGATAATTCCAGGGCTTGAGGACGAAATTATACGCGTTTTATTTGAGATACAGCCTGAACTATGCCAAAAATTCTAGAAAAATTTTAATACGTACATCCTGTGCTTCCAGAGGAGTTGTGGTAGATATTTGGCAAACTTTATATTTTATGCATAAATTTCCTAGACTAGAAAATACGATGAAATTAAAAGAAATTATTTAAAAAGGAAAATCTGCAATATCTTTTATACCAAAAAATAAAGCAAAGACAAATCAAAGTACCATTTTTGGTTTCTTAAGTATTAACAAAATTTTTGTTTTGTTTTGTTTTTGATTAAACTTGACCTATCCGAGTTTATTTTTATAATTCATAGAATTTTCTTTACATTTTTATGATAAAAACTGAATTTATCGAGTGAAAATTATTAAAAATTATATTTAAAAAAAAATATAAAATGCCTTAAGTAAAACTTTACATTTTATTATACGATAAATTATAGTAAATTTCTGTGGATATAAATTATACAAAAAATATGAGTACAGCTTGAAGAAAACAAGTTGAAAAAATCACAACAAAATAAATGAAAATATTTTGTGGTGCAAAATCAGAGAGAAGCGATAAGCACCACTATTAAAACGCTAAGATTGCTGTTAAGGCTGGTCCGTTAAAACTAGGCAAGAAATTTACTAATTCTAAAAGTTGATTAGATTGAATTTCATAACACGTAAAAATGGCAAACAATAACACTGTTCTGATAATACATTTATTAGGAAAATAAAAAGATATCATAAAAAAACGTTGAACCGGCGCCGTATACACGCAATTATCCGCTGAACTTTCCATTTATCCTATAGCCGTCATTCACGCTAATTACGGATTTCAGTCGTTCGAAATAAGATTTCCATTCCAGTTAGTAGAATGACCAGTTGAACTCGAGATATTGCGTGCAAAGGAATAGTATTCACTAAACTGGATACCATGGAATGAAGAAAATCAGAAGTTAAAGTCGTGACCTTTTCCAAGAACAACTGCAATCAAATCAGTTCCAGATCCGCCTCTCCTTTCATAAAACACTAGCATTGAACCATGTAGGAAGTCGAAAAATCAAATTTATTCTTCTTAGCACATTTCGAATAAAATCGATCGTTCGAAAACCCACGCTTATGCATCATCAACCAAAAGGACGAACTTTCTAAAGCCAGTAAAATTTTTTATTATTTTTTGCTTTCTGTTACATAATCAAACTCATTTAGACTAGGTACAAATGAGGGCTAGTTACTATTTCAATTTTAGAAATCCGCTCAAAATATACATAAAAAATTTATACCCAATTTCCCTAATTGCTGATAGTGGGCTGAATTAATAAATACTTTTAACAGGATATTTTTACAAACAGAATGTATTTTTTGGCACTTTTCAATAGGTACGTCTTTTTCCTTTCATAGAATACACGTACATGTTTCTATAACTATCATTTATTTATTAATAATTTTATTATTTAAGAACGTTTTCCTTCCTAATAAAAAAATCTCCTGGTTATGATCTAATAACAGCTTCTATTCTGAAGCAATTTTCCCGAAAAGCTTTAGTTTCATTTAAAACACATTGCATCCTCTTTTGAGAGGAAAGAGTATTGCCCAGGAGTATTTTTAGATATCTCCCAAGCTTTTGATCGTGTGTGGCATTCCGAACTGCTCTGGAAACTCAAAAGCTTTCTTCTTTCAACAATTTCTTCCAAGTTGCAATTAACTCAAAATCCTCGGAAATATATCCTATTTTTTAGCACCTATTTAAGCTGGAGTCCCACAAGGCAGTATCCTTGGTCCCATTTTATACAATATTTATACTCATGACATTCTATCTGATCCCAATACTATCATTGCTACTTATGCAGATGATACTGCTATGCTTTCTACCCATACAAATCTTTACATGGCTTCAATCCTGGTTTAAGAGATGGAGAGTGAAGGTAAATCAACAGAAGAGTGCTCATATTACTTTCACACTTTGTCAAGGAAAACCTATCCCTTTATACCTTCATAGCAACATAATTTCACAATATGATAAAGTACGTTATTTGGGATTTTATCTGGACAAGAGATTAACATGGAATTCATATATTAGGCTAAAAAGAGTTGAAGCCACTAGGGGTTACCTACAAATTCTTAGACTACTGGACAAACGCTCGACTACTTTTAATCTACAATATAATTATGAAACCAATTTGGACATATGGAATTTAACTTCGGGGTTCAACGAAACGTTCCAATTCCTATCGTGTCCAGGCCTTACAATCCAACCAAAATCATCCGTAAAATTGCTGATGCACCCTTCCCCCCCCCCTCCTTTTATGTTCGTAACAACGGAATATATCGTGATCTAAATGTTCCCTTTATTAAGGACTATCAAAAATTTTCACTCTCGTTTCTCCTATCATCATAATTCACTTCTGAGAGAATTGTCCTATACTGTCCTCCCCGGAAACACTCATCGGAGACTTAAGAGACAATGGCCTAGAGATTTTCTAGAAGAATCTAACTTTCATTAGTTGGAGAAATGCCGATGGGTATTTGCTTCCATTTCATGATGCACAAGATTGTTAATTAAAATGTTCTGTAAATCTGGTTCTTACAGATAAAAAAAACATGAGCGCTTTAAAAAATTGAAAATTTATTATAAAAATTTGTTCTCTCTTCGTAAGACTTTCCGTGAACTGGCATGGAATTTATGCTCTACATTAACATCCTACCGAGCACACAATTTAATGTCCAATTAGAAAATTCAAGAGAGTCGGTTCAGTTGTTAATTGGCTAGTGCCTTCTTGTCAGCGAAATGCTTGATTGAACAAAAATATTGCAACAGTGGCTCAAAGTGTGCATGAAGATCACAACGTCTCAATTCTGCGTTATTAACAAGAATTGATCCTTCTTTATTCGACTTCAACTTGATGAACAAATATAAAAAGACTGAGTCTCAATCCACACAAGATTCAATTGAGTAAAGAACTAAAGCCAAAACACTATGCTGACTGGGCCCTTGAGCCGTCCAAAACAGATCCCAGGTTTGGTGACAAAATATTCATCAACGACACGAAGGGCATTTTTGGCTGAATGTCTCCATAAACAAGCAAAATTGTCAGATTTACCACCAAAAAAAAAAATTCCGACAATTTTAGAAGCTCCCCTTTGAATCCAGAGAAACTTACCGCGGAGTGTGGATTTTCGTCAAGCGGTTTCATTAGATCTGGCGCGTCAGTAACTGTCAATGGCGAGAGGTATCGAGCGGTGATAACAGATTTCGTCAATTGGACGATATAAACTTATATAATATCTGGTTTCAACTGGAGGATGCGACTTGCCACAAAGCAGTTGAAATATGAGACTTATTGCAACAAAGTTTCCACATCGCATTTTTTCGAGATATTTTTTTTGCAACTCGCCGCCAAGATCATATGATTTAATGCCTTGTGACTTTTTTCCACGGGACTGCATTAAATTAAAGTGGGGGGGGGGGGGGGGGGGTTCTCATACATGAAATCAATGATAGCCGCACTTCAGTCAAAGAGCAGAAGCATGTGGCTCTGTGAGCCGGGTTGGCCAACCACTGCTGTGTGTCGATAAATCGACACAACCTTCCGAGCTGGAGTGGAGAACAACATAATGCAAGCCATCGAAGAGATTCAGCCCAATTTATACGAAAGTGTCAACCAAAATTGAACCTCTCAGATCACCTCCTGTAAACAAAGCCGTGAAAGCGGCTCAGATCACCTCCTGTAAACAAAGCCGTGAATTATTAATAATATTAAATTTCCTTTTTATTTATAAAATTTTAAAGCTAAAACGCTTTTATTGAGTTGTCCGGGAAGTAATTTCGTTTTTTTTTTATAAAAATGAAAGAAGATTTTCTTATAGCGAATTAATATTTTATTCAATTACGAGTATATAATGTCCATGCTGATTCAATACCCCATTAATATTTTATAATATCTGACATTGTACATACTTAAATACTCCACCATGATAACGCTCCCTATCACACGGCCATATCTATCAGCGAGCTTTTGTCAAAAAAAGGAATTCCTGCAATTTTCGAGCCCCCATATTTACCTGATCTAGGTCCATGTAATTTTTTTTTGCCCTTCAACATCAAGAACCACTTGCAAGAACGTCATCTTAGTATGGCCGATACCATCTAAACAAGTGTCACCAAGGAGCTAAAGGCGATTCTTTTCTTTCGAGGCAAACCACTTCCTTTTCTTTCGAGGCAAACCACTCGTCAAGCCATTTTCGGACATCTTCGTAAGAACCAAATTGGTGCTCAGCGAGCGCGTGGCCCTTCGACAAAAACAGGTGGTAGTCGGAAGGGGTCAGGTCTGGTGAATAAGCGGCGTGGGGTAGCACCTCCCAGTTGAATGTCTCTAAGCAGTTTCGGACTATTTTTGACGTTTGCGATGGTGTGTTGCAAGAACGTCATCTTAGTATGGCCGATACCATCTAAAGAAGTGTCACCAAGGAGCTAAAGGCGATTCTTGTTGAAACTTTCTAGCACTGTTCAATCGAATTTTTTCACAAGCAACCCTTACTATGTCAGCTGTCAAAATAATTATGATTATGCGGCTTATGCGTGAAGTTGGTTGCGAAAAAATACAAACAACGAAATTACTTTCCGGACAACCCAATAATAATATTATAAATCAATATCGAACGCAAAATATATATTTATATACAAGTTATTTTTAACTTTTAGATTTTTTGATTAATTTTGAGAGATTTTGTTTGATTGAAAAATGATTTTATTTAAATAAGTAAAAGTTTGTTAAAATTATATTAAAAGAATTTCATAATTAGCTGCAAGATTTTCTTATTTTTCCGATAGCAAATGACTCGTGCTTGGAGCTTATACATTCTTATAGCCATTTTCCAATATGCAAAGTACGATTCCAATAGCTTTTATATAATTTCTTTTATTAGTTCCAATTGTTTGCCAGCTTTCTGGTAGCTTACCAACCCACTGGAAAAGAAGTCCTCGTTTTTGGAAGCAAAGTAATTAATATATTCATTTTCATCAAAAAAAGTTTTGCAGCGACCTGACCAGATGATAGTCAGATGGTGCACTATCTGGAGAATATGCTGCCTGAGGTAGAGTTTCCCAACCCAACTCTGCAATTTCTTGTATGGTTTTTCTTGCCATGAGTGGTCTAGCGTTGTCATGGTGTTGGCCAAATATAGACGTTTACGTTGAATTTCTTTATTCAAACCATCAAGTTGCGAACAGTAACGATCAGCATCGACCGCATAATTTTCTTTCAGTAACTCATAGTGGACAATACCCTTCCGATCCCACCAACAACCCAAACTTTCTTTTGATGCGCGTCAGCTTTGGATGTGTCTCCCCTTTGTAAAGATATGCCTTTTTTCTTAACACATTTTTATAAACAATCCACTTTTCATCACCAGTCACCAAGCGGTCCAAAAACGGTTCCCTTTTGTGACGAGCAAGATTTGAAGAACATATTGAAATTCGATCCATTAAATTTTTTTCGCTTAATTCATGTGGCACCAAAACAGAGAGTTTGGACACAAAACCAAGCCTTTTAATGTGCTCTAAAGTAGTAGTTTGATAAATTCCAAGCTTGAAGGTCACTTCTGTGGAATTTAATATAGGATTTGTCCTGATCATACTGATGGCCACACTTCGTCATTGACATTTGATGATGGCCTTCCTGATCTGGGTTCATCTTTCAAAGAAAAATCACCCGATACAAGGGCAAGTGTTCAAAAACGACAGAAAAAAAACTTTCCCTTCCACCAACTATTTACTCTCGGAAGCGATCACCATTTATAGTTTTATACGAATTTAAAAGCTCGGAGAGTCCCACCAAATGTAGTTTTCTTAAATAATCACTTCCTCACCAAATACAGAGCATAAACTTTTAATCCCGTTCTCCCGGGCTTGCCTAGTCCGGATTTGTTTTCTTTAGGATTATGACCATTCATAATTTAATACATAAACTTTCTCCAATTTAATTCACCTAATGGATAATATTCATTTGAAACCTACTCACCCTTTTTCTGAATTTATCCTATGCTCTTTAGATGATAATATTCATCATTGATTTGTGCAAAATCCAATTCATTTATGAGAACTTTAGCACAGAAATATTATCCCCCAAAATTAACCAAAACACCTCCTCTTACTTGGTAATTTGACCTTTGTAGAAACTTTACAAAGTGTACGATTGCGAAGAAATTTCTTAAAACTTTGGAACGGATAGACTTAACGATATCAAATTTCTATGCTATTAAAAAAGATTTTGAATTTAATTTGATATTGTGTTTGTTTTGCTTTGATGATTTCTTAACCTTTTAATATTGTAGCATCTCGATGTTATTTTTCAAATAAACAAAATCATTTTTACAATAATATTTATTATACAATTCTTTGAAATATCGACAATAATAAATAATATTCATGAGTAAAATATTCAATTGGTTACCACCAAAGTAACCTAAATTATCGTAACTCAAAAAATGTATTACAAATATTACTCGAAATAACCAAAAGAATAACAACAACAAAAATTAAATATTTCGTATATAGAACGAAATAAGATGTGGAAAATTAGGACTTATTAAACTATCGGAAAAACAGACATTTCATAAAAAAATTATAAAATTTGTTGGTTTTTTTATATGTAAAATTCTTTAGACAGTTAATAGGAGCCCACAGAAATAAATTTAATATCCTTATTCTGAGTGACATTATTCTGAATAGCCTTAACATTTCAAGAAGATAAATTGGGACCCTATCTTTAGTGATTGTGCTTTTATTGATGCTTAAATAATTTAAAATCTTTTAGAATGCATAAAGAAAATAAATTGAGACCCTATACTTACTATTGGTACCCTAACGAATTATAGTATTAGAAAGAATTAAGTTGAGACTCTTTTTTTGTAAACTTATAGTCTTAAGATCCTGAAAACTATAAGTTTACAAAAAAAAAGAGTCTGAACTTAATTGTAACAAATTTAAATTAAGTACAAATATAGAAATTTGAGACCCTATTTTTCAGGTAGTAGATTTTCACTTTGGAAAAGATAATTTTGATTACATTTATTGTTTTAAAAACCATTCCGAATTAAGTTTTAAATTATTTCGTATATAGAACGAAATAAGATGTAGAAAATTAGGACTTATTAAATTATCGATAAAACAGACATTTTATAAAAAAAAACAGAGAAATAAATTTAACATTCTTATTCTGAGTGACATTATTCTGAATAGCCTTAACGTTTCAAGAAGATAAATTGGGACCCTATCTTTAGTGATTGTGCTTGAATAATTTAAAATCTATTAGAATGCATAAAGAAAATAAATTGAGACCCTATACTTACTATTGGTACCCTTACGAATTATAGTATTAGAAAGAATGAAGTTGAGACTCTTTTTTTGTAAACTTATAGTTTAATGATCCTGAATTGAGTATTTGAACTATTTTGTATAAATTGTAACACATTTAAATTAAGAAGAAATATAGAAATTTGAGACCCTATTTTTCAGGTAGTAGATTTTCACTTTGGAAAAGATAATTTTGATTACATTTATTGTTTTAAAAACAATTCCGAATTAAGTTTTAAATTCAACCGAAATATTTGAGACCCTATTTTGAGTATGTGGAATTTTCCATAGAAATGTAATTACTTAGCAAAAATATTCTGCGAAATGCAGCAGAAAAGTAATTAAGCATTAATATTATCGCCTCAAAAGTAGTTTGATTGCCCATCGTCACACTGGCGATGGTGTTGATTCCACTCTTTATAACAGTGCTAGAAAGCTTCCATAAGAATCACCTTTAGCTCCTTGGTGACACTTTTTCAGATGGTTCTTGATCTGGAAAAGACAAAAAAAAAGTCACATGAACCCAGATCAGGTAAATATAGGGGCTGGAAAATTACAGGCATTTCTATTTTTATTTTTGACAAAAGCTCACTGATAGATATGGCCGTGTGATAGGGAGCATTTAAGTGTCTACAATGTCTGATATGATGCAGAAAAAACCCTTTTATGGGTCTTTAAAGGAGGTTCATATTGAAGAACTCTCTGAGCAAGGTCTATCTTTCAATATTTCTCGGAAACTTTATGCCACCGAAAAACTTGTATTTTTGCTAAGGAATATAATTATCGGGCGGTTACAAAAAATGTCCTTCTAATGTAAAAACTATATGGAGAGGAAGTCCACACTATTGCCAGGTTGGTTTTAATGATGTCAGTCTCATTACTTTTCTGCTATACCTCTTTATGGTCTGAGTTATCATGGTGGTCAGAATTAACATTTCAGTATAAATGTTTCTAAAAATAACCTTGAAAAATAAATTAAAAAACTCGACCAATCCATAGATCCGTATGGTTAGCCAAGTAGCGAAAGATTCCTATTGAAACATTATACCGACCATTGTCGAACCCTCATAATTTTTACTGAGAAGTGTAATTATATATAAAACTATAATTATACTTCTCAGTAAAAATTCTGGAATTTGATTATAATAATAATATATAAAATTAGAAATTTTTATAAATACTCAAAAATTATCGTATGATTACTTAAGAAAATTTTTTAAATCAATTAAAAAATAGTATAGAATTATCGATTTTGACGTTTGAAAAATCAAGCCTTATCATTTGACAGCTCTCAAACATATGTGTATATGTCACTTTCCGAACAACCAAATAAATGTGCTTTTGACCACTTCACTTTAATAATAATTTTTTTTTTTTTCGTTTAGATTAATGAGGTACAGGGGGAAACCTTCAAAAGGTACTCGTCTGGAAGTTTTTCCTGCCAGGTGAGTTATGCGGGATTTTTACCTCGCTAAAACCTAACCTGCACCTCTGATCTTGCTCCCGGAACGATGGTTCCCCGGCGGCACTCTTTGTAAATACTACTTCGCCGGGGCGTTCTTGTTTGATGCTACTGCTGTCCCGATGTTATGACGCCTCGCGGCCTATTCTTCGTACGTTGTGTGGAGATCCTTGATAATGGATTCCGCGTACTCTGCAATTCTGTTCCAAGCCGATTGGCTCTTCAGCATGCACTCCACTATATTTTCTGGACTGATGGGACGCTCCAGATTTCTCTCCAGCTCCACCCGCGTCTCCTCATAGAGGGGGCACTGGAAGAACACGTGTTCTGCGTCTTCGATCACATCGCGGCAATGATGACAGTTTGGGGAGTCAGTTCTCTTGAATCTGTGCAAGTATGCCCGAAAGCATCCATGCCCAGTCAAGAGTTGGGTGATGTAATACCCGACTTCCCCGTGCAGGCGAGTGACCCATTTGGTAACATGTGGGATCAGCCGATGAGTCCACCGACCCTTCGTCGAGTTGTCCCGTCTCTCTTGCCAATTAACCGACCCTTCGTCGAGTTGTCCCATCTCTCTTGCAAAAATTAATTATTATAATAATAATAATTAACCAAATGTAGGTATGTGTACACTGCAGGCCTAAAGTATGCAATCACTTTGGTTCTAAGAACAGAAAGTTAAATAAAAATCGGAAATTAAAATAGATTTTTTTTCCTTTTTTAAGTAAATTATAATAAGTTTTGTCTAAAATGTGAAATAATATTTTTCATGCATTTAATTATTATCAAATTAAAGGTGGACAGAAACCTATTTTATTTGACAGGTTAGGTCGATCAGTTTTTTTTTTATTGCATCCTCTGTAATTATTGTTCCAGCTTTGCAAAATGTCTGTTTAGAAGTCTTTTTTGGGGGATGGACAGTGTTAAAATGCCTTCTTGGTTGTTTTTTTTAATTGATAGTCTCTGTATAATACCGAACTATATTTAGGATTGTTATCCTGTTGCATGAAGGTTCTAAAATAATTAGATAGTGGTATTTTTATTATTTCCTGAATGTCGCAACAAGTCGTCGACTCCATCTGTGGGTAAGCAACTATATACAAACCTTACTTGATGTGGATTCTTTTTTTTTGTTAGACCTAGAGACAAGGAACTTTGACTTATCCGCTCAAAATAGATTTTCAAAGTACTCAGCAGTCCAGTTTTGACGGAATAAAGCCTAACTCAAACTTTTGTCATTTATTTTAAGGTTACCTAACCACGTGCTCTCCCAAATAGACCACGTGCCCTCAATCGCCTTTTCACCGTTGTTTGCGATGGATTTTATTTAATTTACACCAAATTTTAGGAACTATTAGTCCCACTGAAATAAGTAATTTAAAGCATCCGAGACTGTGGGGTAAGCTCCGATGACTCTTTGAAATTTTAAACTGAGCTACTATTATAATTTACCATTTTATATTAAAGATAGCTTTGTCAGCAAATAATGCTTTTTAATTATTCAAATGTGTTAATTTTGCTGTAACCACGACAGTTCATTTCTCAATCGGTGGCTATGTCAATAAGCGAAATTACCAAATATAAGGCTTTAAAAAGTTACTAGTAGCTGTGGAGAAGCCATTGTATCGTTGAAAAGTGACTTTCTAGTGTAGCTTTGGCAATATTTAATCAATATAACAAAATAAAAATTTTATTCAAATTTATTTTAAAAATATCGTTTATGAAAGTTTATTTTCTCAAAACTGAATTTGGATAATTCTTTCTATTATCCAAATTTTGTACTCATAATTTGATTATACTTTAGTGTCATTTGTTTTAATTAAACAAAAAGAATAACCAATAACTAGTCACCTATAAATAGATAATACTAATATTATTAATATATTTAATAAACCTCATAAATGTTACTGTGTTATAGTTTGAAAATTTCAAATTTATAAAACAACATTATTAAAACAAAAAAGTTTAAAAAACATCAGTAATTTAAATATTATACCAGGTGTATAAGCTAAAATCCGCTGTTTCTTAGTCAAAAAACACACTTTTTTTTTCATAGAAAGCAAAAACAAATTCCTTCTCTTTCGAGGCAAACCACTCGTCAAGCCATTTTCGGACGTAAGAATCAAAGTGCTGCTCAGCGAGCGCGTGGCCCTTCGACGAAAATAGGTGGTAGTCGGAAGGGGCCAGGTCTGGTGAATAAGCCTCCCAGTCGAATGTCTCTAAGCAGTTTCGGACTATTTTTGACGTGTGCGATGGTGTGTTGTCGTGGAGGAAAATCAGCTTGTCAAGTCTTTGTTGATAATCCGTCCTTTTCTCACGCAGAGCACGGTATAGTTTGATCAGTTGTTGGTGGTAGTGGTGGGCATTGACAGTTTCACCAGGTTTTAACATCTCATAGTAGACGATATCCTGCTGATTCCACCAAACGCACAACATCGTCTTCCGTCCGAAGCGATTTGGTCTTGGGGAAGATGTTGATGGTTGGCCGTGATCAACCCACGATTTTTTGCGATTAGGATTCTCGAAATATATCCACTTTTTATCGCTTGTCACAATCCGATGCAGGAGCGACTTTCTTTTTTGTCTGGGGAGCAAGATTTCGCATGTGTTTTGACCTATCGTTCAATTCATGCGGCACCCATTTTCCGATCTTTTCAATCTTCCCCACGGCACGCAGACGCATGGAATGACTGGTTGAGTAAAACACCATTGCTCCGCGAGCATTTTTTACGATTGGGTATCGTCTTCGTCCAAGAGAGCTTGCAATTGATGGTCCTCAACCTTCATAGGCTGATTTTCACGCTTCTTGTCCTACTAGTCAAAATTGCCATCTTTGAAAAGGCGAAACCAATCTCGACATGTTGTTTCCGATAAAGCACTGCCACCATAGGCCTCCATAAGCATTCGATGCGATTCGGCAGACGATTTCTTCAAACTAAAGCAGAAAAGCAGAGCTTCCTACATATGCTCTTTTTCTGCAAAACTAGACATGATTCTAGTCCAAAGGAAAAATGTATGTTGCTATACGAAATTGCTGACAATGTGCACTGATTAATATTGACAGATGTCAAACTCATAAAAAAAGTATGGCATGTCCATGGTAGCTTAATACGGTTACTCACACCATCTTTTACCAAACAGCGGATTTAAGCTTATACACCTGGTAGTAAAAAGATGTAATTAAAAGTGAATGATAAAATATGCCTATTTTTTTTTGTACAATATTTGTTTATATATGCGCAATAAAGGAGGATAGATCAACTTTTTCAGATATGTAATTATATACCATGTAATAATTGACTGTTGCAATATTATTTGTTATAATAATTAATTAATCAAAAACAAAGAAAAAGTACAAGAAAAAAAATCTATAAAAATTCAAATCCAAATAACATCGTCTCCTCGAATACTACAAATACACATACTTATGTACGTACTTACATATAACCATAGATCTTATATAAAAATTTACTAAACTAATTAATTTTTAGGTCATCTGAATCCCGACATCTATATAAATAGAATTGCTAATGAATTTTCGTTTCATGCTGAGTTAAAGCTTAGATTTCATCTTATCACATCTTAATATCAACAAAGCTCTTGTAATTCAATGAAAGTAAAAATATTTTCGCATTTATGTCAATTGTATTTCTTCAACTTTTTATTACATTTAGTGTACAAAAATAAATAACACAAAGAAAAATTAATAATAGTGGCAGTTACAAAAAAAAGAAATATAAAATGGATTTAGATTGTTATGAAGAAAAAACTACAAATAAAACCAAAAAAAAAAAAAAAAAAAATTGAAACGAAAACAACCCCAACACGCAACTCTACGTGACTCTTTGGGGTCACAAAGCCAAATGCCCAATTCAACTTGAACGCATACTCGTATACTTCGCGTACACTACTAGTATTAAAGTTCAAATAGTTTTCACTCTCATATATGGTATTATTAGGATTTGTGCTAAAAATAATCACCCCCTATTCGGTATAAGATGATAATTCTTCACTTCCAGGATACTATATATTTTTCCATGATGGAACACAGGTAAGTACATCCACCTTTTCCGTATTCTAGGATTGGTATAAATTTATACTCAATAAATAGCCATTAATTCCATATAATACTTTCTAATGTATTCTTTATATTGAAATTTGTTTTGAAATTGTTATGATTGATAGGGAAATGTGTCTCTAAAAATGAAGAGATTTATCGATAAATTCCCTGTTCCTTTTCTAACTAACGGTAAACATCACCTTTTGCAATTGTTAAAATGTACGATTGACAAATAGTTCTAAATCATGGAAAACCAATAAATGGAAAGAAAATTTCATTAGATTTCGAAAAAGGAGAAGTTCGATTCCGAAAAATTTCCTAACGTTCGTTCTTTTTGATTATTTCATTTTTGTCATTTTGTATTTATGCTAACGCATAAATTCGATTTTCTTGATAATGTCAATCATTTCGATATTATTTCAAATAAATATGACAGATCTCAAAGCTGACCATGCCAAAAAATACTCTTTCTGAATAATTTACTCAGAAAAAAGTATTTATTTGCTTGCTGATAGGAGGTTGAATTAGCAGCTCCAACTGATTCGATACTATTAAAAAATAATTCTCTTACACATAAATATTGTTCAGTTTTAGATAATGAAAATAGAAATAATAAATCGTTTTCGGATAGCTTAACACAAAAAGTGTAATTCGACAGAAGAGGGCCGATAATTCCAAATTATCATTCCACAGACACTACTTCTTCATGTGCGAATATTATTTTCATCTTTCCTGTATCTTTTCCGTATGAGCACTTCTTGCAGAAATAAATAATTTCCCAACTAAGAAAAATTACCTCAGAACAATAATCGACATAATCTCTAATATAATGAAAAACGCATACCTTATGGGTTAAGACGTCTGCCTGAAAATAAATGAAGAAGAAATATTTTAGATATTTTAATTCGTATTAATTTAAAATTTAAAAAAAATTATTTTATATGTAATTGATTGAACCCTAATTCATAAAGTATTTAAATTTTATCCTATACTCATTCAAAAATCAAGTTCTTCTATTAAATCGTATTCAATAATTTTTTTTGCAAAAAATATTATTATGTAGAAAATAAAAACTTTAACGCAAAATATTATGAAAATATGAGCAACGTTTCTTGAAAAATTGTTCATTTTAGAAAAGATTTTTTAACATTAAATTAGGTCAGTATGGATCATGAGCCTAAAAATGGTTTTCTTTATTAACATGAAATGAATTCAGCATGGAGCATTAATTTCAAATGAAGGTTTTCTGACATTAATTTAAAAGTATGAAGGTTTTCTGACATAAAATTAGGTCAACATAAATAGTTAACATTGCCGGACCATAAATCTTAAAATTTTTTTTCACATGGTATTAGATCAGTACAGAACATGACCACGAAATGTAAATACTACCGAAAGGCTGGTCAAAACTAATAAAATTAGGTCAGTATGAACTATAAAATAATCAAATATGATGCGTTTTAGATTTTTTTGGACATAAAATTAGGTCAGCTTGAACAGTGAACTTTTTCTGATATGAAATTAGGTCAGCATAGACCGTGAACTCAAAATGTAAATAGTTCCAGATGACATAGTTTAGATTTTTTCTAAACGAAAGTAAGAGTGAACAGTGCCACACTATATTGACTGCATTTTTTTACCATAAAATTAGGTCAGCATGGACCAAAAACTTAGAATGTTTTTTTTTCTAATATAAAATTAGGTCAACTTGAACAGTGAACAGTAGCAGGCGCTGAAATTTTTTTTTTCAAATAACATTAGAGCAGCATTAGGACCGTAAACTTGAAATGAAAGCAATGCCAGACTATTAGGTCAATATTTCTTTGATATGAAAATAGGTCACCATGGATCATGACAAAGTTCAAGTTTTTTCGAAATGAAACTAGGTCAGCATAATCAGTGAACAGTGCTACACTATAAGGCCAAGATTTGTTTTGACATAAAATTAGGTCAACTTGAACAGTGAACAGTACCAGGCGCTGAAATTTTTTTGCAAATAACATTAGGGTATTATTAGGACCGTAACCTTGAAATGAAAGCAATGCCAGACTATTAGGTCAATATATCTTTGATATGAAAATAGGTCAGGGTGGATCATGATAAAGGTCAGGATTTTTCGAAATGAAAATAGGTCAACATAATCGGTGAACAGTGCTACACTATAAGGCCAAGATTTATTTTGACATTACATTAGGTCAGCACTCTCAAAACTGAATTAGGTGAACATGAGCAGTGAATGGTGCGAGACTATGGAGTCATAACTTTTTCTGATATGAAATTAGGTCAGCATAGACTATGAACTCAAAATGTAAATAGTTCCAGATGACATAGTTTAGATTTTTTCTGATATAAAATTAGGTCAGTTGAACAGTGAACAGTACCAGGCGCTGAAATTTTTTTTCAAATAACATTAGAGCAGCATTAGGACCGTAAACTTGAAATGAAAGCAATGCCAGACTATTAGGTCAATATTTCTTTGATATGAAAATAGGTCACCATGGATCATGACAAAGTTCAGGTTTTTTCGAAATGAAACTAGGTCAGCATAATCAGTGAACAGTGCTACACTATAAGGCCAAGATTTGTTTTGACATTAAATTAGGTCAGCACTCTTCAAAACTGAATTAGGTGAACATGTAATTAGGTCAGCATGGACCAAAAACTTAAAATTTTTGTTTTCTGCTATAAAATTAGATGAACATAAATAGTGAGGATGCAAAATGGTGAGTTATTATTTTTTTTTAAATGAATTAGGTCACCGCAGAGTAAAAATTTCAAATATGAACACTTCCAGACAACTGAGTTCAGTTTTTTTGGAAACGAAATTAACCTGAACATGAATAGGAAATAGTACCAGACCGTAAACTCATAGATTTTTCGGATATGAAATTAGGTCAACATGAACTCAATAAACTTAAAATGTAAATACTAAAAGAAGATTAGGTCAAAATAATTTTTTAGGTGAAATTAGGTGAAAATGGTTCATGGACTTGTACTATAAATAGCGGGGTTAAAATGTAAAAAATGAATTAAGTCAGCATGGACCATGAACTTCAAATGTAGATAATATAAGACGACCAGGTCGATATTTTTCTAATATTTAATGGATACTCATTTGGGATTATGAATAATTGACAGTCTTTTCTGTTCCAAGTTGATTTTGTTTGGTCGCCAGTCTGGTTTGGATGATAGTCGTCTCTGGTATTTGATATTTGTAGAAAGTGATCGATAACAATTTACTATAAAGTATTTATCACCACAACAATAAGTTTCAATTAATAAAACATTTTATTTAAATTATTGTTTAATTGTGAATACACAGAGAAAATTATGTGACCTTCTTGGATGTTAATCATATGCCGAGCAAGTCATCCATACAGCGTATAATAAATTATATTGAAAATATGCATATACTGGGAGATAAAGCGAAGACTGGACGACAATTAAGTCAACGTACACCTGAAAATATTGATGTAGTGAGGCAGAGTGTTGCTGAATGCCAGGTTACGAGTCATCGACATTGTGCATAAAAATTGGGAATATCTCCTTCATGTTTGTTAAAAAATTAAAAAAAAAAAGATTTGCTTTCTTAACCTTATAAAATTCAATTGACACAACAGCTACAGGCAAATGATCATGAACGGCGGTGAGACTGGATATAGACTACCACCATTTTTGGCACAAAATTATTATGAGCGACGAAGTACACTTCGACTTGGCTGGCTTAGTTAATAAACAGAATAGTCACTATTGGGGCAATGGAAACCCCTAAATGATACACCAAAGACCACTACACTTGCGTAGAGTAAATGTATGATACGGCATTTGGGCCGGCAGCATCATTGGACCATATTTCTGCCGGCAGGGCTGTTAATTATGCCTATAGAATATGTGGTTCCAACAAGACGGTGCCACATCACATATAGCTCGTGCTACGATGCAAATTTTGAGACAATTTTTTCCCGGCCGAATTATGTCAAAAAGTGGTGATATCAACTGACCTCCCAGATCTCCTGATTTTAACCCTCTCAATTCGTTTGTATCGAATTTTTCAATAGCAACTTGACACTTTTGAGTATTTTCAATATGAAAATACTCAAAAGTGTCAAGTTGATATTGAAAAACCCGATATAAATGTACTTGAACGAGAAGTTGTATACTAAGCACAACCTCGTTGCTTAAGGACAACATTCGAAACAGAATTACTATAAGAAATAACACCAGAAGTCTGCTTTGCGCCACGGCCAGAGGTCAGCAATTGACTGAAGACCATATAATCAATAAATAAAATATAAATTATAAAAAATTGAATTTTATTTAAAAGTTATTAAAAAAATAAAGAAAAAACTTCGACCTGGAACATACACATAAAACACACCCTGTATTTGCGTCAATGCTAAAACATCAATAAAATTACAAAAGGATTTCTTCTATGATTAAATATGTACAAATTATTCATCCTTTTTAAAATAAATTTGTTCCTTCATTAGTCATGTTAATTAATATCATAAAAGAATTTGTTCGCGTGACGAAGTATAATTTTCGTCTGAACTTGTTGCTGTCTTTAATTTCGAATAATGGAAATTTCTCTCATAGACAAGCAACTTTCTGTGCCAGAAATACAAAAGACAATAATACGAATTGACTTTTTTTTTTGGTATTATATTATACAAAAGGAAATTGGTTATAAATAAATTACTACAATATTAATAATTTAAATATCAAAATATTTTCTGGAAGTTGACTAGCTCCCAAAAACGATGAGTAAATACAAAATGGTGCAGGAAAACACCTAAAAAAAATGTGCTTTTCGAATTCATATTTTGTATTCTTTCAATAAAACTCAAATAATAAAAATAATAATTATTTATATAAAAAAAATTATCAATAGATGGTATTAGCACATTATTTTGTTATGTCAGCCTGTTTATAGCACCTAACCTATATTGTTTTCTTGTTATTTTAACTTCTACCTTTAATTTATGAAAAAATTGTATCGTTTAGCTACTTAGTTTTGTTTTCATCTAAATTTAAAAATAGAAGGGCAAGACGTGCATTTTAGACATATTTTATTGTATTATTTCCGAAAAAGCAAGAACGCATCGTAGGTACACAAGAAGTTATGTGCCTTATATGGGAATGAAGCCTTGAAAGAAAGGCACTGTCAAAAATTGGTTTAGTAAATTTCGTTCTGGTGATTTTTCACTAAAAAATACGCAACGATCCAGTTGAAGTTGATGAAACCCATTAGATCGTCACAATCTCAACCCATTATATCATCACAACGATCCAGTACAATCGCACAACACGTGAGATTGCAGAGAACCTCAATGTATCGCATACATGCATTGAAAAAAAATTTAAAACAGCTTGGCTATATTAAGAAACTCGATTTATGGATTCCTCATCCATTCCAGCTTAAGGAAATTCATTTGACGCAACGCAATAGCATCTGCGATTCGCTTCTGAAACGCAACGAAACGGATCCATTTCTGAAGCGACGAAAAGTGGATAGTTTACAACAACGTTAATCAGAAACGATCGTGGGTGATGCGAGATGAACTACCTCAGACGACATCAAAAGCTAAGATGCACCAAAAGAAGATTATCCTATCAGTTTGGAGGGATCATAAAGGAATTCTGCACTTTGAACTTTTACCAAGAAACCAAACGATTAATTCCACCGTGTACGAGGTCTGTTCAAAAAGTATCGCGAATTTTGAATTTTCGCGGGTAACGTATATTCGATTTTCAATTTTTTATGGCGTTATGTTGGTACTCATGTCTTTTACTTATGCCGACAAGTTCGGCCATTTTGAATGTTCAGTTAATTTCTGACAGCTGCTTTTCTTGCACGTGTTTTGGCTCGTCTTCAAATTTTTGTCCGTTCCAAAAACTGGATCAAAGAATCTGTATCAAAATTTGTGTGAAAAACAAAATTAATTGCGCGGACACATTCCAAATGTTGACTGTGGCATATGGTGAAGCTACCTTGGAACGAAGCAACATTTATCGGTGGTACAAAATATTCTCAGAGGGCGTGAACGACGAAAAGCGTGCCGGACGCTCGAGAACGTCAACAACAGACGAAAACATTGATAAAGTGAAGAAAATAGTATTGGCCAATCGTCGAATCACCGTTAGAGAAGTTGCTGAAGACTTAAACATATCGACTGGCTCATGCCATTCGATTTTTACCAATGATTTGGCGTGAGACGGCTCGCCACGAAATTCGTACCAAAATTGCTCAATTTCGACCAAAAACAGCATCGCATTCACATCTGTCCGCGACGACCCAAATTTGCTTCAGAGGGTCATAACTGGTGACAAATCATGGGCTTATGGTTATGACATGGAAACCAAAGTTTAATCATCCCAATGGAAGCTGCCGCACGAGCCAAGACCGAAAAAAGCGCGCCAAGTTCCGTAGAATGCGAAGGTTTTGCTAACAGTTTTCTTCGATTGCAGCGGCGTGATGCTTCATGAGTTCTTGCCACAGGGTAGAACGGTCCATAAGGAATATTACCTGCAAGTTATGCGCAAGTTGCGCAAAGCAATCCGCCAGAAACTCCCGGATTTGTGGAAGAACAAAAATTGGCTTTTGCACCATGATAAAGCCCCTGCTCACGCATCGTTGCTTGTGCGCGAATTTTTGGCCAAAAACAATACACTAATAATGCCGCATCCACCGCATTCCCCAGATCAGGCCCTCTGTAACTTTTTCTTATTCCCGAAACAGATTCTTTGATCCATTTTTGTGGAATGGGCGAAAATCAAAGACGAGCCAAAAAAACACGTGCAAGCGAAGCAGCTGTCAAAAATTAACTGAACATTCAAAATGGCCAAACTTGTCGGCATAAGTGAGAAATATGACTACCAATATAACGCCACAAAAAATCGAAAATCGTATATACGTAAACCGCAGAAATTCAAAATTCGCGATACTTTTTGAACAGACCTCGTACATTTTATAAAATGGCAAATTTTGGACTAAAAAATCTTTTTTTTTATGAGCCTTTTTTTCCGACCTACTAATATAGATAATCCTGTATCCAAACATGCAAAAAAAAGCCATTCTACTATATATATCAAAGTAGTTTGTTGTAAATAAATTATAGAAATTTTTAATTGTAAAACTCACTATATGATACTATCGTCAATACTAAAAAACAAATATGAAAATATATCGTTTGTTTTTTTTTAGCACTTTGTTGAAACAAAATTATTATTTACATCGACCCTATCAAACTAGAGTCTATAAATCAAAATTTAATGATCGCAAAAGTCAAATATGAGACCGTAAATTAATATTATACATTGTACGAGTATACGCTTTAAGTGAAAAGACAAACATAACGAAATTAGTATCTAGTAACATATTTACTATCAGCCCAACATATGTACATACATATTTGTACTTCTACATATATGATATTAGGGGATGATAAATAAATACAGAATAAATGGAATTCCATCGATCCAATTTAAATTCATTTTATCGAACTAGTGGACCACTTTTGTACGTGCTCATATGAATATAACAGAAGTAGTAGTTATGCATAACGAGTATGTGCACATTTTCTCCTATTAAGAAGAAGAGCCTAAGGATACCAGTATCAAATATAATTAAGATCAACCCTATAACTATAATTTATTATATAAATATGTATATACCCATGTACATGTAGGTT
The DNA here is from genome assembly GCA_958298945.1 of Atherix ibis. Lineage (NCBI taxonomy): Eukaryota > Metazoa > Arthropoda > Insecta > Diptera > Athericidae > Atherix > Atherix ibis. Next base: position 41,235,914 of record OY282610.1, read on the forward strand.
AACATGACTCTAACATGTTGTGTTCATACACATCATCCATAGTACATGCGAGCGTACGAGTATCTTTCCCTTTTTTGATTTCTTGTCTGGAGTATAAATCGTAAAAATTTCCATGATGTTATTGCTATAGAAAAAATAAACTCCTAACAGACTTAGAGTTTCGTCCTTTTAAGTCTTTAAAACTCTTGCTTTATCTATGTATGTTCCCCTTCATTATAACGAGCATTATTATTATTTCTTCTTTTTTGTGTGTTCTTTTAAGCTTTATCATCAAAATTGCTATTCAAACTAGTTGTAACTTTTCTCAACTTAATCTAACTGATAAGCTAACTTATTAAAAGGAAAACTTTTAAGGTAAAATACACTAAACTAAAACAACATCAACCATAAAAAAAAAGGAAACAACCCAATATAAATATAAAAAAAAAACCTTTTTAATACGCACATGTTAACTTGAAAGAAAATATCCGTTTTATCTTTAGTTTTTTTGCAAAATGGTGACTTTTTTTTCTTCTTACTATACGCCATATTAAAAATACTATTTCTATGCAAATTAATAAAAATTCAACGAAGTAAAAATACATATTTTCAAATTTTCAATAGGGTTTTCAATGGTGAGGAAAACATCTTCTCCTGTATTAATACAGGATATTCAACGGAGGCAAATACAATTTTGATAGATCGCCATTTTTATATAGAACAGTTTTTGACAGTTGTCATTTGGCATTCGTGAAGAATAAAAATAGCACGATATATTATGGAAATATAATCATTATCATCAAAGGTGTAATAACCGCGAGTCCGGTCTAGTCTTGCATGGTTTTAACATTCTACGAGTACCAAAAGTTATCTCCCCCTGGCGAGACCATATATTGACGCACTGTTGACTTTTCGAACAGGATCTTCCTCATCCAAACGTATTAAGTGTTCATCCAGTCCACCGTAGGATATTGAGCTTAATTTTATCTACAACTGGGGTGAACCCGGTAACGCTGCAGGATCTCCAAGATACATAGGTTTTGGAATCCCTCCATTCTCATGTAGGGTGTAAAAATTTCTTTGAAGGATCCTGCTCTTCAACGGGAACAAAAATTTAAAATGGTTTTTGCTCAGAACACAAGTGTCCGAAGAATACAGAACGAATGGCAAGACTAGTGTCCGATCCTTATATTTTAGACTAAATGAAGTAGGCTCTATTAACTTGTCTGCAGATTTCATCATTCGCACTATTTTAATAGATTTTTTGGCCATAAAAAATGTCGCATCTCTCCTTGTTCCGAAGGAGCTAAATATTCTTAAAAAACAACATTGCATACACGTTACTGAGGACATACCAATTAGGAATCTACTTTAATAAAACGCATAGTGTCCTTGAGTATTCATGGGTGGAGGCGTTATTTGCCCACTTTTTTGTAGCAGTGGTGAAAGGCTTCAACTGGAATCATAGTTAGCTCATTAGCTACACTCCCTTCAATATTATCGACCATACTAAAATGACGTTGTCTCTAGTAGTTCCTGTCGTAGGGGAACAAAAAATTTGTTCATCAGTTTCTGATACTAAAGGCCTTTCTGAGCGAGATTCATTTTCCACTACTTATTAGACCTTCAAAAATGCCTTTTTACCATCGAAAAACTTATTCTCTCGATAATGAATTTTGTCCTTAGGCTCTTTGCAGCTTTTCAATATTGAACAATTTCACTTTCTCCGGTTGACAGAGTCACGTAGCTACCGGAAGAGTTTGAAACTTGTATTGAACGTCTACGAGGGACTAATAAACCAACTATGTGGAAAGAAAGTCCACAGTGTTGCCAGATCGCTTTCAGTGATGCACTATAAAAGCCCAATTTCACTTTCTCCGGTCGACAGAGTCACGTTGCCACCTGAAGGGTTTGAAACTTGTATTGAACGTCTACGAGGGACTAATAAACCAACTATGTGGAAGGGAAGCCCACAGTGTTGCCAGATCGCTTTCAGTGATGCACTATAAAAGCCCAATTTCACTTTCTCCGGTCGACAGAGTCACGTTGCCACCGGATGGGTTTGAAACTTGTATTGAACATCTACGATGGACTAATAAACTAACTACGTAGAAAGTAAGTCCACAGTGTTGCCAGATCGCTTTCAGTGATGCACTATAAAAGCCCAATTTCACTTTCTCCGGTCGACAGAGTCACGTTGCCACTGGATGGGTTTGAAACTTGTATTAAACGTCTACGATGGACTAATAAACTAACTACGTAGAAAGTAAGTCCACAGTGTTGCCAGATCGCTTTCAGTGATGCACTATAAAAACCCAATTTCACTTTCTCCGGTCGACAGAGTCACGTTGCCACTGGCTGGGTTTGAAACATGTATTGAACATCTAGGAGGGACTAATAAACTAACTATGTGGAAGGGAAGTCCACAGTGTTGCCAAGTCGCTATCAGTGATGCACTATAAAAGCCCAATTTCACTTTCTCCGGTCGACAGAGTAACGTAGCCACCAGATGGTTGTAAAACTTGTATTCAACGTCTACGAGGGACTAATAAACCAACTATATGGAAGGGAAGTCCACAGTGTTGCCAGATTGTTTTCAATGATGCGCTATAAAAAGCCCAATTTCACTTTCTCCGGTCGACAGAGTCACGTTGCCAGCTGAAGGGTTTGAAACTTGTATTGAACGTCTACGAGGGACTAATAAACCAACTATGTGGAAGGGAAGCCCACAGTGTTGCCAGATCGCTTTCAGTGATGCACTATAAAAGCCCAATTTCACTTTCTCCGGTCAACAGAGTCATGTTGCCACCGGATGGGTTTAAAACTTGTATTGAACATCTACGATGGACTAATAAACTAACTACGTAGAAAGTAAGTCCACAGTGTTGCCAGATCGCTTTCAGTGATGCACTATAAAAGCCCAATTTCACTTTCTCCGGTCGACAGAGTCACGTTGCCACTGGATGGGTTTGAAACTTGTATTAAACGTCTACGATGGACTAATAAACTAACTACGTAGAAAGTAAGTCCACAGTGTTGCCAGATCGCTTTCAGTGATGCACTATAAAAACCCAATTTCACTTTCTCCGGTCGACAGAGTCACGTTGCCACTGGCTGGGGGTTTGAAACATGTATTGAACATCTAGGAGGGACTAATAAACTAACTATGTGGAAGGGAAGTCCACAGTGTTGCCAAGTCGCTATCAGTGATGCACTATAAAAGCCCAATTTCACTTTCTCTCCGGTCGACAGAGTAACGTAGCCACCAGATGGTTGTAAAACTTGTATTCAACGTCTACGAGGGACTAATAAACCAACTATATGGAAGGGAAGTCCACAGTGTTGCCAGATTGTTTTCAATGATGCGCTATAAAAGCCCAATTTCACTTTCTCCGGTCAACAGAGTCACGTAGCCACCGGATGGGTTTGAAACTTGTATTGAACGTCTACGATGGACTAATAAACTAACTACGTAGTAAGTAAGTCCACAGTGTTGCCAGATCGCTTTCAGTGATGCACTATAAAAGCCCAATTTCACTTTCTCCCGGTCGACAGAGTCACTTTGCCACCGGATGGGTTTGAACCTTGTATTGAACGTCTACGAGGGACTAATAAACCAAATATGTGGAAGGGAAGCCCACAGTGCTGCCAGATTTCTTTCAATGATGCGCTATAAATGCGTAATTTCACTTTCTCCGGTCGACAGAGTCACGTTGCCACCGGATGGGTTTGAACCTTGTATTGAACGTCTACGAGGGACTAATAAACCAACTATGTGGAAATGAAGTACATAGTTTTTACCAGATCGCTTTCAGTGACGCCAGTCTCATTACAGCTTATATAGTGCCATGCAACTTTTTTCTATTCCCCAAACTGTCATTACCACTTCATAGAAGAAGTTTTGAGTCTATTCAAGCTCTCCATTTTTGTAGTTTTTTTTTTCATAAAGTCATTAATTATTAAAGTTTCTAGAAAAGAAAATCTTTAAATTTAAGATATCAAATGTACTATTAAATCATTAAACACTAAATATAAAGTTCGATGCGTTAAATAACAGCTACATCGATAATTGGATTTTTTTTTACCTTCAAGGTGTATAATGCATCAAATCAATTATTACCAACAGTGGTATTAGTATGCCAATAATACCATTCCAATGGTATTTATGGTTGAAATTGGTGGTTAATTTTATCTCGGGAGATTCAAATATGAAGGAATCGAGATTTACTCGTATTAATGTCAATAAAATTATGTTCGACAGTAAAATGAGACAGGTAGATGAGGTAGAAACAATTAAAATAACATTTCAATTTATTTTGTGCCATTCCAAGTAAGTGGAAAATTAATCAAATTGCAAACTGTTGTGGTTTCTTTGGTAAAGCATTGAATTTATTAATTACTAAACAATGCTTTTGGCCATTAATTAGTTAGACTTCGTTACATTTCTATAATATTTAATCTCACTTACAATTTACACACAAAAAAACCTAAATAAATAAAATAAATAATTTTATATATTTTTTATTGGTTTTTTTTTAATTAACATAAACTTAATTATTTTTAATTGTTTTGTTTTTCCAAAAATGTTTATTGATAAATAATAAAAAGTTTAATTATGCACTCGTATTTAATAATCTTCTACGACAGCAGATGAAGATCTCAAATCCAATCAAAAACTAAACTATTAAAAATTGTTTCAAAAGCTTTGTTTATACCCACCTCTTGGGTATTGTTAAGAAATAAAATTCAATGAAAAATGGAGCTTTTTGTTTTAGGTATTTTTATTCTGTTAGCGTTCATTAATAATAACGTTACCAAATGCACGATTTAAAAAAATTCAACCATAAAGTTAAGTGAAGAATGTGAAAATAATTAAAAAAATACTACCATCTTTTTCCTATTCAAAGTGTTTGATCCACTTATTAATTTTACTTGATCACCTTTGGGGAGCAATAAATATAAATTATACTTCTCAGAAAAGTCATGTAACATTGCAACAGGCAATATTAAAGGTAAATTTTTAATTTAGTTTCATCGTTTTTGTTTGTTTTTTTTTGTTTTTTTTTCGTTAACAATCTCAATTTCTAACATAAACAATTTTTTAAACTGTAAAAAAAATTACAAACATTTTTATTATATTAAAAGGGAATATTTGCTTTTTTAAGGAGTTCAGATATTATTATTATTTACATATATAAAAATGGCGCAAAATTAAATTATGTTCAGTTAAGATAGTGAGTAAAAGTAAAAATTGAATTTAATAAAAAGATTACAAAAAAAACTTACTGAAATAATTATTTCACAAAGAACTTTCTCTTTATAAGAAATTGTTATAAATTTTGTAGAGATTTCAAGAAAAAAAACTGTTTTACCAGGCCTTAAAGGATAGCTTAAAGTATTTTGGAAACGAAACAGCCCCAAAATACTCTTTCTGAAACCGCTACATCACAAGATATTTTTTTATATTTATTATCAATTCTGATACAATAACATTTCTACTGAGATGTGAATGCTGCAATCATTCAGGTTATTTGGCAACAACTCGAAAATTCCCCAAGCTGGATTCGAACTCAACACTGTTGCGTACTGGGCTCAGACGTCCCAGTGTGACTAAATCAAATAAAAAAATTTTTTATTGAGTTAATGCATTTTTTTGAGATTTTTCAAACTCGATCTTCATGATTGCAATTATTTTCATCCTACTTCACTTTGAACGCTACAACCTTATATAAAATTGACAGCTTACCTTACGACAATTGTTTAAATAAAAAGAAATTATTCAAAAAATTTAAGTTTATATTATAATATTTTTATATTTTTTTATAATAAAAAATTATTCGAGATTAGAACCAGGGATCATTCTATGGTGGCACGACCTTGAGGTTATTTGGCAACTTTTTGTTTCTTGCGGCTTCCCTAATGAAACTGCTGGCCGAACGTAAGTTATAGGGAACAATTACAAATTGTTAAATTTTATAGAGCATATTAGATTGTTTAAAAAAATTGAGACGACGACTTACATAAGGAATTATTTGGCTGGGCAGCTGCACAATGGAATGAGTCTGACTGAAAAATAATGGGAATAGTAAGTTAAATACCTTGCCGAGAACTTCGGAATAGTTTTTAAGTTTTTAAGTAATAATTTTTTAGAGAAAAACTGTATTTGTTGAACAGGAAAGGCTGTATTCTTTAAGAATGAGATTTTTTCATTTCTGAAACAGGGAAAAATTGGAGGAAAACTTGTCTTGCAGATCAAAAAAGTCCTTGCCATCCTTCTGAGATATACAATGCCCCAATTAAGACCTTAGTTAAATATAATCTATATTATACGTCAAGTAATCATACAAAGACTAAATAAAAATAAGATACACCCATCGTGAGATATTTAAACCAGCTGGGATACCTCAACCAAGAGATGATATTTCGGTACTTTACGATTTAATTGCTTTAATAGTTTTAAAAAAAAATGTTTTTTTAGAGATTTTCTTTCTAAATTATTTACAGATCAATAAAATTCTACTCAGACGACAGAAGAAATAAAACTGCCCGTTCAAGATAACAGTTCGGCTGAACTGTTATAGTTTGACGTCTAGATGGCGGTTCTTGCAAAAATCATCACAAAGCACCATCCTTCAAATGATTCCTGTCAAAATTTGACAGCAATCGGTCGATTGGTTCGTGAGATATAGCATTTTGAGTGAAGCAACTTTTGTTATTGAAAAAAAATGGATAAAGACGAATTTCGTGTATTGATAAAGCATTGCTTTTTGATGAAAAAAAATACAGTGGAAACCAAAGCATGGTTTGACAAACGTTATCCGGACTCTGCTCCAGCTATTTCAAGTGTGGAATATTGGTTTCGTCAATTTCGAACTGGTCGTACGAGCACAGTTGATGCAGAACGCAGTGGACGCCCAAAAGAGGTGGTTACGGCAGAAAACATCAAAAAAATCCACAAAATAATTTTAAATGACCGTAAAGTGAAGTTGAGCGAGATTGCTGAGACTCTGAAGATATCGAAAGAGCGTGTTGGACATATCGTGCATGAATATTTGGGCATGCAAAAGCTGTGTGCAAAGTGGGTGCCGCGTGAGCTCACTGTGGACCAAAAACAACAACGTGTTGATGATTCTGAGCAGTGTTTGGAGCTGTTCAAGCGCAATAAACCCAAATTTTTGCGTCGATATGTGACAATGGATGAAACATGGCTCCGTCACTACACTCCAGAGTCCAATCGGCAGTCGGCAGAGTGGAGAGCGAGCGACGAACCGAATTCAAAGCTTTGAAAGACGCAACAGTCGGCTGGCAAGGTGATGGCGTCTGTATTTTGGGATGCGCGTGGTATAATATTCATTGACTATCTCCAGGAGGGACAGACGATCCACAGCGAATATTATATAGCGTTATTGGATCGTTTGAAGAAAGAAATCGCTAAGAAACGGCCTCATTAGAAGAAGAAAAAAGTGTTTTTTCACCAAGACAATGCACCGTGTCACAGGTCGATGAAAACGATGGTCAAACTCAATGAATTGGGCTACGAATTACTTCCCCATCCACCGTATTCTCCAGATCTGGCCCCCAGCGACTTTTTCCTGTTTGCAGACCTCAAGAGAATGCTCGCTGGCAAGAAATTTAAGACCGATGATGAAGTGATTGCCGAAACTGAGGCCTATTTTGAGGCAAAACCGAAAGAGTACTATAAAAATGGTATCGAAAAGTTGGAAGATCGCTTTAATCGCTGTATCGCCCTCGAAGGCAATTATGTTGAATAATAAAAATGAATTTTGCAAAAAAAAATATTTTTACTGTGTTACCTTATAAACTTTTTAGCCGAACTGTTAAAAGCAACCAAATAAATTTCCATTTTCAAACCAACATGTCCCACTTCCAGATATATAAGTGAAATGGAGATAGAACTCTTTTCAATAAGTCCTCCGTTAACCTCCCTACAGATACCAACGGTTAATTGGTTTGTATGATCCATAAGTAGTCGTAGGCGAGGTGGCGCATTTGCGAGAGCCTAACAATTAAACTTTTCATTAGAAGATAATAGTTTTGAAAGAGTTAAACGGTTGTTTCTATTTGGAATCAAAGGTCGGAACCGATCCATAGAGGAAGAAACCCTCCCATTGCTGCTAACAGTTAACAAAAGATATTTCGTCAATCTAAATTATTTCCCTCAGAAATTTATGATCTTAACGTCGAAGCTATTTCCGTACAAGACACTAGTATTGCCAGTCCTCATGTATTTTTCGAATACTTGTGTACTCAGTAAAAACTATTACGAACTCATATCCGCTTTGGAGAGCAGGACCTTTCGATGAATTGTTAGCCCCCTTCATAAGGATAGACGATTTCGAGATCTTGAAGCATTGTCACGATCGCTCGATTGTGGATAAAATTATGCTCAACAGAGAGCAGTGGGCTGGACACTTAATCTGTATGGATGAGGAAGATCCTGTCTGGAAAGCTTGTAGTTGCTCCATTTATCGTCTCAGAAGACGGAGAGTCGGCATTAGCCAGGACGGTAGAAATATGCTGGGATTATTGAACTAGAAGACGGCTGTTAAAAACCCGGTCGTCTGGAGTTCCATGATTCAGCAGGCCCAGACCGGACTCGCGATCGCGGTGATGATGATGATGAATTTGGTGAATCTCAAACAAGATGGAACACAATTGTGTGAGATATTTTGCCTCAGGCAGCATACTCATCAGATCTAGCGTCATCTGAACCGATTTCTACTTATCCGGTCTCCACAGAACTCTCCTAATGAAAAAAACTTCAGCTACTTGAAAGGAATTAAAAGTCTTAAAAATTAATAAAAAATTTATTTTACATTTAAAAAAAAAAAATGTAAAGTAAAAAAACATCTTTAAATAAAAAAAATTTTTAGGCACCATCAACACTTAAGACTTTTTGGCTACTCGAATACGTTTACCTACTGTCAAATGTCTATAAAAAAATTTTATTGAATCAAAATTATTTTGAAAAATTTTATTTATATAAGGTAAACATTTTTTTTAGAAAATTATTCTAGACTATTTTAGAAAGAGTTAAAGTTTTTTGCGAATAACATTTGTGTGAATATTCCCACAATTAGTAATAATCAGCGACAAAAATAAGTTTTGAAAATACGAGTTGTTTGAATTAAGTTTTGAAAAAAGAAAAATTCCGAATATCATTTTGAGAGCTTTAAATTCTTTAGCAAATACTTATCAGGGCAAAGTCTCAAAGTATTCAATTAATTAGTTAACCTTTAACAATTCTTTCATACAATAAAATAAATTTCAATTTCAATTGAATAATTTCATAAAATTATATTTTCCAATACTCGTTATCTAATTATTTCGTAAAATGACTAAAAAATTAAATATTAAATTTCCACAAATATTCATTCAAAACCCTCAAAATCATATTTGAATATTTATTTCATATACAAAAGTTAGATGCTTTAACTTAAATTTCTACAAATATTATTTTATGTTAAATACGACAAGGACTAAAGTAATTTTACATCGAATATTTCACGTACTTTTATTTTCCTAAAATTATACTTTTTTTTAGAATTGACTGTTAAGGATATCGTCCCTACTTTCAATTCAAAGGCTTTATAGATAAATAAAGGAAAAAAAAACAACAACAACAACAAAATTTTCATAAAAACATAATAAATTCGAAAGGATATTCACCATTAAAAAAATACGATAAAGATGAATGGTTTTAGAAATCAAGTGAAGAAAATCAATTGGAAATAATACAAATGATGTAAGAAAAATATTACATAAAAACTAGAAATAAAAATACTCTTCATATTTATATGTATGCATATACATACTCATATATGGCAGCATACGTTAATACGAGTATAATCGTTTGTACGCATATTCATTGATCGATTTGTTATTATCGTTTGTGTAGTGTGTGGGTGGTTTGATTGACTACTAAATCATGAGCTTATGTTTTTCACTTTTTCGCTTGATTTAATAATTTTATCATATTTTCGATATTTTTGATAGAAATCTAATTGTAACAATATAAAATAGTAAAAAATGGTTTCTACAATATTTTAAAGGAAAATAATATTAAGTAAATTTTTGTATAAAAAGATATTTTTTACAATTAAATTTACAAAAGTTCTAGTGATAAAAGTTAAAAAATAAAATCATTTCAATTACGGTTATTCACATCCAAATTTAAAAACTGATAGCCTGTTTGGTATTAAAAAACAATTTTCACGGTCAACAAGAAGGTTTGTTTATTGTTGGAATTTGAACTGATACTATTCTTATTGGGAGGTACTATTAAATGTAATGTCAAACCTAGTCTCGCCACTCTGACCTAGTCTCAAGTTGAAGGTAAAGAGGAATGTGCCAGACCTGTTTGGTATTCAAAAATATTGTCACGGTCACCAAGTGGCGTTATTTATATATATTTTTTTAATTTTTGAACTGACCATTTTATTAAATGGGATGTATTACACTATGACCTAGTCTCAAGTTGAAAGTGAACTAACGCGCCTGACCTAGTCTCGCCACTCTGACCTAGTCTCAAGTTGAAGGTGAAGACTAACGTGCCAGACCTGTTTGGTATTCAAAAATATTTCCAGACTCACCAAGTGAGCCTATTTTTATTTACTATTTAATTTTTGAACTGAGCATTTTATTATTGGGACGTATTATACTCTGACCTAGTCTCAATTTGAAGGTAAAGAATAACGTGCCTGTTATTCAAAAATATTTCCACGGTCACCAAGTGAGCCTATTTTTATTAACTATTTAATTTTTGAACTGAGCATTTTATTATTGGGACGTATTATACTCTGACCTAGTCTCAAGTTGAAAGTGAACTAACGCGCCTGACCTAGTCTCGCCACTCTGACCTAGTCTCAAGTTGAAGGTGAAGAGTAACGTGCCAGACCTGTTTGGTATTCAAAAATATTTCCATACTCACCAAGTGAGCCTATTTTTATTTACTATTTAATTTTTGAACTGAGCATTTTATTTTTGGGACGTATTATACTCTGACCTAGTCTCAAGTTGAAGGTGAAGAGTAACGTAACAGGCCTGTTTTGTATTCAAAAATATTTCCGCGGTCACCACGTGGGTTTATTTTTATTTATTTTTTGAATTTTTGAACTGAGCATTTTATTAAATGGGACGTATTACACTCTGACCTAGTATCAAGTTGAAGGTGAACTAACGCGCCTGACCTAGTATCGCCACTCTGACCTAGTCTCAAGTTGGAGGTGAAGTAACGTGTCTGACCCAGTCTCAAGTTGAAGGTGAAGAGTAACGTATCTGACCTAGTCTCAAGTTGAAGATGAAGTAACGTGCCTGACCTAGTCTCGTCACTCTGACCCAGTCTCAAGTTGAAGGTGAAGAGTAACGTAACAGGCCTATTTGGTATTCAAAAATATTTTCACGGTCACCACGTGGGTTTATTTTTATTTATTTTTTTAATTTTTGAACTGAGCATTTTACAATTGGGACGTATTACTCTCTGAACTAGTCTCAAGTTGAAGATGAAGTAACGTGCCTGACCTAGTCTTGCCACTCTGACCTAGTCTCAAGTTGGCGGTGAAGAGTAACGTGCCGGCCTTATTCTCGCCACTCTGACCCAGTCTTAAGTTGAAGGTGAAGAGTAACGTGTCAGGTCTGTTTGGTATTCAAAAATATTTTCACGGTTACCAAGTGGGTTTATTTTTATTTATTTTTGTAATTTTCGAACTGAGCATTTTATTATTGGGACGTATTATACTCTGACCTAGTCTCAAGTTGAAGGTGAACTAACGCGCCTGATCTAGTCTCGCCACTCTGACCTAGTCTCAAGTTGAAGGTGAAGAGGAATGTGCCAGACCTGTTTGGTATTCAAAAATATTTTCACGGTCACCAAGTGGGTTTATTTTTATATATTTTTTTAATTTTTGAACTGATTATTTTATTAAATGGGATGTATTACACTATGACCTAGTCTCAAGTTGAAGGTGAACTAACGCGCCTGACCTAGTCTCGCCACTCTGACCTAGTCTCAAGTTGAAGGTGAAGAGTAACGTGCCAGACCTGTTTGGTATTCAAAAATATTTCCAGAGTCACCAAGTGAGCCTATTTTTATTTACTATTTAATTTTTGAACTGAGCATTTTATTAAATGGAACGTATTACAACAAAAAAACCAATTTCGTCTCACCAGTAATGTAGGCTATCCTGTATTTTTTTAAATGTGCTATTTACAAAAATTTTAAATTACCAAAACCAATTAAGGATAAATTCTTAAATCGTGTTTATTTTGGTTTTAAATAAAAATAGAAACTTGTACATTTTCTAACTTAACCTGAGCTTCAAAAGTGTTTTTCGTTTTTTTTTGTTGTTGTTGTTATTTACTTTATAATCTTGTAAATAAAAATAACCACGCATGGCAAAAATAGGAAATTTTCTATAAAATCTTTTAAATAATCTATCAAAATAGAGGAGCACAATCGCACCAACACATTTTGTTAAGACACCAACAAATTCCTGCAAAGTGTGGAGCAGTATGAATACGTTTGGGACTAGTGGTTTTGTGTTGGCGGTTTCTCTCGCGGGAACTTATGGACACAACATCCCTCATGTTGATTAATCGATTCCAGTTTTATACAGAAACCATAAATCCGCAATGGTTTGTGTGTTGTTGTCGTTTTTTTTTCCTTTTCCATATCAAGATTTCTGCTTGATATCTTCCCCTAACGTTCAAAAATTTTTATTGTATGAGTATTTTGCAATTGTTAATGGCATTTTGTAGTATCCTTACTGTATCCGTGGAAAACTATCTTGAATAATTTTCAGGAGCTCACAATTTATAAATTTTCCATATTATCAAGTGTGTCGCGAATTTATTCACAATTTGTCTAGAGGAACCCATATGAGAACACCAACATGGTTTGAGTAAACGAAGTAGAATCATTTGTTTCGCGAAATGTATTCCCATCTATTCATATGGGAATTCCCATCAACTCTCATAAATATTTCAATTTTGACACAAGAGGAAAATTTCTCATAAAAATGAAAAATTCGCTAATACCAAACAAATTTTTCATACACTATCACCAATAAAAGTTCTCTTTCTGTGATAAATGAAAAAAAAGACATTTTCTTCTTAGGTTTTAATAATATTTTTTATTTAAATCTAATAAAAAAAATTCTTCATCAAATTGTCGAGGAATTTTATTTTAATATTTTTTCAAATTTTTGTAAAACTTTATAAATTTTAAAAAGTCATTTTGCAAAATTCCATCTTTCCTTTTGACAGGTTCTTGGCGGTTTGATTTTTTGAAACTCCAGCACTTGTATTAGTAGATGATTTATAAAAACCAATTGCAAAGCTTTTATTAGACTTCTTTTTTAGTAAAAATTTATTAAAAATTTATTACACACTTCAATTCATTACCAGTTAACTGTCAATCAATTTTTACATTTAATTTTATTGTAAACGTATTTAAATTTGGAAAAAATTCTTATACAAAAATCCAATATCGTATTTTTTCTTTCTTTTCATTAATTTAGATTAAATTTAAATATTATTGCATTATTTTTAGATGTCGTACCTAAAATCACCGTAAAAATAATATTTCTGTATTAAATATTCAGTATAAAATATTGTCAAATATCAATTTTATGCAAATTTGAGTATGACTGGGAATGATTGATGATAGCCAACGAAAATATTAGTTTTTTTCTCTAATTTTTATTAGCTTTTCAAATGTGTATTGATCAAAATATATATGTCAAAGTACATGATGGCAGGTCTTTTATCCATATCAACAAATCCATAGAGGCTAGTAAAATGTTGTAAAAGTCAAATTCTTTACTAATCTGGGAGTCAAAAATCACAACCGAAAACCCCTCAACAAGTCCTGTCTCAATCAGGCTGACCTGATGACATGAGTTATTTTTCTGAAAATTTCTAACGAAAATTTCTAGTTTACAAGATATTTATCCTTTTAATATTTATAAATATAAAATAGACTGCAGCCCATAATAAAGATAGGAATCTGCCATATAAAAGAATATTATATGCCTTGGTATGTTGCTTAAAATAAGCTAAATAGAATCTGTAATTAAATTTCTTTAAAAGCAACAAAAAAAATGAAGACAATTTAGTATAAAATTTTTTTAAACACAACTAAAAAAAATAGAAACATAAAAAAGGATATTTTTATGACCTAAAATAAACAAAAATATTATACATATACGAGGTCTGTTCAGAAAGTATCGCGAATTTTGAAATTCCGCGGGTTACGTATATTCGATTTTCGATTTTTTATGTTGGTACTCATTCCTCCCACTTATGCCGACAAGTTCGGCCATTTTGAATGTTCAGTTAATTTTTGACAGCTGCTTTGCTTGCACGTGTTTTGGCTCGTCTTCGATTTTTGCCCATTACAAAAAATGGATCAAAGAATCGGTATTAAATTTTGTGTGAAAAACAAAATTAATTGCGCGGACACATTCCGAATGTTGACTGTGGCATATGGTGAAGCTACTTTGGACCGAAGCAACGTTTATCGGTGGTACAAAATATTCTCAGAGGGCCGAGCACGTCAACAACAGACAAAACATTGATGAAGTGAAGAAAATAGTACTGGCTAATGGTCGAATCACCGTTCGAGAAATTGCCCAAGACTTAAGCATATCGATTGGCTCGTGCCATTTGATTTTTACCAATGATTTTGGCGTGAGACGGGTCGCCGCGAAATTCGTACCATAATTGCTCAATTTCGACCAAAAACAGCATCACATTAACATTGCTAAGGATCTGTTGGGTTCTGTCCGCGATAACCCAAATTTGTTCTAGAGGGTCATAACTGGTGACGAATCAAGGGTTTATGGTTATGACGTGGAAACCAAAGCTCAATCATCCCAATGGAAGCTCCCGCACGAGCCAAGACTGAAAAAAGCGCTCCAAGTTCGGTCGAATGTGAAGGCTCCGATTCCAGGGGCGTGGTGCATCATGAGTTCTTTCCACAGGGTAGAACGGTCAATAAGGAATATTACCTGCAAGTTATGTGCAAGTTGCGCGAAGCTATCTGCCAGACACGCACGGATTTTTGGAAGAACAAAAAATTGGCTTTTACCATTTTTGGCCAAAAACAACACACTAATAATGCCGCAGCCACCGTATTCCCAAGAATCCAGTCCAAAAACTGAAGAGCCCCATGAAAGGACGACGCTACGCTACGATTGAGGAGATAAAGACGGCATCGAAGGAGGAACTGAACAAAATCACAAAAAATGATTTTTTGAAGTGCTTCAGGGGACAAAATAGATATTCATGAATAAATAAAAAGAAGGGGACAAAATAGATATTCATGAATAAATAAATAATTTTTGAAAAAACACAAAATTCGCAATACTTTTTGAACAGACCTCGTATATATGAAAATTTAAGGGAGACGGGCATTAATAAGAGCAAGCTGGCAATACTTCGGACTCATTTAGTCCCTTTTAGACTGAAAGTTTCAACCTCGTTTGGTAATTATGCGACTCCATAAAGAATGGATAAGTGAAACTGTATTTTTGAAGTATGTTGGAAAAAATGTGACACCAAATTTTGTGTAAGCCTTGAAAAATTTGCGAGTTTGACATATGAAAACTAAAAGGGACATTCCTCATGAAGGCAATAAGTTTTCGCTGGCGTACAGAATTTTTGTTGGTTCGAGAAGTAGCGGAACACTTCCTTTGCTCAGAGACGCCTTCAACATCAAAAAATATAGAACGAATAAGAGCTTGACAAATTTTAACATATAAGGTCCTTGAAGGTTCTGGGCTCTTCATGTCAGATCGGACATTACAGACACTTGGATGGTCTATCTTTATAGATACGCCCGATCCCACTGCCACCTTCATCAATGATTTTTTATCGGAAAAAGGAATTCTAATGGTTACCGTTTGACTTTATTTTATTAGCCAAGATCAAAAAATCCTTGAAACGATGTCATCTTGGTTCTGTTAATAACATCCAAACGAATATAATAAAGAAGTTAAAGCAAATTACACTTCGTATATCCTTTCAATAGGAATATTTATAAAGCATATAATTTAATACAATCTTATTGTATTAAATTATATGCTTTATAAATATTCCTATTGAAAGGATATACTAATCTTAAATTGATTTAGTATAATACAGAAATTTTTTTTTTTTTAAAAACCAACATCGCCGACAGGATATCTCAGAGATTCTTTTCAATGCATCAAATAATTTCTCCGTTAATTTTCCGTTTCGAATAAATAAATTGTGTATCTTTCAAGGTTGGAAGAAAAAGGATTATAAAATAAAATACATACATTTTCATCCTTTTCATCATTGCTATAAGCTTTTATGTTTATACAAGTGCTCACCCTCCTATCTATGATGCTGTTACAAATATATGCACACAAGACTATGTATTATTGTATGATAACTTGCTACATACAACAATATCAAGGAGCAATTAGAAAGGGTTAACGTTTATAATACAAACATAATAGAAAGTATTCTTGTATAGAAATATATATGAAAATATACAAATTAAAGGGAAAAGCTCCTTGTTTGGGTCAAGTGTAATAATATCTGAAAAGTTGAATAATTCAACGAAAAATGTAATGGAATATTTTTCACATTGAATATTATTATTTATGACCAAATATTATATTATGAGTTGCTGTACATGTGCAATTAGTTCCTTTCCTAATCAAATTATATATTTTATTAAAAAAATAAAGGACTAAGTCTGAGTATAGTATGATCTAAAAATTAATTTAACTAAAACTATTTATTTAATAAAAGATCATACGTTCATAACGTTTTGCTTCATAGTACTTTAAGAGCTTTTATGAACAAAATATTTTTTTTTCTACAAATTTTGTTGCTTTGCAATTTTTTATAAATTTCTTATAATATTTATGCTATTTATTAAATGAAAATTTATTAAAAATTCTTGATTATAGGATTACAATATTCTTTCACAAAAATACCAACATTATAGAAAAAATATTTCTTAAAACAAAGATTAAGCTATCATGTGCACGCCATACTTTTTTTATGAGTTTGACATCTGTCAACATTAATCAGTGCACAATGTCAGCAATTTCGTATAACAACATACATTTTTCCTTTAGTAATCATGTCTTGTTTTGTGCCAGACATGATTTCAATTTGAAAAAATCGGCTGCCCAAACGCATCGAATGCTTATGGAGGCCATATGGTGACTTTATCGGAAACAACGTACCGAGATTGGTTTCTTCCGTTCAAAGACGGCAATTTTGACTTGTGGGACAAGAAGTGTGAAAATCGGCCTAGGAAGGTTAAGAACCATCAATTGCAGGCTATTTTGGATGAAAACGATACCCAACCGCAAAAAAAAACTCGCGGAGTAATTGGGTGTTACTCAACCAACCATTTCCATGCATCTACATGCCATGGGGAAGAATGGAAAGATCGGTAAATGGGTGCCGCATGAATTGAACGATAGGTCAAAACACATGCGAAATCTTTCTTGCCAGACAAAAAAGAAAGTCGTTCCTGCATCGGATTGTGACAGGCGATGAAAAGTGGATATATTTTGAGAATCCTAAACGCACGAAATCGTGGGTTGATCCCGGCCAACCATCAACATCTTCCCCAAGACCAAATCGTTTCGGACGGAAGAGGATTCTTCTGTGCGTTTGGTGGGATAAACAGGGTATCGTCTACTATGAGATGTTGAAACCTGGTGAAACTGTCAATGCCCACCGCTACCACCAACAACTAATCAAATTGCACCGTATTCTGCGTGAAAAAAGGACGAATTATCAACAAAGACATGACAAGCTGATTTTCCTCCAAGACAACGCACCATCGCACACGTCAAAAATAGTCCGAAACTACTTGGAGACACTCAACTGAGAGATCCTACCCCACCCCACTTATTCATCAGACCTGGCCCCTTCCGACTACCACCTGTTTTCGTCGATGGGCCACGTGCTCGCTGAGCAGCACTTCGATTCTGACGAAGACGTCCGAAAATGGCTTGATGAGTGGTTTGCTTCGAAAGAGAAGGAATTTTTTGGCGTGGTATCCACAAATTGCCCGAGAGATAATTTGTTTTTGGTTTCTATGAAAAAACAAGTGTTTTTTTTTTGACTAAAAAACAGTGGATTTAAGCTTATACACCTGGTATTATTAAGTATTATGATTTTAACCAACATGTCATTATAGTAATTTAATTAAGTTAGTCAAGTCCCACTTAACGCTATTCACGGCCCTTTGAATGAGGAGCTGTACTCAATGAGAATCAATATAATCTACTCAAAAAAAGAAGCCTCAAAAGTCAAGGCATGGAAAAATTATGAACAATTTACGTACTGATCAATTGGTTAGAAATTGCTATTCAACATACATACAGACCTGGACTAATAGTGAGACTTCTTATGCGTCTCGACAGACAGCTATCAATAATCCAGTCTTCTCAACATCCATTTTAAAATTCGACATAAAAATAATGTTCAGAATTTTGATAGGGCCCCCAAAAACTCACCCATAACTATCTATTCCATATATATTGAGCGATTAGCAGCAAACCATTGTAAAGTTTCTGTATCCAATAATTTTATTCAAAAATCCACTTCTAAACCTGATCAAATATACTAAAATGATCCATAAAACGTAACAAACTCTAACTGATCAAACCTCCTACAAACAGACCAGAACTATTTTGGAAACTGGTTACGTCCACCTACGAAAAGCTTGAAATTGGTCAAATGGGCTAAAAAAAATACTGCTATTTTGGTATAAATGAAAAACTTCTTTAAAAAAAAAAAAAAAAATATTAAAGTAATTTTCATAATTCGTATTAAATTGCAAGGCTTTTCATTCTTGAAAACTTACTGATGATATCTCTTACTGGTTATCACTGAGATTTGAGATTATTTGAAATGGAAAACTTTGTTTTTAATACGAGGGTCGTTCAATAAGTCCTAAGAAAAAAATGGAAAAAAACTGTTTTTTTTAAAAAAAAAATTTTATTTTTCAACATAATCTCCTTTTAGCTCTATACACTTTTCCAACCGTTTTGCCAAAATTTTTATCCCGTCCAAAAAATAGGATTTCGGAAGTTCTGCAAAATACTCATCCGTTTGAGCAATGGAAGTGAACCGTCGTCCGCCAAGCCATTTCTTCAGATTGGGGAAAAGATAATAGTCACTCGGGGCCAAATCTGGTGAATAAGCGGGATGCTGCAACAATTCCATTCTCAATTCCACAATTTTGGCCATGGAAACAGCACAGGTGTGCAAACGAGCATTATCCTGATGCAAGAGGATTTTTTTTTTCTTCAGATGGGGGCGTTTCTCTTTGATTTCCTCGCTCACCCATTGCAATAACGACGCGTAATACGCTCCTGTTATTGTTTTTCCTTTTTCCAAGTAGTCGATAAAAATGATGCCCTGCGAATCCCAAAAGACCGTGGCCATCACCTTACCGGCCGATGGCACAGTTTTTGCCTTCTTCGGAGCCCGTTCACCCTTGAAAATCCACTGTGATTTATCCAGGTTTCGTCCACAGTGACATATCGACGAAGGAATTCGGCAGAATTACGATGAAAGAGTGCCAATATAGCCTCAGACTCCACTGCACGGTTGCGCTTATTCTCCTCTGAGAGCAAACGCGGCACCCATCTTGCCGAAATTTTTTTCACAGACAATTTTTCATGCAAAATTGAAGCGACTGTACCTTGTGATATGCCCGTGGCCTCAACTAATTCGCGCACTTTAATTCGCCGATCGTTCAAAATCAGATCGTGGATTTTGTCGATGATTTCAGGAGTAGACACCTCAACTGAGCGTCCTGAACGATGTTCATCTTTTGTGGATGAACGGCCACGTTTAAATTCATTCACCCAATTGTAAACCGTCGCAAACACAGGTGCAGATGTGCCATGAACTGCATCCAACTCGGCTTTGATTTCTTTCGGGCTTAAGCCTTTCAAATGGAGATGTTTGATGACAGCCCTAAACTCGCTTTTTTACATTGTTATGCACAAATAAATGTCGTTAACTTTAATCGACGATAGAAATTGACCTACGCAATGGATCGAGCTGAAATTTTGACAGCTTTCCTGTCGATAAAACTACTCTTTACCGACACTACGAGCGCAATTTCTCGGATTTTCTAAGGACTTATTGAACGACCCTCGTATGTCGGTGCATATGAGGGGATTCCGGTGCAAGCTGCTAATGTATTTGCTCTAAAAATCTGTGAGTCAAAAAAATCTCATTTCAGTTTGAAAACTTACTGACCAAAAGTTCTACATTCTCTAGATTCATATTAATACACATTGTAATCGAAGTGATTAGTTTTTCGTATAAATCGCCTAAGGCACTGAAGGTACTTTAGAAGAAACTCAAACTATTTTATTTAATTCCATTGGGAAACCAGATTTGTAATCTTTCCAAGTGCAGATATTAATCGATGTGTGAACGATGGAAGAACTTGATTAGTTTTTCGGTATACTACGTGTATTCGTAATGTCTGATGAGCAAAACTTATCCAAGAAGAATCATTTCACAAATACTAAATTTAGCAAAACTTTCAACTTAGAAATTCTGTACTATACTTTTGGTATGATTGCTATCTAGAGTATTGAGTATATTATAGTCTGAGAATGGAATCAACATATTACCACATAACATATATTATATTTTTGATACAAAATTTAGTTAATACTATTAAATGTGTGAGAAAAATATGGTTGTTTTTTATATTTATTGCGCAGAATCTCCTTTTTAGACCACCCCCACCCCTCCCACTATCATAATTACTCGAAATATGCGAAAACTTTTATCTGGCTACGTATTTGTATGCACATTTGATAGTATCTTAAGGTCCATTTAGTATTCGATGGTAAATAAAATCATTGAGAAACATTTGTTTTTTGTCTGAACATATTTTTTGTATTTTTATATAATTTGATTGATGGAAAAGTGCTTTCAACTGAGACTATACTGATACAGAATTCAAACCTTCGATTGGTAGTATTTAAGGATCTATATTAAATATTATTTGCCGTAACACTCATAAGCTCAAATGTAAATAATTCGAATATTTCAAAATAATATTTTTTTTTGCTGCACCAATTAAGACAAAATATAGTCTCCGTAGCTATAGTGAATTAATTATCCTTTGATTTTGGCAAATAATTAACTAAATCACATTCAGAAGTAACTGGCCACCATTCAATTTTCGTAATATTTTTTTTTTATTTATAAATTTCATTTCCGGTTGGTTAAATGTGTACTCGTAGTTTTTCCTACCGCCGAACAAATTGTACAAGAAAAACGACAATCACCTCAAAACAGGGTATAACGACTAGTTACGACTATTTGTGATTGCATCCAGCTGTGGGTTCAACATATAGAGACATGTCAACTGTATAGATGCGTGCCTTAACTTCCTGACAGCCTATTAGGTTTTTGGCATATTTCAGAGCGTGCAGGTTTTGTTCTCTTTCATGCCAATAAATGCTTTCAAAATTGTCGCCGACCTAATTATAATTTTTGCAAATTTGCAACCCATGAGGTTAATGAATATTGAGATTATTCTAATGCAAAGAAGGAAAGCTGCTCTAACTTTATACACCCCCACTCGCTCCCATTATTTTCTCCCACTCCATATTCGTTTTATGCAGTCTATCCGTATGCCTATAAGTCTGTAATAGAAAAGGAATTAGAGCTTCTTTCAGGAGTGCTCCACTAACAGAATTCGCTTCTGTCCACTTCAACATACCATATTCATACAAGACGTACACTACAAGTCCTACATCATTGCGCAAGTCAGTTCTAAGCTCTTCCCTATATTAATGCTCTCCATCTTCTATTATCCAAATACAAACAGTTATCCAGAAAATATTAGCCTTGAATATTACCCTCTTCTCAGCATGTAATACACACTCGCATATATCAAGCTTCATTAATTTAATCAAATATTAATTTTTCTAAGTCTAGTCAATTGTTGCTTATACGAATTTGTATTATTCAACAAAAAAAATTGTTTATAAATTAGTTAAATTAAAGCTTTAAATATTTTAATAAAAATTAATTAACTACATTTTCTCTTGCTTATCTGATGATCTTTTTCGTAAAACGTTATTGTATACTATCAATTTCTCATCACCAGTTATTATCCATTTTAGAAATGCTACGTTTTCATAAAGCTTACGCAACGAATTTCAGAATTGAAATCCGCTCTGAAGGGTCTGAGCGATTGTCCAATTTGATCACTGTTTGTCTCGGAATGTCTGCCCGTAAGCTGATCAGCTTCAAGTGTCTTATCCCAGACCGATATTTGACAAATTTAATTCTACTATTTCTAAATGCTCCAAAGTTTAAAAATTATTGGTGGTGTAAACACGATATTTAATGAAGCTTTACAAAAATAAATTTCAACGGCGTCAAATCGTACAATCTTGACCACAAACATTATTCTCCCCACCAAGGGATGTATTATTAGAAAATATTACCTTAATTAATTTCAATTAAATAACGTATAATAAAAAAGGAGTTGTGCAAAGGGGCAGTAAAATCAGGGCAACTATAACGGCAATCTGATAAGTCTGTGATAAATGCAGGAAGTGTAGGTTAATTAGACAATATTTTTTGTAGGAAAAAACTATATCTGAAACCAAAACTTTCATTGTGATCAATTAGTAAAATCCATGATATCGTTTTAAACTACCGTCAAGTGAAGGTGTATAAGATAGTTGACGTGATAAATATCTTCAAAGTATATGTAGGCAATATCTTACATGATATTTTGTGTATGAGCATGCCTATCGGCCAGACACCTAACTAAAAACGTGTTCGTGTAACGATTTCAATCGAGTTTTTGTAAAATTTTAG
Organism: Atherix ibis; assembly: GCA_958298945.1. Taxonomy (NCBI): domain Eukaryota; kingdom Metazoa; phylum Arthropoda; class Insecta; order Diptera; family Athericidae; genus Atherix; species Atherix ibis. The sequence continues at coordinate 41,258,783 of OY282610.1, forward strand.
GCGCAATCCAAATAAATTTTTGCATTGATTCATACCTGCTGATTAAACATGGGCACACCATTACCCACCAGAAATCAAAGTTCAGTCAAAACAATGGACTTCTACTAACGAACGTGCACTAAGGAGGGCAAAAACGGCTCCATCGGCATGACATTTTATGGGTACTATTTTCTGTCATCGACTTTCTTGAAAAAAGGACAAATGATAACAAGACAGTATTATACTGTATTATTAGACCAGTTAAATTATTAAATCAAGTCAGAACCATCGCATTTGGCAAAGAAAACTCTTCTATGCATCATAGCAATACGCCTGCACATTCATCAGCAAATGAAAAAGGAAAATTAGTAAAATTACGTTATGATTTGCTCCCCCATCCATCCTGATTTAACTCCCTGCGATTTTTTTCTGTTTCCAAACACGAAGAAATAGCTTAGTGGCTAGCCGTTTTCTTCAAATTTTGCAGAATTGACCAATCTCACAACATGGATAGTATAAAAAAGTTGGAATATCGTTGGAGGAACTGTATCGAGCTAATATGAGACTCTATGTTGAAAAATAAATCAATTTTTTTTAGTTAATTAAGGGTATTAAAAATTTGCATAAAGGAAAAATAAAAATATTTGAACGAGAAGTTCTGACAATACTCGGAGATTACATTATTGATGGGGGGTTCTAAGTTTTAGCTAAGATGTGCTCCCACATTCACCACAACCAGAAAAAAAGTCATGCCTAAACATATAGGTGATAATGGAGACACCAGTAGGTGTTAAGTTATCTATGGGAAGGGACGAAGAAAAAAGAAGAAATAACAGGAGAAATTCAAGAAAATTTACCAAAATAAACTGAAAAACTATCCAGGCAAAAGGCAGTGATTTAATTTTCTGAATCAGTCACAATTTTACAGGGTTTCGAAGAAAAAATTCTTTGTACATCGTATATAAATTTAGGAGGGAAAAAATGTTTTTTATTTCTCAAAAGTAAGGAAAACTTTTAATATTTAAGAAAAATTATAAATACAAAATATCTTATTATACAAATGTGTATGTTATTTAGTAATTTTGAGTAATTAAAACATTTAATTGCTTCTGTGCCCACTGTAATTTGGAATTATCATCCTGTGCTCAATGTAAGATCTTTGGCCATTTGTACACAAACACAAATGATTTCATTTTTACAAATTGGCCAAATTCCATCAAACCAGACTACTCAGAATACTCATCCTTAATGTTACACTAAATTAAATCCTCAACTTACCACTTTTTTTAATGCCATTTAACTCGGATTTTTTGTGTCTGGGACTCCCTTCATTGTAGAGCTACTTGACACGGAGGTTCTTTTTTTAGCCCTCTTTTTAATTTTCTAAGACAATCAAGTTTAATCCACCAGATTTAATAACTTTTGACTGTTCCCTTCAATTTTCATTTGACGAGTTTCAACGGAGAAGCTGGCAATGCCAACCCACATGAAATATGCAATCGCCAAATGACCTTATGATCGTAGCGCTACAGAATACGCTTCGGTTCTTATCTCACACAGCCATACATATATAAAAAATTAAAATATATAAAAAAGATGGCCTAGAAGCAAGCAAATTCGTCACTAGTAAGACACGTGGAAACTGGCAGTCTCTATAGTCTTCGAAATAAGAAGATCACTTTATAGCCGTTACTATTGAGATAAAAAGCCGTTTAAAATCAGCGGCAATACGATCCCCAAATTACTTTGAGCATATATCAACATCGTTAGTTCAAAGGCAATTTCAAAAATGGCAACTACTCGTAACACCATTGGCCATACGCAGCCACATAAACTGCACCAGTGGCGGCACTTTCTTTTCGACTCATTGGGCAATCATTCTAGACCGAAATTTTGAACACGTAAGCTTCTAAGAATCCGGATTGGATTTGATGTTCTCATACATGATTTTCGTTTTAGCAACGTCAACGAGTATGTGCCAATCCTTCAGCTCTCAGTTTACTATCAAATTTTATGAATACCACCTGACCAAGAATTACTTTGTGTAAATTTTAATTATCGCTATGCTATTAAAACTCACTATAAGAAAAGAAAAAAAGATTTCGGCTGACGCTGAGTTATCTAAACTAGATGAATCTCAGTTTCACAATTTCAGGACTAGAAGCAGAATTCATGGTTGACGAAGCACGGAAGAAAATATGATGTCTGATTCAATTGTATCAACGGTGAAATGAAGGTGGCTCATAGTAGCAAAGGAACAGGAGATTAAGCCCGTATCGAAGGAAACTTAAAATATAATAATAAAGAAAACAGCGCTGTAGCATCTGGCTAATGGCTTAGTCGTAATCAGTTAATTTTCCAACAGGACAATGACCCAAAACACAAATCTGGGAGTTTTGTGAAGATCAAGGAACAAATTAACAAAATATGGTTTGATCATGAATAAGTAAAAAATGTCCTACTGCAAAGGAATAAAGGAAAGAATCAAAAAATTAACTAAAACTGATTGATTGTAAACGAGGATTTTTTGATAAATTGTCTATTTAAGCATCGTTTCTTTAATTAACTAATATTAAGAAATAATTAACTAATTTTTTATATAAATAATTAGGTTTTAAAAAAAAATTATTAAATGAGAAATTTCGCTGTGAATTTATGCCTTTTATTAAGATTTCCATTAATTAGTATAGGTGATCTGAAACTTTTCACCGACAGTGTACATATTTAGTCGTTTCGTATCAATTTATAATTTTGTAAAATCGAATTGCACCGAATGCCAATGTTACTAATCAATTTAATTTTAGTTTCATGTAAAATAGCAGTAATTGTTGATTCTGTTGAAGCGCTCCTATTCCTCGGTATCAGATAAGTTGCCTCACTCGTACACCCGTCAATGCAACGTAATTCGAGTATGGATAATGTACTACAGTCCATTAATACGAACAAGTCTATTTATAACAATTCAATCGTACTCTTATCATATCAATAAGTAAATATATTTCTGTCTAATTACTTCTAAAATGTGCATTAAACTTTTCGAACATAATAGAAGGCAATATTTTCTATGATGTTGGAAAATCATAAAAAACCGTTTCACTGATATGACCTCAGTGTTTTTTTTTCTTGGCTTTTCTAGAAAATAACATCGAATTTGAACAAAATTCCCCTAAATTCTATAAAATTTGAGCAAACTTCAACAAATTTTCAACGCATCTTTACGAAGATTCTATAAAATTTGAGCAAACTTCAAAATCAACAAAATTTCAACCCAGCTTTACGAATTTAAAATTTTTCTACTATCTTTTGATATTGTAAAAAATCAAGATTTAATTTTCTATAAATATTAAATAATTATTGGGTTGTACGGGAAAGACGATTTTCTTATAGTAAATTAAAATTTTATTCAATTAAATATTGTCAAGTCTGATCCAATACCTTTTGCCATGTTTCTGGTAGTAGCATGATTCCACGCTCATAAGATTTTTGTTCTTTGCTGGCAAAAAACGGATACAAGTGATTTTTGACCTCCTTATTTGAATGAAACGTTTTACCATCTAAAAATTTTTATAGAGACCGGAACAAATGATAATCGGAAGGTGCTAGATCTGGAGAGCATGGTGGGTGTGGCAGTATATCACATCCAAGCTCTAAAAGCTTTTGCCGAGTGGTCAAACTTGTATGTGGTTTCGCATTATCCTTTTGGAATACTATACCTTTCCTATTGACCAATTCTGGCCTTTTTTCTTTAAGTGAATCATTCAATTTCTCCAACTGATGACAGTACACTTCAGAATTGAAAATAAACGATTCCTTTGAAATCCCATCAAACAGATAGCATAACCTTTTTTAGATGAATATTAGCTTTCGAAAGGCTTTGAGCCGGTTCATCTTTGCTACTCTAGGATCTTTTACGCTTAACATTGTTGTAGACAACCCATTTCTCGTCCCCAGTAATGATACACGTACGCTTCAAAAATGGATCATTTTCTTGGCTTTTGAGAAGCAAATCACAAACGTCAATGCGACGACACAAATTTTTTTCCGTAAAAAGATGAGGAACCCATATGTCGAGCTTTGAGATTGAACCAAGCCGTTTCAAATGATCATAAACGGTCCTTTTCGATAAATTTAACCTCTCAGCGATTTCACGAGTTGATATTCGCTGGCTTGCATCAATTAATGCCTTTATTGTGTCTGCATCAGCTTCAACTGGCGTTCCAGAATATGGTGCATCTTCGAGATCACAATTGCCGGATCGAAATTTTGCAAAACCGTTTTGGCACTGGTGCTCACTTAATACATCTTTTCCATTCACTTCGGATAATTTTTTTCTTGCTTGAACAACAAGCAAAAAAAAAAGTAAAATATGCCGAAAATGCTGCTTTTCACTTTCAATATTTAAAAAGGTATTAACCAAAAACTACTTTACAGAATCAATCGAGCAATCTTTGCTGTTAAAATACATATAATTAAGCGGCTTAAGCGTACAGTTGGTTGTGAAAAATATAATTAAGTCATCTGTTGGGAAACAACGAAATTACTTTTCGGACAACCCAATACATTACGTTAGAGTTCGTTTTATTGATGAAATGATAGGCTATGCTTTCCGTATAATACCAACGGAGGGAATATATGAATTGTTTTGTTTTCGTGGTCTCCTATTCTCAATTAAGTCATTTATAAAAGCATCATCAACTGTGTTGATTAAATAAATTGCATAAATTTTATTACGGCTTTTAAACCAGGGTCTTTTACAAAATTTCTTTGCTCTTATTCGAAGCCGTAGTTGCAATAAAAGCAATTCCGATTTATAAAAATTTGAAGCAATTCTGCCAACAATTTTAACCCTTAAGATTAATATTTTCTTTAAACTTATCAAATTGTGAACATGATAATGACCAACTGCTCGAAGTAGAGTAGAAAGCAACAGGATTACTGGAGAAACTTTGGCCGAAGGGTCGAAAAGTACTAACGGTCACACACCTAGTAGCAGGTGAAATATTTGATGACAAATACTGCCATCAAATATTTCTCGGAGTACTCTTTCTAAAAAACTATGCAATATATTGTTCAAGTTTGTAAATCCCCTCATAGTTCTCTTTTCGAAGATTTTATACAAAAAAATTAAGTTCGAGAACTACTAATTACAATAGAATTATTTATCAATTATTACTGTAAATAAAATATTAACCCAACAATTCAAACAACCTGTTCCCTTATTCTAATCAAGAAATACACTTCTTAGAGCACGTTGAATTGTGTGAGCAAATCCCTTAATTTTTACTCAATCCGAAATCATAGCAAAAAGTGAAGATGACAAATATAAAAATCGGTCACAATTCCTTCCTATTGTTAGTTGAACGAAATAGAAACATTATTACAATAGGGGCGAAAGGAAAGACAAACTACTACGCACACCCATAAACAAACTTATTCTTAAAATGCACAATATCATAACCAGGCACTGCGATTATAAGCAATCTGTCGTGATATTCTGTTCAACTGAAACAATTAAATTACCTTCTGGAACTCGTGAAGGGTTACTTGGCGATGATCGTACCCATGTGTAGGAGGAAAAGAAACCGCAATCACTTAACTCCAATGAGGCAGAGAATGATAAAACACACTTGCACTCGACACCTTCGTTTCTCTTTCTTACTACCTAGTATTGCATATGCGTTTCGATTTTTGAAAATATACTTGGTCGACCAAAAGCTCGGCTTGAATGGCGCTTACAACATCGCAGCAACAACGGTAGAAAGAAAGAAACAAACGAAAATATTGGGTTTATCACCCGTTCGCACACATTCAATCAAATCACATAAATTCGCACACCGTACAAATAATTTTCTTTGCTTATAATTCGCGTCGTTGACATGAAAGCAGAATAATATAAGCCAAAGTATTTTTTAGGTTTTCAAATAATCAAAAGCATAAAAAGTCAGAAAACAAAAAAGCACACATTGGAGTCCATGTCTCTAACTCTTAAAGCCGTGTTTTGAGTAGGAGGCATGGACTGAACCTGAGTAAAAAACCATTCAGCACTGCAGTTAACATGGCTTTATTACGGCTGCAAATTTTTGGAAACGGGTCGTCCTATGAAAATTGGACGGCCTAAGATATTTTACAGCCAAAATATGGCTTGGGGTGTTGGGGGAGGGAGAAGAAAGGTCTGTGCACCGGCGATATACATGAAAACAGAACGGCTGACGATTTAAGTTTGCTTTCTAATTTTTCGTCCCCGTCGTAGTATTGTCTGTCACACATCACAAGTGTTTGGTGATGTGGCAGCATTACTAATATTAAAGTCGTAGGGTGAGGAGACAAGTGCGGATATGAGGTTAGGTGAACTTAAGAATTGAATTGTGCTTAAAAAATAAATAATGAACTGATCAGACCCGTCACAATTGTGTTTAATTCGTCGAATCGGCTGAGATTCTTGAACGATTTTACTTAACGTTACTAGTTCATGTTGGAATTATGTTCGGTTTTTAAGGGCCATGTCCATTCTAATCCTGACATCTAATAAGGTAAGGACTTTAGACCCTATCGTTATAAGTTTTAAATCAAGTATGAACATACTGGGTTCGTTCTGTTTGAATAGTTTTTAAGTTCTTTAAAATAAGTTTTGATATTGTTTTTATGCTGCACCAATAACAGCAGTGTTGTCTAAGTTTTATAGGGTATCCGATTTGTTTCGACGAATGTCAGAATGGATTCAAAATGACTTTATTTATTTTAATAATTAGATATTAACTTTGGTTTTCTATCTTGGAATATGACAGTGTCGGCGATGATATTTGTGTTTTGCGGAACGAGTAAATTAAAAATATAAAGTATCGACGATTTTTATATATTAAATTAAAATTAAGCTACTGGATAATAATAAGATGACAAGAATAGTGCTTTGAAAGTTTGAATAAAAGCACTTATTTTAATTTTTTTTGTTATTAAATATTACAAATGACCAATAAAAGCCCGTACAAAACTTTACTAACGCTAATTATTTTTTATGCTGTGTTTTGAAAATAAGTAAACCATCTTGACAGCTTTTTCTATTCAGTTCTTCTATAATCTATGTGTATACTTTTGAAAGTTTGTATTCAGCATTTGTTAAGTGTAGAAGTATCAAATTAACTGATTTTGGGCAAATGAAAATCCGCAAATTATGGACGAGTTACCCATTCTATACTAAATATATGATTTTAATAGGACAGTGCCAAGTTGCATACATATACTAAAATAATGATGTGCATACTTCACTTTAGAAAATCCTGTATTATATTTTATAAGAAAAAAAGAAAAGTACAGAAAAAATCTAAAAAATACAGAAACACTTTTAAGCAAACTGAAATTTTGAAAATCATTTTATAAAATAATGCTTTCTCTACAGTCTTTTATCTAAATAAAAAAACTGATTTACAAGAAGGACATGATATATTTTATAGAATATTAAATCTAAAAATAAAAGTGATTATCTTTGTGATTAAACAGGAGTTTTTTGGCTTTGAAATAAATTTTTAAAAAAACTTCTTTTTTTTCATTTTTCAGGAAAGTAAAATTTATCATACTCTTTATTTAAGAACACCAAAAAATTCTGTCAAATCCAAAATAGGTGGATTAGAATCTTTTAAAACCATTTCAGTATTTCAGGAAAATAATATATTCTAAAAGAGGATCATCGAATAATGACAAAACAATTAATGATCGTACATCTTTGAAAACACCTTAGAACGAAGCGATATAGTAAATCTTGTACGGAAAATATCCTAAATTAAGGTTTTCAAAAATTTTATTTTCATTAAATATCATTTAAACAAATAGTTTTCATATGATATATAACTTAAGTAAAGTAATTTTATGACTACAAAGAATATCATAAAAACAAAATTATTTCATTAAAAATTATCTAAAAAAAATATCAATTATAAATTTTGAAATAAGGGCTTCTTAAGGTTTTTTTTTATTAAATTTGCCAGGACGTATAATTTCGAGAGTTTATGATCTCAATTGTATACCAAGAAAATTAATTATATTAACGCAAATAATTTGTAAATTTTAGAGTATTTAAAAACCAATCAACGAAAACAACCTCACAAACATCGAGACTTGCAAGAAATTTTTTTCGCAACTATTTAAAAAATATTATATTTTAAAAAGAAAATGGCAAAATATTTTCAATATGATAAATGAAAATTTTTACAAAAATCTAAATTGAAAAAATATTTTACTTAATTTTTTTACTTTCTAAAGCACCAAGCGAACAAGCCTTTATAATAGTTCTCAACATTGGTTGTCTTACGCGTTTTTGTCATGTAGAATATATAATAATATGTATTATGAAACCTAATAAAAAAGAGCCAATAAAATTTAACCATATTAAGAAAGTTTACTATTTAAAGTTTACCATTTTTAACCAGTTTACTTTATGTACAATGTATAAATAAAAAAAAACCACCTAAAAAAAGAATTTACCTTGTACTGAATTCGAAAAACACTTACAAAATAATTTTATTTAATTTTCATAATAAATAAATTGAATATCGAATAAGAAGCTTTAAGACAATTTGCAATTAAAACTTTTTTAAATTATAAAATTATTTTAAAAGTATTTAAAAATTAATTTTAAAAATATAATAATAAATATTAAATTTATATGAATCCTGATATTTTACTTTAGTAAAACTATTACTACACAGTAAGGAGGGAGGGGGGGGTAGTGGGAGGAGGATGATTTTAATCACAGTTCATATTCCATTTCGATCACTTTTTTTTAGTCGTGATAGTTATTTTCAAATTCAGATGAACTCATTCGTAATTAGGAGTGCTTATACTGTCGGTTAGATGATGGTTTTTCTTCAAAACAGAAAAGTAATCCCTTAGATTATAAAATAAAATGATGGAAAATAATATTAAATAGCAGTGAAAAACATGTGCACATAGTTAAAAAATATCCTAAAATACTCAATAAGAAAAAAGTCCCGCCATAGCCCGATTGTTGATAAGACTATGCTGAAGAGGTTGCAATGGACTGGACACTTAATCCGTATAGGTGAGAAAGATCCTGCCCAGAAAGTCTACTGTGGCTTAAATTATGGTCCCAAAGGACGAGGTAGAGTGACGGCATAAGTCAGGATGCCAAAAACAAGCTGGGAGTATCGAACTGGTTTTTTATGATTCAGCAGGCATATAAATAAAAACGAATTTATTTTAAATAAGTTATCAATGGTTTAGCAAATGACACTTGGAAGCTTCAACCATAACAATCACCCTATCGTACATAAATATAAAGAATGAGAGACTGTAACGGTTAACTGTAAGCACTATACTCGCATAATAAGGACTTTTTCTAACCTGCAAGCCACACAACATGACAAATTTTCGCTTTATCAGGTTTATAAGCTTAAATCCGCTGTTTTTTAGTCAAAAAAATGTTTTTTTTCATAGAAGGCAAAAACAAATTTATTCAAGGTACTTGCCCTCGCTAGCTATATATTTTTCCCATCGCTCGGGCAATTTGTGGATACCACACCAAAAAAATTCCTTCTCTTACGAGGCAAACCACTCATCAAGCCATTTTCAGACGTCTTCGTAAGAAATCGAAGTGCTGCTCAGCGACCGCGTGGCCCATCGACGAAAACAGGTGGTTGTTGGAAGAGGCCAGGTTTGGTGAATAAGCGCGGTGGGGTAGCATCTCCCAGTTGAGTGTCTCCAAGTAGTTTCGGATCATTTTTGACGTGTGCGATGGTGCGTTGTCGTGTATTAAAATCAGCTTGTCATGTCTTTGCTGAGAATCCGTCGTTTTCTCACGCAGAACACAGTGAAATTTGATCAGTTGTTGGTGGTATCGGTGAGCATTGACAGTTTCACCAGGTTTCAACATCTCATAGTAGACGATACCCTGCTGATCCCACCAAACGCACAGCACCCTCTTCCGTCCGAAGCGATTTGGTTTTGGGGAAGATGTTGATGGTTGGCCGGGATCAACCAACGATTTCTTGCGTTGAGGATTCTCAAAATATATCCTGCCATAATCCGATGCAGGAACTGCTTTCTTTTTGTCTGGCGAGCAAGATTTCGCATGTGTTTTGGCATCGCTCCATCTGCCTATCGTTCAATTCATGAGGCACCCATTTTCCGATCTTTTCAATCTTCCCCATGGCACGCAGACGCATGAAAATGGCTGGTTGCGCAACACGCAATTACCCAGCGAGCATTTTTTGCGATTGCGTATCGTCTTCGTCCAAAAGAGCCTGCAATTGATGTTCCTCAACCTTCCTAGGCTGATTTTCACGCTTCTTGTCCCACAAGTCAAAATAACCGTCTTTGAACTGACGAAACCAATCTCGGCACATTGATTCCGATAAAGCACTACCATCATAGACCTCCATAAGCATTCGATGCGATTGGGCAGCCGATTTCTTCAAATTGAAGCAGAAAAGCAGAGCTTCCCGCAGATGCTCTTTTTCTGGCATAAAACTAGACATGATTACCAAAGGAAAAATGTATGTTGTTGTACGAAATTGCTGACAACGTGCACTGATTAATGTTGACAGATGTCACACTCATAAAAAAAAAGTATGGCGTGCCCATGGTAGATTAATACGCTCACTCACGCCATCTATAACCAAACAGCGGATTTAAGCTCATACCCCTGCTATATCATAATATATGGTATACGAGTATTTTTTTATAATTTTCATACTAAAATTAATTTGAAAATTATACTATTTGGAATTAGGTAAAAAGTGCTTTTTCATCATGAAAATTCGAAATAAATACGATTAAATCAGCAGCAATTTGTTTTATAATAAAAACTATATACATCATATATGTAAAATGTTTTTATATATTATACATACGTATATGTGTATGTGAACAATCTTTAAAGTTTTTAATTTTTAAAGTAAAATAGTTAATTTTATAATTGAAAATTAGAAGTGATTATATTGTATAAGAACGTGCTCGTATTGCTTAGTGCTATTATACGATAATTTAGAGATTTTATTTTTTATTCTGTCACATTTGGTTTTTATATTGATTTTCTTAAAATTTAATTAATAAAATATTATTTCCAGTTTGTTTTTTTTTACTGCAAGAAGTAAAATTGCTATCAACTACTTAGTCGATATTACAGTGAACTAAAGGCTCGTAAGACTACCTCTCTTAGTCAAATAAGCTTTAGATCAAAATATTATCTGGATTATCTCCTCTAGTCTCGAAAAGAAAAGATTTAGTATTAGTATTAATTTTGTTATATGGCATAAACAACTCAAATTTGCTTAAATTATAAAATCTACTTTTTTTTAAATTATTCAATTTTTTTAATATTTACTTGTTGTTTTTTTTTTGTTGTTTCGTTTTTTTGGATCATTAAAAAAAAATTATTTATCAGAAAAGAAATTAACTTTAATGAAAGGTTAAAAAAAAAAATCATTAATAAAATGTGTTAAAAAGTGATTAAAAGTAATTCACCTTGGGCTCTTTTTCAATGCATTTCTTGTGTGCACATAGAAATAAAAATGATAATAGTAATAAATGCTAGCAAAAAAGTGGGCAGTCAAAAAAAGAGGGTGTGCGGAGACCAGATTAAAAATAGCGACGGAGATCTGTATGTGCATAAAGGCAAACACAGTAACACACGAATCAATCAATCACTCATACTGACTCGTATATATTGTAAAATTGTGCAACAAAACCGAAGACTCATTCTTGTGTGTACAATTGGGCTTTGGAAGCGATCAATTACACTGTGTCGAATGTGATGGCTCTTATTTATATAAATTGCAGCATCGTGAAATGTTTTCTTTTTACTTTTTCAATGATTTTTTTAAAAAATAAAACTTTTTTCTTATATTAAAACTTTACAAACTTTCAAAATAATCCTTACTATTCTAATATTTCTTATTATTCCTTACATTGACTTAAAAAAGAATATTGATTTTTATAACAATTTATTGACTGTTATGTATTTTTCTTTATAAAATTCTTTTATAAGAATATTGAAAATAGTTGAGAGACTTATAACTTAGATTGTCAAAAGCTAAAAATTAATGAGACTGGCCTGGCAGCACTGAGAACAATTTGGCAACACTGTGAACGATTTGGCAACACTGTGAACGAGATTTAGACGTGTACCAATGCATCATATGTGAGAATTTGTGTTTTTGTAGTGCATTACGAAAAATGGAGCCAAACAATTTGGAGCAACGATGTCCCATCAAATTTTGTATAAATCTTAAAAAATCCACAAGTTTTACTTACGAAAATTTACAATGAGCCTTTGGAGAATATTACTTATCAAGTTTTTGTTGGCATAAAGAATTTTTGGCGGGTCGAGAAGCGGTGGAAAATCTCGCTCAGGGAATCCTTCAACATAAAAAAAAAACAAGTGTGGGCTCTTATTAGATCTAACCATCGATTTACATTGAAGATCCTTGAAAGTGTCAGAAAACGGGTTCTTCACATTTGTGAACTGCATTAAATGTTTATATGTAAAGGGAATGGTCCAAACAGTACAAAATTGGGTCTTATATCCCAATTTCTGAAGGAGACAGACATCGAGGGATGTGTGATCACGTGCGAGATGCTACTCGGATAGCAAAAAAAAAGGCTTTTTTGTAACACGTTATTACAAGCTAAACAACTTAAAGCATAGATAAAGCGAGGAAAACTCTAGGTCCATCAATTCAAAAACACAATATCTACTGTTCGATGGTCATGCTGTGTATCGGATGGCATCAGACAAAAGAGATAAACTCCTGAAACCACTCGAAACCATCACTGGTAATCATTATCGACTGCAGCTTATTAGGTTAAATCAAACTTTGAAGTAATCCTGGCTTTGTTAATAATTAAAAAAAAAGCCTCAATTGGGGCATTGAAAACCATCAACTGATACACCAAAAACAACTACACCCTCGACGAGTAACTGCATGGTGCGGCATTTAGGCCGGCGACATTATTGGGACATATTTCTTTGAGAATGCTGGCGGCAATGCTGTGACAGTTACAGGTGACCGCTAACGAGACATAATGGAAAACTTTTTTTTACCCAAATTAAATCAATTCGATCTATAGAATATGTAGTTCTAACAAGACGGTGCCACATCACACAAAAGTCGTGCTACGGCAGAAATTTTTCCCGGCCGAATAATGTCAAAAAATGGTGACATCGACTGGCCTCCAAGGTCCCCTGATTTTAACCCTCCCGATTTCTTCGTATAAAGGTATTTTAAGGAGAAGGTATACACTAACAAACCAACCACAACCTCGCTGCTTAAGGACAACATTCAAAACGGAATTACAGAAATAACACCACAAGAATTACAGAAATATTAAAAATTATATTTCATTTAAAAGTTATTACAGAAAAACTTCGATCTGTAAACATAAAATGCACCCTGTACTATCCGAGCTGTCTTTTAAACGTTCACGTTAGAGGAGTTCAACAAAATGCCTGTGGTGACATTTGATTTTGTTTCTTTGTTGTTTCATTTAATTCTTTATGCTAATGCCATCTACGTGTATTATTGATACTTTCCGGTAGGGGGTTACTTCTGAAAGAACGATCAAACATGAATCAATATCACAAGTGCTTTCGGGTTTTAGCGAACCCGCGGTCCTAAGTCGGCCTAGCAGTGCCTGGAATTTACAAGATATCTTATTGTATCTCTCTGAGTAGGACAAAAACAATTTTGGAAAGGGTTCGCTCGCGTTTGTTTTGGAAATTTCGATGTCATAAATGAGCCCCGTTCTAGGTGGCCAATTACCAAAAAAAAGTAATGAAATTCTTGAAAAAATTTAGCAACACCGGCATGTCAGCAGTTATGACATACGAGTAGCTTATGAATTAAACATTCATTATCAAAATGTTTTAAACTATTTGCGAAAGATTTTTGGTGTCTCATGAATTGAGTATGAAAAACAAGTTCGGCTGCTGAAGCACAATGAAATCGAGCCATTTTTAAAGCGAATCATATTCGGCAATAAAAAAAAATGGTGGGTAAAATATGAAAATATCGTTCGAAAAAGATCATGGAAAAAGCTAGATGGATGATCACAAGTAATTTCAAAGCCAGGATTGACGGTCAATAAGGGGGACATGCAAAAAATTAAGAGAGCTTGTCTGGAAAGATTTTATACATCCACCATATATCCCAAATATATCACGCTTAGACTACTACTTGTTGAGATCTCTGCAGAACTCTCTTAATAGAAACAGGTTGGCTTCAAGAGATACCTGTAAAAACAACTCGATTCAGCTTTTCAGCCAGAAACCACAGAAGTTCTATACTGATGGAATCATTGCTATGCCCTAAAAATGGCTAAACATTATCAATAATAATCAACCATATTTGGATTGAGTACACGTAAATTAATTTTATCACTCTCATTGAAGCGTCTCTATTTTGCTCGAAAAACGCCATGAACTTTTTCGATTTTTTGTGGTCTCAAAAACAAATAAGCTTCTATAAACTCGACGGCATTTTGAGTCTTACATTTACCCTGAACATTCTATCTGTACTATCAATGAAAGATCAGTTCAAAAATTCAAATACATATACCCTTAATAGGTGCTGGATTTTTATAGATAGCCCCTTTTTGATCCAATCTGGAAACTATTCACTGTTATAGAAACTAAATTAACATTTCTAAGATAAACTATCCTTTTTAGCTTGAAAAAAATTTAAAAAAATTAAATAAAATTAGTCTTATATTTTTGGGAACTTTTTTTAAACATTTTCAATTAAAATTTTATTTTCTCAACCAAGTTTTCTTAAAGTATTTTCTTTTGTTTCATTTTAAATTTCTAGTAAAAATTTATTATAAAAATAATTAGGTTATAATTTTGTTAAAAGAAATCTTTATTTACTTTTAACAAAATTATAACTTAAATATTTTTATTTTTCCACATTTTTTTGCTGGCAAAAAATTTTCAAAATTATTTTTAATTTTAGCTAAAATTTTAGAATTTTTTTTGTAATTAATTTTTTTTTAAAATATTAACTATTTATTTTTCATTAATTTTTCCTTCCAGACAAATGTTCTGAACTTACTATATGAGGTCTGTTCTAAAAGTATCGCGAATTTTGAATTTCCGCGGGTTACGTATATTCGATTTTCGATTTTTTGTGGCGTTATGTTGGTACTCATATCTCTCACTTATGCCAACAGGTTCGGCTATTTTGAAATTTCAGTTAATTTTTGACAGCTGCTTTACTTGCACGTGTTTTGGCTCGTCTTCGATTTTTGCCCAATCCAAAAAATCGATCAAAGAATCTGTATTAAATTTTGTGTGAAAAACAAAATTAATTACGCAGACGCATTCCGAATATTGACTGTGGCATATGATGAAGCTACCTTGGACTGAAGCAACGTTTATAGGTGGTACAAAATGTTCTCAATTAATTACAAATTGTTTTAATTGAAAATACGAAATTATTTGCGTTAATATTTTCGATCAAAAACAGCATCGCATTAACTCTATCCGCGACGACCCAAATTTGCTCCAGAGGATCATAACTGGTGACGAATCATGGCTTTATGGTTATGACGTGGAAAACAAAGCTCAATCATCCCAATGGAAGGTGCCACACGAGCCAAGACCGAAAAAAGCGCGCCAAGTTCGGTCGAATGTGAAGGTTTTTCTTACAGTTTTCTTTGATTCCAGGGGCGTGATGAATTCTTGCCACAGGGTAGAACAGTCAATAAGAAATGTTACCTGTAAGTTATGCGAAAGTTGCGCGAAGCAATCCGCCAGAAACGCCCGGATTTGTGGAAGAACAAAAAATTGCCTTTTGCACCATGATAACGCATCGTTGCTTGTGCGCGAATTTTCTTGTTCCTGAAACTGTAGAGCCCCATGAAAGGACGACGCTACGCTACGATTGAAGAGATAAAGGTCACAAAAATGATTTTTTGAAGTGCTTCGAGGATTGGAAAAAAGTGTATAATATCTGGTGGGGATTACTTTGAAGGGGACAAAATGAATAAATAAATAATTTTTGAAAAAACACAAAATTCGCGAAAATACTTTTTGAACAGACCTCGTATACCACAAAGTGCTTTCTATATAATATCCTACTAAGGCCAATATAAACTTATTTGTTATTTATTTAAAAAAGTAATATTATTCGTCTAAATAATAATGTATTGCATTTCATATATAATTTCAACATAATAATGTAAAATATGGTATGTCAAGTACGTTTTATATATTGTTTTAGTATTTAATAAAATTAATATGTATCAAGTACGAGTATAGTTATGACTAAACAAAAAAAAAACATTTAAAGCAAAGAAATAAAAACTTATCTGGAAAATATGAAAACTTTAACATATGTTCTGCTAATATTAAATAGAAGAAGAGAAAAAATTAAAATTGATATTTTTCTATTTCCGTTTAACAAATTTTATTTGATTATTCTACATCATTTATTTTTAATGAGCTTTTTATCACAGAAATATTGTAAATACCATATTTGAGTGAATTTTTGCGAATAATACAATATAAATAATTTTTCTAATACGAATTATTCATTTCTATTTATTTCGGCCAAATGAAATTCAATTATTTGAATTATATTCAAATAATTTATACTGAAAATCAACGATAAGGAAAATTTATTTGATACCAATTTTGTTTTTATTTCAATTTGTGTCCAAAGTTTTTTATTAGTAAAAATGATTCCTTTTACAATAATTGACATAAAAAATGATTTTTTTTTTTACAAAAACGATCATGAAAAATATTGTAACAATAAACGTCTTTCCTTTATATATAATTATAATACGTAGTAATTTCTAATTATCACTTATTCTAAATGAAACAAAAATATTCCGATTATATTTTGATTAAATCTGGTATCCTTCAGAGCAGTTATTTTAACATTCGGACTTAATATCCAAAATTCTACAGGAAACCATTTTAAAATGCCAAGACTGGTTTACGAAATAGACAGTAAAGGTTAATGAGGGAAAAAGTGAACATGTTACTTTTACCCTCTGCCGTGTATCTTCTATTAAAATACTCCGTAACTGAGAGAATATTGCGACTTTCCTGTATATGAGATTTGGCAAAAAACTGAGAGAATATTGCGACTTTCCTACAAATATAGCTTGTAGGTTAGTCCCGCCTAGATGGGCAGTACCAATTTCAATCTTGTTCGGTAATTACATGAGCCCATAGAGAGTTATAAATAAAGTTGGGTGTCTTAGGGTATATTACGAAACATGTAACAGCAAAACTTGAAGTAACAATATGTGCCTTCAAATTTAGTGTTTAACTTTGTAAATAAGCTAGTTTTAGGTTACGTAAGTATGGGTAAAATTTTTGGATCAAGAACACAAATTGTTCGTTTGCAACATTGAAAGCTGATGAAAGTTTTGAGCGATGCCGGGGGCTCTTATAATTTCAGGAAAAATTCTTTTGTAAAAAAATGTATTTAAAATGTTCATAAATATGAGTTTTTCGCGTAACAGCTTGGACACTTGATCCTGTCCCTTGGCCATCTTCATCAATGAGTAGTTTAAACGGTAAAATGTTCGATTGTGTATGCGCAAAGTTGCTCGAAACGATATTTCGAGTATCAGAGTGAATGATGGGTATACGAGTAATTGGGAGGATAGTGTGAACGCATTAATGGATGAATTCTTTCCTGGGCACGGGGTGCCCTTTGAATGGGATAATATAGTTGGTTCGGTTTGAAGCACGAAAGTACGAAGTGCCCCAGGATTAGATGGCGTGACTGGTCAAATGATGAGGAGTGTTTGGCGGACTATTCCCGCTCATCTAAGTAGCCTGTACGGTGAATGGCTAGAGAGTGGTGTATTTCCGAGGTAATTGAAGGTAGGAGACGGGTTATCCTTCCCAAGTCTCCGGACGGGATACGAACCGACCCGTTTTTCCTATAGGCCGATATGCTTATTGCCAGTATTCGGCCAGGTCCTCGAGCGGATGATGATGGTACACCGGCCTAATGTGAAGTAGGCAGACTTCAATGTATCCTGGTCTCAGTATGGATTTACGAAAGGTAAACCGACTGAGGACGATTGAATGTGTGTAAGACGGTATGTTGCTGAGAGTGAGAGTAAGTACGTATGTGGTGTGTTTGTGAATTTCCGGAGTGCGTTCAACTGCCTGCGATGGAATGGCATTATTAAGCGGCTAGAGGAGGTTTCATGTAAAGAAGCTCGGGAATATGATGATTAATGGTCTCTTGGTGCGGTTGGAGGAGTCCGGTTGCAGTGTGATCGCACATGCGGATGACCTTCTACCTTTGATTAAGGGGGGTGGGGGGGGGGGAGTAGGTCTGCAGTAGACATAGCGGGAAGCCGCTGTATGCAAATGGTGTCTGAATAGGGAAATAGAATGGGAGTGAATGTTTCCAAAAGGAAAACTGTATGTATGTTGTTGAAGGGTTTTTTGGCGCCCAGTAGGCCGCCCAATATTCATTTATGGGTGGTTGGGATCCAAAACGCGTGGAAAGTACGGTACCATAGAGTAAAGGTTGGAGAAAGGCTGAACTTTTGGCCTCACTTGCAACATCCAAGGGGGCGCGTGTCCGGTTTGGTTGGCATGCTGGTACGAGTATTTCGCAAAGAATGGGGACTTCGATCCAGAATGGTGACAGTCCTGTACAAGAGTGTGTTTGTTCCGTATGCATTGTATGCATCGTGTGTGTGGGCTGACATTATGCGCCAGCAGCATCGAAGGGTGGGCATAAATTCAGTTCAGAGTCTGACTTTTTTATGCATGCTTGCATGTATGTAAAACCGTATCAACCGAGGCGATGCAAACTCTCATGGGAGAACTTCCATGGGACCTGGAGATGCTGCGTGGAAGCATCCACTATCGCCTGCGGCGGGGCATCTCGCTTGCTGGTTGTCCGATAACGAATGAAGAGGTTCAGGATCTCAGTCCACACCATCGGCGTACACTGCTCCTGAACAGAATGTATGAAATTTGGCAACGTCGATGGGATGAGAGTGTGAATGGCAGATGGACGCACATGTTCATTTCGGATGTGTGCTTTACATCTGCCTATGGACTTGAATTTGGTCTGTACCTTGGGTATTAACTCACGAGACACGGCAGTATGAATGGGTTCCTGCGCAGACGTAATCTAGCTACGGAGGCTAGATGCCCTTGTGGGGCGGCGGAGGAGAGTGCCAAGCACCTTCTCATTTAGTGTGGCCTATACGGGGATGCGTGACTTAAGTGCAGGTGGAATCGTGTTAAATGATGAGGGTATGGATGTGAGTGGTGTGTTGGGTGTAAGAGAGAGGCATGAATGCCTTAACAGATTTGCCGTGCTACTATTTGAGAGGAGAGCGAGAATGGTGCGTGAATGAATGTGTGAATGACACGCAGGGTGGCTACAATCGGATGAACGACCAAGGTCGATTCCGGTTGTACTTTCGGGACTTGGTGAACCCGCGTACCTGAGCTGGCTTAGCGGTGTCTAGGAATTTACAAGATTCCTGGCCGTAGCTCAATGAGCAGAGTACAAACCGAAGTACTCTTAAAACAAAAATTTGTACTACGGGAATCGGGGTACCCCATAGTGTTAAAACACACTGTGCCCGACAATGGTGAGGCGCCTTAGGCAGGAACGTAGTATCTGTGGTTAATACCCATATTATCTGTACGGTCTCCGTATCGCAGGTGGGAGGTAACTGGCAGCAACTTGCAATTTTCTCGGGCACTGTCACTGCTTATACCAGTAGAGGCTTACGAAGGATGGTCAACTGAATTTCCTTAAAGGGGATAATATTGATGTATTAAAATTAAAAAAAATTATTTAAAAAAGAACAATTCCATTACTTTTCTGATACTTTTCATAATATCGAAAAAACTAGCATCTAGAATCCTAGACTTCATACGACAATTACTTATACATAAACCCTACCTTCTTAAAATAATAACAAACTAGACTAGAACCTATTATTTTTCATAATAGTTTATTTGTTCGTTATCATTTCAAATAACATCAGTACTAAAATATATATTCTAACCGTCACGACACTAAAAGTCATTTGACAACAAACAATAACAGAATAGGTAAGCAAATTAGAGAAGAAAGGAAAGAAAAGTGTTTTTTTGGGAATTAGCGTAGGACCAAGCCTTAGTGGGTGATTTGAACCCATGAACCCTTGGATGGTAGTACACCTCAATAACACAAGTCTGCTATCGGGTCGGGTATTTTTCATAATAATTTACTATTTAATCAATATCGAATATCAAAACTAATGGCAACCTGTCAACATCATAGAAATAATAAGTGATTTGAACAAAAAACCGTATTTTTTTAAATTTATTTTGAAATTTAAAAAATTCGAGAATATTTCAAATAAAATTTTACTAGAAATCAAAAAAAAAGAAAACTACTCTGGAAAAAACCAAGGATAAGAAAATCTTACATTTTAACCAAAACAGGCAAATCTGTACGGATAGTAAGACAAATATAAATTCTAGGAGTGTGTTTACATCAGCACTTACCAGAATTACTATTTAGATAGAACATTTCCTTATAATACACTTATATTGTATATATACTTATACATACATAATAATAGATACTCTATTAACTTTTCCACTTTAATAGAACCTTCCGAGAAGCATACATAATAGTATGTCATTTAACAAAATGTCACTTGACACATTAAATATTGAATAAATAATAAGCGTGCATATTTTTTAAGGATTTCACAAATATTGTAATAAATTCAACGTAAAAGCTAAGTAAAAAATATACCATAATAAAATTTTTTAACCATTTATATTAAAATTCGTCTAAAAAACCAAAACGGCTTGGTTGGATATTTTTTCAAAATTTCGTAATTGTTTCTTCAGAAATTCAAATTATTTCCGTGCACATTTTTATTGAAATTTATCTAAAGTTTTTAATAATTGTTATTTGTTTAAAAAGTGAAAAAATGTTGTTAAAAATCGAAAGTGCCGAATAACGAAACTGATCTGACAATATAGAAATTGCCCAAGAAAATCTCACCGAGCAATAAGATTTCCAAATTTATTTATATCGATACAAGAGAAAAATTTGTATAGCAGTTTTATAAGCTCGTAAAAAAAATCTTGCAAAATAAATATTTTAACAAAATACGCTGAATAAGGATCTAGTGCAGTAATAGATTTTTGAGCGGAAGAGAAGATACATGTTAGTCTGGATTGTAAGAAAATTGTTCATTTTTTTTGCTTCAATGGTAATACAAAATAAAACACTTTAAATTGATATATTCTTTTTTAAAGGTCATTTGTACTGAAACGGTAATTTTTACCTAAGTTCATTTATCGATTGCAAAGAGTGACCCCTGCTTAGTCACAAGCTGGATTCGAACACAAGACAACTGCCGCATATTAAACCAGTGGTTACCAAAAATCAGGGCAGCACTAAAAAAAAAAGATATTTAACTTCAATATAATTCTACAACGCGATGATAATGAGATAATATGTTGATTAAGAAAATCCTTAAATAAAGGATTGTTCATTTTAATTTTCAAAAAGTGAAGATTTGTCATTTAACAGTTGTCGAAATAAATACGAGGTCTCTTCAAAAAGTATCGTACATTTTGAATTTCCGCGGGTTCCGTATATTCAATTTTAGATTTTTTTTATGGCGTTATGTTGGTAGTCATATCACTCACTTATGCCGATAAATTCGGCCATTTTGAATGTTCAGTTAATTTTTGGCAGCTGCTTTGCTTGCACGTGTTTTGGCTCGTCTTCGATTTCTGCCAATTCCAGAAAATGGATCAAAGAATCTGTATCAAATTTTGTGTGAAAAACATAATTAATTGCGCGGACACATTCCGAATGTTGACTGTGGCATATGGTGAAGCTACTTTGGACCGAAGCAACGTTTATCGGTGGTACAAAATATTCTCAGAGGGCCGAGCACGTCAACAACAGACAAAACATTGATGAAGTGAAGAAAATAGTATTGGCTAATCATCGAATCACCGTTAGAGAAGTTGGCTCGTGCCATTCGATTTTTACCAATGATTTGGACGTGAGACAGGTCGCCGCGAAATTCGTACCAAAATTGCTCAATTTCGAACAAAAACAGCATCGCATTAACATCTGTCCGCGACGACCCAAATTTGCTCTAGAGGGTCATAACTGATGACGAATCATAGGATTATGGTTATGAAGTAGAAACCAAAGCTCAATCATCCCAATGAAAGCTGCTGCACGAGTCAAGACCGAAAAAAGCGCGCCAAGTTCGGTCGAATCTGAAGGTTTTGCTTACAGTTTTCTTCGATTCCAGGGGCGTGATGAA
Source organism: Atherix ibis (assembly GCA_958298945.1). Taxonomy (NCBI): domain Eukaryota; kingdom Metazoa; phylum Arthropoda; class Insecta; order Diptera; family Athericidae; genus Atherix; species Atherix ibis. The sequence goes on from OY282610.1 coordinate 41,281,064, forward strand.
TTCTTGCCACAGGGTAGAACAGTTAATAAGAAATATTACCTGCAAGTTATGCGAAAGTTGCACGAAGCAATCCGCCAGAAACGCGCGGATTTGTGGAAGAACAAAAATTTGTTTTTGCACCATGATAACGCCCCTGCTCACGCATCGTTGCTTGTGCTCGAATTTTTGGCCAAAAGTAATACACTGATAAGACCGCAGCCACCGTATTCCCCAGATCTGGCCCCCTGTGACTTTTTCTTTTTCCCGAAACAGATTCTCTGATCCATTTTTTGGAATTGGCAAAAATCGAAGACGAGCGTGCAAGCAAAGCAGCTGTCAAAAATTAACTGAATATTCAAAATGGCCGAACTTGTCGGCATAAATGAGGGACATGAGTACGAACATAACGCCACAAAAAAATCGAACATCGAATATACGTAACCCGCGGAAATTCAAAATTCCCGATAATTTTTGAACAGACCTCGTATATTATTTAAGATAAGATTAATTTTCTATTCAGAACTTCTTATAAAATGTGTCGCCACTTTAGAAGGACATCGAGATCGTTATAATGAGGCTCATTTCTTTACTGGTAGATGTGTCAAAAAACAAGATTACCCTTTATGAAGCTCTTAAAATCTACAAATGACTTTCGAGAAGCCATTGTATCCAAGAAAAGTGTCTGACTGGTGTTCATTTTGGTCTGAAAGTAACATTGGCTAATATTCTTTTCAAAATTAGTTTTGATCTTTAGTTAATGATTTTAATTTAAACCATATGTGATATTAACAAAACAATACCACAATGTTTATATAATCACTAAAAAAAATTCATTAAAATTTTCAGAACTTCTTACAAAATGTGTAGCCACATTTTACACTTTAAAAGAACATCAATGTCGTTATAATGAGGCTCATTTCTTTACTGGTAGATGTGTCAAAAAACAAGATTACCCTTTATGAAGCTCTTAAAATCTACAACTGACTTTCGAGAAGCCATTGTATCCTAGAAAAGTGTCTGACTGGTGTTCATTTTGGTTTCAAAGTATTATTGGCTAATATTCCTTTCAAAATGAGGAAGGAGAGTTTGTTATCTTCATGATAACCAACTTGTTTTGATCTTTAGTTAATAATTTTAATTTAAACCATATGTGGTTTTAACAAAACAGTACCACAATGTTTTATATAATCACTTAAAAAAATGCATTAAAATTATCAGAACTTCTTACAAAATGTGTAGCCACATTTCACACTTTAAAAGGACATCAAGGTCGTCATAATGAGGCTCATTTCTTTACTGGTAGATGCGTCAAAAAACAAGATTACCCTTTATGAAGCTCTTAAAATCTACAACTGACTTTCGAGAAGCCATTGTATCCGAGAAAAGTGACTGTCTGGTGTGCATTTTGGTTTCAAAGTATTATTGGCTAATATTTCTTTCAAAATGAGGAAGGAGAGTTTGTTATCTTCATGATAACCAACTTGTTTTGATCTTTAGTTAATAATTTTAATTTAAACCATATGTGATGTTAACAAAACAATACCACAATCTACGACATTTTTTTTGCTTTGTTGCGTAAATTTCTTCGCAAAAAGCCTTATTTCAAAATTGTGTAATATCAATTGGCTTCCAAGATTATACGATTTGACGCCCTGGAATGTTTTGTAGACAACTTTTAAACTTTAGAGCATTGAAAAACCAATTACAGCCACAAATGTGCCCAAAAAATAAACATCAAAAATTACCTCAAAAGGATCAAGTCCTGCAAGAAGTTCCGCGATAGTTCTATGGATAATATTTTAATATATTTTATATTTAATGGCATAGTTTTTTAATAAAAGTATTTTATTTGAATTAACTTTTCAAGGTACAAACTGGATAAATCTTTTACTAATAATAAAAATATTCTTAAATTATATTTTTAGTTTATTCTTGGCTACCCTTGAAACATAGTACATACTTAGTTGCAAATTATTGTATATTACCAGAAATAATGAAAGCAAACGCTGAGTAATAATCTGTTATGTCATGTACGACTTGGAGTAGAAAATTATCGATCGATTTGTAACTAAACGATAGTAATTAAGATACTACAAAAAAATAAAAGAACAAAAATAAACACCTACGAGCATATGGATAAAAGTATGTCCATACAAACTCATTTGCACCTTATTGATATGAGCGCTAGCCTGAAAATTAGTAGTGAAAGTGCGAAATAATGGAACTGCATCCATCTTATAAGACTAGTCCGCGATAGATTTGAGACAGAGCCTCCATCTAGAGTAGTAACTTAAATTAATTCTTATTGGTATTCATGTAGGTCCATTTATATACATATGTGTACAAGTGGTAAATAGTCTAATAATCGGGCCGGTATGCACGTTATATGGACAGCTATACGGGCTGGTAATCGGTCAACTGTAGCACTTGTATTTTAACTTGATTTGTGTTATGCACGCAACCAGTGTGAATAGATGTGATAGGTAGTGTGGAGAGAGGGTGTTATTTTCGTATGGTCTTATTTTGAAACCAATCAATTGCATATTTGCATAATATGTGCAAGTCTGTAAGTGAATACTTGAGTGGGGGGGCAATCCCATAAAGCTTCTACTGCACCTACTGCAACTAATGCACCTGTATCAAGGCTCTCTGTTTCCTCTTGTAATAAGCCCCCCTCCCCTCCCCGGTACAATAACTGAACACATAACGTGCATGGTCGAAAGACAAATCCATCGAAACGGGTATTCGCGTAAACATTCAACATTTCCATACTCGTAATTTAGGTTGCACTCTACAGATCGTCATCATCATTGTTCGAGAGTAACCGCAATTGTGCAATGAGATCAGAGACGCATTAATATGCGAGTGCATCGTATTTGTACAGATAAAATGTCTCCAATTCACCCAAGTAAACGATTGCCAATTCAATGACATGCGACTGTTATGGAAGACCTTTCAAATGGCATTCGAAATTCTATAATCGATTCGATGAAAAATGCGCAAAAAAAAAAATAATCATCATATTACAATAATATGAATATACCATTTATCAACCAATTATGGTAGTATATACTTGCAATCATATTTAATTTAATCGATTTTAAATTGAAAGAAAAATAATACTTTTTAATAAATGTACACACATTAAGAGCTAAAAAAAAAAAGAATTTTTATATAGAAAGATTTAACAATCTAACTTGACTTATACTGCGACGATTATGCGATTATTTTAATATTCAATTGGAAATCTTGGTAAATTCATTATCATATATAAAAACTAACAAAATAAATGCATATTTAAGTGTACGTAATTTTAAGAGTCATTAACAAAAATTGTTCAGTTTCAAATATGAAAAAAAATCTTTATTAAATGATTTGATAATAAAAAAAAAAATTTCGAATATGCTTCATATTGCAAAAGTAATTTGGAAAAAATTTTAAAAATGCTTGATAGATGCATCAAACAATAATTTTTATACAATAAAATAATTATTACAAATAATTTAATTTATTCATTTTTATTTCAAATAATAAAAGTTCTAAAATTCTTGGATAAAAAATTGAAGTGATGATTTTTTTTAAGTTGGAAATCTTAGTTTTCTAATAAACAAAAACTTTTATGAAAAAATAACAATATTCACATATTATTTATTTCATTTTGAATACATAGAAATCAAATAACATACTAACAAAATAAACGAATCGGCTGTTTGGTTATAGATGGCGTGAGTGAGCGTATTAAGCTACCATGGGCACGCCATACTTTTTTTTATGAGTTTGACATCTGTCAACATTAATCAGTGCACATTATCAGCAATTTCGTACAACAACATACATTTTTCCTTTGGTAATCATGTCTAGTTTTGTGCCAGAAAAAGAGCATATGCGGGAAGCTCTGCTTTTCTGCTTCAATTTGAAGAAATCGGCTGCCCAATCGCATCGAATGCTTATGGAGGCCTATGGTGATAGTGCTTTATCGGAAACAACGTGCCGAGATTGATTTCGTCAGTTCATAGACGGCAATTTTGACTTGTGGGTCAAGAAGCGTGAAAATCGGCCTAGGAAAATTGAGGACCATCAATTGCAGGCTCTTTTGGACGAAGACGGAGATAGGCAAATGGAGCGACGCTAAAACACACGCGAAATCTTGCTCCCCAGACAAAAAGGAAAGTCGTGCCTACATCGGATTGCGACAGGCGATGAAAAGTGGATAGATTGCGAGAATCCTAAACGCAAGAAATCGTCGGTTGATCCCGGCCAACCATCAACATCCCGGCCAACTCCGTTTGAAGCGATTTGGTTTTGGGGAAGATGTTGATGGTTGGCCGGGATCAACCCATGATTCTTTGGTGGGATCAGCAGGGTATCGTCTACTATAAGATGTTGAAACCTGATGAAAGTGTCAATGCCCACCACTACCACCAACAACTGATTATATTGCACCGTGCTCTGCGTGAGAAAAGGACGAATTATCAACAAAGACATGACAAGCTGATTTTCCTCCACGACAACGCACTATCGCACACGTCAAAAATTGTCCGAAACTACTTAGAGACACTCAACTAGGAGGTGCTACCCCACCTCGCTTATTCACGAGATCTGGCCCCTTCCGACTACCATCTGTTTTCGTCGATGGGGCACGTGCTCGCTGAACAGCACTTCGATTCTTACGAAGACGTCCGAAAATGGCTTGATGAGTGGTTTGCCTCGAAAGAGAGGAGGAATGTTTTTAGCGTGGTATCCACAAATTGCCCGAGAGATGGGAAAAATTTGTAGCTAGCGAGGGCAACTACTTTGCATAAATTTGGTTTTGCTTTCTATGCAGCAACGGATTCAAGCTTATACAACTGGTAAATCTGCTATTCCACGGATTTTCTATAAAAAAAAAGCTCCTAGCTACAACCTAGTAACAGCTCCTATTATTTTGAAATAATTTTTCAGAAAAACCTTATTTAGTCCTAATTATATAACATACATTTTTCTAACTCAGTACATAAAAATCCAGGTAAATTTGAGTTTAAACTCATTGAAAGTTTCTGTTTTGCGTTCAAATTTTACTTATTTTTACGTGAATAGCAGCAACATTCATTTTTTTTTGGTGAAAATCTTCGACAAGACAACTGATGATGAGTTATATTCTCTAAAAGAATCCAACTTTCAGTAATAATACAAATTAAAATAAAATTAAAAACTATCAAAAAATTAAAAGACATTTTTTTTTCTAATGCATAATGACAAAATATCTTTCTTTTCATTTATGCTCTTTATATCGAATAATGGTCCTATAATAAGCAAGCAGGAAAATCCTGATTAAAGGGACAATATTAATATATTTTTTGTATTAAGCATTTCCATTTTTATTATATTTATTAATTATGGTTTTTATATAAAATTTATATCGGACTTTAATGCCGTATCAAACAGGCACTTTAAATTTTTTTTCTTTATAATACGAATACCATCAAGGGAATATTGGCTTCCGAAGGGCTTTGAGCTGGTTCATCTTTTATACTCCAGGATCTTTTGCGCTTAACATTGTTGTCGACAACCCATTTCTCGTCCCCAGTAATGAGTCATTTTCTTGGCGTTTGAAAAGCAAATCACAAACGTCAATGCGACGACACAAATTTTTTCCGTAAAAAGATGAGGAACCCATATGTCGAGCTTTGAGATTAAACCTAGTCGTTTCAAATGATCATGAACGGTCGTATTCGATAAATTAAATGTCTCACCGATTTCACGCCTTTATTGTGTCTTCATCAGCTTCAACTGGCCTTCCAGAATATGGTGCATCTTCGAGATCAAAATTTCCGGATCGAAATTTTGCAAAACCGTTTTGGCACTGGTGCTCACTTAATACATCTTTTCCATTCACTTCGGATAATTTTTTTCTTGCTTGAACAACAAGCAAAAAAAAAAGTAAAATATGCCGAAAATGCTGCTTTTCACTTTCAATATTTAAAAAGGTATCAACCAAAAACTATTTTACAGAATCAATCGAGCAATCTTTGCTGTTAAAATACATATAATTAAGCGGCTTAAGAGTACAGTTGGTTGTGAAAAAATACAATTAAGTCTTCTGTTTGAAACAACGAAATTACTTTTCGGACAACCCAATACATTATGTTAGAGTTCGTTTTATTGATGAAATGATAGGCTATGCTTTTCGTATAATACCAATGGGGGGAATATATTAATTGTTTTGTTTTCGTGGTTTCCTATTCTCAATTAAGTCTGTTATAAACGCATCATCTGCCAACATTTTTAACCCTTAAGATTACTATTTTCTTTAAACTTACAAAATTGTGAACATGATAATGACCAACTGCTCGAAGTAGAGTAGAAAGCAACAGGGTTACTGGAGCAACTTTGGCCGAAGAGTCGAAAGATTCGATTGACAGTACTAACGGTCATAAATCTAGTAGCAGGTGAGTTATTTAATGACAGAAATAATAAAAAAAACTATGCAATAGTTCGAGAACTACTACGTATACGAGGGTCGTTCAATAAGTCCTTAGAAAAAGATGGAAAAAAACTGTTTTTAAAAAAAAAAAATTTATTTTTCAACCTTATCACCTAAGCTCTATACACTTTTCCAACCGTTTTTCCAAAATTTTTATCCCGTCCAAAAAATAGGATTTCGGAAGTTCTGCAAACTACTCATCCGTTTGAGCAATGATGTCCTCGTTGGAAGTGAACCGTCGTCCGCCAAGCCATTTCTTCAGATTGGGGAAAAGAAAATAGTCACTCGGGGCCAAATCTGGTGAATAAGCGGGATGCTGCAACAATTCCATTCTCAATTCCACAATTTTGGCAATGGAAACAGCACAGGTGTGCACACGCGCATTGTCCTGATGCAAGAGGATTTTTTTCTTCTTCAGATGGGGGCGTTTCTCTTTGATTTCCTTGCTCAACCGTTGCAATAACGATGCGTAATACGGTCCTGTTATTGTTTTTCCTTTTTCCAAGTAGTCGATAAAAATGATGCCCTGCGAATCCCAAAAGACCGTGGCCATCACCTTGCCGGCCGATGGCACAGTTTTTGCCTTCTTCGGAACCCGTTCACCCTTGAAAATCCACTGTGATGACTGCGGCGCCTATCTTGCCCGTTCACCCTTGAAAGGGATCCCGTTCACCCTTGAAACGCGACACCCATCTTGCCGAAATATTTTTCACAGACAATTTTTCATGCAAAATTTAAGCGACTGTACCTTGTGATATGCCCGTGGCCTCAACTAATTCGCGCACTTTAATTCGCCGATCGTTTAAAATCAGATCGTGGATTTTGTCGATGATTTCAGGAGTAGACACCTCAACTGGACGTCCTGAACGATGTTCATCTTTTGTGGATGAACGGCCACGTTTAAATTCATTCACCCAATTGTAAACCTTCGCAAACACAGGTGCAGATGTGCCATGAACTGCATCCAACTCGGCTTTGATTTCTTTCGGGCTTAAGCCTTTCAAATGGAGATGTTTGATGACAGCCCTAAACTCGCTTTTTTCCATTGTTATGCACAAATAAATGTCGTTAACTTTAATCGACGATAGAAATTGACCTACGCAATGGATCGAGCTGAAATTTTGACAGCTTTCCTGTCGATAATGCTACTTACAAAAAAAATCTTTACCGACACTACGAGCGCAATTTATTGGATTTTCTAAGGACTTATTGAACGAACCTCGTAATTACAATAGAATTATTTATCAATTATTACTGTAAATGAAATATTAACCCAACAATTCAAACAACCTCTTCCCTTATTCTAATCAAGAAATACACTTCTTAGAGCACGTTGAATTGTGTGAGCAAGTCCACGAATTTTTGCTCAAGCCGAAATCATAGCAAAAAGTGAAGATGAAAAATATAAAAATCGGTCGCAATTCGTTCCTATTGTTAGTTGAACGAAATAGAAATATTATTACAATAGGGGCGAAAGGAAGACAAACTACTACGCACACACATAAACAAACTTATTCTTAAAATGCACAATATCATAACCAGGCACTGCGATTATAAGCAATCTGTCGTGATATTCTGTTCAACTGAAACAATTAAATTACCTTCTGGAACTCGTGAAGGGTTACTTGGCAGTGATCGTATCCATGTGTAGGAGGAAAAGAAACCGCAATTACATAACTGCAATGAGGCAGAGAATGATAAAACACACTTGCACTCGACACCTTCGTTTCTCTTTCTTACTACCTAGTATTGCATATGCGTTTCGATTTTTGAAAATATACTTGTTGGACCAAAAGCTCCGCATGAATGGCGCTTACAACATCGCAGCAACAACGGTAGAAAGAAAGAAACAAACGAAAATATTGGGTTTATCACCCGTTCGCACACATTCAATCAAATCACATAAATTCGCACACCGTACAAATAATTTTTATTTCTTATAATTCGCATCGTTGACATGAAAGCAGAAAAATATAAGCCGAAGTATTTTTTAGGTTTTCAAATAATCAAAAGCATAAAAAGTAAGAAAACATTGGAGTGCATGTCTCTAACTTTTAAAGCCGTGTTTGAGTGGGAGACATGGACTGAACCTTAGTAAGGATCCGAAAGTTCTGCAGTCAACACGGCTTTATTACGACTGCAAATTTTTGGAAACGGGTCGTCCTATGAAAATTGGACGGCCTAAGATATTTTACAGCCAAAATATGGCTTGGGGTGTTGGGGGAGGGAGAAGAAAGGTCTGTGCACCGGCGATATACATGAAAACAGAACGGCTGACGATTTAAGTTTGCTTTCTAATTTTTCGTCCCCGTCGTAGTATTGTCACACATATCAAGTGTTTGGAGATGTGGCGGCATTGATGATATTAAAGTCGAAGGGTGGGGAGACAAGTGCGGATATGAGGTCACAATTGTGGATATGCGGATATGATCAGACCCATCACAATTGCGTTTAATTCGTCGAATCGGATGAGATTCTTGAACGATTTTACTTAACGTTACTAGTTCTTGTTGGAATTATGTTCGGTTTTTAAGGGCCATGTCCATGTCCATTCTAATCCTGACATCTAATAAGGTAAGGACTTTAGACCTTATCGTAATTAGTTTTAAATCAAGTATGAACATACTGGGTTGGTTTTGTTTGAATAGTTTTTAAGTCCTTTAAAATAAGTTTTGATATTGTTTTTATGCTGCAGCAATAACAGCAGTGTTGTCTAAGTTTTTATAGGGCATCCGATTTGTTTCGACGAAAGTCAGAATGGATTCAAAATGACTTTATTTATTTTAATAATTGGATATTAACTTTGGTTTTCTATCTTGGACTATGACAGTGTCGGCGATGATATTTGTGTTTTGCGGAACGAGTAAATTAAAAATATAAAGCCGAAAATATCGACGATTTTTATATATTAAATTAAAATTAAGCTACTGGATAATAATAAAATGACAAGAATAGTGCTTTGAAAGTTTGAATAAAAGCAATTAATTTAGAAAAAAAATTCTATTCAATATTGCAAATGACCGATAATCGAAAAGCCCCTAGAAAATATTACTGACACTGTACTATTCCGCTTGGTTAAGTACTTTTATTGAATAGTACGTCCAGCCTTGATGTTATCGTACCCATAGTTTCGATGGACTTGTACGTCTGTTCAATTTATTTTGTTAATATATTTTGCTGGTTGATTTTTTTTGACCTATCATATTTCCTGAATGTTATCTATCCGAAGCGCATTTAAACAAACAAATTCAGCTCTTTTTACGAGTATGTTTATACCCCGATATCACCGGTAATAATATGATTGCGGCTTCTACAGGATCTACCAATTAGAACTTTTTTTTTCAAATTTTAAATAAAACACAAACTTTGTAGAAAAATTCCATCATTCTCTATTGAAATATATTGTAAGGACTTTACCATTTATGAATAACTACGTTCACAGAGATTGATCCTTCGAGAATCAATTTTACGGCGGAATAATATATTGTTAAATTTTAAAAGAGAACTAAGAACAGAATTTATTATTTCTAGGGACTGCTATGATATGAGATATAGTATATATACCTTACCCAGAATTTTGTAGTTTTTATTTATTGTAGTAGACTGATTTCTGATGTCTGGCCAATGTGTGGAAAGAAATTTCGCCGCCCCATTGGTCCAGCCTGTTCATCGACGCAATGGTAAAATTTTTACATGTGTTTTGGTCAGTAGGTGCCACAAGATCCTATTTTCAAAACGAGTCTGGCTACTTCCGTATGCCTTTAAAATATAATACAAATATTAAAAACTTTCATGTACGAACAGTTAAAAAAAAAAGTACTATTATTATTTACAATTTTACAGAAATAATAATTCATATTTTCAATATGTAATTTTACAAGTACATAAATTATTATTATTGGAAAAACCATCATGAATATGAGCATATTTAGACGTACATATTTCAATTTGTATTCATACTCGAATTGATCTTATCCTTTCAAAAAATTTTTAGAATATTGTAAACATAGAAAACAATTATTAATAATATTATTAGTTTCCGTTAAATGCATTTCATTTATAAATGATGGATCTTTTCAATACAAACAACCACCAACTATTAGGAATAGACGATAACGACTAGCAACAAGGAAATTGTGTAAATATGGGGGCAGGTAGATTGTTAAATTTGCGTGCTAATCAACAATTCAATTTACTTTTAGAACAATTCTAGTTGATGATCGAAACTTTAACATTTTGATTCTTCATTTAGTAGAGCAGAAAAACCATTTAGAATCCTTGAATTTTTAATACAAAATAAAATTTAACATTTTTTTTAACATTTCCTTTAAATATTTTTTTTTTTTTGCCTAACACATATTTACAATTACACGATGTATTTTCTCTTCATATATTCTCATATTTTCGATAATATTCCTTAACTACCCTTTTTTCTAATGGATTGGCTAATCTTACAGGTATTTTCTTTGCTACTAACAATTAAGTATAAAATAAGAGTTGAATGCACGAAAGCAAATTTCCCAATTTGCATTTTTGACTGTTAATCATGTTCGCAAATTTCTAGTTTCTCTGTAAAATTTGTAAATAACATGCAAATCCTTAATGAAAAATTTCCATTAAAATACACATACACACACTTATACATACAACCAAATCGGAATAAATTACTTTCAAATTATCCCATGTATTTTGTTGAAAATTTATATTTGCATTTGCAATTTAAAGTGAATTGCATTACATAAAATGCATCTATTCTACAATATTTATGTTGTGATAAATTCTCAATTTTGGAAATTTTATATACTCTGCGAACATACACAAGGTAACATCCTGAATACTTTGATTAATATTGTATCATTTTTGAGATAAATAACAAATACTAGCATATGAATAATATTTTCCTGAATAACAACTTGTTAAAGTAAAACTTACCTCCTCGATATTATGCCCCAAAATATCTACTACTTTGCTTATTTTCCATAATTTTTTTTTAAATTTATATATTAGATCTTTACAAATACTATAAGCGAGAGTTGTAACTGCGGAGAGTCAAACCAGCACAACATTTTTTATAACGAGAAACAGTTTATTCACTTACCTACAAAGGACACTGTTACGGACATAAAAGCGGGCAGCGACAATTTTGCGTAGGATTTTTGAGAAAAGCAATTTGATCGGTCGGGGATTGAAAACCAACACCCACTATAAGTTATGGTACATAATTAATCTAACCTTTGAATAAGCTTTGAAAATTTCATCATTCTTCTTATTTCAAGCGTCGAGAGGTATAACTGGGGAAAGTCACTATAAAATATTCCTTTACAAATGTATCGGGATGTCGAGCATGAAACTTTTTATAGCGAGAGTCCAACAATCTTAGTTCTCCCTTACGTGTGAAGAGAGTTTTGAGGAGAAAATGAATATAAAAGTGGCCATCGACAATTTTGCGAAGCATTTTTAATTGTAGCTATTAGATTCGATGAAAATTGGGAAGGTTAGTAGAGTCTCAGAGTTCTAGTCCGTAGGTAGAAATGGATTTAAGTCAGTTGTAAGCTTTCGACGTGAGTCCAACAATCTTAGTAGTTATTTGTATTTTCTATTCGGTTCAAGTCTTTTTACTCTCTTGTGTTGATAACAGGCTAGCCATTTATGAAGATAAAGATCACACGGTATTTTTAAAGAATTATACTACCGTTAAAAAAACATTATTTACGACGTACACGTAGAGGAAAGCTTCGTCAACCAGCTTTAGAATTAGACGATATAGTTTTGCAAGCTATTGTAAGCAAAGAGGGGATTTTTATATTTTATTAATAAGCGTAAATTGCAGCAAGACTGTAAGCATATGAACGAAATATTGAAAATGTGGATATTATACAGGGTAGGGTAAAGAATATTATCCTAAGGAACGCCAACTGTTAGAAGGGATATTGAAGAGTACTGAAAAATTCTTAGCAACTTGACAAATCTGATTTTATGAGAGAAATAATTGTATTATAAGGTATTAAGTGCAGGGAAGGAATAATTTTAATTTACATAGTAAGCCAGTAGTTCAGACATCGTTAAATGCATAGAATATTTCTAGTAAAACACCTGGTCAGATGTTAAATAACAAACCAAATAGATAGCTAATAAATTTTTACTCTAACACAGGTAAAGTTTCGTGAAAAAAAGCCGAAATTTATTGTATTATGCCAGGCGCCATCATCTTGTTGAAACTACATATGTGACATGTTAAAATTTTCAAGTTCAGGCTACAAAAAAAACGGTTATTATGTGTCCATACAGCTCGGAATTGACGGTTCAAAGAAATACGGGACTATGACACCTTCAGAACAACCTACACACTAGATAATCACATCTCGTGAACACAATGGCTCTTTTACAGTTATTTGTGTATTGTCACAGTCTCATATACGAGGTCTGTTCAAAAAGTATCACGAATTTTGAATTTCCGCGGGTTACGAATATTCGATTTTCGATTTTTTTGTTGCGTTATGTTAGTACTCATGTCTCTCACTTATGCCGATAAGTTCGACCATTTTAAATGTTCAGTTAATTTTTGACAGCTGCTTTGCTTGCACGTGTTTTGGCTCGTCTTCGATTTTTGCCCATTCCAAAAAATGGATCAAAGTATCTGTTTCGGGAACAAGAAAAAGTCACAGGGGGCCAGATCTGGAGAATACGGTGGCTGTGTCATTATTAGTGTGTTGTTTTTGGCCAATAATACGTGCACAAGGAACGATGCGTGAGCAGGGGCGTTATCATGGTGCAAAAGCCAATTTTTGTTCTTCCATAAATCCGGGCGTTTCTGGCGGATTGCTTCGCGCTACTTGCGCATAACTTGCAGGTAATATTCCTTATTAACTCTTCTACCCTGTAGCAAGAACTCATGATGCACCACCCCCCTGAAATCGAAGAAAACTGTAAGCAAAACTTTCACATTCGACCGAACTTGGCGCGCTTTTGTCGGTCTTGGCTCGTGCAGCAGCTTCCATTGGGATGATTTAGCTTTGGTTCCCACGTCATAACCATAAACCTATGATTCGTCATCAGTTATGACCCTCTGGAGCAAATTTGGGTCGTCGCGGACAGATGTTAATGCGATGCTGTTTTTGGTCGAAATTGAGCAATTTCTCACGAGCAAATCATTGGTAAAAATCGAATGGCATGAACCAATCGATATGTTTAAGTCCTCAGCAACTTCTCTAATAATGATTCGACGATTGGCCAATACTATTTTCTTCACTTCATCAATGTTTTCGGCTGTTTTTGACGTGCTCGGGCGTCCGCCACGCTTTTCGTCGTTCACATCTTCTCGCCCCCCTGAGGCCATTTTTTACCACCGATAAATGTTGCTTCGGTCCAAGATAGCTTCACCATATGCCACAGTCAACATTCGGAATGCGTCCGCGCAATTAATTTTATTTTTCACACAAAATTTAATTCAGATTCTTTGATCCATTTTTTGGAATGGGCAAACAATCGAAGACGAGCCAAAACACGTGCGAGCAAAGCAGCTGTCAAAAATTAACTGAACATTCAAAATGGCCGAACTTATCGAGGTAAGTGAGAGATATGAGTACCAACATAACGCCACAAAAAATCGAAAATCGAATATTCGTAACCCGTGGAAAATCAAAATTCGCGATACTTTTTGAATAGACCTTGTATATGATAAATAAGCCTCATTATTAAAGAAACGGGGATATAGTAAAAGTGTTTACAATTTTATCGCTTTTTCCGATGGTGAAGCTATCCATAATTTAAATTGGCAAATCTTAAACCAAAAAAAATTGTGATCTTGAATGGGATTTATGTATAAAAATAGATAACAAAATATCATCAAAAATGCCATACTTTTCAGAGCATTTTAATTTTGATAATTATAGTTCATAATTTTTTTTAAACCAGAAAACAAGTAAGCTTAAATTTTTTTATTCCAATTCTGAAATATTAAAATTTTCTTTATAATGAATAAAAAAAAATTGACTTTTTGTATGACTCTAACTAAAAACAAAATTTGCAGTCATATTTTGCTTTTGTACAACCATTAAAAGAGATATTTTTATTTTTGTAAGCATTCAAGTTTAAATTGATTTTTAATACAAATTTATAAAATAAAATAAAAATATTCTAAAAGCTTTATAGATTCGAACTCGAACAAGAGAAGAGAATTTTATCGGATGGCATTGATGGAAATTGTTGTGGAAATTAGAGGCTTCCCAAATCAATACCAGACAATCTATTCGATGCGGTATTCGTACATCTATAAAATCATCTATACAGAATTAGCTGTAGATTGACATTTTAACTGTATGAATTGTTATTAATTAACTGTTTATATTATCGATATGATTGGCTGTGTTAAAATTGCTTTTGACTTTGAAACAAGTGTCAAGGCTGTCACGGATTCTTTTCAGTGTCAAAATTATTAAAACACTTTCTTGAGTTCAAAATATATATTTCAGTTAAAAAATCTACAGTTTATTTTTATTTTTACAAAAAAAAATTATTGTCAATTGTTATATTCCAAATTAAATGAGAAAAATCAATTTTTTTAAAGTACAATAATAAAAATTTTTTAGTTAGAATGAATTTTTCTGTAATTTTTGTTTGATACAAAATCTCTCCAATTTTAGCAATTAAAAAAATTCGATCTAAAAGATAGAAAAATGAAAAATTCCAAAGTATTTAAAAAAGAATTACTTCTAATCAATTATCAAAAAATCATTTTTCTATGCGAATTTTTAATAACTGACATACCTAAAAAAAATTTTCTCAATTTGTTCAATAAATTCGATAAATACTTTTAAAAAGAGATTAATTTCTTCAATATTTAAAGTTGGCTGGAAGCAACTGCAAGCTCCAAATATAAAAGGATTTTTTGCACCAGTTGATAGGCCTATTAACTATGAGTGTTAATTTAATAGTTGCAATATTAATTTTAGAAAAATTGTTAGAAAAAAAATTAATCCATAATATAGAATGCCTTAAAATTTTCCACAAATATGCAAAATTATGTTTCTTAAAATTATAGTTGAATATAGAAAAAATTTACCTTAAAAATAAATTATTCCAAAAAAAAATCTTCCAAACGAAAAAGAAGATTTGACAAATGAATGTGTACAAAATATCCTTTCTGAAAAATTTTGTATAAAAATGCTATCAGCGAGATGGATGAAGCGAAAACGCAACCAAGTGACAACTACGGACCATTGTTTGATGTGCGACATTATGTGAAGCTTAATAAAATATGGATCCAATTCTTTCACATCAGAAATGATAGTTCAAATGGTACAATCGCCCGAAAAGGATGCGTAAAGCATAATCTTTACTGACTTCTTGGAGAAGCAAAAGACAATCCCAAGATGGATTTGGCATCCAGTGGCTTTTTTTCGATTCCAAACATGAAAATATGACTTGCCAGGACCTAAACAGACACCTGTTTTGAAGAGTTCACAGAGTTGTACTTTTTTGGATGTCATTAAAAAAGCTCAAAAATATATAATCAAATTTCTTAAGAAATAATAAAATAGAAAATTACTTTTTTTAGTTACACTTAATTTTTAGTGACACTGGAATGTCTGCGACTCATTAACGAACTTGTTTTTATTTCTTAAAATTGGACTCTATTTTCAATAAATATTTTTTTTTTGCAAAATCAGTTGATTAATTTTATAAGGTTTAAAAGTTTTTAAAATTTTGACCACTAAAAATTGCTTACCAATACTGAGATGACTGTATCTAGTTAGATTCGAATCCAGCTAGTGACATAGCCGAGATTATATCTTTTCGTTGTCGTCAAATGAGCTAAGATACACTCTTAAGAAAACAAGAAACTTCCTACCACACTTGCATATAAACAAATACCGGCAAGTATATAAGTTTTGATAATTTTAAATTTAATAATTTTCGAGGTGTGTCGGAAAAGTAGTGTTGTTCTTTCAAAGAAGTTTTTTTGGGATGCTTTAGCTGGAATCGCCTTCAACTCCTCAGATACACTCGTTTAGATGTTATCTATAGCACCAAGATGATGTCCTTTCAAGTGGTTTTTGATATTGGCGAACAACAAAAAGTCAAACGAACTCCACAGATCTCAAATTGGACATACTGCTTCCAACTCATGATTTTTTTTGTTGACAACAATAACCGTTTTCTATACCATTCTTTAATTTTCTAGTACATCCTCTAACTAATCTACCCTACTAACCACAGACCAGTCTTATTTAAATAGCTTTCCATATGAACAATGAAGTTGCCAAATGGTATCACAGTTATGAGGCTATAATTTCACCCTTGGAACATGTCTGAGGGACCTTATATACAAGGTGTATAAGCTTAAATCCGATGTTTTTTATATAAAAAAACACATGTTTTTTTTCATAGAAAGCAAAACCAAAATTTATTCAAAGTACTTGCCCTCGCTAGCTACACATTTTTCCTATCTCTCGGACAATTTGTGGATACCACACAAAAAAAATGCCTTCTTTTTCGAGGCAAACTACTCATCAAGCCATTTTCGGACGTCTTCGTAAGAATCGAAGTGCTGCTCAGCGAGCGCGTGGCCCATCGACGAAAACAGGTGGTAGTCGGAAGGGGCCAGATCTGGCGAATAAGTGGGCTGGGGTAGCACCTCCCAGTTGAGTGTCTCCAAGTAGTTTCGGATCATTTTTGACGTATACCCACCGTTGTCGTGGAGGAAAATCAGCTTGTCATGTCTTTGTGGATAATCCGTCCTTTTTTCACGCAGAATACGGTGGAATTTGATTAGTTGTTGGTGGTAGCGGTGGGCATTGAAAGTTTCACCAGGTTTCAACATCTCATAGTAGACGATACCCTGTTTATCCCACCAAACGCACAGCATCCTCTTCCGTCCGAAACGATTTGGTCTTGGGGAAGATGTTGATGGTTGTCCGGGATCAACCCACGATTTCTTGCATTTAGGATTCTCGAACTATATCCACTTTTCATCGCCTGTCACAATCAGATGCAGGAACGACTTTCTTTTTTGTCTGGCGAGAAAGATTTCGCATGTCTTTTCGACACCTGCCTATCGTTCAATTCATGCGGCACTCATTTCCGATCTTTTCAATCTTCCCCATGGCACGCAGACGCATGGAAATGGCTGGTTGAGTAACACCCAATTGCTCCGTGGGCATTTTTTGCGATTGGGTATCGTCTTCGTCCAAAAGAGTATCGTCTTTGTCCGCGAGCATTTTTTGCGATTGGGTATCGTATTCGTCCAGAAAAAATTGATGTTCCTCAACCCTCCTAGGCCGATTTTCATGCTTCTTGTCCCACAAGTCAAAATTTTCGTCTCTGAACCGACGAAACCAATCTCGGCACGTTGTTTCCAATAAAGCACTATCACCATATGCCTCCATAAGCATTGGATGCGTTTCGACAGCCGATTTTTTTCAAAATGAAGCACAAAAGCTGAGTTTCCAGCATATGCTCTTTTTCTGGCACAAAAGTAGACATGATTATCAAAGGAAAAATGTATGTTGTTGTACGAAATTGCTGACAATGTGTACTGATTAATGTTGACAGATGTCAAACTCATAAAAAAAAAGTATTGCGTGCCCATGGTAGCTTAATACGCTCACTCACGCCATCTATGACCAAACAGCAGATTTAAGCTTATAAACCTGGTACAAAAAAGAACAAACAAATAAAGTTACACGTCCTGCATCCAAGTGTCTGCAATGTCCGATCTAAAATGAAGAAGCCGTTTTTCTGATCTTCTCAAGGAGCTTCAATATGGTTTGGCCTCACAAGATTCCTTCCATATTTCCATAACTTTTCTAAAAGCATCCCTGCTGAATGAGGTTTGTTTCCAATGGTGCTCAGCCCTCCAAAAGGCGCTGTTTTATACTATCGTACTTTTGATAAGGAACATGCCCCATTGGATCGTTGCAACTTCTCGTAAGGATTTACCAAGTTTCACAAAAAATTTGATGGCATATTGTTGCTCCATATTTCGTTGTTCCATATTTCATGACGCACTACAAAAACACATTATAGTCGACAGACGAGGTTCAAACTTTTACTGCACATCTAAGAAGGGACTAACATATGAGCTATGTAGAGTGTTGCCAGATCTCTCTCAATGATACCAGTTTCATATAATAACAGAGCATTAATATTTACAATAAACTTTTATCAAATATGTATGCAATTCCATAACTATTCACATTTGCTCATTGAATAGCCAATAATTTTGTGCTTAGAATTTGATTCGATAGTTTCATTTATGCAAGTAAATACATAAACAATTTTAATAATATTATAAATAATAACAACTAACAGCAACGCAACACTAACAATATAATAAATAAATAACAAACAAAAAAACTATTTACTTATACAGATCACGTTTTCGTGATAAATTTTGTCAATTATATAAAAAATTTATGACTTGTAAATGTGTCAAAGTTCAGCGAAAATTTTGATATTATATACAACGAAAATAAAAATCCCATCCCATTATTGGTAGATGATAAAAGGAAATTTCTATTATTATATTGTAGTATTTTATACAATAAATATTAAATATGTAGTACTGTCGTAAAAGTCCATACAGCATCTCAACTAAAATTATTTATACATTTACACGAAAACAAATAAATACATTTCCACCTACGCTTAAGTTGATTATATTGACTTACACATACATAGAAAATATTTAACTTCAAATCAAATTCAATATTAAAAATTTTTTAAATCAAACATTTAATCGATATTAACAAAAAGTTTATATATAAAAATCATTCAAGTAACAAAGGAGAGATTGGGAATTAGTATTAGAAAATAATTAATTCGTTTTAAGTAAAAATTGAAATTTTTAGTAATAATTTCATATTTATCTAATGATTATGGGGAAGCTCCCCCCTTTAATTGTGACTATTTCAGGTCTGTTCAAAAAATATCGCGAATTTTGTGTTTTTTCAAAAAAAAAATTTTTTATTCATGAATAACTATTTTGTCTACTTTAAAGTAATCCCTATCAGATATTAGGTGTGCCAACTTTTTTTTCAATCCTCGAAGCACTTCAAAAAATCATTTTTTGTGATCTTGTTCAGCTCCTCCTTCGATGCAGTCTTTATCTCCTCAATCGTAGAGTAGCGTCGTCCTTTCATGGGGCTCTTCAGTTGCGGGGACAAGAAAAAGTTACAGGGGACCAGATATGGGGAATACGGTGGCTGTGGCATTATTAGTGTGTTGTTTTTGGCCAAAAATTCGTGCACAAGCAACGATGCGTGAGCAGGGGTGTTATCATGGTGGAAAAACCAATTTTTATTATTCCACAAATCCGGGCGTTTCTGGGAGATTGCTTCGCGCAACTTGCGCATAACTTGCAGGTAATAATCCTTATTAACCGTTCTACCCTGTGGGAAGAACTCATGATACACTACGCTCCTGCAATCGAAGAAAACTGTAAGCAAAACGTTCACATTCGACCGAACTTGGAGCGCTTTTTTCGGTCTTGGCTCGTGCGGCAGCTTCCATAGGGATGATTGAGCTTTGATTTTGACGTTATATCCATAAACGCATGATTCGTCACCATGACCCTCTGGAGTAAATTTGGGTCGTCGCGGGCAGAGTCCAACAGGTTCTTATCAATGTTAATGCGATACTGTTTTTGGTCGAAATTGAGCAATTTTGGTACGAATTTCGCGGCGACCCGTCTCACGACAAATCATTGATAAAAACCGAATGGCCACGAGCCAATTGTACCACCGATAAATGTTGCTTCGGTCCAAGGTAGCTTCACCATGTGCCACAGTCAATATTCGGAATGCGTCCGCGCAATTAATTTTGTTTTTCACACAAAATTTAATTCAGATTCTTTGATCCATTTTTTGGAATGGGCAAAAATCGAAGATGAGCCAAAACACATGCAAGCAAAGCAGCTGTCAAAAATTAACTGAATATTCAAAATGGCCAAAATTATCGACATAAGTCAGAGACATGAGTACTAACATAACGCCACAAAAAATCGAAAATCGAATATACGTAACACGCGGAAATTCAAAATTCGCGATACTTTTTGAACAGACCTCGTATATCTATAGTGACTCTCCAGAAACTCCTGAAGCTTAGTTGAGACGTTTTGATGCATATACCTTATAGTTCGGACCTGGCACCATGCGATTACCATCTTTTTGCATCAATGCAAAACTACCTTAGTGATAAGAAATTGGCATCAAGACAAGATTGTGAAAGTCGATTAGTCGAGTTTTTTTTACCACTTAGGGAGCAGGGCTTCTATGAAAGAGGCATTATGAAATTACCTTTAACATGGCAACAAATTATAAAAGGAAACGGTACATATTTGGACCTTAAACGGACAATCCTTGAAATAAATAATAATAATAATGATGATAAATAAAAAAATTTATTTATACCCAAAAAAATGTTTTTTTTTTATTATCATTAAGTTTATTTATTAATTTATTATTATTATTTTTAATATTATTTAAATATTAATTTCAATAATTTCTTGTTGAGGCAGCGTTTTGTTGAGGCAGCGCCTGAACAAGATATTAAATTTACTAATTTTGTTCTCCATCTATTATTGTATGCTAGCTTTTGATGACGAATTCAACATTATCACTTGTCATGGTCATTGACAAGTGCTAATGTTGAATTCCGCATCAAAATCTAGCATACAATAATAGATGGAGAACAAAATCATTAAATCTAATATCTTGTTCAGGCGCTGGACAGAAATAAAATAATTAATAAATATCAATGGAACGCTCGAGCGACTGGCAAAGAGTCAACCCGGCTACTTAGTTTTTGACTGTTTGTTTTCTCATAATAAGATCTAGTCAGTTATGGGAAAAGTTATTATCCAGCCTACAGTGCACACTGTAGGCTGAATTGTCTATTTTGTAGCTTAAAAATACAGCCGTGTCATTTTACAATTATTAAGCATATCTGCCTATTGGGATATTATTTGTTTAGCTTTATATTTGCCATTTTGTATTCTAGATAGTTCTGTTAAAAAAAATATATGCCGATTAGAGGTGCTGGAACTCTAATTAACTGGCTTTCCATGCTGGTTTTTGAGAACTGGTTTTTTTTTACATATCTATAATATTTTTTGAATAAAAATTCTGTTACGAATGCGAATACACAGTAGAAAAGTGAAAGTGATAATGTTATAAAAATTATTGGTAAAATTAATACAATTTCTATATCAAAAATTTTAAAAATAATTGCAATTAAAAAGAAAAGGACGTAATTTTATTTAAAATGGATACGATGGATACGAGCGCTGCTCGCGATGGAGTAGTTTAGTTAAGTTTTAGTTAGTTAAGTCTGAATAGAGTATGTTACGTAGCCGCTTCGTAATTTGTAGATAAAGTGTTATCGTCTCGTAATTTGCGTGTCGTTTTATTTTTGTCCTTTACTATATTATTTGAATCTACAGTGGATCGTAACAATATATTGCCCATTTTGCTCGATAACCTTTTGCCACCTTTCAGCGAGCTTCATTATTGCTGGTTCATAGAAGGCCCTGTTTTTATCGGCGGAAAACTGAACAAGCTGCTGATTTACAGCTTTATCTAAATTGAACGTGATCAAACTTGTGTGTGAGCTTCAGTTGTCGTGATGGAACACAACTGCTTTACGATTAACGAGCTCTCGACATTTTTGGATGATGGATTCATTGAAACTGACAAATTGCCAAACATAACATATCCAAATACCGTCATTGCTTATATGACCTAGGCCTCTTTAGTTGGCCCTGAACAGTCCAATAATGCATGTGCAATATCCCATATCGTGTAACGCTGCTTTAACTCAATTAATGCCCTTATTTTTAACATAATAATCACATAGCTGAAAATAACTCTAGTACTTCGAAAAATTAACAAGCGCTATCTGCTACGAAAGTGTGTAATGACATTTTCCAATTGTCCAATACATTCGCTGATAATTGGAAGGCATAGTGGAACCCAAAAGTTCAAGTTTGCAAGTCCAAATGGGTTTTAGTACTGTATTATCTATAAGGAGTTTATTGTTAAGTGATGTGAATATTAAATTTCATTCTACACTCGGAAAATTACTTTTCGAGGCTTAACTGTGACTTTTTTAGAGTTTTCGCACATTTATCCAGTAAGGATATTATTGGTAGATATTGTAAAGATTGGGAGTAGGAATGCAACCTTAAGGAACACTTGCATTTACTCAGGATTATGACCTAAAAAGTGCCATGATGAGTCGTTTTTCGAGGATTTTTACCATAATTTGAAAATAAACTTATGGATCTGTAAGAGAAAAGTAAATCAATGGCGATTATTTGATTAAGAAAATTTTCTAAAAATGGTCATTATTGATGTCTACTTAAATAATTAGGGTTGGTTTTTTTTAATTTGACTTATTGGGAAATCTACCAGATGTACGACTATAAGCTTAAAAACACATATTTTTTTCATAGAAAGCAAAACCAAACTTATTCAAAGTACTTTCCCTCGCTAGCTACACATTTTTCCCATTTCTCGGGCAATTTGTGGATACAACGCCAAAAAAAAATCCTTCTCTTTCGAGGCAAACCACTCATCAAGCCATTTTCGGACGTCTTTGTAAGAATTGAAGTGCTGCTCAGCGAGCGCGTGGCCCATCGACGAAAACAGTTGGTAGTGGGGAGGTGCCAGGTCTGATTAATAAGCGGGGTGGGGTATCACCGCCCAGTTGAGTGTCTCCAAGTAGTTTCGGACCACTTTTGACGTGTGCAATGGTGCGTTGTCATGGAGGAAAATCAGCTAGTCTTTGTTGATAATCCGTCCTTTTTCCACGCAGAGTGCGGTGCAGTTTGATCAGTTGTTGGTGGTAGTGGTGGACATTGACAGTTTCACCAGGCTCCAACATCTCATAGTAGACGATACCCTGTTGATCCCATCAAACGCACAGCATCGTCTTCCGTCCGAAGCGATTTGGTCTTGGGGAAGATGTTGATGGTTGGCCGGGATCAACCCATAATTTCTTGCGTTTGGGATACTCGAAAAATCCACTTTTCGTCGCCTATCACAATCCGATGCAGGAACGACTTTCTTTTTTGTCCGACGAGCAAGATTTCGCATGTGTTTTGGCGTCGCTCCAAATCCCTATTGTTCAATTCATGAGGCACCGATTATCCGATCTTTTCAATCTTCCCCATAGCACGCAGACGCATGGAAATGGCTGGTTGAGCAACACCCAATTGCCCAGCGAGCATTTTTTGCGATTGGGTATCGTCTTCGTCCAAAAGAGCCTGCATTTGATAGTCCTCAACCTTCCTAGGCCGATTTTCACGCTTCTTGTCCCACAAGTCAAAATTTCCGTCTTTGAACTGACGAAACCAATCTCGGCAAATTGATTCCGATAAAGCACTGTTACCATAAGCCTCCATAAGCATTCGATGGGATTGGGCAGCCGATTTTTTCAAATTGAAGCAGAAAAGCTGAGCTTCACGCATATGCTCTTTTTCTAGCATAAAACTAAACATGATTACCAAAGGAAAAATGTATGTTGTTGTACGAAATTGTGCGCTGATTAATGTTGACAGATGTCAAACTCATAAAGAGCTTAATACGCTCACTCACGCCATATATGACCAAACTGTGGACTTAAGCTTATACCCCTGGTAAACCTGAAGCTTTTTTTATTTGGTAGACGGTAGATTATATTTTTTTATGGTATATAATAAAAATAATTGGAGTGAAGTGCTTAGAAGGGAGGTTGTCTATAGGAACCGGTTCCATCATCCTTTTCTAGTGGATTGTCATTTTTTTTGGGTTTGTGGAATAGTAAAGCTTGTATAGCTGACCAAATAGATTTGTTATTTGTTAAAAAAGAAAATATTTTTCAAAAAAAAAAAAAAAAAAACCAATCTGGAAGAACATATGAATTATTAAAATCACAATGGTGGGCGTTTATTTTAGTATCAACAAAAATGGATATACTTTCTCTTTCACATTATTAATTTTTATCATTAATTTTATTTTAAAATTTTTTTTGTTTTTGTCATTTTATTTTCATCTATATTGGATGAGATATTATATGTTCTAACATACTTTATCGAAATCTTAGCCTATTTTACCATATTGAGTAGAGAATTTCCATTTATGTAATTATTCTAAAGCTAACGTAATTATACGATTTCAATTCTCTTTGGATACTACAGTATATATTTTCTCTTTGCCCACATCTCTTATAATATTTTTTTTTGTAAATTTTTCTCTTCAACATCATATTGAATGATAATAAGTCTATTATTATCGAATGCTTTTGTGTATTACAAGTAAGCATATTGTGTTCAGATTCTTTTGTCAAATTATACGAATTTTTGTTAGCAATCAACCTCAAATCTTTTAACTTACGAAGACTATAAATATGTATGCACATATAGACTTTCATCCAAATAGTATTAGTAACAGAGCACATCTTTCTCTCCAGAAATGCTTCTTGGAATTTTCCAACCAATTTTTTTCGCTACTTTCCATAAATTTCCAAAAATAATATTACTTTTTTTTATATAATCAATAGTTTTTTTTAAAAAAAATTCTTATATAATATAAAATCCTTTTTTTTTCTTCTGTATTTTAATATAAAGAATTTCCTTTTTTTTAAGGTACTCGTAGAAAAAAAAACGTTTTTATTTCAAAGAAAATTGTTTCTTAAAACAAAATTTGAAAACAATTCTTTTTAAAACAATTAAGTTGTCTTTAAGTTTTTTTAGTATTTTTTTCAAATTGTTTTCTCCACTATTATAAAGTGGAGAAGGAAAATATTAATATTACATCGATATAAGAAAAATCAAAATCTGATTTCTATTTTAAATAAATCATATAGACATATCAGCCTCTTACCAATTCTTGGTAAGATATTTGAAAAACTCCTATTAAAATGACTCTACCCAGTTCTAGTTAATGAAAAAAATTATTGCTGATCACCAATTTGGCTTCCGATCTGAATACTCCACTATCCAGCAATGCCATCGCATTGTTGATCATATTGCATCCTCTTTTGAGAGGAAAGAGTATTGCCCAGGAGTATTTCTAGATAGAGACTCCTTTGGAAACTCAAGAGCTTTCTTCCTTCAACATACTGCCTTATCATAAATTCATATCTCTCCCAACGATATTTCCAAGTTGCAATTAACTAAGAATCCTCGGAAATATATCCTATTCTGGCCGGAGTCCCACAAGGCAGTATCCTTGGTCCCATCTTATATAATATTTATACGCATGACATCCCAGCTTATCCTAATACTATTGAAATCCTGACATAGCTTCCAACAATTTACAATCCCATATCCAC